>JBBGZY010000833.1:2632500-4115000 GCA_037952925.1 Lithobates clamitans | reverse complement strand
TGGCTGCTCCCAGTGAGGTGGCTGGGCCAAGTGAGGTGGCTGGGCCAAGTGAGGTGGCTGGGCCAAGTGAGGTGGCTGGGCCCAGTAGGAGCCTCACCCAATCCCAAGTGCCTCCCCTCCACCTTCCCAAAAAAAGGGCCAGGAAGGGGATGGTCACACAGGACGCGTCCCTGCGCCTCATGCAACAGGCCACCCGTTTTTTAACAAGCCCCCCCGAAGCGGAAGAAGCCTATGGCTGCTACTTAGCCAGCAGGCTTCTTCAGATGGATTGGGAGCAGCGCCTCATTTGTGAGCGCCTATTTGGGGAAACAATCCATAAGGGGCTGCAGGGCACGCTAACCAAAAACACCCAACTACATGAGGCAGCCCCCCCCCCTCCTCCTCCTCCTCCTCCTCCTCCTCCTCCTCCTCCTGCCACAACTGAAACACCAGAGCCACAGCCTCAAAAGAAGGCTACAGGGAAGGCTACAGGGAAGGCTGCAGGGAAGGCTGCAGGGAAGGCTGCAGGGCAGCGTGGAGGAAAGGCTGCAGGGAAGAGAAGAAAGTGATGACCTGGGTTCAGTCTGGTCTGACAGAAGACGCAGGCTGTTGTAGTACCACAGTCTGGGGACATCTAGATCATCTGCTGGTGCTGTTGATCTCTGGGATTCTTGGACCAGATTGTGCTCCCTCTTATATGGACTCCTCAAGATCCCAATTTTCTTGTACACCGACTTTTTCCAGCGTTGACTTCCTCTTTATTTTATTTTGACCATGAATAAATGGATCTTTTTTGAGTTTAGCAAAAGACTTTTATGTGTTTTCTTTTAAATCATTGATTTTACACACAATGTTAAATTAACAAGGGACAACAATCTCATTGAGTTTTAAAAAAACACACCAAAAATACATTACTAATGTTAAGAATGTTCAAGTGGTAAGTCTTGAAAAAAAAATATATACATAAACAAAAACGGTGCTTTGGGTTAACTTTATCTAAAAATTAAAAAATAATCACTAGAAAAAAAAAAAAAAAGAATAATGGGTTCTTTGTGGTAACTTTACAAACCTAAAAAAAAAAAAAAAAAAAAGGGAAAAAGTATTATTAGTATGGAAACATTGTTTATAAAAAGCATACTATATCATTCATGAGATCAAAGAGAAAAAGAATTCAGAAATCAGTTTGGGAGAACTCTGATTATGAACAGCAAAACACCTTCGTTCTTTAGAGCATTCGTAAAGAAGAAATAAAATGCGCTGCATTCAACGATCACAGATTTTGCAGCGTGATGAATGTGCTACCTACAATACGAACACTAGTTTTACTAGACCGAGTGCTTCCGTTTAGTTTTTGCTTATGAGCATGCGTCGTTTTTTTGTCCGTAGGACTAGCATACAGACGAGCGGACTTCGGGGTCCGTCGTAGTTACGACGTAAAGATTTGAAGCATGTTTCAAATCTAAAGTACGTCGGATTTGAGGCTAAAAAAGTACGTTGAAAGTCCGAAGCAGCCCACACACGATCGGATTACCAGCCAGCTTTAGTCCGTCAGCATCCGTTGGACTTTTGTAGACGAAAAGTCCGACCGTGTGTACGCGGCATTAGACCCCTTTCACACTGGAGGCGTTTTTCAGGTGCTTTTGAGCATAAAATAGCACCTGTAAAAAGCCTGAAAAACGCCTCCCTTGCAGCCCTAGTGTGAAAAGCCTTAGTGCTTTCACACTGGAGCGCTGCACTGGCAGGATGTTATCAAAAGTCCCTTAAGCAGCATCTTTGGGGCGGTGCGGCAGCTGTGTATACACCACTCCTCCACCGCCCCTGCCCACTGAAATGAATGGGCACCGCTGCCAAAGCGCCTGCAAAGCACCTCGGCAGCGGCGCTTTTCAGGCACATTTAACCCCGTTGTTCGGCCGCTAGTGGGGGTTAAAAGCGCCCCGCTATCGCCCGAAAAAGGGCCGCTAAAACAATGGTAAAGCGCCGCTAAAACTAGTGGCACTTTACCGCTATAGCAGCTTGCTGGCATATCTACCTGTATGGCTAATGCTGCCTTTTGGCATATGAAGAAAAGTGTAATTTCTGATAATGGATCAGTCTGGATTTTATTACCCATCCTGCTGACTACATTAAGCCCAGGTTCACACTGATGCGGGTTAGAAATCATGTGAGTTCAGCTGAACTCGCACAATTTCAAACTGGCAATGCAGTCTGACTTCGGGGGGCAATTTGACAGACATCTGTGCAGGAAAGATGTCTATACAAATCGCACCATGAATTTGCCAAAAGTAGTGCAGGAACTATTTTTTGGAATCGGTGCGGTGAAGCCAGAAGTGAAGTCAGCATCGCACCAATTTGGATGGTGCCATTGCCAGCAATAGCCGCCGATTTGGCATGCGATTTGACATGTCAAATCGCATGCCAAATCAGCCCTATGTGAACGGGTGCTTAACCCCCGAATTATGGCTACAGCGCAGATCTGCTTTGCCGGGAGGCCGTCAATAGACGGCCTCCCCTTTGCACGCTCGCCACGCCCCTCTGAAGGGCATGCATGGCGCACTGTGATCACCCAAGTCAGTGAGACTCGGGTGATCACAGATCGGAATAAGGGGTCGATCCCGGCCCCTTACCACGTGATCAGTTGTCAGCCAGTGACAGCTGATCACGTGAAACAGAAGATCGGTTCAGCGTGAGAAGGAAACAGCGTGAGAAGGAAAAAAAAAGGCGATCACCGGCTTCTGTTGGAGGGACATCAGTCCCGAAGAGGAAGAGGCAAAGCCGCCTCATATTTGCCCACCAGTACCGTCTGCCAGTGCCATGAATCAGTGCTCACAGTGCCACGAATCAGTGCCCACCAGTACATACGTGCCAACAATCAGTGCCACCTATCGATGCCACGAGTGCCACCTATCAATGCCCACCAGTGGTGCCAATCAGTGCCTCATCAGTGTCACCTACCAGTGCCGATCAGTGCCCATCACTGTCACTCATAAGTGCCCATCATTGCCACCCATCAGTGCCCATCAGTGCCAGCTATTAGTGCCACCTATCAGTGCCACCTATTAGTGCCCTTCAGTGCCACCTATCAATGCCTTTCAGTGCCGCCCATCAGTGCCACCCATCAGTGCCACCTCTCAGTGCCCAACAATGCCACCTGTCGTTGCCCATCAGTGCAGCCTATCAGACTTTAAACTGAGCTTCGCATGTACAGCTCAGCTGACAGCGGCAGGGCATATCCTGTGTGCTCATGCACCTGCATCCTGCACTGGCCAATGAAGATGGCTGAAACTCAGCACACAGGAAAAGATGCTGGCGAGGGAGTGTTAGGGAGGTGAGTATCCTTCCTTCAGCTTTAAATGTGGTGGATGCATTTTTTTCTTTTTATTAAAAATGTTTTCCTTTATTCTCACCCTGTGATCTGGCCAGTGACACACTTCCTGTCCTGGGGGGAGCTCCACAGAGTAACTGAGGCACCTTTGTCCATATGGGGAGAAGGGGGTGAAAGATGGACTAGCAGGTTGTGATGACTTGATTAACAAATTACGCCAAACTCCAGCTAACTACTTTTAAGTAGACATGTGCATTCGTTTTCAACCGAATGCATTTTCGTCCGAAATTTGGGTATTTTTGTTATCGTTTTAACAAACGATAACGAACGTGCAGAATCCGAAAACTGAAAGATCCGACATAAACAAATGCTTTATTTTCATTTTCGTTGCGACAACAGTTCTATATAGATAGGAGATGCGACATGACGCTGACAATAGCGATCTGTGTCCATCGAACCTGTGATTGAATGTGCCTCACCTTAGCTCTTGGTCCAAGATTATTCTCCATACAGAGAAAAAATTTGACATAGAGAGAAAAGATTCAACATTATAGAGACAATAGCAAAAAAGGTTGAATGTGCCTAACCTAACTCTATTAGTCCAAGATTATTCGACATAGAGAGAAAAGATTCAACATGAAGATGCGAGGAAGCAGTCGCTGCGAGTGGACATTTATGGTCAAATGCTCTGCCCATAGGCTATAGAAGAATTCTAATGTTGGTTGACTAGTAATAATAATTAATAAATATAATTATTACTAGTGTCACACAACATTAGAATTCTACTATAGCTTGTAGGCAGAACATTCGACCGGAAATGTACGATTGCGGCGTCGTACAGTTTAGCTGCTCCGTCGAATCTTCTTAGAACATTCGACAGACACCATAAGCCTTCAATGACAGATTCGACCTCAATTATATCGGATTTTCGGACGAATGCATTTTTTTAACGAAACAAAATAAATAAAAATGAATTTCGGGAGTAACTAAATACATTTATTCATTTGTAGTCTCAATGGAGCAGTGCTTATCAGAGGGTGAGAAAGCTGGAGATAAATTTGTAGAGCCTGCCTAAGCATTGCCACTGACCTCCAAGAAGTGGAGTACTCTGGTTTGTTGGCAAAATCACCAAGTTGGAATGGGGATTACCAGCTATTCAAATGGGTAAGGGGTCTCTTTTAATGTCGCTCTTTGAGAGCTTTAGCTTTTAAAATGCTTTCTATCAGGTTTTAGTCTTGTAAGTGCAATTATTTTGTTTGTGTTTTTTTTTTTTAAAACAAGGTGATGGTCTGCCTAATTTTGGAGTACTCTCTTTTAGGCCCCTTTCACACTGAGGTGCTTTGCAGGCGCTAAAGTGCTAAAAATAGCGCCTGCAAAGCGCCCTGAAAGAGCCGCTCAATGCACTCCAATGTGACTGGAGCGGTGCACTTGCAGGGCGGTCTAAAAAGTCCTGCAAGCCGCATCTTTGGAGCGCTGAAGGAGCAGTGTATTTACCACTCCTAAAGCGCCCCTTCCCATTGAAAACAATGGGGCAGCGCTCCAAACCCGCCTGCAAAGCGCCGCTGCAGCGGTGCTTTGCGGGCGGTTTTAACACTTTTTCGGCTGCTGGCGGGGGTTAAAACTGCCTCTCTAGCGGCTGAATAGCGCCGCTAAAACAACGGTAAATCGGCGCTAAATATAGCGCCGCTTTACTGCCAGCTCCTGCAACGCTTCAGTGTGAAAGTAGCCTTACTGTCAGGGCCAGTCAGCCAGTCAGCCACACCTGTATAGCTGTCAGATTGGGACCAGCAGCTGAAGCTGTACCCCCAATAGAAATGGATAGACTGCCTGCAAAGAGTACCTGGATTCTAAAGATGCTTGATCAAGGTGCTCATTTACAGGCTATGGGTGTCAACTCCAATCTGAATGATTCCAGTGTTACTTTTAACATAAAAACATCTTAAACATATGCACAGCTGCAACAAAATGTGTAACATAGTTTTTCAAACTCATCTCTAAGGAAACATTATAACATTCAGATACATTTAGTCATAGCCAAGGTTGGCAGTGCAAACTTGATTATCTCTTGAGCTTCTGCCAGCTTGTCTCAAAGCTGTGTAAAAAATTGAGTTCTAGAGATATCTACTGGATGTGGCTTGGCTATGCCTATAGAAAGCATATGCTACATTTTCCAAAAATACATTGAAAGAGAAATTAGATTTATGGAATCTGCAGTATGAACAAGTATATAGCTGTAAATGTAAGGGTATCTTTGTGCTGCAATATATTCATATTTCTAGGCATAATAGGATTGCATGACCTTTGTATAATGTATACTGACAGCTATACAACTAGTTTATAGTAAATCTTGTATTTTCTAGATTATTACTTATACTTCTATTTATCTACTGATAAATGGCCATTGATGTAATGGGCCAAAAAACGTATCTGTTTATGAAATGTGTATCAGTGCCTATGTACACCAATTGGCTGTAGAAAAAGAATTGTGAGGACATTAAAGATGGCACTTGTGCATTCACATATAGACATCAAAAACAAACGTAACGCATTTTGCACACTAGGTGCTCATTTATAAGAGTAATGTTTAAAAGTGAGCACCTAGAATGTGAAACATGTTAAAAATTGATGTTGATACCTTTGTATAAGTACATGATTGCTTATTTAAATAAACTTCACAATCATGCAGGCAGGCATTGTGGACCTATTTATGTGATGTAACTGTGTTGCAGTGTGATCAGGCAAGGAGCCATACTATTCTTTGCTGAGTGTAGATTTTAGCCAGTCTCCCTTGTGGCAGCAGGAATTCAGTTATATAATATTAATAAACATTAAGTCAGTAAACTATGGACACCTAGGAGGCACCACCTGCCATTTCAAAGATTGAGAAGGACGTACAAACCCTTCAACAATAAAGCCTCGTACACACGATCGGACTTTATACAAACTTTTCCGTGGATTTCTGTACAAAGGGCGTTGGCTGTGAACTTGTTAAGCATACACACGGCAGGCAACAAACACGAACGTAGTGACGTTTCAATGTACCGACGACACTTCAAAAGAGGACGTTCAATTCTCCGGCGCCACCCTTTGGTCAACTTCTGTATTGTTGTCTGATCTTTTGCATTGGTTCTAAGTTTGCGTGTTTGTACTTTGTACTAAAGTCCGATGGTTTTATGTACACACGATCGGACTTGCAGACGTCGGACTTTTGTTGCCGCCAAGTTTGTTCACACAGCCAAAATTTGTCAAATGAAAAACGAAAACGTTTGTCCGATGGAGCGTACACACGGTCGGATGTTGCCTTAAAACAGGTCATTTGCATGTTTGTTGTCAAAAAGTCCGATTGTGTGTATGGGCCTTTAGATATGTAATCTTATAAAGACTTCGAAATGAAGAACTTCAGTCTATAGTTTCTAATTGCAAAGCTGTTCAGATGACTACATAAAACCTTCTAACAGTTTTATGCTAGTTTCTGCAGCTACTTTTTTTTATGGTACGTATATTTAATCACTGGTTGTGCAGGAGCACTGTTCAGGTAAATTGTTGCAGGTGCTGTGAGATATTGTTATCAAAAGTGTATATCAAGGCAAAACTTTATATTTAGTTTTAGATGGAGTGTGAAGGAATAAAACCCATTAGATTTGTATTGTTATCCAGGGAGAAATTTTCACTGATTTGCTTCCCCGGGACAATGGTTCCAGCAGACAGAAATTGAGAGACTATAACAGACACAGACAAATTTTTTTTTTTTTTTTATGTATAGAAAGGCCACTACCCCAATCATTGCTGTCTGTGTCTCTGATACAGATATTCTCATACTTCTTGTCTTGTGAACCAGTTGTAACAGTGACATAAAGTGACATAAAGTGAGGAGGAATCTTTCCGTCCATGCCCAGAAGAACAATCAAAATCCAGCAAGGGTTCTGATCCTTCTCCATTCTGTTTAAAACTAAAAAGAAAAAAAAAATTTGGATGAACATACTGTATATTTTAAAGAGAAGGCACATTAAAAAAAAACTAGAAAACCCCTTTAAAATTGGAGAAAAGGTTCTTCTTTTGAGCCCTGACCAACCCAGTGAACAAAACTCACGTTTGTGGCCCAGGGTATTCCAGGTTAATGAGCATTCGTCATGAAAGCAGACACACTGGGTAACTTGGTTGTGTAGTAGTTAGGGTTGCTGTCTTGCAGCACTGAAATCCTTGGATAAAATCCAGAAAATTTGCTATTTTTAAGATTTTGAAGATGCTCCTCTCATGTTTGCATGGCAGGCTGGTTTTGTGTAAATCAGGATTACAGCATTAAATATCACCTAGAAAAAAATCATCAGAAAAAAAACGTAATTTATTTGAATTCAATGGGTTTTCAAAGCCAGGAGATAGTGCTATAACATCTTGCTAATTCCTCTTTCCTGACAGACTTCATGGCAGCATATGTATGGGTTAACTCCGCCTCCACTCCTTCCCTATAGGACTCCACTCCCATAAATCTTTGCTCTAAGCCAGAGGCCATGTTCCTTTTTTGTCCTCTTAAGGACCAGAATGGTTGAAGTCTTACCTTGAATAAAGTGTCCACAATGGAGACCTTGTTGTTCGGCAAGCTGCCCCGGAAGACGTGTGGAGTCTCCAGCAGTCCCCAGCTATTAGCGGGGTGGAGAAGGGCGATGAATGCGGTGCCAAGTGGAGTCTCCAGCAATCCCCAGCTATTAGCGGGGTAGAGAAGGGCGATGAATGCGGTGCCATGTAGAGTCTCCAGCAGTCCCCAGCTATTAACGGGGTGGAGAAGGGCGATGAACGCGGTGGCATGAAGAGCTCAAGCCTGGCCATTGGCAGGAAAAGTAGCAGTATGGCCTATGAGCCTAGCTATTAGCAGGTGGCCATAAAAGCCCTGAACCCGTGCAGCAGCATCTTCTGGATCCAGGCATGGTTGTGGGGGAGGCCGTGTGCGGTGATGTATACTTTTATATTACATATTCCATGGCAGCAGATTTTGTGCGTTTGTCTGTTTTATTCCCTAGCTCTAGTGTCTTTCAGCCTATGGCAGCTGGTGCGCATTTGCATTCCAAGCCGCTGCTCACTCTTCCAGCCTGGCGTCCCTGGGTTACTCCTGCCCCGGGACTCAGGGCATGCAGGCTGTGGGCAGCGGTGGCTTCATTACAGTGGAGAAATTCAATCAGCAGTCAGTACTGTTGATATTGGGATCTCTCTGTGGGCAGCTTGCAGCAGTTTCCCTAAATGCTGTGTGCAGTCATCACAGGTATATGCTCTGCATTAACACCCTTGTGTCCTGGCTGGGCGTGATTCTGCTATGATTCTATCACCTGTGCAGGGTGGATGTCTGTGCAGTTTCACACTGGATGTATCACTGCCCTCCCCGTGGCCAGCCCTGGTGTAGCAGCTATGAGAGGGTGTGTTTAACCTGTTCCTTTCCTTGCCAGCCTGGGCACTCTTTCCTTTCTACCCTATTTTGCTTTTTGTGAGTCCTTTTAGGTCAGATTGACAATACAAGGCATGAGGTGATAAAGACCTCATTGTAAAGACCTAGATGTAATCATCATAGGTCACCATCAAGGTTCAGCCTTCATAGCAGAAGCTCTGAATCCTCCTTTACGCACAGCATCCACCGCTATGTCAGACGCTCCAAGGAGGCAGCTTGCTGGGGATGCGGGACTCAGGTCCCAGAGGGCAAGTCTCTGTGTGAGCTATGCTAAACCCAGCGGTTGGAAAAGGGGGTGGTGATTTCCAGCAAATGGAATCTCTGGTGAGGCGCGTGGTGCAAGAATCCCTTGCACCATGGGGTACAAGCCACACGCAAAGTCCAACAGCCATTACGACGTGTTCTCCCACTATGACGACCAGGAAGAACTGGAACCATCCAAACCAAGCCATTCATCTATGAAGACCTCGCCTTTGGTCAAGGCAATGATGGGGGCATTTACATGAATAGAACCTGTAGAGTCTCCTGCAAAGCAAGAGGAATTTCTTTACATACCTCTAGAGAGAGCGTTCTAATTTCACATTCCCGGAACTAAGGGAGATCATTTTAGATGAGTGAAGCAAGGTCGCGAGATATACTTCCCTTCTGAGCAAGATGGCCAAGCTCTATTCATTCAGAGATAAGGATGTGAAGCATCTAAAGGCTGCCTCTTTAGTTGATGAGGCCTTGTTGAGGCAAGCAAGCATGTCGCTTTTCCTTGAAAGATGCAGTGAATTGTCTGAAAGTCAGCCTGTGCTCTAGTGGCCATGTTTAAAATAATGAAAATGTGGATGGAGAATGTGGATGTGTTCAAGAGCATTTTCAGAAACTCTGTAGTTCAGAAACCAGAGCTGGTGTTGGTTTCCATGGTGAGGCTGCAATTGACATCATCCGCATAGTGTCGCAGGTTATGCTTAGGTCAGTTTCGACAAAGTGAGTGCTATGGCTGGAGCCTGGGCTTGCTGATCCCGCCTCTAACATCCCTTTGAGGGAGCTTCATCTTTCGGCAAGCTGGATAGCACCGTAACCCGGGCCACAGTTGCCGAGTTGGGGTCCTGCCTCAGGACCGTCGCCCGCTAGGCTGGAAGATGACACAGTCTAGAGAAATAAGTTCAGAGCGTGCGAGGGTCACTCATTTTTATCCCCTTACAACGTCACTTCCGGTTTACTTGGCTGCCAATGGCGCCGATTTAAAAAAAAAAAAATACAGTATTCCGAATCACCGTTTTTTGGCGATCTGAATACTTTGAAGTGCAAAGGAGGGATTTGGGGTCTTTTAGACCCCCGATCCCTCCATTAAGAGTACCTGTCACCATCTATTACTGTCACAAGGGATGTTTACATTCCTTGCGACAGCAATAAAAGTGATCAGAATTTTTTTTTTTAAAGTGACAATGTAAAAATAAATAAATAAATGAATAAGAAAAAAAATAATATATTTTAAAGCGCCCCGTCCCTGCGAGCTCGCGCAGCAAAGAAAATGCATATGTAAGTCACGCCCGCATATGTAAACGGTGTTCAAATCACACATGTGAGATATCGCTTCAATTGTTAGAGTGAGAGCAATAATTCTAGCAACAGACCTCCTCTGTAACGCTAACCTGGTAACCATTAAATATTTTTAAAATGTCACCTAAGAAGATTTTTAGGTACCGTAGTTTGTCGCCATTCCACAAGCAAGCACAATTTCAAAGCATGACATGTTAGTTATCTATTTATTTGGTAACATAATCTTTCACATTATACAAAAAAAATTGGGCTGACTTTACTGTTTAGTTTTTTTTTTTATTACTTAAAATCTTTTTTCCCCAAAAAAGTGCTTTTTCAAAGATCGCTGCGCAAATACTGTATGACATCAAATATTGCAATGAGCACCATTTTATTCTCTAGGGTCTCTGCTAAAAAAATATTTATATAGTGTTTGGGGGTTCTAAGTAATTTTGTAGCAAATACAGATGTACAAATGTCAGAAATAGGATTAGGTGTGAAAAGGTCGGAATTTTAGAAAGAGCAAGTGAAGAGGCTAGATATCCCCTCAGAAGTATGCTAAAAGCTTGACCTTGGGTATCCAAGCTACTGAGTTTGGGCCTCAGACTATTGGAACGTCAAAGTGGTCTTTTCAGGACATGCATGGTCCATCAGAAGTCCTCCCCATCTCGGATTAAATTTCCACAGATTTAGTCTCACTCTGAGGCAAAAGAAGCATATACTCATGTTTTATGTAAAGTCACTGGTGTTGCAAAGTTCTGCTGTGCCAGTCTCAGAATGCGAGATTTCAGAGCATGTACTCGCCCCTCTTTATGGTCATGAAGAGGAACAGCTTGCGGAGGCCGGTTTTTGGGCTTGCGCACCTGGGACAATTTTCAGCAAAAGGAGAAGTTCAAGATGGAGACATTGTCCCTGATTCATAGGGAGTCCAGCCAGGTGACTGGCTTGTTTCCAATAGTTCTAAAGAGGCTTACTTTCATGTGTCCATTGTAGAAGATTTCCACAAGTTCTTTCGATTCGCTGTAGGTCAAGACCATCTCCAGCTTGCTTGTCTACCATTTAGGCATTCAACATCACCCTGTGTGTTTTCAGGGTCTTATTGGTTGTTATAGTCTTTATCAAAACAAGGAGCATACGCTTGCATAGTTACTTGTCCTACTGGATGTCCTTCTCCTACTGTCCCAAGACAGAGAGCAGCTGCTGGAGCCCAGAGCTCAGGTCAGGTCAGCTGGCGACTGAATCTGGAAAAGAGACATCTGAAGCCCACTCAGTCTCTTGTGTGCCTCGGGGCTCAGTTCAATATAAGCAAGAGGACCATTGCTTTGACTCTGGATCCCGATTTTTGGAACAGAATACCCCTGGCCCGGTCTTTTTCCCACCTGCACACTTTTCAGTGTCTAAAATAATTAGCACCATGGTGTCTACGGATCCGATGGTCAAGTGGGCACTCTGGAGAAGGTGGCCCTTCCAGAAGGGGTTTCTTCAGCAGTGGGAGCCAGGAAGCATAATTCAGGTAATCTACATAACCTCAGTCATGAGAGCGAGTCCCCTGGTGGCTGCAATGGAGAAACTGGCTCATTTGCCATTCCATTGCCCCATTT
The DNA here is from genome assembly GCA_037952925.1 of Lithobates clamitans. NCBI lineage: Eukaryota > Metazoa > Chordata > Amphibia > Anura > Ranidae > Lithobates > Lithobates clamitans. The sequence continues at coordinate 4,103,136 of JBBGZY010000833.1, read as the reverse complement.
CCTGGTTCATGATCACGTCTGATGCCAACAATACGAGATGGAGGGGCTTGCTGCCTGTTGGGGATAGCTCAAGGCAGAATGGGCTGTCAATTTCACAAGATTGTGTTGAATATTCTGAATCTACGGGCAGCCTTCTGCACCCTACAGGCCTTTCACCGTGTAATGAAGGGAGAGCGTCAGTGGTCGTAGGCTAGTCAACACTACAGCGGTTTTCGACAGTAATAGACAAGGGGGGATCAAAGCCTGTTCTCTTTTACAGGAAGCGGAACCAATTATGTCTTGGGCTCAAAAGAATCGAGCCTACATCTCAGCGGCTTATGTCCCCAGAATCCAAAATATTCTAACAGACTTTCTTTCCAGAGTCTAATTGGACAACAATGAATGGTCTCTACATGTGGAGGTTATCAGGCGCAGATGCTCTGACGGATCATTGAAAATACAGTGGGACCTATGCGTTTCTTCCAGTCCTGGTCATCCTCGGGTTTCTATGCAGACTCCGAACAGAGGTTGTGGAGGTAGTGGCAATGATGCCTTGTTGGCCAATTAGGCCATGGTTCCCCTTTGTTAGAGCTGGGCTAATTAGCAATTAGCTGTCGGCTAATTGCCAGCTCCTATCTCTCCACAGTTACTCAGCTGTTGATGATATCCTGCTTGTCAGTCCTGCCTACTTAAGCCATTCAGTCCAGAGGAGCTCTGCCTTTGCCTTGGTCAACATCACAGAAACTATCTCCTGCAATCCTGTTCAAGACTTGCTTTGCTGGCATCGCTTCTGGCTCCAGATCCTGCTTGCTGTTCCACTACATTGATACCTGACTTCTAGCTTGGCTGACTATCCGTTCTGGTTACTGAACTTTGGTTATGTTTTGACTACATTTGTTCTTTTTTTTTTTTTTCACAATAGATACATTTGTTCTTTTTACTTTTATTATTAAACAAGTATGATTTAACTGTACTTCTGTTCCAGCCAGATTTCATGGTTTCTGAAAACTCTTGCTAGCATAGTTCAGCTACCAGAACCCAGTGCCCCTTCTCCTCAGGCCAGACCTTCTGTCACTGGGTTCAATTCTACATCCATGTCCAGCACGGTTGCGTCTGACAGTCTGGTTCTTGAGATTGGAGGTCCTCGGCTGCTCCTCCAGAGTCATTTCCGCTCTTGAATGCTAGAAGAATGAACACAAACAATGTTTACGGGAGAATCTGGTCAAAGTTTGTGTAATACATGTCTGCTGCTGACAGATCATGTAGTGATCTAGAAGTTCTAAATATTCCAGGCTTCCTCCAGTCGGATTTAGATCTGGCTCTATCAGTCAGCTCCTTCAGAGTACAAGTGTCAGCTTTATCGGCCTTCACAGGTGTGTCCAGGTCTAGGCATCTTTTCCTGTCCAACAATTCCTCAAGGGAGCAGCTAGGTTCAGACTTTTGTGTAAACTGAGGTTTTCCAAATGGAGTCTCCCCCTCTTGTTCTCAACTCCCTCTTGGGAATTGGAGTGAAGTGTTTTAGGGCTGTCTATGTTAAAGGCCTCTCTGTCAAGTTCACCTTTCTCCTGTCTATCACGTTGGCATAAAAAGCCTCAGAGATTGACTAACGGTCATGGGGAACTTTTCTTAACATTCTTTCCAGTCCGAGCGGTGCTGTTACCTATGCTTGGCTCAATTGACAAGGGTACATCAGTCTTTCACGGGAACCAAGAAATTGCCCTGCCAACCTTTAGAGTACTAACTTGTATCCTCTAGAAGTGGGAGAGGCTGCACTGTGGCTTAGTTGGTTAAAGTGCATGTCTAGTAAACCGGGTATCCTGAGTTTGGCTCTCAGCAGTGCCTTCCTTTGGTTCTAGGAATCTCTCAGGTATTGTGAAGTTCTACAAGCTACAGCTACTGTCAGTCTTCAGATCGCCTGTTCATTCTTTTTTGCTGGAAAGGACAAAGGGAAATATGCCTCATCTAGGACGATTGGGGTATGGATTGTCTAGGCCATTCGACAGGCTCACAGAGCCAAGGGCTTGTTTCCTTTGAAAGTAGTGACTGCTCACTCGACCAGGAGTGGGTCTACATCTTGGACAGCTTTGTGGCTTGTGGTTCCAAATGTAATCTGTATGGCGGTCTTGTGGGCCTCAATCAATACATTTAAGGCTCATTATTGTGTAGAGCCTGCTTCTTTATCCTCTGTTTATTTTGGCTTGCAGGTCTTGTCTGTTGACGGTACAAATGAAAGCCTTTGGTTCAGCATTGCCCGCCCATAAGGTGTAAAGCTAGTTAGTTCCCATATGTATGCTGCTATGGAGTCTATCAGGAAAACGGAAAATACTTACCATAATTTTCCTTTACTGATGGACTCCATGGCAGCAAGCCTCTGGCTTAGAGCAAAGATTTATGGGAGTGGGGTCCTATAGGGGAGGAGTGGAGGCGGGGTTAACCCATATGTATGCTGCTATGGAGTCCATCAGGAAAAGAAAATTACAGTAAGTATTTGATAGGAAATTTTCCATTTTCCTCTCAAGAAAAAAAAAAAAGCTGTTTGCCCAAGGGTCCGGAGAAGATTCTATGCAGTTGATGTGAGGGTCTATAGAGAAATCTTCAACAGCTGGACATTCCTCCTCCATTGACGGAGTTGTTCTACTTTTTTTAAAATGAAACTTTAATAAACTTCAACACTTCTAATGTAATGGCAGCAATTATAATGTTTCCGCTTTTTTAAATCTCGCATTGGATTTTTTTATTTTATTTTTGCTTACAGATAAGAGCGAGATTGTCTTGCTTTTTCTTCCCTTACAAATGTAACTAATGACTCAGCTCAAAAGCATCTGTTTAAACTAAACTGCAAATGAACCTTAAATACAGTTTGGTATGTGTAATGCTTTTAAAAGCCATGAGAGTCATAAATTGTTAAGTTAAGGCAGAAGATGATGGTTGACTTTGATATCATTCATCCCGTCTTCCCGTGCATAATTGGAACAAGCCTTATGCAATACTGTCCCCAGTATGGGTTTCCATTCAGCTTATTTAATCGTATGGAACTTTTACAGGAATATCCTAACAGTAATACGTTCATCTCTACAGAGATCGTAGAGATGTTTTAGACAAAGTATAATCACTAGGGACAAGTTTCTAACAAATATGAAGAGTTTTGGCCCAAACTTACAGTCTATTTTTAGAGCCCACTTTATTTGAAAAAAAGTCTCTTGGAATTTTTAAAATTAGATTGAGTCTGGCATTTTTGGATGAGATTGTTGTCATTAATGTTTCCAAAAGTACATAATGTTTAAACTGCTTGTTCTCTTGACAAAAGCATGTTTTTTAGTCTTGGAAGTTTACAGAGTTTTTGAACTGTCTAAGTGACTCTCTCTATTTTTTTGCATTTGTTTGTGGAAAAACAGAGACAAGCATTTTTCTAGTATTTAATTTTTAAAAAGGTGGGTATATCCACAGTCTACCCACCTTGCCTAAAAACAGAGACTAACCTGAATTATACACCTGTTTAGTGTCCTGAAACCAAAAATATTACCAAAAGAAGGCCTGGACTGTAGAAGCTGTGCCCAAAGCAGAGAGCAGAGGACTAGTCACTGTTACTTCCTTTAGGCTCCCTGCAGATGATTGTTTCCCCATTATTGACCTACCTATTTTTATTTGTTGCACTGTATCTCTGTGTAGAGGTGGCCATCTTAGTAGAGGCACAGGGTTCTGCACTCCCATGTCAGAGCTGCCCCTGATCTCTGGTGATCTGTTAAATTACTTGGAGAATATTCATTAAGGAGGAGAAAAGGTTCAAAAAGCAAACACTAGGTGAAGTGGAAACACAGAGATCATTACAGTACATCTTCCCTCCAGCAAGGAGAATACTGCGGGAATAGTAATGACATTACCAAATTTCATTCCAAATCCTTTGAGACTAGAATATAGAGGAAACAGTGTAGCTCACACTTCCAATTTATAGCTATGGGGCTGTTTGCATAGTATTGCCTAGATACATTCCAAGGCCAGGAAGTATATGATACTTTTTAGGAGGGATACAGGACCACATGTAGATGTTTCAATTACTGCTTAGGCACAATTTAAATTTTTAGATATTACCTGTAAGACAGAACTCTTCACTTTTTGAGTTTAGGTCCACTCAGAAATTATATTTAAGTAATTAGTGGGCATTCAACTTTTTGGCAGCTACCCAAAAAACGAAAAGGTCATTTTCACGTCAAGGCTTAAAGCCTAGTACACACTGCAAGTTTTTTTTCGTTCAACCCAGGGGGTTGAACAAAAAACCTGACAGCTCCGGTCACAGCCGCTGTACTCACTATGTAAAGTTAGTACAGCGATCTCCCCCACTGACAGGGGGACAGCCCCCCACCACCACCACCAAAAACACTCTGATCAGCGATCTCCACCATTGGCGAAGAGCGCTGATTGGGAGTCGGTTGGCTACTGGTTTTCCAGCATGCTAGTCTGACAGACCGATATACACACATGCCGAATGTTGGCCTTTTTTTTAACCGCCCGTTGTCTCCCAACATTCGGCCTGTGTGTGCATGCTGGGGGCCCATATGGCTCTCCTAAATTAGATTAACCATGCAGCTTTTATTTGTTTTACTGTATATCATCTTACACAGACTTTGCATCCATATGGTATTCCCTAGAATTTATAGATAATATGTAAAATGGAGCAAATTAACCTAATATCTAAACAATTTGCTGTGTACATTTCTTTAAAGTTAGCTCCATGTAATTTGCTGAAATCATGCTGTATTTTGCCGTAAAAAAAAAAAACGCTCTTATGGAAACATTGCACATGTGAACATTTTGGCAGGTCCCTTTTGTTAGGCTTTCAGCTGTGGTTTTATTCTGAAGTCCAGCCAATGCTCTGACGTCAACATTTTACACCACGCACTCTGTAGCTTAAAACTTTTCAGGGTGGCCATCGTGTGTACAAGCAGCTTTGCAAGTGTAGTTGGATATGGGCTAATCCACAAATGTTCTTGGGGGGCTCTACATAAAGCTTTCAGTAGCTGTGTATGTTACTTTTGTGGTTCTTCTATAGCCTATTCTGTGTTTGATCTTTTGTTGAATGCAAGTTCAGTGGTTTTGTTCACCAGGGGAATCTGTCAGTTCACTCCTTTTTCCAGTTCATCATTTGTTAACCATTTTCTGACTTTTTTAGCCCTTTTACTATTTTATAGAAATATGCTACATTTGTTTAAAAAAAAAAAAAAAGACTTAACAAGAAAAGGCTGCCAACAAAAGCATGGAACTATGTAACTAAAGTAGCTAGTTGTAATGCAACCTCTTCTTTACTCAGTCTGGGTTCACACTGATGCCGTGCGGGAAATGCAGCGATCCCTGTGTATTTAACGCACCGCATCACAATCAAACTCCGTTCATAAGAACCGCTGCACGTCTCAATGTTAGGTTAACAATACCCCAAAAACATTTTGCAAAATGTAGTGCGATTGGCTGAATTAGAAACACCCATGCGATCCAATTTCAGTGCATGTACCTTTTTCATGTGGGTGTGGTGCAATTTGAGCCATACACAATTAATGGGCTCAATTTTCACTCCAAGGGATCGTATATGTGATTCCTGTCCTATTCACATGTGATTCCCCACACTGCATCACCACACTGTGTGAACCGGGGCTCAAACTTTGGTAGGTTTGTTCCAATTCTGCACCAATTCATAATTTTTCTAATGTAGCACGTTATAAAAGTTGTCTAAAAATGCTTGACAAATAGGCTCACAAAGGTTTTTGGTATGCTACCTATTTCCACTTCTGTACATGTATTATGTCTCAGTAAGCAGATATGTCGTTACTGTACACTTTTAATTGCCTTGATTGCTCAAAGGCAATAAAAAATGTACCTAACTCACCTTAAGCAGGACTGTCGATTTAAATTTAGTGGTACAAAGCTGCAGTCAGCTTAGATGAATTGATAGTTTAGCCTCCTAAGACCCCTTTCACACTGTGCCACCACCGGCGTCAGCGGTAAAGCGGCCACTTTACCGTCGTTTTAGTGGTGCTATTCGGCTGCTAGCGGCGCGGTTTTAACCCCCTGCTAGCGGCCGAGAAGGGGTTAAATCCGCCCGCAAAACGCAGCCAGAGCAGCGTTTTGCCGGCGGTATCGCAGCGCTGCCCCATTGATTTCAATGGGGAGCAGCGGTGGAGGAGCGGTGAGTTCATCGCTCCTTCACCGCTCCAAAGAAACTTTTTCTGACGCCCTGCCAGCGCACCGCTCCAGTGTGAAAGCCCTCTGGCTTTCACACTGGAGTGAATGGAGCAGCTGTTTTAGGGTGGTTTGCAGGCGCTATTTTTAACGCTATAGCGCCTGCAAAATGCTCCAGTGTGAAAGGGGTCTTAGATTTCTTCTGGGCCCTGGTTACTGTGTGTGTGTTTTTGTACTATCACTTATGCATGGCACTGCTACCTCTGGCAATAGTATGAGAGCTGCACTAATTGGCATATCTCCCAAATTTTTGAGATGGGAATGAGGGACATCTATTAGCAAAAGTATGTAGGCATAGGACACACACCCTGCCACACCCCTTAAAGGAGAATTCTTTTTAAAAAATTATAAAAAAAAAAAAAAGATTAGTTAAACCCATTAGTGTTTTTTTTTTTACCACTACTATTCCTTTATACTGGCTTTTGACATTTACAGATGCAGCAATGTAGACATTGGATGAAAGGTTTAGCACTGGGAAACACTTTTTGAAAGACAAGGAGTGCTGTTTATACTGTATGCAGTTATATAGATCAGACCAAAATGAGGGACAAATGAGGAGGAAAGAGAGACAGAGGGACACTGTTCCAAATCAAGGACAGCCACTCGAAATCAGGGCCAGTTGTGAGCTATGCTAATTGGAGTGATGAATATTTATTTATTCCTAGCCATCCAGTAGGTCACAGGGGTCTCCAAACTATGGCCCTCCAGTTGTTCAGGAACTACAATTCCCATCATGCCTAGTCATGTCTGTGAATGTCAGAGTTTTACAACGACTCATGGGACGTGTAGTTCCACAACAGCTGGAGGGCCGTAGTTTGGAGATCCATGAAGTAGGAGTTTCCTTGCCTTTGGTGCATGATGGGAGATAATATACATATTCATAGAATAATCTTAGGCGGTCACTCTGTTCTCCCCTAGGCCCCATGCCTAGGGGAGGGCTGTGTTTTGCTGCTAAAACCTCTTAGGTATGCTACCTGAGGGAGTGACCATGTGGTTATGCAAAGGCATAAACTTGAGATCTAGCTTGTGTGAACTGGGGATTGGGGAACCATAGAGGACCTGCAGATGTGATGAGGGGCTGGAAAAGCTTGGATGTGGAGCTTGGACCTCACTGAAGTATGGAGACTTCTCCCCAGGGTGCTGGCAGCTGATTTAACAAGTGCCTTATAGTCAGGAGCTACAGTCACAGAATGCCTAGTCAGCTTCAAGTTTCTCTGTCTATAAAGACTGTAAGTACTTTGTTCCCCTTTTGTAGATGGTTAGGTCATAGGTGTGCTGTGCTCTTACCCTCCCTCCCTGGAGTTCTCTGTGTGAGCAACAAACCATTTTTTTAGTTGCACCTTAAAGTGACTGGCACCCATCTGTTCACATCTGTCTGTTCTACACCCTGAGATTACATTTTGGCCCACCCTTTCTATGGGAGTACCACCATGCCTTCTAGGGGTCAGGGGAGTGCTACGAAAAAGTTTGTATGTCTTTAAATGGGTTGCTATGTTCAAGTACAACTAAAGGCTCCTGTATGCAGTCTAAACAAGTATGGTATCCAGTTGTTATGTGATACACAAGCCACCTTAAGTAAACAAAACATCTTATTTTACCTTTCCTGACTGATCCAAATAATTTGTGTCTCACATGTTCCCCTCCCAGACACTGCAGCTCACAGGGGGAAGGGAGGGTTTCACTAACAGAGATAGTGCTTTCAATCCAGAAAGTAGTGGGCAGGATAGCGGCAATTCTGCTATGAATTCAGAAGCAGTGTAGCATCATTGCCACTCCATCATGGAAATCTGCATTCAGTGGACTCCAATGGCAAGACCAACAGGTATTTGTGAGACTTTGCAGGGGGACAAAGAGAGACGTATAAGTGCAGATACAGTCATATTTAAAGAGGTTGTAAACCCCAATAAAATAAATTAAAAAAAAACTATAATACAAAGGCATAATGAGCTAGTATGCATTGCATACTAGCTCATTATGAAATACTTACCTTAGAACAAAGCCCTCAAAAACCTGTAAGACAAAGGCATAATGAGCTAGTATGCTAGCGGGTTTGTGGGCTCCAGTGCTGTGTGTGGCCGGAGATGCAATGACGTCACTCCCGCACATGCGTGTGGGAGCCGCCGGTCACGGCACAGGGCTCTGAAGAAATGGCACGGGCGGCCATTCCTTCAGAGCTCATGCGCCAATGATGCCATCGGGGGCGTATACAGTAAAAATCTCCTAAACTATGCAAGTTTAGGAGATATTTACAGTACCTATAGGTAAGCCTATAATACGGGTTATCTATAGGTACAAACAAACCAGGGGAGTTTACTTCCTCTTTAAGTGTTGCAGCACACATTTCTACTTTAATTTTCCCTTTTTTTTCTGTCAGTGATAAAAATCCTACATGGACCACAAAATACTTTCCTTTGCACCTGCTTTTCATGGTTCTTATAATGACATTTGTGTCTCTTATACAGTGCGTTTTTAAGGCAGGGCAAAAGGGGCAGCTGTCCTGGGTCCTGTCATTGTTGTGGGGCCCAAAGCAGCTGCCTCATACTTGCCAACTATCCTGGTTTAAATTCCCTTGTCCCTTGAGGTTTTAGCCCCGTGCTGTGTCCCAACATCTCAGTGTGAAATGCTGCTACTAATGCTGCCCAGCTCTGCCCTATTGTTGTGTACAGATGACTCACCTGCAGACCCTGTGTTTATATGTAAATTACTGGCATTCATATTATAAATAGCGGTGCCATTCATATGTAAATAGCAGCGGCCAGCGGCATTGATATGTATATCATGCCCCCCTGAGGTCATATCCACAGTAATCTCTAGCAACCAATCAACAAGCAGAAATCATGTGCTGTAACCTCTAGCAACTAATCAGTGAGCCGTTATGTGTGCTGTAACCTCTAGCAACCAGTCAGTGAGCGGTAATGATACACTGTAACCTCTGGCAACCAATCACAATAGCTGTCTGATCTGATTTAGTAAACTGATTTTGAGTCTAGCTGCTATTTATTGTATGTCTCCGAGCAGGTGGAGAGAGAAACTGCATGGGGGGGCCCCAAGAAAAGTTTTGCCCAGGGTCCAATCAATATTAAAGACGGCCTTGCTCTTATACAGAAATAATGGTGCAGCGACTGTTTATTCCCAGCAGTAAAATGTCTTCTAAATTCTCACAGTACATCCCACAGGATGCAAGCTTGCTTCGTTTTATTCTGCCTTCCTACTAAGATGTCTTGATCTTAATAGCTTTAATAATTACAATTTCTGTTAGTTCCAGGAAACCAAACTGCAGGAAGTTGCTTGTTTATTTTTCCTTCCCATCTAAAACATGTATATTAACAGGGGAATATGGCCCCCAGGGGATTCTGGGAAAAGTTCAGCGGTAGCAGTTTTCCTTAAAACAAATGCCATGAGAATATTAGTAACGGCCTCTGGGTGTACACATGTGCTGGTTTTGTTTCCCAGATCTTGGAAGATATGTTGGAGCTCCATCCCCCCCACTTCTTTATTTTGGTCGCTGAGAACATTCTGTGCACTATATTGAAAAAAAATCTCAGTGGGTTCAACAATGATAGTTATCTGCTTCAGTATTAATGCTAATAATCACTGAAATCTTATTTCAGTAGCGTGACAGATCTACATTGATAAAAGGTGAAATGTGATTGGTTACTAGTAGTACTTTGTGCATCATCAATGCTATGTGCTCTTACCCTTGCTCCCTTACTGCCCCACCACATAAATATACCCCCTTACACACATCTTGTCTTTCATTATTCGTGTAATTCTACTCTATTCTATTAAAAAATGTCTGGTTTTCCTTTGAAAAAAAAAAAACTCAATTGGAGAGACCACTACATATGCAGTATACATGTTCGGAATATGTATAAGTGTGTTTTTGTGTGTGCGTCTTCCTCTTTTAAATTGATTTGAGGTAGGAGAATTATCACGTTTGGGTGAGAAGAAAATTTGAGCAAATTTTTTGGAACCTCTCTGGAGCATTGTCCATTTCTACTACATTACATGTTATATCATTACTATATTTTTTTCCATAGGCAAGATTTACAAATATGATTTGGATTAATATTTTACTTAATCTGTCTTATTTTTATTCTCTGAGGAAATGTAAAGTATTACTAAAGGCAAAACATTTTTGTGGAGGGGGATTAGAACACCTGTCAAGTTTTTATTGCTGTCTGTGTCCCTGTTAGGGAGAGTCACCCTGTCTTTTTACCTGTTTACAGTTAACATCAAAAGTAAAAGTGAAGGAAAATCCCACATTTTGGGTTGACACCAGAACAGGAATCAAGGGAAGACCCCAGGGACAGGGATTTTCTCTATTTGGAGAAATTTCCTCTCACTTCCTGTTTTGGCTATGAGACAGGAAGTAAAGGGAAATCTTACCAATGGGACAAAGATGGCAAACAAAAAACCTAACGGGGGTTATATCCCTCCCTTACTCTACCCAAAACCAGACATTTTGCTTTATTCATACTGTACATCAATCAGTAATAAGGTTAAAGCCCTCTACGTCTGCACACTTGTTGCTAAAGATGACATTTCAGTTTTGGCAGGTAAACAAAGAACACTAATTTATGATATCTTAATAACCTAAAGCATTAAAACACCCATGTATATTTTGGGTACATATAGTTTCTGGCAAGCTGAATCAAATTTGGGTTATTATATTTATCAGCGACTACAGTAGAGAACTCATCCCTGTTCCTTTTATCCTCTACAGCTTTGACAAAGCCAGATGGTGATGTCATTTTCCCATTACAAACTTCCCCTAAAAGTGAACTCCAGGCAGATATAAAGCCAATATTTGATAAAGTTCTGTGTTCATTTAAAATATATTTTATGTAGCATAATTACCTCCAATGTGTCTTAATTCTAAGCCCTTATTATCCCCCTGTAGCAACACAGATTGGGAGAGGGAGTTGCAGCACTTTGTTCTACCCTACTGAATGCACATGTATTGTCAGGGAACGTGCTGGGAGAAGGAGAGAGAAGAGTGAGCATAGGGATGACTTATCAGTGTGTTTCTGTTCCTTCACAGTCCAATCAGCAGACTGAAAGTGAGGTGTGATCACTGTATTCCCTAAAGCTGAATCTTGGGTAAAACAAAAATCCTTCATTGCAGTGGTGTTGCCCCTGCACTGGACTTGTTAAAGAGGAAGTAAACCCTGATGGGTTTAACTTCCTCTTTTGCTCCCTGCAAAGCCGGAAAAAACGAATATATCGCTGTCCCCTGTGGAGGCTGCGTCCATCTTCGCCCCTCTTCTTTCCGGGGGCCGCGGTCTCCGGCTCTGTGACTGGTCAGAGCCACGTGACGTCACTCCTGCGCATGCACGTGGGAACCATCAGTAACGACACATGCTGGGGGAAGAAACATCACAGAGGTCCCTTTCTTCACAGCGCTTGTGCCGATTACATCATCGGCGCACTACAAGTGAAATTTCTCCTAAATGGAGCATGTTTAGGAGATATTTCCACTCCCTATTGGTAAGTCTTATTCTAGGCTTACCTATAGGTAAAAGTCACTAGGGAGGGTTTACAACCACTTTAAATAATTATTTATATCTTGAGGAATCAGAAAAATCACTTTTTCTTACCTGATCCCCGCTCCTGCAGGTTACCACTAGTCTGAAAGAGCAGCGCCCATCGTCTTTTAACCTATTCTGCAGTAGTTGCATGCCCTCTGACAAACAATATTTTATTTTGGAGAGGGCAGATGGGGGTGGGCAACTTTTCTCAGTAATGGGATACACACCAAGACATATAGTGGGGACGGAAAGTATTCAAACCCCCTTACATTTTTCACTCTTTGTTATATTGCAGCCATTTGCTAATATCGTTTCAGTTCATTTTTTTCCTCATTGATGTACACACAACACCCCATATTCACAGAAAAACACAGAATTGTTGACATTTTTGCAGATTTATTAAAAAAGAAAAACTGAAATATCACATGGTCCTAAGTATTCAGACCCTTTGCTGGAAAAAAAATGAACTTAAACGATTTTAGCAAATGGCTACAATATAACAAAGAGTGAAAAATTTAAGGGGGTCTGAATATTTTCCGTCCCCACTGTATAACTAATGTGTTTGGTGCTGTATCCCAGGAAAAAATAGAAAACCTCAGCTATAAATCTGGATGCATTCTTTGCAGATCTCAAGGCTGGCACTATAAAAAATTTACTTTTCTCTTACGTTCATTGAAGGACACAGTTCTCTTCTATTCAGAGAAAGGGACTTTACAATGAGTAACAAAAAAAAAAATGTCCTTGCCCACTTGCCTACTGGGCACTTTCACCCCCTCCCTGCCCAGGTCAATTTTCAGCATTCAGCACTGTCGCACTTTAAATGACAATTGCGCGGTCATGCAACAATGTACCCATATAATTTTTTTTCACACAAATAGAGCTTTCTTTTTAATCACTATTGGGTTTTTATTTTTTCGCTAAAAACATGAAAAAAGGCCAAACACTTTGCAAAGTTTTATAACAGAAACTTAGAAAAAGCGTTTGTTTTTTTTCAAACAGGTAATTTTTTTCCTTCACTGATGGGCACTGATAGGCTGCACTGCTGGGCAATGATGGGGTGGCACTGATGAGCACTGATAGGCTGCACTACTGGGTAGTGATGAGGCAGCAATGATGGGCACTGATGAGGCTGAACTGATATGCAGCATTGATAGGCAGCACTGATGGGCACTAATATGCGGCACTGAAGGGCACTGATGGGCAGCACTGATGGGCAATGTTGGGACTGCACTGATAATCAGGACACTGATGATCAGTGCCCTGATTATCAGTGTAGATGTCCTCTTTCACAATTTCTGACTACTGGCTCTCATCTCCTCAACCTGTGACAGCGTGAGGAAAGGAATGCTGATAACCAGCAAGTGTGTTGACATTGTGATCAGCTGTGATTGGCCCTATACCTTGATATGTGATCAGCTGTGTCCAAAGGATCACGGAGTGCGCTGGATGCGTACCGCAGCAGGCGCGTGGGGGGGTGCAGTTCTGGGAGGATGTCAATGGGCACTCTCCCAGAACTGGATGACAGAGATGTAGCCATCATTTGGCTATAGTGCCATCGGCAATCAGTCAAAGCCCAACTCTCGGCAAACCCACATTGCAAGGGTTATTTGCTCATTTTTGTCTAAAACAGGGGTCTCCATACTTTCTGAACAAAGGGCCGATTTACTGTCATTCAGACTTTAGGGGGCTGGACTGATTGTGGACAGCGGGAGTAGAAAATGTCCTGGCATCAGTGGGAGTAAACAGTGTCCATCTTTTAGTATTAGGAAGAGGAACAGTGCCCCATCATTGATGTCAGTGAAGGAATAATGCCCTGTCGTTGCAGGAATCGTTAGTGCAGGAATAACTGCCCTGTTGTTAGTGTCAAGGGGCCAGATAAAAGTAGGCAAAGGGCCCCATCTGGCCCCCAGGCTACAGTTTGGATCCTCTGCTCTTACCCGCAACTTTACCAATCCCCACAGATTCTGCACCCCCACGCTCTAGTGTTTAGGGTTCTGATGTCAACAGGACCAGAGCAGGGTTTTTGACACTTGTAAACAATTGCTTCTGTAAAAAGATACAAAATTAAATATACCTACACTTGGTTTATAGTTTATAGCAGGGGGACATGGGGCCTTGGGACAATGCGAGTTGCTATTGCTTATGTTGATTCTATTTTCTTTTTTTTTCTTTATTCTTGTCACAGTCTTTCTCCTTTTCATATTTCCTTGTATTCCCTCTCTGATTTCTTACGGTACTAGCTGTACCTGGAATATACTGTAATGAATATCTACAATAGAGGATAGGGCGGTTTGATGTTTGCACAGGGTGCATTGTTTCTTTAACATATTACAACTGTCCCACCAGTGATCTTGACTATAGAATTGAAATTTTGGAAGTTCATAAGACTTCTTAAGATTTTTCCTCTTAATCTATAACCCTCTCTGTATTGACATACAATTGAAACTGCTAAGTAAAGATTTATCAAATAAATTAATAAGTCCAGAGCCAGATCTATAGCCCTGCTCAGGATGTGAGGAAGGGACAGTCCACCGCTGAATCATGGGGGAGTGCTGCCTGTCAGAGGGAGCAGAGGATCAGGTAAGTAAAACTATTTCTCCTCTTCCAAAGACAAAACAAGCTATTAACCCTGGCAGTGCGGGCATATCCCCACTGCAAGGGATCATTTTTTTAATTGTCAAGAGTTGGGCTTTAACCCAATTTTCTCTAATTCTGTACTGCCATATGTTATGATTTCACACTGATTTTTACTTTAAAATGCTTTAAATAATTTTATTTCTTAGTGGAAACACTCCTCCTGGTCCCACTCCAGTGCTTAATGAGCTTAGATGAATAGTGCCCACAAGGGCACAAGGGTCTTCACACAGAATGCAATAAAAGGGAGGGAGTGTCGGATCAGATTATTGAGGTACTCTGAACAGCATGTTCAATCTCTGGTCCTTAATGCACTGCACAGTCATATTAAGACACTTTTCACAATTACTATAACAGGAGAGTGAAGGTAAGACTATGAAAATAGAGATTGTTAGTACAATATTTGTCCTACTGAATATCTATTTCTGTGACTTCAATTGGGCATCAAATGTAAACACTATAAGCACAAAGCATGCAATAGATCTTGCCACCAGTTCTCACTGTGGTTCTTCAACATTGTTATTACTAACATGGTGTCCTTATTCTTTTCTTGCAGATGAACTCACAGTGCCTGCACTTTACCCGGGTAGCCCTGAAGTGTGGGCGCCGTACTCCCTCTACCCAGCGGAATTAGCACCTGCTCTACCTCCTCCTGCTTTTACCTATCCCGCTTCACTGCATGCCCAGGTAATTGATACCAATCAGCCACGTCCTCACTCTATATCCCACTTGCCCTTTCCTGGTACCACGGTGCACTCCACACACTAACCCTTGTTCTACCAGCTAACTGGCGCACCACAAGGAGGCTCATAATGCCTGCCTTGTCCTTACCATCTTCTCTTCGTGTGGCGGGAACCCTACATCTCTGATTTTCAAATCTAGGTTTAATTTTCACTGGTGTACCTAAGTGTCAGTAACTTAAATTGGGTACAATAAAGAGCAAGCTTTGATTATTGTAAATGGCTTAATGTTGATGCAAAGATTAATGAAACTGATTTTTTTGCTAAAAGTATGATGTGTGTATAAAGTTAAGTAGCCTTTATACAGATTTTTACATGTTGTATTTGCTCTACTGCTTCAATGTTTTCAAGTTTAGTGTTTACTGAATGACCCTGTTGAAGTTTGCAGCAATAACAGTAATGAAGTCACACTGTGAATGTTCTGCTAGGTAAATTAAATTAGGGTTCATATATGAACATTAGAACAGAGATACATTGTGATGTTGTTATAGCAACCAAGTTGTTGACTATGTCTAACTTGAACAGTTGGGATCTTAAAGCCCAACACTGGGAAACTTGAAAAATCCACCTTGCAAGGGGGAGGGGGGGGGGGTGCCTGCACTACAGGGGTTAACTGCTATTTTAGGTTTGGGGGAATAGAAAAGAAGATTTACTCACCCCATCACCTACTCATCTGTGCTGCTAAACCGGTTCCTCTCTGCTCCACCAGTCTAAAGTCCTGATGTCATAAAGGCTAAAGCATAGCCCTGCTCTGGACATGGTGACATGGAGGGACAGTCCACCACTGGAGCATAGGGGACTGCTTTCTGCCAGGGGATCAGAGGATCAGGTAAGTAAAATGCTGTTACTCTCCCCTAGACCTAACTGTACAGTTATCTGTTGTAACGCGGGCACAGGACCACTGCAAGGAGGAATTGTCTGATTTCCCAGAGTTGAGCTTTAATGGTTGCCATGTACAACGTCTGCTACTCTACTTTTTCTAGTGTGCTTTTTTTCATAGTTGAGGGCCATTATATGTATTTCAGTGGGAGAGGGACTTAATTTCATTTGAGACCCTGTGTACAGCCTGGGCCTAGGGTCCAAAGGCTCACACAGGGTTACAAGGATTGATTTGAAGAATAACACAAGTGCATGAAGGCACCAAAAGTTTCTTGCACTTTTGTAAATTTAACCACTTGCCAACCGCGCTATAACTGAAAGACAGCTATAGCGTGGTCATCCAGTTCTGAGAGGGCGTCTATTGGCGTCTTCCCAGAACCCCGCATTGGGCGCACTCTGTGATTGCTGTGTCCTTTGGACACATCTGATCACAGATCGAGGTAAAGGACCAATCACAGCGGCCCTTTACCATGTGATCAGCTGTGTACAATTACAGCTGATCCCATGTAAAAAAATGCCATTTATCAGCATTCACTTTCCTCAGCATGTCACTGTGTGATGAAATGAAAGCCTATAACTGTCAATCTTGTGAAGGCACACAGTGCCCTGATAATCAGTGCAGCTTTAGAGTGTCCATCACTGCAACATATCAGTGTAGCCTATCAGTGCCCATCAGTTTAGCCTCATCAGCGCTCATCAGTAAAGAAGAAAAATTACTTATTGTGAAAAATGTTATACACAAACAAAGAAAAGGGTTTATTTTTTTTTCTTTCAACATTTTCGGTCTTTTTTTGTTTGTTTAGCAAAAAATTAAAAACCCAGTGGTGATTAAATACCACCAAAAAAAAGTTGTCTGAAAAAAAATAATAAAAATTTTGTATGGGTACAGTGCTGCAGGACCGCACAAATGTCATTCAAAGTGCGACAGCACTGCAAGCTGAAAATCTGCCTGGTCAGAAAGGGGGTGAAAGTGCCCAGTAGGCAGGCGGTTAAGCAATTTTTGAAAACTGTGGGACTACTGTTAAATTATTTTTACAGACTTTCCATAAAAAAGTATTGCATGTATAGGACTGGCAGATCTCAAAAGCTTGTGCACGCTAGCTTTTTGCCAAGCACAGTGCTCTAGTCACATGTTAGTTTGATCATTTTTTAATTTTTTAATCTTATGACCTATTAAATACTGTGCAGTTTGTCTGCTGGGCAGCAGTGTGATGACAACCTTCAAGTCCTATTGAATTATTGTTCAAACTAGATAAATATGTATATATATATATACTGTATATGTATATGCATATACACAGTCATTATGGATAGTCATAATGGCAGTTTGTCCAAAAAGGATCATTACTTTTTTTGTTCTCCCATCCTTAAAAAAATGTGATAGTAACATGTCTCTTCAAGCCAGTTTAGCCTGGTACAACTGGATTGATACATTCTACTTTCAGTTTTTATTGGAATATGCCTATGCCCTTGCCACTCTGTTGAGGCCATATGAAATTGCCACCAGCAAGTGAGTTTTAGGTAGAGGATGAGAAATATGGTCTTGATTTGTATGGGCAAAAGGGCATGCTTGTTCTTAGCAAAGTAAATTATTATCCTATTCCTTGTTGTCCTAAGCCAGAGCTAAATGGAGTACCTATTCACTGACACGTCTGTTAATGTACAGCTTTCGACGAACTGTGACAGCTTCAAGCTCAATCACATAATTGATAAAATTAAATCAAGATCAGTCCAACAACATTTTCTCCTAACCATCCATGAAAATAGCATATATGATTTCAGAAATATGCATCAGTGATGCAAGGCTGGGCCAAAATCCAAAAAATGCAAAGAGTTTGGTAAGCTCTACTTAACTGAAATGAAAGAGTACATAATGTTAACCTATACAATGTGTCATGCTGTCAAAGCTTCATTATGGTGATGATGAGATACTGTATAAATGTACATATGGGGGTGATTTATAAATGCACAGCCTGTCTTCTCTGGGGTGTATCATCTTGTTTAAATGTTGTTTGTAACAGAATATCGCAGAATGGAAAAAAAGATGATTGCAGATCCCTTGTGGCTTAGCGCATGACAGGGAAAATGATTTCATATTTTCAGCACAGCCAATAATGTAACCTTAACTGCCATACATGTAATATAATGTTGAGTGGAGAGATGTAGAAACTCTGTATAGGTCTCAGCTCCAGAAATGTATTAATAAGCTAAAAAATATTTTTTACATTTTGAAGACAACTTTTGATCCGAAAAAACAGATTAGGTAAACTACAATGCATTTCAAAATGAAGGCTGAAGCATTGAAAGGCAGTTATGATTATTTCATCTGGAATGTACTACGTTGGTTGAAATGAATATTGCTGACATTTTGAGTTTTTAGAGACAAAACCATTGTGCCATTTGTTGGGCTTTTCCATGATTTCCTGCATAGCCATCTACAGTGAGGGTAAAAAGTATTTGATGTGCTGCTGATTTTGTACGTTTGCTCACTGACAAAGAAATGATCACTCTATAATGTTAATGGTAGGTTTATTTTAACAATGAGAGACAGAATAACAACAAAAATATCCAGAAAACCGCATTTCAAAAAAGTTACAAATTGATTTGCATTTTAATGACTGAAATAAATATTTGACCCCTTCGCAAAACATGACTTGGTGGCAAAACCCTTGTTGGCAATCACAGAGGTCAGATGTTTATTGTAGTTGGCCACCAGGTTTGCACACATCTCGAGAGGGATTTTTGTCCCACTCCTCCTTGCAGATCCTTTCCAAGTCATTAAGGTTTTGAGGCTTACATTTGGTACATTTCAGCTCCCTGCACATATTTTCTATAGGATTAAGGTCTGGAGATTGGCTAGGCCACTCCAGGCCCTTAATGTTGTCTTGGCCATGTGTTTTGAGTCATTGTCATGCTGGAATACCCATCCGCGACCCATTTGCAATGCCCTGGCTCAGGGAAGGAGGTTCTCACCCCAGATTTGGTGGTACATGGTCCCGTCCATTGTCCATGTGATGCAGTGAAGTTGCCCTGTCCCCTTAGCATAAAAATACCCCCAAAGCATAATGTTCTTGGAGTCATAGGCAGAATTCCTCCTCCTTCAAACGCGGCGAGTTGAGTTGATGCCAAAGAGCTCGATTATGGTCTCAATACTTTCACCAAGTTCTCCTCTGAATCATTCAGATGTTCATTAGCAAATTTCTGACAGGCCTGTACATGTGCTTTCTTGAGCAGGCACTGCAGGATTTCGGTCACTCCTGGCGCTGTGTGTTACCAAGTGTTTTCTTGGTGACTTTGGTCCCAGCTGCCTTGAGATCATTGACAAAATTCTCCCGTTTAATTCTTGGCTGATTCCTCACAGTTCTTATTATCATTGAAACTCGGCGAGGTAAGATCTTGCATGGAGCCCCAGATGAAGGGAGATTGACAGTTATTTTGTGTTTCTTCCATTTGCAAATAATCGCAGAAACTGTTGTCACCCTCTCACCAAGCTGCTAGGCGATGGTCTTGTAGCCCATTCCAGCCTTGTGTAGTTCTACAATCTTGTCCCTGACATCCTTGGACAGCTCTTTGGTCTTGGCCATGGTGGAGAGAATGTAATCTAATTGATTGCTTCTGTGGACGGGTGTCTTTTTTACAGGTAACAAGTTCAGGTTAGGAACACTCCCTTTGACAGAGTGCTCCTAATCTCAGCTCGTTACCTGTATAGAAGACACCTGGGAGCCATAAATCTTGCTGATTAAGCCTGGGTTCACACTGTAGCGATCCCGGAACCAGCACTATTACAGCGCCAGTTTCCCGCATCGCCTCTCTCCCTCAGGCAGTTCACACTGACCTCTGTGAACCGATGCGGGTGTCAATATTATGTTGATGACACCCCCAAATCGGTTCACAGATCGCAGTGCGAACTGTGAACTCGCACAGGAATGGGATCACATGGGTGAGAACACCCATGCGATCCAATTCCAGTGCGGGGGAAAAAAAGTCCCTACACTATTTTCCTGCAAATCCAATATGAGTTCAGCCATACAAACTGTATAGCTGAGCTCGCATTGCACAGAGATTGCATGTGATTGGCCCCGCAGTGCGGGTGCGAATCACATGCGATGTCTGTGTTTGCACAAGTGTGAACCCAGGCTGATAGGGGATCAAATTATTATTTCACTCATTAAAATGCAAATCAATTTAAACTTTTTTGAAATGCCTTTTTCTGGATATTTTTGTTATTATTCTGTCTCTCACTGTTAAAATAAACCTACAATTAAAATTATAGACTGTTCATTTCTTTGTCAGTGGGCAAACATACAAAATCAGCAGGGGATCAAATACTTGTTTCCCCTCACTGTACGCTAGTTTTGACCTCTCACATTTTCCTTCAGGTAGTCAGAAAAAGCATCACACAAATCAGTATTCGCTATTAGGTTAATGCCTTGGAGTTGGAGTACTGGGAACCTGTTTTAAATTGGTCTGTAAACAAAGAATTGCTATAAATTGGGGAGATATGCAAGACAACAAATGTTTATTGTTATGTAGCTTACGTGACACATACAAATTATTTATTTGTTATTGTGAAAGCTAATAACAGAGGATAATATAGATTTCTATGGCTACGTCAGCTCCTCTGGGCCCTGAAGAAGTCCAGACGCATCACATAGAATAGGTGATGTCATTAGTCAAATGGCAAAGTGAGTATATAGAGTGCTAATTAGCACCATCTAATAGGAAATATTATAGATTTTAATATGTATTTTTAAATACAAATACTACACTTTTTGGGTGCTTATGCTGGCTTACTGGAATTTTGAGCAATTACTATTGGCAGCCCTAATTCGCTCCCAGCTCCCAGCAAGCTGGCCAAGGTATCTCCCATCTTCTATATGCTCAGATGATAGGGTTCACACACACCTGTATAGGGAGAAACTCTGCCATTTTGGTTACTCACACTCTCCTGGCCCAAGGTCCACGTCCAGGAATAGTGGAATGACCACACATACAGCCTTTTAAGAAAGTTTTACTGTAACAGCAACAAGTCAGCGGATCTGTACATCATATTCTTCACCTCCGTAGCTTTCTATCCAGAAGTACAATTCACCACAATGTAGAAACACATGGACACTGAATATTTGGACAGCACTCCAACACTATTCAATGCAGGTCCCCCATAAGTGGTTCTCCCCCAGAGTCTCTACGGCCTACCCCAAAGAGTACTCTACTTCACGGACTACAGACTTATATAGTGTATATTGGGGTAGTCTGTTCCCATTACTCCTCGCACCAAGACTCCTCCCACTCCAGCTTATATAAAGATACAGTACTCCACTCCCCAACTCCAACCAGGGGAGGGACCTTACCGAAATGGGTACTAACCCCTGCTTACATATCTAAAATGAGTGCCTAAATCCTTACTGATGTTGGATAGTTTGGTGTACAGAAGGAATTCTGTGCAAGTGACCTATACCCTTTTATCATAAAAGATCTGGGCATTTGGTGAGTTTATTTTTCAGAAGTGAAAAGCATAATAGCAATGGATGTAGTTTTTAAATGCACGTATGCAACTACCTGGAAATCCTGCAAATATGACCTTTTTTGCAAGTCTACAAAAAACAATAAAAAATAAAGAGGCATTTACAAAAACACGCTGTCTAAAAACCATGCCATTTCTGCATGGTTTTTTTTTTTTTACAATTTTTTTGCATGTATTTTTTTACCAGCATATGCACAATGCTGTATGTTTAACTATTCAGCAAATTTTCAGTTTTTAAAAATAGCTTCTCATTAAATAATAATATTTTAATAATATTTTAAAAGATATGTACAATGGACAAATGGCCGTGTGTGTTCTGTTTTTCATGTCTGGCTTAGAAAGGTTTGGGGATTACAAATCCAGGACAGATGGTATGGTATTGCCTCTACAGTATAAATCCCACATACTTGTCCCAACAGGCCAAGTTAATTATCTCAGAGAGCATGTTCCCAGCTCCAGTACTGATCACTTATGCTTTTCATCAGATGCCTAGGTAAATTCCATGATTAGAGGGAGATAGTTACTAATTGATCACACAGGCCTCATATCATAAAGGCTCATTCATGCACCTGACAGCACGTGAAAGATGAAGATGTCCTTCATTTGCCTGAGAACATTGTGTCAGCACTCCTGCTAAGTATGCTGCGGTTCAGTGAGCAGGATGAAAGGCCTTTACATACCATGCTGTTTCACATTGATAACTTAGAAGATGTTTGGGTATACCTGCAGTAACATATAACACTGGCTATATAGGCCTCAGTCACATGCTTTTTGTGATGACCAGAGTTATACGTTTTGACAAAGTTCACAGAGTTCATGTCTGTCATAGGCAGAGCCAAAAGATCTTGATTAAAATATTAAACATTGCATAGGCTGTGTGATCATGCACTATGTGCCCATACAACTCCCTTCTGTTTTTTCTTTGCTGTGGTAAAATAATATTGGAAAAAAATTAGAAAAATATATATACAGTGTATATAAAAAATCTACATACCCCTGTTAAAATGTCAGGTTTCCGTGAACTTTTTCCACCTTTTAATGTGACCTATAAACTGTACAACTCAATTGAAAAACAAACAGAATTCTTTTAGGGGGGAGTAGAAATAAAAAACTAAAATAATGTGGTTGCATAAGTGTGCACACCCTCTTATAACCGGGGATGTAGCTGTATTCAGATTTAAGCAATCACATTCAAACTCATGGTAATTAGGGGTCAGTACACACCTGCCATCATTTAAAGCGCCTCTGATTAACCCCAAATAAAGTTCAGATGTTCTAGTAGGTCTTTCCTGTCATTTTCTCACAGCACAGTGGTGTAGTGGTTAGCACTCTTGCCTAGCAGTAAAAAGGGTCGCTGGTTCAAATCTCAACCACGACATTACCTGCCTGGAGTTTGCATGTTCTCCCTGTGCCTGTGTGGGTTTCCTCCGGGTACTCCGGTTTCCTCCCACACTCCAAAAACATGCTGGTAGGTTAATTGGCTTCTGTTCAAAAATTGGCCCTAGTATATGAATGCAAGTTGGGGACTTTGGATTGTGGGCTCCTTGAGGGTAGGGACCAATGTGGGTGTACGATGTATGTGTGGAGTGCTGCGTGAATTGGCAGTGCTATATGGGTACCTTAAATAAATAGGGATGATTGTAGATACACACTTACACTCACTTAGGTTGAACTGGATGGACTGGTGTCTTTATTCAACCTTCCTAACTATGTAACTATGTAACTATGTTAAAAGTCATCAGTCAGGAGAAGGGTACAAAAGAATGTCTGAATTGGAGCCAAATAATGTATTTGTGACTAATTATTTTCTAGCAAATACATTATATTGTATAATATTTTAATGAATACCTATCAGTGGCGAAGAATTATTATTACATACTACATTTCATTGTAATCCAATAGAAACAAGAATAACTCGGTCCCCTAACTACTCTCAATCTGTGATTCTGTCTGAAGAAGGCACTGAGTCATAATATTGCTAATGTTGTACAGGAAATGTTAGTGAAGCGGAACTGAAGGCACAAATACTCACCTTGGTTTCAACAGTTCGATGCCCACAGGGTCCCTCACCGGTGTCCACATTTTCCCCCCGGGTGCTTACCTTTGGTCATTTTGATAGACTGGTGCAGGATGCACAAATTGTTTTCAAGCAAATACTATTTATTATAGTCATCTCAGCACACTGGCAGAGTGCTGGAATACATGCACAGTTCAGTGTACATTCCACATGGAATTGCAAATAGCAGAAGAGATATTGCATGTCTCTCTTGCAATAAAAAGCCTGCCTGTTCACACTTTTGTTTACATTTAGGTGTGCTTAAAGTCAGACATAGCCATGCAACTAGTAATTTATTCAGGAGGTGAACAATAGCAGCCCTGTACCTCCCTCATGACAGTGTCACTTTTATATGACTTTAACACCTTGAAGCTCAGTCAGACGGAACTTTCTCAGTTCTTTCCAGAAGTGCAGCATCTTGTCATGCAGGTTTGTGCTGTGCAGCCACATGCTCCAGCCTCCAAGTGTCCAAGCTAGGCTACTGTGGTCTTAGCCAAAGTAGGGTGGTTGAAACATTGAACACACTGGCCTGTATTTCAGAGTTTCAGGAAGTTTGTCATTATTCCAAAGGCATGTGATACATACAGTGACTTTCAAAAGTATTCACCCCCTTGGCTTTTGACCTATTTTGTTTACATTACAGCCTTTAGTTCAATGTTTTTTTAATCTAAATTATATGTGATGGATCAGATCACAATAGTCTAAGTTGGCGAAGTAAAATTAGAAAAATATATATATAAAACTGTTTTTCACAAATAAAAAACTGATAATTGGCATGTGCGTATGTATTCAATCCCTTTGTTATAAAGCCCATAAAAAGCTCTGGTGCAACCAATTACCTTCAGAAGTCACATAATTAGTGAAATGATGTCCACCTGTGTGCAATCTAAGTGTCACATGATCTGTCATTACATATACACACCTTTTTAAAAGGCCCCAGAGGCTGCAACACCTAAGCAAGAGGCACCACTAACCAAACACTGCCATGAAGACCAAGGAACTCTCCAAACAAGTAAGGGACAATGTTGTTGAGAAGTACAAGTCAGGGTTAGGTTATAAAAAAAAAATCCAAATATTTGATGATCCCTAGGAGCACCATCAAATCTATCATAACCAAATGGAAAGAACATGGCACAATAGCAAACCTGCCAAGAAACGGCCGTACACCAAAACTTACGGACTGGCCAAGGAGGGCATTAATTAGAGGCAGCACAGAGACCTAAGGTAACCCTGGAGGAGCTGCAGAGTTCCACAGCAGAGACTGGAGTATCTGTACATAGGATAACATTAAGCCCTTCAAACAATCCATGTTAATTCCAGGTTGTGAGGCAACAAAACACGAAAAATGCCAAGGGGGTGAATACTTTTGCAAGGCACTGTATAAATAACAACTGAGTTAATTTGTCCTTTACATGTACTGTTCCAGTGGTCTCCAAACTGTGGCCCTTGGGATGGACGTGGACTTTTGCTCAACGTTATCAAGTCCTTGGGGCACTTTTTCTCTGACTGATATAAGGTGCTTTTCTTCCTACTGTCACCAACAATGAGGCACCATTACCCCCACTGACACCACCAATGGTACACTATTCCTACTAATGACACCAAAGATGAGACACTATTCCTCCCAATGTCACCACTCACGAACGATGGGGCAGTATTCCTCCCACTAATACTGATGATGGGGCACTATTTTCCCTCCTATTGACCACCAAGCCTGGGGTATTGTTTACTCCCACTGACACTGGGGCATTTTCTACTCCCAGGGGCCACAGTCCAGCCTACCTAAAGTCTGAAGGACAGTAAATTGGCCCTTTGTTTAGAAAGTTTTGAGACCCTGCTGTATTCCACTTTAAGGACAAACTTTTTCAAGTAAGGGTGGTGTTATAAAATGTATATGCGTTTGGGATCTGCTTAGTTACTTTTCCTTTTCTAGCTATGCAGTCTGTTTTGCTTTACCTGTCAACAAGTGATGTATGCGATGCTGTGTTGTTGAAACTGTGCACATAAAAACAGTTATCTGCAATTCACACACCTGTCTTTACCTCTTTTTCATAAGAGATAACTGAATTGGGCATTTAACTATAGCAAAATAAGGTGGTTCACTAGCATAATAACTAGAAAGGTTTTTTGTGTCATCATTATGTCACTGGAGGATAGCTAAAAAAAACAGGTAGCATGGATTTTGGATTTGAATGTGTTTTCAGGGTACCATAATTGCTGCATTTAGGGATGAGCTTCGTGTTCGAGTCGAACCCATGTTCGACTCGAACATCGGCTGTTCGACCGTCCGTCGAATTGCGAACGATATGGGCCGTTCGCGCCAAATTCGTGTGGCGCGTCACGGCCCATAATTCACTGCGGCATCGCAGTGCATTGCTGGCTGATGATTGGCCAAGCATGCACTATGACCCGCATGCTTGGCCAATCACAGCGCAGTCAGTAGAGAGAGCTGTAATTGGCCAAAGCCAGGGTGGCTTTGGCCAATTATGGCTCAGGGGATTTAGTACACACCCCACACTATATAAGGCCGCCTGCACGGCGGCCCTGTGTAGTGTGTGTTCCGGTGTGCTGAGCGATAGAGAGAGAGAGAGACAGTGTCATTTGATTTGAGTTAGATAGATTAGGCAGAACAGTCAGTCAGTTAGCTGCACTTACAGTGTATTGTGTATATATATGCATCCCAGGTGTTGCATATATATATATACACTGTATTCAGTTTAGCTAGATCCGTTCCTGTTATCTTCTATCTAGACTATTTACATTCAGTGCAGTGTGTCCTGCTCACAGTGTTCAGCTAGATCCGTTCCTGCTATTTACATTCAGTACAGTGCTTCCTGCTCACAGTGTTCAGCTAGATCCGTTCCTGCTATTTACATTCAGTGCAGTGCGTGCTGCTCACAGTGTTCAGCTAGATCCGTTCCTGCTATTTACATTCAGTGCAGTGCGTGCTGCTCACAGTGTTCAGCTAGATCCGTTCCTGCTATTTACATTCAGTGCAGTGCGTCCTGCTCACAGTGTTCAGCTAGATCCGTTCCTGCTATTTACATTCAGTGCAGTGCGTGCTGCTCACAGTGTTCAGCTAGATCCGTTCCTGCTATTTACATTCAGTGCAGTGCGTGCTGCTCACAGTGTTTAGCTACATCCGTTCCTGCTGTTTACATTCAGTGCAGTGCGTCCTGCTCACAGTGTTCAGCTAGATCCGTTCCTGCTATTTACATTCAGTGCAGTGCGTCCTGCTCACAGTGTTCAGCTAGATCCGTTCCTGCTATTTACATTCAGTGCAGTGCGTCCTGCTCACAGTGTTCAGCTAGATCCGTTCCTGCTATATACATTTAGTGCAGTACGTCCTGCTCACAGTGTTCAGCTAGATCCGTTCCTGTTATCTTCCTACTGACAGGCAGGCTTGTCTGGTTACAGTATATAAAGCTACCTGAAGAAAATTACAGGTGTTCTTTTTGATCCTATTAGTACCACGGTCAGGCAGCTAGACTATTTACATTTAGTACAGTGTGTCCTGCTCACAGTGTTCAGCTAGATCCGTTCCTGTTATTTACATTCAGTGCAGTGCGTCCTGCTCACAGTGTTCAGCTAGATCCGTTCCTGCTATTTACATTCAGTGCAGTGCGTCCTGCTCACAGTGTTCAGCTAGATCCGTTCCTGCTATTTACATTCAGTGCAGTGCGTCCTGCTCACAGTGTTCAGCTAGATCCGTTCCTGCTATTTACATTCAGTGCAGTGCGTCCTGCTCACAGTGTTTAGCTAGATCCGTTCCTGTTATTTACATTCAGTGCAGTGCGTCCTGCTCACAGTGTTCAGCTAGATCCGTTCCTGCTATTTACATTCAGTGCAGTGCGTCCTGCTCACAGTGTTCAGCTAGATCCGTTCCTGCTATTTACATTCAGTGCAGTGCGTCCTGCTCACAGTGTTCAGCTAGATCCGTTCCTGCTATTTACATTCAGTGCAGTGCGTCCTGCTCACAGTGTTTAGCTAGATCCGTTCCTGCTATTTACATTCAGTGCAGTGCGTCCTGCTCACAGTGTTCAGCTAGATCCGTTCCTGCTATTTACATTCAGTGCAGTGCGTCCTGCTCACAGTGTTCAGCTAGATCCGTTCCTGCTATATACATTTAGTGCAGTACGTCCTGCTCACAGTGTTCAGCTAGATCCGTTCCTGTTATCTTCCTACTGACAGGCAGGCTTGTCTGGTTACAGTATATAAAGCTACCTGAAGAAAATTACAGGTGTTCTTTTTGATCCTATTAGTACCACGGTCAGGCAGCTAGACTATTTACATTTAGTACAGTGTGTCCTGCTCACAGTGTTCAGCTAGATCAGTTCCTGCTATTTACATTCAGTGCAGTGCGTCCTGCTCACAGTGTTCAGCTAGATCCGTTCCTGCTATTTACATTCAGTGCAGTGCGTCCTGCTCACAGTGTTCAGCTAGATCCGTTCCTGCTATTTACATTCAGTGCAGTGCGTCCTGCTCACAGTGTTTAGCTAGATCCGTTCCTGCTATTTACATTCAGTGCAGTGCGTCCTGCTCACAGTGTTCAGCTAGATCCGTTCCTGCTATTTACATTCAGTGCAGTGCGTCCTGCTCACAGTGTTCAGCTAGATCCGTTCCTGCTATATACATTTAGTGCAGTACGTCCTGCTCACAGTGTTCAGCTAGATCCGTTCCTGTTATCTTCCTACTGACAGGCAGGCTTGTCTGGTTACAGTATATAAAGCTACCTGAAGAAAATTACAGGTGTTCTTTTTGATCCTATTAGTACCACGGTCAGGCAGCTAGACTATTTACATTTAGTACAGTGTGTCCTGCTCACAGTGTTCAGCTAGATCAGTTCCTGCTATTTACATTCAGTGCAGTGCGTCCTGCTCACAGTGTTCAGCTAGATCCGTTCCTGCTATTTACATTCAGTGCAGTGCGTCCTGCTCACAGTGTTTAGCTAGATCCGTTCCTGCTATTTACATTCAGTGCAGTGCGTCCTGCTCACAGTGTTCAGCTAGATCCGTTCCTGCTATATACATTTAGTGCAGTACGTCCTGCTCACAGTGTTCAGCTAGATCCGTTCCTGTTATCTTCCTACTGACAGGCAGGCTTGTCTGGTTACAGTAAATAAAGCTACCTGAAGAAAATTACAGGTGTTCTTTTTGATCCTATTAGTACCACGGTCAGGCAGCTAGACTATTTACATTTAGTACAGTGTGTCCTGCTCACAGTGTTCAGCTAGATCCGTTCCTGTTATTTACATTCAGTGCAGTGCGTCCTGCTCACAGTGTTCAGCTAGATCCGTTCCTGCTATTTACATTCAGTGCAGTGCGTCCTGCTCACAGTGTTTAGCTAGATCCGTTCCTGCTATTTACATTCAGTGCAGTGCGTCCTGCTCACAGTGTTTAGCTAGATCCGTTCCTGCTATTTACATTCAGTGCAGTGCGTCCTGCTCACAGTGTTCAGCTAGATCCGTTCCTGTTATCTTCCTACTGACAGGCAGGCTTGTCTGGTTACAGTATATAAAGCTACCTGAAGAAAATTACAGGTGTTCTATCCCAGCTTAGTGCAGCTACAGGCCATTAGTATGTCTGGAAGGCCAAGAAGGAGAGGCAGACAGTCACAAGCCAATAAGAGAGGGCAAGCAGGCTCTGTGTCTAGTGCTGGTCGTGGAGACGGTGCATCCTCATCAGCACGTGGCCATGGGACACGCTTGGCCTTTTTTTCGGCAGCTGGCCGTGTTGAGCCGCAACATGCGGAAGACTTGGTCGAGTGGATGACCAAGCCGTCCTCATCCTCCTCATCCTCTCTCACCCATGCCCAGGGTGCTTTGTCTGGCAAAGCAGCGGCCTCTTCCCTCAGCTCAATGTCATCAGTGACTCCTTCCCTAGCCCCACCATGTCCTCCTGAGGATTCCCTCGAACTGTTTGACCACAGTGTTGGGTACATGCTCCAGGAGGATGCCCAGCGTTTGGAAGGCTCTGATGATGATACTGAGCTCAATGAAGGCAGTAACATGAGCACGGACAGAGGGGGTGCCCAAGAAGGACAGCAATCTGGCAGTCATGCTCCCCCTGCTGCAGCATACTGCCAGGTTTGCTCCAGTGATGAGGAGGGAGGGGATGATGAGGTCACTGACTCAACGTGGGTGCCTGATAGGAGAGAGGAGGAGGAGGAGGAGGAGGAGGAGGTGGCACATCACCAACTAGGCAGGATGCCCTCCAGGGGCCAGCCTAAGGGCAGCACATTGACTGCATCACACCCCAAAGCTCCACATGTGCAGGGCGCTGCAGTCTCTGCGCGTTATTCAAAAAGTTCTTTGGTGTGGGCCTTTTTTGAGACGAGTGCATCAGATCGCACCGCTGCTATTTGCAACATATGTCTCAAGCGTATCTCGCGTGGCCAAAACATCTCCCGCTTGGGTACCACATGCTTGACCAGACATATGTTGACCTGCCATGCAGTTCGTTGGCAAGCGTATCTAAAAGACCCACACCAAAGAACAAAGACGATCTCTCCTTGCTCCTCATCAGCTGAGATTTCCAACCCCACTAGACCTTCAGTCCTCTCTGCGACCTGCAGTGAGAGGAATGAAGGTGTAGAATTAGGTGTGTCACAGCCAAGTACTTATGGGCAATCTGCTTTGGGTACACCGACGTCAGATTGTACCAGGCAAATTTCCCTGCCCCAGCTGCTGCACCGCCGAAAGAAGTTTGCTCCCAGCCATCCACATGCCCAGCGGTTGAATGCTAGCTTGGCAAAATTGCTAGCACTTCAACTGCTGCCTTTTCAGTTGGTAGACTCTGCCCCCTTCCGTGAGTTTGTGGAATGTGCGGTTCCTCAGTGGCAGGTACCCAAACGCCACTTTTTCTCACGGAAGGCGATTCCGGCTCTCTACCGGCATGTGGAAGGCAATGTCCATGCCTCGCTGGACAGGGCGGTCAGCGGTAAGGTGCATATTACCGCTGACTCATGGTCCAGCAGGCATGGACAGGGACGTTACTTAAGTTTCACGGCGCATTGGGTGACTCTGCTGGCAGCTGGGAAGGATGCAGGACAAGGTGCAGTAGTGTTGGAGGTTGTTCCGCCACCACGCCTCCAAAATGCTGATTGTGACACACCTCTCTCCTCCACCCCCTCCTCTTCTTCTTCCTCCATGGCCTCTTCCTCGGAACCAGCGGTGCTCCGTAGGCGTTCAAGGGGCTACGCAAGTACGCAGGCCAAAAGATGCCATGCGGTGCTTGAGCTGGTGTGCTTGGGGGACAGGAGCCACACTGGGGCAGAGGTTCTGTCAGCTCTGCAGGGGCAGGTTCAGAGGTGGTTGACGCCACGCCAACTTAAGGCAGGAATGGTGGTTTGCGACAATGGCACCAACCTCCTCTCTGCCCTCCGACAGGGACAACTGACCCATGTGCCCTGTTTGGCTCACGTCCTTAACTTGGTGGTGCAGCGGTTCTTGGGCAGGTACCCGGGCTTACAGGATGTCCTGAGGCAGGCCAGGAAAGTCTGTGTGCATTTCCGCCGGTCATATAATGCCAGTGCTCGGCTGACGGACCTCCAAAAGGAGTTTAACCTGCCCAAGAACCGCCTAATCTGTGACATGCCCACCAGGTGGAACTCGACGTTGGCCATGCTGCAGCGGCTGCACACGCAGCAGAGGGCCATCAATGAGTACCTGTGCGACTATGGCACCAGGACAGGGTCAGGGGACCTTGGTTTTTTTTCCCCACGCCAGTGGGCCATGATCAGGGATGCATGCACTGTCCTGTCACCATTCGAGGAGGCCACGAGGATGGTGAGCACTGACAGTGCATGCATCAGTGACACTGTCCCCCTTGTCCACCTGTTGGAGCACACGCTGCGTGGGATAATGGACAGGGCACTTGAGGCAGAACAGAGGCAGGAAGAGGAGGACTTCCTTAGCTCTCAAGGCCCCCTTTATCCAGACAGTGTTCCTGCGTGCCCGCCGATCACACAGGAAGAGGACGAGGAGGAGGAGGAGGAGGAGGAGGAGGAAGATTGTGTCAGTATGGAGGTGGAGCCTGGCACTCAGCATCAGCAGTCTTTAAGGGATCAGTCCCAAGGAACACATGGACTTGTACGTGGCTGGGAGGAGGTGGCTGCGGACGTTGTTGTCCTTAGTGACCCAGAGGACTCCGGACCGAATGCCTCAGCAAACCTACGCTGCATGGCCTCCCTGATCCTGCAAAGCCTGCGTAAGGATCCTCGTATTCGTGGTATCAAGGAGAAGGACCAATACTGGCTGGCAACCCTCCTTGATCCACGTTACAAGGGTAAGGTTGCGGACCTTATCTTGCCATCGCAGAGGGAGCAGAGGATGAAACATCTTCGGGAGGCCTTGCAGAAAGGTCTGTGCAACGCGTTCCCAGAGACTGGGAGGTTACAAACTCCTGTTTCTGGACAACGTGTTGCTGAGGCTTCGGTCAGTCAAAGAAGGAGCGGTGGAGAAGGTGGCCGTCTGACCGATGCGTTCAGACAATTTTTTGGTCCGCAGCCCCAAGGTATGATCGGTTCCAGCAACCATCGCCAGCGTCTGTTTTACATGGTGCAGGAATACCTAGGGGCAAGATCAGACTTGGACACCTTTCCCACCGAAAATCCTCTGGGTTACTGGGTCTTGAGGATGGATCACTGGCCAGAGCTTGCACAGTATGCAATTGAGCTACTGGCCTGTCCTGCATCCAGCGTTCTTTCGGAACGCACATTCAGTGCTGCTGGAGGCGTGGTAACCGATCACAGGGTGCGTCTGTCCACCGACTCGGTCGATCGGCTGACCTTCATAAAAATGAATCAGTCTTGGATCACCACCAGCTACCAAGCACCTGATGCAGATGTAACCGAATAATTTTTTTTGAAATCTCAGATCCCTTCAAAGACTGCCTATGCTGATGCTGAGTGACTATCCCTGAGTAATTATCCTCTTCCTCCTCAATCATCACGCTGATAGCTTGTAAGAACATTTTTGGTTCTGGGCGCCACCACCAGTGCCTAAGGCACAATTTTTCAGCCCCTGTTTAACAGGGGCGTGTAATTACAATTTTTGATGTAATACTTTGCAGCAGGGCTCGTTCCTGCATTCCAACTAGAGTGTCTGTGAGGGGTTGCAGTGTTGTGGCACCAGCACCAGTGCCTAAGACCCAATTTTTCAGCCCCTGTCTAACAGGGGCGTGTAATTACAATTTTTGATGCAATACTTTGCAGCAGGGCTTGTTCCTGCATTCCAACTAGAGTGTCTGTGAGGGGTTGCAGTGTTGTGGCACCAGCACCAGTGCCTAAGGCCTAATTTTTCAGCTCCTGTTCAACAGGGGCATGTAATTACAATTCTTGATCTAATATTTCACAGCAGGGCCCTGTGAGGGCTTACAGTGTTTTGGCCACAGCAACACCTAAGGCCCAAATTTCTGCTGAGTATATAGGGTAGGACCCTACTTTCAAACATCTAACTTACAAACGACTCCTACTTGCAAACGGAAGGAGACAACAGGAAGTGAGATGAAATCTACCCCTAAGGAAGGGAAATTCTCTCCTGTAAGAGTTAATATGGGAAAACAATTTTTCCTTTCCACTGATGCTTTCCAATCCTTGTTCCACAAAAAAACACAAATTTTCAAAAAACATTTTTCATTGGGACAAAAAAGTGAGGTGAAATCTTCTGAAGAGGAGGAAAGACGCAAAACAAATGTCACAGGGGTGATAACCCTTCCCTATGTTTTCCAAAAAGCTTAGAAAAGATTTTTTGGCTGGAGCTAAACACATTAAAAATGTTCAAAATTACAAACAGATTCTACTTAACAACAAACCTACAGTCCCTGTCTTGTTTGCACCGCCTGTATACTGCTGTTCAGAGTATATAGGGACCTTTCCTTATTTTAATTTGGGTGCGGGGTTCCCCTTAATATCCATACAAGACCCAAAGGGCCTGGTAATGGACTGGGGGGTACCCATGCCGTTTGTCTCACTGATTTTCATCCATATTGCCATGACCCGACATGACATTAAACCCGCAAGCAGTTTTAAATGAGATTTTTTCCTTTAAAAATGACATTTGGTGCAGGGACTGTTCTAAACATGGGAAACACGCGTCACTTTACAGGCATACTATAGACACCCCCCAGGTACGATATTTAAAGGAATATTTCACTTTTTTTTTTTTACTTTAAGCATCATTAAAATCACTGCTCCCGAAAAAACGGCCGTTTTTAAAAGTTTTTTTTGCATTGATACATGTCCCCTGGGGTAGGACCCGGGTCCCCAAACCCTTTTTAGGACAATACCATGCAAATTAGCCTTTAAAATGAGCACTTTTGATTTCGAACGTTCGAGTCCCATAGACGTCAATGGGGTTCTAACGTTCGTGCGAACTTGCGGTCCGTTCGCGGGTTCTGGTGCGAACCGAACCGGGGGGTGTTCGGCTCATCCCTAGCTGCATTGTTCATTTATTATGAATGCTGTCTTTATTGTTTGGTACTATTGTGCAATATACCATTGTACAGTGGACTGTTTTCTGCCTGCACTAAGAAAATAGTTTAAAGTGATTGTAAAACTTCAATTATAAAAAAAAATAATAAAATAACAAACATGTCATATTTACCTCGTTTTGCACAGAGTGGCCCCGAACACCGTCTTCTGGGGTCCCTCGGCAGCTCTTGCGGCTCCTCCCCACATCAGATAACCCCCTAAGAGAAGCTTTCTCCCAGGGGGTTACCTTGCGGCGCGCTCCCGTGTCCATCATTTGGCATCCATAGCCGCCGAATGTATGACTCGGCCCCGCCCCCACGTCATTGGATTTGATTGGCAGCAACAAGAGCCGATGTCTGCACTGCTATCAGTCTATCCAATCAAGAGCCTAGAACCCCGGGCAAAGGGACAGCGTGTCCCCGCCGGGTGAAGTTCCAGGGCTCAGGTAAGTAAAACGGGGGGGGGGGCTGGGGGGCCGGTCACTGCCATGTGTTTTTTCACCTTAATGCATAGAATGCATTAAGGTGAAAAAACTTAAGGGTTTACAACCCCTTTAAGCAGTATTACATTTTTTTAAAGTTCATAGGATAATGAGATAATCTATCTATTCATTATTACGTTTCTGTATAGAAAATAGACTTGAGTTACAATGACATTTATGAAGCTGCCACTATAATTGAAAAGCAGACACACAGAAGTGCTCTAGGAGCTTCAAAATCCAATGCTTTTTTGAGGTCATGCTTTTCTCTTCCCCTTTACTCACCTGTGCTTTAGAGTCATCCAGTAATTACAGCAGATATCCACACTGGCTAATAGAAAGGAATGGGAGATGGGAGGAGATAAGCCGATTGTCATGTAATATTTTTTGAAATGAGTGTCTTATATGACTTGTATATACTGTATGTGTTTGTCTATTATGGTAAGGACTAATATAAAAAATATAAAAAAATGTTTTTTAATCAGGGAAGTATTGCCTAAGAATAGAAGATAGTCTTCTATCCAGCCAGTAGGTGGCACTCTAGTGTTTTTTTCATGTATTAAAAAGTATCACACTCAGCTCTGCTGAAACATTCATGTTTACTCATTGGGGTTTAACTTTTAACACAGTAGATGTGGTTTGCTTATCAAACTGAATGCAAAAGGAAGCCATGTGCCTGGCTGTCTCTGGCTTCAGTATATTAAATTGTAAAAAAAGTAAAATTTAAAAAATTATAAAAAGTATATATCTTATTTTAGTCTTTGTCCATTTAAAACAACACTAAAATTATGATTCTGGTACAAAGCATTGTAAATTGTGACAGTAAAAAAATTCACAAACAAAATTATTATAAACAAAAAAGTTTAAACATATGGTTAGAAAGATAGAAAAATAAAATCAGCAGGAAAATATTAGTTAAGGGGAGAAGGAGAAGAAGGAGTTTTTTAGGGCGGATTAGTGAAAACGAAGTGTTATTAACAGGTTAATAGTAACAACCTCTGAATAGTGTTTTTTCTTGCAGCAGCAGCATCTACAGTTTCTGTATTTAGACTGCAATTCCAGGCTGTCATTTTGACAGTTATTAATTGCCAGCAATTGCAAAGGAGGATCAGCAATAAAACAGAAGAACAGGCCGTATAACACATGTCTTGTGTATTTTTAAGTTTTTACAGGCGCGTAATGTACCTGGTGGCCACAACTGGTTAAATAAATAGGGTTCAAAGCCAGTGATGATTTGATGAAGTGTATCTATGACAAACCAATTAAAATCCCTACCCCTTCCCTTGTTTTCTAGCAAATGCCCAAATCTTCTACTCATCTGTCATCTTTACAAACAGCCACCATTGCAGTCACTTGACTGGGTTCATCTTTTTCTGTGTATGTACGGAAGGATCTCCACTAATGTAAAGGTCATCTATTATGTGCCCCAGTGGTGGATGGCCTTTACATAGAAATAAGTGGCAATGAAGAGCAATGTTAGGGAAATTCTGCAATGATGGTTGTGTGGCTCCCAAATTTTAGAGGGTCACCAAGGAGTGTAGGTAAGTTTTGAGTAATATGGTATTGAGTAGTATGTACTGACAAGCAACATGCTGACAGGAGAAGAGAGCAGGGACATGGTCTCCTAGGTCTGTTTCTGTGGCTTCACTGTCAAGCTAAGCTGCCTAACTACAGTAAAGAAAAGTCAGGGCTATATAAACACCATTCTACATATTATTCCATATTACAACATTCTAAGCAATGCTGTCCCTTCTGTTCTGTCTACTACAAATGTTCTTGAACACAGAGACCTGGGTAGCAGTGCCAGCCCAAGACATTGTGCTGCCTGGGACCAAGAATTAAATGCTGCCCCCCCCCCCCCAAAAAAAAAGGCCCCCCACATGCATTATTTTATATCATGATAACTAAAGGGGACCCATCATGGCTCTATACATGTATGTAGGAATATAAAGAGGACCTGTCATGGCTCTATACATGTATGTAGGAGTATAAAATTACCTGTCAGGGCTTTATACATGTGTATAGGAGTATAAAAGGACGTGTCATGGCTCAATACATGTATGTAAGAATATAAAGAGGACCTGTCATGGTTGTTTACATGTATAGGAGTATAAAGAAGACCTGTAATGGCTCTATACATGTATAAAGGAGTATAAAGAGGACCGGTCATGGCACTATACGTGTATAAAGAGGACCTGCCATGGCTCTATACATGTATATAGGGGTAGAAAGAGAACCTGTCATGGCTCTTTACATGTATAGGAGTATATAGAGGACCTGTTATGGCTCTATACATGTATATAGGAGAATAAAGAGAACCTGCTGTGGCTCTATTCATGTATATAGAAGTATAAAGAGGACCTGTTATGGCTCTACACATGTGTATAGGAGTATAAAGGGGGCCTGTCATGGCTCTATACATGTATATAGAAGATAAAGAGGACCTGTTATGGCTCTGTACATGTATGTAGGAGTATAAAGAGGTCCTGTCATGTCTATTGGGACATCGACACAATTCTAATCTTTTTGGCTCTATACACCACCACAATGGATTTGAAATCAAATGAACAAGATGCGCTTTAACTGCAGACTTTCAGCTTTAATTTGAGGGTATTTACATCCAAATCAGGTGAACGGTGTAGGAATTACAACAGTTTGTATATGTGCCTCCCACTTTTTAAGGGACCAAAAGTAATAGGACATATTAACAATCATCCATCAAACTTTCACTATTTAATACTTGGTTGCAAATCCTTTGCAGTCAATTACAGCCTGAAGTCTGGAACGCATAGACATCACCAGACGCTGGATTTCATCCCTGGTGATGCTCTGCCAGGCCTCTACTGCAACTGTCTTCAGTTCCTGTTTGTTCTTGGGGCATTTTCCCTTCAGTTTTGTCTTCAGCAAGTGAAATGCATGCTCAATCGGATTCAGGTCAGGTGATTGACCTGGCCACTCTTTGGTTGCTTTCGCAGTATGCTTCGGGTCATTGTCCATCTGCACTGAGAAGCGCCGTCCAATGAGTTCTGAAGCATTTTGCTGAATATGAGCAGATAATATTGCCCTAAACACTTCAGAATTCATCCTGCTGCTTTTGTCAGCAGTCACATCATCAATAAATACAAGAGAACCAGTTCCATTGGCAGTCATACATGCCCACACCATGACACTACCACCACCATGCTTCACTGATGAGGTGGTATGCTTTGGATCATGAGCAGTTCCTTTCCTTCTCCATACTCTTCTCTTCCCATCACTCTGGTACAAGTTGATCTTGGTCTCATCTGTCCATAGGATGTTGTTCCAGAACTGTGAAGGCTTTTTTAGATGTTGTTTGGCAAACTCTAATCTGGCCTTCCTGTTTTTGAGACTCACCAATGGTTTACATCTTCTGTATTCACTCTGGTGAAGTCTTCTCTTTATTGTTGACTTTGACACACATACACCTACCTCCTGGAGAGTGTTCTTGATCTGGCCAACTGTTGTGAAGGGTGTTTTCTTCACCAGGGAAAGAATTCTTCGGTCATCCACCACAGTTGTTTTCCGTGGTCTTCCGGGTCTTTTGGTGTTGCTGAGCTCACCAGTGCGTTCTTTCTTTTTAAGGATGTTCCAAACAGTTGATTTGGCCACACCTAATGTTTTTGCCATCTATTGCTTCACTGATAGTGACAGCTCTTTGGATCTCATATTGAGAGTTGACAGCAACAGATTCCAAATGCAAATAGCACACTTGAAATGAACTCTGGACCTTTTATCTGCTCCTTGTAAATGGGATAATGAGGGAAATACTCACACCTGGCCATGGAACAGCTGAGCAGCCAATTGTCCCATTACTTTTGGTCCCTTAAAAAGTAGGAGGCACATATACAAACTGTTATAATTCCTCCACTGTTCACCAGATTTGGATGTAAATACCCTCAAATTAAAGCTGAAAGTCTGCAGTTAAAGCACATTTTGTTCGTTTCATTTCAAATCTATTGTGGTGGTGTATAGAGCCAAAAAGATTAGAATTGTGTCGATGTCCCAATATTTATGGACCTGACTGTATATAGACCCCCTCTTTTTTTTTTGCAATGCTTCACGGCCTCTCTGGCACCTTCTATATATTTTTAATTGAGAATGCATTGTTTGCCCTTTATATTGGGCATGCCGCACCTATTAACCTTCAGGCACATACAGGGTAGCCCGTGTTTTCCTTGTGTCTTCACTGGACCTACATGCAATTAACGTCACCGTTTCTCTTTTTGGGCATGAGGAGCCTTGACCTCTAGTAGCGGTCTCCGCCAAGATGGCGGCGGCCCGTGGAGGGAAATCACATATACAGCGGCAGGAAGTGCCAGCTGGACACATTTCCAGTCCCATTTCCAGGTCCTCGTGGTTGGCGTGTGTTCCAGACAGCAGAACAACGCTTTCCTTTATGGTGTGCACCCAAGTGAACACCCCAGAAACATTTAACATTCTGATGACATAGTCATCAAGCGCATCACACCACACCGTTCTGTCCTGCTAACAAGTACCCCTGTGGCAAGTGTGCATATAGCGGTATTACACCTATAGTATTGGTGGCATTTCATAGTGTAGCCCATGATAAGGTAATGTGTTTGGAGATGTTGTTATAAGGCAGTGAATGTGACATTCAACAACGTTCACTGCATTTAAATCCTCCTTCTGCATGTGCTTTAAATGATAATGATTGATTCACCTGCAGTGTTTGCTAAATGTCACATTCACCACTTTAGAAATAAGCTCCTTCATTTTAAAGAAAATCTCCAGGAATACCAGCACTTTTAAAATGTGCTGGCTTATTATCCAACAAGGTATATGCTACCTTTAGGACTTATCTCTTTTATTTACTGGTTATATTTTTACTGGATGCCAGGAGTACAGCCATTGCTGCACTTCTGGTGCTCCGACGCTGGACTTTCAGGTCTCCAAGAATCCTGCCTCTTCTCCTATTGCCCAATCACAGAATGCTTTATATTATGTGAACCCATGCACTAAATACATAATATTCTGTGAATTGACATCAGAGGGAAGGAGCGGGCAGAGCAGCTGCTGTGTAGCAGAGCACATAACACTTGTCAGAGCACTGGCAGTCTAGAGATAGCTTTACTTCTGGCACTCAGTAAAAACGTTAATTTTAAATAAAAGACATAAGTCCACAAGGTGATATCCTCCTTATTAGACCCCAAGAAGTCAGCACAATTTTGAAAGAGATGTAATTCCCGGAGATTCACTTTAAGATTACTTTAACACCAATTTATGACTTACTTTGCATAGAGGTTAAAGTGGAATTCCAGTCCAAACTTGGTTAGACATAGGGAAGAGTTAATCCCCATCATATTTTTGTTGCTGTTTGTTTCTTTAAGCCCTGGTTCACACAGGGGCGGCACGACTTGCAGGTCGCCTGCACACGACTTCCACGGCGACTTGCAAAACGACTTCTGTATAGAAGTCTATGCAAGTCGCCTCAAGTCGCCCCCAAAGTAGTACAGGAACCTTTTTCTAAGTCGGAGCGACTTGCGTCGCTCCTATTAGAACGGTTCCGTAGTACAGAACGGGAGGCGACTTGTCAGGCGGCTAGGACGTCTGACAAGTCGCCCCTGTGTGAACCGGCAGTAAGGGTGAGAGTCACTCTCTTCTGTCCTGGTGACTGTTCAAACTAAAACACAAAATTAAGGGAAATCTACATTTTTCAGTTGTCTTTGGAGCAAAGCTTTCTCAATGAGGACACCTGTTTCAGCGACAACTCTCAAAGCTTTGATTTTCCATTACTCTGGGGAAATCTCTCAAATGGATACATATGTAATTCTAATTATTATATTTATATATTTTTTGTAACTTGCTAAAGTATAAAACAAGTTTATAAAACACACCGTATGACGATTGTCTATTATTCCGCTATAGTTTTTTATGTGATTTAAAATATCTTTGTCCTGTTCTCAGGTGCGTTGGCTGCCTCCCTCAGATGTTACTTCTCAGGGCTGGAAGTCCCGCCAATTCTGCTGAGTAATGTGTAAGTACATTATTTATTCCCATGATCCTTCTCTCGCGTTTTGTAACACTTACTCATACTGTATTTTGAAACAGATCAAATAGGAACTCAAAAAATGGTTGACCATTTATGTGTACTGGTTCATAGAGACCCTTTAGTATGCTGGATAATACATGGAACCTGAAGCAAAAATTTACATCTAAGGCTCCTTGCATGTGGGGGCTTCTGCTTTCCAGGCATTTGTCCCTGAACACATAGGGCTCTAAATGCGAGTAACACTCAGTTTTCTTCACTTCCTCTTTGACATCAGTTAGACAGGAAGTGAAAGAAAATCTCCACAATGGGGGGGTAGACACAGTAAATACCAATAGGTTGACAAAGATTGTCACCCTTTACTGTCTATAACTCTATCCAAAAAAAGGTTTTTACTGGAGATGGTATCAACCCCTTTTCTCTATACTTTAGCTGCTGATGTACAAAACTACACTAGTCATATGTTGGAAATGGAGGAAACTGCCATTTTTTAGCTAGGTTCTGGAAATGACAGTTCATATATCTGCTACCAAGTGACCAGATTATTATGGTCACATGGTTTTGTGCCTCAATCACCCAGGCAAACTTGCTTAGAGGCGGTCTTGTTTTCTTCTTTATCATTCATCTATGATATATATCAGAGTTGCATGTTTAATTAAAATGGTAGATCACATAAGTAGCTCAGCACATAAATTGTGTAAGTTATGTGCTGTTGTTATCTGCTTTTTAAAGACAGATATAAACAAAAAGCAGACAGCCTCCATTGTCACCCATAAATTTTATGTCTGTTGTTGCAAGAGTGACATCATTAGTCTATAAAGAGACCTCTCACAGATGACCTCATCTTCTTGCATCTTATCACTGTTTAAACAAACATCATATATTTTCTCTCATAACAAGTTGTAAGAAGAAATGGCAGAGTGAGAATGAGTTGTGATATTCATTTTTTGGTGCCCTGCCATCAATGAGCCTGTGAATGTATCTTTTCTATGTCTTGATCTTATCCAGCTATCTTAGTATTTATGAGCCTTTATAGCAAGCATTGCGCAAAAAGGCATTCCATGGGGTGAGTGTAAAGCACGTTATTAATATGCTACCTAAATCCAATGGATGTTGGAGCTTCATATTTGACACATTCTAATCCAGACATTTTTGAAATATGTGTCAAATTTTGACCATCGGGATAGAAGAGCTTTATTCTTTCCTCTAGGGTCATAGTTTTGTGAGTGTAGTCTTTTATTCTACATGCTTGAGCTTAGGGCAGATGGATTCTGGGAAGTAAATGGTACATAAATCATCTCCCCTTAATCAAGAAGGCTGTGGCTAGAAATGCTAGGGGGATGTTTTCAAAATAAAGCATGGAGACATAGATGGATGGGTTGCTTTGAATAGTAAAAATTAATGAGATAGTGTTTTCAGTTTGTGGTGCTCAAATACACTGAAAAAGCAAACAAAATCTGACGCACAGTCCTAGTGCATTATCCAATGGATTTTAATAAATAAGAGATAAAATAAGTTACTCACAAACATATAAGTAAAAGTGCTTGTTCAGCCACACGTCCGTGGCTTGATTTTGCAGACTGTACGGTATCCCAAGCATAGGGGGGGCCTCAAAAGGGACCTTGTCCTTTAACCAACAAGGACCCTAGTGAGGTCCCCCCTATACTTGGGATACGATCCGGTCTGCAAAATCAAGCCACGGAAGTGTGGCCGAACGAGCACTTTTACTTATATGTTTGTGAGTAGCTTATTTTATTTTATCTCTTATTTATTAAAATCTGTTGGATAATGCACTAGGCCTGTGTGCCTGCTTTTGTTTGCATTTTCAGTGCTCTTAGGACATCCCCAGACCAAGAGGACAGCAGGCCTTCAAGCGACTATCCATAGATGCAGTTGAAACGTTTGTATACTTCACTGGGCTATCACACACATGCGCAGGAGATACATGTTGCTGTTACTTGCTTAGATACTGCTAAGTTCATTTTTTTTTATAAAATAATAAAAATGGTATACTTACCCAGTCTGTGGCGTGGAATTTCAGAGAGTGGCCTCAAACCTCCTTTTCTGGAGTCCCTAGCCAGCATTCTTGGATCCTCCTCTTCTATGTCTGCCACAATAGCAAGCCGCTTGTTATGGGGGCAGATGTGTGGGCTTGTTCCCGAGCTGGGCTGTGTGCGTCCATAATAACACACACAGGGTGACTTGGTATTGCCCACCACTCCCCGCTTAGAGGATTTGATTGACAGCAGCATGAGCCAATGGTTCCCACTTTTGCCTATCTAACCTGTGAATGCAGGGAGAAAAAAGAGAGCTGCAACAGATGGGCACAGTGCTGAATCGAGTAAGTATTTAGAGGGTTACGGGGCGATACTGCTACTGGGACCTTTATTAACTTAATGCAGGGAATGCATTGAGGTATAAAACGTCTTAGCTCTAGAACCACTTTAGCTTACCTAGAAAAAACAACTGTTGTACTTGCAATTTCAACTCTCAGATTTTCCAGTAAAGAATCAGTGAACACTGCATGTCCTTCTGTACCCTAGTTCCACACATTCCATGTTGGCTTTGAGCACACATGGTGCAAGTTTACGCCTGTTAGTCTACATCATGTTCTTAGCAGGAGGTGTCATCATGAAAAGTGTGCAACAGCGCCTAGCAGAAACAAAAAAGGCTACAATATAAAATTAGCAGCATGTTTGTGCTATTTCTTACGCAGTAAATTAATTCATTAGGCAAAAATGTTGCAGACTTGGCGGTGTGTCACCAATTACCAGCAAAATATAGACAGAGGAATCCGAGACCCTTATGTAACCCAAAACATATTTGACAGGTGGTTGACTACAAAGATAAAACACCCCTCTTCCTGTGATCGACTGATAAATATTTACTTTAATTTCTATTGGTTATTATCCGTAAGGCATGTTCTCCCTGCATTCCTCATTCCCTTCCCATTCACCCATGACATTTTAAGTGTCTTTGGGAAAAAAACATGCCTTTGTAGCTCGTACCTTATTATGTGTATGTGTGTGTTCTCCTGAATCACCTATTATTGCTTCTAATCTGAATTCTAAACCTCAGGAATAAATACAACAAATACAAATTAATCATGTAGTTGTCACCTTTACTCTATGGTGTTATTGGTGTGACCTTGAAAGCTGTGTAACATTCAATAAAAGTACACTAGAAAAATAAGTCAAACCATCTGCAAGATGTTCAAAATTAAAGATGATGGAAGAATAATATACCGAGTAGTAGCATTATCTGCCTGCAGCATGACTGAACTGGTAATTTTCTTTGACATCAAGAGGAAACAATTAGACACAGTGGTTACGTAGAGCTGAACACCAGGGGAACACAAGAAAACACCATTTAATGCACTTATGTCATCAATAAAAATCATTAAAGCCCAGCTCTGGGAAGTCTAAAAATTCTTCCTTGTAGTGGGGCTGCTCCGCATTGTAAGGATTGACTGCTTGCTTAGTTTAGGGGACAGTAAAAGCACTTTTACTTACCCCATTCTTCGTTTTCCCAGCAGATGGCACTCACCCCATGTTCCAGCAGTGGACTGTCCTTCGACGTCTTCACATCCATGACAGACCTGCATGGGTCTTGGTGAGGCCAAGATCTTACACCGCTGGAGCATGGGGTAGAACAGGTTGAAGGGTCTGGTCTAGCTGCATGGAAGAGTGGAGAATCATGTAAGCAAATCTACTTTTCCAAGCCCCCTAGACTGAAATGAGCGGTTAACCCTTGTAGTGTGACGCAGCCTCAATATAAAGGAAACTTTTTTTAAAGATTTAAAGACCAATTTCAGTTAATTTGTTTGGATAGAATGCAAAAGTGTTGGACCATGTCTTGGATTTTCTGCCATTTCCTGTTCTGTCTAACAACTGCTACCTACAGAGAAAGTAGGGGGAAACTGGAGACAAAGGGGTTGATTTACTAAGGCTGTTTAGATTGAATTTTCCCTTTCCCTTCTCAGTAAATGTAGTGAAAATTTACTTTGTAAAGAAAACCAAAACATGTGCATAGCAAATTAATGCCGCGTGCACACGGTCGGACTTTTCGGCTACAGACTTTCGACGGACTTTTGACAGACTTTTGGCGGACTTGCGGCAGACTTTCTTACGAACGGACTTGCCTACATACGATCACACAAAAGTCCGACGGATTCGTACGTGATGACGTACACCAGACTAAAATAAGGAAGTTGATAGCCAATAGCTGCCCTAGCGTGGGTTTTTGTCCGTCGGACTAGCACACAGACGAGCGGATTTCTGGGTCCGGCGTAGTTACGACGTAAAGATTTGAAGCATGTTTCAAATCTAAAGTCCGTCAGATTTGAGGCTGCAAAAGTCCGCTGAAAGTCCGCTGAAAGTCCGGGGAAGCCCACACACGATCGGATTGTCAGCCAGCTTTAGTCCGTCGGC
Source organism: Lithobates clamitans (assembly GCA_037952925.1). Lineage (NCBI taxonomy): Eukaryota > Metazoa > Chordata > Amphibia > Anura > Ranidae > Lithobates > Lithobates clamitans. Next base: position 4,058,159 of record JBBGZY010000833.1, on the reverse strand, counting down.
GTCCGTCGGACTTTTGTAGACGAAAAGTCCGACTGTGTGTACGCGGCATAAGAAAACAGTATTTTATATTTGCACATGATTAGATGATGAAAGTCAGCAAAGTTTCACCTCATTCACTATACTAGGTAAAAATTCCCTTGCAAAGTGAACAGCCTATTTGCCTTTAGTAAATAAAACCCATTGATAGTAATGCAAAGCTTTTAGCCCCTCTTGTACAAATGTACCTTAAATACTGTTTGTATCACTGTTGGGGAGGTTTCCTCTTTACTTTTTGTGTTGTCTGACACAAGTTAGGAAGTATTGGCAGAATTTCCTACCCCTGCTACTCAGTCTTTGAGTATTTGTCTGCATTTGACTAGTGGATGTAAGTGTGATTGTTGTCCTCCATTCCCTGTTAAATATGACCATCTACACTATCCAGTGCACTCTGTTTCTTGGAATGTCTAGAAAGATTGGTCTATTTCTATAGCCCAAATAGCAAGCAGATGACAGATTTGGCAGCAGTATTGGCTATAGTCTCTATGAAGATGTTTTCTTCTTTACCGACTTACCATTTCTTGTTCTCCATTCTGTCTCTGTGTGGAAGTCATCCTGGTAGTGGCAGGGCTTTTCTCATGTCAGAGTTTGCCCTCCAATAAGTGGTGATCTGATGGCTGGTGAGGGAATGATCAACAAGCAGCAGGACATGTTCAGAGGTCACAGATCCTTAGAACGAATAGTAGGAGCAGGGAGATCCTTGCACTGCAGGTCTTTGGGTACAGCTTTCTCTCAAGAAAGCCATACACTAGTGACATTACCAAAACTCAATCCAAATTTTGTGAGGCTAAAGGTCACAGGGAGCAAAACTTCAGATCTCACTCTGATCTCAATCTGTGCAGCAGCCACCCCAGCACCCCCTAATACTTACCTGAGCCACATCTCTGTCCAGTGATGTTGCAGGAGAGACTCGGCTGCCCGGGACTCTCCCTCCTCATTGGCTGAGACAGCAGCGGAGTGTAATTGGCTCCCATTACTGTCAATCAAAGTCAATGAGCCATCCAGGAGAAAGAGAGGGCGTGGCCTAGCCGCAGCTCTGTGCCTGAATGGACACACAGAGCTGCAGTTTTGCTCGGGTGATCCCATAGCAAGCTGCTTGCTGTGGGGGCACTAGACAGGAGGGAGGGGCCAGAAGAGGAGGATCTGGGCTTCTCTGTGCAAAACTATTACAAAGCCCAGGTAAGTATAACATGTTTGTTATTCTTAAACACAAAAAAAAAAAGAGACTTTAGTATCACTTAAAAAAAAAAGAAAACTTAGAAAAGCTAGCAAAAATAATTGCCAGCTAAAAGATATACCCAGTTAAAGTTTTCAATGTAGATAAAGAAAAGTTATTGCGCAGGTAGAAAACAAATAAGAAAAAAAAATCAAAATATGTGAAAGTTGCTGGCAACACCACAACAGAACAATTTGTGTTAAACTATATATACTATACTATATAAACTATATAAACAACATAAGTTGCCTGCTTTTATACAGTTAAAGTTTTCACATAGTGATCTGGTCAATATCACACCTCCTGTATTAGAGTGCCCACACTGTGGATGAAGGAGCAGCATTGTCAGTCTGCGGGGAGGGGAGTGTTGGGTGTACTAGCAGATTTAAATACACTAACAAATTGAAACCAAACCCCAGTTCACACTTTATAATTAGTTACAGCAACAACAAAAACTTCCTTTTTGGGATGAAGATTTTACATGAATAAATAAAAGCTGATCAGTGTAAGTACCCCTGTCGGTGCTAAGTGGTTTGTCTCATCCCTGTAAACTAATACAGCTGGAGGAGAGCATGTTCTTTTGAAAAAAAAAACAGACTTATTGGCTGGATTGCCATGTGAAAATAGAGGAAAGAAAGCCAAAAAAATAAACGAATGCAGCCATCACATCTTCTATATAAGAAAACTTTGTTTTTGGGTTTAATACTGCTTTAAATACATAACAAAACTAAAATGTATGTAATTGTATACAATGCTTGCTAATAATCTGCATTGCAGGTGAACATCAATTTAATCATTCAAATAGTAAATCCCATTAATGTTTAATTTTTTCAAAATTTTAAATTTGGGAGTTATTTGTTCTGGAACTATTACTCAGGGCCGTCTTAATGAGAGGGCCCACCTGGGCACTGCCCAGGAGCCCCAGCTGCATGGGGGGGGCCTGCACTTTCCCCATGAAACTGCTCCTTGAGCCCACGTTGCCCAGAAATTGGGGGCCCCATGATGGGACTGAGAGTGATGTATACACAGGGGAGGCAGGCTGGCAGCGGTGTGCCGTGCTGTGCAGAACAATACCTATTTCACAGCCAGCAGGAAGGGGCGGGGCCGGAACCCCACCCATGCAGCTTGAATGCTCGGGAAACTGAGGCCGAGGGGTAGGAGCTAGAGTAGGAGCTGCTGAGTCGGCAGGACTGAGAGCCAGCCTGTGGAAGTGGCATTGTGGTTGGTGTCATGGTGAGCCCAGCTGTCCAGCACTGTTTGCACCAAACGGCTTGGAATGCCCAGAGGGATTCTCCCTCCTCCACCCATCCATCTGCCTACATGACTTGACTGGTATAGGTGAGTCCTTGTCACAGTGCTGGAGGTGGGCACAAAAGTTCACATGCACTGTATCTCCACTGGAAAAGGGGGTACTACATGGATGGAATAATAGTGCTGGGGGATATCAAGGGTGTATGGGGGAAAACAATGCTGAGGGAGGATCTGGGGTGTATAGGGGGTAGCAATGCTTGGGGTATCTTGGGTGGCTGTAGTGCTAGAGGTATCAGGGATGTAGAAAGGCCAAAGTGTAGGGGGTATCAGGGATATAGTGGGGTCACAATACAAGGGGTATCTTATGGTATATGGTAACAGTGCTGGGGGAATATCTAGGGTGGTGCTGGGGGTGGTATCTGGGGTGTAGAGGGATCAGAGTGCTGGGGGGATATCTGGGATGTAGAGGGGTCTGAGTGCTGGGGGGGTATCTGGGGTGCAGAGAGGGACCAGAGTGCTGGGGGGATATCTAGGATGTAGAGGGGTCAGAGTGCTGAGGGGATATCTGGGGTGTAGAGGGGTCACAGTGCTGATGGGATAGCTGGGGTGTAGAGGGGTCAAAGTGCTGGGGAGTTATTTATTTGGGGTTGAGAATCCAGGGGTGTGGAGGTGGTAACAGGATAACAATTTTAGGGGGAAACCTGGTGTGTGTGTGGGGGATGTGTAGGGTGTGTAGGGTGTTTTGGTTGGGTGGAGTTAGGAGTGCTGGATGTATATAAGATGTAGAGGGGGTTACAATGTTGGGGCTGGATGGTGCCTCATGATTTTTTTCGCGGCCGTGTCTATACTTGTTACAACTGTCCTGAGCATCATTCTAGCAGATATATTATATGCACAGGACAGCTTTGTTACTTTATGTATGTAGTATTTTCCACTGTTTCTTTGCTGTACAGAATGATTGTTCATGTAGTTAAAGCGGAGCTCCACCCAAAAGGGGAAGCTCCGCTTGTCTGCCTCCTACCTATTTGATGTCTGTCTACCTGCACTGTCTCCATTGTAGGGGCCCCAAAGCATTACTTTGCCCAGGGGCCCATGATGCTATTAAGATGGCCCTGCTATTACTGGTCCTCAGCAAAACATGTGGAGAAGATGAAGCAGTCCTCAACTAATTTACAGCAGAGAATGAGTTAAACCCTTGTTTATCTGCTTTTCTTAATCCTTTAATACATTCCAGAAGAGAGTAAGCAGCAAAGGAGGGATACATACATGTGATGTCACTGCTCTGCAATGAGTGGGGTCGCATACCTTCCACTCTTAGGTCATTCACATTAGTTTTAAAATTTCTCTTACAGCAATGCATAGTTTATACCTTCCCCAAGAACATCTTGTTTGAAGAATCTTGTAAAATAAAAGCACCTACAATTTGATTTGTGTAGTGTTGTTTTGCCTGGTAATTTTATGTAGCTTAGTATGCAATGGTACAGATTTTTAACAGATCCCAGCTACAGCCAAAAATGTTTAAAAATGTTTTGTTTTTCTTTTAGATTATGATAGAATAGAAAAGGGTTACATATAGGGTTATATACTTTATATAATCTATCCTAGGTTTTTCTACCATTTCACCTTACTTTCTGTCCCAGTGATTATGGTCAGTGGGCCAGGGAGTGGCTATAAAGTTCTGCATTGTGGAAAGAGACACCAAAAAATGCATTTATTTATTTCTTAGTATTGTGATGAAGGGTTAGAATTCCTGGCATTGGTATTGCTTTCTGTGTCTTGCTGTCCCAATGGCCAATGGCCACCCTGTTTTGGGGTCTGCTTTCCCAGGGAGAGATGATGGGGTTGCAAGTGGAGTTAGCTAGGTCAATATGCACTTGCTACACCTATATTTGCCCATCTTCTGGTTTATGATGCCACATAGGAAAATATAGAGAGGTGAATGGTTATAACCACTGTCGGGTTTTTAATGCTGTCTGTGCACCCATTAACGAGATTCATTCTCTCTAATTTTCCTGATCACCAGTCTCCCTGGGATAGGGTTGCCACCATCCCTTTAAACCCAAACACATATTAAATTACACAGGTTCTGGGGCTAATTTAATGCAGATAAGGCACTAAGTGAGTTTAATCAACACCTTAATCAGCCACAGAACCTGTGAAATTAATATGAGTTCGGGTTTAAAGGGATGAGGTGGCAACCCTACCCTGGGAATGAAAGTGAGGGTAGTCTTACTGGGAATAAAAGTGAGGGTAAATCCAAAATTCTATGATACCACCAAAACATGAATAGAGGTGAAATCTTTCGATGGGGGCACTTGTTCCTGGGACAACTGTCTAAGAGGGGATATCTCTCACATTGCACAAATATTCTTTCACTTCCTGTCAAGTCTGCAGCACAGAAAGTGAAGACAAATCTCTCTAATGAGACACAGATGGTAGTGGTTTCAATCAATCAATGTCACACATAGTGCCGGTTCACACAGGGGCATTTTGTCAGGCGGCCTAGCCGCCTGACAAGTCGCCTCCCATTCTGTACTAAGGAACCGTTCTAATAGGAACGACTTAGAAAAAGGTTCCTGTAGTATTGCATTGACTTCTATACAGAAGTCGTTTTGCAAGTCGCCGCTGAAGTCGTGTACAGGTCGCCTCGGTAAGGCGACCTGCAAGTCGTGCCGCCCCTGTGTGAACCGGCACATAGGCTTTTAGCAGAGTTTAGCAGCTGCTGCAGTTAGGGGAGCTTCAACCTTCCTCAACCTCCCTGTCCTGAACATGGAAGAATCACGTTTAGTATAGGAACATTTTGACCGCCGGCCGTAAAACACGGCAAAATCACGGTAAAACGCAGTGCCATTTTGCTGCATTTTGTGTTTTCCTGCAGCCAGTGGTCAAAGTAGGCTATGTGTACATGGAGCCTTAAAATTGGCAAGCTACAACATATTATTTTTTTGTTTTTGGATTTTTTACCACTTTAATATCCTTCATAGGTGATATTTTTAGAGTAAAGTAATCCTGCACAACTGCCAACAGCCGGTGGACCCCTCTGTAGTTACCAGACATAAAGAAGAACTAAAACAAAACAAACTATGTCAGTCTCCTATAGCAGTCAGACTGGTGTTTTATAAAGAAAACAGACTAGATTGTAGGTATCACACTATCATGACCTGATATTCAGGTCTTTCAAAGCACACGTTGGAACCTGATAAATAAAAAAAAGGCAAAAAGAAAAAATAAACAAAGGAAAACAGTGCATGAAATAAGTAAATATACATTCTATTTACACTGAGCATTTACATTACCTGATGACAAGCCAAGGCTCACTTCTGTTTTCTCATCTGTCTCTGTAAGGGATGTTTGTGACATGATGTCAGCCACACTAAGCTTGGTGTTGTCACAAGGTGTGAGGACCTGTGAGAGGCAGATGATGTATATAAGTGTAAAGGTCACAGAAGTATTGTGATGAAATGATTTGAAAAGCAGCAGGCATTTACAAAATGTCCCTTATTAGGTGGTATTGTCTCTCCTTCAGAACCAAATCTGTCGGCACTTGACCTGATTTTTGGTTTGTGGAGCTGATGTATACATCTCTATGAAAAATGAACTACTTAACTTCCAGAGCTGATTTATTGCACTTAGTCTTTCCTCGAACCTCCAAATTATTACATTTCTTATACTAAAAAACAGTATAAGGGAACAGTAGTGATAAAGATTTAGCTAGTATTTTTGTACAATTCTTCATGTGTAACTATGGATGTGGCAAAGGTATATCCTTTGCCTATATACTCTGGACTAAAAGGTGTCCATCTTTCTTATCTCGGAAAGTTGGGAGGTATGTACTATGTCTGTAGGGGTGAACTCTTATTCCATTGACTCTTTGCAAGTTCGGGAACAGCTCCTCCTTTTTTAAATTCTATCACTTCCTAATATTATTCTGCTTAGGTAAAAAATAAAAAAAATAAAGTGTTGGATTTACATTGCATAATATGAATTTACTGATACTAATTTAAAAAAAAAATCATGTCCAAAAAATACTGACCATGACCTTGACCCAAACACTAATCTAGATCAAACCTTGATCTAGGTATTAAAAAAAAAAAAAATTATATATACTACACACACACATATATATATATATATATGTGTGTGTGTGTGTGTATATATAATTTTTTTTTTTTTCTGCTACACACCCTTTTTTTTCTCTCTCTCTCTCTCTCTCTCTCTCTCTCTCTCTCTCTCTCTGCAAGGAAGGGGAAAGATACAATGTATCTCTCTCATCCATTCACAGAGACAGAAAATACGGGGTGGGCTTCACAGTGACTGATCACTATGATAGCCAATCAAAGTCTATCACAGCGATCAGGTGACCCGAAATCGAACGTTCTTGGTCCCGATCACTGGAACGGGGCTCTCGGTGAAACCCCCGGTGCTGGGAGCGGGCTGTGCGCTGTGCTTCCAGCACAAAGGGAGATCTGCAAATATGCAGCCCAGTCCAGTGGGTCCATATATTTGCTTTACATCGGTGCCAAGGGGTTAAACATGTAAGAAGCCATGGGCTGACTATATTTAAATTCTAACTAAAGGCAAAACATGTTTTTTTAGTTTTGGATAGAGTGGAGAGGGAGTAGAACCCCTGTTGGGTATTTTATTGCTGTCTGTGCCCCCCCCCCCCCCCCATTGGGGGAGATTCACCATCTCTATTTGTCATGTTTACCATTATCATCAAAAGTAAAAGTAAAAAAAAATCACACATTTTGGGTTGTTTACCATTATCATCAAAAGTAAAAGTAAAAGAAAATCACAAATTTTGGGTTGTTTACCATTATCATCAAAAGTAAAAGAAAATCACAAATTTTGGGTTGTTTACGATTATCATCAAAAGTAAAAGAAAATCACAAATTTTGGGTTAACACCAGAACAGTAATCAAAGGGAAAATCTTTCAAAGGGGACAATACCGGTAGTTCTGGTGATAACTAGAGATTTGCTCACATTGAAGATATTTCCTCTCACTTCCTGTTTTGGCTGTAGGACAGGAAGTGAAAAGTAATGTCCCCAATAGGACCTAGAAGGCAAAAAAAAGTTATAACCCTCCCTTGCGTGGGGAACTCCCAGTCCAATTTGCAAGATCCTCTGTCAGGTGCTCAGGCTCAGCGTGTCCTTACACACTACAACAAAAACAAGTAAAAGGATTGAGCCAGCAACTCTGTAGTCCATATAGCGATTTTAATGGTTGGTTACAAAAAGTGACAAGCAGAACAGCTGACGCATTTTGGCAACAGCCTTAGTCTTACCATGACTATAACCCTCCCTTGCTCTAACCAAAATGAAAAAAAAAAAGTTTTGGCTTTAGTTCTACTTTAAAATATCGCTTTCAGGTGATCTATTTAAAGGGAAATTATCATGTATTGTAATATATTTTGGGTGCCTGCTATAAAAAGCAAACAATCTTTGATGTGATTTATATTATTTACAGATTTGTAGATACTCCCTCTGCTGGCAATGTTCTCTTTTTTTTTTTATATACACAACGCATTAACACAGATTTATTAATTTGTTTGTTAAGATCATGTTCACATTTAAATCTAAAAAAAAAACTTTCAAAGAAGACAGATTCCCATTGACATACGTGCAGGAAAACTTATGGGACATCTTGTTTTACAGGTACCAGGTGTGTGATGGTGGCTACAGTCTGTCTTGTGGATACTGATGTGTTCTTCCTTGTTGGCCACTGGAGTCTCAGGATGTTCATGAAAACAACAGTGTGCTGGTGAGTTACAGAGCCCTGGAGACGGCACTGTAAAATCTTCACAGTGTACTGGGCATGAGTCATTATTTCCATACATTCCCTCATACATGCTGTGTGTGCTCTGACTGACCTCAGGATTCTGACTATAACAATGTAATGACTAAGGCAGGGCGTGCTTGTGATCTGACCTTGTGGGGCTGAGCTCAGTGTAAAAAAAGCCTATGGTCCAGCCACCAATTTGAAGATGGGCTCTGTACGGCAGTAGAACTCCAACTATTTTACTATGAATTCTTCCTCCTCTATTAAACAAAAAAAAAAAAAAAATTCACAATCTCTCTGTCTCGATGCTTCATGTTGGAGGTGAAGATGTGGAGGTTAAATGCTGCAGTTCCATTTTAAATATACATCTGTTTGCATTTTTTCCCCCCGGAAATATTTGAATTTTTTTTTTTAAAAGTCAACTAAGGATCATTTTAAAATATATGAGCCAAAAACGAGAAGGATGGGAATCCTGCCTAAATAAATGCAAAGTAGCACTCACACGTTTCAAAATATGTAGAGCTGATACTGGATGCTTTTTTTTTGTACCTTAATACATAATGTGTTAACCACTTCAGGTCCAGAAGCTCTACCCCCCTTTTTTGCGGTAATTCAACTGACAATTGCACAGTCGTGAGACGCTGTACCCCAAAAAAATGTATGTCCTTTTTTTCCCCCACAAATAGAGATCTCTTTTGGTGGTATTTTATCACCTCTGTACTTTTTTACTTTTTTACTTTCTGCTATAAAACATTATCAATTAAAAAAAATGTAAGAGAATCAAATATTTCTTCATCAATTTAGGCCAATATGTACTCTGCTACATATATTTGGTACAAAAAAAAATCCCAATACATGTATATTGATTGGTTTGCGCAAAAGTTATAGCGGCTACAAACTATGGTATATTTCTATTTTTATTTATTTATTTTTTTTTACTAGTAATGGCAACAATTATTGACTTATAGTGGGACTGTGATATTGTGGTGGACAAATTAAAGGCTTAACTGACATTTTTGACACTTTTTGGGGACCAGTGACACTAATGCCGTGTACACACGAGCGGACTTTACGGCAGACTTTGCTCGGCTGACTTTTCAACAGACTTTACGACGGACTTTCTGAATGAACGGACTTGCCTACACACAATCCACCAAAGTCCGTCGAATTCGTACGTGATGACGTACGACCGGACTAAAACAAGGAAGTTCATAGCCAGTAGCCAATAGCTGCCCTAGCGTGGCTTTTTGTCCATTGAACTAGCATACAGACGAGCGGATAGATTTGAAACATGTTTCAAATCTAAGTCCGTCCAACTTTTGAGAAAAAAAAGTCCGCTGGAGCCCACACACGTTCGAATTGTCTGACGAAATCCAGTCCGCCGGGCAAAGTCTGCCGTAAAGTCTGCTCGTGTGTACGCGGCATAATACTGTACTAATGACACTGGCAGGGAAGGGGTTAACCTGAGGGCCGAGCAAAGGGTTAAATGTGTTCCCTGGGTGTAATTACTAACTGTGGGGGAGGTGCTTTGACTGGGGAAATGTAAAGATCCTGTGTTCCTGCTCAGCAGGAACACAGGATCAGCACATTCCCCTCTCACAGAACGACGGTCTGCCTTGTTTACATAGGCAGACTGCTATTCTGCCTTTCTCTTAGAACAGTGATGGCGAACCTTGGCACCCCAGATGTTTTGGAACTACATTTCCCATGATGCTCATGCAGTGTAGTTGAGCATCATGGGAAATGTAGTTCTAAAACATCTGGGGTGCCAAGGTTCGCCATCGCTGTCCTAGAACCACTTTAATGCAGTTTAATAGATGATACTTTATAAATGAAAGTGTACTTAAACCTAAAAGTAAAAATGTAATTAATTGCAGCTTAACAGTTCATAGATGCGGTGGCTGCATTTGTTTTCTTTTCTTTTTCCTTTGTCTTCATTTGGGGATATTTCCAGTAAAACACTTTCTATCTTATGCCTCGTACACACGATCAGACTTTCCGACAACAAAACCGTGGATTTGTGTTCGAAGGTTGTTGGCTCCAACTTGTCTTGCATACACACGGTCACAGAAATGTTGGCCAATAATTACGAACGTAGTGACGTACAAGACGTACGTGATGTCTCCATTACAGTTACAGTTTTACAAGACCGAGCGCTTCTGGCTCGTACATGATTCCAAGTATGCATGGACTTTTGTGCGACGGACTTGTGTACACACAATCGGAAAGTCCGACAACAAATGTTCAATGGAGCATACACACGGTCGGACCTTCCGCCAACAAGCTCACATCCAACATTTGTTGTCGTAAAATCCGATTGTGTGTACAGGGCATAAGGGTGACAATGTGCAGCATTTTCACCTTTGAACAGGAAATGTGTTAGGACTATAGAACACCTCCCTTCTCATCATCTGTAGCACTTAGAAAGGGGGTTCTGTAGTCCAAAAAGAAGATACAATGTTTGGGATTTCAGTGCAGCAGTGTCAGAGAGCACAGGAATATAGGTGGCCACTAGATTTCTGGCAGGATCAGTATTTTTTTTTTGGTATTTATGGAACAGCTATAACAAAACATTTTAATGGTATATTTAACAGACCAAAAATTAGCAAGTACAAAACATTTATTTTAGATATAATGACAACATATTAGAGTGCTATGGACACTATGGTATCTGCAAGATTAGGCTTAAAGGGTCAGTCCACCCAAAAACATTATTTACGTTTTTGGTAGGTGCTGGAGAGTTAAACCACTGGATAATTTCTTCTGTCTCTTTGGGATTTTGTGAGCGGTTTGCACTTGAGTTCCTGGGTCTTTATACCCGTTTTGGACATAATTAGGGATGCAATCCTGTATACATTGCTTGTAAGGAATAAATGTAATCATCGCAGGTGGACAGGAACTGAGTTGGGAATTATGGCAGTTGCCAAATCATATAAGCCCTCCCACACCCCAATATATGGGGAGGGGTCGGCCCTTTAACTAAACCTGAATCAAATTTAAAGAACGAAAACTGGGACTAGTTGTCAGGTCTCAGTTGTTTGCTCCTGCTTCAGCAGCCCTGCCCATACCTGTGATCCACTAATGGAGCCCATGAACCCGAGAACATCATATGCAAAAACCATCTTTCAAAAAGAAAAAAAAAAAATATTTGTATTGAACTTTCTGAAAGTATTTGAATAGGGCTATTAAAAACAAGTGGTGTACTTGCACGCTGCTATATTGTGCTATTGAGTGCTATAAGACTACAAAACTTACTAAGCGTATCGCTCACACCTATACACACACTCTCTAAATGTGTATCAATGTGCAAAATTATATTCAAAAATGGTTTTGCACTCCCAAATGCTAATGTGCTTTAAATTGGTTTGCATAGCAATTTTCATAATCAGCATATCAAACAATATATAACATTAACAAAACAAACGATGCATCGGTCCATAAAGTATCCTTTGGTATGAATTCACTTGCATATGCTGAATCTCATAAAAAACAGGCTTGTGTTCACATATCCAAACCACTGCTTCCTTAATTAGTGTTCACCTCTATGTGCTCCAGTCATCCACATGCATTAGTGATAATCCCCTCAACTGGGGGATAAGACCAACCAATGGTCTATAAGTGCTTTTGTCCCTCTCTGGGGATCTGTAATATGCTGTTTTACTCCTTTGCTGGTAATCTTGAGATTAAAATCCTCCTTCTCTTACACTTATCTCCATACGCCAAAATCATAAAGTGAGAAAGCTGAAAATAGTGCTTTATCTTTTAAAACAACCGGTTTATTAAACACCAAGTATAAAAACACTCTCATTTTCCTGGTGCTTAGAGTGCACCAAACTGTAAAAAGCATTCAGTCATCACAGTGCGGGTATAAGACAATCAGACAGTATTCCAAGTGTAACCTGGGGGACAGGTAGGCGGTACAAAGCTCCCTAGGATAAGCAGTCTTTCAGGCACAGATACCAAATACAGTGAGGTAGTGACAAACAGTGCAGTGTTTATTGGTGATATATACAAATCTATATACGGGTGCTGTACTGTGTTTCAGAAAACAGAACAAAAATAGTCAAACAAAAACCTAGCCGTGTCTCGGCACTAACTACACAATATATACAGACCCTAACTACCTGGCTGAGCAAGCCTACAGCTTGTCAGCTTGTCAGCTTCCACAGATACAGCTTAACAGCTTTTTACCAGCCTTTTGCTCTCACAGACCAGTGTTGTCTGTGTTTCCCAGGCAGAGAGCAAAGACTGTCTGTCACAGGTGAGTTTAAATTGGCCTGGGGAGAGGACCAAGATGCAAACTGGATCATCGATCAGAGATCCCTGAATGTGTATGAGAGGAGCCAGGGAGATGTATAAACCCCGAACAGGACTGGCTCTCTCTGGCTCTCTCTGAGACGCTCTGCTACACAAGGTATGCTCACAATGCGTGCCTCAGCGTGACAACAGATTGGCCCCTCCCCTATGCGTTACACTCCATGGTCACGTGGCTTCCTCAGAGGGATATCCCTGTTCTGTCCAGCTTTCTCTCTTTATGATTTGGGTGTTTGGAGATAAGTGTAAGAGAAGGAGGATTCTAATCTCAAGATTACCAGCAAAGGAGTGAAACAGCATATTACAGATCCCCAGAGGGACAAAAATATAGATTATTGGTTGGTCTTATCCCCAAGGTAAGGGCACATCGGATGAGGGGATTATCATTAATGTATGTGGATGACTGGAGCACATAGTGGTGAAGACTAATTAAGGAAGCAGTCATTTGGATATGTGAACACAAGCCTGTTTTTTTATGAAAGATTGAGCATATGCAAGTGAATTCATACGAAAGGACACTTTATGGACTGATGTATTGTTTGTTTTGTTTATGTTATATATGGTTTGATATGATATGCTGATTCTGAAAATTGCTATGCAAACTGATTTAAAGGGATATTTGAATAGGCCTATCACACCCAACTTTTGGGTGTACAGATTCAGTTCTATAGTCATAATTGTCCATTCAGCAACCACCATACGCTAATACTCTCCTTCCATGCATGCCCCTGCTTTCCTAGATAGAATATATGAAATCCTTTCCATTTCTAAGGTATGCCATAATTGTTTGAACCGGGCTGGATAGTTGGCCTGGTAAACAGTGTGATAATCTGTAGTAAGATTAATTCCCCCGTAGGGTAGATGGGATGAGACCCAGGAGAATTGACATCTGAAAGACTCATTAACCCAAAGCCCTGGGATGCTACCAAATTTTTGTAATGTGGAGAAGTGGTTTGGGAAAGGCGTGGTAAGTTTTGTTAGTAATATAGAGGACAGCATCTGCAAATGGGGTTAGCTTTTGAAAGAGTCCCGCAATCTCAACTCTTTAATTAGCATGATTAATGATTCTATAACAAGCACAAAAAAAATCATGAAAATGGGGCATCTTTGGTGTGTTCCCAAGTAATAGGAAATTTGGTGAAGGGGAAATCGCCATATTTAATGTAGACTTAAGAGTGAGAGTATTGTGCTTTAATTTATTTTAAACACTTTGTCTGAAACTCCAGCATTCAACGTTATAGAACAAATAGTTCCAGGAAAGATAATTAAATGTTTTCAATTTATCAAAGAAATGTAGCATAAATTTTCTTCCATTGCTGGCCAAATGAACCAGGTGAAGAATTCCCCTGATGTCATTGCTTTAATGCCCCCCTACATATCCGAGTCCCCCATTATATCAGGTTACCCATTAGAAGCAGGGAACTCCTAATCTGAAACCTTAGTCTATACGCTGAGTCTGAGAATACACCACTGACCCTTGCTGCATGCTGGATAAAATCTAGTAGCAAGCCAGTTGTGGCTCACAGGCTGTAGTTTGGAGACCCCTGCTTTAGAATGTAATTTCAGTGAAAAAGTAATACCATATGGGGGTAACTTGATTATCTTTTGTAATGACCTGTATGTCAGTGATACACTTTTAAGTACTTTGTGGCTATATAGCACAGACATTTACAGCAGGGAGACATGCATTAAGTTACAGTATGCATGGCTTTTTATTATGTTATGCTATGCATAGTAATGTTGCTCATGTATTGATCCCTTATGAAAAAAATGCATGCTTGGCAAGCCAAGAACCATCTTTAACAGGATTGTAAGAATGTCAGATTAAATGTGTGCCTTATTTTTGGAATCTATTCAGTTCAATTCATTATAACTGCTTCAGTCTGACACATTGGAGTGAAAAAGTTCTGTGCATACAAAAAAATTACCATACAAAAAAAATGAAAAATAAGAAAAAGAAAAAATGATTACACTGCTCTTTGCAAACACTGTGACATTAAAGCGGTATTAAACCAAAAATCAAACATTTATTATATTACAGCTTACCAATTCTTAGATGTGATGGCTGTATTATTTTTCTTTTTTAGGCTTTCTTTCTTTTATTTTCACCTGGTGGTCCAAGCAGTATATCTGTTTTTTTTCAACAGAACAAACTGTCCTGCAGATGTATCAGTTCACAGGGATGGGGATAAACCATTTAACGCTGTCAGGCGTGCTGACAGAGATCAGCTTTTATTTATGTAAAACCTTTATCGCAAAAGGAAGTAAAAAGCTGATTATAAAGTGTTTGCTGGGGTTTGGCTTCGATTTGTTAGTGTATCTGCTATCTAAGTCTCCCCTCCCCCAAGACTGACAATGCAGCTGTCCACAGCTGCCCCCTGTGCTCCTTCATCCAGAGTAGGGATACTAATCCAGGAAGCGTGTTACTGGTCAGATAACCAGGTGAAAACAGAGGGAAAAAAGACTAAGAAAACTAGTGTAACCAACATATCCAATGATCAAGAGGTTGCGATATATTACATTTTTGGATTTGAGTTTATTACCACTTTCAGCTCATTCTCTTTGTTTACATGAGATTGGTACACCAGGTCCTTTAAATTTTTGACAACTGTATAAGCAGTGTGACTTGTACACTTTTTTAATACTGACATGCATGCACGCATAGAGCAGTGATATGTTGATGTTATTCCTAGCAATTTTGCATATGACCTCTCTTACTAAATGACTCAATTCATAAGACTTCTCCAGTAAAGTCACCTCTCTAATGAAACAAGGAAGTTTTTAGTCCTTTGTTTGCATCATTGGAATATGAATGGTTGATTTGTTGGGTTTACATTTTGCAAAGTCACATGCTTATGGGCCAATATATGCCCTAGGCTATTTAAACTTGCCAAGGTTTTTGTTAAGCATATTCGTAAGATACCCAATATACCTATTCCTGGGTAAACACACCTAATTTTTGTGTGCTTGTTAATGAAAGCAAAGCTCCAGCCAAAATGTATTTGGATAGTGTAAGAAAAGAGTTAGAAGTAGACGTGAGTGGTAATCTTCCCAGCAGACACTCATGTACCAACAAATACCTGGCAAAGCTTGTAATTGTTCCGTACTCTGCTATTGCTGTCTTTGCTTCCATCTTTTACTAGCTGTATTTAAAAGTGCATTGAGTGGATGAAAGCTGTGCTTTTATAGCTTACTGTTCAATTTTCCTTTCCTGTAAGGCTGCATTTGCTTGGGTGTTTAGCCACGGTGTGAATCCCAACTAAATCTACTGATTCCTGCTGCCAGGATTGACAGCTGCGTGCGGATAGCAGTGGCCACAGAGCCTGTACATTGCAACAACAGGCTGTCAACCGCCACAACAGGCTGTCCATTTGTGCAGCTGGGCACACTTTGTGTGCTTCTGGGATTCACACTGTGCCTAAACGCCTGTGTGAAAGCAACCGAACAGTGAGAGAATATTTCTCCAAAAGGACTCTGATAGGAACTTTGTGGAACTTGACTGTACAGTTAGTTGTGATAGCCTTGTCTGGAGCCCTCTAATTTATGAACTTGTAGGTTGTTAACTTAAAAATATATAATTGTTTACAGGTACATGTATGTTTGATATTTCTCTACCTTGTTTAGAACCCAACTCTGGCACTGCAAGGGCTAAATTCTTGTTAAGTCAAGAGGGAGCTGAAGTGGCTGCTTTACTTACCCTAGTCACTGCTTCAGCACTCTCCTTTTCTCCTTCTGGCACCCAGGCTGTGGGCAGTCCCTTTGGGGTAGATCTACTAAAACTGGTGCACTCAGAATCTGGTGCAGCTGTGCATGGTAGCCAGGCCCGGATTTACTCCCTTTGCCGCCCCAAGGCCGGGTCCTTCAATGCCGCCCCCCCCCCCCCCACACACACACATACCATGTCCTTTATCGATGACTTCTACAATAGATCAATTAAAAACATATCTCCACACACGAGAACACTGAAAATAACTGGCTTTAATTGTACAGACTAAAAATACTTCAGGGTAAGCGCACGAGGGGTAAGGATTTTTCGCAGGCAAATTTTCAAGGCAATGGCTGGTGTTAGTGCTTCAATCATCCCGGCACCATGGTTGTTATGGTGTCAGGATGATTGAAACACATTATTTCTATCATTACATTGTAATATAAACTGAAATAGTTCAACTCACCATAATGCAGAATCATTGGGAGCCCTGAGCGTGTCACTTGCCACCATCTCTTGTCACTTGCCACCATGCCTGCCACCACATGGGGATGTCACTTGCCACCATATGGGGATGTCACTTGCCACCATGCCTGCCACCAGATGGGGATGTCACTTGCCACCATGCCTGCCACCAGATGGGGATGTCACTTGCCACCATGCCTGCCACCAGATGGGGATGTCACTTGCCACCATGCCTGCCACCAGATGGGGATGTCACTTGCCACGCTGCCTGCCACCACATGGGGATGTCACTTGCCACGCTGCCTGCCACCAGATGGGGATGTCACTTGCCACCATGCCTGCCACCAGATGGGGATGTCACTTGCCACGCTGCCTGCCACCACATGGGGATGTCACTTGCCACCATGCCTGCCACCAGATGGGGATGTCACTTGCCACCATGCCTGCCACCAGATGGGGATGTCACTTGCCACGCTGCCTGCCACCACATGGGGATGTCACTTGCCACGCTGCCTGCCACCAGATGGGGGTGTCACTTGCCACGCTGCCTGCCACCACATGGGGATGTCACTTGCCACGCTGCCTGCCACCACATGGGGATGTCACTTGCCACGCTGCCTGCCACCACATGGGGATGTCACTTGCCACGCTGCCTGCCACCAGATGGGGATGTCACTTGCCACCAGATGGGGATGTCCCTTGCCACCAGATGGGGATGTCACTTGCCACCAGATGGGGATGTCACTTGCCACCACATGGGGATGTCACTTGCCACCACATGGGGATGTCCCTTGTCATGCTGCCTGCCATCAGAAGGAGGAGGGCGGAACAGCGGTGCGGGCAATGAGAGATGTCATCTCTCTCCACCGCCGCCGCACCGCTGACACTACAAGCTACTCTCAAATTTTTTAAAAATGGCGCCGAGCGGCGCAATCACGCTACTGCGCATGCGCCGCCCGGCCGAGCGTTTACGAGTTTTCCCGAGCCCAGCCGGCTTCGGAACGGCGCATGCGCAGTTGCGTGGTCGGCTCGCGGCCATCTTTTCTATGGGCACTGGTGCCCATAATAGACATTAATGGCCAGCACGAAAGGGGGGGCGGCCGCGAAGTCGCTGCAGGAGCGGCGCCGCCCCTACACCACTGCCGCCCCGAGGCCTGGCCTCGGTGGCCTTGTGGTAAATCCGGCCCTGATGGTAGCCAATCATCTTCTAACCTCAGCTTGTTCAATTTAGCTTTGTCCATAAAATCCGAAAGCTGATTGGTTTCTATGCAGAAGTGAGCCTGTTTTTGCACTCTCCAGCTTTAGTAAATAAACCCCCTTGTGTCATAACATACAATGCAGGGCTATTGACCTGACATTGTACATGGAAGTGGTAGGTGTGTAGCCATGGCTTAGAGTATCTTTGACAGGAGGCTTTGAAGGAGTGGACACACTGATGGATGGAACCTACAGGAACAAGGAGTAAGGTAAGTATTCTTATTCATGTACCCCTAGACTTATTGAGCAGTTAACCCTTGTGGTGTGGGGGAACAGTGTTGGGGATAGGCGCAAGGGTAGCTTGTGTCTAATACCTGGAGTTGGGCTTTATAGTGATATTAAAACGCTATTTTGTAAGCAATTTAACATGCTGATGTAAACATTCACCACGTATTCCACTTTTTTTCTGCTTTCTTTCTTCCCAATTCAGCTGGCTCCTTTCCCTTGCAAGGTACTATGGAGCCCTGTCATAGTCACCCCATTTGTGCATACTAGGTGACATGTTGACATTGCCTCCACCTGTTGTCCTCATGGACTGTGTGTGTGCACGGCCAAATTTTCTTAATGACAGACTACACACGCACAGTGGCGTTATGCATGCTGGTACGTAATGAATGACATTTTTTGACTGGTAGTGAAGTTATCCGTGCGCTCCCCCAGACAGGATGCTCAGGGGAAGCAGTGCACTGGAAGACATAGGGTGTAGGTGGATAATGTTAAAAATTTAAGAGTTTAGGAACTGTGTTAGAAGGAACTGATTATTGCACTACGTTAAAGGTAGAAATACCGGTATCAATGTTAAAAAAAAGCGCCAAAGTTTGGTACTATTTTAATAGCATTATTTTCTTATTTCTCACCTGCAGGCTTACAGACATCCCATCGTCACTACATCAAGATTCCTTCAAGACTTTGACCCAGCCCCTATCACACATCTGCCTTACCCAACAGACGATAAATGCAAATGAATATACCTTATCCCTTGTACACTGTAACGAACTACAAGTGCCTTATGTGAAAGCTTGGCTTGCCATGCATTGCTGTCTAATGATTTCTTCCAGTCCAAAGAAAAGCAGAGCAGCCATCACAGCAAGCGGTCTCTGTCCCAAGCAAACGTACACTGTGTTTAAAGACACTAGTTTTGTCCACAAATTTTTCAGTGTGTCTAACTAAAAGAAAATAATATTTTTGGAAACATTAAGCTGCATGCGTAACACACTTGTGGAGATCTTTTTCAAAAGAGAAAAAAAAAAAATGTAAGAACTGTATTTTAAGATAGAGGGATTTTGTTCATACTATTTTTGTTAAAGTGAGCTGTATATATTTACTACACTAGATCTGCTTTTCCAGTATTATCTAGTCTTATGTCATTTCAGAGCTAGCGGGATTTGGAATAATCAGTTTAGAAGAACGATTTCTATTTTAATATGCTAAACTATAAAAAAAAAAAAGCTTTTATTTAATGTAGAGAGGATTCTCTGTAAAGTAAATCTATTGTATGTGAATTTATATTGTATTATAGTATGTTGGTGCCCTGTGCAGTTAACTCATTTTCTTGCCTTCTTTATGGCCACGTGTGCCAGGTGTTTCTGTGTGTAGCCTTATACATGTATCCTAAAACACTCCAGAGGTTTTCATGTCCATCTTTGTTTCTGAATGTACTGTTGTTCAGAAGACATTACCCTTTTAAGACCTGTAGCAGTAACAAAAGTCTGTGACACCATTTTGCTTGTGGTACTGTATTTGTGACCACAGATAGCAATGATGCACAGTTTAGTGTAATGCCCAAGTGGTCTTTCACATCCACGCCTGCTGTAAAAGTGAAAATGTCACCTAAACAGTATTTTTTTTTATTGACTATGTAAGGGTTAGAACCAGGTCTGGATTAACAATTAGGCATTTCTGACAGTTTATGCCAAAACCAGGGTTTCCCAGGGGACTGTCCTACCTCCCTTCCAGCACACAGCAGGTGATTGACATCCTCAGCTGTGCATGTTTCCCTATGTGTCTGTGCAAAGGGGGATGTCCATCCCCTCCACTCAGGCCTCAGTTTACACTCAGCCCCCTGCCCTATGCTGTGCACTACATGACATCTGATCCCTACCACTGCCTCCTGGAGCTAAGAATTTTTATGTAAATTTTGTGCTTTGGAAAGCTGTGGAGGACAGAAGGTTGCAAATAAACAGGTACAGCTTTCGCAGGAGGATTTGCATTGTATCGCCTGAGGCTAGTCATTTCACTGGGGTATATGTAAGGCTTTATTATCACTTTAAGGGACGAGTGCACTTCAAAATAAAAGACACTTATCCTTTGTGCCCCTTTGCTCTAAACCAACCATTCCCACCTCCTCCACATATGTATACTTACTGTCATTTTGTCCAGGTGAAAACAAATATAAATATTTTTTATCTTTTACCAAAGAATGGATTTCCCTCATCATTTCTAAATAAAGGGCTTCAGTTTGTTGCTTGATTTTGATCCATGCCCAAACTCTTAGGCCTCTTTCACATGGGGCGCATCCGTTTGACGAACTCTGCTTTATCAGCAGGGAATTGCCCTGTTGATCCCCGCTGAGCAGGTGGATGAAAGGTCCGTCTCCGCTCACTGTGCAGAGACGGACTTGTCTAAATCCTGCTCTCTTCTGTGGGGAGATCGGATGAAAACAGGCCGCCTGTCCATTTTCATCTGATTCGATCTGCCAGAAAAAAAGAACAGACAGCAGTCACCAGCTCCCTGCTCACGGAGCTCTGAGAACCCAACAATCAGCGGTGTTTGATTGTTCAGTTCTCAGTCTTAGAGCCAGCGGAGGATCAATGCTGCATCTACCTAGGTAGGTATAATTCTTAAAAAAAAAAAAAAATCCCTCACTTCTCTTTTAAGCAATGGGGAATCAAAGGGGGTACTATTGTTGGACTGTATCTAGCCCTGGTTAGACTCTCTCCCTGACTATTACCGCTGTTTGGTTTTGCCACAACCCCAGTGACAAAATAAGAAGTCAGAGGAAACCTCCCCAATATGAGGAAAAGCCCCATCTTTGTTGGTTATCACTAGAACAGGTGTCACTATTGGGCAATTGCTTCTCCACTTGTATTCAGGAGACAACTGTAAAATTACTTTATTTTTTATCCTGGTGACAAAATGAGAATGAATCTGCCTAACAGGAACAAATGGCAATACAAACCTGGGTTCTAACCCTTCAGTAAAAATGCGAATGGAGTTTCGATTTAATTACTAAATACTAGCCATACACTACCTGCCATGAACTGAAATTCATCCTTAAGTTTACCCTGGAGCATGCATTAAAAAAGGGCCAAGATGACATAGTTTTCTTGTTGTATCTAAAGTTCTCTTGTATATCTGTTCTTTTGCTTGTTATGTATTATTAGTATACTGACTTGCTACTCAGAATCTTGGTTCCTTGTCTACTGGAATCATAGTTCGATAAAAAAATAATTCTGAAACATCAGAGTACTCAAAAAACGTATGATGGGAACATATTTTCTTTTTTTTATTAAAAGATGATTTCTAATTACAAATCCTGATTTTGATCAGAATTGGTCAGGGCATATTTTGACAAGCCTAAAAATAACCATTTTGATTGCCTGGATGATTTCACAACAGGTTCTTTTTTCACTTCCACTGTATTTTATGTATCTACATTTCACTGCTACTAGAAGCTGGGGAATTCAACAGATTGTGTCATTTTATTAGTTCAGCTATTCAGATATTGTCTATGCTTGCATTGTTTGCAAGAATCAAACTGACTTTTTGTCGAACTGCAACCTCAATGCTTTATTAAGTTTCATTGATTTTTTTTTTTTTTTTTTTTTACCCAGTTACTAATAAGTGTCATAATAAGGGTTGTGGTGACAGGCAATGTAGAAGGGGATAATTGGCCTGCATTCAACCTCTTGCACTTATATCATGGGCCCTTTAAGACCTCCACAGACATAACTTACAGAGTAGCTATGGATTCCTTACTATGGGTATAGGAGATGGTGCAGCCCAGGTGTCATCTGGCATCCTGAATCTGTAAATTGATGTACTATCTCCACACGCGATAGTTGTGCCAGCAACATAACCTGATGGGATGAAGGAACCAGACATGGCACCTATATCAGCAACTTAGTGATATTAGGGTAGATATAAACCTAGGGAGTTCAAGAAAATCAAATGCTTTATTAGCTTCTGCCTGTGATGGAAAACATGATCCAAAAATATGTCCCACATACATGATCCATTACAGGGCTAAAGTACTTTTACTGTGATAAGTACTGTACTGAAGCCTCTGGTGCCTTTACTATACAAACTAGATCTTAATCTACAAACTTGATCTGTGTCTAGTACATAGGAACCTCTATCTTCTTTCTACTTCTGGGGGATAGTTTATATATATATATATATATATATATATATATATATATATATATATATATATATATATATATAAAAGCCAAGTAGCATTTAGGATAACAACAACCTAAACATGAGAAATAAAAAATATACAATTTGAGTTATTTTCGTGATTTAAGCGCTTTCTATGTGATCTAAAATTGTTATATCTAATTGGAAATGTTATAGTAAATTTACATTTTGTATGATAATACTGTATATCTTTTTTTAATTGCAATTAAGATGTTGATTTGATAGAGAGTGTAAGTTCATGAGCAAATCAGAAAAGCTAAATTTGTTTTACAGAATTAGTTACATCAAGTAAAACAAAGAAGTCTACCCACACCTGGTAGACAGAGTTTTGTTGATGTTTTCCATTGTGGGTAGAGTGGGGCATGATTTGATTTTTGGATAGGCCTTGATTACACTCTTGATTCCACTCTAGTATCTTAAATTGCCATAAAAGGTTAAGCCTGGCTTTTGTTTTAGGTGAGCTACTGTTGTCACCATTACCGTAACTAAAAACAAGCCTATGATATTTTCTCACCTCTAACTCTTCCTAACAAGGTCTGTTCATCAACTTACCTTTAATTAAATTAGGTTTGGTCTTCTTTTGCCCCAAAGTAATTGAAAATTGGAAAGGAGAACTGCATGTTCAAAGGCCATGCTATAGTTAATCATAAAGGAAATTGCATTGAGTCTGTAAATTCAGATCTGTTTTTATAATTATAGTTGTCATCACAATAAAATATTCTGTAACATTCTTTACATGTTCCATTAGAAAACTCACTGTAGGGTGCAGGCAATGCCAAGGGAAGATCTTGTTGAGGTCCTAAAGCAGGGGGCAACTATTCCCCATTCCAATACATATAATTATTTATTAAAATTGTGATTTTAAGAGCAAACACCAGTAATTAGTTCCTAGGGGTTTTAAAGCGCATTTTTTCACTTACCAAGTTAACCTGTATTCACTTTCAACACCCAATAAGGTGCAAAGAAATGCAAAAAAAAGGGAATTTCCTTTGCACGTGATTGGATGATTTAAAGTATGCTTTTTTATTAAATCAGCTGCTACAAATTTGACAGCATATAATGTAGGTATTGATTTTATAGTACTACTTTTAAGTTAGTTTAGAACAAGCCTCGTTGATTTATTTTTTTAATCAGTAAAACATACATACAAAGAATTAAAAAAATTCTCAGGTTTTGTGGTTTGTGCTCCTGTCATGTAGACAACTCACAGGGCAGTCACCATGTCAAGACAGACTCTTCTGCAAATAAGCACTACTATCTCTGGGGATAATGTTGTGCTGCAATCCTTCATACAGATTGAACAAGAACATTTATCAAAAACAGGTTCAGAAAAACACTGTGTTCTGGATTTGGGACCACCTTACCATGTACACATTATGGACAGTATTAGGGTGAATTTGTATTTGGACGCAGTCTTTAAAGGGTCACCTTTTGACAAAAGCACATACTTTGTATCTGTCTTTTAAAGCTTATCTGTACTTCATGCTTTACAGCACCCACAATGCTAAGCCCTTAAAAGACATGGAACAAAAATCTACATAGACTGCTAATCACCATAATGAAGTGGATAGGTGATATCTGTACACCTGCAAAGGAAATACTCCAGGCAACCCCCAGCGTTCTATAAAAAAATATGTATTATAAAGGGCTATTTATCTGTGCTGGCTTTCTGCTTTTGGATGCACCACTTGTAAAAAAAAAAATCTGTTACATACGCTATATTACCAAAAGTATTGGCATGCCTGCCTTTACATGCACATGAACTTTAATGGCATCCCAGTCTTAGTCAACAGGGTTCAATTTTGCGTTGGCCCACACTTTGCAGCTATAACAGCTTCATCTGTTCTGGGAAGGCTGTCCATAAGGTTTAGGAGTGTGTCTATGGGAATGTTTGATCATTCTTTCATAAGTACTTTTGTGAGGTCAAAGGGTGGGCCAACTCAATATTGAACCCTACAGACTAAGACTGGGATGCCATTAAAGTTCATGTGCGTGTAAAGGCAGGCGTGCCAATACTTTTGGTAATATAGTGTATCATCAATTATACTACAAATGATATAATACTCATGGTATTGTTCAGCTCTTTGCAATAAACTGAAAATATCAAGAATATGATGTATCAGTTATAAATGTCTCTTGCAGAATCCTGCGGAGCCACTCTTGCATGCAGGGACTAGAGTTGTGTCTCCCTACACTGTGAGCACCAATAGAAACACTAACCTCCATAGCCTAGGATGGCAAGGCACTCCCCTGCTCCTCCCTTCCCTCCCCTCACTTTTCTCCAAGCTAACAGAAAGACTGGGGACTGCACTGTCCACTGTTAGCTCTTTGTTATACATTGTGGGAAATTAAGTCTGTCTCACAAAGCTTCATAATTTGGAGTTCCAGGATGTAGCCATTACATAAAAGTTATAGGACCTTTGCAATCCATGGTAATGCATATGAATAGCAGCAGTCAGTAATGAAAGAACGAGACCTAAGACAAAATCTAGTTGTTTAGTCTTATCGTTCTGATACCAAGACCAGTCTATATAAATAATCCCCATGGTGCTTTTACATCACATTCATTCTTTGTTCCCTTCAAGCTACATACATTGCTGTCATAAATAAATATACATGTCCCATGCTTTTTGAAAAAAAATGCAATAAAAAAGCAGCTGTATAAATAACTAAAAAAAGATATAACCTTCAGATAACCAAAAATACAGTGCTAAAAAAATAAAAATGCTATAATTATAAATGAAAAGTATATTACCTTCAGGCAACCATAAATACAGTGTTAAAAATAAAAATACAATAAATATAAAATCGAAAATTGAAAATGTGCTTCAAAAATATCTCATCAAAAATACTAATAAACCTGTGTTCTTCATATGCTTCGTAAACCACTGTGCAAAGAGTTTTTTGCACAGTTGTTTAAGACATTTTAGGCAGATGTTTAGAAATTATATGAAGAATTTTGATTCATAATTTTTTTTTTTAAGATATTTTTGAAGCACATTTTCACTTTTCATATATATTTATTGCTGTCATACTTTCAGCAAACTACATCAGTGGCCAATCCACATGTGACTTAATATGTACATCTTTGCATATTACACTATGTTAAAAGAGAACTAATCTTACTAGATAGCTCTGGAGGTCAACACATTTTAAAGATGGATACTGGTTACAATTTTTAAAAAACATCATACCAGGAGTATGGAATTAATATCAAGTATATAAAGGCCATTCCGTTTTTTAGTCATTAAATTATATTTGTTATTCTTCTGCAACATTTGGAGTTCTGTTCTGATGTTTAACATTATATATATATAACATTTAGTAACTTAGTTGCTTACAATTGCGCTATGTATCCTTTAAGTGATTGTTACTAATATTGCTTTATGTTTTAAGCTTGTTTTATGCAGTTTGTGGTGCTACTATTATTTGTATGTGTGGGCTATTATTACAGTATATGTAATGCAGCTGGTAACAAAGACTTCGTGTATGCAGTAGGCATAGAATGATGAATGTGCCATCACACAAATTCCAAAAAGAAGGAAAACACCGGATCAAAGACACGATGAGGGGGAATTACTAAAGGAGTTGAGCATATTCAATAAATTGTGTGAATATTTACTTCAATTAGCCAATTATGTAAAAAGCAGATTCCTTATTTCATCTGCACATGATTGGATAACTGAAGTGAATATTTGCACAATTTGTCGAGTGAACACTCTCAACTCCTTTAGTAATTTAGCCTCATTATATATTGCTGTCCTGATCACCGATATCTTCAAAAGATGGCCATGGTGAAACTTTAGGGATGTACCACTCTAATCTTTATAGCATTATTCTTGTTTTATACTCTAATGTTGTTAAAAGTGCTTTCCTGGAGTTAGAGTGATAGGTCAATATCACTGAGAGCTTTAAAAGAAACAAGGAACACTGTTTCAATCTACAGTCAAGATTGTTTTCTTGTTTTGTGTTAAGTATGTATGCCAACATAGAAAATATATATTAAGACTTGGAGTTGTTTAAAAGGTACTTTTCTATTGTTATTTTTTATTAAAAAAAATATTGCTGTAAATTAAAATATTGTGTACTCATTGCCTACAGATGAATAAAAAAGGTTGATTTAGCAGAAGAGTTCCACTTTAGGCCTCATTCACACGTAGATCATGAGTGGGCCATGTGTTTATGTGGTTTGAGCCACATAGGTTGGACATGATGGACTTTTTGGATGTCTTTTTTCAACCTCACCTACTATGTAACTATGTAACCTGGTGGCTCAAGTCACATAAATGTATGGACCATTCACTATCCACAGGCTTCAACACTGGTGCGAAGAAGGCCTTATTTGAACAGTTTCATCCTTATACATAATACATAAAAGCACATCTTCTCAAAGCTCTACTCGTAGACACACTGGGGGGAATTCATAAAGAGTGTCTGCAACAAGCTTTAGAATTCCATCTTGCCTCTGCAGGAAAATGTCAGTGTGGGTGAAAGATTCTTGAAGCTGTTGGAAACAGGTACATGAATGTGGACAAGCTCCACGCATGGAGGTCAGGGTGTCCATACAGACACTCGATCCTCAGTGCAGTTGAGCTCCTTCGCTGCAGTCACACAGCGCAGAAATCAATGATTTTTATAGCTGGGTGGGCAGAGTATAATGGGGATTTACAAGCAAATCCTTAGCCAATAGACAGCCTGCTATTGGCTATAGAATCTGCTCATTGCCTGCTGTCAATCACAAAGAGAGAGCAGACCCAATGGAGGAACTAGTCCACTGTAGTGCCACTGAGTGCTAGGAGCCTGTCGGCTGAGAAGTCGACAGCGTCCTTGACAACCAGTGACAGGTGGGGAGAGTAGGAGCTATCAGCTGCAAATATGCTGCCTGCTACACAGTGACATTGACAAGCGCCATGCTTTTCTCTGTATGCCAACTTGTTGGTCTTGAATACCTCCAGTTTGTTATCTACGATCTACGAACTGGAAGGAATTCTTTTTGAATTTAGTGAAGCCATAGTGCCACTTAAAGTGGAAGTAACCCCATCTATCTTTACAGCCAAGGAAGCTGCAGTGCAATATTCTATGCAAGTCAAATCTATCTGTGTTCTTTTTCCATTGGTTTTTATGCACATATGATATGAACAAGGCCTCAGCCTCTGTCTGATCTGCAGTTGCTATGATGCTGCACGTGTGATCAGTTATGACACCAGACATTTGATGGCTTGACACTTTGGTTTAGAGCAGAAGTGACAGTTAAATCGATTGGTTGAAATCGATCGGTTTGGTTCCACTTTAGGAGCTACCATAATCTGCTTCACATGTCGATAAAGCTACTGAAACTGGTGGTGAGAATTTTTTGATCAGGTGCAGGCCATTTT
Source organism: Lithobates clamitans (assembly GCA_037952925.1). Classification (NCBI taxonomy): domain Eukaryota; kingdom Metazoa; phylum Chordata; class Amphibia; order Anura; family Ranidae; genus Lithobates; species Lithobates clamitans. The sequence goes on along the minus strand of JBBGZY010000833.1, from coordinate 4,030,337 downwards.
AAAAGGGCCATATCAACAGAAATGTGTTGTAAGTGCTTTGATTTCCCCCCATACATACAAACTGGCTGGACATTGTAAAATGCTGTTTGCAAACATGTTTGTCAGCAAGGTGTTATTGCTTTTAAAGTATGTTTGATCATTTATTTTAGTTTAACACCACGTTCACACTGAGTGACGGGTTTGAAATCGTGTGCGTTTAGCTGAACGCGCACAATTTCAAACCAACATTTCAGTCTGACTTCAGGGGAGATTTGACAGACATCTGTGCGTGTTCATGCACAAATGTCAATTGAAGTCATCCCAAAATCACCAAAAGTAGTTCAGAAACTACTTTTGGGAATTGGTGCGGCGTTGCAAACTTTGCAGCGTAACACTGATTCGGACGGTGCCATTGCCGGCAATAGGCTCTGATTTGGCATGCAATTTGACATGTCAAATCGGCCCAATCTGAACATGAGCTGAGGGAGAACTAAACTCAATATTACTTGCTTCTACTCCAGCAATCTGACACCTGTGAGGTCCCTTACATGTGCAACTCATACATACATTCTGCAAAGGATTGTGAACAGGCATATCAGACATAGCAGACATTGCATATCTCGCATCTGCAGTTAATAGCTTTCCTGTTCATTATTTTTTTTCTGGCTTTAGTAACACTTTTTACATATATAGAAACCTAATCTCTCAAATTTCAAATAATCTTTAACCACTTAACCACTTGAAGCAGAATTTATGTGTGGGGGGGTTGGTAGCGGGGCATCATGTTACACCCAAAATATAGGTGTAATGTAACACAATATAAACCATGGACTTAACCTTGAAAATCTGTGAATTCTGGGTGGATTGTAGAGTGATTGTGGGGAGCCAACACAGAAGTAACATATAAACTCCGTACTACACGCCTCAAAGACTATCTGTTATTGATCCCAATGTAAGTGATGTCTGCCCCAAATGTAGACCGTCAGTGGGTAGGTTTATTCATATGGTGTGGGCATGCCCATATATACAGACCTACTGTCAGATGGTGGTTGCTGACATCAACACAATTGGTGCAGTTACACTTAACCTAGACCCGTTGGTTCTCCTTATAGGGACCACTGACAACTTACCTACGAATAAGCATACTAAATTGTTTATATACTATGCTAGGAAAGTTATTCTGTCTAAATGGATGTTGCCTGACCCTCTACTTTGAGTGTGGAAGCCCATGGTAAATGCAACATTGCCCCTATACAAGCTGACCTACATGGGGCGTAACTGCCCAAAGAAGTTTGACAACATATGGTCATCATGGGTTCAGGCCAATTGGTTGGAATGTTATGTGGGTTTACCTAGGGTGTATTCTTCTTTATGACAACCCTGGTTCTTCTCCCCCCCCCCCACTCTGAGTTCTCCCCATAGGGACTCTCCTTTTTTGCCCTCTTATCTCTTCCCCCCCTTATCTCTATGTAACAGTGCCCAACTAAGGTGGAGGAGTTGGGGGGTTTCTCTTATAATGATATAGCTAAATCTGGTATGTCTAGTGTTGTTCCTTCCCATTTGTATACATCTGTACAAGAGTGATTATTATTGTACTTTTTTTTTCTTTTTTTCAGGTATTGTACCTCAGTTCATATTTGCACGTGTACTATACTATTCCTTTTCCATAAACATTCCTTCTGTTAAAAAAAACATAAACTCCATTCATTGTATACCTACACAAGGCAGAAATGCTATCCACTGAGCCATCCCTTCTAATTTAATGGTCAGTCATTTATATTTTAAATTTAATTATTAGCAGAAAGGGCAACAATGGGAAAAATTCAAGTGAAAGAAACTGGGACAAACATTTTGTAACATTTCTTTCATGCCCACGACACTGCCCTATGAGATAAACATAAATATACAAATTCACAGATCCGTTTATACAGCACTACAAAGTGAGCACAGCGCGTCAGATCATGTTTCAGCAACCACGTCAGCCACACATTCTGAAGAGCGTCTCACACTGGGACTTCACATTTTCCCATGCAATGTCATGGCTTTTTCTTACAGTGTTATTTTTTTATCCGTGATGTGTGAGTTATTTATCTCCAGCTGCTGCAGAAAACATCCAAAAGACATTTGGAGGATGGGTAGAGGCACAGAACACAAGAAGTGAGACACATCACATGTTCCATATGAAAATGCACAACTGTTTGCTGGGTAAAACATCCAAAATGTTAATAGCGACAATAAAGTATTATACAATATTTTGGAAGTCATTAAAGTATTTTTGAACACACTAACAAAGGCACATTTTACACATTAGAAAATATTTTCTAACCTAAACTTCATTTATTACAAAAAAAAATGTTGAATACCTTTAAAGCCATGTCTTAAATAGCAGTCACATGACAGCACAACCTCCATTCTTCACTGTTCTCTATGGCCGGGGGGCGTCTGTGTGTCGAGCGAACAAAATACACAGTGGCCCCACTTTCCTGGTTGGAATTACAGGTGGTTGTGGCTATGCACAGTGTACCTGTACTCCCAGAAGCCTGTTTGGTTGTCAACTGGGTGCTGTAGCCAATGTATATTATTGCACTATTTTGCGACTGGCTGCTGTAGTCAACGTATATAAAATAAAGGTACAGAAAATGAAAATATGGACTTTACCGGTAACCACCTAATGCAGTCCCAAGTGTGAAAAAGAGAGTATGTTTAAAAAAATAACAACATTTATTGAAACATCTTGTTAAAATTGCATAAGAGCATTTCAAACAAGAATGCACAATACACCAAATATAGATATATCCCTGTCATGAGTGACCAGATACATGTATAAATACAAGGAGACCTATTAGAATGGCCCACTCACACTCTGTCATGTGGTGTGAATAACACGTAGGTAACAAAATCCAGGGCCAGGCGTAGGAGTCAGTCTATCGTTTCCAATAGAGATTGCTATGTTTTTATGTGATTTTAATGTTTTGCTTCAATAAAATTTGTTATTTTTTTTTAAACATACAAGTACTCTCTTTTTCATCCTTGGGATTGCATTAGGAGTTTACCGGTTAAGTCCATATTTCCATTTTCTGTACTTTTGTTCACTTTAAATGGATGTGGTACCACAAACTACAGGTTATATCTCTTAACGTTATCAGTCAATGTACATTATTGCTATGATTTGCAATTAGCTGTTGTAGTGACTTTATGTAATTTCTTTGGTTTGTGACTGGCTGCTGTAATCACTATATATGATTGCCATGTTTTGCAATTGGCTGCTGTACTGACTGTATATTATTGCTTTTTCTCTGTTACTAAAGAAGTCAAGTGTAGCCCTAAAAAATAAAAATCATGAACATTCTGTTTACATGCTGACTTTGTTGGCAGTGCTCAGCAAGTCATGCATCATACTACATCTGCACATGCCTCTTCGTCCGTGTCATCACTTGGTTACCGAGCAACAGCACAGAATGGAGATCAAGAACATTGCAGCAGAGCTGGAATTACTCTGACGTTGCTTGAATTTATCCGTAGGAGCCTACTGTATCTTTGGAACCACCTATATAATTAATGTGATCATTGTAATTTAAATCTCCCCTTCTTCCTTGCAGCTCATAATCTCCTAGTTGTGATCAATACTTAAAAGTTTAGGTCACTTTTTTTTTTTTTTTTTAACACCAAATTTTCTTAAAGAGAGTTGTTAAAATATCAAATTCTTGTCTGTGTTCCTCTTTTAGATTAGTGATTCTACAAAGTTTACAAATGATATATCAGATAGGATACATGTTACAAAACATCCAGGGTTCCTTGAACCAGCTACAAAGTAAAAATTCACAGTTGCTAGAAAAAACAAATCACTATTGCTATTGTGCAACTATAAATGTCCTCTTTATCCATTGCCATCATCCTCTAGGTCCTGTGTGTACTTTCCAAAAAGTACACATGAAGCCCAATTAAAAAGAACAGCCACTGATAACAGGCTGATGAAGAAGTGTACAGTTTCTGCTGCCCCATTTTTTTGTGCTTGAAAATTACACATGAATACTCCACATAATAATACAGTCCAATTACACAAATAAATGACGTTCACTCAGCAGTATGATGGCTAACATGTAGCACAGAGCAAAATGTGGCCTGTACCATCATGTCATGCATGATGCCACTTTACCCTGTAAGCAAAATGTGGTCACCACCAAAATATCTTATGGCACAATGTGCAGCAGCTGAGATGGATCCCTGCCCTGCACATCCTACATAGCACTGCAATAAAGCAAACTGTTCACAACACTTCAATAAGCAATAGGTGTGATTGGGGGGGGGGTTGGGAGAAGCTATATGGGCTCTTTCATACCTGTTGTGGAGTGTGGTGGCCTCTGAAGAGTGATCTTTGCTCAGATCACTTTTTAGAGGACATTTGACAGGTGATGAGGAGGTGTTATATCGCCTCCTCACCGCCTGCTTGAATCCTAAAATGTCCCACTACTACTGCAATTACTTGCATTGTATGCAGTTGTGGTGTGGACCCATTGAATTCAAAAGGAGTTTGACAAGCGGTTCTATTGTGCAAATGCACCACAAAATAGTCCATTCGATATTGCAAAATGGGTGAGTTTTACTAGGGGGAGTACAATTGATCTGGGGATTTTGGTAGACCATAAACGTAATAATAGCATGCGATGCCAAGCTGAAGTTTCCAAAGTGAGCAAAATCCTTTCTTGTATTTAGAGAGGTATGGACTCCAGAGAGAGAGATACCATTTGCCCCTGTTCAAATCATTAGTAAGACTGATCTGGAATATGCAGTTCAGTTTTGGACACCAGTTCTCAAAAAGGAAATCAGGGAACTGTAGAAAGTGCAGAGAAGGGCAACCAAACTTATAAGAGAAATGGAGGAGCTCAGCTATGAGGAAAGATTAGAGGAACTGAATTTATTCTCTCTTGAGAAGAGGAGAATAAGGGGGGATATGATCAACATGTACAAATACATAAGGGGTCCATATAGTGAACTTGGTTTTGAGTTATTCACGTTAAGGTCATTACAGAGGACAAGGGGGCACTCTTTATGTCTGGAGGAAAGGAGATTTCATCTCCAAATACAGAAAGGTTTCTTCACAGTAAGAGCTGTGAAAATGTGGAATAGACTCAATACAGAGGTGGTTCTGGCCAGCTCAGTAGATTGTTTAAAAAAAAAGGCATGGATTTTTTCCTAATTTTGCATAATATAACTGGATACTAATATTTTACAGGTAAAGTTGATCCAAGGAATATTCGATTGCCTCTCGGGGGATCAGGAAGGGCATGTTTCCCCTGCTGTAGCAAATTAGATCATGCTTTTCTGGGGTTTTTCACCTTCCTCTGGATCAACTGTGGGTAAAGGATTATGTATATGGGATTGTATGTTTTTTTTGTTTTTGTTTTTTATTGGTTGAACTAGATAAATTTTGTGTCTTTTTTCAACCTGACTATGTAACTATGTGATGAATTCCGCTCAAGTTTGCCTTGCATACACACGGTCACGCAAAAGTTTGCTGAACTTACGACCGTCAAGAACGCGGTGGCGTACAACACTATGACGACCCGAGAAAATGAAGTTCAATGCTTCCGAGCATGCGTCGAATTGTTTCCGAGCATGCGTAGGAATTTTGTCGGAATTGCACAAGACGATCGCATTTTCGGATAGAAACTTTTTCCGACCGAAAAATTTAGAACATGCTCTCAATCTTTTGCTGGCTGGAATTCGGCCAGCAAAAGTCCGATGGAGCATACACACGGTCGCATTTTCCACTGAAAAACTCTCATCAGTCTTTTGCGGGCCAAAATTCCGATCATGTGTACGTGGCATTAGAGTTAATGTTCCAGGACCCTCACAGGCCCTGTGGAAAGGGGCACTGCCAGAAGACATGCAAAGCAGTTTCTTTGTAGACTATACAAAAGGGGCAGGGCCGTTATCTGCACAGGCTTCTGGCATGCATAACCCCACTTGTATTGCCATCCGTGCTGGTAAGTCTCTTTATTGAAACACCTTAGAAGTGGCTAGAGCTATCCCCAGAACAGTCTCTATGATGTCTCTGCTCTATTCAGTCTTTGATTTCCACAAGTCAGGCTTAACTCTTTCAACCCCTGCTCCTTGATTAACATAAAAGTGTCCAAGTTAAACCAAGGTGCGTCCCAGTTGTTGGGGGTAGAGCTGTCCCATTTGTTCCATCCAAGGGACCTCCAAAAAGGCAAAAGTTAAAAATAGGACATGGTAAAAATGTACAAACATAATTAATGTGTTAATAATGATGAAGGGTATTGAAGTCCATATAACCACAAGTCCTTCAAAGCAGTGTGGTGACAGGCAAATCAATATGTGACAAACAAAATTCTGATAAGCCAAAAGCAAAAAGGTAAGTGATATAGTGTCCAGCTGTGTGTAGACACGGATGCAATCACTCCAGATGATGGATTTCCAAGGGCTGGCACAGATCGTGTTGGTCAATAGGTAAGAAGAACATCAAACAGGAACAACATCAATGGGTAAGTGATAAATGCATTCTCTTACCGGATCCAATGGACTCCCCTGTCAGCGACATGGAGTCTTAAAGGCAATGTGCCCCACAGGGCAGATAGGGAGATATCCAGGCAGTTGGAACTTTTGAGATGAACTCCACAGAAACTCCAGGGATCACCGAGATGGATGGTCAGACTTACCGGTAACTTGTTTTCCAAGAGTCTTTCAGGACAGCACATGAGAGAGGCTCCACCCACTAGGAAACAGGAAACACAAACTCCACCACATTTTAAAAGGAGGCTCCTCTCCACAGCTCGTCAGTTGTAGTAGAGCACCTCCGGCCCAAGCTGGAACACATAAGCATAATACGGTTAATTCACAGCATATATATATATATACACACACACTTCCATATACGTATAAATATGTATATATAAATATGAAGGGCGGGTGAAGGGCGGGTAGTTTGCTGTCCTGAAAGACTCTTGGAAAACAAGTTACCGGTAAGTCTAACTTGAATTTTCCCTTATCGTCTTTCAGGACAGCACATGAGAGGATAATCGAGACTTACCAACTAGGGAGGGACAACAGCCTGCAGGACCTTTCTGCCAAATGCCTGATCATCAGCTGACAGAAGATCCAATCTGTAGTGACGGACAAACGTAAGATAACTTGACCACGTAGCCGCCTTACAAATTTGGTATGGGGTGGCACCAGCTTTTTCTGCCCATGTAGTGGCTAGAGCTCTGGAAGAATGTGCTCGTACTCCCTGAGGAGGAGACAACCCCGACTGGACATAAGCTTCTGAAATGGCCATTCTTAACCATCTGGCAATTGATCCCTTTGAAGCTTGCCTTCCTTTTCTGTTGCCAGAAAACAAAACAAATAAAGAGTCCGAAGACCTGAAGTCCCTTGTTTTCTCTAAGTAATGTAATAAAGTTCTTCTTACATCTAACTTATGAAATAATTCTTCCTTACTTCCTGAAGGATCTGAACAAAAAGTTGGCAGGATGATTTCCTGCGACCTATTATGGACTGATGCCACTTTTGGTAAAAACGCAGGATCTGTTCTAAGCACAATCCTGTCTGGGTAAATTGACATAAAGGGCTCTTTAACTGAAAGAGCATGAAGTTCTCCAATTCTTCTCGCAGTCGTAACTGCCACTAAGAATATTGTCTTTAGAGTTAAATTTTTTAACGAGATTGACTGTAATGGTTCAAAAGGATCTTTTGTGAGAACTTGTAAGACCACTGTCAAGTCCCATTTTGGAAAGTGTCTATTGGGAACTGGTCTGGATCTAGTAAGTGACCTAAAGAACCTCTTGACCAATGGAACTGAGGAAATAGGTTGATCCAGGTATACTCCTAGGGCAGCCACTTGCACTTTGAGAGTGCTAATTGCCAGCCCCTTGTCCACCCCCTTCTGCAGAAATTCCAGAACCGACACAATGTCTTCTAAATTTTGGTTTGCCGAGCGACACCAGGAGTTGTAGACTTTCCAAACCTTAGCGTAGATATCTCTAGTCACCTTCTTTCTACTAGCCAGTAAAGTAGATACTAGAGGCTCTGACAAACCCTTGTTTTTTAACAGCTGTTCCTCAGATACCAAGCTGTGAGACTTAGTCTTGCTATATCCGGATGATACACTGGACCTTGAATTAGTAAGTCCTGTCTGAGGGGAAGCTGCCAGAATGGTTTGACTGACATTAGTAGAATGGAGGAAAACCAGGCCCTTTTTGGCCAGTACGGGGTGATCAAGATTACCGACACCTTCTCCTTCTGTATCTTCCTCAATACTAAAGGAATCAGCTGAAAAGGGGGGAAGGCATAACCCAGCTGGAAATTCCAAGGATGTGCCAGGGCATCTATCCCTGTTGATCCGTTGTCTCGGTGCAGGGAGAAGAACTGAGGGAGCTGAGCATTTTCTCTTGATGCGAATAGATCCACCTGTGGGCATCCCCACTTCTGGGTTATTAGAGTGAATATTTCTGGATTCAAACTCCACTCTGCCTCCTGAATCCTTTGTCTGCTCAAGAAGTCTGCTACTCCATTCAGCGTGCCCTTGAGATGAACTGCTGACAGGGAAAGTAGATGACTCTCTGCCCATCCTAGGATCTCTGAAGATAGCAATAGAAGAGTCCCGCTCCTTGTGCCCCCTTGTTTGTTCAGGTATGCCACTGTGGTGGCGTTGTCTGACAATATCTGCACATGGGACCCCTGAAGGCTTGGAGAGAAGGCAACCAAGGCTAAGGCGACTGCCTTTAACTCCCTCCAATTTGATGACCTTCCTGCTTCCACTGGGGACCAAACTCCCTGAGCTATGTCTTGACCCAAGTGTGCTCCCCATCCCCAACTGCTGGCGTCTGTGGTCATCCTTCTCTCTGTTGGGAAGGACCAGAGTAAACCCCTTGACAGCACTGCCTGATTTCTCCACCACCAAAGGGTCTTTTTTACCCTGGTGGGAAGCTTTACCTTTGAGTCTAAAGCTTCTGGACTGTGATCCCAGATCTTTAAGAGAAAACTCTGAAGGGGTCTGAAATGGAGTCTGGCCCATTGAATGGCCGGCATGGTTGAGGTCAAGGTTCCCAGTACTGACATAATCCTTCTGACTGATACCTCCAGGTTCGTCTGAAGGCTGGATACTGCCTGCAATACCTTCACTTTCTTCTCTTCTGGAAGAAAGATCTTTTGATCCACTGAGTCTATCAGATACCCCAGAAATTGGACTCTTTGTGCTGGATTGAAATTTGATTTTTGGATGTTTATAATCCAACCTAAGGTCTCCAGATGACTGCGAGCCTTGATCAGATCCTCCTGTAATCTTTCCCTGGAAGGGGCAAAGAAAAGGAGGTCGTCCAGGTAAGGGATAACCGCAATCCCTTGTAGCCGGAGGGGAGCTAGGGCTTCCGCCATAATTTTGGTAAATATTCGAGGGGCGGAAGATAGACCAAACGGGAGGGCCCTGAATTGAAGGTGCAGAACCTCCCTCCCCATATTCACTGCCAGCCTCAGATATCTCTGGGACTGAACAGCTATAGGTACATGCAGGTACGCATCCCTTAAGTCGATTGATGCCATAAAGCATCCTCTGACTAAGAGATTTCTTACCGAAAAGATGGAGTCCATGCGGAATCGCTTGTATTGGACTGACCTGTTTAACGGTTTTAAATTGAGGATGAGCCGAAAGCTTCCTGATGGTTTCTTTATCAGAAAAATATGGGAGTAGAACCCTTGGCAATCTTCCTCCGGAGGCACCGGAACCACAACACCCTGTTTTATCAGATCCCCTAACAGGTTCTTCATGGCTAGGGCTTTTGTTGTGTCCTTTGGCAGATTTGTTATGCAGTACCTCTCTGGAGGAAGGTTCAACAGCTCTATCCTGTAACCCTGGGCTATTAAATCCAAAACAAAAGGGTTTTTTGTTATGTTTGCCCAGAGAGGAAGGAATTCCTGAAGCCTTCCTCCCACAGGCACCACCAAGTCATTGTGTTTTATTGGCCTGCGTAGGAGGATTGAAAAGGACATTCCCTTTGCCTTTTCCTCTCTGCGCCGCCCAATTCCTTCTTTTTTCTTGGGGCCTGTTACTCTTTTCCTGATTTTTTTGAGGTCGAAAAAAACGCCTAACCGGCTGCTTTTTCTTTTTAACAGGAAAGGATTTCTTCTTATCAGCTGTTCTATCCAAAATAGATTCTAGATCGGGACCAAAAAGCTGATCTCCCAAAAATGGCACTCCGCATAACTTATTTTTGGAAGCTGCGTCCCCAGGCCATGTCTTCAACCATAACGCTCTCCTGGCTGCAATGGTCAGGGCCCCTGACCTAGCTGACATTCTTATAGAATCTGCAGAGGCATCAGAGATATATGATACAGCTGCTATAAGGGTTGGGAAGGAATCTAGAATCTCCTGTTTGGGTGAATCAGCTATAATATGTGCTTTTAGCTGATTCAGCCAGAACTCCATATTTCTGGAGACACAGGACATAGCCATAGCAGGCTTGAGATTCCCTACAATGGACTGCCAGGCTTTCCTAAGCTGTTGGTCCGCCTTCTTATCCATAGGATCCTTCAAAGTACCCATGTCCTCGAATGCCAGATCCGTTGATCTAGATACTTGGGAAAAAGCTGCATCCAACTTCGGGACTTTATTCCAAAGTGACTCAGGATTATCATTAAATGGGAAACGCCTCTTGTGAGCTCTTGGGAAAAAGGGTTTTCTCTCTGGGTCAGCCCATTCTTTCTTAATGGTCTCCGAGATTACCGAATGTACAGGGAAAGTGCGACCTGTTGCTTCACCAAGCCCTTCATACATTCTATCGTGCAGCGATAATTCTCTTTTTTCTTCCTCCATTCCCAATGTTGCATAAATTGCTTTCAACAGACTGTCTACTTGTTCCAAGGACAGTTTGTATCTAGAAGGTGCATCTGCCTCTTCCTCTTCCTCCTCCTCCTCTTCTCCAGAGTATGAGGGGGAATGCCCCTTTTGGGTAGTCGGGCCAGCCTCAGCCTCTACCGTTGGGGTTAAGTGTGAGTCCTGAGAGGGGTCTGAGGTAGTTGCCTGACTTAATGCTGGTGTTACAAGAGAAGAGCGAAAAGCCTGTATAGTAGCATCTAGCTCTTTCTTAACTGATGCGATTATGTCGCTGCACGCAGAAGAAGCCTCTTCCTTGACTAAGGAGTCAATGCAAATTTGACATAAAGTCTTCTTCCAACCCTCCAGTAACTTTGCTTTACATGAGGGGCATCTCTTTTTAATAGCTGGTTCAGAGCTCTTAGCCTGCCAGAAAAAAATGACAAAAGAGAAAAAACACCAGCATTCATTAAGCCAAAGCTTCCTCCTAACGGACTCACCACAGGTGCACAGGAGGAACAACAGGTAACCCCATGTGCCCAGACAGGCCCCAGCCACCAAGGGGGAAAAAACATTTGTGAGAGGGGCACCAAAGTAATCAGGATATTCACTATAGCCTCTTACCTGGGCCTTGCTGGTGCCTGTGCCTGTCCCACATGCAGCTGCCACAGAATCCATAGTGGTGCTGCACCGATCGGTGGCTCATACGAACGTCGGTTCCGGAGTCAAAAAAACGCCGTTGCGCCCGACCGGAACCGGAATATAGGCACCAGGACCGCTCCTCCCTTCTTCCTCTGCACCACTTCCGATCGGAAATGATGCGCCCGTTCCTAGTGCCTTCCCCTCGTCGGATACCTCACTTCCGACCGGTCGAGTCTGTACTCTCCCAAGATGGCGGCGGCCAGTAACGCCGACATGCGGTTTAAAAAAAAAAAAAAAAAAAAGCCCGCGAACGGCTGCCGCCGCCTAAGGAGCGGCTCCAGGAACGGTTCAGCTCATCATGAGCAAAGAAAGAGAAAAAAGGAGCCCACTTACCAGCAACCCTGTGGCGCGGTGTGGGAGGATCGGACTCTCTTGGAGGAAAAAATAGGTATGGTGGGGTAGGCAGCCTGGCCTCTCAGGATAGCACCATAAGAGACCCTGGCCCCTACTAGGTGTTCCCTTGCCGGAGGAAACACAAAAACTGACGAGCTGTGGAGAGGAGCCTCCTTTTAAAATGTGGTGGAGTTTGTGTTTCCTGTTTCCTAGTGGGTGGAGCCTCTCTCATGTGCTGTCCTGAAAGACGATAAGGGAAAAAGGTATTTTTATTTCTAAAACACCAAAAGTATAAAAAAGTGATCACAATAAAAACAAGGGCAACATGGAGAGTGGTGTAACAGCCACAACTCCACAACGTCGGAGGGAGACAAAAAACCACTACATTCAAATCTGCGGTTACTTCCCATATATATCATATGAAACAATTTACTACCCGTTCCTCCCAATAGATTGTGCACTGCATAGCTCTGAGGAAGAGGGGACTCTCCCCTCGAAACGCGTTAGGGGATTGCAGCGTCTGTGCGTTCCTCCACGACCCCTGGAAGGTTTCGCTCATCCCAAATCGCAGACTGTCTACTGGTGCGATTTTATGCTGTGCCTCCTCCACCAATCGCTTGTGAGTCACTTCTTTTAATATTTTTATTTAATAAATGTCTTAAAAGTTAATGCACAAGGCTGGTGCGCCCTTGTCTTCTTTTTGTTTTAGTCAGATGACCACTCTGGTCCAATAATATTCAGTTTTTTTCTTCCCTTTCGATCGGTCTTGTATCTGTTATTTTATTTATAAATATTGGCAGCGTTGAGTAGGTTGTTTATGCCCCAGTAGAAGACCCTTAGGTCGAAACACTTCGGGCTGTTACACCACTCTCCATGTTGCCCTTGTTTTTATTGTGATCACTTTTTTATACTTTTGGTGTTTTAGAAATAAAAATACCTTTTTTTACCTGCAAAAAAAAAAAAAAAAAAAGGCCCACTAATCATAGGGTACTTTGTCGCAGTAAGTGGGCTTAGCACCATATAGCAATATGGTGTGACCAAATCCCTATATTTTTGAAAATGTCTTTTTGAGAATGTTTAGGTGGTTTTAAACTAGCCTTGCTGGAGGTGAATGTTTTTTTGCATGTGTGTGCTGTAATATTTTTCTTCTATTGTATGGTCTTATGGCTGCACCAGCTTTAATGAGAAGGTGTGCCCCCCCAAATATCTTGTTTGTGTATTGTATGGATTCTGACCAAATCCTTTTGGGATAGGAGCACCCTACTCCCTCATTAAGAGCTTTCTTTTGGTGGTATTTGATCTCCTCTGCATTTTTTTATTTTTTGAGCTATAAACAAAAAAGACTGACCATTTTGAAAAAAAACAAATAATATTTTTTACTTTCTGCTACAAATCAAAACCAATAAAAAAATATTAAAAAATGGAATTTCTTCATTAATTAAAGTCCAATGTGTATTCTGTTACATATTTTTGGTAAAAAATCCCAATAAGCCTATATTGATTTGTTTGCGCAAAAGTTATAGCGTCTACAAACTAAGGGATTGTTTTTTACTAGTGATAGCGGCGATCAGCAACTTATAGCAGGACTATGATATTTCGGCGGACAGTTGGACACTAACTGACACTTTTGACACTTTTTGAGGACCAGTGACACTAATACAGTGATTAGTGCTAAAAATATGCACTGTCACTGTACTAATGACACTGGCTGGGAAGGGGTTAACATCAGAGGCTATCAAAGGCTTAACTGCGTGAGGTGCTTTTACTAGGGGAAGAGATAGAATGTATTCCCAGGGAGACAAATTCCATCCATTCCCTCCAGCCAAAATGGCGATCTGCCTTGTTTACATAGGCAGATCACCATTCTGGCTCTCTGCATAATGATTGGCGTGTGTTGGCGGACATCTAGTCCACAGTACCTGCAGATCAGCTCCCGCTGTGTATAATCACAGAGGGAGCAAGCCGGGAGTGTCGTAACACCAGAGGCGTAACTAGAACCTTCAGGGCCCCGGTGCAAGAATCAATGATGGGCCCCCCCCCTTCCATCCGAGCTCCAGGCTTCAAATTTTGGGAGGGCATCCATGGACATCCTCCCAAAACCGTGCTTCCCGCATGCCCCCTGGGACGTGCATCCAGCGCAATCACAGTGGCCCTTTACCATGTGATGTCAGCTGATCACATGTAAACAGACTTGCCGGTTATCCGCAGCCCTTTCCTCCCGTGCTATGTCTGTGTGAGGAAAGGACTGCCATTAACTGTCAAGAATGTCAGTAAATTGTTTACACTGATAATCAGTGCCCCAATCATCAGTGCCATGTATCAGTGCCCATCAATGCCACCTATCAGTGCCCATCAATGCCGCCTACAAGTGTTACCTCTCAGTGCTCATTAATGCTGCCTATTAGTGCCCATCAAATCTGCCTATCAGCACCACCTATCAGTGCTCATTATTGCAGCGCCCATTCATGCCACCTATCGGTACTCTTCAATACTGCCCATCAGTGCCCATCAATACTGCCTTAGTTCTGCCTATCAGTGTTCCTCAGTGCCCATCCGTGCAGCCTATGAGTTCTGCCTATCAGTGCTCATCAATGCCCATCAATGCCTCCTATCAGTGCAGCCTATCAGTGCCCCCTTTCAGTGCCTCCTATCAGTGCCCCTATCAGTGCCTTCTTAGTGCCCCCTATCAGTGCCTCCCTTCAGTGCTCATCAGTAAATCCCATTGGTGTCTCCCATCGGTGCCCCCTATCAATGCTCATCAGTAAATCCTATCAGTGCCTCCCATCGGTGCCCCCTATCAGTGACCCCTAGTGCCTTCTCAGTGCCCCCCATCAGTGCCTCCTATCATTGCCCACCAGTGCCTCCCATCAGTGCCCCCTATCAGTGCCTCTCTTCAGTGCCCATCAGTGTCCCCTATCAGTGCCTCCCATCGGTGTCCCCTATCAGTGCCTTCCCTTCAGTGCTCATCAGTAAATTTTATCAGTGCCCCTTATCAGTGCCCATCAGAGTCCTCTATCAGAGTCCTCTGTCTTCTCAGGACAGCACGGCTCTGAGCGGAGAGCGTGTCTCTCCAGTGGCATCACTAGGGTTGGTGTCATACGGTGAGGAAAAAATTGGTGTCACCCCCCTCCACCAACTATAGCCCCCCTCAGTACAGACCCCCCTCCACTAACTGCAGACCCCCTCTCAGTATAGACCCCCCACTAAGTACAGACCCCCCTCTCGCAGTATAGATCCTCCTCACTAACTACAGACCCCATCCATCAGTATAGACCCCCTCATTGCAGACCCCCATCTATCAGTATAGCCCCCCTCTATCAGTGTAGACCCCCTTAGTGAAGACCCCCATCTATCAGTATAGACCCCCCTCAGTGCAGACCCTCATCTATTAGTATAGACCCCCCTCTATCACTATAGACCCCAGTGTAGACCCCCCCTCCATCAGTGCAGACCTCTCCTCCATCATTGCAGACCCCCCTCCATCAGTGCAGACCCCCCCTCCATCAGTTCACATCCCCTCTCAGTACAGACCCCCCTCCATCAGTGCAGACCCCCCTCCATCAGTTCACATCCCCCCTCAGTACAGACCCCCCCTCCATCAGTGCAGACCTCCCCTCCATCAGTGCAGACCCCCCTCCATCAGTTCACATACCCCCCTCAGTACAGACCCCACTCCATCAGTGCAGTCCTCCCCTCCCTCATTGCAGACCCCCCCTCCATCAGTTCACACTCCCCTCATTACAGACCCCCCCTCCATCAGTGCAGGCCCCCCACAATGCAGACCATCCCCCCTCATTGCAGACCACCCCCCTCAGTGCAGACCCCCCATCAATGCAGACCCCAATCAGTGCAGACCCCCCTCCCTCCATCAATGCAGACCCCCCTCAGTGCAGACCCCCACCTCATCAATGCAGACCCCCTCAGTGCAGACCCCCACCTCATCAATGCAGACCCCCCCTCAGTGCAGACCGCCACCCCATAGTGTTCCCCCCAGCACATGTCTATTTGCATACAAACTTTACAGACCTCAGAACAGCGTTCTCCCTCGGACTCCTCTTCCTCCCCCTCTGTAACCAGAGAGGAGGAGGAGGCAGGTTCGGTCCGCTCCGCTGTACGCCTGTGTGTCTCTCATCTAGCAGAGAGACACCGGTATTGTTTGTTTTATTTCCCTGCTCTCCGTATGTCCTCTCTCTCTCGCACGGCATGACAGGACACACAGCTGATCTCCCCCCTCCCCTCTCTGAGTGACACGGAGAGTAGGGAAATAAAACAAACAATGCCGGTGTCTCTCTGCTAGATGAGAGACACGCTCAGCCTAAGAGCGCTGTGCAGAGCAACCCCGCTGGGCCCCCCCCCCACAGTGGCGGAATGCCGGGCCCCGTCGCAACTGCGACTGTTGCGACCCTGGTAATTCCGCCACTGCGTAACACGTACTAGGTACTACTAGGTACAAGGCGCAGCCAGGCCACAATATATCTAGGTTATATGGTCGGCAAGTGGTTAATAATTTAAGAAAATACAGAAAAATAAACTTACATTAAAGAAAGACTGTCAGACAGTCTGTCACTCTCTCTACAGGTGTGTGCAAGTATACAGGGTGTGCTGGATCATTATACAGGTATACAATGCAAGATGTCTTACTGTATAGAAAAAGATAGATGTGCATGTATAGACTCTCCACTAGGGACCGAGCATGAGTTCGGCCCGAACATTGGCTGTTCGGAAGTTCTCCGAACAACTGAATCAAAAGGCTGTTGGACCATTTGTTCAGTCAGCCGAATGACCGCAATGCACTGCGCCACTGTACAGTACATTGAAAGCCCTGATTGGCTGAAGCAATGACAGCTTCAGCCAATCAGGGCACAGAGCACTGTCAGAGCCATAATTGGATGCTGTCATGATGAATGTATCCAATCATGGCTCATTGCTCTTAATTCCGCCCCACACTATAAAAGTATTCTTTCTATAGTGGCCATTTGTAGTGTGATAGCGACATGGAGAGAGATAGAACAGGGCCTGTTCGGTGCTATTAGACAGTTAGTGTGCTATTGTGATTCTATTGTCAGCAGAATATCCGTTAATGTGCATCTAGGGATAGTTCAGTGAGTGTAATGCAACCAATTATCTTTACATTAGTGTTGT
The DNA here is from genome assembly GCA_037952925.1 of Lithobates clamitans. Taxonomy (NCBI): domain Eukaryota; kingdom Metazoa; phylum Chordata; class Amphibia; order Anura; family Ranidae; genus Lithobates; species Lithobates clamitans. The sequence continues at coordinate 4,013,353 of JBBGZY010000833.1, read as the reverse complement.
AGGGATAGTTCAGTGATTGTAAGTGTAGTGTGACCACCATTTATCTTTACATTAGTGTCAATGTAGGGATAGTTCAGTCATTGTGGGTGTAGTGCGATCACCATTCATATTACATTAGTGTGAATGTAGGGATAGCTCAGTCAGTGTGAGTGTACTGACTGTTTAATACAGTTTTATTTCTGTGTGTTACTGCAAGTTTAACGCCATATATTTAATTGCGTTACTGCAAGTTTAATGTCATATAGTTCTGTGCAGTACTGCAAGTTTAATGCCATATAGTTCTGTGCGTTACTGCAAGTTTAATGGCATATAGTTCTGTGTGTTACTGCAAATTTAACGGCATATAGTTCTGTGTGTTACTGCAAGTTTAACGCTGTATATTTCATTGTGTTACTGTAAGTTTAACGCCATATATTTCATTGCGTTCCTGCAAGTTAAACTTGCAGGAATGCAATGAAAAATACAGCGTTAAACGCCATATATTTAATTTTAGTTGCTGCAAGTTTAACGCCATATAGTTCTGTGCATTACTGCAAGTTTAACGCCATATAGTTATGTGTGTTACTGCAAGTTTAATGCTGTGTATTTCATTGCGTTACTGCAAGTTTAACACCATATATTTCACTGCCTTACTGCAGGTTTAATGCCATATATTTCACTGCATTACTACAAGTTTAATGCCATACAGTTCTGTATGTTGCTGCAAGTTTAACGCCATATATTTCACTGCGTTACTGCAAGTTTAACGCTATATATTTCATTGCGTTACTGCAGGTTTAACGCCATATATTTCACTGCGTTACTGCAAGTTTAGCGCCATATAGTTCTGTGCATTACTGCAATATTATATTGTATCCGTGGAGTGCATATATGGAGTGTGTCTGTGTAGTGAATATTCAAATTATTAATGCACCAAACACCACTTTCCATTGATCAAAGTAAATCCACGTACATATTTCCACATCTTTATTACATATTGTTAATAAGCACCCCCCACTCCCCCCAATGTCTGTGAGGACAGCTAGGAGAGGCAGTCGTTCCCATGGCACTGTAAGGGGGCCAGCAGCGTATGTGTCCTCAGGCAGAGCATAATTTCCTCTATTTAGTGATGTTGCCTGTGCTATCCAGCCACAGCATGCAGAGGAGGTTGTGGACTGGCTTACTAAACAGTCCTCATCCTCCGTCACCCAATCACTGACTTGTGTGCAGTCCCCTACAGTTGCCAGAGTGGCAAATACTGCCTTCTTGTCCATGGCTACTCCTGCCATAGCCCCAGCATCAGGCATGGAGGAGTCAGCGGAGTTATTTGAACACAGCACCAGCCACTTGCTCCTTGACGATGCACAGCCATTACTCGATGCAGATGTTGGTTCTGAGTCTGAGGCTGAGGAAGGCAGGTACATGAGCCTGCAGAGAGGAGAAAACACTGGTACACAAATTGGCAGTCATGTTCCCCCAGCCGCAGCGTATTGCCAAGTTGTCTCCAGTGGTAATGATGAGGATGGAGGAGATGATGATAATGAGGTCATGTACTCGACTTAGGTGCCGGATAGAGCAGAGGAGGAAGGTGAGGGTGAGGCACAACCCCAACGAGGCAGCAACCATGGAAGAGTAGCAGCCACCCTATTCTATCACATTGTGGAGCTGTTATCTCCCGACCCACTTCCCACTGCTCAGCTGTCTGGGCCTTTTTTTTGTACATTTGCAGCCAATCGCACTGTTGCTATTTGCAAATTTTATCTCAAGCGCATCAAGCGTGGCAAAAACACCAACCATTTGGGTACTACATGCTTGACAAGGCATCTAATCTCCCACCACTCAGCATATTGGCAAGAGCACCTAAAAGCCACACAAAAGGGGCACAAATCTGTCCCTCCTCCTTACTCACCTCAGTCTGTCCCTGCTATACCTCATGACCTCTTAGCAGCCTCCACTGACAGAGATGATGGTATAGCACAGGATGTCCCAGGTCCTTGCAGCACCTGCATCTGCCAGCAGCACACCACCAGCTGTAGACTATAGCTGGCAAATTTCCCTGCCCCATCTCCTGCAGCGGAAAAAAATACAGTCCCTGCCACCCACATGCCCAGCATCAAAATGCAAGCTTGTCCGAGTTCCAAATTCCGAATTCCAAATTCCGAATTCCAAATATTGAGTTCCGAATACCAAATTCTGTGTTCTGAATTCCATGTTTAGAATTCCAAATTCCGTGTTCCGAATTCCATGTTAAGAATTTCCAAATTCTGTGTTCTGAATTCCAAATTCCGTGTTCCGAATTCCATGTTAAGAATTTCCAAATTCTGTGTTCTGAATTCCAAGTTCCATGTTCCAAATTCCGTGTTCCAAATTCTGTGCTCCGAATTCTGTGTTTCAAATTTCAAATTCCGTGTTCCAAATTTCAAACTTCATGCTCCGAATTCCATTTTCTGAATTGCAAATTCTGTGTTAGGAATTCCAAATTCCGTGTTCCAAATTCTGAATTTCGTCTTCCGAATTCCAAGTTCTGTGTTCCAAATTCCAAGTTCTGTATTCCGAATTCCAAATTCTGTGTTCCGTATCCCAAATTCCGTACTCCGAATTCCAAATTTCGTATTCCGAATTCCAAATTTCATATTCTGTTTTTCAAAATTCCGTGTTCCAATTCCATGTTCCGTGCTCCAAATCCCCTGTTCCAAATTCCAAAATTTCTAATTACGTGACCGAATTCCAAATTTCAAGATCCGTATTTAAAATTTCGTCTTCCGAATTCCAAATTCCAAGTTTCTAATTCTAAATTCCAAGTTTCGAATTCTAAATTCTGTGTTCCAAGTAACAAATTCTGTATTTCTAATTCCAGATTCCATGTTCCGTGTTCCGAATTCCAAATTCCGTGTTCTGAGTTCCAAATTCCGTGTTCCAAATTCTGTGTATTGAATTTCGTGTTCCGTGTTCCAAATTCTGTGTCCCGAATTCCAAATTCTGTGTTCCGTGTTCCAAATTCTGTGTTCTGAGTTCCAAAATCCAAATTCCGTGTTCCGAATTTCAAATTCTGTGTTCCGAAATTCCGCGTTCCGAATTCCAAATTCCATGTTCCAAATTTCCGTGTTCTGAATTCCAAATTCCAACATGTAACATGTGTTGGAATTCCAAATTACATGTTCCAAATTCCAAATTCAATGTTCTGATAACCGTGTTCCATGAATTCTGTGTTCCGAATTCCAAATTTCGTATACCAAATTCCATATTCCGTATTCAGAATTCCAAATTCCGTGTTTTCCAAATTCTGTGTTCCAAAATTACGTGTTCCGTGCTCCAAATTCCGTGTTCCGAATTCCCTGTTCCAAATTCCAAAATTCCTAATTCCGTGACCGGATTCCAAATTCCGTTTTCCAAATTCCAAGACCTGTATTTCAAATTCTGTCTTCCGAATTTCAAATTCCATGTTTCAAATTCCAAATTCTGTCTTCCGAATTACAAATTCCGTATTCCAAATTCCAGATTCCATGTTCTGTGTTCCGAGTTCCGAGTTCCGAATTCCAAATTCCAGATTCCATGTTCTGTGTTCCGAGTTCCGAATTCCAAATTCCAGATTCCATGTTCTGTGTTCCGAATTCCAAATTCTGTGTTCTGTGTTCCGAATTCCAAATTCTGTGTTCCGAAATTCCAAATTCTGTGTTCTGTGCTCCAAATTCTGTGCTCCAAATTCCGTGTTCATAATTCCTAATTCCCTGACCGAATTCCAAATTCCGTGTACTGAATTCCAAATTCCGTGCTCCGAATTCCATGTTAAGAATCACAAATTCTGTGTTTGGAATTCCAAATTCCATATTTTGTGTTTCAAATTCCAAATTCTGTTTTATGAATTCTAGATTCTGTGTTCCGTGTTCCAAATTCCAAATCCTGTGTTCCGAAATTCTGTATTCCGAATTCCAAATTCCATGTTCCGTGTTCCCAATTTCAAATTCTGTGTTCAGTATTCCAAATTCCATGTTCCAAATTCCGTGTACTGAATTCCAAATTTCGTGCTCCGAATTCCAAATTCCGTGCTCCGAATTCCATGTTAAGAATCACAAATTCTGTGTTTGGAATTCCAAATTCCATATTTTGTGTTCCAAATTCCAAATTCTGTTTTCTGAATTCCAGATTCTGTGTTCCGTGTTCCAAATTCCAAATCCTGTGTTCCGAAATTCTGTGTTCCGAATTCCAAATTCCATGTTCCGTGTTCCCAATTTCAAATTCTGTGTTCAGTATTCCAAATTCCATGTTCCAAATTCTGTGTTTTCTGAATTCCAAATTCCGTATATGGAATTCCAAATTCCATGTTTCATGTTTCGTGTTCCGAATTCCAAATTCTGTGTTCTAAATTCCAAATTCTGTGACCAAATTCCAAATTCTGTGACCAAATTCCAAATTCCGTGACCGAATTCCAAATTCCGTGACCGAATTCCAACTTCCGTTTACCGAATTCCAAATTCCATATTCCGTGTTCAAAATTCAAAATTCTGTGACCAAATTTCGTGTACCGAATTCAAAATTCCATATTCCGTGTTCAAAATTCCAAATTCTGTGTTCCGTGTTCCGTATTCCAAATTTCTTTTTCCAAATACAAAATTCCATGTTCTGAATTTCAAATTCTGTGTTCCGTGTTCCATATGCCAAATTCTGAGTTCCATATTCCAAACTCTGTGTTGTGAATTACAAATTCTGTTTTCTGAATTCCAAATTCCGCGTTCCGAATTCAAAACTCCGTATTCAGATTTCTAAATTCCATGTTCCGAATTGCAAATTCTTTGTTCTGCATTCCAAATTCTGTATTCCAAATTCCGAATTCCAAATTCCGTGTTCCGTGTATTCCGTTTATTGAATTCCGTGTTTTCCGAATTCCGTGTATTGAATTTCGTGTTCGGAATTCCACTTATTGAATTCTGTGTTCCGAGTTCCAATTTCCGTGTCCGGAATTCCAAATTCTGTGTCCGGAATTCCAAATTCTGTGTTCCAAGTTCCAAATTCTGTGTTCCGTATTCCAAATTCTGTGTTCCAAATTTCCGTGTTCCAAATTCCAAATTTCTGTGTTCCAACATGGAACACGTGTTGGAATTCCGAATTCCAAATTACATGTTCCAAATTGCAAATTGCAATATCAATGTTCTGTTATCCATGTTCCGTGAATTCTGTGTTCCAAATTCCAAATTCCGTATTTCAAATTCCATATTTTCCACATTTCAAATTCTGTGTTCCGAAACTCAGTATTCCGTGTTCTGAAATTCCGTATTCCGTGCTCTAAATTCCGTGTTCCAAATGCCCTGTTCCAGATTCCAAGATTACTAATTCCGTGACCTAATTCCAAATTCAGTTTTCCAAATTCCAAGATCCGTATTTCAAATTCCATGTTTCAAATTCCAAATTCTGTGTTCCAAATTACAAATTCAGTTTTCCAAATTCGAGATTCCATGTTCCATGTTCCGAGTTCTGAATTCCAAATTCTGTGTTCTGTGTTCCGAATTCCAAATTCTGTGTTCCGAATTCCAAATTCTGTGTTCCCTGCTCCAGATTCCATGATCGAGTTAAAATTTAGGTGTCCCGAATTCCAAATTCGGTGTTCTGAGTCCAAATTCTGTGTTACGTGCTTCAAATTCCGTGTTCCGCATTCAAAACTCCTAATTCCGTGACCGAATTCCAAATTCTGTGTTCCGTGCTCCAAATTCTGTGTTCCAAATACGGTCTTCCGTGTTCCAAATTCTGTATTCAAAGTTCCTAGTTTCGTGACCGAATTCCAAATTCCGTGTACCGAATTCCAATTTCAGAGTTCCAAATTCCATGTACCGAATTCCAATTTCAGAGTTCCAAATTCCGTGTTCCGAATTCCAAGTTCCGTGTTCCGAATTCCAAATTCCGTGTTCCGAATTCTGAGTTCCGTGTTCCGAATTCAAAACTCCATATTCAGATTTCTAAATTCCGTGTTCCAAATTACAAATTCTGTGTTCCGCATTCCAAATTCTGTGTTCCAAAAACTCGTATTCCAAACTCTGTGTTCCGCATTCCAAATTCTGTGTTCCAAAATTCTGCATTCCAAATTCCGAATTCCATGTTCCATATGCCAAATTCCGAGTTCCAAATTCCAAATCCTGTGTCCTGAATTCCAAATTCTGTGTTCCGAATTCCAAGATCTGTTTTCCAAAATTCTGTGTTCCAAATTCCATGTTCCGAATTCCAAATTTTCGTGTTCCAAATTCCGAAATCCAAATTCCAACACGGAACACGTGTTGGAATTCTGAAATCCAAATTACGTGTTCCAAATTCCAAATTCAATGTTCCGTTATCCGTGAATTCTGTGTTCTGAATTTCAAATTCCGTATTCCGAATTCCAAATTCCCTGTTTTCCGAATTCCATCTTCTGTGTTCCAAAATTCCATATTCTGTGCTCCAAATTCCATGTTCTGAATTCCCTGTTCCAAATTCCAAAATTCCTAATCCCGTGGCCGAATTCCAAATTTTGTTTTCCAAATTCCAAATGCCGTATTTCAAATTCCGTATTCCATTTATCGAATTCCATGTTTTGAATTCCGTGCTCCGAATTCTGTGTATTGAATTTCGTGTTCCGTGTTTCTGAATTCCAAATTCTTTTTTCCGTGTTCCGAGTTCCGTGTATTGAATTTCGTGTTCCGTGTTCGAAATTCCATTTTCCCTACTCCGTGTTCCAAATTCCCAATGCCATATTCGGTGTGCCAAATTCCGTATTTTTGTGTTCCGTGTTCCGAATTCCATATTCTGTTCCATGTTCAGAATTCTGTGTTCTGGTTTCCGAATTCCATGTTCCAAACTCCTTGTTCCGAATTTGGTGTTTTGTGTTCCAAATTCCATGTTACGTGTTCCAAATGCCATGTTCTGTGTTCCAAATTCAGTGTTCCCTGTTCCAAATTCTGTATTCCGTGTTCCAAATTCCAAATTCCCAATTCCCAATTCCCAATTCCCAATTCTCAATTCTCAATTTTCAATTCTCAATTCTCAATTCTCAATTCCAAATTCCAGATTCCTAATTCTCAATTCCAAATTCCCAATTCCCAATTCTCAATTCCAAATTCCCAATTCCCAATTCTCAATTCCAAATTCCCTATTCCGTTTTCCGTGTTCCGTGTTCCCAATTCTGTATTTCGTATTCCAAATTCCTTACTCAGTATTCCATATTCCAAATTCCGTATTCCATGTTCCAAATTCTGTAACCGAATTCCAAGTTCGGTGTTCCAAATTCCGGATTCTGGATTCCATGTTCCAAATTCCATACTCAGTGTTCTAAGTCCCGTGTTCTAAATTCCAAATTTGGAATACTAAATTCGAATTGAGAACACAGTTTTTTAGAATTCTGAATGCGGAATTCAGAAAACCGAATTTGGAATTCTAAACACGGAATTTGGAACATGGAACACAAATTTGGAATACGGAATTAGGAAAATAGAATTTGGAATTCCGAACACGGAATTAGGAACACAGAACGGAATTTGGAAATGTCAAATTCTGTGTTCCAAATTCCATGTTCCGAATTCCAAATTCCACGTTCCGAATTCCATGTTCCAAATTCAAAGTTCCAAACTCTGTTCCGAATTCCGTGTTTGGAACACTAAATTCGGAACATGGAACTTAAAATTCGGAACACCGAATTCAGAACATAGAATTTGAAATTCTGAATGCGGAATTTGGAATTCCGAATTCCTAATTTCAAATTCCGTGTTACGTGTTCCAAATTCTCAATTACAAATTCTGTATTCTGTGTTCCGTGTTCCAAATTCCGTGTTCCATGTTCCAAATTCCGTGTTCCAAATTCTGTGTTCCAAATTCCATGTTCTGAATTCCAAAATCTATTTTGTGTTCATAATTCCAAATTCTGTGTTCCGAATTTTGTGTTCCAGATTCCAAATTCTGTGTTCCAAATTCCAAATTCCTTGTTCCAATTTTCAAATTCCGTGTTCTGAGTTCCAAATTCCATGTTCTGAGTTCCATATTCCATGATCCGAATTCCAAATTCCATATTTCAAACTCTGTGTTCCGAATTCCAAATTTCATTTTCCGAATTCCATATTCCTTGTTCTGAATTCCGTGTTCCAAATTCCATGTTCCGTATTCCAAATTCCATGTTCCAAAGTCCAAATTCCTTGTTCTGAATTCTGTGTTCTGAATTCCAAATTCCGTTTTCCAAATTACGTGTTCCGAATTCTGTGTTCCAAATTCCATGTTCCCAATTCTGTGTTCCGAATTTCGAGTTCCATGTTCTAAATTCTGTGTTCTGAATTCTAAATTTCATGTTCCGTATTCCAAATTCCATATTCCGAATTCTGCATTCTAACTTCCATGATCCAAATTCCAAATTCTGTGTTCCGAATTCCAAAATCCGAGTTTTGAATTCCAAATTCTGTGTTCTAAATTCAGTGTTCCGAGAAATTCCATTTTCCTTATGCCGAAATTCCGTGTTCCGAATTCCATGTTCTGGATTCCGAATTCCGTGTTCCAAATTCTGTGTTCTGAATTCTAAATTCTGTGATCCGGATTCCAAATTCCGTGATCCGAATAACAAATTCCGTGATCCGAATAACAAATTCCGTGTTCTGAATTCCAAATTCTGTGTTCCAAATTCAGTGTTTCGAATTCCGTGTTCCATGTTTCAAATTTCAAACTCTGTGTTCCAAATTCCATGTTCCGAATTTCAAATTCTGTGTTTTAAATGCCATGTTTTCCAAATTTCAAATTCCATGTTCCGAATTCCAAATTCTGTGTTCCATTTTCAGAATTTTGTGTTCTGAATTCCAAATTCCGTATTCCAAATTATGTGCTCCAAATTTTGTATTCCGTGTTCCAAATTCCGAATTCCAAATTCTGTGTTCCAAATTGTTCTGAATTTGGTGTTTTGTGTTTTGAATTCCAAATTCTGTGTTCCGTATTCCAAAATCTTTTCCGTGTTCAGAATTCCAAATTCTGTGTTCCAAACTCCGTGTTCAGAATTTTCTGTTCTGTGTTCCGAATTCCAAATTCTGTGTTCCATGTTCCGAAGTCCAAATTCTGTGTTCCATGTTCTGAAGTCCAAATTCTGTGTTCCATGTTCCGAAGTCCAAATTCTGTGTTCCTTTTTTTCGAATTCTGTGTTCCAAATTTCAAATTCCGTGTTCCAATTTCCAAATTCCATGTTCCGAGTTTGAAATTTAATTTTCCGAGTTCCAAATTCCATGTTCTGAATTCCAAATTCCATGTTCCGAATTCTGTGTTCCAAATTCCATGTTCCATATTCCTAATTCAAAATTCCATGTTCCAAATTCAAAATTCCTTGTTCTAAATTCTGTGTTCCAAATTTGTTCCGAAATACAAATTCCCTTTTCCGAATTCCGTGTTTCGAAATCCAAATTCCGTGTATCCCGAATTCTGTTTTCCAAATTCCGTGTTCCCAATTCTGTGTTCCCAATTCTGTGTTCCGAATTCTGTGTTCCGAATTCCGAGTTTTGTGTTCTAAATTCCATGTTCCGAATTCTAAATTCCATGTTCTGTATTCCAAAATCTGTCTTCCAAATTCCGTGTTCCGATTTCCGTGTTCTGGATTCTGAATTCTGTGTTCCAAATTCTGTGTTCCGAATTCTAAATTCCGTGATCTGAATTCCAAATTTTGTGTTCCAAATTCTGAGTTCCGTGTTCTAAATTCGGTGTTCCGAATGCTAAATTCCATGTTCCTTATTCCGAATTCCATGTTCGAAATTTCTTGTTCCAATTTCCAAATTCCATGTTCCGAGTTCCAAATTCCTTGTTCCAAATTCCAAATTCCATGTTCTGAGTTCCAAATTCCGTGTTCTGAGTTCCAAATTCCATGTTACGAGTTCCACATTCCATGTTACGAGTTCCACATTCCATGTTACGAATTCCGTGTTCCGAATTCCATGTTCCGTATTCCATGTTCCAAAGTCCAAATTCCTTATTCTGAATTCCGTGTTCTGAATTCCAAATTCTGTTTTCCAAATTACGTGTTCTGAAATCCAAATTCCGTGTTCCGAATTCTGTGTTCCAAATTCCTTGTTCCCAATTCTGTGTTCCGAATTTCAAGTTCCATGCTCTAAATTCTGTGTTCTGAATTCTAAATCCCAGATTCTGTATTCAGAATTCCGTGTTCTGTATTCCAAATTCCGTGTTCCAAATTCTGCGTTCTAAATTCTGTGATCCGAATTCCAAATTGTGTGTTCCGAATTCCAAATTCTGAGTTTTAAATTAATTCCGTGTTCTAAATTCTGTGTTCTGAGAAATTCCATGTTCCTTATGCCGAAATTCCGTGTTCCGAATTTCATGTTCTGGATTGCGAATTCCATGTTTCGAGAAATTCCATGTTCCTTATGCCGAAATTCCGTGTTCCAGATTCTGAATTCCGTGTTCCAAATTCAGTGTTTCGAATTCCATGTTCCAAATTTTAAACTCTGTGTTCCAAATTCCATGTCCCGAATTCCAAATTCTGTGTTTCAAATGCCATGTTTACCAAATTTCAAATTCCATGTTCCGAATTCCAAATTCTGTGTTCCATGTTCAGAATTTTGTGTTCCGAATTACAAATTCCATATTCCAAATTCCAAATTCCGTATTCCAAATTCCGTGCTCCAAATTTTGTATTCCGTGTTCCAAATTCCGAATTCTGTGTTCCAAATTCCCAATTCTTAATTTCAAATTCCGTATTCCAAATTCCGTATTCAGTGTTCCAAATTCCGTAACCCAAATTCCAAGTTCCGTGTTCCAAATTACGGATTTCATGTTTAAAATTCCGTACTCCGTGTTTCAAGTTCCATGTTCCAAATTCAAAATTTAGAACACTAAATTCGGAACATGGAATTTGGAATTCGGAACACCGAATACAGAACACAGAATTTGAAATTTTGAATGCGGAATTCAGAAAACGGAATTTGGAATTCTGAACACGGAATTCAGAACACGGAATTCAGAACACGGAATACAAAACACGGAATTTGAGACACAGAATTCAGAACACAGAATTCAGAACACAGAATTTGGAATTCTGAACACAAAATAGATTTTGGAATTCAGAACATGGAACACAGAATTTGGAATTCGGAACATGGAATTTGGAACACGGAACGTGGAATTTGGAATACGGAATTAGGAAAACGGAATTTGGAATTTGTAACACGGAATTTGGAACATGGAATTTGGAACACAGAACGGAATTCAGAAATGCCAAATTCTGTCTTCCAAATTCCACGTTCCGAATTCCAAATTCCGTGTTCCGAATTCCATGTTCCAAATTCCAAATTCTGTGTTCCGAATTCCGTGTTCCGAATTCCAAATTCTGTGTTCCATGTTCTGAATTCCAAAATCTATTTTGTGTTCAGAATTCCAAATTCTGTGTTCCAAACTCCATGTTCAGACTTTTATGTTCTGTGTTGCAAATTCCAAATTCTGTGTTCCAAATTCCGTATTCCGAATTCCTAATTTCAAAGTCCGTGTTACGTGTTCCAAGTTCTCAATTCCAAATTCCGTGTTCCATGCTCCAAATTCCAAATTCCAAATTCCATCTTCTGTGTTCCAAATTCCGTGTTCCAAATTCTGTATTCCATGTTCCAAATTCCGAATTCCAAATTCGTGTTCCAAATTCCCAATTCTCAATTCCGCGTTCCAAATTCCGTGTTCCAAATTCCAAATTCTGAGTACCGTGTTCTAAATTCCGTGTTCCGAATTCTAAATTCCATGTTCCTTATTCCGAATTCCGTGTTCTGGATTCTGAATTCCGTGTTCCAAATTCTGTGTTCCGAATTCTAAATTTCATGATCCAAATTCTAAATTTTGTGATCCAAATTCTAAATTCCATGTTCCAAATTCCAAATTCCGTGTTCCAAATTCCTTGTTCTAAGTTCCAAATTCCATGTTCCGAGTTCCAAATTCCATGTTCCGGGTTCCAAATTCCGTGTTCCGAGTTCCAAATCCTGTGTTCCGAGTTCCAAATCCCGTGTTCCGAGTTCCAAATTCCGTGTTCCGAGTTCCAAATTCCGTGTTCCGAGTTCCAAATTCCGTGTTCCAAATTCCGTGTTCCGAATTCCAAATTCTGTGTTCCAAATTCCCAATTCCAAATTCTGTATTCTGTGTTCCGTGTTCCAAATTTCGTATTCCGTATTCCAAATTCCGTATTCCAAATTCCGTATTCCAAATTCCGTATTCCAAATTCCAAATTCCGTGTTCCAATTTCCCAAATTCTATGTTCCAAATTCCAAATTCTGTGTTCCGAGTTCCGAATTCTGTGTTCCAAATTCCATGTTCCGTATTCCTAATTCCAAATTCAATGTTCCAAATTCCTTGTCCTGAATTCCGTGTTCCGTATTCAAAATTCCGTTTTCAAAATTCCAAATTCCGTATTCCAAATTCCGTATTCCAAATTCCGTACTCCGTGTTCCAAGTTCTGTGTTCCAAATTTGGAACACTAAATTCGGAACATGGAACACGGAATTTGGAATTCGCACCACCGAATTCGGAACACCGAATTCAGAACACAGAATTTGAAATTCTGAATGCGGAATTCAGAAATTCTGAACGCAGAATTTGGAACACGGAATTTGGAGTTCGGAACGCGGAATTTTGAAAATGAAATTTGGAACACAGGACACGGAACACAGAATTCTGAATTCGGAACACAGAATTTGAAAAACGGAATTTGGAAATGTCAAATTCTGTGTTCCAAATTCTATGTTCCAAATTCCAAATTCCGTGTTCTGAATTCCGTGTTCTGAATTCCAAATTCCATGTTCCAAATTCTGTGTTCTGAATTCCGTGTTCCAAATTCCATATTCTGTTCCGTGTTCAGAATTCGAAATTCCGTTTTTTGGTTTCCGAATTCTATGTTCCAAACTCCTTGTTCCGAATTTGGTGTTTTGTGTTCCGAATTCCAAATTCTGTGTTCCATGTTTCGAATTCCGAATTCTGTGTTCCGAATTCCAAATTCCTTGTTCCGAATTCCAAATTCCTTGTTCCGAAATCCAAATTCCGTGTTCCCAATTCTGTGTTCCAAATTCCGTGTTCCCAATTCTGGGTTCCGAATTCCGAGTTCTATCTTCTAAATTCTATGTTCCAAATTCTAAATTCCATGTTCTGTATTCAAAATTCCGTCTTCCGAATTCCGTGTTCCGGATTGTGAATTCCGTGTTTCGGATTGTGAATTCCATGTTCCAAATTCCGTGTTCCAAATTCTAAATTCCATGATCCGAATTCCAAATTCTGTGTTCCATTTTTTCAAATTCCAAATTCTGTGTTCTGTGTTCCAAATTCTGTATTCCGTGTTCCAAATTCTGTATTCCGTGTTCCAAATTCCGAATTACAAATTACAAATTCTGTGTTCCAAATTCCCAATATTCAATCCCAAATTCCGTATTCTGTATTCCAAATTCCGTATTCCGTGTTCCAAATTCCGAATTCCAAATTCTGTGTTCCAAATTCCCAATTCCAAATTCTGTATTCTGTGTTCCGTGTTCCGTGTTCCAAATTCCGTATTCTGTATTCCAATTTCCAAATTCTGTGTTCCGAGTTCGAAATTCCATGTTCCGAATTCCAAATTCCCTTTTCCGAATTTCGTGTTCTGAAATCCAAATTCCGTGTTCCGAATTCTGTGTTCCAAATCCTGTGTTCCCAATTCTGTGTTCCAAATTCCGAGTTCTGTGTTCTAAATTCCATGTTCTGAATTCTAAATTCCATGTTCTGTATTCCAAATTTCCGTCTTCCGAATTCTGTGTCCGATTTCCGTGTTCCGGATTCTGAATTCCATGTTCCAAATTCTGTGATCCGTATTCCTAACTCCACTTTTTTCAAATTCCAAATTCCGTGTTCCAAATTCCATATTCCGTGTTCCAAATTCCATATTCCGTGTTCCAAATTCCGAATTCCAAATTCTGTTTCAAATTCCCAATTCTCAATTCCAAACTCCGTATTCCGTGTTCCAAATTCCGTATTCCAAATTCTGTATTCTGTATTCCAAATTCCGTATTCTGTGTTCCAATTTCCGTTACCCTGAATTCCAAGTTTCGTGTTCCAAATTCCGGATTCCGTGTTTTATTTTCCAGATTCCATACTCCGTGTTCCAAGTTCCGTGTTCCAAATTTTAAACACTAAATTCGGAACATGGAACATGGGATTTGGAATTCGGAACACCGAATACAGAACACAGAATATGAAATTCTGAATGTGGAATTCAGAAAACGGAATTTGGAATTCTGAACACGGAATTTGGAATACGGAACATTGAATTCAGAACACAGAATTCAGAACACGGAACACAGAATTCTGAATTCAGAACATGGTATTTGGAACACGAAATTTGGAATACGGAATTAGGAAAATGGAATTTGGAATTCGGAACACGGAACACAGAACGGAATTTGGAAATGTCAAATTCTGTGTTCCAAATTCCATGTTCCGAATTCCAAATTCCGTGTTCTGAATTCCGTGTTTTGAATTCTGTGTTCTGAATATCATGTTCAAAAATCCGTGTTCCGAATTCCAAATTCTGTGTTCCATGTTCTGAATTCCAAAATCTATTTTGTGTTTAGAATTCCAAATTCTGTGTTCCAAACTCCATGTTCAGACTTTTCTGTTCTGTGCTCCGAATTCCAAATTCTGTGTTCCATGTTCCGAAGTCCAAATTCCGTGTCCCATGTTCCAAATTCCAAATTCCGTATTCCAAATTCCGTATTCCTAATTTCAAATTCCGTGTTCTGTGTTCCAAATTCTCAATTCCCAATTCAGTGTTCCGTGCTCCAAATTCCGTGTTCCAAATTCCATATTCCATGTTCCAAATTCCGTATTCTGTGTTCAAAATTCCGAATTCCAAATTCCGTGTTCCAAATTCCCAATTCTCAATTCCAAATTTCATATTCCTTGTTCCGTATTCCGTGATCAGTGTTCCATATTTCATATTCCAATTTCCATATTCTGTATTCCAAAATCCGTATTCCAAATTCAAAATTCCATATTCTATGTTCTATGTTCCAAATTCTGTAACCCAAACTCCAAATTCCATGTTCCAAACTCCATATTCCAAATCCCAGATTCCGTGTTCCAAATGCCATGTTCCAAATTCCCAATTCCATGTTCCAAATTCCTTATTCCAATTTCCAAATTCCGTGTTCCAATTTCAAAATTCCATGTTCCAAATTCCGTGTTCCATGTTCCAAATTCCATACTCCGTGTTCCAAGTTCCGTGTTCCAAATTCCAAATTCAGTGTTCCAAATTCCATATTCCATGTTCCAATTTCTAAATTCTGTGTTCCGAGTTCTAAATTCCATGTTTCGAATTCTGTGTTTCAAATTCCATGTTCCGTATTCCTAATTCCAAATTCCGTGTTCCAAATTCCTTTTCCGAATTCCGTGTTCTGCAATCCAAATTCCGTGTTCCCAATTCTGTTCTGAATTCCGAGTTCTGTGTTCTAAATTCCATGTTCTGAATTCTAAATTCCATGTTCTGTATTCCAAATTCTGTCTTTTTCCGAATACTGTGTTCCCATTTCCATGTTCTGAATTCTGAATTCAGTGTTCCAAATTCTATGTTCTGAATTCTAAATTCCGTCTTCCGAATTCTGTGCTCCGAATTCCGTTTTTTCAAATTCCAAATTCCGTGTTCTGTGTTCCAAATTCCGTATTCCGTGTTCCAAATTCCGTATTCCGTGTTCCAAATTCTGTATTTCGTGTTTCAAATTCCGAATTCCAAATTCTGTGTTCCATGTTCCAAAGTCCAAATTCTGTGTTCCAATTTCCAAATTCCCTGTTTGAAATTCCGTATTCCGAGTTCCAAATTCCGTATTCCGAGTTCCAAATTCCGTATTCCGAGTTCCAAATTCCATGTTCCGAATTCTGTGTTCCAAATTCCATGTTCCGTATTCCTAATTCCAAATTCCATGTTCCGTGTTCCGAATTCCATGTTCCGAATTCCAAATTCTGTGTTCCATGTTCTGAATTCCAAAATCTATTTTGTGTTTAGAATTCCAAATTCTGTGTTCCAAACTCCATGTTCAGACTTTTCTGTTCTGTGCTCCGAATTCCAAATTCTGTGTTCCATGTTCCGAAGTCCAAATTCCGTGTCCCATGTTCCAAATTCCAAATCCCGTATTCCAAATTCCGTATTCCGTGTTCCAAATTCCGTATTCCTAATTTCAAATTCCATGTTCTGTGTTCCAAATTCTCAATTGCCAATTCAGTGTTCCGTGCTCCAAATTCCGTGTTCCAAATTCCATATTCCATGTTCCAAATTCCGCATTCTGTGTTCAAAATTCCGAATTCCAAATTCTGTGTTCCAAATTCCCAATTCTCAATTCCAAATTTCATATTCCTTGTTCCGTATTCCGTGATCAGTGTTCCATATTTCATATTCCAATTTCCATATTCTGTATTCCAAAATCCGTATTCCAAATTCAGAATTCCATATTCTATGTTCCATGTTCCAAATTCTGTAACCCAAACTCCAAGTTCCATGTTCCAAACTCCATATTCCAAATTCCAGATTCCGTGTTCCAAATTCTATGTTCCAAATTCCCAATTCCATGTTCCAAATTCCTTATTCCAATTTCCAAATTCCGTGTTCCAATTTCCTTATTCCAATTTCCAAATTCCGTGTTCCAATTTCCAAATTCCGTGTTCCAATTTCAAAATTCCATGTTCCAAATTCCGTGTTCCATGTTCCAAATTCCACACTCCGTGTTCCAAGTTCCGTGTTCCAAATTCCAAATTCCGTATTCCGTGTTCCAAATTCCGTGTTCCAAATTCCATATTCCAAGTTCGAAATTCTGTGTTCCGAGTTCTAAATTCCATGTTTCGAATTCTGTGTTTCAAATTCCATGTTCCGTATTCCAAATTCTATGTTCCAAATTCCCAATTCCATGTTCCAAATTCCTTATTCCAATTTCCAAATTCCGTGTTCCAATTTCCTTATTCCAATTTCCAAATTCCGTGTTCCAATTTCCAAATTCCGTGTTCCAATTTCAAAATTCCATGTTCCAAATTCCGTGTTCCATGTTCCAAATTCCACACTCCGTGTTCCAAGTTCCGTGTTCCAAATTCCAAATTCCGTATTCCGTGTTCCAAATTCCGTGTTCCAAATTCCATATTCCAAGTTCGAAATTCTGTGTTCCGAGTTCTAAATTCCATGTTTCGAATTCTGTGTTTCAAATTCCATGTTCCGTATTCCTAATTCCAAATTCCATGTTCCAAATTCCTTTTCCGAATTCCGTGTTCTGCAATCCAAATTCCGTGTTCTGAAATCTGTGTTCCAAATTCCGTGTTCCCAATTCTGTTCTGAATTCCGAGTTCTGTGTTCTAAATTCCATGTTCTGAATTCTAAATTCCATGTTCTGTATTCCAAATTCTGTCTTCCGAATACTGTGTTCCCATTTCCATGTTCTGGATTCTAAATTCAGTGTTCCAAATTCTATGTTCTGAATTCTAAATTCCGTCTTCCGAATTCTGTGCTCCGAATTCCGTTTTTTCAAATTCCAAATTCCGTGTTCCAAATTCTGTATTTCGTGTTCCAAATTCCGAATTCCAAATTCTGTGTTCAGAATTCCAAATTCTGTGTTCCAATTTCCAAATTCCCGGTTTGAAATTCCGTATTCCGAGTTCCAAATTCCGTATTCCGAGTTCCAAATTCCATGTTTCGAATTTCAAATTCCATGTTCCGAATTCTGTGTTCCAAATTCCATGTTCCGTATTCCTAATTCCAAATTCCATGTTCCGAATTCCAAATTCCTTGTTCTGAATTCCATGTTCTGAATTCCAAATTCCCTTTTCCAAATTCCGTGTTCCGAATTCTGTGTTCCAGATTCCGTGTTCCCAATTCTGTGTTCCGAATTCCAAGTTCTGTGTTCCTAATTCCATGTTCCGAATTCTAAATGCCATGTTCTGTATTCCAAATTCCTTCTTCCGAATTCCATGTTTCGATTTCCATATTCCGGATTCTGAATTCCGTGTTCCAAATTCCGTGTTCCGAATTCCAAATTCTGAGTTCCGTGTTCTAAATTCCGTGTTACATATTCTAATATCCATGTTCCTTATTCCAATTTCTGTGTTCCGATTTCCGTGTTCCAGATTCTGAATTCCGTCATCCGAATTCCAATTTCCGTGTTCCAAATAACAAATTCCGTTTTCCAGTAAAACAAATTCCGTGTTCCGAATAACAAATTCCATGTTCCGAATTCTGTGTTCCAAATTCCATGTTCCAAATTCCAAATTCCAAATTCCGTGTTCCGAGTTCCAAATTCCGTGTTTCGAGTTCCAAATTCCATGTTCCAAATTCCTTTTCCGAATTCCGTGTTCTGAAATCCAAATTCCGTGTTCCGAAATCTGAGCTGTGTTCCAAATTTCGTGTTCCCAATTCTGTTCTGAATTCCGAGTTCTGTGTTCTAAATTCCATGTTCTGAATTCTAAATTCCATGTTCTGTATTCCAAATTCTGTCTTCCGAATACTGTGTTCCGATTTCCGTGTTCCGGATTCTGAATTCCGTGTTCCAAATTCTATGTTCTGAATTCTAAATTCCGTCTTCCGAATTCTGTGCTCCGAATTCAGTTTTTTCAAATTCCAAATTCCGTGTTCCAAATTCCGTATTCCGTGTTCCAAATTCCATATTCCGTGTTCCAAATTCCATATTCCGTGTTCCAAATTCCATATTCCAAATTCCGTATTCCGTGTTCCAAATTCTGTATTTCGTGTTCCAAATTCCGAATTCCAAATTCTGTGTTCCATGTTTCGAAGTCCAAATTCTGTGTTCCATATTCCAAATTCCGTGTTCCAATTTCCAAATTCCGTGTTTGAAATTCCGTATTCCGAGTTCCAAATTCCATGTTTCGAATTCCAAATTCCATGTTCCAAATTCTGTGTTCCAAATTCCATGTTCCGTATTCCTAATTCCAAATTCCTTGTTCTGAATTTCCAAATTCCGTGTTCCAATTTCAAAATTCCATGTTCCAAATTCCATGTTCCATGTTCCAAATTCCACACTCCGTGTTCCAAGTTCCGTGTTCCAAATTCCAAATTCCGTATTCCGTGTTCCAAATTCCGTGTTCCAAATTCCATATTCCAAGTTCGAAATTCTGTGTTCCGAGTTCTAAATTCCATGTTTCGAATTCTGTGTTTCAAATTCCATGTTCCGTATTCCTAATTCCAAATTCCATGTTCCAAATTCCTTTTCCGAATTCCGTGTTCTGCAATCCAAATTCCGTGTTCTGAAATCTGTGTTCCAAATTCCGTGTTCCCAATTCTGTTCTGAATTCCGAGTTCTGTGTTCTAAATTCCATGTTCTGAATTCTAAATTCCATGTTCTGTATTCCAAATCCTGTCTTCCGAATACTGTGTTCCCATTTCCATGTTCTGGATTCTAAATTCAGTGTTCCAAATTCTATGTTCTGAATTCTAAATTCTAAATTCCGTCTTCCGAATTCTGTGCTCCGAATTCCGTTTTTTCAAATTCCAAATTCCGTGTTCTGTGTTCCAAATTCTGTATTTCGTGTTCCAAATTCCGAATTCCAAATTCTGTGTTCAGAATTCCAAATTCTGTGTTCCATGTTCCGAAGTCCAAATTCTGTGTTCCAATTTCCAAATTCCCGGTTTGAAATTCCGTATTCCGAGTTCCAAATTCCGTATTCCGAGTTCCAAATTCCATGTTTCGAATTTCAAATTCCATGTTCCGAATTCTGTGTTCCAAATTCCATGTTCCGTATTCCTAATTCCAAATTCCATGTTCCGAATTCCAAATTCCTTGTTCTGAATTCCATGTTCTGAATTCCAAATTCCCTTTTCCAAATTCCGTGTTCCGAATTCTGTGTTCCAGATTCCGTGTTCCGAATTCCAAGTTCTGTGTTCCAAATTCCATGTTCCGAATTCTAAATGCCATGTTCTGTATTCCAAATTCCTTCTTCCGAATTCCATGTTTCGATTTCCATATTCCGGATTCTGAATTCCGTGTTCCAAATTCCGTGTTCCGAATTCCAAATTCTGAGTTCCGTGTTCTAAATTCCGTGTTACATATTCTAATATCCATGTTCCTTATTCCAATTTCTGTGTTCCGATTTCCGTGTTCCAGATTCTGAATTCCGTCATCCGAATTCCAATTTCCGTGTTCCAAATAACAAATTCCGTTTTCCAGTAAAACAAATTCCGTGTTCCGAATAACAAATTCCATGTTCCGAATTCTGTGTTCCAAATTCCATGTTCCAAATTCCAAATTCCATGTTCCGAGTTCCAAATTCCGTGTTCCGAGTTCCAAATTCCGTGTTCCGAGTTCCAAATTCCATGTTCCAAATTCCTTTTCCGAATTCCGTGTTCTGAAATCCAAATTCCGTGTTCCGAAATCTGAGCTGTGTTCCAAATTTCGTGTTCCCAATTCTGTTCTGAATTCCGAGTTCTGTGTTCTAAATTCCATGTTCTGAATTCTAAATTCCATGTTCTGTATTCCAAATTCTGTCTTCCGAATACTGTGTTCCGATTTCCGCGTTCCAGATTCTGAATTCCGTGTTCCAAATTCTATGTTCTGAATTCTAAATTCTGTCTTCTGAATTCTGTGCTCCGAATTCCGTTTTTTCAAATTCCAAATTCCGTGTTCCAAATTCCGTATTCCGTGTTCCAAATTCCATATTCCGTGTTCCAAATTCCGTGTTCCAAATTCCATATACCGTGTTCCAAATTCCGTATTCCGTGTTCCAAATTCTGTATTTCGTGTTCCAAATTCCGAATTCCAAATTCTGTGTTCCATGTTTCGAAGTCCAAATTCTGTGTTCCATATTCCAAATTCCGTGTTCCAATTTCCAAATTCCGTGTTTGAAATTCCGTATTCCGAGTTCCAAATTCTGTGTTCCAAATTCCATGTTTCGTATTCCTAATTCCAAATTCCTTGTTCTGAATTCCGTTTTCGGAATTCCAAATTCCCTTTTCCAAATACCGTGTTCCGAAATCTGTGTTCCAGATTCCGTGTTCCCAATTCTTTGTTCCGAATTCCAAGTTCTGTGTTCTAAATTCTAAATTCCATGTTCTGTATTCCAAATGCCTTCTTCCGAATTCCATGTTTCGATTTCCATATTCCTGATTCTGAATTCCGTGTTCTGAATTCCGTGTTCTAAATTCCGTGTTCCGAATTCCAAATTCTGAGTTCCGTGTTCTAAATTCCGTGCTACATATTCTAATATCCATGTTTCCAAATAACAAATTCTGTTTTCCAGTAAAACAAATTCCGTATTTCCCGAATAACAAATTCCATGTTCCGAATTCTGTGTTCCAAATTCCATGTTCCAAATTCCGTGTTCCGAGTTCCAAATTCCGTGTTCCGAGTTCCAAATTCCATATTCCAAATTCCAAATTCCATGTTCCAAATTCCAAATTCCACCATGGAAAAGGGTGCCCCCCTTAGAATGGGACTTTAATAGACCACCAACTCATGAGATAAAAAATGTATTTTAATGGTATACTTTAAAAAAAGACATAAAAATGTCTATAACATACATAAATACAAAGAATACATTTCATACAAAATCAGAACAAAAAAGTGTATACAAATATAAATACTAAATGTACTCTCCTGGGGGTCGTGTACCCCAATACCCGACGCGTTTCCGGTATTCTGATACCTTCATCAGGGGTTTGAGAGTAGTAAGTATTTTTAAGTATAGTATATGGGTTCCAGTAGAGTGACTTTGTATTCAAGTAGCAGATGTGGCCCCCAAGGTCAAATGACGTATTGCATAGGTGCCAGACCCAAAAGGTAGAAAGATTGTATATATATTGTATAACCAATATCCAGGTATGTTGGAGAAGCCAAAAGGGGGTAAGTGTTCGTTGGAGCCTATGAAATACAGGCTACATAACGAGTGGATAAATGTCCAAAAGCAGTCCCCCCCATGGTTGGGAAGGCACCCCACGTCGGACCCTGACATTACAAGGGCATTACAGAATTCCAAATTCTGTGTTTTGAATTCCAAATTCCGAGTTTCGAATTCCAAATTCCTTGTTCTAAATTCCGTTTTCAGAAAAATTCCAAGTTACTTATGCCGAAATTCCATGTTCCGAATTCCATGTTCCAGAATTCCAAATTTCGTGTTCCAAATTCCGTGATCCGGATTCCAAATTCCGTGATCCGAATAACAAATTCCGTGTTCTGAATTCCAAATTCCGTGTATTCCAAATTCAGTGTTTCGAATCGCGTGTTCCATGTTCCGAATTCCAAATTCTGTGTTTCAAATGCCATGTTTTCCAAATTTCAAATTCCATGTTCTGAATTCCAAATTCTGTCCAAATTCTGTGTTCCATGTTCCGAAGGTTGTGTTCTGAATTCCAAATTCTGTGTTCCAAATTCCGTGTTCCGAGTTCCAAATTCCGTGTTCCAAATTCCATGCTGCGAGTTCCAAATTCTGTGTTCCGAGTTCCAAATTCTGTGTACCGAGTTCCAAATCCCATGTTCCGTGTTCCAAATTCCGCGTTCCAAATTCTGTGTTCCACATTAAAAATTCCATTTTTGAATTCCAAATTCCGTGTTCCAAATTCCATGTTCTTAATTCCTTGTTCTGTGTTCCAAATTCCATGCTCCACATTCCAAGTTCAGTGTTCTAAATTCCATGTTCTGAATTCCATGTTCCAAATTCTATGTTCCACATTCCAAGTTCCGTGTTCTAAATTCCAAGTTCCAAATTTCTAATTCTGAGTTCATAGCTCAAAAACGTTGCCCAGTGATACAAGTGAGAGGGGGAAAAAACATGAGGGGAATTAGGTGAATAATGTAGATCAAGGGTGTCCAGCCTGCAGCCCAAGACAGCTATAAATGCGGTCCAACAGAAAAAAATAAAACTAACTTAAAAATTTAAGTTTTTAGGTCTCATGCACACTGGACGTTTTTGGATGTTTTTTACAGCTGCTGTTTTTGGCTTCAGACTTTTTTTTCCACAGCCAATAAACTCTCCAGCATGTTATCCTATGTGTCCATGCACACATAGGCTGTTATCAGCAGTTTCTGGCTGGGGCGTTTTTTGGCTGGAAGTAAAACCAAAAACGAGTGGGTTCCGAGAGGCGTTTTTTAGCTGTAAAAACTCTCTAACATAAAAAAAGCCTAAAACAAAAAAAAAAAAAAAAAAACGCTGAAAAACACTATTACAAAAAACATTGAAAAACTGACTGCAAAACTACTGGCATTTTTATAACGTTAATATAACGTCCAGTGTGCATGATGCCTTGGAGGGGGATTTTTGTAAAAACACATTTACACTAATGCCCTGTACACATGATAGTATTTTCTGACAACAAAACCGTGGATTTTTCTCCAAAGGATGTTGGCTCAAACTTGTCTTGCATACACACAGTCACACAAATGTTGTCGGAACGTCAAGAATGCGGTGACATACAACAAGTACGACTAGCCAATAAAAATGAAGTTCAATAGCCAGTGCGGCTCTTCTGCTTGATTCTGAGTATGCATGGACTTTTGTGCGTTGGAATTGTGTACACAAGCTCGGAATTTCCGACAAGTTTTTGCCGGAAAATTTGACAACCTGCTCTCAAACATTTGTTGGCGGAAATTCCGACAAAAAATGTTCTATGGAGCATACACACGGTCTGAGTTTTCGACAACAAGCTCACATCCAACATTGTGTGTACAGCACATTAGGCTTTATGTACATTCCTGCTGGTAAACGGATGCTTAGGAGCAGTTGGGCATTTTTTTTCAGCTGCCCCTGAACTCTCCACTATGTTATCTTATCATTACATGTACACAGGGTCGTTTATAGTCGTTTTCTAGGCAGTTGAGTTTAGAAGCATTTTTTGTAAAACAAAGTCCGTGTTCCAAATTTTGTGTTGCAAATTCCATGTTCTGAATTCCGTGTTCCAAATTCCATGTTCAGGATGGATGTTCTGAGGAAAAATGCGTTCAGGGCGGATGTTCAGAGGCATTTGTAATGCCAAATGCCTGTAACAGCTTGTAAACAAGTGTAAACACGGTAACTCGTGTTTAGCTGCATTTTATTTACAAGTGTTTTTAATGGAGATACATTTTCGACTACTAAAAAAAAAAAACGTAGTTTACTATCTTTTGAGTTAAATCGTTCAGGGGAGGTTTTATAATGTCCTGTGTACATTAAGCCTTAGGCCCCTTTCACACTGGGGCGGTAGGGGGCGTCGGCGGTAAAACAGCGCTATTTTTAGCGCTGTTTTACCGCGGTATTCGGCCGCTAGCGGTGCGGTTTTAACCCCCCGCTGGCAGCCGAAAAAGGGTTAAAACCCCTCGTATAGCGCGGCTATAGCCGCGGTATTACCGCGGTATAGCCGCGCTGTCCCATTGATTTCAATGGGCAGGAGCGGTGAAGGAGCGGCTCCTTCCCCGCTCCAAAGATGCGGCTAGCAGGAGATTTTTTCTTCTCCTGCCAGCGCACCTCGGGCTTTCACACTGAACAAACAGCGGAGGCTGTTTAGGGGCGGTTTGCAGGCGCTATTTTTAGCGCAATAACGCCTGCAAACCGCCCCAGTGTGAACGGGGTCTTAGTGAGCACAAGGCCCAAGAAAAATTTAAGTGTGTCTCTTTACCTGGACTTTTTCTAAGTTTTATCTTCCCAAAGAAAAATCTCCCACTCTTGACAACCACGCCTTATTCATCAGTTTTCAACAGCACCTTTATTTGTGAGCAACTATTTTCAAGGATGAAGCCCACAAAGGGCAAAATTAGAAACAAGATATCTGATGAGCACCTTGAGAATTGCTGCTACATCCATACAGCTACAATTACCTCATACTACATCCATTGAACCATATATTCATTCATTCGATTATCAAAAAATAGAGTCAAATATTGCACTAGTTTTAGTTTACCCTCTTTTACTTTATAAAAAAAAAAATATTACAAAAAATGAAGTTTTATTACTCAGGTACATTTTCTATATCAGTGATCATTAACTTGACTTTTTCTGTTCATCAGCTATCTTCATTGTTAGTGTATTTTATGTGTGGCCCAAGACAATTTCTCTTCTTCCAATGTGTCCCAGGAAGGTCAAATGTTTGGACACCCCTGGTGTAGATCATCTAATGTGTAGTATTTTCTAAATACAAGCAGTGTAAGCACCTGAATTTGACCTGGTGTCTTGCAGTGCCTGTACAACTGAGTTCAGGCAGGGAGAAAAAGCAGTACAAGGAGCAAGCTTGAGAGAAAGCATGGGGACAGAGATATGAGTTCATCACTGGAGGTTATTTACTAAAACTGGAGAATGCAAAATCTGGTGCAGCTCTGCATAGAAACCAATCAGCTTCCAGGTTTTTTTTTGCCAAAGCTTAATTGAGCAAGCTGGAGTTAGAAGCTGAGGTTACCATTCACTAGGGTTGCCACCTTTTCTTCAAGCCAAACCCGAACACTTTAGCGATCATTGTGATGGTGGTGGGCAATCTTGCGCTAACAGACCCTCACTGGGAAGTATACTAGCAGACTAACTGACACTGACATCACTAGTGACACTAATACAGTGATACTACTGTACACTGTCACTGTACTAATGACAATGACTAGGAAGGGTTTAACATTTAGGGGCAATCAAGAGGTTAA
The DNA here is from genome assembly GCA_037952925.1 of Lithobates clamitans. NCBI lineage: Eukaryota > Metazoa > Chordata > Amphibia > Anura > Ranidae > Lithobates > Lithobates clamitans. Next base: position 3,987,812 of record JBBGZY010000833.1, on the reverse strand, counting down.
CTGTGTAATTTGAGCTTTGTGTGCTGTGATTTGTGCTTATATAAAGAATGCAGGGGTCAGGGCACAGTATATACAGAATACAGGGTTCAGGGCACAGTACATACAGAGTGTAGGGTTCAGGGAACAGTACATACAGAGTGCAGGGTTCAGGGTACAGTACATACAGAGTGCAGGGTTCAGGGCACAGTATATACAGAGTGCAGGGTTCAGGGCACAGTATATACAGAGTGCAGGGTTCAGGGCACAGTATATACAGAGTGCAGGGTTCAGGGCACAGTATATACAGTGTCCAGGGTTCAGGGCACAGTATATACAGGGTGCAGGGTTAAGGGCAAAATATATACAGGGTGCAGGGTTCAGGGCACAGTATATACAGAGTAACTAGGGATGAACCAAACATACCTGAGCTTGATTCACAGGAGATTTGCTGAACTGTGCTAAAGTTCTGAATGTCAATGCAAACTAGGGTTGCCACCTCATCCCTTTAAACCCAAACACATATTAATTACACAGGTTCTGTGCCTGATTTATTGCAAATGAGGCACCAAGTGAGTTTAATTACTGCCTTAATCAGCCTCAGAACCTGTGTAATTAATATGTGTTCGGGTTTAAAGGGATGAGGTGGCAACCCTAATGCAAACCCCATTAAATTGAGTCTGAAATTTTTAAATCAGTTCTGCCCATTTTCAAGGCTAATAGGCAAGGGATTGTCAAACAACATAGGAGATGGAAGGGGCTGAACACTGTCCTGAGGGATCTGTACTAATGCAAAAGAATTAAAAATATACAGTTTAAATTTCTGGTAAACAATTCCCTGTCCGCTTACTTATCTTTTTTTTTAATTACATTGGGATTCCTCAAAACACATTCTAGGCCCTTAAACATTTGGGGGTCCCAAAAAAGAAACCCGACTGAGAAATGTAAAATACTGGCAAATATCAGTACATCATAAAGCAAGGATGAATGACAGATAACAAAAGCTGCTCCCCCTTCTTAAATTCATCCCAGAACTCCTATCCTTGCTAAGGGTTAAAGTGGGTACCCCATGCAAAAAGAAAAAAAAACTGTGGGATCCCCCTAAGTTCTATATTAGAATAAAAAAAAAGTCCCACAGTGTAAATCAGGGGTAGGCAACCTTAAAGAGGTGGAGATCTACCTGAACAACATGGGAGAAATCAAAGAAAACTGGGCACAGTGTCACCTCCTCACACTTGATTTAAGCCTCTAATTGCAACACTACCGTGTCGCAATCATGTGCAGTGCACTGCAATCATGGGTTTAAATCAGATGAGGCAGAGGCAGCAGCCAAAAGGTGTACACATGCTGCAGCAGGAATTAAAACCCCTGTTGCTTTGGTGGGTGCTACCGCCTGCAAATCGTGACCCATTGAAGTAAATGGGGCCACTCTGTAAGCGCCCTGCAACTGCATGCTTCTGTGGGGTCCAAGGGGCTAAAGCATGTGGTGAGAAAACAACACAACGCTGCCTTCTTTAACTCCTTATTTGCTGTACTGCACAAAGTTGCACGGCATTTGCAGAGTGGTCTCATTCACTTGAATGGGTCATGTTTGGCAGGTGCTACACCCACCAGCCATGACAGGGCATATAACTCCTGCTGCAGCTGCGACATGTGTACACCCCTGGCCACTACAGCTAAAGGGAGTGTGGTTGGGGCGGGGGTGGTAAAAACACCACCCCCAAACTGAAAATAAAAATGAATCCTTACTGTTCTGAGCTCCCTATAAGGCTCTGGGTTAGCTGCGCTTTGCCATAGACTTCTATTATATCCTGCAGGTGTGGTGCACATTCTGAAAGCACACCAAAACACCTGCATGCAGGATGGGACAGGAGCCAGTGCTACAGAGGAGGCATCAGCTTATGCGGCTCTTGCTCCCTACTATAGCTTCAACTTTACAAGTAGTCCCTAGGCCTTGCACTCTGATGCTCTGGAATGGTGGTTTAGTAAGACCAGACCGTGCTCTACCAGTCACCTGTCCATGATCTACAGGTTGCTGACCCCCAGTGTAAATCCATCAACAATCATGTCATTCAGTGATCCAGATCTTCGTCAGTCACAATGCTACATATAAATGCAGAAACAATCCACCCCCAATGCTACTTCTTACCAAATTACAGATTCTCATTTTACAGCTAACTTGTAAAAAAAAATAAAAAAAGGCAAGGATTGTGGTGGCTTTGGCCACCATTAACACCCTATTGGTTACAGTCAGCTATCAACCAGGAATTCCCAGCTTACAGCTGAGTGGGCAGGACAGGGATGCATCACTAGATGCTAGAAAGCTGGTGGCCACTGGCTTCCTAACAATTAGCCTAGGTGTGAAGCAGTCACATTTACAAGGGTTGGTAATATTGCTGCTAGCTGTATCACTTCCCACTTTAGCTGGAGGTTCTGCTTGGTGGGCAGGCAAGCATCCTATTTCTAGAGCTTTTAGGTGTCTGACTGTAATTCAGCTTTAAAATACATCACTCCCATACCTGCAACATAGTGCCCCATTGGATGTTCTAAACAAAACCGAGTCAGCATCTGCACAGTGCATTTAGAAAAGTTAAATCCCACCAGTCAGCAGTGAATCAAAGGACAGTGGGGTTGATTTACTAAAACTGGAGCACACAGAATCTGGTGCAGCTGTGCATAGTAACAAATCAGCTTATAACTTCAGTTTGTTCAACCCGCACAGATGTCTGTCAAAAGGAAGTCAGACTGCATTGCCGGTTTGAAATTGTGCAAGTTTAGCTGAACTTGCATGATTTCTAACACGCAGTCAGTGTGAACCTGGGCTAAAACCTAGAAGCTGATTGGTTTCTATGCACAGCTGCACCAGGTTCTGTGTGCACCGGTTTAAGTAAATCCCCACAATGCCTAGGTGTTTCAGTCCATCAATGGTTGTTGATAAGGGGTAGGCTTGCCAACCTCCTGACATGTTTATAGAAAGCAGATTTACTACATATTACTCACTGTACATAATGGTTAAATATAAAAACACTAACATAAAAAAATTATATTTTGGGAGGCATATTATCAAACTATATATCTATTGCATCACAAAAAACATTCATATAATAAAGCGTTCCAATAAAATAAAGTAAAACATAAAGGGGTTTTTATTAAGCCCATTGGGGTTAATGATTTCAGTTTGTATATTCATTCAATTTTTTTTCTTTTTTCTATATTCATTTTCAGATATTTATAAGTAGAAAGTGGAACACAAGAAAAAATATTTTGGTTTTGGATCGAGTGGTGAAGGGTAAGAACCCATGTCTGGTTTCCATTGATATCTATGGCCACGTAGTGTAAAGTGGGAAGGTTTTTAATTAGAGTAAAAGGGTATTATATTTTGACCATGCTGCATTGTTTAAAAAAACGTATTACATTTACTTACACTCATGATGTATGTGAATACATTTTATATATATATAACAATGGGCATTTTTTACAGAATCTGACTAAAGAAATATCAAGAAAGCACAAAGTTATTAGGAAAAAAAATGTGATGGCATTCAGTTGACTTGAAATAAGGAATAAGTGAGTTTTTATTTCCATGTGTTAAAGTAGAGCTTGCCACTCAATTAGGTATGCAGCATCTGCCCACTTCTCTAGTTTTGGGTCATGTGGCCTGAAAAAACTGGTGACAGTACCAACAGTTCAGAGCTGGTGTAGGCCATATGACCTAAAATGCTGGATTCATATCATGTGTCCACGAACAAGTATGCCATGATGTCTGTTTAGTATAAGCAGATAAGCTTATGTTGGTTTTCAATATGCCTATGTACTGTCCCTGATTAACTTTAAGTTTAGTTCCACCATTTTAATGACTGTATGAATACCTTAATAACAGTTGGAAGGCAATGATTTTGGAACAACTGGAGAGAGAAAAACAAAAAGAAGTAATATAATATTAGGTGGAATATAAAATACTCACTGAAAATTCTCCTATGATTATTATGGGAACACAATACCAATCTGCCCAGTGCATTGCTTCATTCAAAGATGACTTATCTCCAATAAGCTTTACTGAGTGAAACATGTCAGAAGGTAGATATTTCTAATTAAAGCTTGGTACACACTAGTTTTTTTTCGTGCAACCCCGCGGGCTGCATGAAAAAATTTTTTTAGCTCTGGTCAGAGACACTGTACTAACCATGCGAGGTTAGTCCAACGATCTCCCCCGCTGAGCTGTTGTGCTCTGACAGGGGGACTGCCTACCCCGCCACAACACTCCAGTCAGCGCTCTCTGCCGTTGGCTGAGCGCGCCTATCAGGAGTCATTCGGCTGCTGGTTTTCCAGCATGCAAATCCGACTGAAACCAGCCAAAATGGCCGGCTTCTGTTGGACAGACCGACATACACAAGGGCAAAATGATAGACAGTATTTTTTTGTCCTGTCATTCTGCCAATGTGTATGGGGCTTAACTGCCCCTACTCCCAGTCACCCAGCTATATCCTCTTTAGACTCCCCATCTAAATACATGCACATATATCTCCAGTCAATGGTCAACAATAGGGATGAGTCAAACACCCCCCCCCGGTTCGGTTCGCACAAGAACATGCGAACACCGTTAAAGTCTATGGGACACGAACGTGAAAAATCAAAAGTGTTCATTTTAAAGGCGTATATGAAAGTTATTGCTATAAAAAGTGTTTGGGGACCCAGGTACTGCCCCTGGGGACATGTATCTGCAAAAAAAAGTTTTTAAAATGGCCGTTTTTTCAGGAGAAGTGATTTTAATAATGCTTAAAGTGAAACAATAAAAATGATCAGGCGCACACTTTATCCGTTACAAACCCTCCAGCAGCACTGAATGTGCGTTCAGAAAGCATGCTGGATGCAGGACAGGTCAGTAGGTCGATTGCATATTGAGCTAGTTCTGGCCAGTGGTCCATCCTCAAGACCCAGTAACCCAGTGGATGCTCTGTTGGAAAGGTCTCCAAGTCTGCTCTTTCCCCTTGAAATTGCTGCACCATATAATGCAGACACTGGCAATGGTTGCTTGAACCTATCAGACCTTGGCGCTGAGGACTGAAAAATTGTTTAAAGGCATCGGTCAGTCGGCCACCTTCTTCACCGCTCTTCCTCTGACCGAATGAAGCCTCAGAAACACGTTGTCCAGCACCAAGAAATGGTAACCACCCAGGGTCTAGAAATGCGTTACACAAACTTTTCTTCAAGGCCTCCTGAAGATGTTTTATCCTCTGCTCCCACTGTGCAACTTTACCCTTATAATGTGGATCAAGAACGGTTGCCAGCCAGTAATGATCCCTCTCCTTGATACCACGAATCCTAGGGTCCTTTCACAGGCTTTGCAAACTTATGCTGCATGGCCTCCCTGATTCTGCAGGGACATTCGATTCTGAATCCTCTGGGTCACTAAGGAACACATTATCAGGAACTACCTCCTCCCAGCCACGTACAACTCCTTGGGTTTTTGGGGACTGAAAACCATCCCTTGAAGACTGCTGCGTGTTATCCTCTACATCCATGCTGACAAAATCCTCCTCCTCTTCTTCCTGTGTGTTTGGCGGCCTGCAGGAATGCTATCTGCATAAAGGGGGCCTTGAGAGGAAATGAAGTCCTCCTCTTCCTCCCGCTGTTCTGCCTCAAGTGCCCTGTCCATGATTCCATGAAGCGTGTGCTCCAGCAGGAAGACTAGAGGGACAGTGTCACTGATGCATGCATTGTCGCTGCTCATCATCCTTGTGGCCTTCTCAAATGGTGACAGGACAGTGCATGCATCCTTGATCAGTAGCCACTGGCGTGGCGAAAGGAAGCAAAGCTTCCCTGACCCTGTCCTGGTGCCATACTCGCACAGGTACTCATTGATGGCCTTCTGCTGTGTGTGCAGCTGCTGCAGCATTGTCAATGTTGAGTTCCACCTGGTGGGCATGTCACAAATGAGGTGGGCAGGTTAAATTCCCTTTGAATGTCAGCCAGCTGAGCACTGGCATTGTATGACAGCCAGAAATTAGCACAGACTTTTATGGCCTGCCTCAGGAGATCTTGTAAGCCTGGGTATCTGGTCAAGAAACGCTGCACCACGAAATTAAGGATGTGTGCCAAGCATGGAACATGGGTCAAGTGTCCCAGTTGGAGGGAAGGTTGGTGCCATTGTCGCATATAACCATTCCTGGCTCAAGCTGCCGTGGCGTCAACCACCTCTAAGCCTGTCCCTGCAGAGCTGACAGAATCTCTGCCCCAGTGTGGCTCCTGTCCCCTAGGCAGACCAACTGAAGCACTGCATGTCATCTTTTAGCCTGACTGTTTGCGTAGCCCCTTGAGCGCTTATGGAACACTGATGTCTTAGAGTACAATTTGGCAGAAGAGGCCATAGAGGATGAAGAAGAGGAGGGAGGAGAGCATACGGATGTTGTGGCAGAATCACCACCAGCTTTTTGGAGGCGTGGTGGGGAACAAGCTCCAACACTGAACCCTGTCCTGCATCCTTCCCAGCTGCCGGTAGAGTTTACCAGTGCGCCTTGAAGGAAAGGTAAAATGTCCCTGCCCATGCCTGACAGACCATGAGTCAGGGGTAATATGAACCTTGCTGCTGACCGCCCTGTCCAACAAGGCCAAAACATTGCCTTCCACATGAATATAGTGAGCTGGAGTGGCCTTACGTGAAAAAAATGTCATTTTGGAACCTGCCACTGTGGTACAACACATTCCACAAATTCACGAAAGGGAGCAGAGTCTACCAGCTGAAAAGGCAGCAGTTGCAGTGCTAGCAATTTGGCCAAGCTAGCAATTAGACGCTGAGCATGTGGATGGCTGGGACCAAATTTTTTTTTGGGATTCAGCAACTGGGGTAATAAAATTTGCCTGCTGAAATCAACTGGTGGTGTACTGCTAGCAGATTGGCTGCAAGACCTTGTGGCACCTATTGCTATACCTTCATTCCTCCCAGTGCAGGATTTTTAGAGGACTGGAGGTATAGTAGGGTTTGAGATCCCAGATGAGAAGCAAGAAGAAATCCGCCTTTTTCTATGATGTTGGTCTTTCAGGTGCTGTTGCCAATGGACTGCATGGCAGGTCGTCATATATCTTGTCAAGCACGTGGTGCCCAAGCGGGTGCTGTTCTGGCCACGCTTGATCTGCTTCAGACATACACTGCAAACAGCAACGGTGCGATCTACTGCACACGTGTCAAAAAAAGCCCACACCAAGGAACTTTTGCAAGTCAGCAGGGAGTCATCTTCTCTCAGGCACCCAAGTACAGTCAGTGACCTCCTCATCCCCTCCCTCCTCGTCACTGGAGCAAACTTGGCAGTATGCTGTAGCTGGGGGAACATGGCTGCCAGTTTCTTGTCCTTCCGTGGCACCCCCTCTCTAAGCTCACGTTACTCCCTTCCTCAACCTGGGAACCAACATCGGAGCTTTCAAATTGCTGCGCATCCTCCAGCAGCATGTAACCGACACTATGATTGAATAATTCTGGTGATTCCTCCGTGCATGATGGTGGGGCTACAGAAGGAGTAACGGTGGACAAGGAGCAGGTGGAATAGACCGCTTTGGCAGCTGCATTGGAAGGCAAACTACTATGAGCCTGGGTGACAGAGGATGAGGATGGCTTCATTATTCACTCCACCAACTCTTCTGCATGTTGTGGCTCAATAACACAGCCAGCAGCAGAAAAAAAAGACAAGCGTGACCTGCCTGCAGAGGATGTACCATGTCCAGGACCACCACTGTTCACTGTAGCCACAGAGGCTGCTTGCCCCTTTTAGTGGCCTGTGAGCGTCTGCCTCTCCTTAGTGGCCTTATGGACATGATGGGGATTTTTTTTCTAACACCGCACTACACTGTATTAGAAACTGTACACCGACTGCGCTGTATTAGAAACTGTACACCGGCTGCACTGTATTATATACTGTGTACACCGCCTGAAGTGTATTAGAAACTACACACTGTATTCTATACTGTGTACATTGCTTGCACTGTATTATATACTGTGTGCACTGCCTGAAGTGTATTAGAAACTACACACTGTATATATACTGTGTAAACCGGCTGCACTGTATATATACCGTGTAAACCGGCTGCACTGTATTATATACCGTGTACACCGCCTGAAGTGTATTCGAAACTGTAAACCGCCAAATGCACTGTACATATAGTCTACATTGAATGCAGAGTGTAATATATATATATATATATATATATATATATATATATATATATATATATACACACACACACGCACAGTATCTCACAAGAGTACACCCCTCACAATATTTTATTATATCTTTTCATGTGACAACACTGAAGAAATGACACTTTGCTACAATGTAAAATAGTGCGTGTACACCATGTATAACAGTGTAAATTTGCTGTCCCCTCAAAATAACTCACAGCCATCAATGTCTAAACAGCTGGCAACAAAAGTGAGTACACCCCTAAGTGAAAATTTCCAAATTGGGCCCAAAGTGTCAATATTTTGTGTGGCCACCATTATTTTCCAGCACTGCCTTAACCTTCTTGGCCATGGTGTTCACCAGAGCTGGAGTTCTCTTCCACTCCTCAATGACGACATCACAGAGCTGGTGAATGTTAGAGACCTTGCGCTCTTCCACCCTCCGTTTGAGGATGCCCCACAGATGCTCAATAGGCTTTAGGTCTGGAGACATGTTTGGCCAGTCCATCACCTTTACCTTGAGCTTGTTTAGCAAGGCAGTGGTGATCTCGGAGGTGCGTTTGGGGTCGTTATGTTGGGATACTGCCCTGCGGCCCAGTCTCTGAAGGGAGGGGATTGTACTCTGCTTTAGTATGTCACAGTACATGTTGGCATTCATGGTTCCCTCACTATAGCTCCCAAGTGCTGGCAGCAATCATGCTGCCCCAGACCATGACACTCCCACCTCCATGCTTGACTGCAGGCAAGACACACTTGTCTTTGTACTCCTCACATGGTTGCTGCCACACACCCTTGAAACCATTTGAACCAAATAAGTTTATCTTAGTCTCATCAGACCACAGGACATGGTTCCAGTAATCCATGTCCTTAGTCTGCTTGTCTTCAGCAAACTGTTTGTGGGCTTTCTTGTGCATTATCTTTAGAAGAGGCTTCCTTCTGGGACGACAGCCAGCGGGCCATTTTGATGCAGTGTGAGGCGTATGGTCTGAGCACTGACAGCTGACAGGCTGACCCCCCACCCCTGAGGTCTGGAGACATGCTTGGACAGTCCATCACCTTTAACCTCAGCTTCTTTAGCAAGGCAGTGTGTGTTTGGAGGTGTGGAGGTGTGTTTAGGGTCATATTCATGTTGGAATACTGCCCAGTGGCCCAGTCTCTGAAGGAAGGGGGTCATGCTCTGCTTCAGTATGTCACAGTACATGTTGGCATTCATGGTTCCCTCACTAAACTGTAGCTCCCCAGTGCAGGTGTTCTGTCAAAATAGCCAACTCATCAGAAACTCTAACTACTTAACTTCCGGTTTCTTTAAACCATCAGTAATGGGAGATTTTGACGAACTGATGTTTGGACACAACACCGGCAACTGAATGCAGTCTGGTGCATGATAATATGAGCAGAAATTGGCATTCCGCTATGATACTAGCCAACAAAATGGCCACTTCCAAGGTGGAATCAACTTTGTCCTCAGTAGCTGCTGTGCTATCAAAACAGCTAAATCTTCCTGTACCGGACCGTATTCGGTTACCGGTGCTGTGTCCAAACAGCAATTCATCAAAAGCTCCAATTACTGATGGTTTAAATAAACCAGAAGTGACATGGTTGGAGATTTTGACGAGTTGGCTAATTTGACAAAACACCTGCAGCCCCAGACCATGACACTCCCACCACCATGCTTGACTGTAGACAAGACACACTTGTCTTTGTACTCCTCACCTGGTTGCTGCCACACACGCTTGACAGCATCTGAACCAAATAAGTTTATCTTGGTCTCATCAGACCTCAGGACATAGTTCCAGTAATCCATGTCCTTAGTCTGCTTGTCTTCAGCAAACTGTTTGCGGGCTTTCTTGTGCATCACCTTTAGAAGAGGCTTCCTTCTGGGACGGCAGTCATGCAGACCAATTTTGATGCAGTGTGCGGCGTATGGTCTGAGCACTGACAGGCTGACCCCCCCACCCCTTCAACCTCTGCAGCAATGCTGGCAGCACTCATAAGTCTATTTCCCAAAGACAACCTCTGGATATGACGCTGAGTAGCTGCACTCAACTTCTTTGGTCGACCATGGTGAGGCCTGTTCTGAGTGGAACCTGACCTGTTAACCCACTGTATGGTTTTGGTCACAGTGCTGCAGCTCAGTTTCAGGGTCTTGATAATCTTCTTATAGCCTAGACCATCTTTATATAGAGCAACAATTCTTTTTTCAGATCCTCAGAGAGTTCTTTGCCACGAGGTGCCATGTTAAACTTCCAGTGACCAGTATCAGAGAGTGAGATAACACCAAATTTAACACACCTGCTCCCCGTTCACACCTGAGACCTTGTAACACTAACGAGTCACATGACACCATGGAGGAAAAATGGCTAATTGGGCCCAATTTGGACATTTCCACCTAGGGGTGTACTCACTTTTGTTGCCAGCAGTTTAGACATTAATTGACATTGATGGCTGTGTGTTCAGTTATTTTGAGGGAACAGCGAATTTACACTGTTATACAAGCTGTACACCCACTACTTTACATTGTAGCAAAGTGTCATTTTTTCAGTGTTGTCACATGAAAAGATAGAATAAAATATTTACAAAAATGTGAGGGGTGTACTCACTTTTGTGAGATACTGTATATATACACACGCATACACTAGATATAGATATGTGAATACACCGCCTGACGTGTATTATAAAATGTACACCACCAAATGCACTATATATATATCTCAAGATGGGGGAAAGGGGATGATAGTATTATTATGGTGCCACCAAAAAATAATAGAGCAATTTTTTATAAAATCATTTAGTTTATTTTATTAATATCAAAAACATCTAAAATGTTTACATGAAAAGATACAAAAACATAAAAAACAAAAATATAGTTCAAATAAGTGACCGTCACCAAGGGTGTTGAAAGGTGATCGTAGTCTTTTGTTCCCAACTAGTTTCGCCAAAACATTGGCTTCATCAGGGGAATATGTGAATGTACTGCAGAGGGTAAAACCACTATAATAAAGAGAAAATGCATTATTGAATCAACATAATCTTGTAACGCTGAAGGCAAACCATCGCAGAGCGGCCAAACCGCCGCCCACCCATATCCCACAGTCTTCCCACCCCCCACACACCCAAAACATACCATGCGGGCTCCAAGACACAGGGAGGACACCACCAAAACACTAGGAATGGAAGTCACACTCAGCCCAGTAATTGGCTACAGGGGAATTAGAGGGCGCCTGAAAAGAGAAGTTTAGCATATAAGTATTGAAAAATTCTTTTAGTTTTATTTAACAAAAGGGGGCCTCAACCTCAATTACATACCCTAATTATATGCAAAACCAAGGCGCTCAATGTTGCACGAAAAGGATTCACAGCGCATGTGAAAAAAATCGCAAGAATGTAGTCAAAGGGACTGTAAAACAGATTTAAAAGGAATAATGTAAAGGGAATGATATTAACACACTATAAATGTATCAATGGATGTCAAATTGAGGGACATGATAAATATATTAAATATAATGGGTGAGGCTTACCAGAAGGGCATAAAGTTGAAAATAAGAATGCATCCTATAAATGAGGTTCCGCCAGTGTATTGGCTAAACGTTGGAACCTCCACAATAAGTCCTTTTGATAACACCAGCTGTTGTAGATGGTCTAAAAATCAATACATATGACAAAGGGACTGTCAGCAAGAAAGTTCAGCCAATACAGCCGTATGTGGCAATATAGTGACAGATGCTTGCTGTGGTGAAAAAGATTTATAGGATCTATTACCTTTCACATATGTAGCCAGCTCCCCATGATGGTCCCGCAGCAAAGGAATAAAAATAGTGAAATAAGACTGCCTTTTAAAATCCCCACCTGATCAGCATGATGAAAATCAGCTGGTCAGGAGCGGATGAAAGGCGGATGGGGCGCATGCGCAGTAGCCAGAATCATCTGCCTACATATCCCATAAGTCCGAGCGTCGGTCCGGTCACATGGCAACTAATGCCAGTGACGTGATCGATAGATGTAAAGGTGCAACGGAACATTCCAGAGGAGGATGGAGGAAACCTTTTATTCCTTTGCTGCGGGACCATCATGGGGAGCTGGCTACATATGTGAAAGGTAATAGATCCTATAAATCTTTTTTTCATTCTTATTTTCAACTTTATGCCCTTCTGGTAAGCCTCACCCATTATATTTAATATATTTATCATGTCCCTCAATTTGGCATCCATTGATACATTTATAGTGTGTTAATATCATTCCCTTTACATTATTCCTTTTAAATCTGGTTTACAGTCCCTTTGACTGCATTCTTGCGATTTTTTTCACATGCACTGACTGCGCAGTGAATCCTTTTCGTGCAACATTGAGCGCCTTGGTTTTGCATATAATTAGGGTATGTAATTGAGGTTGAGGCCCCCTTTTGTTAAATAAAACTAAAAGAATTTTTCAATACTTATATGCTAAACTTCTCTTTTCAGGCGCCCTCTAATTCCCCTGTAGCCAATTACTGGGCTGAGTGTGACTTCCATTCCTAGTGTTTTGGTGGTGTCCCCCCTGTGTCTTGGAGCCCGCATTGTATGTTTTGGGTGTGTGGGGGGGTGGGAAGACTGTGGGATATGGGTGGGCGGCGGTTTGGCCGCTCTGCGATGCGATGGTTTGCCTTCAGCGTTACAAGATTATGTTGATTCAATAATGCATTCTCTCTTTATTATAGTGGTTTTACCCTCTACAGTACATTCACATACTGATGAAGCCAATGTTTTGGCGAAACTAGTTGGGAACAAAAGACTACGATCACCTTTCAACACCCTTGGTGACGGTCACTTATTTGAACTGTATTTTTGTTTTTTATGTTTTTGTATCTTTTCATGTAAACATTTTAGATGTTTTTTATATTAATAAAATAAACTAAATGATTTTATAAAAAATTGCTCTATTATTTTTTAGTGGCACCGTAATAATCCTATCATCCCCTTTCCCCCATCTTGAGATCTTTTTAATCGGGATGAGGTGCCGTATCTAGTAGGACACACCACCCACCACCTAATTACCTATACCAGGTGTTTCAATACACCCTACAACTGATGGTCTGTCCTTTTAGCTACAAACTAAACAATAATACTATTGAGATAATCTAGTATATTGTTCTTTATCTCTTTTAGTGGGGATATTTACCCTCACAAACCAAATTATCAATAATCCATTTGTGTGTTTTTGATATTTAATTTTGATAAGTATATTGTTATTAGAGTATTTACGATTTTGTATTTTTTACCATTTTTCAACCAGCGGTGGGGCAGGAGGGCGGATTTTTGTGGTGAGGCCTTTGCGGACCTGATGACAAAGATCCGGTCATCCAAAACAGAGGCTAATGTTTCTGATGATGAACTTGATCGTGCATTCATGAGATTGCAACGTCTTCTCGAAAAAAAGGTACGCACATATTGGCACAAAGCTTACTTTGAAAAGTATTCAGTAAATGGTATAGTACCTTGGGGTTTGAGAATCCAGATCTTCCCTAATCTTAGGAAGATCACTGACTCTCTTAAACAATCATGGGAGCAAAATCTTCAAACTTGCTCTTTCGAAATGATTTCATTATTATGTAAACAATATGAACTTGAGCTTGGTCAACTAGATGCACAGATTAATAATTGGTATGATGAACATTATCTTGTTATTTCTTCTTCTCGGTTCATTAAACGCAATAAAGATCTACGATCACATTTGGAAGAATACACATTAGAGATCATAAACACTAAGGAAGGCAAATTTCTCCGGGACAAAATGGCCCACGACAACGGTTTCGCCAATAAATGGAACCATACGACCTTTAGTAAACCTTTTTCCAAACCTCACACTGCTGAACCCTCCAAAACTGATCTTGTGGTGCCTAATGCTAACTCTGTCACCTTTTCTCCCAGTTCCTCCACTACCTATAACGAACTTTCTCAAAAAAGATTACCTAAAAAGAGAAAGGGGGATCGCACCACTATGGTTCCTCCTCTCCGTACACCGGGCTCTTTGCCCAAATCTCACTCCTTAGCGGGTCGCACACACTCGCCCAAAACATTATTATCTACCCCATTTCCCTCTTTGGGCAGATCTACATCCACACTCACTTCATCTGACACTATTGTACACTCGTCACTGGGCATAAACACCCCTGTTCAGAGTAATTTGGCCTCCATAGACAGTGGTCGTCGTTCCAGTGAACCCACAATTTCTACACTTTTTCCCACCAGCACTCACTCTATAGACCCTAAATTGGCACCTATTTTTTTAGGAAAGACACCGGACACAACCAACCAACCCCTGCTTCCTTAAACACTAGTTCATTGGAATTGGATGTTGTGAATTTGTCTTCTGTTGATCTTACAGCTGACCAAGTTCAAGTTCTGAAATTAGGGCTATCTTTCTGCCCTTCTACGGATCTGGATCGCTTTCAACTTATAAAAGATATACATCTATTTGCTCGGCGTTTACTATTTAAGGTAATTTATGATAAAACACCATCTTTTGAGTCTAGTACATCTATTTCATGGGAATCCTCTGAGGCGGAACTTCGAGCCTTGGCGGATCTTGAGTGTCAGCAAGGAAGCATCTACAAATACTGCAGCTGCTGACTAATTGGACACTTACCTGTCCCAGGGTCCAGCGATGCGGGGGATCGAAGCCCCGCTCGTCTCCCCCTCCGTTCAGCGGCGCTGGCATTGCAACTGTAGGCGCCGGGCTGTGGTTTCACAGCCTGGCACCCACTGCGCATGCGCGAGCGGCGCCGCGCGCCGTGATTGGCCGCTCAGTCACCTGGGACCTGTAATGGGTCCCAGATGATTGACAGGAGGGAGGGAGCAGAACTGAGCCCTTCCTGTGCCGAGGGGGAAGTGATGTCACCAGCCTAGGCACTGGAAGAGGCAGACTACAAGGGACCCCGTAGCAACAGGCATTTAGAGGTAAGTTAAAAAAATATATATATCCCAATTATTTTTGTATTTTTTTTTTAGGATTTTTCATGTAGTTTTTTTTTGGGTGGAACCCCACTTTAAGGTTCCTAAGAGCACAGTGGCCTCCATAATCCTAAAATAGAAGACGTTTGGGATGACCAGAACCCTTTCTAGAGCTGGCCGTCCGGCCAAACTGAGCTATCACTGTGGCTGAGCTCCAGAGATGCAGTCGGGAGATGGGATAAAGTTGTAGAAAGTCAACCATCACTGCAGCCCTTCACCAGTCGGGGTTTTATGGCAGAGTGGCCCGACGGAAGCCTCTCCTCAGTGCAAGACACATGAAAGCCCGCATGGAGTTTGCTAAAAAACACCTGAAGGACTCCAAGATGGTGAGAAATAAGATTCTTTGGTCTGATGAGACCAAGATAGAACTTTTTGGCTTTAATTCTAATGGGTATATGTGGAGAAAACCAGGCACTGCTAATCACCTGTCCAATACAGTCCCAACAGTGAAGCATGGTGGTGGCAGCATCATGCTGTGGGGGTGTTTTTCAGCTGCAGGGACAGGACGACTGGCTGCAATAGAGGGAAAGATGAATGTGGCCAAGTACAGGGATATCCTGGACGAAAACCTTCTCCAGAGTGCTCAGGACCTCAGACTGGACCGAAGGTTTACCTTCCAACAAGACAATGGCCCTAAGCACACAGCTAAAATAGCGAAGGAGTGGCTTCACAACTCCGTGACTGTTCTTGAATGGCCCAGCCAGAGCCCTGACTTAAACCCAATTGAGCATCTCTGGAGAGACCTAAAAATGGCTGTCCGCCAACGTTTACCATCCAACCTGACAGAACTGGAGAGGATCTGCAAAGAGGAATTGCAGAGGATTCCCAAATCCAGGTGTGAAAAACTTGTTGCATCTTTCCCAAAAAGACTCATGGCTGTATTAGATCAAAAGGGTGCTTCTACTAAATACTGAGCAAAGGGTCTGAATACTTAGGACCATATGATATTTCAGTTTTTCTTTTTTAATAAATTTGCAAAAATGTCAACAACTCTGTGTTTTTCTGTCAATATGGGGTGCTGTGTGTACATTAATGAGGAACAAATATGAACTTCAATGATTTTAGCAAATGGCTGCAATATAACAAAGAGTGAAAAATTTAAGGGGGTCTGAATACTTTCCATCCCCACTGTATATTCATTCTATAGTCTACACTGAATGCAGAGTGTGTGTGTATCTATCTATAGATATATATATATATATATATATATATATATATCTATATATATAGATAGATACACACACACTGCCTGCGCTGACTGAATATAGAGTCTACACTAAATGCAGAGTACATACATTGTATATATATATATATATATATATATATATATATATATATATATATATATATATATATAAAATGAAATACACTGCCTGCACTAAATAACCTGCCTAATTTCCTAATTTAGCTCAATCTCTCTCTCTCCGTCCATGACACTACACACGGTCACCGTTGGAAGCAGCTTATATAGTGTGGGGCGTGGTCTTAGTACTCCTAAGCCATGATTGACCAAAAGCACCCTGCCTTTGGCCAATTATGGCTCTCGCAGCAGAGCGTGCTGTGTTTGGCCAAAGCATTCGGGTCCGGTGCGTGCTTTGGCTAATCATCAGACGTCAGTGCACTGCGATCTCGCAGTGAATTATGGGGCATTCTGCGACACTCGAATTTCCCGCGAATGCCGTATATGTTCAGTTTGTTTGCAAGCAAATGAACACCTGATGTTCGACTCGACCGCCGGATCGTCCCTAGTCAACCAGCTACATTCTTATTTATATAACAGACATTTGACATATATTCTAGTAATTGAGTTTCAATACAAATCCAAAACTGGTATTGAGGCACTCAGGGGTCTTGCAGAGGAGATAGGTCAAAACAGCAATGTTTTTATTGTCGACTTTTCAATTAAGCTCAGTCCATCTTTCTCAAGACTAGTATTGTATTATAATAGATTGAAATCAGGCTCAGGTTTCAGTTACCTGTGGCATAAAATCTTTGTATACTATAATTGCCCATGACAGAAAATTACAGTCCATGAAAGTGTAGCTTCAGGCAAACCTTTTTATTTTTCTAAGTTTTGCTGTGCAGAAGCTTATACCCTCTGCCAAGCTTTTATTCCTGTTTCAATATTGCAGAGAATTATCTCTCTCTTAGTACTGGTGACCATAACCTCTAAGAAAGTAAGTGAGGTATAGTCAAATAGGAAGAAAGTAGGGAGGGATGAGATGGTTCTTAGTGTACCCTGGGTAGCAGGGGGAGGGGGGGCTCTAAATCTAAATCTAAATCTAAGAAGTGGGTAGGCAATTTCATTGTCGGGAAATGATCCAACCAAGGTTGCCAGAGTCATAGAAATGTATTGTGCATGTTGGTAAGGATCGCTGCTGTTTTTTATCCAATTTTTTTTTATTTTGGGTAGAGTAAGATATGGTTAGACATCCTGACAGTTTTTATTTCTGTCTGAATCCGCAAAATGGTGATTTACCCTCTCTATTTGTCCTGGAGACTATTGTCATTGAAAGTGATGGGAAATCTAAAATTTTGCACTGTCACCTGAATAGGATTAGAGGGGAAAAATAAATAAAGAGACAAAGCTCTCTCAAACAGTTGTGAGATTTTTGTGTGGAGATGGTATGTCTGTTATTAAGGTGAGCACCAAACACAACAAATAATTAGAAAGATACATTTATTGAAGAATATATTTCTGGATATGTAGAATATGTTTGAGAGAACTTTGTCTCTTTCTTTCTTTCTTTTTTAACAATTACCAGGGATTGTGAGAAATTTGTCTGTTTCTGTAAACTGTCCAACCAATACATTCATACATAGGATTAGAGGGGAAATCTACCAAATTCATGTCTCACACTAAGAACACTAAAAATAGCGCCTGCAAAGCGCCCTGAAACAGCCGCTCAGTCTCTCCAATGTGAAAGCCCGAGGGCTTTCACACTGGAGCGGTGCGCTGGCAGGATGCTAAAAAAAGTCCTGCTAGCAGCATCTTTGGAGTGGTGAAAGAGCGGTGTATACATCGCTCCTTCACTGCTCCTGCCCATCGAAATCAATGGGGCAGCGCGGCTATACCGCCAGCATTGCGCTGCTGCAGCAGAGCTTTGCGGGCGGTTTTAACCCTTTCGCCGCTAGCGGGGGTTAAAACCGTCCCGCTAGCGGCCCGAATAGCGCCGCTAAAACGACGGTAAAGCGGTGCTAAAAATAGCGCCGTTTTACCGCCGACGCCGCCCCAGTGTGAAAGGGGCCAAAGAGAGGCACATTGACAGCAGCACCTGGTGGGCTAAAGCTGTTAACCACTTCAGCCCCGGAAGGTTTTACACCCTTCCTGACCAGAGCACTTTTTACAATTTGGCACTGCATCGATTTAACTGGTAATTGTGCAGACATGCAATGCTGTACCCAAACAAAATTTGCATCTTTTTTTTCCCCACAAATAGAGCTTTCTTTTGGTGCTATTTGATCACCTCTATGGTTTTTATTTTTTGCGCTATACACAAAAAAAGAGCGACAATTTTGAAAAAAAAAAACAATATTTTTTACTTTTTGCTATAATAAATATTCCCAAAAATGTTTTTAAAAAACACATTTCTTCATCAGTTAAGGCCAATATGTATTCTTCTACATATTTTTGGTAAGAAAAAATCTCAATAAACATATATTGATTGGTTTGCGCAAAAGTTATAGCGTCTATAAACTATGTGAAAGATTTATGGCATTTTTTATTATTATTATTTTTTTTTACTAGTAATGGCGGTGATCTGCGATTTTTAGCGGTATTGCACCGGACAGATCGGACACTTGACACATTTTTGGGACCATTGACATTTATACAGCGATCAGTGCTATAAAAACAGATTACTGTTTAAATTACACTGGTAGGGAAGGGGTTAACACTAGGGGGCGATCAAGGAGTTAAATGTGTGCTCCCTCAGTGCGTTCTAACTGTATGGGGATAGGACTGAGTAGGAGAGGAGACATATCATTGTTCCTACCTAGTAGGAACAAACGAAATGTCTCCTCTCCTCTG
Organism: Lithobates clamitans; assembly: GCA_037952925.1. Taxonomy (NCBI): domain Eukaryota; kingdom Metazoa; phylum Chordata; class Amphibia; order Anura; family Ranidae; genus Lithobates; species Lithobates clamitans. The sequence continues at coordinate 3,968,650 of JBBGZY010000833.1, read as the reverse complement.
ACAGCACAGGGATTTATGTGTCCTGCACACGCTCGCGCATGACCAGCAGCGCGCATCAGGTCTTCCGCCATGCAGCAGGCGTGCCCTCTGGTGGCTCTTAAAGAAACCCTGTACCTGTAGGGGGTTTCGCACAGGGGAGCCATTCTGCCCCCGTATATAGAAGTGAGCCGGTTGGGGACCAGTAAAAAGAATTTTGACTTGCCTCTAAATTCCATATCTTGGCGTACAGTACAAACAGGGCCGCTGATAAGGGGGAACCACCGGTCCTCCTGTACCAGGCCCGCGTTCCCTCAGTTCAACAAGGGGCCCGGCCGCTGAGGAGCGTCTCTCTCTCTCCCACTCTGCCACATTAGCAGCCAATCACAGACTCCATTAATCTCTCCCTGAACAGCTCAGTACTTTGATGTCAGCTCTCCTTCCCTGCATTATCTTCTATTAACCTTGGTAAGCTTGTTACCACCACCCCCCTTCTCCCCTCCAGATACTTGTCCTGCTCACATTCTCCCTTTTTAAGCCTCGTACACACGGTACGATTGTTGACCAACCGAGCATCTGATTTTTGTCAAAAGGGTGTGTGCCAGGATATTGTCTAGCTTACTAACGTTACACAATTGAGAGCCTCCCCTTACATCAGGGTCCCCAGAGAGAGAGAGGGGGTGGATGAGAGGGGGGTGGGGGAGAGAGGGGGGTGGATGAGAAGGGGTGAAAGAGAGAAAGGGGGTGGAAAAGAGAGACCCCCTAGCCCTGCCTGCAGTCCCTACTGTCCCAGCCCATCTGTGTGGGTAGGTATGTGTGATCCGTATAATCTTGGAAAGTTAGGACAAACTCAAAAACAAAAATTATCATTTAAGCAATGACCGATTCGTCATACAGACTGGATACCTCCTCCAATACCAGCAGTCAGCTGTATAATCTTGGAAAGTGGGGACAAAGGGATGTCACCGAGGGGGTAAATAAGAGGAGGGTCAACCACAGTATAATAAAGCAAAAATATATAAGGCTTTATTAATGAAACACAGAATATCAAAAATAAGTTTAACGAGAGTGGCACACTGACCACTTCTGGTGAACCACGTTCCTACAATGTACCAGTTTAATAGATAAAAAGTCACTGTAGAAAATTGACAATATTGTCATTAAAAGACACTAAGCTCAAAGAACCCCCCGCAAACTCCATTCTTGGGATCCTGTCTCCAGGGGGGGATTGAAAAGTGGTGCTATTATTTGGGATAATCCTACATGAGAACCATTGTCTCCTCTTATATTGCTCCCAGTAAACTGTTGATATCTAGTGTCCGGTTTCTATATATGTATCAACAATTCGGAATTTCGGCCTGCAAAAGACTGATGAGAGTTTTTCGTCGGAAAATGCGACCGTGCGTATGCTCCATAGGTCTTTTGCTGGCGGAATTCCAGCCAGCAAAAGATTGAGAGCATGCTCTCAATTTTTCGGTCGGGAAAAGTTTCTATTCGAAAATGCAATCGTCTGTGGCAATTCCGACGCGCAAAATCTTTATGCATGCTCGGAACCAATTTGACGCATGCTCAGAAGCATTGAACTTAATTTTCTTGGCTCGTCATAGTGTTGTACGTCACCGCATTCTTGGCGGTCGTAATTTCAGCGAACTTTTGCGTGACCGTGTGTATGCAAGGCAAACTTGAGAGTAATCCCATCGGAAAAGCCTTTAGAGCCCTTTCACACCAGGCCGCCCATAGCGTTGGCGGTAAAACGCCGCTATTTTTAGCAGCGTTTTACCGTCGGATTAGCGGCGCATTTCGGCCACTAGCGGGGAGCTTTTACCCCCCGCTAGCAGCCGAGAAAGGGTTAAAACCACCCGCAATAGCGGCGTTTTGCCGACGGTATCCCAGCGCTGCCCCATTGATTTCAATGGGGAGCAGCGGTGGAGGAACGGTAAACACACCGTTCCTTCACCGCTCGAAAGAAGCTGCTGGCAGGACTTTTTTTCCCATCCTGCCAGCGCAGACAATGCTGCAGCTGTTTGAGGGCGGATTGCAGGCGCTATTTTTAACGCTATAGCGCCTGCAAAACGCCCTCGGTGTGAAAAGGGTCTTATATCTTTTTCTGACGAGAAAACCAATAGTGTGCATGCGGTATAAGAGTGAAGTGTGGACAGTCATGTTATTATTTCATTCCAGTTTCTTCCGCGATTCTACCATTCAAAACAAACAGTCAAATAGCAGCTAATTATTGCTGTATACGGTGGAAAAATAAATGCAAAGTCTCTCAATCAACAAGCAGTATTCACCTACACAGCTGTGTCCATTAGTGTAGTGAACAGAAAGAACTCATGTGAGTAGCATGAGAAGTAAGGCAATCAACACAGTATTCAACATTTCCGTGAATTATCGCTATATTATTTCATTTTTGGAAACAATATACGGATAGTGTTCACCCAGAACGGGCACTTACACCTCCTTTTGCCATATAATACTAACCGCGATAGTATTTCACTGGAGATATCCTCTAACTGTGAAGTCTTTTGTAACAGCACGCAAACAGATGGACCTAAGCAAACGGCACCACAGTCACCTCCCGTGACTTCACGGTTAGAGGATATCTCCTGTGAAATATTATCGCGCCCAGTATTATATGGCAAAAGGAGGGGTAAGCGTCCGTTCTGGGCGAACACTATCCGTATATTTCTTCCAAAAATAAAATATTATAGCGATAATTCACGGACATATTGAATACTGTGTTGATTGCCTTACTTCTCATGCTACCCATATGGGTTCTTTCAGTTCACTACACTAATGGACTGTGTAGGTGAATACTGCTTGTTGATTGAGAGACTTTGCATTTATTTTACCACCATATACAGCAATAATCAGCTGCTATTTGACTGTTTGTTTTGCATGGTAGAATCGCGGAAGTAAGAAACTGGAATGAAATATTAACATGACGGTCCACACTTCACTCTTACAATATGAGCAATTGTTGATACATATATAGAAACTGTCCTAATGGACACTAGATATCAAGAGTGTACTGGTAGCAATATAAGAGGAGACTGTGGTTCTCATGTAGGACTATCCCAAATAATAGCACCACTTTTCAAACCCGAGCTTTGAGCTTCGTGTCTTTTAATGACAATATTGTCAATTTTCTACAGTGACTATAGTTCAAAAAAAAAATTTCGTCATTTTTAAAACTTTTTTCTATCTATATTTATATATGTATATTTATTTATTAGTGTGTGTGTGTTCAGCTATGATCATTCTCCCTGTCCAGGATCCAATAATTCACCCATTCATACTGTACAGGCCACATGGCCCATGTGAATGAGCCCCAAGACCTCCTTTACACACAGAGTTTTATTAACTCAGTAGTTTTACATTTTACAAAAGATATGTGGAAAACACTGCGCCTATTTCCTCCTTGCTTATTGATTGAGCAAAAAATTAAATTCCTAAATAGGAATATCCTATAGCCAACATAAGGGTTAAGCTGCTACCATAAAGCTCAAACAGGGTTAAAAAAAAAGCAATAGACATATAAGCAGCGCTACAAAAACGAATGATATAATAAAATGCCAGAACAGGGTAATAATCAAAATAGTGCATATAAGTACATAATATGTTGCAAGTAAGCATCAATGAGATTGTCCAAGCTAGGTTTAGATCCTGCTTGTGAGCTGATAAACTGTCACCAACACCACTACACGTGAAGAGGCAGGGGAGTACTCACATCCCCCTCTGAATAAAACTCTTACCAAATCTCATAAGGTAATAAGCAGATAAAACGCACTGTTTTAGATATCCTTATATCCGATCTCCCAGGACCGACTGCATCAGAGGGTGTAGGTCACACAATGGTAAACTCGTTTCAAATCCTCCTCTGCTGCCACTTCCAGCGATGTTTTACATTTTAGATTTAGCAGACATTTTGTAAGTTATGTTGTGTTTGTGTCAGCTAATCATGCTTTTAATGTATTTTTAGCAAAATATTGCTTTAATATTTGTTGTGGAGGCATGGGGACCTTGTCAGGCAGGCTGTATGGGGCACCGCAATTTCTATCAGCAGCCCTGAGTACAAGACACGGGTTTGCTATTCATAGAACCTAGGTTATAGGCTTGTACCTTCAGGCAAGTGGACACAGAAATGGCAAATGGAGAGACCCCTCTGCCCCTCAAGACTTGAGCTTTGAAAGCCATGACGTTAAAGCCAGTGACTGAGAAACAGGAAAGAACAGGGGGTCTTGTGACAACAGGTCTGACCTGTTTGGAAAGGGCCAGGGTTCATCTCCTCGAAGTTGGACTATGTCTGTGTACCAGGTTCCTTTGGGCCAGTTTAGTGCAATGAGAACCACAAATGTCTTCTCTTGCTCTGTTTTGCAAGGCAATTGAGACAGAAATCACACACTCCAGGGACTCAAATTGCTAAAAAAAAAAAAGTTATTGCTGGTTCAGATAGGAAGGTGTCAGAATGCACAGTCGATCACAGTTTGTTGCATATGGGGCTGTATAACAGCACACCGGTCAGAGTGCCCATGCTGACCTGTGTCCACAGCCAAAATTGCCTACAATGGGCACGTGAGCATCAGAACTGGACTACAGAGCAATGAAAGAAGGGGTCCTGGTCTGATGAATTCAAGAATGTCTTGAGGAACACAAGAATGAGGTGTTGACTTGGCCCCAGATTCTCCAGATCTTAATCCAACTGTGGAATGTGCTGGAAAAGCAAGTCCAATCCATGGAGGCCCCACCTCTCAACTTAAAGGATCTGCTACTGATGGCTTGATGCCAGATTCCACAGCATACTTTCAGATCTGGTGGAGTTCATGCCTTGACAGGTTATGGTGGGTGGTCAGAATGTTACGGCTGATTGGTGTAAATTTGTTCTGGGTATGTAGGTTTCAATGATCTCTGATCACAAAGGGGTTTGTATTTTCTTTAGAGAGCTCCCTCTAGAACAGCGGTCTCAAATTGCCAGCCCTCCAGCTGTTGCAAAACTACAAGTCCCATGAGGCATTGCGAGGCTAACAGTTGCAAGCATGACTCCCACAGGCAGAGGCATGATGGGACTTGTAGTTTTGCAACAGCTGGAGGGCCGCCAGTTCGAGACCCCTGCTCTAGAAGCAACTGCCAAAAGCTGCTTTAGCAACACAGAAGCTAGGGTGCTGCAAGCAATGTTGGGGGGTAGCTAATGGGTCTGAACCGAATGCACAGTAAAGCCTGTGCTTTTGAAAAACTCCAAAAAAATCCTATGCCAAAAATACAGTGGGGAAAATAATTTTTTGATCCCCTGCAGATTTTGTAAGTTTGTCCAATTACAAAGAATTGAAGGGTCTAAAATTTTTATTATAGGTGTATTTTAAATGATAGAGACAGAATAAAAACCAAAAATCCAGAAAAAAAAACACTGATACAAATGTTAAAAATTGAGTTGCAATTTTGCTTTAAAAATGAAGTTGCAGTTTAGTGAGTAAAATAAGTATTTGATCCCCAAGCAAAACATGACTTAGTACTTGGTGGAGAAACCCTTGTTGGCAAGCACAGAGGTAAGACGTTTCTTGTAGTTGGTGACCAGGTCTGCACACATCTCTGGAGGGATTTTGGTCCACTCTTTACAGATCTTCTCTAAAACCTTAATGTTTCTTGGCTGTCTCTTGGCAACTCTAATGCCCCGTACACACGGTCGGATTTTCCAATGGAAAATGTGCAATCGGAGCGTGTTGTCGGACATTCCAACCGTGTGTGGGCTCCATCGGACATTTTCCATCGGAATTTCCTACACACAAAGTTTGAGAGCAGGCTATAAAATTTTCCAACAACAAAATCCGATCGCGTCAATTCCGACCGTGTGTGGCCAGTTCCGACGCACAAAGTGCCACGCATGCTCAGAAGAAATTCCGAGACGGAATAGCTTGGTCTGGTAAAATGAGCGTTCGGAATGGAAACAGCACTTTCGTCACGCTGCAATGTTTTAAATAGTTTAATACAGCGCACTCTGTTCATCTTTATAATATGTGAAGAATGAAGTCGTTTTGCTGCTCATATTCACACAGACTTCTCACAAACTTATTTCTTTATTATTTCTCCGGATTCCCTCAATATATTTTGATTGGTCACATCTGACCAATTTTTTTTGGTTGTTTTTAATTTTTTAAAAACATTTTTTCAAGGCTGTTTATTTTTTTTTTTGGGGTTTGTATTTTTTTCAAGGCTGTTTTTTTTTTCATTTTCTTGTTTTTTACTCCAGAATATTTGTGTGTGTTTTGTGTGTCAAGTTACCACAACACCATTAAAATCTTGTATTATTTTATCTCAATGAGATTGTTTGGTGTTGGTGTCCCTTGTTAATTTCACATTGTATTTTGAAATGTACCTGCCTCACAAACTGTTTTTTCTTTTTTAAGGAAAACACACAAAGGCGAGTAAAATTGAAAGAAAAATTCCTTTATTAAGGGCTCAGAACCAAACAAAGAGGGAGGCAACGCTGGAGAAACAGCAGAAATTGGTGAAGCCTTTGGCCTCCAGGGCACACATCAATTATTTTACAGCAAAATTGGTGGCCTGAGGAGTCCATATCTAAGGGAGTGCAGTTTGGTCCAGAAGTCCCAGAGATCCGTAAAGAAGCAGATGACATCTGTGTCCCCAGGCTGTGGTCATACAAGAGGCTGCATCTTTTGCCAGACCAGACTGAACCCAGGTCATCACTCTCTGGTCTTCCTTCCACGCTTTGGCTGTGGAGTTGTGGCAGAAGGAGGAGGATGGTCCAACTCAATCACGTCAGTATTGGGTGTGATTTCACCACTCACCCCCTTAGTTAGGACTTTATAAAGAAGTTTCTCACACATGAGGCATTGACCCTCCTGCATGCCCCTCAGTTTGGTGGCAGCCATGCAGGCAAAGGCCTCTTCAGGAGTGGGTAAGGCTCTGAGGGATGCAGAAGCCTCCTGAATGAGCCTGAGCGCTGAATCCTGAACGTGACTCTCCTTCCTGAGTCTTTTGTATGGAAGGCGGAGGGGAGGAACCTGCAATTCGGTCAGGCTCCTACTGGGCCAAGGCTTCTCCTGACTGCCACTTAGCCCCGCCTCATCCTGGCTGCCACATTCCACAGCCTCGTCCTGGCTGAGGTCTTCCTGTGTATGAAAAAGGGACATAGTTTTAGTTTTTTCTTCATCAATCACACACAATTTTCATCTCATGACTGTTGCAAATTGAATGTTCACAAATATAACAGACTATCCTTCTGAGCCCAGCATTTTTCATTCTTGTCCCAATTATTTTTGGCCACTACTGTCTATTGATATGTAAAACACTTTCTTAAATCAGCAATTAGTGATCAATAATAACATCTAGTAAAGATCATTTATTTATTGACCAGAAATCTGTAGAAGAATTCTATACCTGACTCCATCTGGGCTCCTCCACTTCTTCCTGGCTGGAAGTCCCAGGTTGGACATCGGAAGCCTCAGCTGGGGTGGAAGGAAGAGTGGAAGAAAGGGTTGAAAGGGATTCCCTGACTCGTCTGGTCTGACAGAAATCGCAGTCTCTCATAGTACCACAGCCTGGGGACATAAATGTCATCTGCTGCAGCTCCGGATCTCTGGGAATCCGTGACCTTCTTGCGCTCCCTAAGATAAGTGCTTCTCAGGCCACCAATTTTGGTTTTTAAATAGGGGATGGTTGCCGTGGGGACCACCGGCTTCACCAACTCCAGCATTTTCTCCAGCGCTGCCTGCCTCTTTTGTTTATTATTATTATAATGAGGATGTTTCACCTGCCACAGACAGGGCAGCTCCCTGTACTTGTCTTTGAACAGGGGGAGGAATTGTCGTCATTGAAGCCATCCATTTTATCTGCAAAACACAACACAAACACTAATGTCAGGCAAAACTTTCCTAATCTTGTTACAATATAGGCCTCAATCTAGAAGAAGTGTAGGCCCAAGTTTAGATCTTACCTTCGTTCTCACGATCGGCGCCTCCGATACTCCTTCCTCCGCTCACAGATCGTACGTACTACGCTTTATACACACTGCGCATGCATGTAACTCCTCCTGCCCCTTTTCGTTCTTTCTAGTCTATTCCCCGCCCCTCTTCGTTCGGCGCAGTGGAGGAAGAGCACATGGCGGAGACACAGCAGGTGCGTGCTAATTACAGCAACGAGGAGGAGGGGGAGGAAAGCCCGGAGCCTGAAACATCACGATCCAGAAGGAGACGATATAAGGCATTAAATATGTCCTTTGGGGAGATGTTGGAGATGGTCGACATCCTGAAGAAGGCAGACTATGACGGGAAGTATGGACCTTACCCCAACCCCAATGTGAGAAAGGCCAAGATCATGGCGAAAGTGGTCAAGAGTCTGCACCAGAAGTTCGGGGTACGACGATCGAAAGATCAGCTCAGGAAACGGTGGTCGGACCTCAAAATAAGAAAGCATGAGCAGTACCGAAAGATCCGGAGAGTGCTGCAAAAAAGTAAATAGTTGTCCTGTGTTCCGAATCTTTTTTTGTTTATTACGTTCGTGCTGCTCCATGTGCTTTTCTTAACTGTTATCCATTTCTAAATGTGAACTTTCATGTTCATGGGCACATTATTTGTTCGTATCAAACATTTTTCGTGCGGCCTAGAAAATACCATTGTTTTGGCCATATGCATTTGCCCACATTTTTTAGGGCCTACTTGTCTGAAACTAATTTGGTTGTGTAGATGTGTTTTTTACTAGAATGAAATGCAAAATAGATTCTGTGTAAGGAGAGGACACTCAGCAGCTGGTTACACATCTGGACGCTGGAGCACTAGTGTGGGACACAAGAACACCCTTTTTTTAGGGGTCCCACACAGGTGCTCCAGTGGATACTATAGGGGTGTCTCCATCTGTGAAGCTTGTACAAAACAGGTAAAGTATTGAAGCTTGACAAAGGACACTAAAAATTCTACATCTTGGAACTCTGCCAAAACAGACAATTGTACCCTACTTCCAAGCAATGTTTCATATTTATAGTTCTGCCATCAAATATCTGTGTGCTAAATATACCATTATTTTTTTACATAGGGGAGAAAAGACTCGGAGGACACCCCTCATCCGAGGAGACCAGAGACCCCCCACCTCTGGAAGAAGGGGAAATCCACCCAAGCAATGCAGAGCAGGAGGAGGAAGACGTGGTGGAAATTGGCACCACAACAGGTGAGTGTCTGCGACCACAGGCTCAGGTAAGAGATGAATGCCGGCATATTTATAATACAGGTTTTTTTTTTGGTTTCTATCTTTTTAGGTGATCGTGATGTTGTGGATCCAGATCCTTTCACCTCGGAAAGTGCACAGATCCTGATCGGGGAGATCATGGGGTGTAATAGGGACTTGGAAAACATCAAGAAAAACATCAATGATGTTATTCAAAAAAATAAGATCATTGATGTTTTGGGGAGAGTTTAAAACCCCTCCAAATCCCTTTGTTTTTTGGTGTGCTACAATTTTTAAACTTTTTTTGTCAAATTGTAGAAAAGCCAAAATTTTGAAGAGGCACACAGTGTGTCAACATGTGCTATCTGCCATCACGGGAGATCAATGGATGCGTTTTGGGGGTGCAACCCCTTCCTCAATAATAAAGTAGCTGAGAGGAAGGGGTTGCACCCCCAAAACACGTCCCTTGATCCCCCGTGATGGCAGGTAGCACATGTTGACATTCGGCTATTTGTGTGCATCTTCAAAATTTGGCTTTTCCGGGGGTGACTTCACCCCATCTGAACGCAATATCAAACACAGTTTGTAAAAACCCATGTCTGATATTGCCTTCAAGTTCTACCAAATGTGAACTTTGTAAGTTCAAGATTTGTACCTTTCTTGTTGTTTTTAAACATGCCTGTTTTATCTTAAATGGACATTTCTACTTTTTCTAATGTGACCCCAAAAATTGTTATACAACAAACATGTTGGTTTGTTTTAAAAACCTTTTCTAAATGCACATTTGATTGTGCAGGTATTAAAAAGATTGATAATCAAGAATGTGTGGATTATTGTCTCAACGCTACAACACTTTTGTGGTGCTCTAATTGCGGTTTTCTGTGACAATGGGTGTTATTTCCTAAGGGCAAATCCACTTTGCACTACAAGTGCAGTTTCAAGTGCACTTGTAGTGCAAAGTCTCTTTGCCTTTAGTAAATAACACCCAACAGTGCTTTGTAAGGTTACACAATCACGCCATTTTCAGGACTCACCATATTTCTGTCAGGGTCAGCTAAAACAAACACAAGCAGTAAATGTCACCAAAGATTTGCTTTTTTTTTATTATTTGAAAAAGGTTTTACACATTGTCTGGCATATTGATAGCCCCCCTACCCGCAAAGAATTCAAGGTATCTTAGCCGGACATCACGGGCACTCAGGGGGGCAAGCCAGGACGGCCACTTTCAAGCGCCGTCAGGGTTGGTTCATTTTGAATTCCGGCCTCAGGCCCAACTGAGCTAGCATAGTTGGCAGAATGTTGCCGTAAAAAGTTGTGTAAAACACAGCACGCCAGGATAATGTGATTCAGTTTGTATTCCGCCATATGTATGGGTGTAAGAAATAGGCGGAACTGGCTGGCCATGATTCCAAACATGTTCACCACCACTCTTCTGGCTCTGGCCAGCCGGTAATTAAAAACCCTCTGGTCCAGGGTGAGGGTCCTCATCGGGAATGGCCGCATAAGATGGTCTCCCAGCGCAAAAGCTTCATCCACAACGAAGACGAATGGGAGTCCTTCCACATTGTCTTCTGGAGGTGGCAAGTCCAAGCTGCCATTCTGGAGATGCCTGTAGAACTCCGTCTGGGCGATGACTCCACCATCGGACATCCGGCCATTCTTCCCCAAGTTCACATACAGAAATTCATAAGTAGCCGACACCACAACCAACATCACAATACTATTGAACCCCTTATAATTATAATAGTACGACCCCGAGTTGGGTGGTGGGATGATGTGGACGTGTTTCCCATCAATTGCCCCTCCAGTTAGGAAAGTCCCACCGCTGGGCAAAGTGGGAGGCCACAGTCTGCCATTCCTGTGGCGTGAAAGGAAACTGTGGAGTAAAAAAAAAAAAATTGTCTTTTTGCACATAAACATGGAAAGCAGATTAGACACAAACATTCTTGGCCAACATCAAGATACCATTTATTTATGGGAATTTTTAAAGACCAAAGTATAAAAGGTACACCTATCAGATCCCCCCCCCCCCCCTCTCATGGGCCATTTCTAACATTATAGGGGGGGGACTCTTGGATAGGTAACCCTCTCCACTCCATTGAGAGATAAATGCCTATATAATGTGTATTACTTTGAAGAGACCCTCCTTAGTTACACTATTGGCAGCCCACTGGACAGGTAAGAAGTGTCATAATACAAAGATATAAATACACACTGTACACATTTGAACATTCTGCTATTACCTATCAAGATAATAATAGGATACCAAAACTTTAAACAGTACCATTTGAAAGTATACAGGCAGGCCCTTGCACTACATGCTTTGGGGAATTCGTCCATAAATCTGAGCACAAAAGAGATGGGTATAGTGTGTATGGGTTTGGCAAAGTCAGCAGATAGATGATTGAGGATAGATAGAGAATTGTTCACTGAGCAAAAAAGGGGGTAAAATAAAAGAACCTAGACACTCTGTGATTTAAATATAATTTGTAGCAGACTGAGAATTAAGTCTAAGCAAGTCTGCATATAATTAGAGATGCCTGCTGACACCAATCACTAGTAGGTGTGTTCCTCAGAATTCATGCAGCATATGACAAAAAAAAGGGGGAGAAAAAGTGAATTCATAAGTAGGGAACAAGCAGGAGTCAGTATGAATTTAAATACTATTTAATGAAAAAAGACTCACAATATACACCAATCCAAAAAGTATCCTGATAACTCAGGTACCATAAACCTTTAAAAAGACCAATCAGTCATGTGCAGACACAGATGGCCACCTATCACAACCAGCCATTCATGATTAGTAATGAAAATCATTCACAATAGATAAGCATCCTTAATATCAAGGTAAGGCATATATCTGCAAAACATTATTAGAAGTCCAAATAACATAGGAGAAGGACAGCAAATGATTAAGTGAATATTGGGTGGTTGTGACAGCAGAATTTGATCAACACTGGATGATAATATGAAAGGCTGGACTAGCCGTTAAGAGGGGGGGGCCACAATGATGTTGGAGGGCCGTAGTGGAAGGGTCCATGAGGGGATGGATGGATGACACCACAACCGCTGCGAAGCGCAAATATATATGGACTGGTTGGTCGGAGCCTCTCTTGGCCGGGGATGGCTCACAAGGCTGCAGACCAAAAAGTATGGATGGAGCGTGCAGACGGCTGGAGTAGGAGAGGCAGAGTTGATAGTGGGCTGACACTGAGGGACGGAAGCCTACTAGCACACACGGTGAGTAACTGAAAATAACAGTCCCGAATCAGGGATATAGAAAGGTAGGATCTCACCCGGTGTTGCTCTTCGCAGCGGTTGTGGTGTCATCCATCCATCCCCTCATGGACCCTTCCACTACGGCCCTCCAACATCATTGTGGGCCCCCCCTCTTAACGGCTAGTCCAGCCTTTCATATTATCATCCAGTGTTGATCAAATTCTGCTGTCACAACCACCCAATATTCACTTAATCATTTGCTGTCCTTCTCCTATGTTATTTGGACTTCTAATAATGTTTTGCAGATATATGCCTTACCTTGATATTAAGGATGCTTATCTATTGTGAATGATTTTCATTACTAATCATGAATGGCTGGTTGTGATAGGTGGCCATCTGTGTCTGCACATGACTGATTGGTCTTTTTAAAGGTTTATGGTACCTGAGTTATCAGGATACTTTTTGGATTGGTGTATATTGTGAGTCTTTTTTCATTAAATAGTATTTAAATTCATACTGACTCCTGCTTGTTCCCTACTTATGAATTCACTTTTTCTCCCCCTTTTTTTTTTTAGATAGAGAATTGTTATCAGCTGACTTAGCAGTTGGGGGGAGGGAGGGTTTAAAATGATTTGGGACACCCAAAAAAAGCCTCTGGCACTCTGCCTGAATTTGAAGCACAAATCACATTTCAAAACATTTTTAGGGGTGTTTGGGGTAAAGCACTACTATGGAGCTGATAAAATACATTAAGTGACTACACGAGGTGAATATAGGGCCAGGAGAGCATGCTGGGGAGGTAAGTGAAGGCAAATATGTATGAAGGACAACAAAAATAATTACATAAAAATCCAGCATGAATGAGGACAAAGGGGACATTCACAGCATATTACAATCATGGTAATTAGGGAATGAGGAAAGAAATACAATACATTAGCAAACATTATATACAATAAAATGTGATATTAAAGGATAAAAATCTTACCTTAATATACTCCTTCTGCAGGACCTGTATGATGGCAGAACAGGTCTCTGGGATAATGATCCCCAGAGCCTGGGGGGAGATGCCTGTCGAGAACTTCAAGTATTGCAGGCTTCTCCCCGTCGCCAAGTACCGCAGGGTGGCGACGAGCCTCTGCTCCGGAGTGATGGCTTGCCTCATGCAGGTATCCTGCCTGCTAATATAGGGAGTCAGCAAAGCCAAGAAACGGTGAAATACGGGGTCCGTCATCCGGAGAAAGTTCCTGAAATCATCAGGATTATTTTCACAGAGCAAAGGCATATGACAGAACTGGTCACGCTGAAGCAACCAATTCTTGGTCCATGAACTCCTCCCCACCCTGTTCATGGACTGGACTTGTGTCAAGGTCAGGACCCCAACACCAAGCCCCCGCACAGCATGGACTCTACGAGGAGTACGTATACGCAACATGGCTGCTCAGAACGAAGTAACAGAACGCACTGAAGAACAGCAAGGCCTGTGAAGAGCGACCTGAAAAACAGTAACGAACGAACAAGAACAGAATGACAAGAGTCACGCCTCACTTGCTGCACTCACTGAAGAGCAGATACAAACCCACAAGCACAAACTGAACAGCAGAAAACGATCTGAAAACCACGAGTCTGAAAAAGCGCGAATCGTCTCTCACCAAACTTTTACTAACACGAGATTAGCAAAAGGAGCCCAAAGGGTGCCACGCTTGGTTCTGAACTGGTCTTTTCTAGTCTCATCGTACGTGGTGTACGTCACCGCGTTCTTGCCGATCGGAATTTCCGACAACTTTGTGCGACCGTGTGTACGCAAAACAAGTTTGAGCCAGCATCCGTCAGAAAAAATCCATGGATTTTGTTGTCGGAATGTCCGATCAATGTTCAATCGTGTGTACGGGCATAAGTTTCAGCTCTAGGCCACTCCATGACCTTAATGTGCTTCTTCTTGAGCCATGCTTTGCTGCCTTGGTGGTATGTTTTAGGTCATTGTCATGCTGGAAGACTTATCCATGACCCATCTTCAGTGTTCTGGTTGAGGGAAGAAGGTTCTCACCCAAGATTTTACAATACATGACCCTGTCCATTGGTCCCTCAATGCAGCAAAGTCAGCCTGTACCTTTAGCAGATTAACAGCCTCAAAGCATAATGTTTCCACCTCTGTGCTTGACTATAGGGATGGTGTTCTTAGGGTCATAGTCAAAATTTTTCTTCCTCCAAACACGGCAAGTCGAGTTAATGCCAAAGAGCTCCATTTTGGTCTCATCTGACCACAGCACTTTCTCGCAATCCTTCTCTGAATAATTTGGATGTTCATTGGCATGACTGTACATGTGCCTTCTTGAGGAGGGGACTGCCATGTTTGGAGGAAGAAATATGCTATGACCCCAAGAACACCATCCCTACAGTCAAGCACGGAGGTGGAAACATTATGCTTTGGAGCTGTTTCTCTGCTATAGATACAGATCTACATGTATTGTATAATCTTGAAAGAGAACCTTCTTCCCTCAGCCAGAACACTGATAATGGGTCGTGGATGGGTCTTCCAGCATGACAATGACCCAAAACATACCGCCAAGGCAACAGAGGAGTGGCTCAAGAAGAAGCACATTAAGGTCATGGAGTGGCCTAGCCAGTCTCCAGACCTTAATCCTATAGAAAATTTATGGAGGCAGTAAAATTTGAGTTGTCAAGCGACAGCCAAGAAACCTTAAGTACTTAAAGAAGAGCTGTATTAAAAAAAAAATAAGACAGAAGAGTGGACCAAAATCCCTCCTGAGCTGTGTGCAAACCTGATCACCAACTACAAGAAACATCTTACCTCTGTTTCTCTACCAAGTCATGTTTTGATTGGGGATCAAATACTTATTTTACTCATTGAATTGCAACTCAATTTGTATTGTTTTTTTCTGGATTTTTGGTTGTTATTCTGTCTCTATCATTTAATATACACCTTTGACAAAAAATTATAGACCCTTCATTTCTTTGTATGTGGGCAAACTTACAAAATCTGCAGGGGATCAAATAATTATTTTCCCCACTGCACAAGCAGCACCTGAAGTTTCCTGGTGAGAAAACAAAGTTATATAAAAAAAAAAAAAAAAATGTTTAGTAAAATGAGAAATATTTAGATTTATTACCCCCGGAATACTTACAGGGTGAACGTTTACCTGTATGAATCTCTCATATTGGGCATCCAGTTTTTCAGAGAACACACAGATGTTAAGCATTACCATTTGCTGTTCTTTACAGAATTGCATTTTTCCACATTTACATGCACTGACAATGTTCAACAATACAGTTGTTCCTGAGGCCAGGGTTAGGCACTGGTTGTGTCCTAGTAGCTTACAGTGCCTTGAAAAAGTATTCATACACCTTGAAATTTTCCACATTTTGTCATCTTACAACCAAAATCATAAATGTATTTTATTTGGATTTTAGGTGATAGACCAACACAAAGTGGCACATAATTGTGAACGGAAAATGATAAATGATTTTCTAAATTTTTTTACAAATGAATATATGAAAAAGTGTGGCGTGCATTTGTATTCAGCCCCCTTTACTATGATACCCCTAACTAACTTTGCCTTATAAGAAGAAAGCTATTGTTCAAAGAAAGAAGAAGAAAAGTCCTGTTTGCAGTTTGCTAGAAGCCATGTGGGGGACACAGCAAACATCTGGAAGAAGGTGCTCTGGTCAGATAAGACCAAAATTTAACTTTTTGGCCTAAAAGCAAAAAAAAAAAAAAAACGCTGTGTGTGGCGGAAAACTAACACTGCACATCACCCTGAACACACCATGAAACATGGTGGTGGCAGCATCATGTTGTGGGGATCAGTAGGGACAGGGAAGCTGGTCAGAGTTGATGGGAAGATGGATGGAGCCAAATACAGGGCAATTTTAGAAGAAAACCTTTTATGCCCCGTACACACGGTCGGAATTTCCGACAGAAAAATTCCGATAAAGCTTTTCATCCCATTATCCGACCGTGTGTATGCCCCATCAGACTTTTTACGTCAAAAATTCAGATGGACTTAGATAGAGAACATGTTCTGTATTTTTCCGACGGAACAAATTCCTATCAGGAAATCCGCTCGTCTGTATGCTGTTCCCACATACCAAAAATGACGCGTGCTCTGAAACAAGTACGAGACATCGTACGTGTTGTCCCGTCGTACGTCATTGTGTTCTTGACGGTCGGAATTTGGTATGACCGTGTGTAAGCAAGACAGATTGAGCCGAATTCTGTCGGAAAAACCTTCAGAGTTTATTCCGATGGCAAAACCGGTCGTGTGTATAGGGCATTAGAGTCTGCAAAAGACTTGAGACTGGGGCAGAGGTTCACCTTCCAGCAGGACCACGACTCTAAACATACAGCCAGAGCTACAATGGAATGGTTTAGATCAAAGCAGATTTAGGTGTTAGAATGGCCCAGTCAAAGTCCACACCTAAATACAATTGAGAATCTGGGGCAAGACTTGAAAATTGCTTTTCGTAGGCAGCCATCCAATCTGACAGAGATTTAGCTATTTTGCAAAGAAGAATGGGCAAAAATTTCACTCTCTAGATGTGCAAAGGTGGTAGAGACATTCCCAAAAAGACTTGCATCTGTAATTGCAGCGAAAGGTGGTTCTACAAAGTATTGACTCAGGGGGCTGAATACAAATGCATGCCACACTTTTCAGATATTTGTAAATTTATAATTTTCCTTCCACTTCACAATTATGTGACAAAATGTGGAAAATGTCAAGGGGTGTGAATACTTTTTCAAGGCACTGTATTTACCAGGCGACTGGGGAACAATGAAAATGATGCAAGTATCCCCAATCAATATCAAACAAGAGATGGACTTCAATGTTAGGCTTCTACAATTGAAAACAGGATTTTGTTTAAAGTTTGACTTGGCTTTAAAACATCACCCCATGGCTTGTCCTGGCAGATCTTCATACAGATAATCAGAAACAGTTGCTTTAGACTATATCTGGAATAAGAAACCCACACAGATAATTCCCTTATCATGACATAAAATATGGAGATCTAAGTGAGATATAGTGAGATAGGGATTACAATACCTACTTCCACCACTAAAAGAGATACATTGCTGGAATTTTTCTTCACAAGGGGGCTTACAGGAGCAGATGCATGCACGCTTACAGAGCAAGGTGCCCATCTGGAAAACATGGACTATTCTTTGATTTCAAGAATGTCCCAAAGAAGGCCATGGTGTCACGGTAATACATTTTATACGTCACACATTATAACTGTAGAAAGGACTAGGCCATTATGCTATGAAATCAACCTAACCAGACAGAAACTGACTGCAAACCAATGAGGGCAATTACCAAAGATCACGTTCATGCTGGAAAAAACTCAAAATATAAAAAACCTTGCTGATGGGGGTGTTCTTATACAAGTAATCATCTGCAGATGATTTTCTGCCTGTACATGGTTTCCCATTAATGTATGAACAAATAAAGTGGCATTTATCCAAAAAAAAAAAAATTCTAGTTGTTATCTTGAACAAACTAGTATCATGCTTTCAAGTATTTTTTTAAAAACATTTTAACATAAAACATATAAATTAGCTTGGTTCAGAAAAAACAATGCTCTGCTTTTGTTAACTTTCTTAGGGCCCTGACTTTAAGCCCCCGTTAACACCGGTGCGACTTTAAAAAATGGATTTTTAAAACAGCTTACCTGTAAAATCCTTTTCTTGGAGTACATCACGGGACACAGAGCACCATAATAATCACTATGTGGGTTATACGCTTACCTTTAGGTGATTGGACACTGGCAACCAATAGTAAGACGGTTCCTCCCATATAACCCCTCCTATACCGGAAGCACCTCAGTTTTGTAGCAAGCAATGACGATCCCAGAAAGAGGGGAGGGACCTCTGTGTCCCATGATGTACTCCAAGAAAAGGATTTTACAGGTAAGCTGTTTTAAAAATCAATTTTTCTTTATCGTACATCATGGGACACAGAGCACCATAATAATGACTATGTGGGATGTCCTAAAGAAATGCACCTGAGGGGGGGCGACACATTATCCCTAAGCCCAACGGGCCTGAGACTATAAAGCTGCCTGCAACACGCTGTGGCCAAAAACAGTCTCCTTTTGAGATCTCACATCCACCTGGTAAAACCTGGTGAACGTATGAATTGAAGACCAAGCGGCCGCTTTGCAAACCTGAGCCATAGAAACCTGTTGGCGTACTGCCCATGATGCACTAATTCCTCTAGTGGAGTGTGCTTTTAAATCCCGTGGTGGAACCCTGCGCTTTAAACCATACGCCTGGATAATAGTCTGAAGAAACCACCTGTATATAGTTGAACTTGTTGCCGGCTGTCCTTTTTTAGGACCCTTAGGCAAGACAAAAAATCAGTCAGTCTTCCGTAAAGGAGCTGACATTTCCAAGCAAAATTTTATCGAACTCACCACATCCAGTGAGTGGAGCGACCTTTCCTCCCTAGTCTTAGGGTTTGGAAAAAAGGAAGGTAAAATGATATCCTGATTCAAATGAAATTTGGAAACCACCTTTGGTAGAAAATCCGGACGAGGGTGCATGACCACTCTGTCCTGATGAAGAATCATAAAAAGTTCTTTGCAAGAAAGGGCGGCCAATTCTGACACCCTTCTGGCCGATGTTATAGCCACTAAGAAAACTAAATTTCTGGTCAATAGGACAAAAGGGATATGCCTAATAGGTTCAAAAGGGTTGACTCTGTAAGGCTAACAGTACCAAATTTAGGTCCCAGGGACATAAAGATGGTTTAAGCGGCGGCCTCAGGTGTGTTACTCCCTTGACAAAGGTTCGCACCAAAGAATGGGATGCAATTGGTCTTTGGAAAAAAAACGATAAGGCCGAAATCTGTCCTTTAATTGTCCCTAAAGCAAGCTGCAAGTCTACTTCTGCTTGAAGAAAGGCGAGAACTCTTCCAATCGTATACCTACGAGGGTTCCATTTCCTTTCCTCACACCAAGAAATGTATGACTTCCAGACTCTATAATAGATAGCTCTAGAAACTGACTTTCTAGCGTTTATCAAAGTAGACAAGACTGAACCCCATAATACCACGGTCTTTCAATAGTCTGGTCTCAATGGCCAGGCCATCAAATTCAGCAACTGTAAAGAAGGATGGAATATGGGTCCTTGAGACAACAGGTCTGGACGGCATGGAAGGACCAATGGGTCCCCTACTGCCAACTTCACAATGTCCGAGTACCATGATCTCCTGGGCCACGCTGGGGCTACTAGGACCACTGGCTTTTGTTCCTCCTGTATTCTGCGTAGTAATTGTGGCAGAATTTGGATCAGAGGGAAGGCATATATCAGAGAATACTGATCCCAAGGAACTACTAATGCGTCTATCCCGACAGCAAGCGGATCCTTGGTCCTGGATACAAACCTGTCCATCTTGGCATTGAATCTGGATGTCAGCAGATCCACATCTGGGGTCCCCCAGTGTTGGCAGATCTGTAGAAAAACCTCGGGATGCAGGGACCATTCCCCTGGTAACAATTTCTGGAGACTTAGAAAATCTGCCTGCCAACTGTCCACCCCCGGGATAAACACTGCCGACAGAAACGGCACGTTTTTCTGCCCAGGTCAATATATGATCTACTTCTCTTTGGGCTGCCCGACTCCTGGTACCTCCCTCGTGGTTGATATATGCCACTACCATGGAGTTGTCGGACTGGACTCTGAAAGGAAGACCCCGCAATCTGGATGTCTAGAATCGCAGAGCCAGACGAGCTGCCCGAATCTCCAATAGATTGATGGGCAGGGTCCTGTCTGGGACCATATTCCCTGAACAGACGCCTCCTCTAGGACTGCCCCCCAGCCGAGAAGACTGGCGTCTGCAGTTAGGACTTTCCAGGCTACTGGTGGGAAAGATTGCCCTTTTTTCAAATTGTTGTCTTAACCACCAAGAGAGGTTCCATAGTACTTGAGGAGATAGAATCATAGGTTGATCCAGGGTTCCAGTCGACTTGTCCCAGGCTTTTACATAGTTACATAGTTAGTCAGGTTGAAAAAAGACACAAGTCCATCCAGTTCAACCATAAAAAAAAAACAAAACAAAACAAAAAATATCGTACAATCCAATATACCCAATACTATACCCACAGTTGATCCAGAGGAAGGCAAAAAACCCCAGCAGAGCATGCTCCAATTTGCTACAGCAGGGGAAAAAATTCCTTCCTGATCCCCCAAGAGGCAATCGGATTTTCCCTGGATCAACTTTACCTATAAATGTCAGTACCCAGTTATATTATGTACATTTAGGAAAGTATCCAGGCCTTTTTTAAAGCAATCTACTGAGCTGGTCAGAACCACCTCTGGAGGGAGTCTATTCCACATTTTCACAGCTCTTACTGTGAAGAAACCTTTCCGTATTTGGAGATGAAATCTCTTTTCCTCCAGTCGTAAAGAGTGCCCCCTTGTCCTCTGTGTTGACCGTAAAGTGAATAACAACACCAAGTTCACTATATGGACCCCTTATATATATTTGAACATGTTGATCATATCCCCCCTTATTCTCCTCTTCTCAAGAGTGAACAAATTCAGTTCCTCTAATCTTTCCTCATAGCTGAGCTCCCCCATGCCTCTTATCAGTTTGGTTGCCCTTCTCTGCACTTTCTCCAGTTCCCCGATATCCTTTGAGAACTGGTGCCCAAAACTGAACTGCATATTCCAGATGAGGTCTTACTAATGATTTGAACAGGGGCAAAATGATATCTCTCTCTCTGGAGTCCATACCTCTCTTAATACAAGAAAGGACTTTGCTCGCTTTCAGCTTGGCATTGCATGCTATTATTCAGCTTATGATCTACCAAAACCCCCAGATCCTTCTCCACTATGGATTCCCCCAGTTGTACTCCCCCTAGCATGTATGATGCATGCATATTCTTAGCCTCCAAGTGCATAACTTTACATTTCTCAACATTAAACCTCATCTGCCACATAAACGCCCAATTAGACAGAGCACTGAGGTCAGCTTGTAAATTGGAGACATCCTGTAAGGACGTTATTCCACTGCATAGCTTGGTGTCATCTGCAAAGACAGAAATGTTACTTTTGATCCCAGACCCAATATCATTTATAAAGATATTAAAGAGTAATGCCGCGTACACACGGTCGGACTTTTCATCTACAAAAGTCCGACAGCCTGTCCGACAGACTTTCGGCGGACTTTCGGCGGACTTGCGGCAGACTTTCTAACGAACAGACTTGCCTACACACGACCACACAAAAGTCCAACGGATTCGTACGTGATGACGTACACCAGACTAAAATAAGGAAGTTGATAGCCAGTAGCCAATAGTTGCCCTAGCGTGGGTTTTTGTCCGTAGGACTAGCATACAGACGAGCGGACTTCAGGGTCCGTCGTAGTTACGACGTAAAGATTTGAAGCATGTTTCAAATCTAAAGTACGTCGGATTTGAGGCTAAAAAAGTAAGTTGAAAGTCCGGAGAAGACCACACACGATCGGATTACCAGCCAGCTTTAGTCCGTCAGCGTCCGTTGGACTTTTGTAGCTGAAAAGTCCGACCGTGTGTACGCGGCATAAGGGTCCCAGCACTGAACCTTGGGGTACACCACTGATAACTTTAGACCATTCAGAGTAAGAATCATTAACCACTACTCTCTGAATTCTGTCTTTTAGCCAGTTTTCTATCCATTTACAAACTGATATTTCCAAGCCTGTAGACTTTAACTTACACATGAGCCATGTGTGCGGAACTGTATCGAACGCTTTTGCAAAATCCAAGTATACCACGTCCACAGCCACCCCTCTGTCCAAGGTTTTACTTACCTCTTCATAAAAAGAAATCAGGTTTGTCTGACAACTTTTGTCTTTCATGAACCCATGCTGTCTGTTGCTTAAAATGTTTTTGTTTCCAGCAAGAATACTGTTCTGGAACACTCTGGAGTGGAACTGTGCATACGGCACTGCGTTGAAGGACGACACCATCTTGCCCAGTAACCTCATGCACAGCCGAATAGAAGGTGTTAGTTCTTTTTTCACCTTCTGGACAAGTTCCACTATGGAGGTGACCTTTAAGGGGGGCAAAAACACCTTTTCTTGGGCGGTGTCCAAGACCAGACCCAGATACACCAAGGCTTGGGTGGGATAAAGAGCTGACTTGTCCACATTCAGAATCCAACCTAGGCGTTGTAAAACCCGTACTGTTCTTGACACGTTCTGAATCAGTATGGGACGAGACCTTCTGAGACCTTAGGGAAGCCAACACTGGGGGCCATGGCCAGACCGAATGGTAGTGCCACGAATTGGAAATGACTGCCCTCTACAGCGAAGCGTAGGAACCTTTGATGTGGACCGAAGATCGGCACATAAAAGGTACGCGTCTTTGATATCTATGGACGCTAAATAGTCTCCCCTTCTCAGGGATTTTATTATTGAACGAACCGACTCCATGCGGAAGGATCGGACATCTACAAAGAGGTTGAGAGCCTTGAGGTCCAAAATGGGCCTTACTTCCCCATTTGGCTTCGGCACATGAATAGGTTTGAGTAAAACCCCTTGAACCTTTCCTCGTGTGGAACCTTTACAATTACCCCCTGCATCAGCAGATTCTGTAAAGCTAGGAATAGGCATCTTTTCTCTGGATCCAATGGAACCCTTAAGTACAGAAAACGATTTGGGGGTAATTCCCGAAACACTATTCTGTAACCGTATTTTACAGTGGAAATGACCCATCTGTCTCGAACTAATTCTTCCCAGGCATCCCCAAACAGCCGAAGCCTGCCCCCCACCCATGAGAGCGGGGGCGCCCCTTCACAAGGTAGACTGGGAGTTGGGCTTGGGCGTCTTTTGGGTCCAGGGTTTCTTCTGACCCTGGGGTCTTTTAAACCCAGACGGTTGAGGCCGTCGATACCGCTTAGGGGAAGAAGCACAAGGTCCTGGAGCATTGGGAATTTTATAAGAGGGTTGCTTCCCTTTCTTTTTATTACGGAGTAGGGCACTCTTTTCTCCAGAGATCTTTTGGATATATTTATCCAGATCCTCGCCAAACAAGCGCTCTCCATGGAATGGAAAAGCTGAGAGTAGCCTTTTACAAGGCGTATCAGCAGACCAGTTCTTTGCCACAAAACTCTGAGCATATGAATTGATAGTAACACAAAACGAGACATCTGTTGGATTGAGTCCTTCAATGCGTCTACTGCAAAACATAAGGCATGAGGAATCTCCAATAACTTCTTGGCAGATTCCTCCTGGCAAGGTAGGTTCTTTACCAGCCTTTTAAAGCGATCCTTTAGGGATTGGCAAATCCCAATAGCTGCAACCATGACCATCACCTTCAAGACACTGGCGAAAAAATTGAGGTGCTTATAGGAGTATAGGAGGGGTTATATGGGAGGAACCGTCTTACTATTGGTTGCCAGTGTCCAATCACCTAAAGGTAAGCGTATAACCCACATAGTCATTATTATGGTGCTCTGTGTCCCGTGATGTATGATAAAGAAATAGCATTACTTTAGTACAATTTCAAAGCCGCACATCAGTGCGGTTTGCACTGCTGGTTTCATTGTGGCTTGCAACTTCATTTAACAGAAGTCTACGCAAGTCGCAATAAAAATAGGTAAAAACTAGTGCAGGAACTTTTTTCATAATCGCTGCGACATGAGTTGTGGCAATATGAACGGTTCCATTGCCGACAATGGGTTGCGACTTGTCATGCAATTTGGAACTGTCAAATCACATGACAAGTTGCACCAGTGAGAACGGTGGCTAAGCGATGTGTACACAATATAGTGTAGGCCACAAGCTGATCTCTTGGTAATCTTTAGGAGCACAGATAAGCAAGCTGGAATAACTTGAAGTTTCCAACTCCAGGCTTCCCCTCCACCACTCTACCCCAGTGAGTATTTTTGCCTAATTTAATTTTTTTTGCTACATTCCTTTTCCAGAAGTCTTTGGTGTGCTCTTTAGGTGATGCTCTGCACTCACAGTATGTCCCGAGTCTTTTAAATTGAGGGAAGCAGAGTAAAATTTGATCCAGATTATAAAGGACATCTTTTGGTTTACAGGGTACTGCAGGGGACAGTGTTAAAGAAGAGATCAGTAATGCAGATAGTCTTTTTCCTCCTTGGGGCATAAAAACAAAATAAAACAAAACAAAACAAAAAAAACGCCCAGTTGGGTTAAAGCTCAGCATTTTTTTTATGGGTATGCATCACTAAAAACACATCTGTAATGGTTAATGTTACCAGGGCCGGACTGGGAATAAAAACCCGCCCTGAAAATAATTTCATACCAGCCCCAGGGGCGTAGCGTGGGTTGTCAGCACCCAAGGTAGGCAAGTA
The DNA here is from genome assembly GCA_037952925.1 of Lithobates clamitans. NCBI lineage: Eukaryota > Metazoa > Chordata > Amphibia > Anura > Ranidae > Lithobates > Lithobates clamitans. The sequence continues at coordinate 3,943,959 of JBBGZY010000833.1, read as the reverse complement.
AATTGCACCCCTAATCGGCGGACATTTAGCGCTCCCCGAGTCTCTTCCACTCATACTGTATTAAACCCCTTATAGTACATTTTAGGATGTACCACTCCTCTTTGTTCTCCTTTCTTTCCCCTTTATTTCTCTCTATCATAATTTCTTGTTTTTTTCCCCCCATCTCTCTCTCTATCCATCTTTCTTGTTCTCTCTCTTATTATGTCTCTCCCCCTCTTTTCCATGCATTCTCTCTTTTTTCCCCTCTCTCATTTCCTTTCTTGCCCCCTTTCCTCTCCCTTTTTCCGGAAAGTAAATAGCTACATGCCCACTTATTGCATAAAATGATAGATATAGAGATATATTATACACACACACACACAATGTGAGTTCTGTATGTGTAAAAAACAAAATCATACTTGGGGGGCACACCCTACAATGCGTTTACATTCAAGATGGTGCTGATAAGACCAACAAACAGTAAAAATATTACAGCGCACACATAAAAAAATGACATTTAAATCCTGCAAGGATATTTAAAAAAACCCGAACATATTAAAAAAAAATGGGGATTTGGTCACACTATATGGCAGCCCACTTACTGCATCAAAGTACCCCTTAATTAGTGGGTCCTACACTAATAAAAGAATGAAAGATCCTGCGTCTCAACCATTGGAGATACACTCCTCTTTATGGGAGAACTCCACCCCCCCCCCCCCCCCCATTACCTCTTATTAGTGTCCACCAGTTCATAGGAGGAGTCCCTTCAGTTCTGCCATAAAAGAGGAGTGTATCTCCCATGGTTGAGACGCAGGACCTTTCATTCTTTTACTAGTGTAGGACCCACTAATTAAGGGGTACTTTGACGCAGTAAGTGGGCTGCCATATAGTGTGACCAAATCCCCATTTTTTTTGAATATGTTCAGGTGTTTTTAAATAGCCTTGCAGGATTTAAATGTCATTTTTGTATGTCTGTAAGACACACTACAATAGATAGTCAGAGATTGTGAACATGATACAAGAGATGGTCAGAGACTGCAGACATGATGCAGGAGATGGTCAGAGACTGCAGTCAGAGTACAGGAGATGGTCAGAGACTGCAGACATAGTACAGGAGATGGTCAGAGACTGCAGACATAGTACAGGAGATGGTCAGAGACTGCAGACATAGTACAGGAGATGGTCAGAGACTGCAGACATAGTACAGGAGATGGTCAGAGACTGCAGACATAGAACAGGAGATGGTCAGAGACTGCAGACATAGTACAGGAGATGGTCAGAGACTGCAGACATAGTACGGGAGATGGTCAGAGACTGCAGACATAGTACAGGAGATGGTCAGAGACTGCAGACACATTACAGGAGATGGTAAGAGACTGCAGGCATGATACAGGAGATGGTAAGAGACTGCAGACATGATACAGGAGATGGTCAGAGACTGCAGACATGATACAGGAGATGGTCAGAGACTGCAGACATGATACAGGAGATGGTCAGAGACTGCAGACATGATACAGGAGATGGTCAGAGACTGCAGACATGATACAGGAGATGGTCAGAGACTGCAGACACGATACAGGAGATGGTCAGAGACTGCAGACACGATACAGGAGATGGTCAGAGACTGCAGACACAGTACAGGAGATGGTCAGAGACTGCAGACACGATACAGGAGATGGTCAGAGACTGCAGACACAGTACAGGAGATGGTCAGAGACTGCAGACACGATACAGGAGATGGTCAGAGACTGCAGACATGATACAGGAGATGGTCAGAGACTGCAGACACATTAGAGGAGATGGTCAGAGACTGCAGACACATTAGAGGAGATGGTCAGAGACTGCAGACATGATACAGGAGATGGTCAGAGACTGCAGACATGATACAGGAGATGGTCAGAGACTGCAGACATGATACAGGAGATGGTCAGAGACTGCAGACATGATACAGGAGATGGTCATAGACTGCAGACATGATACAGGAGATGGTCAGAGACTGCAGACATGATACAGGAGATGGTCAGAGACTGCAGACATGATACAGGAGATGGTCAGAGACTGCAGACATGATACAGGAGATGGTCAGAGACTGCAGACACATTAGAGGAGATGGTCAGAGACTGCAGACATAGTACAGGAGATGGTCAGAGACTGCAGATATAGTACAGGAGATGGTCAGAGACTGCAGACACATTACAGGAGATGGTAAGAGACTGCAGACATGATACAGGAGATGGTAAGAGACTGCAGACATGATACAGGAGATGGTCAGAGACTGCAGACATGATACAGGAGATGGTCAGAGACTGCAGACATGATACAGGAGATGGTCAGAGACTGCAGACATGATACAGGAGATGGTCAGAGACTGCAGACATGATACAGGAGATGGTCAGAGACTGCAGACACGATACAGGAGATGGTCAGAGACTGCAGACACGATACCGGAGATGGTCAGAGACTGCAGACACGATACAGGAGATGGTCAGAGACTGCAGACACATTACAGGAGATGGTCAGAGACTGCAGACACATTAGAGGAGATGGTCAGAGACTGCAGACACATTAGAGGAGATGGTCAGAGACTGCAGACACATTAGAGATGGTCAGAGACTGCAGACATAGTACAGGAGATGGTCAGAGACTGCAGACATAGTACAGGAGATGGTCAGAGACTGCAGACACGATACAGGAGATGGTCAGAGACTGCAGACACATTACAGGAGATGGTCAGAGACTGCAGACACATTACAGGAGATGGTCAGAGACTGCAGACACATTAGAGGAGATGGTCAGAGACTGCAGACATGATACAGGAGATGGTCAGAGACTGCAGACATGATACAGGAGATGGTCAGAGACTGCAGACATGATACAGGAGATGGTCAGAGACTGCAGACATGATACAGGAGATGGTCAGAGACTGCAGACATGATACAGGAGATGGTCAGAGACTGCAGACATGATACAGGAGATGGTCAGAGACTGCAGACATGATACAGGAGATGGTCTGAGATTGCAGACACATTAGAGGAGATGTTCAGAGACTGCAGACTAAGGATGAGCTCCGGTGTGTTCGCACAGCCCACGGGCAGAGCCGGCCAGGAAGTTGGCACTGTGCTGTGCTAATCACAGGCAGTGAAACATTTCCCGATCTCTGCAGCTGCGCACTGTGATTAGCGCAGCGCCGACCTCCTGGCGGGCTCTGCACATGGGCTGTGCGAACAAACCGGAGCTCATCCTTACTGCAGACATGATACACGAGATGGGCAGAGACTGCAGACATAGTACAGGAGATGGGCAGGGAATGCATGTATGGCTGAACTCAGTGGTGTAAAAGCATATAGTAGGGCTGTGTCACTCTACTTAAACCAGCTCTTCAAGATCAAGTTAGTAATCCTCCTTTTAAAGTACAACTAAGTGCCAGAAGACAGAAACACATCCAATTTCCAAAATTCAAATTGTCTTACAGTGAAGTGGTCAGGATTAGTGGAGAACAGTAAACAGTTAATGAGTCTGTGAAGCTTCCAGCCTGAATCAGCAGTAAATCATCCAAAAAAACATCAAACTGTGCAGAGCACACAGAGCTCTGGCTACATAGCTGAGCTGAAATGGTTAACAGCCAACCACGTGTGACCTGTCACTGGACACAGAATGCGGCTGGCTGCAGCGTCTCCCAGAGATCTTATCAGTGTGCAGGTTAGGAAGCCAAAACAAAAGAGTATGGAGCGAGAGGGAGGGGAGGCCGATAGTAACCTGCACACTGCCCGAAGGCAGAGATTTCTGGATGACACCGGCGGCCAGCATTATATATGACATTGTTCCAGACAGACAATCTTGTTTCCATTCAGCCAGAGCTCTTGTGTGCTGCAGGATTCGTTTGGCTGTGGCTATACCTTCTCTCTATCTCCTCTCAGCTTCAGGTACTGTGTGTATCTCCCTCCTGACGGCCCCATTCATCCCCGATGCAGCACCTCGGCACTTTTAAATATGGCGGGCTGGAGAGGGAGGGGGTTACAATGCCTGCTGCATGATGGTTCCTTGCTCCTCCGGCCCTCGCTGCTACACATTTCCTCAGCCAGCCCCGCCTCCTGATCACAGCACAGCCGCTTCTCTCTCAGCTGTTCTTTAAAAAAAAAAAGTTACAAAGCTCCTAGCTGACAGTGGCCTCGGAGCAGGCAGCCTACCGGGATATTTCCCGCTATCCCGGTAGGCCAGTCCGGCCCTGAATGTTACCTGTAATTGTGTGCATTCCATGTCCTGCATGCTCCATGCAAGTCCTTCCTTTATGCTGCCAGACACCACCCCTTTCTGCCCCTCTCCCATTGACAGAACTTGTACTAATATTGTCCAATGCAAATTTGCAGGGAAGATCCTGTCATTCATTTGTTTTTCCTCCATTCACAGAACACGTATGGCTGCATACATTTGCAATATGAAATTACCACGATTCTCTAGAACTGAAATTACCTTTATTTTAATAAACAAGAGGCAAACAGACATTGCAAATTTGCATATAAAATAGAGGTTGTAACAGCACACTGAGCAAGGAAAAAAAAAAGATGGAGGAAAAAAAATCCCTCAAACTGCTGCTATATACAATAAAGATAGAACTCAGATGCTGAACTTTGACACTGTTGGGATCTGTGTGCAAGTATAAAGACCTGTGTTATAAGCCATACTGTGGCGGTGTCAGCCCTAAGCTGAGTTTGAGAAAATATTTTAATCATGTGATTGTAATTAAAGGTTTAATAACTTGGCCACATCCTAAAAGACAGGAATCCATCTGCCTTTGACCTCTGGGATAGGTAACACTTGAATGTATAAATTAACTGATCAGGAGAATCTTCCAGGCTCAAAGGCAATAAGCACTAAGTAGTCTGTGGTGAGGTTCCTCTGTAAACATCCTCATGTCTGATGACGGCACCATTACGGTTTGCCAGGAGTAACATCTGTGTAATCTTTCAGTACTCCTGCCAAGTGGTCATTGTGAGTCTTAAACCTGCGTTTCTTCTGTGAGTTTGACTTCTTCCTCTTTTGTACTGGGATCTGAAAGATTTATATAAAGAGATTAATAAATGGGGTACACAAGCTTTCATTTATATCAAACCTACTTATAGCATACATACTTCTAGGGAACTGTTTACATACCGATAGCTTTAACAAAATAGACCATTAATTAAATCTCACTGCGCTGGATAATCACCACACTTTCCACAGAACAATGTCCACATTAACCACCACTCACACACTTTTTTTCTTTGGAAAAAGAAGTCACCAATATTCCCCACTCTTCCACAGAACCATGCTCCCATTAATCAGAACTCTATCCACAGAACCATGCCCCATTAACCATTACTCTTACCACAGATCCAGGCCCTCATTAAATCACCACAAATGGATGAATTGAGCCGGCAACACTGTAGTCTGTATAACAATTTATTGGCGACTGGTAATAAAAGGAGTGACCAGAAAACAAAAATTCTGACGCATTTTAGCGCGAGCCTTAGACGTAGCCTACCAGTCACCAATTAATTGTCATACGGACTACAGCGTTGCCGGCTCATTCCATCCATTTATCTTGTTCTGGTGTGTATGAACACACTGAGCCCAGGCACCTGTGTGTGGATCTTGCAATCAGATTGGGTGTTCCTTATTGTGTGTGCTGCTCCTCTCAGACTTCCCATAAATTGTTACTCTTTTCACAAAGCCATGCCCCAGGTAATCATCCCTTTCCAGAGAACCATGCTACCATTAATCACCACTCTTTTGCCAGATAAATGAATTATCAGAAAGCTTCTTGCCTTCTGTCACACTCTGCACCACTTCCTGGTGGCTACATTTAATAGTTAGGGTCCACAGCCTCATATGCCCCTTAACTCTAGTTCCACACCAGTGACTAAATCCACTAAATCAAAGCTGAATATTGGTCAGCACCATACTATGCCTATGTTCAATGAGGATTGTGTAGGTAGAAGATAAAGTGCATTGTGATTGAATAGCATACATTTTGTAACTCAAATTTTAATGTAACTTTTTGGAAAAAGAAGTATAGAAAGCTGCTGAAATACATACAACTTTCTTTGGTCCAGTTTCCTGCATAGAGGTAATGCCCTGTCTCTTCAGATAGTCCTCAATCTTTTCATCATCCATGGAGTCAACTGGTACACTCCTCCATAGCTTCTGAAATTCTGAAACATAAATCATGTCATGCCTGGTGCATAAGCTAATAAATTCCGTTATACAAGTACAATATTTATAACTGATGTAGTGATAAGATAAACCATGCAAACCACACCCATAACTTAGCCAAGATAGATAAGCTGCTATCATTGGATTATAGTTGTACATGAGTTGGTGTGCTTCATGAGCATGATCACCCAGACTTTGACAGCATCTTTTAGGGCTCATTTACACTTGTTTCTACTTTATACACATCACTACTCTAGCAATAAACATTCTCTGTGTATACTTCTTTTCTGGCTGCGGTATACAGAAGGTAAAATAATGGAGAAAAAAAAAAACACTAAGTCTTGCAACTAACAAACTGTTATCTGTACTAATGAATACAGGTCTATAAATGAAACAAAGATCATCATTTAAGTTGTTGAATAAGTGAAAGGTCTCACACAGTATAACTTGAAGAAATGCAGCCACAGATGATATAATTGTAATGTCCTTTTTTTCCCTTTTAAATAGAGTTTCCAAGAAAAATACAATTCCTTCTACCCCATGACCTCTCACTATAGTGACACTTTCTAAAAATCACTTGCCAACAGTGGCAGGATCCTCTGTGGCATCACAATACTAGATGTCACCAAAAGATAGAGCAGAAGATAGGCTCTGTAAATGCCTACATTGCATTCAAATGTGTCAAAGGGATCCCTCTATTAGGCCCCTTTCACATGCGCGGACCGTTCAGATCCGCCTGTCAGTTTTTTCAGGCGGATCTGAACGGGCGCTCCATGCACCTTTATAGAGCGTCGGATGTCAGCGGTGACATGTCCGCCGACATCCGCTCCGCAAAATCCAGACGGATGCAAACCCTATTTTCCATCCGTCTGGCGGATTGGATGAAAACAGACAGGCGTTCCGTAATCATCCGATCCCCCCATAGGAGAGAGCGGAGCTCTGACAGGTCCGTCCCTGCACAGAGTGCAGAGAAGGACTTGTCATCCGCCGGCTCAGCGAGGATCAACAGAGCGATCCCCGCTGAGCAAGCGGAGGAGTAAACGGATCCGTAGGTCTGAAAGGGGCCTTAATATATGAAGAGATCAGAAAAGAACATGGTTTTTCTGTGTTCCTTAACCACTTACGGACTGCCCCATAGCATATTTACTGCTACAGGATGACCTTTCCTGTGCAGAATGACGTGTATATACACATATATGTGATTCTGCACTTCCGCCTACAGGGGGCGTGCACCTCTGCTGCTATTTTTAAGTCTTTTATTAATAATTTTATTAAAAATGTGTTAAGGCTTTTATTGTCAACTACATTCATTTTATGCAAAGAGTCAATATTTGCAGTGTTGACCCTTCTTATTCAAGACCTCTGCAATTCGCCCTGGCATGCCGTCAATCAACTTTTGGGCCACATCCTGACTGATGGCAGCCCATCCTTGCATAATCAATGCTTGGAGTTTGTCTGAATTTGTGGGGTTTTCTGTGTTCACCTGCCTCTTGAGGATTGACCACAAGTTCTTAATGGGATTAAGGTCTGGGGAGTTTCTTGGACCCAAAATTTTGATGTTCCCCAAGCCACGTCGTTATAACTTTTGCCTTATGGCAAGGTGCTCCATCATGCTGAAAAAGGCATTGTTCGTTGCCAAACTGTTTTTGGATGGTTGGGAGAAGTTGCTCTCAGAGAATATTTTTTGTACCATTCTTTATCTATGGCTGTGTTCTTATGTAAAAATCTGAGTGAGCCCCCTCCCTGGGCTGAGGAGCAAACCCCACACATGAATTGTCTCAGAATGCTTTACTATTCGCATGACACAGGACTGATGGTAGTATTCACCTTTTCGTCTCCGGACAAGGTTTTTTCTAGATGCCCCAAACAATTGGAAAGGGGATTCATCAGAGAAAAGTCCAATCCCTGTACCTTTTGCAGAGTATCAGTCTGTCCCTGGTGTTTTTCCTGGAGAGAAGTGGCTTCTTTGTTGCCCTTCTTGACACCAGGCCATCCTCCAAAAGTCTTCACCACCCTGTGCGTGCAGGTGTACTCACACCTGCCTGCTGCCATTCCTGAGCAAGCTCTACACTGGTGGTGCCCCGATCCCACGGCTGCATTAACTGTAGGAGGCAGTACTGGCGCTTGCTGAACTTTCTTGAGCGCCCCAGAAGCCTTCTTCACAAATGCAGTGGAAATGCTTTTTTAATGGGATTAAGTTCATTTTCGTGGCAAAGAGAGACTTTGCAATTACTTGCAATTCATCTGATCACTCTTTATAACATTCTGGAGTATATGCAAATTGCCATCATAAAAACAGCAGACTTTGTAAAAATTAATATTTTTGTCCATCTCAAAACCTTTGGCCACGGCTGTATTCAGCAAGAAAAGCCACCTTTCCTCTTTATGCAGGAGGATATTATCTTTGTCCCCCCTCCTTTCTGACAAATTCAACTGGTACAGAGCTGCACATTTTAACCCTTTCAGAGAAGAGTTATGGCACTGTTCAAAATGTACGGCATTGCATCTCACATTGGTTACTTGTATACGCACTGCGTACCAGTGTGTCTCCTATAGTTGGAGTCGTCTGGGCTATCATTCAGGGTTTTGTACCCAAGAATTTTTTGAATCTACTGTCCAGTATCAAAATATGCCAGTGACTATTCATAAGGGACTGTACAGGTACCAGTGTATGCCATATGTGGTCATAAGCCAAATCCTCTCTGAGCTTTGTGTGTCTTCTCTTTCTTTGGGGGATTTCCCTCCTATCTTGTTGTAGGACTTGAATGCAACTTTTTCCCAGGACCGATTTTGGGTACCCCCTGACTCTGAATCTTTTCTTCAATTCTCTACTTTCTACACATAGTACTCTTCTATATTTGAGCAGTTTCTCCTAGTAGGAATGGCCTGTAGCAATATTAACGGTTGGCGCTATATAAATACTGTATAATAATAATAATATTAGTACAGACAGACAGCATATGTGAGTAATAAAAGCCAGTGAGTCCATGTAGTGACCTTGGTTAGATTTGATGACAGCCTGATATTGGACAGAATACACACTATAGTAAGTCAAGCAGGTGCTATTGTGTACTTGTGTATTTATGAATGGTGTGTAGTCCTTGTTGACAATGCTAATGTTATCTATAGCCCAAGAATGATGGGAAAGTGAATGGTTCCTGCCACAGCTTTCATTTGGTATTCCTGCTATTCTGGGACATGGTTGAGAGATGAGAGGAACAGCTGGAAATTGAATGCTTCTGTAACCACAATGGTGGCAAATCTTACCAAAGGAGCCAAATATGGTTCAGACACAGCAGAGGATTAAAAAAAATTCCATCAAGTTCATAGAACATGTGCACGTTAGGGATACACAGTGAGAACGCTATATGAAAAAAGTGAAAAACACAACAGGACAACTGCTTACAGTCTGACTAAAAATTACAGCTTTAATTCAGCTACATTTAAAACATTCCTTAAACTTTAGATACTGTATTTCAACAATGGGCCTAAGGACCAAGTATCTGAAGCAAAGAATGATCGATCCAAAAACTTGCAGTAATCAGGTTCACCAAAACTGAAATGAAGAGAAGAATCTGATTTAGGTCTGTAATAAGTGTGAACCATGTGAGATATATTTAATTTTGAAGCTTGTTGTGCAAGACCCCCCCCAATTATCTTCCATTATGGAAAATAAAATTGATCACCTGGGAGAAATCCATGCAGCTCATGCTGTGGTGGGTATTGAACTTGGCATCCAGTACAGTAAGGCAACACAGCAAAATTCTTTAGGACTGCAAAGTGCCTCAGCTGATGACTGAATCACATTTACTGAGCCAAACTTGCAATCTGAAAGGGTATACCAGGAGTATCTGGCACACATTTCTCTCCTCCATATTAATTAACAAGAACGTGTATATGTACAGTCCCTGACAAAAGTCTTGTCGCTTCTCTATTTTGTAGAAACTCCTGCTATTAACCTGACTTTTAATTAATCAATTGGTGTTAGAAATAGCTCATATGAAAAGCTAAAGCCCTCCCAAATGATGTTTAACCTCCCTGGCGGTTTTCCCCGAGTGTGGCTCGTGGTTAAAATTCAGTCCCATTAGCGGTAACCCCGAGCCACACTCGGGATTATGTCGCCAGGATCCTGCGATGTCCCCCACAGTGTCCGTGGGCTCTGTCCTCCTCCCGAAGCTTCTCTGTGCCAGGCTCCGATCCCGTGCGTCGCGCGGAGCCTGGCGGCAAATTCAAAAATTTGTAAAAATCATAACACATACAGTACTGTAATCTTATAGATTACAGTACTGTATGAAATTATTTCACATTCCTTTTGTCCCTAGTGCTTCGGCCCATGCCCTGCATGCAGTTTTATTTTATATATACTGTTCTTTCTACCTGGAAACTGGAGATTGTCCATAGCAACCAAAAAGTGTCCCTTTACGTCAAAAAGTGGCTTTAGACCAGCTAGAAAACAGCGATAGTAAATTAGAACACTTGCAGAATTGAGCGATAGTGAATCATGGGGAAATTTATTTTATTATTATTATATATATATATTTTAATTATTTATTTTTATTTATTATTATTTATGTTTTTGTGTTTCAAACTTTATCATACCCGGGATATCTACTAGACTCTTGTTTGGACAGATTTAAGTGTGTTATTGTTAAGAATTACAGGCCTACAATATAAAACGCCAAATTTCCATGCAAAATAATTGTACCGCTCTCAGCACCTAAAATCCGAAATAATCATACCGCCAGGGAGGTTAATGCACTGAAATAAATTAGTTTCACTGAAAAAAGATTTATCATTTAATCAAGACAGACAGGTCAAATTTTGGCAAGACAAAAGTTTTGTCGCCTATACAGAAATTGAACAACTTTACTGAAAATCCAAAAATATGTCAGCAAATTAAGTAGTGGTGCTGTGAGATCCAAATTGAATATCTTGTATGACTTCCATGAGCTTGAAGGACAGCATCCATGTAGTTTGGCAAGGATTCATACAATTTATTGATGAAGTCATCAGGAATAGCAAAGAAAACAGTCTTGCATGCCTCCCAGAGTTCATCAATATTCTTTGGTTTCGTCTTCCATGCTTCATCTTTCATCCTACACCACATATGCTCAATGATGTTCATGTCTGGTGACTGGGCTGGCCAATCCTGGAGCATCTTGATCTTCTTTGCCTTAAGGAACTTTGATGTGGAGATGGAAGTATGCGATGGAGCACCATCCTGCTGAAAAATTTGGCCTTTTTTATGGTTGGGAATATAAGAGGTAGCTAAGATTTCTTGGTATTTTAGACTATTGATGTTGCCTTCCACCCTGCAGATCCCTCGCACACCCCCATACTGGAAGTAACCCCAGACCATGATTTCGCCTCCACCAAACTTCACTGTTTTCTGGGTAAATCTCAGCTCCAAGCGGGTTCTAGTAGGTCTCCTGAAATATTTGCGACTGTGGAGTAATTCAACAGAAGATTCATCTGAAAAATCCACCTTCTGCCACTTTTCCAGAGTCCATCCATTTAGCAGGCTGTGGCCCTTGGCAAATGCCACACGGTTTTTCAATTGTCTTTAGTTTAGTGCTGGCTTATGGGCACCGATTCGACCATGGAGGCCATTTTGAGACAGAATCCGACAAACTGTTCTGGTTGACACAGGGACTTCAGGTGACCCGTTCTCGTGGAGCTCTGCTGCAGTGGAAAATGGGCTGGCCTTGGATTTTTGAGCCAACAAACGGTCCTCTCGAGCAGTTGTCTTGCGGGGTCGGCCTGACCTGGCCTTGTCCAAAACGCCTCCAGTCTCTTCAAATCTTTTTTTTATCCTCTGAACTTGATGCTGAGCCACATTGAAGGTGTCTGCCACATCAGCAGTGGATCTGGTCTTCAGCCTCTTGATAATCAAAACTTTAGTCTCCGGGTGAATCTTAGGCATGTTTGCAGAGGTCTAGTGTATACTGGTGTTTTTATACACACCTGAGACCTAATTGATATATTATTAGTCACAGGTGAAGCTCATATAACAAGGCGACAACACTTATGTCTTGGCAAAAATTGACTCAATGGGCTGTACCAAGCTGTGAATATTAGAATACTTTGTCAGTTTCGTTTTGCACTGAAACATTATTACAAAAGCTGTTGGGATTAAAACGACTCATTTCTTGTAACAAAATCTTGATTAGAAATATATTTTAGCGGCTCTTCAGGTCAATTTGTACACAAGCGACAAGACTTGTCAGGGACTGTATTAAGATCAGTATAGAAAATGTGGTAAGATCAGCATAGAAAAAATTAAGGGAAAAGGGAGTATAGTAGCCAGATCATGTAGATACATCAGACTGATCTCAAGTATCTGTCAGATTTATAGTCAAACTTGATATATATATAACAGGTTTGATATCGACATATCATATTCTTATACAGCCCTGCAGAACCAATTTATGATAATAATTATAGCATTATAACCATGTTATCAAGAGATCCCCGCTGTTTACAGACTGAAAATCCTGCTACAGTGGTGAGATGAGAAAAAAAAAAAAAAAAAAAACGCTAAATGTATCTGCTGCCACCGAGTGGAAATAAGAAATAAGACAGCATACTAGATAATTGGACCCAGAGTCACATTCACATAATCTAGGTAATTTGAATTATTATGGACATGTACAGTATATTGTGCCAACAATTTATACAGCTCTTTAAAGTGGAGGGCCACCCTGAAAAAAAAAAATTGCACCAAAAATCTTAAAAAAACTAAAAAAAAAAAAAATTTGAAAAAAAAAAAAATTGAAAAAATATTTTTTTTTTAAAACTTACCTGAAGCCTTGTTGCTAGGCAGTCTTCCTAATCTGCCTCTTCCTATTCCGCGGCGTGTCCTGTTCCTCAGTGAGCGGCCCCGTTGCCTTCTGGGAACTGTGTGTGCGCAGTAGGAAACTGGCAGTGAAGCCGCAAGGCTCCACTGCCTGTTTCCCTTAGTTAGGATGGCGGTGCCCGGATCCGAGAACCGAGGGACAGGTCGGCCTCGGGCGGCCGACATCGCGGGCACCCAGGATAGGTAAGTGTATTTAAAGTCAGCAGCTACATTAATTACTGTACAGTCACATCAGTCCCTGCCCTCAAGGTGTCTATTTTACATACACACATACCAGGGCCAACCTAGAGAGAAGCCATTTAACCTACCAGCATATCATTAAAGTAGAAGAAAACAGGGTACCCAGAGGAAACCATGCAAGTGCAGGGAGAACATGCAAACTCCATGCAGACAGCATCCAGGCCAAGAATCGGGCCAAGGATGCCAGTCCAGCAAGGCAGAAACGCAAACATTTAATTCACTAAACATGACAGAAGAATGTTCACATATGTTAAGTTATTCACGGATGCGTTTTTAACCGCATCAAATTCGCATAGCATGTAAATGTGATCGGCTTTCAATGGAGCCGGTTCACACATATGTGGGGCGGTCATGGTGCGGTTTTGAAAAGGGTTCTGTGCATTTTTGGGTCCGGTTCGGGTGTAAATTCAGGTAAAAAATTTGCACCTGAATCACACCTGAACTGGTGAAAAGAAAAGCACCAGACTCTGGACTACAAACCGCAGACGCATATGTGTGAACCCAGCCTAATACTACCAGCATGCATGTTCTGTAGCAAAGCAGCAACAAGGGTATGATCTTAAGGGGTGGAACCTGTGTCCCTCAATGGACACTGAGAAAAGAATGTGAGTATAAAAAACGTATTTTCTCTCTCGTCCATTGAGGAACATAGAAAGTCTTAAACCTTCTGGACTTCCAAAAGTAGCCCAAGTAAGACGTGAGAAAAAGCAAATAGACACAAGGCCTAATATAACAAGAACTGGGTACTTCTTGCAGCTTAACCACTTCCTAAAATATACGCGCATATAGGGGGCCTCTTGGCAGGTGAGTTTCAACTCTGAGAGGCCTCATCTATGCGGCCTTATGTAAACAGTTTTCTGTGCTGAGAGCACACACCCTGCACGCTCCCAGCACAATTACCGCCGGAGACTGGAAAGCTCCCGATGCATACGTGACAGCCAATCGCAGCAGTCAAATGAATCGAAAGCCCACCTCCCGGCATTTAGAGGCTCTTAAAGGCTGGGAGGCAGCATCGGGAAGGGGTTAAAGAACTGCCCGAATGACCTTAGGCCTGAAGCTGGCAAAAGAAGGGGCAGAAATTCCCTCAAGGTAGAAGTTAGAGAACGTGTGAACAGAAGATCTGATGGCAGCCTTGCAACGTTGGGAAAACAGAGGCTTGATGCTGAAAAGTCTAGGAGTCGCTCACAGCTCTAGAAGAGTGAGCTTTAACAGGAAAAGGAAGTACCCAATCATTTCCAGTACCCAGTATTTCCAATTTAGTATTTAAATTTGGAAAAACCCCACTATGTTCATGTGTTCCCACACCCAAAAAAAATATTTAGATATATATGTGTTTTTCTCCGGCCGATGCTTAGAAATCGCGGTGGCCGATATGTGATGCCGATTTTTTTTTTCTTTCCCTTCATCTCATAAAATCTAACAGTTAGACCCCTTTCACACTGGGGCGTTTTTGGGCTAAAAATAGCGCCTGTAAAATGTCAGTCTGTGTGATATCCCAAGTGCTTTCACACTGAGGCGATGCACTGGCAGGATGTTAAAAAAAAAGTCCTGCAAGCAGCATCTTTGGAGCGGTGTATACCGCTCCTCCACAACTCCTGCCCATTGAAATGAATGTGCACCGCTGCCGAAGCGCCTGCAAAGCGTTTCGGCAGCGGCACTTCAGGGGCGCATTTAACCCCTTCCTCGGCCGCTAGCTGGGTTATAAGCGCGCTGCTAAAATGACGGTAAAGCGCCGATAAAGGTAGCAGCGTTTTACCGTCAACGCATGCCCGCTCCAGTGTGAAAGCAACCTTAAGTGATACAGAAAATGTTTTACATTTAAACATTTATTAAACAAAACAAACCTCCAATCAGTTCACTTGTATGTAGAGTTTAGATTAAAAAAAAATAAAAAAAACTATATCTTAAATATTAAATACACAAAAAGAACAGGTAATCAAAATTTTTGGATGAAAAAAAAAATGGGCTAACTTTACTGCTCAGTTTTTTTTTTATTTATTAGTGTATTTTTTCAAAAAATATTGCGTTTGAAAGACCGCTGCGCAAATACCGTGTGATATAAAATATTGCAACAACCGCTATTTTATTCCCTAGGGTCTCTGCTAAAAATATATATATAATGTTTGGGGGTTCTAGGTGATTTTCTACCAGAAAATACAGGATTTTTACTTGTATGCAACAAATGTCAGAAAAGATTTAGTCTTTAAATGGTTAAACAGAGCTTCTACACACAAATTTAGTTCATTCAGAAGTGTAAACATTGTATCACTTCAGGTTCTTTTTATCAGATTTGGCAGGCTGCCCAGAGGAGGAGAGAAGTGCTTCACAGAAGATTTCAGGCAATTTGTATTGACTTCTATTACAGAAGTCATTTGCAAGTCCGCTGATATCGGCCTTTTTTATAAGCACAATCGCCTGATGCCGATTAAGTAAAAAACACCAAATATCGGCCGGCCGATATATTGGTCGACCTCTAATAAATATAATATATATCTATATAATGTTTAAGATGTTTCTCAGGAGGAGGTGTTATGGCTGATGGCAAGGTTTTTTGAACAATGTCAGAGTGAGCCTGTCCTAAGTCTATCTTCGTTAACATACAATGCAAGAAGCCCAGCGTCTACACATTTAACCATTTGTTAGGACAGACTGTTTAAATCCAGTTACAATTGATCATGAACATCTGCCTGTACAGTACAGACATGGTTAATTAAGGCCCCCTTAGAAACAAAGACAAACTAGTAGGCATTTTCCATGTTGAATGGTCCAGTATAGAGCATATAAAAGGGTAAGCTGTAATTTTTAACGTTATGCTATGTGAATGGGGTCATGTAACAAATATAAAGTAGGTCCGAATTTGACAGCAAGTGAAAATACACTTTAAGATTATAAGCCTAAACAATGGTCTGTTGAGCCACTGAGAAATGAGTAACACATAGCTGGGGAGCCATTGTGTGTCCTATCCAGAATTACAAGAAGGTAATCAGCAGTTCTGAAAGACTCAGTGGCTAAGAGACCGACCCATATAGTCTGAACCACATTCAGACAACCAAAGGAAATTTCCTTTTGAGAAACCTGAGCAGACAAAGGGACAGGAGAACAATGTACTGGTTAAGGTGAAGGGTAGAGACTATCTTAGGCAAGAAGGAAGTCCTGGGCTGCAACACCACCTTGTCCGTATGCAAGACAAGGGCACCAGTTGAAACAGTCACCGTGCAGAGATAATAGCTACAAGGAAGCAATGTGGTTGCTGAGAGAAGAGAGAGGAACGTTCAAATGGAGGCTTCTAAATTGCCAGATTCAGATTCCATGAAGTAACAGGTGAACAGACTGAGAAACCACATAGGAAAAATCCCTGCAGAAAGATCCTAAATAGAGAGTGTGAAGCCAACAACCTCTGAAACACAATAGAAAGTAAAGAGACTTTTGATGGTGCTAGGACCCAAATGCTGGTCAAGACCCAACCACAAGAAAGAGAGGATCCTTCCCCATTGGAAAGCTCCAGAATTGGAAGCCTCAAGACTCACACAAAGTGAAGTATGCCTTCCACATAGAACGATAGAACTACAGGGAATGGACCTCATACAACTGAACATCACAGTAATCCCAAAGTAAGAGATATCCCTGTCCCTTAGAACCTAGGTTTCAACCGCAATGACATAAAAACCAGCAACCAAGAAGTAGGATGGCAAAACGGCCCTTGGGACAGTAGATCTGGACAGCTTGCAGTTTCACATGCAGTCTGCTAGACATCTTGCCAGGTCTGGGTACCACATCTACCTGTGAATCCAGATCAATGAGGAACCTCACTACGTGATCCTGTGAAGTAGACAAGGCAGAAGTTATAGGATCTCATGATCTCTATGCAGAATTTCCAGATTTATTCATGTAACTAGTGTAGAGAGTTCCCTGCTTTTAACTTTTCCTTCTTAGATCAAAGGAATAAACTTCTGTGTGTAGATGAGGGAAGTTTAACCACATAAAGATTAAACCTTTTTCTGACTCTTGTTTCTTACAAAGTTAAAATCAGTATTTTTTTCCTAGAAAATTACTTGGAACCCCCAAACAAGCATTATATATTTTTTTTAGGAGAGACCCTAGGGAATAAAATGGCGATTGTTGCAATATTTTATGTCACACTGTATTTGCGCAGCAGTCTTTCAAATGCAAATTTTGGGGGAAAAATACACTTCAATAAATTAAAAAAAAAAAACGAAACAGTAAAGTTAGCCCAATTTTTTTGTATAATGTGAAAGATGGATGTTACGCCATGAGAATCGTGATCTTTATTCTATGCAAAAAAATTGTGATTCTCATTTTAGCCAGAATCGTGCAGCTCTAGTGTACTGATCCCTCCAAGCCAGCAGAGGATCCATTGCTTCCGCCAGTAGATCCTTGCATCTGGATACAAACCCGTGGGCAGAGGGATAACCTAAAGGTTTAAGATTTCCTGTGTCCCTCAATGAAAGAGAAAGAAATCCACATTTTCAGTAATCTTCAATTAGCATTTCTAGTTGATGTTGACCCAAGCACTTCAATGCTTTATTGATCCAAAACAAGTATATGCAAGTCAAGAAAAACACCTTTAACCACTTCAATACAGGGCATTTTCACCCCCTTCCTGCCCAGACCAATTTTCAGCTTTCAGCGCTGTTACACTTTGAATGACAATTGCGCAGTCATGCAACACTGTACCCATATGCAATTTGGATAATTTTTTTTCCCACAAATAGAGCTTTCTTTTGGTGGTATTTGATCACCTCTGCGGTTTTTATTTTTTGCGCTATAAACAAAAAAAAGCGACAATTTTGAAAAAAAAAATAAAAAATTAATATTTTTTACTTTTTGCTATAATAAATATCCCATTTTAAAAAAATTTCCGCAGTTTAGGGCGATATGTATTCTTCTACATATTTTCAGTAAAAAAAAAAATAAAAAAACGAAATAAGCGTATATTGATTGATTTGCACAAAAGTTATAGCGTCTACAACAAAGGGGATAAATTTATGCCGTTTTTATTGTTTTTTTTTTTACTAGTAATGGCGGCGATCTGCATTTTTATCGTGACTGCGATATTGCGGCGGACACTTTTGACACCATTTTGGGACCATTCACATTTATACAGCGATCTGAGCTATAAAAATGCACTGATTACTGTGTAAATGTGACTGGCAGGGAAGGGGTTAAAACAAGGGGGCGAGGAAGGGGTTAAATGTGTATCCTAGGGAGTGATTCTAACTGTAGGGGGAAGGGACTCACAAGGGGAGGAGACCGATCGGTGTTCCTCTATACTGGGAACACACCATCAGTCTCCTCTCCTCTGACAGGACGTGTTTACACACACAGATCCACGGTCCTGCTGTGTTCACAGTCAATCGCGGGTGCCTGGCGGACATCGCGGCCGCCGGGCACGTGCATCGGGTGCCTAGTGACGCGGCGGGCACGCACCGCCTAGAGGCTCAGGAAGTAAAAGACGTCATATGACAGCGGCCTGGAGGGACAAAGGGCTCCTGCCGCCGTCATATCACTATGCGCAGTAGGGAAGTGGTTAACCATTTGCTCTAAGTAACATTTATTTTGCCATTTGCAATTAAATGCTGAAGCTTGTGTTACCTTCATCTACAGTAAATTGGCAGCTTTTGTCGTTGTAAAAAAGGATTTTCTTCTTGTCCGGTCTCGTAACAAATGTAATCTGGTCCCCCAGTGCCTTGTGTGAAATAAAGTACATATAAATCATAAATTAAAATGTATAATGAGCAACATCAGCATTCATGCAGTTATCCCTAGCAATCAAATTACACTTTCAACACTTTAGAATAAGTTAAGAAAGAGGATGCTTGCTGCTATGGATTACTGTATTAGGCAAAGCTTATTTTACTATAAAAAAAACTGCAATATACACATTCTCTGTTATTTGGTGAGCTATACCACAGATGATCATGCTTGGTATGGACTAAATACTAACAACAAACAGCTCAACAGAAAAAAAAAAACAAATGTCTAGAGCAATGAACACAACATTATAATTTAGGACACTAAAAGGAAAACAGAATCAATGGATAGGTTCACCTTTGGGAACATGTTACATGTCCCACCTGTTTTAGGGTGGAACATGTAAAAAGTTCCCACTACTGCACCTTCTTGCTGATCTTCTCCCCGCACCCGCTGTCACAATTTGAAAAGAATACGGCCATGTCATTCATTCAGAGACCTGTGAATGAACGAACTACAAGTATTGACAGCCTTTGCGGCCGACAGCTTGTAGTTCTCAATAAACTGCCAGGGCGCAAGATAACGCTCTAGGAAGTTCATTGAGTCTTCCTGCCATTGTGTAACGCCTGCCCGTACGAGGTTCGAGCAGACAAATACACTGACAGTCTGCAGGAGCAGGAGATTGCACCTGTGATCTGCTCATCATGGATGAAATGTTTTACAGTAGGGGTCTCAAACTGGTGGCGCTCCAGCTGTTGCGAAACTACAACTCCCATCATGCCTCTTCCTGTGGGAGTCATGCTTTTAGCTGTCAGCCTTGCAATACCTCATGGGACTTGTAGCTTCACAACAGCTGGAGGGCCGCCAGTTTGAGACCCCTGCTTTACAGGCTCCTAAAACTTGCAAAAAAGTGCATTTAATATTTTTTCTTTTGAAAAGTGAACTTATCCTTTAAAGTTAAATTCCAGGCAAACCGCTAAATTACACAGTTTAAACTCATATTTGAAAGGTGTTCTAGCTGCAAATGATTTAATTTTTCTACCCATCCAGTCCCAAACAGTTTTACAGCCCTGTCCAGCAGCAAAGTTAGGTTGGTGACCTTACTTTAGCGTACTCCAGTTCATCAACAGAGTTGCATCACCTCCTTGATCACATTATGTGACAGGGCAGTGAAAGACAGCAGCAAAATCATTAGCTCATCCTCTGCTGATTCTGCTTTCTCCCTATCAGCATCTTCACTATTGCTATATGTGCATTCAAGGACACCTGTGCCTATCAGCATGTTCACTATTGCTATATGTGCATTCAAGGACACCTGTGCCTATCAGCATGTTCACTATTGCTATATGTGCATTCAAGGACACCTGTGCCTATCAGCATGTTCACTAGTGCTATATGTGCATTCAAGGACACCTGTGCCTATCAGCATGTTCACTAGTGCTATATGTGCATTCAAGGACACCTGTGCCTATCAGCATGTTCACTATTGCTATATGTGCATTCAAGGACACCTGTGCCTATCAGCATGTTCACTAGTGCTATATGTGCATTCAAGGACACCTGTGCCTATCAGCATGTTCACTATTGCTATATGTGCATTCAAGGACACCTGTGCCTATCAGCATGTTCACTAGTGCTATATGTGCATTCAAGGACACCTGTGCCTATCAGCATGTTCACTATTGCTATATGTGCATTCAAGGACACCTGTGCCTATCAGCATGTTCACTAGTGCTATATGTGCATTCAAGGACACCTGTGCCTATCAGCATGTTCACTATTGCTATATGTGCATTCAAGGACACCTGTGCCTATCAGCATGTTCACTAGTGCTATATGTGCATTCAAGGACACCTGTGTCTATCAGCATGTTCACTATTGCTATATGTGCATTCAAGGACACCAATGCTGTCCCTCCTTGCACCCCTGGAGTTACATATAATAGATGTTTTAAAAAACAATGTCTTTCACAGGTTTATACATTTGATAGCTGTTAGTATTGTCCCGAAGCACAGCATGTTTTATGGTCTATGTAAAGAGGGCAAACAAAAAGTAAACAATCAAAATGATAACAAACACTTAGAAAGTATGCCTTCAGAACATATTCAGTTTATTTTGGAACTGCAAAATCCTCAAATGCGTTCAGAGAAGGAGGTGAAAATCTACTTTGCACCCCAGCATTTCCCATAAAAAAATGATTTGGTAACTTCGGAGGACACAAAAGTGTTTGGCTCTTTGTGTTCATTAAACAACTCCTCTATATGTTTAGCAGTGTAAACGGGTATGATCATCCTGCAGTGTAATATTTGAGGAATATTTGAGGAAGTGCCTGCACTCCATGGTGCACCTAGTGCTTTTAGAAAGCCTAATAATTTCTCGACTGTAACATTATCATGCAGAACAGGCATCACTAAATGGCAGACCGCCATCTGGATCAAGTCACTGTCCCATCCGGACCCACGGTCATGCCATTTAGGAGCCACTTTCTTCCCCCACAGCAGAGCAGAGGGCAGGAGGTGGGACAGATCAAGAGCGAGAAGCACAGTAGCACTGCATGGAGGGCAGGAGCAAGTAACTTTGTATGTTAACCAGCAGATGAATAGTTGCTAGAACACATAGCGGTCCTAGCAACCAATCACCAGCTCCTTAATATGCAAAAGTTAACTTCGGCAGCCCCCGCCTGATGTGAACATACAGAGAGGTCTACTTTGGTAAGTGGGGGGGGGGGGGGGGGGTGATGTAAAGGTGCAGAGAATGCAAGAGTGTGCGCGTGTGTGTAAAGGGGGTGATGTGAAGGGGGCTGATGTATATGGGCAGAGATCTCTAGTGTGTGTGTGTGTGTGTGTGTGTGTGTGTGTGTGTGTGTGTGTGTGTGTGTGTGTGTGTGTGTGTGTGTGTGTGTGTGTGTGTGTGTGTTCGTTCAGGTGCTTATCTAATAGTTTTTTGAAACTATCGATGCCCCCCCGCTGAAACCACCACATCCTTGCCGCTCTTACAGTAAAGAACCCTCTACACAGTTTAAGGTTAAACCTCTTTTCTTTTAATTTTAATAAGTGGTCACATGTCTGATCAAACTCTCGTCTGCAAAAAAGTTTTATCCCTATTGTGGGGTCCCCAGTATGGCATTTGTAAATTGTAATCATATCCCCTCTCAAGCGTCTCTTCTCCAGAGAGAATAAGTTCAGTGCTCGCAACCTTTCTTCATAACTAAATGTCCTCCAGACCCTTTATTAGCTTTGTTGCCCTTCTTTGTACTTGCTCCATTTCCAGTACATCCTTCCTGAGGACTGGTGCCTAGAACTGGATAGCATACTCTAGGGGTGCAACGGATCGTCATCGATCCATACGGATCAACCTCCGCGGATCGGGACACCCGCGATCTGCGGAGCGCTCTGTGGCCTCTGCCATAGGAAAGGCCGCGGCTTTGGCCTAGCTCCGGAGCGGCGGCCACCTTGTTACACCTGGCGGCCGTTTACCACGTGATCGCTCCGTCAAATGACGGAGCGATCACTTGTAACAAACCGGTTCCTCTTTCCCCTCTGTGTACTGATCTGTACAGTGGAGGGGAGAGTTCGGATGGCAGAAGTGCCAATACTCTGCCATGCCCGGACAATACTCTGCCATGCCCGGACAATACTCTGCCATGCCCGGACAATACTCTGCCATGCCCGGACAATACTCTGCCATGCCCGGACAATACTCTGCCATGCCCGGACAATACTCTGCCAGTACCCTGCAATACCCTGCTAATATATTATTACAGTGGGGGAGATTGTGGATATTACAGTGGGAGAGATTTTTTTTTGTTGATCCGAAAATGATCCGAACCGTGACTCCTGATCCGAGGAACCAATTCGAACCGTGAGTTTTTTGATCCGTTGCACCCCTAGCATACTCCAGGTGAGGGCGGACTAAAGTCTTGTAGAGCGAGAGAATTATCGCTTTATCCCTGGAGTTAATCCTATTTTTAATGCATGCCAATATTGTGTTTGCTTTTTTATCAGCAGCTTGGCATTGCATGCCATTGCTGAGCCTATCATCTACTGCCCCCCCCCCCAGGTCCTTTTCCATCCATAGATTCCCCCGGAGGTTTACCTCCTAATGAGTAGATTGCCTTCACATTTTTGCCACCCAAATAAAATTTTACATTTTTCTAAATTAAACCTCTTTTGCCATGTAGTTGCCCAACCCATTAATTTGTTCAGATCTTCTTGCAAGGTTTCCACATCCTGCGGTGACGTTAGTGCCCTGCTTAGCTTAGTGTCATCCGCAAATACAGAGCTTGAACTGTTTACCCCATCCTCCAGGTTGTTTATGAACAAGTTAAACAGGATTGATCCCAGCACAGAACCCTGGGGAACCCCACTACACACCACTGACCATTCCGAGTATTCCCCATTTATCACCACCCTCTGAACTCTCCCTTGTAGCCAGTTTTCAATCCATGTACTCACCCTATGGTCCATGCCAACAGACCTTACTTTGTACAGTAAAGGTTTATGGGGAACTGTGTCAAATGCTTTTGCAAAATCCAGATACACCACGTCTATGAGCCTTCCTTTATCTAGATGGCAGCTCACCTCCTCATAGGTTAATAGATTGGTTTGACAAGAACGATTCCTCATGAATCCATGCTGATTACTGCTAATGATACAGTTTTCATTACTAAAATCTTGTATATAGTCCCTTATCATCCCCTCAAAGAGCTTGCATACAATTGATGTTAGGCTAACTGGTCTGTAATTCCCAGGGATGTATTTTGGCCCTAAATATTGGTGCTACATTGGCTTTTCTCCAATCAGCTGGTACCATCCCAGTCAGTAGACTGTCAGTAAAAATTAGGAACATTGGTCTGGCAATTACATGACTGCATTCCTCAAGTACCCTCGAGTGCAAGCCATCTGGTCCAAGTGATTTATTAATGTTAAGTTTCCCAAGTCTATTTCTAATTCTGTCCTCTGTTAGCCATGAGGGTGCTTCCTGCAATGTGTCATGAGGACAAACACTGCAGTTTCAGTTACTGAAGCCCCCGGATTCCCTCGTGAAGACTGAGGAAAAGAATACATTTAATACCTTTACCATCTCCCCATCCTTTGTAACCAGGTGTCCATCCTCATTCTTTATGGAGCCAATATGATCTGTCCTCCTTTTTTACTGTTTATATACCTAAAAAGAATTCCTTGGGATTTTTTTTTTTGCTCTCCTGCGCTGTGTGTCTCTTTCGTGTTCTATCTTAGCCGCCCTAATTGCACCCTTACATATCTTGTTGCATTCTTTGTAAAGTCTGAATGCTGATGATGATCAATCAGCCTTGTATTTTTTGAAGGTCTTCTACTTTGCTTTTATATGCATTTTTACATTAGAGTTAAGCCATCCAAGACTTTTGTTCACTCTTTTAAATGTATTTCCCAATGGGATGCACTGGCTAATGCCCTTATTTAATACGCTTAAGCAAACCCATCTCTCCTCCGTATTCTTTGTTTCTAAGATTTTATCCCAATTTATATCTTCTAGCAATGTTCGTAGTTTAGGGAAGTTGGCTCTTTTGAAATTCAGTGTCTTTGTGTTCCCCTTGTGTTTCCTATTTGTGTGATTTACACTGAAGCCAATTGACCCGTGATTGCCGTTTCCTGAATTCTTCCGTATTTCCACATTTGTGATCGGGTCTGTATTGTTGGTAATCGGTAGCTCTAGTAACGCCTTGTTTCTAGTTGGTGCGTCTACCATCTGACCCATGAAATTATCCTGCAAGACATTTAGGAACTGGCGAGCCTTAGACGAATGCGTGGTTCCCTCCCACCCAGTCTATGTCTGGATAATTAAAATCCCCCATTATGTGAACACTTCCCATCCTTGCTGCCAATCCAAATTGTGATAGGATGTCCGTCTTACCCTCCTCCCTCAGGTTAGGGGACCTATAGCATACACCCAGTATTATTTTCCCCTTAGCTTCACCCATTAGGGATTCCACCTCCTCCCTAGCTCCCTTATTGATGTCATCTCTCACATTCACTTGTACATTAATCTTGATATATAGGCATACCCCTCCCCCTTTTTCACCCACTCTATCCCTGCGATAAAGGGAATACCCTTGAATGGTTGCCAGCCAATCATGAGAGCTGTTGAACCAGGTCTCTGAAATTCACACAAATGCAAAATCCTCCTCGTTCAACAATATCTCTAGTTCACCCATCTTGTCCGCCAGGCTCCTGGCATTGGTGAACATGCCCCGTCGTTTAGACCGGTCGCAATCGGTCCTCTTATTGGGTGTTCCGAGATTGCAAATAGGACTTGTTACTATACTTACCTCGGGGTTATGTGCTTTAGTCAACCTTCCACTAAAGCCCCCAATACTACCCTCTAGAATTATGTTCATTAATGACTATCTACTACATTTGGACCTCCCCCCCCCCGCCGCATAGTTTAAAAACCCCTCTAACTTTTCGGCCATCTTCACTCCCAGCAGATCTGCACCCTCCTCAGGTGCAGTCCATCCCTTCTATAGAACTACGACCGGCTGACAAGTCGGCCCAGTTCTCCAGGAACCCAAACCCCTCCTTACTACACCAGCACCTCAGCCACTTGTTTATTTCCCTAATCTCCCTCTGCCTTTCTGGTGTGGCTTGATGTACCTGTAGTGTTCCTGAAAATACTACCTTGGAGGTCCTTTTCTTCAATTTAGCTCCTAAGTCCCTAAAATCGTTCTTGAGGACACTCCATCTGCGTCCGACTGTTATTGGTGCCAACGTTTACCATGACAGCCGGGTCTTCCCCAGCCCCTCCCAGTAATCTGTCCACCAGATCCGTGATATGACGAACCCCATCGCCCATTAGATAGCATACAGTTTGGCGCTTCAGGTCTTTGTCACAGATTACCCTCTCTGTGTTTCTAAGAATTAAGTCCCCTACCATCAGAATCCGTCTATCTTTTCCCTTCCCTCCCACTCTCACTGGAGGGGTTCTTCCCCTGGCAGCTAGGAGAGTCCCTCAGCTCCAGCAGTGCTGGTCCCTGAACGGTTTCATCAATGTTACTCAATAGAGCGTACTTATTGGGATGCTCCACAGCCCAGGATCGGCCTCCCTGGCACTTCCCCCTCTATCCTTCCTGTCACCCATCTACTCGTTTCTAGTGCCTGCACCTCTGTCTCCACCCACCTCTGTGCTGGCCCCTGCCGGCACATGCCGGGTACGTTACCGGCTCTCCTTTAGTATGGAGGGTCTTCTCAGTGCCGATAGTTGCTTCCCTAGACTCAGAACCTGGGCTTCCAGGGAAACAATGTTCTTACATTTTGCACAGCAGTATTCGCCCTCGATCAGATGATCAAGAAACGCATACATGTCGCAAGATGTACACTGAGTCACATCTTCACACCCGCCGGCATCATACCTACTAATTTAATGAGGATTATACCCTGTCCAAATTACCTAACAACTAGCTTCCTGACACTAGTACTGGACAATATAATACACAGGTACTCGCAGCCCACGTGTACTCACACTACACAGGTATCAACTCACAATATTTAACAAAAACAGTTACTCCACAATACACAGCGTCCCCGCTAAACATAGTCGGTCAGTCTTTTTTTTTTTTTTTTTTTTTAATAACGGGTAATGACTGCTCTTCTCAATCTCCCATGAAATCTGAAACTTGCAGAGCTTGTCCGTGTCTATGGTCACCCCTACAGTTTCAATAATAATATTACTAACAGGACATTTCAGATGCTACTTACAGGTTTGATTACTCCTGTTATAACCTCCTGTTTTCAAATCTGATTTTTTTAACTCACCACTTAGTCCAGTTCCACTTGGTCTAAGTTCCAGCAAGCAAAAAGGTGGCAAGCTCGAAGATGAGCAGGCTCAAAATGAGTTCTACAGAAAGTTATATAGGCCTCAAGAACCTGTGACCAATTAACCACTCCCCTTAATTAGTAGGCTGAAGGAAGGAAAGAAAAAAAAAAGGCTGCTTAAAAAGTGACAGAAAAGGTGTTAAAAAAGCTGCAAAGAAAAACCCAAAAGAAAACAAAAATGCAATTCAGCAATCACCAGCAGTCAAAAGCGAAATTTGTTCACACTCTCCACTCAAGGTTCCCACTGTTCAGCTTCCAACCAGTAAGTCTGGCCTTGCCATGTGCTAGAATTGTTGACAAGGTTAGCATTAAAACCTCAGATTTTGCCGTTTCTTTGGCACTACACCTGCAGTTCTAGCACTGACTAGCTGAATTCCTTAAAACTCCATTAGCAGTTTCATATGGCTATATAAAATCACATATCAAAGTGACAACTGCTTAAAATGTTGACACATAATAGTAACTTGCAATGAACCTAAATATTCACTTCTCTACTGTTAATGATTTTCCTTTCAATAAACTTTTTTTTTTTTTTACGGACAATGCAATGTGCCATGAACTTGCTAGTAAATTTGACTACTGCAGATAAAGTCAAATACCTAGCTCAGTCCCTGCCCTTCTGGCATGTCATAGTCCCTCTTCTGGGAGCATCCAACTATCTGCGATAGCCAAGCAACTGCACCTCTCCCCACACCTCCCTTTATAACTTTTTATTTTACAGCCAGGGAAACAGTGAAGGGGAAAACTATAGAGTGTCACTTAAGCGAGCTTGGAGTCTGCCGATATCACATCCAAGATGGCGGCGCCCAACAGCAGCTTCAGGGCTTTTGGGTGTCTACAAAAGGGAAGCTTACAAGTAAATAACGTACATTAAAACACAGTGAATGCACATGTAAATCTTATAGGAAGATTGTTGGTGAAATCAATGGTCTGACAACAGGGTCTTATGCAGCATTTCTGTACTCTTGTCCATTTCCTGTATATCTTGCAGATATCAACTGCTGGCCAATTTGTTTTAAGCACACAAAAGATGCAGAAGGTGGATCCGTGGGAGCAAGGCCAAGTTTGTAATATGAACCCTCAATTCAAATCTTTCAGAAATTCATAGACTTACTCCCATCCCTCTTTTCTTTGAAAGCGACTCTCAGGACAGACTTTAATGGACCACTTCCTTCCCCATTAGCAACTCTTGTAATGATTAAGAAGCAGATGAAGAGGAGCCTATAACTTCTTATAAATACCTAAAGCATGATGTTGGCACATGTCACCCAGAGTTCTTCAAAATGCACAGACGGTAAACAAATTGTTACATTTTTGTTTGACATGTCCCTTTCAAGTAAAGGAGAAAACAAAGCAAATACCTTAATTGCCTTTTGTGAGTTGGGAAGTCCTTCTTCTATATCGTCTAGTAAGATTCCCCCCAGTCCCCTCTGATCATGCTTGTCCAACAGTCTCAGAAGAGCCCTCTTGTCTTTTAAATTATACTTGGGCTTGAAACCATATTTTCCATCAATAACGTCAATCTTAGGGTTGTTCGCAAGAGCCTGAAATGAGTAAAACAAGATCTTAAATAAAAGAATACTTTAATCAATAATAACATGATGCATTAAATTTGCTATTGGTATTTGCCATATAAAAATAAATTGATTGCTATTAAAACGTGGGTTTTACACATTTATATGTGAAGTGAATTAGGGCTGAAACAAAACGACATAACGGATTAGGAAAATAGTGGTCAACTGAGGTCCAACACGCTTTCGTGATAAAAAGATATGTTAACTACTTCCCACCCGGCCACTGTACATAAACGGCCGGGTGGGCGCTCTCTCCTTCCGCGTGGACGTCCAGGAATGTCTCTCAGAAGCACCGGGATGATGCGTGCCCGATGCGTTCGTGTCAACCGGACATGGCGCATCTCCGATCGACAGGAGGGCTCTGTGATTGGCCCTCCTGATCACATGACAGCCGTGTCCAATCATAGCCGTCATGTCATGTAAATACAGAGCCGGTTGCTGACAACTTCTGACACAGAAGTTGTCAGTGAGGAGAGCAGATCGCTGCAGCCGGCTGGTGATCAGTGAGTATGAGCTGTTTTTTACAGCTTTTTACTCACTGATCACCAGTCTAGTGTCCCCACAGTGTAAACACACAAGGTTGACACACATGTCCCCAAAACATATGTCCCCACATAGTAAAAACACCTGTCCCCCAAATATGTAACAGTAAAATCACATGTCCCAATGATTATCTGCACACACATGTCCATGATCACCTGCGCACATCTGTACATGATCATTTGCCAACATCTGTCCATGATCACACAAACCAATTATTATACACTGAACAGGATTTTTTTTTACCAAAAAACATGTAGCAGAATACATTTTGGCTTAAATTTATGACAAAATTTGATTTTATTGGATTTCTTTTAAAATAGAAAGAAAATAGTTTTTTTTCCCCCAAATTTCCGCTCTTTTTCCGCTTATATCACAAAAAATAAAAAATGGAGTCATGAATAAATACCACCAAAAGAAAGCTCTATTTGTAAAAATATAGTGCTGGCTAGATGGTACCGTGGGATACAGCACCTCATCCCCGAAATAGTCAAGTAACTAGTGGATATGAGGACAGGGGATTAGAACGGTGCTAAGGTCAAGGAATACAAAGAGAAAAGGAAAAGTTTTAAAAGGTACAAAATTACAAAATTTATTGGTATGTCTGCCCTGGGTGTCCGCGCCGTACTCGGACTCTCTGGTCCCCTCCTCTCCATCAGCTGCTGGGAGGTGATGACGCCTCGGTACCTCCCATTCCTCGGCGTCTCACCCTCCCATTCGCCACGCGGCCCGCCTGCTCTGAGCATGCGCACGCGGTGCATCTTGGAACATGTAGTTCCGTGACGCCGCACTGTGCGCAGGCGCGGACGCCCCTTACCCGCGTCCGCACACATGATCATGATGTGATCAGGTGTGGGGGGTATATCAGTAACCGGCCAGTCCCTCAGCCCACACGTTGGACGAGGGACGTGCCTGTAAACTTTCTACACACAGCAATAAGGTAACCCCTTTTTTCTTCATGACACTCAGCATTATTTAAAAAAAATTTTTTTTTTTTTTTTTTTTTTTTGCTCTCCATAGTTCACTATTCACTGAATCCCTAATCATTTCTTGTAGGAGTTACTTTGGATGTACTATCCATTTCTCGGCAATCCTCAACATTGATTGTCTATTAGTCACTCTTTGATATATGGCGTATCAGGTAAATGTGTGCCCTGTCTCCCTACCAGCTTTATCATTTCCTTCAATAGAGTCCGGGCCGCCTCAATTTTTTCCTTTATACCCTTCTTTGCCTAGGACGCACTGCAACTGCCGCCTTTCTAATAAAATAAATTTAAATATATTCCATCTTATGCACTTGATTGCACCAATATGAGATTTCCATCTGGCAGTGTACTCCATTAAGTAAGTTTCCTTCTGATTTTTTCTCCTTTGCTAATCTATAATGATCATTAGTCTTACCTTTAAAGCAACCTATTTTTCTCATTTAGGCCCTTCTTCCACTCGATTGCGGATTCTGTTAATTGTCTTGCTGTGTACATGCATCCATCTACAGGCACTGTGCCCACTGCAATTCAGTGTTTTTAAATAAAAGTGTGAGTCTTTGATATACCCTCTCAAAATAGATACAAATATATATATATATATATTTTCCCGCTTTATTCAATTGATGCATAATTGCATCATTTCTAATCCCTTACATGTAATGTCTTACATCTACTCACATATTCTCAATACATTCCTTTGTCAGGTTTACTGTGTGCCCCCTGCAGGCACATTACACGGCGCGGCCTGCCCGTCATTCCCCTGTGGTGGCGCCATCCGCGCCCCCTCCTTGGGTGTCGGCGTTTCAGGTACGTTTGCGCTGCCGTGACTGGTGGGGCCGCCTGGGTGCATGATTGTCCAGCCACAACATTGATTGATTTGAGCTTGTACCAAAATACTGTATTGCTTAAATGTTTTTGCTCATTTGATGTTTTCCGTATCTCCATATACAGACCCTTTTATATTTTCAATTTCGAGCTCTTGTTCCCTGAGGAAGCCAATGCCTTGGCGAAACATGTAGGAAATTGAGCCCCCACTTCGCCGGCCACCTCCATCTGGCCTATTCCATCATATCCTGGGTCATATGCAGTATACATATTCATTTTAAATGTTAATCGATTTAAGTGTATTTTTCTATGTATGTATTATTACCAATAAATTTTGTACCTTTTAAAACTTTTCCTTTTCTCTTTGTATTCCTTGACCTTAGCACCGTTATAATCCCCTGTCCTCATATCCACTAGTTACAAAGCTCTATTTGTGTGAACAAGATGATAAAAATTTAATTTGGGTACAGCATTGCATGGACGCGCAATTGTCATTGAAAATGCAAGAGCGCTGAAAGCTGAAAATTAGTCTTGGAAGGAAGGGGGTGAAAGTGCCCAGTATTGATGTGGTTAAAAGAGCTAATGGAACAAGAAACTAGACAAGTATTTCATAGAATAGCAAAGGAAAGGTACCAATGGGGAAATAAAAACCGGGGAAATACCTAGTGAAAATGCTCAGAAAGGGGGGGCGTGTCCAGGATGGCGACCTGAGCGGCCACACAGTACAGAGCTCTGCTGGCTAACTTGCCTTTTATACGTTTCCCGGTGAGAAATACACTGCTGCCTGGGACTGTGACTGGCCCTGATGAGACGGCGCTCGGGAAAAGGAACCCCCCTTTTTTTTTTTAAATTGAAAGCTTATGGCGTGCATAACACACCCAAAAAACTTCACCCGGTGCCAAAAAAATGTGCACACACATAAAGAGTGGTCACAAAAAAGTGCAACGGGTACACAGACGTGCCAATTCCCTGATCCCCGTTAGGCGTTAGGCTCCAGACGGGGACAAAGGTACTTTACAATGGTCTATCTGGCCGAAACCAGACAGACCACGTTCTCCGGAGGGTCTGCCGAAACAGAACCCATCCAAGTACTAGGTGGGGCTCCCCCGAGGGGAGACCCCATGAGATAGGGCGAACTAAGCCAGAAGGCCATGTCCACCCCTTCCCAAGACTTTCAGGGCTGGCCCGAGGACCCATCCTTACTCGCCACACAGCGAGACAAACGTGTACAAGACGTGACAAAACATAGGATTCAATCAAAATAAAATAAAATAAAAGAAAGTGGGGAAGGGATAGTAGAGAGGAGAGTGAAAAAGGTGGCCCTAGTGTAAAACAATGACCAGGCCCTCCGACCAGGAATAAAAAATTCCTCTGGTCCCAGCCAAAAGGCCCGGCCCAAGAGGCAGGTGCTAAAAAAGCGTGTTCTATGGTGCCACTCACAGTGATTTTATGGCACCCCTGGACTGCCACTTCAGGGGCACATACTCCATAGGCTTTCAAGACCAACCCTGGCCACCAGCCCAGACCACAGCAGCCCCCACCCCAGGCAGGAAGGCATGGAGTTCTAGAAACTTGGCGAGAGCCCTTTGCCATCATGCCGCACCGTCTTTCCGTCCCTCCTACCTAAATTACATTCGGGAAATACTGGCCGCTCTCCCGGTGGGAGAAAGGGGAGCCAGCGTCCTCTCCCGAATAACTGTCTGGAGCTAGAGCTGCCCCAATCCAGGCCAGAAGGCCAGGGTCCCGACCCTCCAGGACAGACCCCGTGGTTCTCCATCCCCATCAGAAGGCTTCCCTTTCGGCTACAAAACGCTCCAGGTCACCTTTACTTCAGCATCCCATCTCCATCTCGCTAATGGATCAGGGACGGAAGCAAGTGCCACCTCCTGAAAACTGATAAGAAAAGATACTACACTTGATCTTAGCCAAAAGACCGAGAAGGAGGAACCCCTGGCAGAGGTAAACAGCTCCGATTCCCGCTGATCGAGGAGACCCAGCCTCTACCTTCTGCGGCCTGTGTGCTGCCTCGTGGCGGCAGGTGCAGCAATATGGCGTCCCAGACGGACATGGCAGACGAAACCCCTCAGTCGCCAGGCTATGTGGCAGATATGACGATTGCCGCGTTTCAGGCTGCCCTCACGACTAAAATAGAAGCGGTGCAGCTGGAGATGGGTCTTGTGAGACAGGACATCGACAAGCTCCGCTCTCGGGTCTCAGAAACAGAGCAGCGTGTGGGGGCAGCTGAGGATACGGTGGGGGAGCATTCCTCTACCCTCCGCACCATCCAGAATAAAATTAAGGCGTTAGAATATAAAGTGGACGATGCCGAAAATCGCAATAGGAGGAATAACGTGCGCATTGTGGGCACGGCGGAAGGTGTGGAGGGCCCCAATCCCACGGTGTTTGTGGAGGATCTTCTGTGCAACTTGCTACCTAATGCTCACTTATTACACAGTTGAGAGGGCGCATCGTGTTCCAACCAGGCCGGGCCCTGTGGGATCCCCCCCCCCCCCCGCACTTTGAACCTTCGCCTTCTTAACTTTCGCAACAGATGCTGAGGGCAGCAAGAGCACAAGGCGATTTGCAGTTCCAGAATAACAAGTTGCTCATCTTCCCGGACTACTCTATAGAGACCCAGAAATTTAGGAAATCATTTGATCCGGTAAAGGCGGCGTTATGGGCTCGTAACATAAGGTACAACATCCTATTTCCAGCACGTCTTCGGGTCCAAGATGGTGAGACGGTCCGGTTTTTTAAATCTCTGTGGGAAGCTTCCTCCTGGATTGACACCCTGCCCCCCCATCGCTGATCGTGGAAGACAGGGGGATCCTGGTGGGGGGGCGGAAGCCCTCTCTCTTCTTCTCTCATAGCGATCAATGACCTGCCTGTTAATTTCTTGGTTGTATGCTCCCTGTGATGAGATCTAATGCCTGGTTGTTGCTGGGGGCTACTCGCCTTTTGAAGTTTGGAGCCCATGCATTGCTCAGGTACTGTAACATTTCAAGGTTTGTGCCCCTGCTTGCAGGAGAAGTTTTAGTACAGTATTCAACTGTAGTTGCTCCCTGAGGATATACAGTCGCTGATGGTTGGGGGCTCAGTGGCGTGCTGTTGCCCTCCTATCAGATCATATATTTCTGTACTGCTGTGGAAAACAATTTTTTTCCTATGCATGTTTACATGCTGTTTTATTGATATCCAGCATCTCCAGTGCATTGTTGGAGATTGGCCTGCACATAGAACCATCTTTTTCACGTCCCTCTGTTCTATGAATCTGACTTAACGGACATGTTGTCTGTTTGGGGATGTATGCACTCCATGATTGGGATGGGGATGCAGGATGGCGGGAGGGTAATTCTCGTGTTGGGGGGGCGGGAGAGAGAAGATGGGGAGTTTTGACCAGTTTTGTTTTACTTTTCTTTACTTAGTATGTTTGGTGCTTTATGCTGATCACGTCATGCTGTGCAATCTGTCACTAGGCCAGGTCCCAATGCCCGCTTCTCCTTATCTATGCCATCATCTTCAAAGCAGCCCGGACCCAATGGTATATCTGTCTTATGCTATGTGTCACATTTTATACCCAACTGAATATGTCACACATTAATATTATTTCCTGGAATGTGAGGGGTCTCAATTCGTCAGTGAAGCTCTCATTGGCGTTTAAATATCTCCAGAAATATAACCCACATGTTTGCACACTACAGGATACGCACCTCCAGGGCTCAAGGGTTAAGGGACTCCGCCGGCCTTGGGTTGGGTTGCATTACCATGCCACATACTCGACGTATGCCAGAGGAGTCAGTATTCTTATACGGAGGTCCCTGCCCCTTCAGGTTCTGGAGGTGCGCATGAATCCAGCTGGGAGGTATATTGTAATTCATTCATGTCTTTATGGAAGGAATTTGGTATTAGTGGGTCTGTATCTGCCACCTCCTGCATCGGTCTCTACTCTAAACAAAGTAATGCAAGTAGCCCTGAAGTATGATACCCCAGAAATTTTTATGTTGGGGGATTTTAACATGGTTCCCTGTGCGGGGATGGATAGGCTGCAGGGGGTTACTAGGGGGGAGTCCGCCCTGACACACTAGGCCTCCACGTATGCCCTTACTGATGTGTGGCGCTGTCTGCATCCGGACGCTAGGGAGTATACGTGTCATTCGAGCTCTTATAAGACATTGTCACGACTGGATCTGGCCCTTTACTTCACAGATGGCCCTTCCTTGGGGTCGTGGAGGTACGTGTGCTCCCTCGCTGGGTGTCGGATCACACCCCACTTAGTTTGTCTATCTCTATCTCTGCATCTTTTAACAATAAACTCTGGCGACTCTCGGGGTTATGGGCATCAGATGATCGGTTGCAGGAGCCAATGACAGAGTCACTGGTCACATATTGGAACTTGAATAGTGATACTACTTCCCCCCTGTTGAAGTGGGACTCGTTCAAGGCCTGGGTTAGGGGAGCTTACATCTCCCGAATTGCAAAGTTGCAACGGGAATCCTCCAAATTACTAGACCAACTGGAGGAGGGGGCGGCGGTGAGGGAGGCAGAGTTTGTGCTGTCCCCAACCTCAGACAAGTACAAATCCTGACAGCAAGCTCTTAGGTAGCTCTCCCTTCAGCGGTTTGAAAATACCAAAAAGGTCATGTTTTATACCCGGCAGAGATTTTTTGAATATGGGGACAAAAATGGCCGCCTGCTTGGCTAAGACACAAAACCCCGCGACTTACATTGTTAGTGTAAGGGACGTTGACGGTTCACCTCACGTGACACTGGAAAGTATAAACGACCGCTTTATGAAATTCTTTAAAGAAATGTCTAGGGTTACATACTCCCTGACCGACCTAATGACCTTCCTGGACTCCGTTACACTCCCAGCCTTAGCTACAACGGACAGGGAACGTTTGGAGGGGGACATCTCTCTGGAAGAGGTTCAGGCCGCTATAGGGAAACTGCAGGTGGGGGAAACACCTGGCTTAGACGGCCTCCCGACAGAATTCTATTCCAACTTCGCTGAAATTGCTGCCCCTAAGCTCACAACTCTATTCTCAGACCTGGCCTCTCTGGACAGACTTCCTGAATCCTTGGAGGAGGCTGTTGTTCTAATTCCCAAACCCGGTAAAGATGCCCAGGACTGTGCACCATAGAGGCCAATTTCGCTTTTAAATGTGGACGCAAACATTTTGGCAAAAGTACTGGCTAACCGCCTCTCTACTGTTATAGAGGACCTAGTTCACATTGACCAAACGGGCTTCATGCCGGGTAAGGGAACAGACATCAGACGCCTTTTCCTGAACTTGTCCATTCCCCATGATGATCCGGGTGCTCTCGAGTCATTGGCGATTTTAATTAGGGAATCTTCAGGAGGTCCGCGGCCTATGGGTGGGACGCCTAGAGGAGAAATTGTCCCTGTACGCGGACGATGCCTTGCGATATTTAAATGATGCGGGGCCGTCCCTCCTGGCAGCTTTGCGGATCTTTGACGAATTTGGTCTCTTCTCGGGCATCAAAATCAATTGGTCCAAATCAATTCTCTTCCCAATTGATGACTCCTGCTCCGCTTCATTGGGTAGAGGAGTTCAGATACCTGGGTATACAGGTGACCAAGAAATCGACAGTCTTTGTTGATCAAAATCTTCAACCCGTACTCGCCTCCCTTAAAAAGTGCTGTTCGTACTAGGCGGGGCTTCCATTAATTTGCTAGGCCGCATTAATCTTGTCAAGATGATGCTTCTGCCTCGTTTTAATCATGTTTTCGCAATTGTCCAATTACAGTACTTGCATCATTCTTTAAAGAAATTGACCGCTGTTTACACACCTTTATTTGGAACGGGGCGTCCCCCAGACTGGCTAGGTCGATCCTGTCACTACCGCAGGGGTTGGGGGGGCTAGCACTCCCAGACTTTCGTGTTTATTTTTGGGCGGCGACTCTGGTCTTGGTGTGCTTTTGGTTTCAAGGTTCTAGGTACAATGCAGCTGTATGTTTGGAAGATACCTTTTTAGGATCTTTATTGGACCACAGAAATTTAATATTTAGAGGCCCAAGAGCATACCCCTATGTGCCAGGTCCAACATGTACCACATGGACAGTATGGAGGGTAGCAAAAAGTTTTAGCCAACCAGACCAACTATCCCTGCCCAACCTTTGTGGGGTAACCCCCACCTTCCCCACTTTCGCACGGTCCCGGACCTTCATGTGTGGGCTCGTTTTGGGATCAAAACTGTGGGGGATATCATGCCTGTCGGTGTCCTTCTGACCTTCTCTCAGATGTCCCAGAAATTTGGTTCGCCGGGGTGGATGTATTTTATGTATCACCAAATGAGTCACGCAGTTAGGGTTCAGTTCCCCCGGCCTCCAAATATTATAGAAAACCCTATTGAGAGGCTATTGGCCTCTAGGACGGTGGAGAAGCCCCTGTGCACTCTCTATGATGCGCTCCTTTGCACTAAATCTGTCAAAATGGACAAATTATGGGAGTACTGGCAGGTAGATTTCCCATCCTTGGATAGGGAATCTTTGGAGCAAAGTTTGGAACATGGTCCCAAGCTTGTCGTCTCATCCAGGGATAAACTAATATAAGTCAAGTTTCTCCATAGGGTGTATTATACCCCAAAGAGAATTCAGAGGATGTTTCCCATAGGAACATATATGCATATGTTTTGGGATTGTCCTGTCATAGTGCCCTTTTGGCACGCTATTTTTGATTAAATTAATCTCAGGCTGCAAATCAATCTGACTCCTGCTCCAGCTCTGGCTTTACTGGGGATTACTGATGACGAATAGCGTACGCACCACTCGAAATTGCTCATAGCATACCTTTTATATTACGCCAAAAAGGTGATTTTACTCAGCTGGGTCTCCTCATCTCTGCTGACTGTCTCTGGTTGGGAGAGGTTGGTGGATGAAGCACTCCCATTATATAAGATGACATACTCGAACAGGGGGTGTGCGTGGAAATACGACAAGGTATGTGCCCCCTGGACGCTGATATGAAATCTACCACGGGGTTGTGGTGGGGATGAGAGGTTCCCTTCTAATTTTGGGAGCAGCCATCTGTTCTTTTCTCCCCCTCCCTGCCACAGGTGTACGCTGGTTGTGGAAGTGTCCAGGTATCTCAGACTGTATTTTATGAAGGTCAGAGGGCCCCCTTGCGCCCTATAGGATCGCCTAGATTAAGTAAATGACCTACTAAGCTAGTTGCTCAGAACAAAAAGGTAGTTGAAATGTATACAAGTCCTTTACAGAAGTTGTATCTGTTTATTTAACCGGTGTTCCATGTGTATTGTATGGTAATGACATTATCTGAAGTGTATTACATTGTATGAACTTCCTTATTTGAATAAAGCACCTTGTTGTAAAAATAAATGAAAAAAATAAAATAAAAGAAGAAAATGCTCAGAAAGAAAAAAAAAAAAAAAAATCTATAGGATAGCAGAAGTATTTCAAAAATACTATAGCGCATTTTATGCTATAAATCAAAAGGGACCTGAGGAAATGGAAATAAATAGGAGAGAGAGGATAAGGGAAAATTTAAAAGAAGCTAAACTATCTAAAATCTCAGAAGAAAAACGAAAGGTGCTAGAGAATCTGATAACAGAAGAGGAGATTAATATAGCATTAAAGAAACAGCAATGGGGAAAAGCCCAGGTCCCGATGGGTTTACAACCCATTATTATAAACATTTAGTAACAGCAAAAATATGTGCATATATGAAATGACTAGGAATACATTTTGATATGCGAAGAGAAGCATTATTAGCCGCTATTACTGTTAAACCAAAATAAGGGAAAGATGCAACTCTATGCTCCAGTTACAGACCAGTAGCATTATTAGACACAGTTACTAACCTATTTGCTAAAATATTAGCAATGAGTATGAAAGACCACGAGGGATTTAATACACCTAGACCAGGTAGGATTTGTATCGGGAAGGGAGGGGAGAGATAATGGAGTAATCGCTCCGCTCCCCCCTTTTTTTGCCAAATATAATCAGTGGAAGCAAGTCCCCAACTCTTCTCCTGTCAATAGATGCCGAAAAAACATTTGACAGGATAGACTGGGGATTTATGAATACATTAGAGGCAGTAAGCATTGGCCCAAGGAGTTGGATTGGAACATAGTATAATCACCCAAATGCAATGGTGAAAATAAATGGAACGCTATCCACACCATTTGAAATGCATAATAGAACAAGACAAGCTTGTCCCCTCTCTCCACTATTATTTTTCCTATTCTTGGAGCCCCTATTAATGATTTGAAATGTTCTGTTTACATCTCCAACCCAAGGATGACATTACCAAATTTAATGAAACTACTGAAAACCTATAGAGAAGTGTCAAATTTAAAAATTAACTTGGTAAAATCAGAGATTTTAAATATAAATTTGGGTAAACAAGAAGAACATTAGTTAAAACGAGAATTACCATTTATATGGAAAACAACAGAATTGAACTACTTTGGAATAAAACTGACACCAACATTGGGGAAAATGTATCAAACAAACTATATTCCTCTCCTCAAAGAAATTAGGACAGAAATAAAAGGTTTAGCAACAAGACCGCTCTCTTGGATGGGTCGAGTGAATATGGTAAAGATGACAATATTACCAAAAATTATGTATAAATTCCAAATGCTTCCAATTTCTATTCCTCAAACATATTTTAAGATACTAAAAACAATCAATTCAAAAGTTTATATGGCAGAATAAAAACCAGGAGAATAAAGTTCTCAGAAATAAGTAAAAATAAACTGCAAGGAGGCTTAGCGGCATCAGCTGTTAGAGCATACTATAATTTGGTTTTAATTTCACGGGTATTAGATTGGTATTAAGTGGCCACAGGGCGAAGCGACGTTGTACTGCGGCAGAATGGCACGGCTGGGCGAAACAACGTTGTGTAACGTCGCTTCGCCCAGCCGTGCCATTCTGCTGCAGTACAACTGCGGCGGCTGGTCGGCATGTGGTTAGAGCGGTTGTAAACCCCGCTTTGTAATTTCTTCCTACAGGTAAGCCTATAATAAGGCTTACCTGTAGATAAAATGAATATCTCCTACTAAAAGTGCGCTGTTTAGGAGATATTTACCCTGAATGCGCTCTGGAGGTCTGGCATAACTTGACGTTGCTTCAGGGCTTCGTGCCGGAAACGAGTGATGTAATCGTGGCTCTGGCCAATCACAGCTCTGGAGCTTGAAAACCAGGAAGAAAGACAGGAAGAACATGTCAGCCCTCTCAGCAGTGAATTAACAGCACTGGAGGGCTTAGTTTCAAGGGAAGTATTTCATAATATGCTAGTATGCAATGCATACTAGCACATTATACCATTGCATTGCAGGTTTTTGTTTTGAACATCAGCGGTTTACAACAGCTTTGAATAAAAATCTTGACCTCCGAGTCAGATGATATGTACCAGATTCAACCTCTAATAATATATATATCTCTTCTGCCTGGTATTCTCAGAGTGGATTACTTTGTTTAAAAGAGAAGTATGTTTTTTTTTTTGTAGATTCATACTTACCTAGGTGGATGCAGCATCAGACCAATGCTGCATCTGTCCCCCGGCGTCTCTGCACTGAGAACTGAGCCACCGAACACCGCAGATAGCTCGGTTCTCTCACCTCCCCGAGCAGAGAGCTGCTGCCTGTCAATCAGCAGCTCTCCTGCTCTGCTTCTCCACGCTCACTGGAGTGC
This sequence comes from Lithobates clamitans, assembly GCA_037952925.1. NCBI lineage: Eukaryota > Metazoa > Chordata > Amphibia > Anura > Ranidae > Lithobates > Lithobates clamitans. Next base: position 3,903,526 of record JBBGZY010000833.1, on the reverse strand, counting down.
TGAGCTGTGGAGGGGCGGGGAGCGGCCGTCTCAGGCTCTCAGCGGCTCACTGAGAGGCTGACACTGCCATCAGTCCAGGCAGCTGGCGGATCCAGACTTCCTAAGTCTGGATGACGCAGTGCCTGGGCTGATTCCAGTGACGTCAGTGGAGAGCGGACTTCAGACTCCTCTCCGCTGAAAACGGGTCACAGGAGTGCAAAACTATATGCACTCCTGTGACCCTTAGGAGCTCAGCCAAACTCAGGCCAGACTTCTCCCTTAATTATTTTGTTCTCTAACCATATAGCTGGTTATTTATGTCTACCACTGCCTATAGACATTCAAGAATAAATGAATAAATTGCCTTTTTTTTTTTTTAAATAAAAACTTTACAGATTAACTTATACACCACACTTTTGAGCTTTTTATCCAATTATTCGAAACAATAAAATCGGCCAACTAATCGATTAGGAAACTAAACGTTAGCTGCAGCCCTAAGTGCTTCACATATAAAATGTAAAAGGTCAGTCAGCCTTTACACAGACAATCAGCAAGTTCACCAAAACATATTTCAGTTGATGTTAGATGAAGAAGAGTTAAAGCTGCCTGTTTCTTTGCATCTCTCAGGGATTCAGGGGATGTATCAGATTCCAGGTTTACGCAACTGCCACAGCAATTATGGGATGTCCCTCTCACATGACTACATTCTTATGTCGGGTACACACTAAGAAAATCACGCAAACGATCGTCCGATTTTCCTTGTTGTTTCACAGCAAATCAGAACCGATTTCCCTTCGGGAAATTTCATATGAAAAGTCAGAATCGGTTGTTTGAAAAGTGTGTACACACAATACGAAAATTGTACGAAAGTTCATCGGACTAAAATGTTCACCCGATTTTCTTATAGTGTGTACGAGCCTTCTTCAGTTTACATCATACAATTGAGTATGCAGTTGGTAGAGTGACAAAACCAAAAAGATGGGTTCGAAGCTGAGTGTGAACCTAGTCAGGAAGTACTACTTCCACAAAATTACTTTCAGTAGTACTAACAGAAGATGTTTTTAACAGAGGTCATTCACATTTTTGGATGAAAGCATTAAAGATTACAATAAAGAGGTAATCTTCACACTGCAAATACTAGTGCTGAAATCCTTTAAAGTGGTTGTATACTCCGCTTTGTGATTTTTACCTACAGGTAAGCTTATGATAAGGCTTACCTGTAGGTAAAATGAATATCTCCTAAAAGTACATCAGTTAAGATATTCACCCTGCATGCAGCTGCTAAAGTCAGCGGTACATGCACTCTGAAGGTCCGGAACTAGCTTCTTGCCGGTATTGAGGGCTCTCGTGCGCATGCACAGGAGTGACTTCTTCGCGGTTCCAGCCACTCACAGCACCGAAGCTGTGAAGAAACGCCGGGGGAACATGTCAGCCCCCTCAGTGGTGGCCGGGCGCCGCTGCTAGGGCCTCGTTCTAAGGTAAGCATTTCATATGCGATGCGTACAAGCACATTATGCCATTATCTTGCAGGTTTTTTTTTGGGGGGGGGGGTTTTACTACCGCTCTAATAGCAAGCCAAGAGGAGCATTTATGCAAAAGCTTTAACGTTCTTCACTAAAGGTTTTTGGAAACCGATCATGTACTCCTGGCATTGCAATATTGTGCGACATTATCATGACTGGATGTTAAAAAGCAAACTCAAATACCCACCCAGCTTTACAACTCCATGTAGAGCCAGCAAAACCCCATTAATTGCCTGCTGCGTCTGTTTACATCTGCCTACCCCCAAGGTCTGTCTACCCCCAATAAAGTATCATATATAAAAGTACAAATTCTTTTTATGTAAACATTCACAGATCTGCCAGAAAAATTATAGCAGGGGCCTATTAACTATATTTACAAATACCAAGTTAAAAGAAAAGATACGAAGGGGGCAAGAGATGCAAAGTATAGTATGATGAGAATTCTTGTCTAGCAACCCCACTTTAGTACAATGCAGCCACATCCTTCAAAATGTTACTTTAGTTTAGAGATACTTCATGTGCTCTACAATATAACACATAAGTACCCAACAAAAGAACTGTGTGCAGTTAATGTTAAAACAAGACTAAAAAACACATCTTTCAAAAAACCTGCACTGAAAATGCTAGGTGTCTGGTTATCTCTGTCTCTTTTATACTTCCAGAGTTACTGACCTGCTACATGTATGCAGCAAGTAAAACCAAGGTGAAGTTAGAACACATCTGCATATTTTTTTCTTTAAACTTAGCTGGCCAGACCATTTTTGCAATTTTTCTCATAAGTTTGTAAAAGACAAACCCAGGATGTCATATTTTATTTTAAAATATACCTGTACTTAGGTAATAGGCAATACTGTGAAAGAAAATAGTTGGGAAGGTGGACAGTTTGCTAAAACTGGTGCACACAGAATCTGGTTTAGCTGTGCACAGTAACCAATCAGCTTTTAACTTCAGCTTGTTCAATTAAGCTTTGACAATAAAACCTGGAAGCTGATTGGTTACTATGTACAGCTGCACCATATTCTGTGTGCACCAGTTTTAGTAAATCTCCCCTACGCTGTACCTAAAACAACAGACAGTAACATTTTAAAGTGTCAACTAAATTGCATATGGCAAAAAAAAAATTATTATTTTTGACTTACCAGTAAGATCAGTTTCCTGGATTACAGTACAGGACATTGGATTCTTGAAATCATAATAAACAGCTGTCAGGTGACTAGACACTGGCAAAAAAGCTGCAGTGCCATCCCACTACCAGCTAGCTAGTTTAGTAGCGAGCAATATGGAGATCATAAGAACATGGGGGAGGGAAGCAGATTTTACTGGTCAAAAGTGGGGAATTTTTATTTGGTATATAGTTCAGGACAGCAGAGAATTGAGTAGGGAATTGACAGTGTCAAAAAGATGCATTGTGTTGTCGGACTGTGTATATTATATTATATATATATATATATACATACACATATATACATATACACATATATACACACACACACACATACACATATACTTACACACACACATAATAATAATATATATATATAAAAATGAGGTATACTGCAATTGCTGAAAGGAGAAGCCCAGCCTAAGCTTGTTTGGCTGGGCTTTTCCTCTGGGTCACACGAGTGCAATCCGCTTTGCACTCCTGTGACCCGTTTTCAGCAGAGAGCAGACTAAAGACCACTCTCTGCGGATGTCACAGATATCAGTCCAGGCACCGCGTCATCGACAATGGAAGTCTGGATCCGCCAGGTGCCTGGACCAATACCTGTCTCAGCCTCTCAGCAAGCCGCTGAGAGACTGAGGCGGCCGCTCCCTGCTCCTCCACAGCTCAGCGCTCCAGTGAGCATGGAGGAGCAGAGCGGAGAGCTGCTGACTGACAGCAGCTCTCTGCTCGGGGAGCTGTGAGAACCGAGCAATCGGCGATGTTCGATCACTCGGTTCTCAGCGCAGAGGTGCTGGGGGATCGATGCTGCATCCACCTAGGGAAGTATAATGGTAAAAATTGGTAAAAACCCCAAAACCCATACGTCTCTTTTAAGAGTGAAGACAACATGCCTTAGCTCCTGTATAGCATGTCCATGTATATGACAAAGTCCTGTTTATCTTCCATTTAGCCACAAATTTGTGCCCGAAAACAAATCACTCCAAATTGTATCTCACTGTGGGTATCTTTACTGACTTTCAGAGCAGACCTTCAGGTGATCTGCTCCATCATTGCACATCTATCTCACTGGATCCTTAAAATGCAACTTTTACTATAACAACTTATAATAAAAAAAACTGAAACAGGAAGTAGTCCCTGTGTACTAGAGAAACAGTAAATCAAATTTTTAAAAACACACAAAAAAAAAAAAAACCCCACTCCCAAAAGAAAAAGGGAAAAAAAAAAACACACACACACACACACACACACACACACACACACACACACACACACACACAAAACCCAACACATTGCCCTTAAAAAGACTTTGTCAGGGATGTAAAAGGAGTGACATGGTGCAAAAATGTGTGCCCTATCTACGTTGTATACAGTGCAACTCAGCTAACAGTCACAAGAGGTACATGTTTATAGAACAATCCTTTCTTTTTTTTCTCCATAAAAAGGGAAAACCTTTCCCTTTAACACAGAGATTTGTCAACAAGGAAAACTAGGGTTGCGCCGATACCGAGTATTTGCACAAGTATCGGTACTCGTGCAAATGCACTGATACTTTCAGGCTCGCTTCTTTGAGCTGTCGGTGGGGATGAGCAAATGTTCCTCTGTTTAACCCCTTATTAACCCTGAATTTACTCTAATCAGCCTTAATTAACTCCCTATTCTACTCCATTTAACTATTATTTTCCTGCTTTTTTTCTTTTTTGTTATTTTATAAACAATTAAAACTTTTTTTTTTTGTTTGCTTTGTTAGTGAATATTTTCACACATATATATTAACACATTTCACATTAAAAAAAGCACAAAAACAAAATCAATTCATTTCATTTGTAAATGACTTTTCAATGCTTTGAAACCATTGCTGACAGCTGAAGTGTAAACAAAACAGTTGCGGTAGGTATCGGTACTTGTAAAAAAATGGTATCGGTGCATCCCTAAGAGCCCTTGCACACTGGGGCGGTTTGCAGGCGCTATTGTGCTAATAATAGCGCCTGCAAACCGCCCCGAAAGTGCCGCTGCTTGCATTCCTGTGTGAAAGCCCCGAGGGCTTGCACACTGGAGCGATGCGCTGGCAGGACAGTAAAAAAAGTCCTGCTAGCAGCATCTTCGGAGCGGTGAAGGAGCGGAGTGTATACCGCTCCTGCCCATTGAAATCAATGGGACGGCGCGGCTATACCGCCGGCAAAGCGCCTCTGCAGAGGCGCTTTGCGGTGGTATTTAACCCTTTCTCGGCCGCTAGCGGGGGGTAAAACCGCCCCGCTAGCGGCCGCATACCGACGGTAAAACGCCGCTAATAAAAGCGGCGTTTTACCGCCGACGCCGCCCCAGTGTGCAAGGGCTCTTAGGAAAAGCATTTACAACTTGGTATTCATACAGTACTGTGAAAAAGTTTTAGGCAGGTGTGAAGAAATGCTGTAAAGTAAAAATGCGTTCAAAAATTATATAATTTTAAATTGTTTATTTGTATAAATTTATAAAATGCAAAGTGAGCGAACAGAAGAAAAATCTAAACCAAATCAATATATGGTGCGACTACCTTTTGGTTTCAAACCAGTATCAATTCTTACACTTGCAAAGTCAGGGATTTTGTAGGATTAGAGTCAGGTGTATGAATAACTAATTATACCAAGCAGGTGCTAATGAGTATCAATTTCATATGTAGATGGAAACGCAGTCATTAACTGAAACCGAAACAGCTGCAGTGTAGGCGGCTTAAAGCGTAACTCCACTTTTGTTGATAAAAAAAAAAAAACATTCCCCTCTGGGTGATCTATGTACTTTGCAAGAATTTTAACAAACTTTGCTGTAGACTCCTATCTTTTGTTATTCTGAAGAAATTCCTGTTTGATCCTCCGTGCAAAGCGAGTCTCATGCCGCGTACACACGAGCGGACTTTACAGCAGACTTTGCTCGGCGGATGGGATTTCGTCGGACAATTCGATCGTGTGTGTGGGCTCCAGCGGACTTTTGTTTCCCCGTCTCGCATGATCCGACTTCGGCATGTGACTTGTGCTCAGATGATCTTGAGGGGGAACTCTGCGCCAAATTTTAAATAAAAAACCGGCATGGGTTCCCCTCCAAGAGCATACCAGGCCCTTAGGTCTGGTAAGGACCTTAAGGGGAACCCCCTACGCTGAAAAACCGGCGTGGGGGTCCCCCCAAATCCATACCAGACCCTTATCCGAGCACACAGCCTGGCCGGTCAGGAAAGGGGGTGGGGGCGAGCGAGCGCCCCCCCCCCCCCTGAACCGTACCAGGCCGCATGCCCTCAACATGGGGGGTGGGTGCTTTGGGGCAGGAGGGCGACCTGCGGGCTCCCCCGGCCCCCCACCCTATGTGAATGAGTATGGGGTACATAGTACCCCTACCCATTCACCTAGGGAAAAAGTGTCAATAAAAAAAAAAAAACACACTACACAGGTTTTTAAAGCAATTTATTAGACAGATACGGGGGTCTTCTTCCGACTTCGGGGGTCTCTCCGGTTCTTCTCCGCGTCTTCTGCCGGGCTCCTCCGATATCTTCTGCTCTTTTGCTATAGCGGTGGCCCGGACTTCTGCCTTCTCCCTCTTTGTCTTCTTGTCTTCTTCCCTCTTCTTCTGATGTTGACACGATGCTCTCTCCAGCTGGAATGCTCTCTGAGCGCTCCACAATGGACTTATATAGGCGGTGACCCCGCCTCCTTATGAGGTCACTGTCACGGGGCATGTTGGGACTGTGACGTTTTAGAGGGCGTGGTCACCGGGTGATGTTGACCACACCCCTTATGACGGCACAGTCCCAGCATGCCCCGGGACAGTGACCTCATAAGGGGGCGGGGTCATCGCCTATATAAGTCCATTGCGGAGAGCTCAGAGAGCAGAAGGCAGAAGTCCGGGCCACCGCTATAGCAAAAGAGCAGAAGATAGCGGAGGAGCCCGGCAGAAGACGTGGAGAAGAACCCCGAAGTCGAAAGAAGACCCCGGAGCTGTCTAATAAATTACTTTAAAAACCTGCGTAGTGTGTTTTTTCTTATTGACACTTTTTCCCTAGGTGAATGGGTAGGGGTACCATGTACCTCATACTCATTCACATAGGGTGGGGGGCCGGGATCTGGGGGCCCTCTTATTAAAGGGGTCTCCCGGATTCCGATATGCCCCCCACAGACCCCGACAACCAACGGCCAGGGTTGTCGGGAAGAGGCCCTTGTCCTCATCAACATGGAAACAAGGTACTTTGGGGTGTGGGGGGGCCGCAGGGCGCCCCCCTGCCCCAAAGCACCCACCTCCCCAGGTTGAGGGCATGCGGCCTGGTATGGTTCGGGGGGGGGGCGCTCGCTCATCCCCACCCACTTTTTCCCTAGGTGAATGGGTAGGGGTACCATGTACCCCATACTCATTCACATAGGTTGGGGGGCCGGGGGGGCCCGCAGGTCACCCTCCTGCCCCAAAGCACCCACCCCCAATGTTGAGGGCATGTGGCCTGGTATGGTTCAGGAGGGGGGGGGCGCTCGCTCGCTCATCCCCACCCCCTTTCCTGACCAGCCGAGCTGCGTGCTCGGATAAGGGTCTGGTATGGATTTGGGGGGGCCCCCCCAAGCCATTTTTTCGGCGTAGGGGGTTCCCCTTAAGGTCCATACCAGACGCAAGGGTCTGGTATGCTCTTGGAGGGGGTACCCATGCCGTTTTTTTAATTTAAAATTTGGCGCGGAGTTTCCCCTCAAGATTCATACCAAACACAGTGGTGGGCATTGGCGGGGATCCAAGTCGGATCCCCGTTCACTGTAAGTCGGACGCATGCATCCAAAGTAGGACGGCTGTTGTGTCGTAACAATGTGTGAACCCAGCCTAATGGAAGTAGTTTCACAATTATCAACCAGCTGGTACAGAATCAGGGCTCTAACCACTTCAGCATCTGGAAGGATTTGCTCCCTTCCTGACCAGGCCATTTTTTTGCGATATGGCACTGCGTCATTTTAACTGACAATTGCGTGCAGCGACCAAACAAAAAGCATGTCCTTTTTCCCCCACAAATAGAGCTTTCTTTTGGTGGCATTTGTCACTTCTGCGTTTTTTCTTTTTTGTACTATGAACAAGAAAAGAGCGAAAATTTAGAAAAAAAAAAAAAATATATATATTATATGTATGTATAATATATATATATATATATATATATATATATATATATATATATATATATATATATATATATATATATATATATATATATATATATATATATATATATATATATATATATATATATATAAAATTTTGTAGTTTTTGATAGAATAAATATCCCAAATTTTTCTTTTTAAACACATTTTTTTTCCTCAGTTTAGGCCATTATGTATTCTACATATTTTTGGTAAAAAAAGAAAAAAACATTTTAATAAGCATATATTGATTGGTTTGCGCAAAAGTTATAGCATCTACAAAATAGGGGATAGATGTGGTTTTTATTATTATTTTTACTAGTAATGGCGGCGATCTGCAATTTTTTATCAGGGCTGCGACATTGCAGCGGACAGATTGGAAAAATAGCCATTGATTACTGTATAAATGTCACTGGCAGGGAAGGGGTTAACACTGGGGGGCGATCAAGGGGTTAACTGATCCCTCACTGTGTTCTAACTGTAGGGGGGATGGGACTTACTAGGGGAGGAGAGAGATCAGTGTTCATACTTAGTATGAACACACGATCTGTCTCCTCTCCCCTGAGAGAACCGGGATTTGTGTGTTTACACACACAAATGCCGGTTCTCGCTCTGTCACGAGCGATCGCGGGGCACACGCATCGGCTCCTGGGACACGCGGCGGGCGCACGCTTGCTCCGACGTCTTAAAGGAACGACGTACAGCTATGGAGATCTGCGCAGCCGTGCCAACCTGCCGCAGTATAACTGCGGCGGCTGGTCGGCTAGTGGCTAATGAGAAAAACTGCTGGGTCTGCATCCCTATAGGTGTTATTTCCTATTGAGAGTACCTTACCAAAATTGACATTTTTGTTGCAGGGGATGCCTGAAATATGACATGTATCTTCATGTAGACTTCTGGGAAAATCAGTGAGACAAATCACACAAAGCAGGAAAGCACATATCTGGGGGGCATTCCGTACACAGAATGTGTACAGAACACCTCCAGGTAGCCATAATTTCACAGAAAATTACAGCGCTGCAGATTGAAAAGGGAAAGGTAATTTTTAATAACATTCAATTACAATTTGACTTGTGTCACAATTGTATATGCTATATTTTTTTTTTTGCTATTTTTTTCCCATGAAAGTGGAGTTACCCTTTAACCACTTCAGCCCCGAAGGATTTTACCCCCTTCCTGACCAGAGCACTTTTTGCAATTCGGCACTGCGTCACTTTAACTGGGTACAACGTCGCACGACCGAGCAATTGTCAAACAAAATTGACGTCCTTTTTTCCCGACAAATAGAGCTTTCTTTTGGTGGTATTCGCCTCTGCGTTTATTTTTTGCGCTATAAACAAAAAAAAGTGACAATTTTGAAAAAAAAAATGCAATATTTTTTACTTTTTGCTATAATAAATATCCCCCAAAAATATATAAAACAATTTTTTTTCTCAGATATGTATTCTTCTACATATTTCAATAAAAATTGCAAAAAAGCGTATATTGATTGGTTTGCACAAAATTTATAGAGAGTCTACAAAATAGGGGATAGTTTTATGGCATTTTTATTTTTAATTTCTTTTTATTAGTAATGGGGCGATCTGCGATTTTTATCAGGACTGCGACATTATGGCGGACACATCGGACATTTTTGACACTATTTTGGGACCATTATCATTTATACAGCGATCAATGCTATAAAAATGCATTGATTACTGTGTAAATGACACTGGCAGTGAAGGGGTTAACCACTAGGTGGCAGTGAAGGGGTTAAGTGTGTCCTAGGAGTGAGTGATTCTAACTGTTAGGGGGCTGGACTTCAACACACACAGGACAGTGATCACAGCTCTCTATGAGAGAGAGCTGTGATCACTGTCCTGTCACTAGGCAGAATGGGGAAATGCTTTGTTTACAAAAGCATCTCCCCGTTCTTCCTCTCCGTGACACGATCGCGGGCACCCGCAAGGCGAGTCTGAAGGACCCACGGTCACGGAGACCGTGGCGGGCGCGCGCCCGCGACACCGCTTCTTAAAGGGGATGTACCTGTATGCCCTTTTGCCTACCTGCACCATTCTGCCGACGTACATCAGCGTGCGCTGGTCGGCAAGCGGTTAAACCTGTGTGAGGAACAGCCAAACTCTACTACTAAGGGGAGGTTGTGGAAGACAGTTTCATGTCACAAGTCATATACCAGCACAGCAACAAGACACAAGGTAGTTATACTGCATCAGCAAGGTCTCTCCCAGGCAAATATTTCAAAGCAGACTGGGATTTCTGCTGTTTAAGCTCCTTTGAAGAAGCACAAAGTAACGGCAATGTTGGAGATCGTAGAGACTGTGGTCAGTCAAGGAAACTTAATGAAGCAGATGAACACATTATGCTTGGTTTCCTTTGACATCAGAAGATGTCCAGCAGTGCCATCAGCACAGGACTGGCGGAAACCAGTGGGAACCAGGTACACCCACCTACTGTCCAGAGAGGTCTAGCCAAAAGTGGTCATCATGGAAGAGTTATGGCCAAAAAGCAATACCTCAAACATGAAAACAAGGCTAAGCAACTCAACTATGCACAAAAATATATAAACTGAGTGCAGAAAAATGGCAGAAGGTGCTCTGGACTGATGAGGAAAATATTTGGCTGCAGCAGGAGGCAGTGTGTTTGCCGAAGGGCTGGAGAGCGGTACACAAATGAGTGTCTGCAGGCAACAGAGAAGCATAGTGGAGGCTCCTTGCAAGTTTGGGGCTGCATTTCTGCACACATAAATTTGGAGATTTGGTCAGGATCAATGGAGTCCCCAATGCAGAGAAATACAGATACTTATCCATCATGCTATACCATCAGGGAGGCGTGCGACTGGCCCCAAATTTAATCTGCAGCAGAAAAGCACCCCAAACATAGTTCCCAATGATAATGGTTGTTGTATCTTCAGCGTAAAGAAGGAGTCAACATCAGAGTCTGTCTAGAATTACATGACAAAAGGATTTTAGGCAGCCTACATCCACAGAAGGATCTGCAATTAGCTCTCATAGATCTTTAGAACAACCTACCTGCCAAGTTCCTTCAAAAACGATATGAAAGTGTACCTAGAATAATTTAGGATGTTTTGAAGACAAAGGGTGGTCACACCAAATATTGATTTGGATTTCTCTTCTGTTCATTTACTTTGCATTTTGTCAATTGATGAAAATAAATTATTAACATTTCTATTTCTGAAAGCATTCTTAATTTATAGCATTTTTTCACAGCTGCCTAAAACTTTTGCACAGTAATGCATATCTATAGCAAACAGGCATGCAATCAAACAAACTGCCATTAGTCTAAATCCTCACCTCAGACATTAGCCATTGCCTTTGTTTCATTCCAATGTCAAGGTGTTGTGTTTCATCCAGGATTTCTTCTAATGAAAGTGGGTACGTGTCGCCTCTCTGGTGTCGGGTCTGCAAAGGTAAACTGACATGTTAAATTTGCACATACTGACTTCCACAGCCTTACCTGTTTACATGAAGAAATAGTAAGATATGGATAATTTAACCACGTGCCGACCAGCCGCTGCAGTTGTACTGCGGCAACATGGCTCGGCTGCGCGAAACGCCATCACGGTGGTACCATAGACGCATTCGCGCCCCCTGCTCACCTACGGAGCCGATGCGAGTGCCCGCTTGGGGCGCACCGAGAACCGGGATCTGTGTGTGTAATCACACTGTTTCCGGTTCTCTGACGGGAGAACAGACAGATAGTCTGGTCATACATAATATGAACAGACGATCTGTCATCTCCCCTGCACAGTCCCCCTCCCCCTTCAGTTAGAACACGTACTAGGATACGCTTAACCCCTTCACTACCCCCTAGTGGTTAACCCCCTCACTGCTAGTGACATTTTTACAGTAATCAATGCAATTTTATAGCATTGATCGCTGTAAAAATGCCAATGGCCCCAAAAATGTGTCAAAATTATCCGACGTGTCCGCCATAATATCGCAGTCTCCATAAAAATCGCAGATTGCCGCCATTACGAGTAAAAAAAAAATTAATAACAAAAAAAGCCATAAAACTATCCGCTATTTTGTAGACGCTATAACTTTTGCGCAAGCCGATCAATATACGCTTATTGCAATTTTTTTTACTAAAAATACGTAGAAGAATACGTATCGGCCTAAACTGAGGAAAAAAAAAAATTTTTTATTTTTTGGGGGGGATATTTATTATAGCAAAAAGTAAAAAATATTGCGTTTTTCAAAATTGTCTCTCGTTTTTTGTTTATAGCGCAAAAAATAAAAACCACAGAGGTGATCAAATACCACCAAAAGAAAGCTCTATTTGTGTGAAAAAAGGATGTCAATTTTGTTTGGGTGCAACGTCGCACGACCGCGGAATTGTCAGTTAAAGTGACACAGTGCCGAATCGCAAAAAGTGCTCTGGTCTTTGGCCAGCCAAATGGCCCAGGGCTTAAAGAGGTTAAAGCAATTAGGAACAAACCATTTGGGAGCTATAAAAACAGTATTCTATTCTTTGTCAAAGAGCATTTATTAAAGTCCAGTCAAATACATACACACACAACCCCCCCCTCCCCCCAATTCTAAGGCCTATATTAACTTACCTAATCTGAAGGTGCTCCGGTCCAGTCACGTGATTGGCTATAAGTGCCGGCTTCAGTGTCGAGGAGGGACAGCCAACAATGGATGCTCCGTAGTAAGGCTATGGGTGAAGTCACCACATAGGCATTGCAGTTGTTGCTGATCACCGTTCTTCACTGAAGCTGGCCACTGGATAGATTATGATACAAGATCAGAGCGCCTCCAGAATAGGCAAGTATAGACATTTTTCCAGTACAGGGTATTTAGTATAGGGCTTAGAAGGGGTGGTAGCAGGTTTAAGCTTAGATAGTACTTGACTTGACTTCCACTTTTACACTGGAGTCGTTATTCAGTCGCTTTAGAGCCCCTGCCTATTGAAATCTCGGCAGCGCTTTTAACCCTTTATTTGGCCACCAGCGTGGGTTGAAAGTGCCCGCAAAAACTACGGTATAGCGCTGCTAAAACTAGTGGCGCTTTAACGCCGAGACCCCTCAACCCCCCCTCCCCCCCCACGCTGGCAGTGTGAAAAAGGCTCTAAGGGCCCCATTGTTATATCAGTAGAATCAACTTCAAGTTACAATATTAGGAGACTCAGTGAATTTCTAATGCCCCGTACACACGGTCGGACTTTGTTCGGACATTCCGACAACAAAATCCTAGGATTTTTTCAGACGGATGTTGGCTCAAACTTGTCTTGCATACACAAGTCACACAAAGTTGTCGGAAAATCCGATCGTTCTGAACGCGGTGACGTAAAACACGTACGTCGGGACTATAAACGGGGCAGTGGCCAATAGCTTTCATCTCTTTATTTATTCTGAGCATGCGTGGCACTTTGTCCGTCGGATTTGTGTACACACGATCGGAATTTCCGACAACGGATTTTGTTATCGGAAAATTTTATAGCCTGCTCTCAAACTTTGTGTGTCGGAAAATCCGATGGAAAATGTGTGATGGAGCCTACACACGGTCGGAATTTCCAACAACAAGGTCCTATCACACATTTTCCGTCGGAAAATCCGACCATGTGTACAGGGCATAATAGTGTACAGGACTAAATTAGACTGGCATTGATGTTTCACATGATTTGATTTCGTTGGATAATTGTTAAATAAGTAGAACAGCAGAACACTGTGTGTCTTCCATACTGTGTGTATCTACCATTACATACTGAATTGGGAACAGAGGAGGCGCTAATAAATCAGTAAATGTGCATTATATGGTTATACTATTGTTTTACATACAGTATACAGCACATAAGCACCAGATGTCAATGTACAGTAGATAAGCCGTCACGTTCTTGAAGTACAGTTACTATCAATATATTGCACATGTGTTAAAAGCTGTTTCAATGGTGTGTTGTGAAAGCTGGGATTAATGAGTTATGGAATTGCTGCATTACAGTCTCTGCCAAACTAGGAATTTCATTAACTATAAAGTCTGTGATTTTACATGTTAGGCCCCATGCACACTGCTGCTCCTAAACTGACATTTTTTTGGGGCTTTTGGCAAATTTTTGCCTAAGACCCGGAACAGAACACACCTCAATAAAAGCCTTTGTGTCCATGCACACAGAGGCTTTTAGAGAAGTTAGGGGCAACAGTGTTTAGAGGCAGTCAAAGCTCCTTCTCTGGAACGCAGAAGAATCGTGTTCAGGAGAGGAACTTTTGGCCATAAAAACACCAAACGCACATAAGCGCTAGGCGTGTTTATCACTCCAGACTTTATTAATTTCAAATGGCCAGAATAAATTAAAAATTCTGGTCAATGAAATAAACACCAATGGTTGTTAAATTCACCTAAATAGGAGATAAAACACAGCTTTGGTGAATTTTTAACGCTGATTTTTTCATGTTAGCAGAAACAGCGTTGCAATAAGCCAATGTGCAATCAGCCTTACAAGCACTACAAAATGACTACAATTTATGTGTTCCCAAAAGTGTGAGCTCTAGAGATTACACAAACACACCTGCCACATTAAAACACTAAGTAAATTAATGATTATGTATAGATTGTACACAATCTTCTGAGGTGGTAGCAAATAAAAAAAAAGGGCGATTCTTCAAAGTAATGAGATGATGCACCTTGAGGAATGAAGAGAGGTCTGTGTTCTGCACTAGTAGTAAAATATGAGCGCCACAACCGCCAAAAGGTTTTTGAAGGTACAGGTTTCCGAGCTGTGACCCTAATCCTTACTTTACCACTTGGCTAGTTGCTGATCTGGATCTGCATGCTACCAGTGTAGCCCTGGGAAAGCTGATGTGGTCATATACTCAGGGTCTCATCAGTGACCACCAAGACAACCACAGAATATGCACCTAATAAATCTCACTCTCCTATTCCAGAATGTACCTTTCAAACACTGCCACTAAAGCTGTAGCTACAGATTCTACAAATGGTAGTAAGCCATAGTAGGCAATCTCAATTCACTTTATATATGTCAGTGCAGAATAGAAAATTACTGGTTGATATAGGTACTAAAATGACCCTTAACCACATTGCAACTTGCACAGTCCAGTACACCTTATCAATTACAAGTTGATGCTCTCGAAAAGTAAGTGATGCTTGGGGAAAGAGCACTGAGCATCACTGACCATTTAGGGATAATTGAAGAGTTATTTGCTGAAAATCAGGAACTGTGAAGCCTGCCTTATGATGCTGCATTTAGATAGACAGGACAGGAAAAAAAAAAAAAAGACAAGTTAGCACTAGTAAAAGCAATTAGCAAGAAGCTTTGTTCTGGTGCTCTCTCCATGGATCCACAGCATTTAAACGAGCGTGCCCGCAGACAAGAAAAAAAAAAAAAGAAAAAAAAACACAAGGCGGGGGGATAAATGCAGGAGAAGGCACCCAATATCATTTGGGGGGTCAGACACAGAAGTAATCCACAATGTCATGAATCTGTCACAAAGAACTTTTGAAAGGGTTAAACTTTTGTCCTAACAGACATTTCAGTTTATTCGATACTATTCTTGATGTGAATAAATGTGTTCGTTCATTAACCCCTGGGAAGCATTATTTTGGTCAATCTAGTGAGACTGTTGGTAATGAAATCATTGAAGGAAATGTCATACCTGAGAAAAGTAAAAATTTGAGTTTTAAGGAGCCCTGTGCAATATGTGACCTTGACGAGTTACACTCTGAATCTGGCCCTGATCCGGCTAATGATTACAGTCATCATACAGCTATTCCTTTTAAATTGAAATCTGATGATTTCTACCCTGTGAGTTTCTGGGGTAAGGACATGGACCAGTTTCAGAGGTTAATTGACAAAGATCTCACACAATTGGCCACAAAGGTTTTGTATCCTAGCTTTACGTTTGCTGACAATTTAACTAAGTCAGAGCAGAGATCCCTTCAGGATCTGGGCTCTGACTCTAGTATTGTCATTCAAACTTAAGAGAAGGGTGGATTGGTGGTAGTGCTTGACTCTCATTCATACAAAGATGAGGCTTTACAGCAATAGGCAGAAGAAGATACCCATGTTAAACTCAGTGGAGATCCCACCAATTCCTTCAGTAAAAATTTGAAACTCCTAATGTGTAGAGCAGTTACAGCAGGTATTTTCTCTCAAGAGGAAAGTGATGTGTTTATCCCACTAGCTCCTATTATGACTGTTTTTCATCACTTGCCCAAAGTACATAAAAGGCTAGATCCAAGTCAATGGGTTGATCACCAACTTCAGCCAATGGTGATTGAATTACCTGGGATAACAAACAATTGTTGGCCAACCTGCAGGATCTGAGTGGTAGCAGGACTATATATGGATCACACGTGAGTTGACCAGTTTATATTCCTCGATTCCACATGCTTTAGGTCTTGAGGCTGTAACTTTTTTCCTGCAGCTTTTCAGCAACTATGTATTGGTTCATCAAAAATGTATCCTTCAAAGTCTGGATTATTTGTTAACGCACAACTTCTTTATGTTCGATGGGGATTGCTACTTCCAGAGGTGCAGGGTCTCTATGGA
Organism: Lithobates clamitans; assembly: GCA_037952925.1. Taxonomy (NCBI): domain Eukaryota; kingdom Metazoa; phylum Chordata; class Amphibia; order Anura; family Ranidae; genus Lithobates; species Lithobates clamitans. Next base: position 3,887,207 of record JBBGZY010000833.1, on the reverse strand, counting down.
AGCCAAGTTCTGTCCTTCCCTTGCCAACCTATACATGGGTTGGTGGGAGGGGTCCCGTATCTTTGGCAATCCCTATTGATCGTTTGCGAAGGCATACTTTCGCTACATAGATGATCTCCCGTTTGTTCCTCAGAGATTGGAAGTCTGGATGACTGGCTTGATTATCTGAACGATCTGCTGTGTGTATGTATTGTGTGTGTATATATATATATCGTATTTATCGGCGAATAACACGCACCCCAAGTTTAGTAGGGAATTAGAAGGAAAAAAATGTTTTAAGGAAAAAAAACTTACATTTAAATGCCCATCAATGCAGCCTTGCACAGCGTCCATCTGCATGCTTGTCCAGTGTCATTTGCAGCCTTGCAGTCAGCAGCCTTAGTGTCATTTGCAGCCTTGCAGCTTTGTCAGTGCTGATCTGCAGCTTTCTGTGTCCATTTGCAGCCTTGCTCAGGCTGCAGTTAAACTGCAGTGACTTTTTTCATTGTCACTGCAGTTTGAAAATGGCTCCCCTGCGATCCCGAGCTTCAAAATCGCCTACCGCGATTTGAAAATGGCGCCGCCGGCGCCGAAATACACAGAGCCGGTCCTCGGCTCTTCTCGTTCACTTTCGGCTCCACTCTTAGTCCCGCCCGGGATAGGCGTGACTGTGAGCGGAGCTACCCGAACCTAGCCGAGTACACTCGGCTAGGTTTGGGCGGCGCTCGAGTGAAGCCGAAAGTGGCCGAGAAGAGCCGAGGACCGTCTATGTATTTCGGTGCCGGCTGCGCCATTTTCAAATAGCGGTCGGCGATTTTGAAGCTCAGGATCGCAGGGAATCGGCGTGTAACACGCACCCGCGATTTTCCCCTGAATTTAAGGGGAAAAAAGTGCGTTTTATACTCCAATACGAATATATATATATATATATATATATATATATATATATATATACACACATATACATACATATACATACATATATACACACACACATACACAAATAACACGCCTGAGCTCATCTCTTCACCACACACAGGTTCAAAGAATGTCAGGCAAAATGGTCTGCCCTCACGCATGTTTACTTCATCAAATTTGGCCCCCTTTGAAAAAAAAAAAAAGTTTGGACACCCCCGGTCTAAGGGCATTAAGGTAGTCTCCAGCAGGGGGGACTGTGCATTCTACTAGCAACGACAGAAATGACGACATTACTTCCTTCATTAATTGTAACACTAGGTATTTGATATGCAATTATGTGCAACCTTTGCAAATTTCAGTATGTTGGCCGAGAGGTGGTGATAAGTTCCGACTTCTGTGTAAAAAGAAGGTTTTCTGGATTTTCCGTCTAGGTAAACCTAAACCTGTAGGGTCACATTTTTATAAATGAATAAAGTGCATCCTAGGTTTTTGCTACTGGTGACCCAGATAGCCACTTTTTCAACTTCTTGCTACTGGTGACCCTCAGACATTTTTTCTAACTTTTACTAAATATTGGGTTCGATTTTTATTTCTAATTTTGTATTCAGTTAGTTCAGCCCTTCTCTGAGCTTGCCGCTCAGCTGTCGGCTAATTGCCAGCTCCTATCTCTCCACAGTTACTCAGCTGTTGACGATATCCTGCTAGTCAGGCCTGCCTACTTAAGCTGTCGAGCCCAGAGGATCTCTGCCTTCGCCTTGGTCAACATGACAGACTCCTGAGTTCCTGTTTAAAGACTTGCTTGGCTGACATCCCTTCTGGCTCCAGATCCTGCTTGCCGTTTCACTACACTGATCCCTAACGTTCTGGCATGGCTGACTGTCCGTTCCAGTTACCAAACTATTGGCTATGTTTTGTCTACGTTTGTTCCATTTACTATTATTATTATTCAACAAGTATGATTTAACTGTACTTCTGTCTCAGTCTGATTTCATGGTTTCTGACAGTAGGTAAAGGCCGTGAATTCAGAAAATACAGTCTCCAGTAGAACCTGTGTTGCAGGCTGTCCCTGCTGCTGCTCCAATCTCTGTGCAGGCACCCACCTCGAGTATCCGCTTCAACAGTTATTTGGGGGCGATCCAGTCAAATGCAGAGGGTTTCTCAACCGGGTCGAGATATACTTTGAGATGCTGCCCCAGGCGTTTCCCACAGACAGAAGCAAAAGTAGGTTTCATGATATATCTTTGCTTTCTGAGAGAGCCTTGGCCTGGGCAAACCCTGTTTTCTTGAGTTACCCTGAGTTTGTGGCTTCCTTTAAAAGGGTATTTGATGGTCCCGCACGCTCCGCTTCTGTTGCCAAGTGCCTCATGTGCATCAAACGGAGTATGAGAACTGTTGCCGATTACGCCATTGAATTCCGTACTCTTGCAGCAGAGGTTGCTTGGAACAATGAGGCCCTCGTGGCTGCTTTTGCTCATTTTCTCTCCGATACCATCAAGGATGAGATAGCAGCCCAAGAAATACCCACTGAGCTGGAGAAGTTGATCACGTTTGCCATCCTTATTGACTCCAGACTCAGAGAAAGACTCTTAAGGAGCGCTTGCGGAAGCCTCCTGTATGTTTGTCTTCAAGCTTTGTAGTCCCACCCATGGCTCCTGGTACCGAGTCGGTCAGTGAAGGTGAAACCATGCACTTGGGTTTCACGCGTCTCTCTGCGGATGAGAGAACCGAGAGAGAGAGAGAGAGAGAGAGAGAGAGAGAGAGAGAGAGAGAGAGAGAGAGAGAGAGAGAGAGAGAGAGATCAAGGAGCTTGATTTGAGAGGGGCATACAATCTCGTGAGGATTAAAGGAGGGTGACGAGTGGAAAACTGCTTTTAATACCAGAACAGGCCATTATGAGTACCACGTAATGCCTTTTGGCCTTTTTAACGCACCGGCAGTTTTCCAGGAATTTATTAACGATATGCTCCGAGGTTTGTTGCAGTTATATGTGGTGGTTTATCTCGATGATATCCTCATAATTTTCCAAGTCCCTGGAGAGCCACCACACAGATGTCTGTCGTGTGCTTCAGAAACGAATAGAACAATCTCTATTGTAAACTGGAGAAGTGCAAGTTCCATCATGAACAGGTTAAATTCCTGGGCTATGTCATTTCCACTGCTGCTATTTAGATGGACCCAGAGAAACTTTCAGCAGTCCTACAGTGGCCCCGACCTGTGGGTTTACGTCCTCTGCAGCGTTTCCTGGGCTTTTCCAGCTATTATCGGAAGTTGATTCGTAACTTCTCGTTTCTGGTCAAGCCCCTGACTGATATGACCAGAAAGGACGGTAACCCACAGGAGTTGGTCTCCAGAGTCCGTTAAGGCATTTGAGAATCTCAAGGCTGCCTTTGTTTCTGCTCCTGTGTTGGCACATCCTGATCCTATGTTACCTTTTATTCTTGAGGTTGATGCTTCTGAGACTGGTGTTGGCGCCCTTCTGTCTCAACATCCTAGCTCATATCGCTATGCATCCTTGTGGCTTCTTTTCCAAGAAATTGTCACCTGCGGAGTGCAATTACGAGATTGGTGACAGAGAGCTGTTGGCGATCATTTTAGCCCTTAAAGAATGGAGACATCTCCTCGAAGGTACCACTGTGCTGGTTCTCATTCTTACTGACCATAAGAATCTCACATTCCTGTCTGAGGCTAAAAGCCTCTCTCCCAGAAGTGCGTGATGGGCTCTTTTCTTGTCAAGTTTCAATTACATTGTCTCATTCTTACCCGGTACTAAGAATGTAAGGGCTGACGCTTTGTCACGACAATTTTCCTCCACTTCCAAGATGGAGTCGGTTCTGGTTCCTGTGATTCTTCCTGATCGTATTCTGGCTACGGTTCGCACCAGTCTCACTTCTCCTTTGGGTGAGAAAATTCTTGCTGCTCAGGCCCATGCTTCTTGAGAAACCTTGTGACCGCTGCTTTGTAACAGAGTCTCTGTACTGCCGTGCTCCAGACTTGCCATTCTCCCAAGGCTGCTGGTCACCCTGGGAAGAATTAACTCTTTTGGGCCACTTTCCAACAATTCTGGTGGCCTAGTCTACGTGCTGATGTAACCACCTTCGTAGCTGCCTGTTCCATGTCTGCTCAGAGTAAGACTCCACGACACCTTCCAGTGGGCCTCCTACAACCCATACCCAATGGACAGAGGCCCAGGACCCACCTGTCTTTGGATTTCATTGTGGAGTTACCCATTTCCCAAGGCAAAACAGTTATCCTTATGGTGGTTGACCGGTTCGCAAAAATATGTGTCATTCTATTCCACTTAAGTTGCCCACTTCTAAGGAACTGGCTTCCTTTTTTTCGCTCGGGAGATCTTCCGCTTACATGGGTTACCCAAGGTGATTGTCTTGGACAGGGGTAGTCAGTTTGAGTCCTGGTTCCGGCGAGCCTTTTTGTGCACAGTTGAGAATTCAGCTCTGCATATCACCCGCAGTCTAATGGGGCCGCACAACGAGCCAACCAGTCCTTGGAGTAATTCCTACGTTGCTAGATTTCTGACCATAATAACAACTGGTCAGACCTATTAACGTGGGTTGAGTTTGCTCACAACAGTGCGTTGAATTCTGCTTCCCGATTGTCCCCATTTATGGTGGATTATGGTCTCCAACCTTCCATGTTGCCCGACTCATTTGTTATGCAGAACATTCCTGCGTTAGATGAGCATCTCCGTGGTCTTCGTTCCACTTGAGCATAAGTCCAGGAGGCTTTGCAACATACTAATGATAGTTACAGACTCCATGCTGACCGCAGATGCCTGCCTGCGCCTTCCTGCCATTTTGGGGACAGGGTCTGGCTGTCATCTCGCACCTCGGTTTATTGGGCCTTTCCATATTCTTCGCAGGATTACCCAGTGGCTTACGCATTAGACCTTCCTGCTAATATGTGTATTTCTAATGTATTTCATGTCTTATTAAAATCTTTTGTCTGCAACCGCTTTACCACCCCTGTGCCACAGCCTCACCCTGTACAGGTTGAGAACCATGAGGAGTATGAAGCACAGTCCATTGTTGATTCCCGTAGGTTCCGTGGGCACATACAGTACCTGGTGCACTGGAAAGGGTACGGTCTGGAGGAACGCTCTTGGGTCTCATCCTCGGAAGTACATGCCCCTGTCCTCCTCCGCAATTTCCATAGGCGTTTTCCTCTCAAGCCTGGTGGTCCTCCAAAGGGGAGGGGTGATTGAGGAGGGGGTACTGTCGGGCTGGGCTCAGCCCTTCCTTCTCTGAGCTGGCCGCTCAGCTGTCGGCTAATTGCTAGCTCCTATCTCTCTACCAGTTACTAAGCTGTTGATGATATCCTGCTAGTCAGTCCTGCCGCCTTAAGCCGTCCTGAAATAAAAGCGATTTTACTGGATGAGCGGCCAACCAGAATTCTTTTTTGCCCATGGGAATCCACGATGGACGGGGCCATTTTGGTCTCATCTGACCAGAGCAGCTTCTTCCACGTGTTTGCTGTGTCCCCCACATGGCTTCTCGCAAACGGGACTTCTTACAGCTTTCTTTCAACAATGGCTTTCTTCTTGCCACTCTTTCATAAAGGCCAGATTTGTGGAGTGCACGACTAATAGTTGTCCTGTAGACAGATTCTCCCACCTTAGATGTGGATCTCTGCAGCCCCTCCAGAGTTACCATGGGCCTCTTGGCTGCTTCTCCAATTAATGCTCTCCTTGCCCGGCCTGTCAGTTTAGGTGGACGGCCATGTCTTGGTAGGTTTGCAGTTGTACCATACCCTTTCCATTTTCAGATGATGGATTGAACAGTGCTCCGTGAGATGTTCATAGCTTGGAATATCTTTTTTATAACCTAACCCTGCTTTAAAACTAGTCCACAACTTTATCCCTGACCTGTCTGGTGTGTTCCTTGGTCTTCACGATGCCGTTTGTTCACTAAGGTTCTCCAACAAACCTCTGGGGGCTTCACGGAACAGCTGTATTTATACTGAAACTAAAATTACACACAGGTGGACTATATTTACTAATTAGGTGACGTCTTAAGGCAATTGGCTCCACTAGATTTTAGTTAGGGTTATCAGAGTAAAGGGGGCTGAATACAAATGCATGCCACACTTTTCAGATATTTGTAAAACAATTTGAAAACCATTTGTCATTTTCCTTTCACTTCACAACTTCATTTGTGTGCATAAGTTTACATGCCCTGTCAGAATTTTTAATTTCTTGGCCATTTTTCAGAGAATATGAATGATAACACATTCATTTCTGTCACTCATGGTTAGTGTTTGGCTGAAGCCTTTTATGATCAATCAACTGTGTTTACACTTTTCTAAATCATAATCACAACAGAAATCACCCAAATTACTCTGATCAAAAGTTTACATACCCTGGTGATTTTGGTTTGATAACATGCACACAAGTTGACACAAAGGAGTTTGAATGGCTATTAAAAAAAGGTAACCATCCTCACCTGTGATCTGTTTGCTTGTAATTAGTGTGTGCGTGTATAAAAGGTCAATGAGTTTCTGGACTCTTGACAAACCCTTGCATCTTTCATCCAGTGCTGCACTGACGTTTCTGGATTCTGAGTCATGGGGAAAGCAAAAGGAATTGTCAAAGGATCTGCGGGAAAAGGTAGTTGAACTGTATAAAACAGGAAAAGGGATATAAAAAGATATCCAAGGAATTGAGAATGACAATCAGCAGTGTTCAAACTCTAATCAAGAGGTGGAAAATTAGGGGTTCTGTTGAAACCAAACCACGGTCAGGTAAACCCACTCAAATTTCAGCCACAACTACCAGGAGATTGTTCGAGATGCAAAGAAAAACCCACAAATAACTTCAGGTGAAATACAGGACATTCTGAAAACATGCGGTGTGGCTGTTTCAAGATGCACAATAAGGAGGCACTTGAAGAAAAATGGGCTGCATGGTCGAGTCGCCAGAAGAAAGCCATTACTACCACAAAATATCCCGCTTACAATACGCCAATCAGCACAGAGACCAGCCTAAAACCTTCTGCCACAAAGTCTTTTGGAGTGATGAGACCAAAATATTAGCTTTTTGGACACAACCATAAATGCTTCATTTGGAGAGGAGTCAACAAGGCCTATGATGAAAGGTACACCATTCCTACTGGGAAACACAAAGGTGGATCACTGATGTTTTGGGGATGTGTGAGCTACAAAAGGAAAGGAAATTTGGTCAAAATTGATGGCAAGATGAATGCAGTATGTTATCAAAAAACACTGGAGGAACATTTGCATTCATCGGCCAGGAAGCTGCGCATGGGACGTTCTTAGACATTCCAATATGACAATGATCCAAAAAAAAAAACAAGGCCAAGTCGACCGGTCATTGGCTACAGCAAATTAAAATGAGGGTTCTGGAGTGGATATCTCAGTCTCCTGACCTCAATATCATTGAGCCACTCTCGAGAGGTCTCAAACGTGCAGTTCATGCAAGACAGCCCTGGAATTTACAGGAACTGAAGGCGTTTTGCCAAGAGGAATGGCCAGCTTTACCATCTGAGAAGATAAAGAGCCTCATCCACAAATACCACAAAAGACTTCAAGCTGTCATTGATGTTAAAGGGGGCAATATACGGTATTAAGAACTGGGGTATGTAAACTTTATATGGGTCATTTGGGTAGTTTCTGTTGTGATTATGATTTAAAAAGAGTAAACACAGCTGATTGATAATAAATGGCTTTAGCCAAGCACTAACCATGAGTGAAAGAAAAGTTTGTGTTATCATTCATATTCTCTGAAAAATGGCCTAGAAATCATACATTCTGCCAGGGCATGTAAACCTATGAGCACAAAACTGCATGTGCCACTTTGTATTGGTCCACAACATAAAATCCCTATTAAATACATTTACGGTTGTAAAAAGAAAAAAATGTGAAAAATGTCAAGGGGTATGAATACTTTCTCAAGACACTGTATAGCTACTGACAAAACAAAAAAAAAATGTCTGTTAATTCACACAAACCACACAGACTCAAGCTAGCTCTTATTTCTAAATTGGGTTATAAAAAGGAGAATAAACATTAGATTGGCCACCTTGACATAGACCCTTCTTTGGTCGATTGTGTATCAGTCCCAAAGGTTGCTCTGGTTTTCCAGTTATAGCCAACAGAATTAGGAGACCCAATCTAAAAAACGGTTGTAAGACTGTCACTGACTGGTCTACTCTATCAATATAATGTGACGATTCAGTCTACCATTATAAATTAAACAGGAATGTCTCCTGGGTTCTCTCCTTTAACAAAATGGGTGAAAGAAGTTTGTAATATAATAAGTGATATGAGGCAGCATGGTGTCAGCATTTGGCAGGCTTTCAGGGATTACTTCCACATGTTCAGATTACTTGGTTCGTCGAGTAACTAAAATGAGGTAATCACATTATTCGTCAATGCATAAATGGCCCCTGAGACTTTAGAAACGGTGCCCATTATATCTGCATAAAGAACTGTATTTTTTCACTCCCCGTGACTGTTCCACTGCTGTGCAACAGGAGATCAAGCAAGCATGTATTTTGACAGCAAGTGATCATGTGCTGAATAAAAAGGCTTATTGCACCTAACAGTGAGGCGCATATTTTTGCATAGACTTTAAGGGGCAAGATACAACTACAAAGTTCAAGTAGAACTCTGGCCAAACCACTAAACTGTTATGTAGGCCGATAACATTAATATTGCACAGCTGTTATCTCCAGCTCGAGACCATTCAAAGTTCATTTACAGGTGGATTTGACCCACAGTTGACTCCCTAAAAACTGTGTTAACCTGCTTCAAGCTTCCTATTGACATTTATAGGGATAGAAGCAGTTCTGACATTAACAAAACCCCCCTCGACACAAGCCCTTAAAACAGGGAATATCAGACATTGTTCCGCTGCCTGGACTGTGAACTGGGAGCATACCGTCTGTTACTACTACCATCAAAGCCTGGTTTGCTTATCTGCATCATGCAGATGTCCCATCACTGAGGTTATACAGTATATTTCAGATCAGGAGCAAATTAGTATTATCTTCATATATTTATCTGTGGGCAGGCACTGTCTTATCTCAGTTACTTTTAATACGCTGCTATACCTAAACAGTGAATTACTTTTGCTGCTTGCTTTGCCATCCAATCCTGATTGGGGTTGATTTACACTCACTGGTAAACCTTCCTAGTACTGGGTTGGACCCCCTTTTGCCTTCAGAACTGCCTTCATTCTTCATGGCATAGATTTAGCTAGTTGTTGGAAACATTCTTTAGAGATTTTGGTCCATATCGACATGATAGCATCACGCAGCTGCTGCAGATTTGTCAGCTGCACATCCACCCGTTCCACCACATCCCAAAGGTGCTCCATTGGATTGAGATCAGGTGACTGTGGAGGCCATTGGAGTATAGTGAACTAATTGTCATGTTCAAGAAACCAGTGGTAAGATGATTTGAGCTTTGACATGGTACATTATCCTGCTGGAAATAGCCATCAGAAGATGGGTACACTGTAGTCATAAAGGGATGGACATGGTCATCAACAATACTCAGGTAGGCCGTGGCATTTACACAATGCTCAACTGGTATTAAGGGGCCCAAAGTGTGCTGGAAAATATCCCCCAAACCACTACACCACCAGCCTGAACCGTTGATACAAGGCAGGATGGATCCATGCATTCATGTTTACGCCAAATTCTTACCCTACCATCTGAATATTGCAGCTGAAACCGAGACTCATCAGACCAGGCAACACTTTTCCTATCTTCTATTGTTAAATTCTGGTAAACCTGTGCGAATTGTAGCCTCAGTTTCCTGTTCTGACAGGAGTGACACCCGGTGTGGTTTTCTGCTGCTGTAGCAATTTTTTAAATACTCAGATCAACCCATCTGGCACCAACAACCATGCCACATTCAAAATCACTTAAGTCTCCTTTCGACCCCATTCGGATGTTCGGTTTAAATTTCAGCAAGTCATCTTCATCACATCTAGATACCTAAATGCATGGAGTTGCTGCCATGTGATTGGCCGATTAGCAATTTGTGTTACCAAGCGATTGAACAGGTGTACCTAATAAAGTGGCCGGTGACTGTACATTGCTTTGCGTTTGTGTGCTTTAGCTGCTACTGCATGGCTTCTTTTCTTTAGCTACCATTACCTGCTTTTGTTTAAATATCAATTTCATTGGTGGTTCCCTTTCCTTTAGAAACCCTACCATTATGGACTGAGCCCACTGATGCATTTTTTGGCTTTAACCTTGATATATTTATTGCAGGTGACCTCTGTCTGTGCACCATTTGGGGAATCATCTCTAAGGTGGGGCGTATTTCTTTATTTGGACAATGTTACTCATTGTAGTGTTTGTAGGGTGGGTTTTGTGTACGATGTGTCATGGTGCTTGCTAGGGCTGAAACAACTAATCGATTATGAAATTAATCAATTACTATTTTCATAATCGATCAGCCAGTAACATAATGGGGTTAAGAAAAACTAAAATGAGCCCTTTATAGTACAAAAAGAGCAAATAATCACTACTGTAAACATTACTTTCACAGTTCTACAGTAAAAAAAATGAACCCCTTACAGTAGTGATTATCTGCTTTTTTTGTACTATAAAGGGCTAATTTTAGTTTTTATAACCCCATTATGTTACTAAACGTCTTAGACCTGGTTGCACTACAGTTCATTTACATGGTTTCCTATGGGACGCGTTCACATCTATGCTTTTTTTTAGCCGCTGCGTATTTGGAAAGGGTCAGGGACTTTAACGCAAAACTGTAATTTTTTGGTTCAATATACTTCAATGGAGAAGCTGCAGAAAAGCATGTAATGCGTTTTTGCAGAAATCTGTGTTTTTTAATCTGCCCAAACAAGTTGGACAAAAAAAATGCAAAAACGCAAATCACAGCAAAATCATGTGTGCAAAAATCAAAATGCACAGCAAAAAGCACTGCAGAAATAGATAAAAAGTAAACTGCATAGGTGTCGACGTGGCCACACGGATCAATTTTCAGACAAGAATATTCAGACGGAAAATCTTTGTACATTCACTGAATGAAAGAATGTTTGAAATTTTCACTTGTTTTTAACATTCGGTTTTTAAAATGAAGGAAAACCACATACACCTTCTAAAAATTCCTTTGACCAAGAAGTTTTCTATTATTTCCAAATTGTCACCATGGTTGAAAATGAACGTCGATTTAACCCCACTAACCATTAGAAAATCGAACGTTCTTAAAATGCCATTTTTTTTTTTTTTTTTGAAGGAAGACATTGTTTTTTAAATAAAAAAAATTTGATCTCTGAGTCTGATGATATTTACCAGATTCACCCTTTAATAGTATATATCCTCCAATAGCATATACAGTATAACTCTCCTCTAATAGTATATACAGTACATCTCCTCTAATAATATATCTCTTCTGTCTGTTATTCTCAGAGTGGATTAGATATTTTGCTCCCTAACCATATAGTTATTTATATTTACCACCACTGCATAGAGATATTTAAGAATAAGAATAAAAATTGCCTTTTTTTAAAACTTTATATATCAACTAAATTATACACCACACTTTTTTTTTTAAAGCTTATTAACCGATTAATCGAAACAATAATCCGCCAACTAATCGATTATGAAAATAATCGTTAGTTGTAGCCCTAGTATATATATATATATATATATATATATATATATATATATATATATATATATATATATATATATATATATATATATATATATATATATATATATATATATATATATATATATATATATATATATATATTTCCGAGTCCTGTAATCGAGGTTCCCTGAAACCAGCTTCCAGGGTTCAACAGTGCTGAGATACAGAACTCAAGACCATTAGGTCCCGCTGGACTGGGAGTGTTCAAGGACACTGCAAGCCTCCCTATGTCAGCGTACGAAGCCCTCCTGGGCTAATTCGGCTAACACTACTATTGACGGATTCTTCGCAAAAGATGTGGGAGAAGTCGAAACAGAGGGAAAGCATCAAATAAGGGAGAACTGGTCCCTAAGGTGTTACCAATGCATCTGCCTCTATCGTCCCAGACACAACCTGTTCTCACTTGTTCTGGAACATGGAATCTAGTAGATCCACCTGCAGAGAGATCCCCCTGGCATTATTCTATACCTGGAGTATGTACTAGTGATAGAGACAGCACTTCTCAGACAGAATCTGGTTCTCCTTCCTGAGCCGCATGACTCCTGGTGGTTGATATATATGCCTGCAGAGGCATTTCTCGATTACACCTACATCTGGTTTGTCCCAACATCCAGAGCAAGGCGTACTGGCCAAAAATCCAAGATATTGATGGGCAGTGTTTTCTTCTGTGGAGATCAAGTCCACTGAACTATAGCCACCTTCAAATCAACTGAAGAAGCTGGCATCATTATCTTTCCCATCCCTTCTCCAGAATTCGAAACAACCACCAGCAATCTTAGCTCTCCAATACCCCGGGAACAGAGCCCTCTGGCAATCCAATGCCTGGAACTTCATGTTCCAGACAGAGAGAATGATCCTCTACCAAAGACCTGGAGTAGGACTGTACGTAGAGAACATGCCTTGACCTAGAGATACAACTTCTGACCGCAGAAATTGATCAAAGGAAAATTTGGAACAGACTGCTTCCTGAACAAAGATTATAGAGGTATACGGAGATTGGCACATCTGTGTTTTGAGCAAGTTCAGTACTGGGCTGGGAGCTTTGTGAACCCTCAGAGCTGTGGCCCGCCCCAAAGAGCAGAGAGTCACAAAAAAAGAAAAAAAAAAGAAAAAAAAAAAAAAACCCTTGATGAGGCTGGAAAAAATGGCACATGAAGATATGCGTCATTGATGACTATGGACCCCGAAATCTACCTCTCTCAGAGGTCAACACTAAATGGACAGAGCCCATCTGAAACAGAAGGATGTCCAGCGGCTTAAGCTCTAAGCTAGGCCTTATGTCCCCATATGGTTTTGGGACCGCTACCATTGAGGGGTTTCTTTTTGTTTTTAAATAATGAGCCCATACCTTCTGCTCCAAGAGTCAAATGCAAGGCAAAAGACTGACAACTCTGTGGCAGACCTCGAAGGCCAAAAGAGGCGTACCTACCTACCAAGCTTTTGCTGGCTTAAGGTGGAACAAAAAAACACCCCAGAGACTGCTTTAAGATCTTCTGGCCTGAGATGCTCTCAAAAACACAGCAAACTCAGATGCCTCCCTCACACAAGTGGGGAAAAGCTTACAGCATCTGGTATTCCCGGGCAGTTTCACCTCCATATACTAATCGGGCTTGGTCCTGCTTAGGCTTCGATCAACAGAGATCAGGCATGAGCAAGGTGATGCGGCCACAGTCCATCTGATGAAAAATGAATGCATCAGGAAAATACTGCAATGCCAAATGCAACAGTGGCTCAGATGCATCTGACACAACTGTCCATCGGGGATGCGGACACAGCCAGATCATTGAACCTGAGAGTGGTGCACCTGCCTCCCCTGGCTGCCTCTCCTTTCTGGAGCCATTTAACTGGTATAACAGGTAAATGACGTAGCAACTATATTAGCCAACCTAATACACAGTCCTCAAATCAATGTTGGTTTACTGCTATGCAACCCCTTACGCATATAAGTATGCAGGTACCCAGGCATGCCGTTATGTAGGTACCCAAGTACGCAAACATGCACGTATACAAGTATTCTTGCCATTCATGCATTTATGTATGCAGCTCAAAGCAAATAAGCCCATATGCATGTAGTCCCAGGCAAACAAGCACATATGCATGTCATCCCAGGCAAACAAGCACATATGCACATAGTCCCAGGAAAATAAGCACACATGTATACAGCTTAATGTAAATAAGCATATACGTATGTAGTACAAAAAGAAAACATGACAGTATGCGTTTAAGCAATATGCATTTATGGAAGCATGTGCTTATGCAAATTATGTGATTAGGCAAAACACGCACTTATGCAATACGTGCCTCTGGAAACATGCATGCATTTATGCAACCTATATTACGCAACACGTATCTATGCAAACATGTATAGACATGCATCTTTATGCCACGTGTATCTTTATGCAACCATGTATCTCTATGCAACCAAGTATCTTTACGTAATCAAGTATCTTCATGCAATCATGTATAACCATGTATATTTATGCAAACATGTATCTTTATGCAAACATGTATATTTATGTGAATATGTAAAAACATTTATCTTTAGCAACCATGCATTTCAGCAACCGTGCGTTTTAGCTAGATTGCAAGCATGCACCCACTTAACTGCAGTTGGCCCCATGACCGTCTTCGGTCCAGCCTCTGTGGGGGGGGGGGGGCTGCGTTCCGGGCGGAGGGGGGGCGCCGCCCGCCTCGTCAGGGCCCGGGGCCACCCATACTCATGTTTTTTCAAACATGTATATTTAAACATGCATTTAAGCAACAAGTTTGCAAGCATGTATACTATGCTGCACCTGCCTTCCAAGCAGTCAACAACACTTTAAAGTGAACTGCTATCTATTCAGGGGTGTATCGGCTTACAGTCGTACAGTTCCCCCGGATAAGCAGTAAATATGCAGCCTATAATCATGACTTGTCTGTCACACAGTTCTCCCATAGTAAGTACTCACACTTTGTTAGTATCCATGGGCTGCTGTTATGTCTCCAGAGTCCCTGCTAACCACATGGCCATAGCCGCCCTTCCACTTCCTGCCTAAAGGAAAATAGGTCACACTGAGCAAGCCTGCGCCCTCTAGTGGCTGGAGGAGAAACAGCAGCCCAAATGACCAAAAAGTACATAGCATGATTAAACAGCACACTGCCCCCAGTGGCCACCGGGAGAACAGACAGTCAGATCTCTCTCTTTTTTTTTTTTTTTTTAAAAAGAGAAACTGTAAAAATGCAGACTTGCCATTTCTGCTGCAGGACTCTGAACATAACAGGAGTTCAATCTTCACCCATCACGGCGAGCTTTGTCATAAAAGACCTTCAGAGACTGGGTCCCCCTTAATCTGGGGTTCATTCCCATGGACCTGTATAGCACCCTGCAGGAATGCACCTTGGTCAGAACAAAAAACTGCACAGGGTTCAATTACGCAGGGTCCAGCGCCATAAGGCTGCATTACGGGCAAACCTTGAGGAATCTTCTCTCCTTCCAATGAGGCTTGGGTACCATCCATTTGGCTTTTTCGAATGGATCCGATTGAAGTCCATGATTCTTAATAGAACCATCCAGACCTCCACGTCACATCAGTGACCATCCACCTAACAGACACTGGCGAAAAAAACTGAGGTACTTCCTGTGTAGGAGGGGTTATATAGGGGAGGACTTCTTGTTTGATTGATTTACCAGTGTCCATTCACCAGTAGGTGGCGTATAACCCAGTTAGGTATTATGGCTGCTCTGTGTCCCGTGATATACGATAAAGAAAAAAGTGTAGAACGGATGAGGTGCAGGGAGCGCATGTTCCTATTCCAAATTATTTTATGGTTGCAGTGCCACCAGTGCTGACAGATCCATCACTATTGTGAGTGCTTGCACTGTGATACCAGCTGAGCACCCCCTGCTTTTGTGAATGATAGTGTGTGTCTCAATTCCAGCATGCTCCTGCTGCCAGAGTCCAGCGCAATGACACCTAAATAAGAAATAAGTATTCATCTTGTGGTCAGAATCGCCCCCTTCTCCCCATCACTGCACGCTGCTCACACAGAGATGTCAATTTAATTAGGTGTAATTGTGCTAGTCTTTGGCAGCAGGAGCATGCTAGAGACAAGCGCAGTAATTCACGAAAGCAGGGAGAAGAGTCAACTGGTACCACAATGCAATGGTCTATCAGCCAGCTGTGTGATCCATTAGTAGGCAGATCGATCACACAGCTTGACAATGATGACAGTTCAACCTCCACTGACATGCCACAACAAGGTACTATGGATGAAGACTCTCCGTGATCCAACTGGATGCTAGCAGTAAACATTAAGGGACATCCAGGCAACGCCATGAACATGCAACAGTGGCTGGGCACCCTGAAGTAACACTCACAGTTTATCTGAGCAAGCCTCTATGTGATGCAACAGCCTGCTGCAAACCACTGTCACAGCCTATGGGGTTACCTAGAAGTGCCCGTTTCCCCAGTCAGGGTGCTGTATGCATGAATGTCACCTTCAGGCAGTGGCAATGGCTTCCCTCCACATCCAGGTACTCAGGGACAGGGGCATGAGCCCAAAACACAGACATTGTGTGTCTGGAGCAGTGAACCCATGCCTGTCCAAATTAGATGTGTGGGCGAGTCCATACAGCCACTGCGTTTCCACTGACTAATACAGGCTAGCTGCACACAGCTCCGCAATGCTTCAGACACAAATAAACAGCTCTTTGCTCTGCACAGACCTCTGCGCCAATGTGAAAGGGTTCCCAATGTTCTCTGCAAACCCCAAGATCTCATTCACAGTTCGCATTCCCACTTTGGAAACTTTGGGCTGGCAAGGGCATTACTACCTCGAAACACATTACGGCCAATGGGAAATTATTAGACTTGAATGTACTTAGAGCACAATGCCAACTGCCTGAGGGGATGTTTTTTTTTTTTATTTCTACAATTGAAGCATGCCTTTTCTGTACGGTTCCCACTGCCTCTGACCCTGGACTCTGATCCTCTTGAACGATTATTAGTCTCACTAGTGATGAGGAAGCCACTTTTTTCTACCTACCTTCAGCTTTCTAATGCATATTCCACCAAATTGGACCGTACATACTGAAAATGGGTAACAGATTTGTCTGATCTCACTGCTGTTGACTGGGATAACTGTGTAAATACTTCTCTCACCCATATGATTTCCACCAAAGATTGTTTTATCCAACTCAAATGCCTCCATAGAGTCTAATACACACCACAATGATTAGCAAAGGTTTATCCAACTTCTAAACCTCTGTCAGAGATGTCAAATATTGATAGGTACATTCCTCCATATTGTTTGGACCTGACCATATTGGGAAGCTGTGTTTAAGACTTATCAATAATGTGTGTAACAATCACCCAGGGGTGGATCCTAAAATATTTTTATTAGGAACCACTGACACCCTGGAGGTGGATATATAACATTTTTAAATTTTACACATCCTTATATGCAAGGTGGGAAATACTCCTCACATGGAAACCATCCTCCCTCCCCACCCACTGTCGGTCTGATGTTCCTCTATTACCAACATACTGTCCCTATACAAAATAGCATATGCAAATTTTACAGCACTGAGGTTTTGGTAACATATGAGGTTTTGTCTCAGAATACGTATATAGTATGTTCTATTAACGTTGGTAGTTGATGGCATATATTACATGAAGATTGTGAACCTTACAGCACTGGGGTTTTGGTCACATATATCTATTACTTTTTTGGTTTGTTATTTTGATATTTATCTATTTCTGGCAGTGCTACACGATTGTTATTTAGATTGTACAATTAAAAAAAAATAAATAAACCAATTACTGTATTTAGCTAAAACTGTAAATAAAAAAAAACACAGACAATATATGGTTGCCTTGTCTATTATTATACAGGATTTATATAGCGCCAACAGTTTGCGCGGCGTTTTATAAAATGAGATCAGAAAGCTCTGTGTCCTAGTGAACCTCTTGCTGACCTGCTCACAGTAGGTATACTGCGAGCGGGCGGTACAGCCAGGCACAGCGACGTATATGTACGCTGTACGCATACACACCCCCTGCTGCGATTGGACACAGCACAAGTTTTTTTAGTATAGTACAGCCAATGATAATGGCTGTATGCCTGATCAGCTGTGGCCAATCACAGCACATAGTTGTGTTGACAAACATACAGAACTTAGTGCATGGACAGAGATCTGTCTGTTTCTTCTCCCTCAAAATCAACTCTGAGTTGAGGGAGAAAAAGCAGATTGGTTAGTAAATGCAGCACACATCACACTTGTTAGGCACACAGTTAACCCCTTGATGTTACCCTCTTACCAGCTAGTGCCATTAGTACAGTGTACAGTATTGTCACTGTATTAGTGTCACCAGCGACGTCAGTGTCAGTTAGCATCCCTCTCAGGCAATGTCAGTTAATGCTAGATTGTCGCTGTTCACCGCCATTATTAATATAGTTCCTGTACAGATCAGCATCTTTGACCACGATCAGAACTATACTAGTGTCCCCACAAACACAGTTTTGGTTTTTACCAAAGACATGTAGCAGAATACATTTTGGCCTAAATTTATGAAGAAATTTGGTTTTATTGGATGCTTTATAATAGAAAGTAGAAAATATTGTTTATATAATAAAAAAATAAAACAGTGGTGATAAACTACCAAATTTGTGTGAAAACAAATTATATAAAATTTCAAGTGTGTACACAATTTCATTGTGTACACTGTTGCATGACCAAGCAGCCGCCAGTTAAAATAGCACAGTGTTGAATAGCAAAAAATGTTATGGTCATGAAGGGGGTAAAACCTTACGGAGGTCAAGGGATTCATGTTTATATTATAATATATATATATATATTTATTAAGTGTAAAATGCATCAATACAAAGTACATTCCAAAAACAAATATTACCTTCATATAGTTGACAATCTTTGCAAGGACCCCAAACTTGAAGTTAGATGTCCCAGACAGGGGTTTGCCGCTAAATGAACCATTGCTGCCATCTGTCAAAAGAAGCATCGGGGTTAGTCACTATATATTTTTTTAATAAAATTACTGTCTTAACTATTCCTAATTGTAGACCATTTTCTATACACAAGTATACTGTGGTATCTGCAGAGTAAGTACAAACATTTGTAAGAGTCAATATTTGTATATGCTGAAAAGAAAAAAGGAAAAATAAAAATAAATAAAAAAAAAATAATTAGTGAGAGCATTACAAAATTCTACATCCATCAAGAAGAAAACAGAAATGTTGGGGTATTAGATTTGGTTCACACTAATGCAATTTCCAGTATACCTTGCTTGTGACTGCCAACCATGATTGTGGTGTCATTAACAATTATTCTTCATTCACATCTGCGCAAATTGGCAACGCAAGTGCTATACACGTTTGCAAAGCGAGTTCAGAAACATGCAGATGTGAATGCAGCCCAATTGATAACGACACACCAATTGCGGTTAGCATGCCATTAGGACAACGCAAGCGTGATGCGCATTTCCATAACACGAGGCAAGGTTCTTGAGCTACTTTGGGATGTTTGTCATGTGTAGGGCAGCTTACTCAAGTGAATGGGCTGTCCTATGTGCAGCGAACATTTTCGCTATGCTCAGGTGTGTGTGGAATGTGCTTGGAAGGAGAATCTTAGGCAGCAAGGATGACCTGAGAAGAGAGGTGAGGGTAAAAAAAAAAAAAAAAAAAAATTATCTAATGATGATGCAACTTCTGTAAGTTAACAGACGGCTGAAATAGCTTAGGAACCTTTTCCTAAATCGCACCAAGCTGAGTCGCATTGATTAGGATGTGATATCCCCTTCAGCCGATTCTTTGCGACTCAGGTTGTTTTGTATCATATGTTTCAGTAGTGTGAACCAGGGCTTTTTTGTTTTTTTTACTTAAAAAGACCAGAATCTGCCTGATAAAAATCAAATGCCGCTTTCAAATCTGAGAATTTCTGATCACCCAAAAGGGAATAATGACTGCCTCAGGCAAGGAAAGGTTATTATTGCACAGGGGGATCTCCCAACTCATTTCCTTTTTCCTATAGAGAAAAACTGCAAAAAATGACCTAATTGTTCACAAGAGTTGCAATGGGCCTCAACACCAGGACAACTAGTTTCTAAATGTCCCGTCCACTATTATCTATGACCAGATGTGGCCTCAAAATCAAATACTGAGCTGTCCACAACAGTTACCAGTCACTGAGCAGAATGAGGGTCTGCCTTTTTGGGTAAAATTTTAATGAATTGCTTAGGCAAATCCTCACACTACATACTGTAGCTGTTTCTCACAGTATTGTTGATTGGACATATGGTTAGACAAATATTTGGACAATTATTTTTTGTATTCTCCAATCAGCGTTTTAAACCTGTGGACAATTTGGTTCAAAGATTTGATAAGCAAAAGGTTAACATAAAATAACCTCTCATCGTCTGCAGGTTACTGAATGAATCGTACGAAGATATTGTATGAAGATACAGTAGTAATGTGGAGTACAGCAGGAAGAACCAACCAAAACTGGGGGGGGGACTCCAGAGATGGAAGTGTTTCCTATCTGAACTTGGGGCCCATTTCACAGGACTGGAGAAACATTTGGCTTCAGGAAAGAGAAGTATTTAAATAGTTCTTTACAGACATGCCTCCCTTGAGTAACTTGTGTATTGAAGGGAAGTTGTAGTCTATGCAATGCATTTCTAAGATATACTATACATGTAGTAGAGAATGGCTGAATAAAAATATTTATTGTAAATATTAAATAAACTATAACGGACACTATGGTGATACTGTACTGGGGAACACTGTATGCCAGTGCAGCCAGCCAGTGTCCCTGATCAATAACCATACCAGTGCATACCAGCCTGGCCGGAGTCCGGGCCGAGACGGTCATTCACTTCACGCACAAGGGTCTGCTTCATGTTGTGCAGCTTATGGATCTTTTTCTTTGACATTGCAGCAGCTTGGAGCTAGGACGAGCCCCCTGTCTGCACTCACAGCGGTCTAGTTGGACTTTACCTCTCTGCCTGAGCGGCACCTAAATGTCTTTTTGCATACCAGTACAGATTTACTATACCAGTGCAACCAGCCACAGTGTCGCTGGTCACCCCTATACCAGTCACAGTGTCATTAGACCAGTGCAGACAGCAACAGTGTTCCTGATCACCACCACATCAGGGCCAGTGTCACCAGACCAATGTAAGTCAACAGCACTTTTCCTGATCGCTAGCCATACTATACCCAGTGCCACCATACCAGTGTAAACCAGCAACAGTGTTCCTGATCACTAACCACATCAGTCCCAGTGTCCCTGATGGCCGCCACAGCAGGATTTTGGGATGCTGGTGATTTATAAAGCAGCATCACATATGCATGATATGATAGCAGTGCAACTTAGGGCTTTAGATTGTACTTTGACATTTTATAATATGTTACTATACTCACTTAGAATCTAAGA
Source organism: Lithobates clamitans (assembly GCA_037952925.1). Classification (NCBI taxonomy): domain Eukaryota; kingdom Metazoa; phylum Chordata; class Amphibia; order Anura; family Ranidae; genus Lithobates; species Lithobates clamitans. The sequence goes on along the minus strand of JBBGZY010000833.1, from coordinate 3,866,215 downwards.
TGTTAAAAAAACCTGCATTAAATATCAAAGATAAAACATATAGTGTAAATACATTTGTGCACATAGGCTACTGGCTAGAATGGTAATTTATTCTGGACACTGGAATTAATGCTTACACGCACGTAAAATATGCCAGTAGGCTCCTCTCTGAACGCAGTTTTTGTCCCTGGTGGCTCCTCCCAAAATATAAACCTGAATGCCACAAGGCCACAGTGTGGCTAAAATGAAGCAGAATTCAGAAGGCATAAAATAAATAAATACTTTTTTTTAATTCTGTGTGCATTATTATTATTATACAGGATTTATATAGCACCAACAGTTTGTACAGCACTTTAAATATAAAAGGCAGACACTTACAATACAATACAGGAAGAATTAGAGGGCCCTGCTTGTTAAAGTATACAATTTAAGAGTATGAGGCCTTACACTGCTGTAGATAAAACCGTAATAAAAAGGAAAGACAATCGAGAACTAGAGTACATCTTTATGTGGTCTACAACTGTATGTCAAGGTAAATAAAAACATGAAAAAAAAAAAAAAATTAGGTTTGAAATAATGACTACATATCACAGCTGTAATATAAATCACATAGTGATATGCAAAACCATTTAGAATTGAATTAAAAATGTTCAGTTTATTTTGTTGACAGTAAACAAATCTATTACACAGTATACATATGTAAACACAAATTAGGAATGAGAAGAATATTTCCTGAGAGGACAAAGCATCAAAAAAAGAAAAAAAATAATAAAAAGAAGAAAAAAATCCTGCACAGAAAAGCAGCAGACTCATAGCATGCTTCTCCTGTGGAGTTGCTCAGTCCTTTGGGTGGAGGGATGGGATGCTAATGAACCAGTGTAACAGTCTGCTGGCTGCATTCAGCACTGTCCAATGGCAGCCAAGCTCTGTCTCATCTACACAGTGCTGAGCAATCGACACGGAGCTGCACAACAGACTCCGGCAGCTTCTCATACAAGAAGGTAGGTTCATGGAAACCCATATCTTGCCTGTGTATTTTATCAGAATACGTTGGCATCTGCAAAAAATCTTCAACATTTTAGCCTGGCTGTAATGTGTACATGCTATAGAGACCGTGACATGTAATATTTAGACTGCAGGCAGAACATGGACCCTGTCTTCCTTAGCATGGCTCACGCCCCATTCTGTCAGGCATGCAAACATTTAAACACATCCAGGCGGCTCTTTGAGTTCATCATAAATGCTACGGAGCAATAGAAAATTGATGGCTGAAGGAATCCCTTTTCAGCTCACAGCAGTCTGCCAGCATTGCTGAGCTTTTACATTTGCACATCATTTGACAGCGTTCTCTAATTACGTGTATTTTGTCTATTTAAGCTATAACTGCTTGTTGATTTTTCTGTTACATTTCACTATCTACAATTACAGACACTTCAAAATGTTTTGCAGCAAGAGTCAGAAAAATGTAACAGAAAAAAAAAATCAATAGTAGATATTGATTTAATACAATACCTCATCTGCTTGGTAGGAAGACCCAGAATTCTATTTACCCTTTGACCTTTCTTTGTACTCACAGGTCATATTTAGTTTGTATTGATGCTTTACAATTGCAAAGTCATCCCCTGGTGAATATCATGACGATTTCCCATGTTGGGGAGTAGCATTTTACTGATGCCTCCTTCTGTGTTGTCCCAGTGAGTTGGGGGGAATCATAGGGGGAATAGAGGGAGAGGAGGGGCGGAAGAGGTTCCAGGTTCAGAAGCTCCTGGAGTGTTCAAGAATTGTGAAGCTACAACCATACATGTCAGTACCTTTCAATGCTTTAGATGACCACAGTAAAAATTTGCAGAGGAATTTACTCTGAAATTACAGACCCATGTATTAAGGCTCTGACAGAAGCAGGATGTTCCCAAATTCATAAGTAAAACTAAAAATGATCACTAAATGACTTTCATGGAACTAAAGTCAAGAAAAACTGATGCTTTCACGAGAGCCTTACCACACAAATGTCTTGTTTTGTGAGAGTTAGTTTTAGTTTCCTATAATAGGGCTATGTTTGTTGGAGAAACGTTCATCCAGCGTCTACATATTTGTGAGTTTGTGAATAGGTAACCTAAATCGTGTGCTGAATATAATACTGGAAGCCTGAAGATCAGTGAAAGGCTTTGCAATGCTGACTAAACTAGAAAATGCAGTTCCCATATACCAAGAATGAAAGTTTGCACAATATTTCATTTACACATCCAAATGCCTATAGTACTGGACGGACCAATGTTGTAAAGCCATTTTTCTGACTCGTATAAGCCCCGCCTTCCCAAAGCTTCACTCCCTCATTTTGAAAGTGTAGCTGTAAGCAGACAGCCATCATAGCATACATGTGTGTACCAATTGTAGGATACAGTTTTTCCTAGTAGCAAATTTTAAGAGTTTGCATGTGTGCCATCTTGCATTTTTAAATACAGATATGAACATTTTGTTCAACCTACAAAATGAATGTTCCCCATAAGTACACAGCAGATTTGTTGCCCAAGATCCACTAATACTACATACACTATACAAAATGATATGATATGATGCAAACCATAAAACACATATTACACAGGCCTTACTGTGTAATATTACACAGACCATACTGTGCCTGTTCAAAGGAGCACTGGTTGCATCTCACCTGGCTTGAAGGGCGTCTACTGTGTATATCAAGCATTTTTGAAAAAGGAAAAAGGAAGAGGAATAGACAAATGCTGCTTTTATTGTTCATAGAAGAGAGACTGGGATGGATTCTTGTCCAAACAATTGCCCTCTCCTAGAACAATCTTCTGGCAGCCATCTGTGACTGATATCATCACCTGATCCTGCCAAATGACTGTCATCTCATATCTACAGCCAACTTAATTTCTTATAGAGAGAGATTATCAAGATAAGGTTCCTATAGATAGGGCATGATTGCTGCATATTCTGGACAATTACTGGCCAGGAAACAGTCGTTGACCTTCACAGTTACCCCTGGTTTAAGAATCATCTGCCAGGGTCAGTCTTTTGATTGCCAAAAAAAGAATAGCATAAACGTGCAAAGTAAACACTTGGTCAATAAGAGTACTTTTTGCCAATGTAAAGAATTATACCCATCGAAATTACCAAAATATTTAATGTGACTTGAATGAAACAAGACATCATAGTGTATGAGAAAAAGATATTGAGCTTAACAAACAGAAAATACATTTGAGTTTTATATAGGGTATCGATTGCTCAAATAGATTATGATAGTTTGGGTTATATCGGATTGCTTGAGCACATTCAGGGTCTGAAGAACCTTAGATGGTGTTCCAACAAGGGAGTCCAGATCTGTTTAAAATGGTCACTTGTATGGCAGCAAATTGTAAGTTTTTCAAAAGACATTCTCTGAGAGATGCTATGCTTGAATTTTGGGAAGGGTAAAATCAGGAACTTCGAGGCTTTAGCAATGGTCCTTCTTGCTACTGTAAAGAGGTGTGTTGCAAATATGAATGTGCATTTACTCTACCCATCCAGTTCTATTGCTCAATATAGCTTTGAGGTTTTTGTTTGTGATGTTTTATCCCAATACTATGAAAATTGTCTAATAAAGTTGTACCCACATTAATTTTGACCTTGTGGCAGTCCCAACAGATATGACCAAATGTAACAGGGGATAAACAGTCCCTGGAAGCAATACGGGGGATAGGACGAGATAGTCTTTGAGATACTGGCTGGGACCAAGTACTAAAGAGGTAATATGTTGCAGTTGGCATCCACAGCAGTGACATTTGCAGAACTCTTAGCTGTGAACATTCAAATGAAGATCCAGCCTTCTTCAGAGTTTCAGAGCTATGTTCCGTTTCCCATTGTGTAGGTTGGGGGTTGCAAATATAATTAAAGAGCTCAGAATAAGGGAGTATGAAAAATGTGTGATTATGTTTGGGGCATGAGAGTCTGATTTGCATTTTCGCTCAAACATGGTAAGGTTGAGGAAGGGGTGGTTAGAGATCTATAAAAATATGAATGAAATGTTTAATTTGTAAATACCAAAATATTGGTTAAATAATGATTTTACCATTCTTCACTAAACTGAGAATTGTGGTTGTTACGTTTGCACCACCAGCAGATGAATTTATGAATGCAGGAGAGAATAAATAGGTTACCCATAAAAGCCAATCATGGGGTGGGATCAATTTGCCTACATGTTTAGTTTGATCTTACATCTTATGTGTATGGAAGGTGATAAGCCTGGCTATATGGCCTCTAGTGTTTTCTTGGTAGCCATAATACGTTGTTGATCATTGTTTGGGAGAAAATATAGGCCTCCACAGATACCCAAAGAGGGTTTTCAGAAGTTGCATATAACAACATCATCAATTGGGCCACCTGTGCTGCTTAATAATAATATGTTATACGTAGGCCCTTATAAATTTTGGAATTACAGAGGGTGTTTTATCATGACTCTCGATATAGTGGGCTCTAACTGAGCAGTTTTAGGGCTGTTTCACACTGCTGTGCTGCAGATTGGCTACAGTGCAGGAGTACCGATGGTTTTCATGCAGGTTTCCCCACAGACTATTATGTCCCACATTATTGGCACATATTCTAAAAGTACACTAAAGATACAGCATGCAAGACTTTCAGTGCACTTCCAGAAAATGCACCAAAAACATGGGGCATAGGAGAAAGTCTATGATAAACTGTGGGCCACTCAAAAACCTTGAGTACACCTGCAACAGTGTGAAAAGACCCTTACAAAGTTACAAAGAGACAGCGTGATCAACACCCCAAGATGCATACCAATACAAACAACATATAAAAGTAATAAACAGAAGGCCCCAAGGTATATATATATTAAATAAAAAAATAAATAATTTGCGCTAGTCAATGTATATTACTTATAGTGCTATGACATACTAAAAGTAAAAACATAATAAAGTGCAATGTGCAGAAAATGTTGAAAATAGTGAAATTGCTTAATAAATAAATAAGTCCTTCAATGTAATAAAGAAAGTCCCAAGAAAAAAGATGAAATGAGTGTGTATTCCACCAAGTGATTTGTTTGGAGTCTATGGCATAACGCATGTGGTAATCAGGGACTCTTACCAGATAACATGGACCACCTATCGCTAGGATGGTGGAGCAAGCAAGCAGAATAACCTCCGCAGGGTAATAAAACTTGACCCCCCCCCCGCAAGGGTGATGACGCAGCGAGCGATCTTATTTTTTATTTTTGTACGTTACTTGGTTTTTATCACTTGGGTAACGGCAGCAGTCCTCAACATTTTTTTGTTGCTACATTTTTCATCCGCGCGCTATATCACCCTTTTTTTCTTAAGGTATATACAAGTGCATTAGGGACTGGGTTGTCCCTAGGAAGGATATAAACATTACAGCTCAACATTAGGTGATAGGGGTGGCATGCATCTAGCAGCTGATGGCTTACCACTGGTACAACTGGGTCATAGCCCACCCAATCCACCACCCACTTTTCTCATCAGTAATAGATAAGCATGGGGGCTCCAGAGTCAGGGTCAGACAAACAGGGTGGTAGGGAATAAATAACAGCAAGAGAAACAGTAGTAGTTAAATATTATGTAGGAATACAATATGAATGCATATCTCATCCAAACCAGCATCCGCCATGTGGAGGGTTTAGTACAAGCCTGTTGAATCAAGTGGGGCTATTGTGTAGCACTGCACATGGAACATGCTGATGACAAGGTAGGTCACAATGCCCACCCTCCCACAAGAAAAAGTGGGAGAGGGTGGTTCACAAACATGGAAATCAGGCACACAACCAGTGTGGACTAAAGAGAAGCTGTGATGTAAAACAACTAAAAAGGAAGAGAAAACTAAGAGCAATAAAGAAATAGCAGGTGACCTGGATATTAATTAGGCATAATACACTGCAAATTTTATAGTTCAATTCCAAAATGGTAATATGCATCATATAAAATTATATTCGCTCTGCTTCCACAAAAAAATGCTATTCTTAAAGCGGGATTCCGGCCAGGGAAATTTTTTTTTAAAGTCAGCAGCTACAAACACTGTAGCTGCTGACTTTAAATAAGTACACTTACCTGTCCTGGGTGCCCGCGATGTCGGCCGCCTGAGGCCGACCCATCCCTCGGCTCCCGGCACCACCATCCTAACTAAGGGAAACAGGCAGTGGAGCATTGCGTCATCACTGCCAGTTTCCTGCTGCGCACGCGCGAGCAGCGCAACGCTCTGTCAATGGCCCCGTGGTTTTCTGGGAACACACACAGCTCCCAGAAGGCAACGGGGCCGCTCACCGAGGAACAGGACACGCTGCGGAATAGGAAGAGGCAGATTAGGAAGACTGCCTAGCAACAAGGGTTCAGGTAAGTTTACATTTTTTTTTTTCAAATGTTTTTTTCTTTTTATTTTAAGATTTTTGGTGCAATTTTTTTTTCAGGGTGGCCCGCCACTTTAAGCAGGTGTTTCCTCGCTATCTGTGGTTATGTAAAATAAATGGTTGCTAATTTGCAATTGTGCTCATCACTGTAGCAAGTGTCCTAGCAAAATTATTTGGCTAAAGATGAACTGTACAGTGTAGACATGGGCTACACACATGGAGCAGGAAAGGCTGAGCAGTAGACATTGCATACAAAAGGATTATAATGGTCTAAGGATTGGTCAAGGAACATAGCTAAAATTAGACAGTCTTGGGCCTAGAAAATCGAAGAGGGAAGAACAAAAATCAAAGGCTGAAAATAAAACATTATCTGTACCCGTTTTAAAATGCCTAGATCAAGGGGCTTTGCAGTTCCATAACAGACAACAGGTCTAAACAGTAACTTTAAGGCAAGGTCCCAATAGAGTCTCAACCTTGGGAAAAAAAGTATCTGACCAAACGGGCTTTAAAAGGGCCCATGCAGGTAAAAAGATGAGTAAGATAATGCACGCACATCCAAGGTTAGAACTTGCAATCTCATAAGAATCGCCTTGGAGGTTCCACTGCATTTCTCACAAAAGGAGCGGCAGGGGACCTCCTGTTTTATTGTATTATTCAAGTACACCAGAGGACTTTCAGAACTCAATGCAAGCAGGGGGAGGACTTTGAAGCAAACTTAACTCCAGCCACTGTTTGATTTTTTGTTTTAAGGGAGTATTTTATCCTCAAAGTAGAGCATGCGGACAATAGCTTTTGGAGGGTCATCAAGTCTTCATGTTCACTCCTAATGAATCCTGTCAAATTCGATTCACGCTACTGGCAGCTCAGGCAAGTTCATGAAACATTGCAGGACTGGCTCTGGCAGTCATACATTTGGCCTCTGGTTTAAATTTTCTGAATCTTCAAGTTATGCTAATAAAGCTGCCTTTGTGGTTTTAAGGAGTGCGATTTCTTCTCCGTGGCCTTTGAGCACTGTAGTTATGTCACTGAACCTAGAGTGCAGGGGTGGGACTCTTCTGCCAAGCTCCTGAAACTCTGGTAAGTTGATCAGTAGGTTTCTTAGACAAGATGTTCAGAGCTCTCTGTAGCAGGTCTTCAAACCTCTACAGAAGATTGCAGTTATTGTTGCTACCAAGAGAGCTGGTAGCCAGGTCTTCACTGAAAGCTTCCAATGAGCTATCCAAGTCTGGGGTCTGTCTTCCTGTAGCTACGAGTGGAAACAACTGCCACCATTTCGCTTGCTTTGTGGGCAAAGGCCTCCTGAATGGATTTGGAGCTGGGTTTTCCTCTGTTGCAGGTTGCCCTCACAGGCCATCACATACACATTCTGCTCAATTCTCCGGGCAGGTTAGCCAGCAATGATGAGATAAATGGGGTTGTTGATGTTGTTTGGGTGGCAGTTTTTACTCAGGTAGAACAGCGCTTACTCGGAACACTCAGATCTGTGCATGCGCACTCCAGCATTACTTATTTTTTAAATATATAAACCCTAGAAATTAAGTTCTATTTTTTACTCTCTTTTATCTTCTAGCTATTAATTTATTGCAAAAAAAAAAATAAACTTGTTAATCCAGTCAGTTTTCCCCTTAGACTACAGAACACCTCTCCCTATGTTGTGGTGACAAGGAGAGGGGAATTATTCTGTAGTCTTAGCAAAAAACAAAAAAAACAACTGGACAAGTTTAATGCCATTTTTTTCAATTTCAGTCAGGAAATGGCTGCCATATTGTCAGAGCATAACAGGAAATTGGGAGTGGAATGCATTTTTTGCCAGAATCAGAAAGTCAGTTTCTGTAGGTGAAGGGCCCTAAAAAGGCATAAAATATAGGCATACATGCATGTATTACAGAGATGGACTGCATATTTTTATTTTGTCCTGGCATACACTTTAACTGTTGTTTTTGCATGTTTTGCCATTAAACTCTATGTAATGTGCATTTTAATAAAAATACATTAAAGATGCAGAAAGTAGGATTTTTTTTTTTTACCGCAACGCACCAAAAAGGCACTGGTGTGGATTGACCCTAGAGTTAGGCCCCTTTCACACTGGGGCGGTTTGCAGGCGTTATTGCGCTAAAAATAGCGCCTGCAAACTGCCCCTAAACAGCCTCCGCTGTTTGTTCAGTGTGAAAGCCCTCGGGCTTTCACACTGAAGCGGTGCGCTGGCAGGAGAAGAAAAAAATCTCTTGCAAGCCGCATCTTTGAAACGGTGAAGGAGCGGTGTATTCACCGCTCCTAAACTGCTCCTGCCCATTGAAATCAATGGGACAGCGCGGCTATACCGCGGTAATACCGCGGCTATAGCCGTGCTATACGAGGGGTTTTAACCCTTTTTCAGCTGCGAGCGGGGGGTTAAAACCGCACCGCTAGCGGACGAATACTGCGGTAAAACAGCGCTAAAAATATCGCTGTTTTACCGCCGACGCCCCCTACCATCCCAGTGTGAAAGGGGCCTTAGTGTTCTTCTTTTAGGCACATATGGCCTGCTTTTGCAACTGATCCACAATAGACCAACCGAGCAACTAGCCAATTTCAGTTATGAATATATTTTAAAATAAATAAATCACCCCTCTTTAAAAGCTGAACTACAGGGAAAATGTAAAAAAACAGTACAAACAATTGGCAACTGTCCCAAACCATAACACGCCTTAACAGCAAAGAGCACATAGAAGGGCAACGCATTTCAAATAGAGAGACATTCCCAGCTCAACTTACCAACTAGCCTGCAACAAACCAAATTGTCCTGTTTAACAATTCACATTAAAAACAGGGGTTTAGTTTGCACACATTTGCAAATACATGCGTAAGCTGCAGCTTACACATGTATTTCCAAATGTGTTAAAACTAAACCCCTGTTTTAATGTGAACTGTTAGATGGGACAATTTGGTTTGTTGCAGGCTGGTTGGCAAGTTGAGCTGGGAATTTCTCCTTAAAAAAAAAACAAAAAACAAAAAATAATAATAATAATAATAATAAAAAACTACCCTTGCAATGGGGCTCCCCCCACACTGCAAAGTTTAACTATTCATTTGTTGCCCAGAGAACCAATAAAAAGCACACACTTACTTTATCCCTGACCCCCTCTTTTTCCCCTGAAAGACAGTACTTTTTTAATGCTCTGGGTTGTGGGGGAGCCCTCGGCATCCTCAAAGTTTAATTTCCCAAGAGTTCTCGATTTAAAACATGTAGTGCTTCTAAAGCAATCCGCTTTTTAAATAGTAGCACACTCAAGTACTTAAACTGCATAAAAGAAGAAAGGGGGACCTACTTCTAATATATAACCATGCCATTCAGAACGATACCATGAAATATCTTTGTTCAAGATTTTTTACTTTCAATCATTTTTATTGAGAAATTTGAAATCAGACAGAGAAATCACATGAATTATTACAACAGCCAGAACCCTGGCACAGTTTGTCCAAGAGGCCCTATATCTATATGTATAAAAAGGTCTCAAACAATACTCAGTTCTTGGAACAGAACACCTATCGTATATTATGCTAGCATTTACTTTGCCTAGAAAACAGCAAAACAATTTCTGAGCAAAGGCATTCTTAAATAAATGTACATAAACGACAGCATAAAATACATGCAGGTACAGCATTTCATACTATCAGTCCCGGCTCATGTTTGTAAAAGAACTTCATAAGTAGAGGTCGACCGATATATCGGCTGATATTTGGCTTTTTTTACTTAGTCGGCATCTGCCGATTGTAATGATAAAAAAAGCCGATTCAGCTAAATCTTTTCTGACACTTGTTGCTTACAAGTAAAGATCCTGTATTCTCTGCTAGAAAATCACTTAGAACCCCCAAACATTATATATATATATATATATATATATATATATTTTTTTTTTTAGCAGAGACCCTAGGGAATAAAATAGCGGTTGTTGCAATATTTTATGTCACACGGTATTTGCGCAGCGGTCTTTCAAAGGCAAGTTTTTTTTTAAAGAATACACTAATGGAAAAAAAAAAAAAAAAAAAAAAAAAAAAAGCAGTAAAGTTAGCCCATTTTTTTTCGTCCAAAAGTTTTGATTACCAGTTTTTGTGTATTTAATATTTAAGATATAGTTATTTTTTTTTAATCTAAATTCTACATACAAGTGAACTGATTGGAGGTTTGTTTTGTTTAATAAATGTTTAAATATAAAACATTTTCTGTATCACTTATTACTTAGGCTGCTTTCACACTGGAGCGGGCATGCGTGGACGGTAAAACGCTGTTAATTTTAGCGGCGCTTTACCGTCATTTTAGCGGCGCTATTTGGCTGCTAGCGGGGCGCTTATAACCCAGCTAGCGGCCGAGGAAGGGGTTAAATGCGCCCCTGAAGCGCTGCTGCCGAAACGCTTTGCAGGCGCTTCGGCAGCGGTGCGCATTCATTTCAATGGGCAGGAGTGGTGGAGGAGCGGTTATACACCGCTCCAAAGTTGCCGCTTGCAGGACTTTTTTTTAACATCCTGCCAGCGCATCGCCTCAGTGTGAAAGCACTCGGGCTTTCACACAGACTGCAGGGGAGCCGTTTTACAGGCGCTATTTTTAGCCCAAAAGCACCTGGAAAACGCCCCAGTGTGAAAGGGGTCTAACTGTTAGATTTTATGAGATGAAGGGAAAGAAAAAAAAAAAAAATTGGCCTAATATATCGGCCCAAAAAAATCGGCATCACATATCGGCCATCGCGATTTCTAAATATCGGCTTTGGCATCGGCCAGAGAAAAACCCATATCGGTCGACCTCTATTCATAAGCACTCCAGAAGTTCTCAAAAGCGAATGAACTCCACTGTACCAGCCTTGAGCTTAAAGTGGTTGTTAAACCACAGGGTTAAATTTACATTATCCTCTCGGTTGATTTATGTAATGTCTCCATGTGACTGTGCTTTATTAAAAAAAAAAAAAAAAAATGCAGCTATATACCTGGTTTATAGGTAACAGTGTTGCTACTATAACCAGAAGTAAAAAGAAATCTCCACAACAGCCAGTAAAAAAAACGATGAGGAATTCTCTTTCCTAGTCTATCCATAGAATTTTTCTTTCCTAGTCAACCTTTAAAGCAGAACTTTTGTTGAGAAAAAACAAACAAAAAAAAAAACATTTGAACCTGGATAATATATGTACAATACAAGTATTGTAACAAACTTTGTTGCAGATTCCTACCTTTTGTTATTCTGAAGAAATCCCTGTGCATTTCTGTGTCCATGTGAGCAAGTGAATCTAATGGGAGGGGCTTGATAATATATTATCAGCTGTGCACCTGCAGGGCTCCAAATGAGGAAAGATGCTGGGCCTCCATCCCTTTAGACATGTCCCTATTGGGAGTATCTCACCAAAAATAACTATTTTGTTCCAGGCAATGCCTGAAACCTGACTTGTATCTTAGCGTAGACTTCTGGGAAAATTGGTGAGACAATCACACAAGCAGGAAATTAGGTTTCTGAGGGGCGTTCTGTACACATTCTGTGTACAGAACAACTCCAGGTAGCCATACTGTATTGCATTTTCGAAAAAATTACAGTGGCTGCAGATTGAAAAGGAAAGGTAATTCTTAACATTCAATTACAATATGACTTGTATCACAATTGTATATGCTGTAAGCTCTAAAGGAGCAGGGCCCTCTGATTCCTACTGTATCAAAGTGTATTGTATTTGTACTGTCTACCCTCAAGTTGTAAAGCGCAACGTAAACTGTTGGCGCTATATAAATACTGTATAATAATAATAATAATTATATTTTTTCCCCCAACGAAACTGGAGTTACCCTTTAAAGAGGAACTGCAGTCTGCTCACATAAATTTGTAATAAAAATATTTTGCCATTCTGAATCTTCCCTTCAACCACTTTGCATATTTCATATATACTGTGATCCTGTACTTGCCAAATATGCTGCAGAAATCTCCCTCCAACAAGTCTAGCTTCATCCATATTTAGCTGTGGGCAGCTGAAGCTGCTGCCTGATATCTTCCTGGATTTACACAGACACACAGAGGCACACCTCCATCCAGCTCTCATTGGCCCTCTAAATGACTCCCTCCGTTTCTGGCAAACGCTCACGAAAGAGAGAGCTGTGTATGATGTCATAAGCCTAGGCTTTTTAACAGACAAGAAACAGAAAGTGGGCTGAACAAGGTATTTACTGGCAGTTGAACTATCCCAATTTAAAACAAGGGCAAAAGATTTAATAGATGGAAAGTTGAAAAAAAAAAAATGACTGAAAGTCCCTTTTAAGTTGAAATCCTGTTTTTTTTTTTGGTTATCGGTGTCCTGTGATTTGCGTGGAATGGAGTACACCAAGTATAGAAAGCATTATTATAGTTTTCTAGTACAATTCTCATGCAAATTTTATGTCCAAGTCATTTAAAATTGATCATTCTTTTCTCGCGTTTATCCTTATGTAAAATGAAACCATGTGTAAATGTTCTTCCAGTAAATTCAGTGATGGGTTTCTGAATTAAGATAACAGCCCTCTTAATGCTGCCCTACATAAAAGATGTAAAAAGCAGTATCAAAACACAGCAGCATGTTTTCAGAGAACCTGTACTTGGAAAACATAAGGCTACTAACACAGGTGCATGCATTACTAATTATTAGGGCTTTGCAATCCATCTCAGAGGATAATGCGAAGTTCATGTACATATTGTTCAACAAGAAGTTGCTGTCAGGCACAAATTCCTGTATTAGCAGAAAAATAAATGACATGGTACAGTAATCTTTAAAAAGGTCATGCAATCCTACTCGGTGCATGCATACATTATTGAAAGCCAGCTTGATTTTCAAGAATGTACTGAATGCTACTTGCCACTCAATAACCGAGAAGACACACTAATAGATGATTATGTATACTTAATTAGCTAAATCAATAGTCATATACTGTACTAAATAAAGGAAACTTAAAACAAACAAATCTATAGACATTTTTTAATTATGCAGAAGGTGGCCTCCAAACAATATCCTTTTAAACAGAAAAATTGAATCATGTGTGGCTTACAGTTGTGCTCACAATTTTACATCGCCTGGCAGAATTTATGATTTCTTGGCCATTTTTCAGAGAATATGAATGATAAACACACAAACTTTTCTTTCACTCATGGTTAGTGTTTGGCTGAAGCCATTTATTATCAATCAACTGTGTTTACTCTTTTTAAATCATAATCACAACAGAAACTACTCAAATGACCCTGATCAAAAGTTTACATACCCCAGTTCTGAATACCGTGTATTGTCCCCTTTAACATCAATGACAGCTTGAAATCTTTTGTGGATGAGGCTCTTTATCTTCTCAGATGGTGAAACTGCCCATTCCTCTTGGCAAAATGCCTCCAGTCCCTGTAAATTTTTGGGCCGTCTTGAATGACCTGCACGTTTGAGATCTCTGCAGAGTGGCTCAATGATATTGAGATGGCCACTCCAGAACCTTAACTTTATTCTGCTGTAGCCAATGACCGGTCGATTTGGCCTTGTGTTTTGGATCATTGTCATGTTGGAATGTTAAAGTACGTCCCATGCGCAGCTTCCTGGCTGATGAAGCAAATGTTCCTCCAGTATTTTTTGATAACATACTGCATTCATCTTGCCATCAATTTTGACCAAATTTTCTGTGCCTTTGTAGCTTACACATCCCCAAAACATCAGCGAACCACCTCCATGTTTCACAGTAGGAATGGTGTACCTTTCATCATAGGCCTTGGTGACTCCTACAAATGAAGCATTTATAGTTGTGGCCAAAAAGCTCAATTTTGGTCTCATCAATCCAACTGACTTTGTGCCAGAAGGTTTGAGGCTTGTCTCTGTGCTATTTGGCGTATTACAAGCGGGATTTCTTTGTGGCATTTGCGTAGTAATGGCTTTCTTCTGGCGACTTGACCATGTAGCCCATCTTTCTTCAAGTGGCTCCTTATTGTGCATCTTGAAATTGCCACACCACATGTTTTCAGAGAGTCCTGTATTTCACCTGAAGTTATTTGTGGGTTTTTCTTTGCATCCCGAACAATTTACCTTGCAGTTGTGGCTGAAATTGTATAGTTGGTCTACCTGACCGTGGTTTGGTTTCAACAGAACCCTTACATTTTCCACTTCTTGATTAGAGTTTGAACACTGCTGATTGGCACTCAATTCCTTGGATATCTTTTTATATCCCTTTCCCGTTTTATACAGTTCGGCTACCTTTTCCCGCAGATCCTTTGACAATTCCTTTGATTTCCCCATGACTCAGAATCCAGAAACGTCAGTGCAGCACTGAATGAAAGATGCAAGGGTCTGTCAGGAGTCCAGAAACTCACTGACCTTTAAAATACACACACACACACACACACACACACACACTACAAGCAAACAGATCACAGGTGATGGTTACCTTTAATAGCCATTCAAACCCCTTTGTGTCAACTTGTGTGCATGTTATCAGGCCAAAATCACCAGGGTATGTAAACTTTTGATCAGGGTCATTTGGGTAGTTTGTTGTGATTACGATTTTAAAAAAAATAAATAAACAGTTGATTGATAATAAATGGCTTCAGCCAAACACTAACCATGAGTGAAAGAAAAGTTTTTGTGTTATTATTCATATTCTCTGAAAAATGGCCAAGAAATCATATATTCTGTCGGGGTGTGTAAACTTATGAGCACAGCTGTAAATGGTTTAAAAAAACTTTTCTTGTGAACTGGATGCTAACTAGAAATATAGGTTTTCAATTGCCTTGTCTCGTTTTACATTTGTGTAATATGAACAGTCAGTCTGGCTAGTGTCACTGTATCAATGTAAACTCCGACCAAGATTTGGACAGGACATTTGGACAGGCACAGAAAGAATTTTCCCCGCAGAAATCTTAAGCTAGGTCCAATTAAGTCAGAAGCCAAACAACCATATCTGTATGTTTTTAAGTAAGGCCCCTTTCACACGGCTGTTCTGAGCAGGTCCACCTGTCAGTTTTTCAGAAGGTCCATGCATTCCTATAAACAGGTGGGACTTGTGTCCGTTTACACCTGCCTACCTCTGGTACTGATCGGGTCTGCTAAATAAAACAGAAGGGGGCTCCGTCCTCTTCTGTTTTGATGAGGCAGATCAGGTGTAAAAACAGACAGCGGAGTCCATTTACTCCCAGCTGCCCATAGATCAGAGCAGGATCCCTCAGTGTTCACTCTGCAGAAACTGAGCAAATGGGGATGTGTCATCAGCCCGCTCTGCTATGATCTATTGGAGATCAGCACACAGATCCTCTGCTAATCTGAACAGAACCCGCTCCGTGAGAAAGGGGCCTGGAGGAAGTCCACCACAAAAAATAAATAAAGTATAAACGTCATTAATTCCTTTCTTAAAGCGGGGTTCCACCCAAATTTTGAACATTATCTCTATGCATTCTCTTCCTTGCCTAGATGCTGACATGCTGTGTAAAAAAATTTAAATCGCCGAAATTACCTTTTTTTTCTAATTTTCTTAGCACTTCCTGGTTTTCCTCCCATGGGAGTAGGCGTGTTTCTAGCCTCTCCCAGACCTCCCACAGTCCCCTGGGAGCTAGTCTCAGGCTTCCCAGCATGCATTGTGCAACAGCGTCATCACAACATCTCAGTGAATGCAGGGAGCACAGCATTCACTGCATCCAGGAAATAAATGCTTGTAGGCTTCAAATGCCCACAATGAAGATGGAAACCGCCTTCAGTGAATTTTATAAGTTATTCTTTACAATGAAATCGGACACAGGCGGACTTATTACACAGAACATGTGAGTAGATAATCATGAGAAGAAAAGTTTGTGAATGAACTCCAAAAAAAAAAACAAAAAACGATAGATAGGTGGATCCCCGCTTTAAATTGCTTGCAGGTAGACTTATTGCAGAAGTGATTCTGTAGGTCTCTTCTACCATAAAGCTCGTCTTGCTTGCAATTTTCTTCTGATTGCACACTAGGCCATGCTCAGTGTATGATCTCAGAATGCCTTGGGCGCCAGAATAAAATTACCTAAGAACTGCATCATCCTGGGCTAGCAATCAAGATGGCAGAAGATGCTGCACGCAGAAAAGGACTGGGAGAAGAGGGAGACACTTTCTCAGGCAAGGGTGCCATAATTATTCAAGTATGTTGAGTATACTTGATAACTATGGCAAAAGCCCACCATGATGCAAAGAATTGCACAGTAGCAATTAGGATTTTGCTGCCATTCATTGTGACCTCTGAAATAAAAAGATTTGCCTTTCATTATTACAGACCATTCTAAAGATCTAGACCTCTCCACAATTCATTTTACAGGGAACTGGGCACATATTCAAGTGCAGAAATAGCTTGTTAATTGGCTACTGCAATCAACACAATACAGCTTTATTTATCAGGGTCTGGTGGCTGTTCATTCTGTTCACTGGGAATGCTTGCCAAGATTGCTATAGTTTCCATTCATACTTCACTGCCATATAGGAGTTGAATTTTCTCATCTTACTTACCTTAAATGAGCTCAAAATCAGCAGCAATTTACAGTGAACCTGCGATTCAACCATATCCGGTAAAATAACCGATGTGCTTTACAGAAAAGGCCAAACACAGTCGTTACTTAAATTTCCTGTTCTCATCCGTTGCCCTAATCTGCTTAACGACTGCTTAAAGTCCCTGTGTAAGTTTAGAACCAGTGACCAAGAAATGTACAAAACAAGGTGCATGCTACAACCTGTTACAACACTTAGAAACTAAGTACTTAATTGTGAGGTGCAAAGGGCAGTGTCAAGAGCTCCATCTTACCAGGAAGTTCCAAGTCTAATACCCGAGTGGGGCAAAAGGGGAGCACAGGGAAGGTAAGCACAGATGGCTTGTTGTCTCTCCTGTCCAGCAAATGTTTCTTTGCCAGAATTATGAGGTAATGGCTGCATAACATTTTCCATCATACCTAAACGTTCCAGGTAATTCTCAGGTTGGTAGGTGTTTGGGGCAGGAGAGGGGCAAGGTAAGCACAGGTGGCTTACAGTCCCCCCTATACATCAAACAAGTTTATTTTTCTAGTATAAGAAAATACAGATCCACTTTAATTTCCAATACACACGAGCTGACTCATCTTCAATATATATGGCATAACTAAAATGACTTTATGGAACCTTAGTTCCACTCAATAGAGCATCAGCTGTAGTTTACAGTGGTTTGCCCACATGTGGTCTCAAGAAATAAAGCACACATAAACAGGAGGCGAATAAATCTTTTTTAGGTTAACTGCCAATTAAAAAGAAACTATGGTCTTTTTTACCTATAACTCTGATCACAGAGATGTGCATGTGACTTGGTATTTCTGTACATATGTTTGTTTCTGCCAGATCTGTGTCTATCTGCATCTACTAATATACCACTTTAAGTAAGGTATTGAAGCTGTTAAATTAAATTAACGTTAATTTTTTTTAAAGGTCACTTTAAAAACAAAGCCCTATATGTCCTTTATTAACATGCTTTGCTTAAAAAAAAAAAAAAAAAAAGAAGTAGTAAAGAAACACATTTCAATTTAACTGTACAGTATTTGAGGTTTGTAACCAAGCAAAACACAGTACAGAAAGTGACCTTGGTCATATTCAGCCCAAATGTCATGTACAAAAAAACTGTATAACTGTATTCAACGGAAATGTTTTATTGTTTTCTTTCAGTTGTTCTTTGGGGCGCCTGCACCAAGATGTCATCTCTTGGTTCCTGGAAGAACGAGACAACCTCGATCCTGCAGCAGGTTGGATTCCAGGTTCAGAAAATCTACCCATTCCATGATGGCTGGAACACTGCCTGTTTTGTAATCCTGGTCTTGTTTATCCTGACTGTTCTATCTCTGGTCCTCCTGGCGTTCCTCTATGAAATGCTGGACTGCTGTTGCTGTGCCAAACACAAAACAGTAAAAGACCTAGAGAATGAGCCAAACCCAGTCAGAGCTCTAATGAGCAGCATGAAAAAGCGGAAAACTGAAGTGGTGTAGCATCACAAATGGCAACGACTATGCCTGTCACACCTTTTAGAGGACAATCCGCAAGCAGATGTTGCCCTGCTTGCGCAAGCACATTCTTCCTCATGGGTCACGTATACTTTTTTCCCCCCTCTTCAAAATGTGAATTATTTGAACATCTGTTTTACCATTGACTTTTCCTAAAATTGTGACAAGCAAATTATCACAGTGGGCCATAATACATCCTATTGTTATGATTAAAACATGTTTGGGCAGATAACAGTGTATATAATCTTGTCTCTTTAAAAAACAAAAAACACACACGCTAATAGGTTCACACATGGCTGTCTAAAAAGCCAAATATTCCTGCTGTTGGAGTCCATATTCTTTTTGTCCATGTTGTGCCCTCTCTACCTTGAAACACAAGAAAACAAGTTTGTTCAAAAAGAGACCAGGAATCCATTAATTTTTCAATCAGACTTTACTTACCATAAATCTTGCAAAAATAAGTATTTCACCTGGGATAGGCAGACACCACCTGTTTACCTGCATTTAAACATGTCAGGCAATGCTAAAAAGCTCCTCTCCTGAACATGACTTTGGTGTGGGGGGGGGGGGCTTTTGGCTCTAAACTCCTGTAAACACCTGTGCGTGCATGGACATATAGGCCAACATGCAGGGGTATATAGAGGCAGATATAAAAAAAAAAAAAAAAAAAGCTTAAATACCTGTAAAAGCGATGTAGGCAGGAGGCATTAAAGTGGATGTAAACCCACTCTCATCCTTTTCTAAACTACTTCCATAGTGGTCATCTATAAGGATATACATGCCTCCTACATGTATCCTTTCCTGACAAAATATCTCCCCTCTGTCTGTTACGAGACCCGAAAAACTGCAGATTCTGTTGGTGGGTTTGTTGTCTGGAGCTCGGTGAGTAGAGTCGTGATGTCAGTAGACTCCCCACCCACCTCTACACTCCCCTTGGCCAGGCATTGATATTTCTTACACTGAACTCCTGCTGGAGTGTATTATGCCCAATGATCACCAACATCGGGTCAAAACCCAGGAAAGTCACCACATGACTTCAGCATGCCCAATCATGCTGAGGTGTGGCGCAGCCAATCCCAGGAGAGCTGGAGAAGAAAGGAGGAGGGGATCTGAAGTACACAGAATGCCTCTCACACACTCCTGCATGAGATATGTAAATCACCTTTCACTCACAGCAAGGGGGAGAAACAGACGTCTATTTCTCTGTCTGACCATTTTTATCTCACTGGAGGAAAAAAATAAAATAAGAGGACTGCTCAGAGCTGGATTAACTCTTCGTGGCAAGACTGGGCACAGATGACATGAAATCCTTTACTGTACAAGGTGCAAGCCTTAATTTAAAAAAAAAAAAAAAAAAAAAATTGGGTTTAAATCAACTTTAAAACACCAGAACCAATTGGTTGAAATGGGAATCAAACAACAACAACAACTTTATTTTTTATACAAAATACCACCACCCACAGTGAATGGATTTGAGTGGGGCTATACTCCCCTATCTGTAATGGATTTAATTCTATGCAAAATGCAGAACGAGGTGCAGGTGAGGCCAGCACAGAGAAGACTAGGTCAGGGGGCGAGTCAAGGTGAGCTGGGTGGATTTTGTATAAGGCCGGGTTCACACTTGTACGACAAACACTCCGACATTGGGAGCTCATGTCGCATGAAAAATCAATGTTTCCCTATGGCAGCTGTCTTAACTGGCCCAACTCAAGTCGGTCCAACTTTGAAAATGCTCCTCTGCACTACTTTGGTCTAACTTTGATCCTACTTCAGCCCATTGAATATCACTGAAGTCGGATCAAGGTCTTGACTGATCCTACTTTGGCATGCGACTTGTGCTCTGATGATCTTGAAGGGGAACTCCCTGCCAAATTGAAAAAAAAAAAAAAAAAAGACATGGGTTCCCCCTCCAAGAGCGGGCCAGGCCCTTCGGTCTGGTATGGATTTTAAGAGGAACCCACACGCCAAACGACCCCAAAATCCAGAAGTCGTACCCTTATCAGAGCATACAGTCCGGCAGTTTAGGAAAGGGGGTGGGGACAAGTGAGCCCCCCTGAACCGTAGAAGGCTGCATGCACTCAACATGGGGGGGTGGGTGCTTTGGGGCAGGGGGGTGCGCCCCCCACCCCAAAGCACCTTGTCCCCATGTTGATGAGGACAAGGGCCTCTTCCTGACAACCCTGGCTTTTGGTTGCTGGGGTCTTTGGGCGGGGAGCTTATCGGAATCTGGAACCCCCTTTAACAAGGGGGCCCCCCAGATTCCATCCCCCCTATGTGAATCAGTATGTGGTACATTGTACCCCTACCCATTCACCTAAGAAAAAAAAATTTGTCAAAAATAAAACGCAGTACACAGGTTTTTAAAGTAATTTATTAAGGCAGCTCCGTCATCTCTTCCGATCTCTTCTCCCCTCCTTTCTCCACTGACGCCTTCCGCCTCTGCCGGTTCTTCTTCGCTTATGTCTTCTAGCTCTCTCTGGTTCTTCTCCCTCTGTCTGCTGTCTTCTGCCTCTGCAGAGTCTTCTCTGCTATCTTCACGCTCTTTTGCCAGGTCTTCTCCGCTGTCTTCTCCCTCTGTTCGTCCGATGTTGACACAAGGCTCTCTCCCGCTCTAATGCTGGGTGTGTGGTGTACCACTACTTATATTGGTATGGGGCAGGGTTTCGGGTGAAGTCATCTGGAGGCCCTGCCCCTTGCAACACCACCACCCGGGGCATGATGGGGTGGTGACGTCATAAGGGGCGGGCCTCTGGTGACCCCGCAACATGCCAATATAAGTAGTGGCACACCGCGCACCCAGCATTAGGAGTGGGAGAGAGCGTCAAGTCAACGTCGGAAAAAAGGACAGAACAGAGCTAGAAGACAGTGGAGAAGACCCGGAAAAAGAGCGAGAAGATAGCGGAGAAAACCCAGCAGAGGCAGAAGACAGCGGACAGAGGGAGAAAAACTGGACAGGGCTAGAAGACATCAGCGGAGAAGACCCGAAGAGGGGAGAAGAACCGGCAGCGGCAGAAGAGCCAGAGAAGGGAGAAGAGAAGACGGAGCTGCCTTAATAAATTACTTTTAAAACCTGTGTACTGCGTTTTATTTTTGACAATTTGTTGGGAAGAGGCCCTTGTCCTCATCAACATGGTGACAAGGTGCTTGGGGGGGGGGGGCGCAGGACCCCCCCCCCTGCCCCCAAAGCACTCACCCCCCCATGTTGAGGGCATGCGGTCTGGTGAGGTTCGGGGGGGGGGGGGGGGGCTCGCTTGTCCCCATCCCCTTTCCTGACCTGCTGGGCTGTGTGCTCGGATAAGGGTCTGGGGTATGGATTTTGTGGGGACCCCCATGCAGTTTTTCGGCGTGGGGGTTCCCCTTAAAATCCATACCAGACCGAAGGGCCTGGTATGCTTTGAGGGGGAATCCATTACATTTTTTTTTTTCCCATTTCATTTTGCGTGAAGTTCCCCCTAAAGATTCATACCAGACACAGTGCCTAGTATTGTCGAGGATCAAAGTCGGATCCCCATTCAAGTCGGGCATATGTCGGACTTCAAGTGGCAGGGCAAAGTCCTAAGTGGTATGACCATTGTGTCCTACCTGTGTGAACCCGGCCCAAGGCTGGGTTCACACTGGTATGACATACGCTCCGACTTTGAGAGCACATGTCGCACGACGTGTGTAAATCAATGTTTCCCTATGAGAGTGGTCTTAACTTTGAAAAAGGTTCATGCACTACTTTGGTCCTACTTTAGCCCATTGCATATCACTAAAGTCGGATCAAAATTGGATCATTGTCCTAACCATTCCACTTGTGACATCCGACATGGTGATTACAGCAGCAGTAAAAAGGAATTTATGTCACACTGGGATTGTTTTGGATTGGTCAAAAGGACAAGTCAGACTATATCAAAGTCGGAGCAAAAATCTTATCTTGATCATTAAAAAGTCGGATGGAAGTAGGACCGATGTTGCAGGGCAAAGTAGGATGACAGTCGTACAACAGTCGTGTCGTACCAGTGTGAACCCAGCCTAAAAGTTGTCAGTTAGGATTCAGAAATCATGCTTTAATCAAAAAACTATACAAATTGCACCCCTCTAAAAGTAGCTTTATTTTGTTAAAGAAGTTTACCTTCCCAAATCTACCCATCTTTCATTCCTTTTTTCTGCTAAAAGTGAATGGAATACTGGCATTAAATTAGAGCTGCCCGATTAATCATTAAGAATCAAGGTCACGATTCTTTCCCCCACTCGCAAACGTAACCACTTGCCTACTGGGCACTTAAACCCCCCTCCTGACCAGATCAATTTTCAGCTTTCAATTCTCTCACACTTTGAATGACAATTACTCCCTCATGTAATACTGTACCCAAATGAATTTTTTGTCCTTTTTTTCATACAAATAGAGCTTTCTTTTGGGTGGTATTTGATCACCTGTTTTTTTTTATTTTTTGCGCTATAAATGAAAAAGACCGAAAATTTGGGGAAAAAAAAATGCATTTTCTTTGTTTCTGTGATAAAATTTTGCAAATTATTAATTTTTCTTCATAAATTTTGGCCACAGTTAATACTGCTACATATCTTTGGTAAAAATAACCCAAATTAGTGGATATTATTTGGTATTTGTGAAAGTTATAGTCTACAAGCTGTGGTGCAAATCATAAAAAAATTGATTACACCTGATGTACTGGTGGCTGATCTCATGCGACCCTAACAAGCCAGGAAAGTATAAATACCCCCCAACTGACCCCTTTTTTGAAAGTAGACATTCCAAGGTATTTAGTAAGATGCATGGTGAGGTTTTTAAAGCTGTCATTTTTATCCACAATTCTTTGCAAAATTAAGATTTTTTTTTCTCCACAAAATTGTTATAGTAATAGGTTATTTCTCTCACATGGCATGTGTATACCACAAATGACGTCCCAAAATACATTCTGTTACTCCTCCTGAGTATTACGATACTACGTGTGTGACTTTTTCACAGCCTAGCCACATAGAGAGGCCAAACATACAGGGTATACCTTCAGGTGTTCTAGGAGCATAAATTACACATCTAACTTGTTGATTACCTATTACACTTTTGAAGGCCCTGGAGCACCAGGACAATGACACGTGACACTGATGTGGCACTGATTACAGATGGCACTAATACGTGGCACTGATGACAGGAGACACTAATACGTGGCACTGATGACAGATGGCACTAATAACACGTGATACTGATGTCAGGTGGCACTGATGACACGTGACACGGGCAGGTGGCACTGTGGGCATGTGTGCGTTTGTGTTCACACACTCACGGCTCACACTGCAACTGCAGGTCGCTCTCCCTCCACACACGCGGACTCTGTGTGAGGAGGGAGAGCCGACGATGAAATGTCATATGTTTACATATGAGATCATCTCTCGTTGGACACTCCGATCGAGTGCTAAATGGCTGGCTGTGATTGGTCATTTAGCACAAACTGTTATTGGCTATATATATATATATAATTTTTGGGGGTTTTTTTTAGCAGAGACCCTAGAGCGCAATGGTGGTTGTTGCAATATTTTATGTCACACTGTATTTGGGCAACGGTCTTTCAAATGCAATTTTTTGGGAAAAAAAAATACACTTTAATGAATTAAAAAAAACAACAACAAAAAAAAACAATTAACAGTAAAGTTAGCCCAATTTTTATGTATAACGTGAAAGATGTTACGCCACAAGAATCGTGATCTTTATTCTAAGCATAAAAATTGTCATTCTAATTTTTCCCAGAATTGTGCAGCACTACATTAAATGCACTGTTATTAGACAGGGGGTGGCAGGTAAGTGAAACACACGGTCGTCCCAGTCATCGAACACAGCCCTTTAGTCCCAAGGTGAAATCGGATTCAGAGAGGTGCAATGGTTAAAAAGGTAAAAATAGGCCCTAGTAGTGCCACTTTTTAGTCAGGTCTGATGACTGATAGATAAAATGACTGATAGATTTGATATTAAATATAGGTCAAGCCTATTGTTCTAGTATTGTATACAACCCCTGGCAAAAATGATGGAATCACCAGTCCCTGAGGATGTTCCTTCAGTTGTTTATTGTTGTAGAAAAAAAGCAGATCACAGACACGGCCAAAAACTAAAGGCATTTCAAATGGCAACTTTCTGGCTTTAAGAAACACTAAAAGGAAATCAAGAAAAATAATTGTGGTGGGCAGTAACCGTTAGATTTATAGAACAAGCACAGGGAATAAATTATGGAATCACTCAATTCTGAGGAAAAAATTATGGAATCATGAAAAACAAACAAACAAAATAACACTCCAACACATCACTAGAACTTTGTTGCACCACCTCTGGCTTTTATAACTGCTTGCCGTCTCTGAGGCATTGACTTAATGAGTGATAAACAGTACTCTTCATCAATCTGGCTCCAGCCTTCTCTGATTGCTGTTGCCAAATCATCTTTGCAGGTTGTCATGGACCATTTTCTTTAACTTCCACCACAGATTTTCAATTGGATTGAGATCCGGACTGTTTGCAGGCCATGACATTGACCATATGTGTCTTTCTTCAAGGAATTTTTTCACAGTTTTTGCTCTATGGCAAGATGCATTATCATCTTGATAAATGATTTCATCATCCCCAAACATCCTTTCAATAGATGGGATAAGAAAAGTGTCCAAAATTTCAATGTAAACCTGTGCATTTATTGAAGATTTAATGACAGCCATCTCCCCAGTGCCTTTACCTGACATGCAGCCCCATATCATAATTGACTGTGGAAATTTGCATGTTTTCTTCAGACAGTCGTCTGCATAAATTTCATTGGAACGGCACCAAACAAAAGTTCCAGCATCATCACCTTGCCCAATGCAGATTCGAGATTCATCACTGAATATGACTTTCATCCAATCATCCACAGTCCACGATTGCCTTTCCTTAGCCCATTGTAACCTTGTTTTTTTGTGTTTAGGTGTTAGAGATGGCTTTCTTTTAGCTTTTCTGTATGTAAATCCCATTTCCTTTAGGCGGTTTCTTACAGTTCGGTCACAGATGTTGACTCCAGTTTCCTCCCATTTGTTCCTCATTTGTTTTGTTGTACATTTTCTGTTTTCAAGGCATATTGCTTTAAGTTGTCTGTCTTGACGCTTTGATGTCTTCCTTGGTCTACCAGTATGCTTGCCTTTAACCACCTTCCCATGTTGTTTGTATTTGGTCCACGTTTTAGACACAGCCGACTATGAACAACCAACATCTTGTGCAACACTGCGTGATGATTTACCCTCTTTACCTACATACTACCAAGCAGATTTAATCTGATGCAGATGTTAGTGTTTGTAATGAAAATTTACAGGGTGATTCCATAATTTTTTCCCCAGAATTGAGTGATTCCATAATTTATTCCCTGTGCTTGTTCTATAAATCTAAGTATTACTGGCCACCACAATTATTTTTCTTGATTTCTTTTAGTGCTTCTTAAAGCCAGAAAGTTGCCATTTGAAATGCCTTTAGTTTTTGGCCATGTCTGTGATCTGCTTTTTTTCTACAATAAACAACTGAAGGAACATCCTCAGGGACTGGTGATTCCATCATTTTTGCCAGGGGTTGTAGAAAGGAGAAGGATTAGAAATGAAGTCCCAAAAGGAGAACTCAATCTGGCCCCCAGCACCTGTTTAGGGGGGGTCCTTCATTTATCACAGGGATGGTCCAAAAAAAAAAAAAAAAAAAACATTGTCTCTTTTCCCCACGCCACACTTCTATACATATGATTATATCATTATACAATTTGGGGATTCAACCAACTGGAGGCTCAAACCAGATTCAGTGTGCACCAGTTTTAGTAAATCTCCCTCAGAGTTTCTACTGCACAACCTGATAATTACTACTGATCTATCCAAGGAGATCGAGGCCTTCTTTTCACTAAACATAACCCCATATTGGATCTCATTCCTAGTATGGGAATAAGACAAATGCATCATAAGAGAACGCATAGCGTGCAAGCTAAAAGTAAGAGTGTTCCAGAAAACATCACCACTGTCACAAATACACAGGCTGGAATCCTTACATTAAAAAAAAAAAAATATCTCTAGCCATCTCAGTCTTCCAAGAGCTACAAGCCATCTACAAGAAGCAGCGTGAGAACTGATGCTGTATATACCACTCTTGTGATCACTTCTTTCCTGCCATACTGTATGTGTCTTTGAAATTAAAAAAAAAAAAAGTGGGATGACTGAAGCTATAGAACAAAGCCTGGACAAAAAAAAAGTGAAGTACTGAATGGGCAGGCTGTGCTCCCTATATGAATCAAGGTTTCATTCTTAATTCTAAGAAAAATTTACTTTTAATAATTGTTGTATCAATTTAGATACACAGACCAAAACTTAATGAAGTTGAGAAATTATTTGTTCAATGTTTATCCATGTCATATATTATAAATTTCATGTTTAATATTTATCAAATATAGGCCATCCAAAAGATGAAGAAAAACGCACTACTAAAAATAAGAGAGAAAATGTGGTGGCAGCCCGTTACATGATCATTTCTGACAGACATCATCAGATTCGCTACAAGTTTCTACACAGAATCTAACCTACATCAGCTAAATTTGCTAAGATCTATCCAACACAATCTGCAAAATGCTGGCACTGTCCCCATGGTCACACACATTTCCTACATACTTACTTTTCTACACACATACACATACATATATACATACACACACACACACACACACACACACACTCCGTGCCCAACAGTACGCCTATATGTGGCCCTACTGGACTGGGCTTTTTTTCAGTGGGGCTGCATATATCCGTATCTGCCTTTGTGCTGGGAGCGCACCCAGCAGAGACCAAGATCTCACCGGGAACCCCGGGTCCTGTACGAACGATCAGGCCCCGCAATTCCCGATTACCTGATTGCTGTTATAGCCTTCAATTGGCTATCACAAGAAATATATAGCTAAATTTATTTTTTACAATTTTGGGCCAGTTTTCCTTTAATAATAAAAAAGAAAAAATATCCATTACCATTTACCACCAAATAAAAGCCCAATGTGTTCTGACAAAACAAGGTATAATCCACCTGGATGCACAAAGTAGTTGTGATGATATGTATGGTTTTACCAACACATGTTAAAGTTGAAAATTGTGCATTCGGCATTAACCTCCCTGGCGGTATGATTATTTCGGATTTTAGGTGCCAAAAGCGGTACAATTATTTTGCATGGAAGTTTGGCGTTTTATATTGTAGGTCTGTAATTCTTAACAATAACACACTTAAATCTGTCCAAACAAGAGTCTAGTAGATATCCCGGGTGTGATGAAGTTTGAAACACAAAAACATAAATTTTAATATAATAAATAAAAATAAATAATTTAAAAAAAATCAAATAAATAATAATAAAATAAATTTCCCCACGATTCACTATCGCTCAATTCTGCAAGTGTTCTAATTTACTATCGCTGTTTTCTAGCTGGTCTAAAGCCACTTTTGATGTAAAGGGACGATTTTTGGTTGCTATGGACAATCTCCAGTTTCCAGGCAGAAAGAACAGTATTTATATATATAAAACTGCATGCAGGGCATTGGACAAAGCACGGGGGACAAAAGGGATGTGAAATCATTTCATACAGTACTGTAATCTGTAAGATTACAGTACTGTATGTGTTATGATTTTTACATTTTTTTGAATTTGCCGCCAGGCTCCGCCCCCGTGCGTCGCGACGCTCGCAGGGAACGGAGCCTGGCACAGAGAGGCTTCGGAAGGAGGACGGAGCCCACGGACACTGCGGGGGACATCGCAGGAGCCCGGGGACAAGGTAAGTGTACCGCTCCAGGATCCTGCGATGTAATCCCGAGTGTGGCTCGGGGTTACCGCTAATGGTGCTGAATTTTAACCCCGAGCCACACTCGGAAAAACCGCCAGGGAGGTTAAGATTGGTTTTACTCTTCATTGGGAAAAGCAGGAAAACATTCATATTGAATCAGGGTGTTTTAGCAATCGTGAAAAGCAGAAAAACAAACAAACATTTATATTAACCACTTCAGCCACGGAAGAATTAACCCCCGACCCGACCAAAGCCTTTTTGCAATTCGGCACTGTGTCGCTTTAACTGACAATTGCGCAGCCGTGCGACGTGGCTCCCAACAAAACTGACGTCCTTTTTTTTCCCACAAAATAGAGCTTTCTTTTGGTGGTATTTGATCACCCCTGTGATTTTTATTTTTTGTGCTATAAACAAAAAAAAAGAGCGACAATTTTGAAAAAAAATGCATTATTTTTTACATTTTGCTATAATAAAATATCCCCCAAAAATATATATATAAAAGAAACTATTTTTTTCTCAGTTTAGGCCGATACGTATTCTTCTACATATTCTTGGTAAAAAAAAAAAAAAAAAAAAAAAAACGTAATAAGCGATTATTGCATTGCAATAGTTTGTGCAAATAAAAGAAAAACAATGTGCAATCACTAAATTTCACATTTAAATAACTATACAATTCATATATTAAAAAGGGACTAGGCAATAATAAATATCACAAAATGTGGTAAAATGTGAAAAAACAGTCCCAATGATATGTGCTTTTTCAAACAGAACAGATAACGCAAGTGTTCCTAAATTCGTGCTTGATAGTGGATAATCCTTCACCATATCAATAGCAAATCACCCAACGTGAGCAGATGTAAAGGCTGCTTACCAGATGTATTTGACTTCTTTAGTTAAAAAGAAAGTCAAGTAACGCTTTGGCAGGACAATGCCTGCTCGCATATCGATACAGCTGGAGATGTGCAGGAAACCTCTTCCTCAGAATTATGGGGCAGGATATGCAAAGATAATCAAGAAATTTGCCATAGCATAATACTGTTTATTAAAACATAGGACTAAAAACAACATAGCCAAATGGCTCCTTACAATGTGCCCACCCGGCACTGGGGCTGCTGGCTTATCTCATACAGGAAGGCTGGATGAGCTGGACCTGTACCGCGTCTGCCTCTCAGAACAGTGTGCCTTCCACTATCTACAGCCGACAACCAGAGACCGGAAGTGTGGGAGGGTGTAACGTGACCAGGTACAGCCTCGACGTACGTTTCGTGATTACGTCTTCACGCCTCCTCTTGTATTAGGAATGAATTGTATAGTTATATAAAATGTGAAATTTAGGGCTTGCACATTGTTTTTCTTTTATTTGCACAAACTATTGCAATGCATCAAATGAGCGCCCCCTTTGTGCACGTATTTGTAATTAAGGAGTGATTTTTCACTTTGTAGGGGAGCAGCCTAACATTTCAATTATTATTTTATTATTTTTCTACTTTACTTTGGCGCGGAGTTTAATTGTATTTCCTAATAAGCGATTATTAATTGGTTTGCGCAAAAGTTATAGCGTTTACAAAATAGGGGATAGTCTTATGACATTTTTATTAATAATTTTTTTTTTTACTAGTAATGGGGGCGATCAGCGACTTTTATCATGACTGCGACATTATGGCAGACACATCGGACATTTTTGGGACCATTGCCATTTATACAGCAATCAGTGCTATACAAATGCACCGATTCCTGTGTGTGAAGGGGTTAACCACTAGGTGTAGGGGTTAAGTGTGTCCTGGGGTGTGTTTCTAACCGTGGGGGTGTGGCTACGTGTGTCACGTCACTAATCTCTGCTCCCAATCACAGGGAGCAGAGATCAGTGTGACTAGGCAGAACAGGGAGATGCTTGTGTACATTAGCATCTCCCTGTTCCTCCTCTCCGTGAGACGATTGCGGTTATCCCCGCAGTGATCGAGTCCACGGGTCCCGCAACCTGACTCACGGAGCTTGCCGCGGGCGCTCGCATGCCGCTTCTTAAAGGGCAATGTACAGGTACGTTAGTTTGCCTGTACGTGCCCTTCTGCCGCAGTATAGCTGCATGAGGCGGTCGGTAAGCGGTTAACCACTTGCCGCCCGCCATATAGCAAAATGACGGCTGCAAAATGGTTTCAATATCCTGACAGGGCGCCCCGGGGGCGCGCATTGTGGCGATCGTTGTTGCGGTGTGTCAGTCAGACACACCGCAACTCCGATCTAGGTAAAGAGTCTCTGACGGAGTCTATACCACATGATCAGCCGTGTCCAATCACGGCTGATCACGATGTAAATAGGAAGAGCCGGTGATCGGCTTTTCCTCACTCGCGTCTGACAGACGCGAGTAGAAGAGAGCCGATCGGCTGCTCTCCTGACAGGGGGGGGGGGGTCTGTGCTGATTGTTTATCAGCACAGCCCCCCCTCGGATCCCACCCAGGACCAGCATCATGTCGCCCAGGACGGCCATCCACACTGGACCACCAGGTATGCCCCCCTAGACCCCTAGGAAAATACTAATTTGTGCCCAGGCAGCTGCCAATCAATGCCCAGGCACAATGCCTACCACTGCCAGTGCCACCAGGGATGCCTATCAGGGCCTCATATCAGTGCCACGTATCAATGCCCAGCAGTGCCACCCATAAGAACCCATCTTTGCAACCTTTCAGTGCCCAGTGTCACCTATCAGTGCCCATCAGTGCCACCCATGAGTGCCCATCAGTGCCGACTATCAATGCCACCCATCGGTGCCCATCGTCAGTGCCCGCTCATTGGTGCCAATTCATCGGTGCCGCCTTATCAGTGCCCAACAGTGAAAGAGAAGACATAAAATTTTGTAAATAAGTAAGACAGAAACAAAAAGCAAAAACTTATTTTTTACAAAATTTTCGTTTTTTTTTTATTTGTTTAGCAAAAAATAAAAACCGCAGAGGTGATCAGATACCACCAAAAGAAAGCTCTATTTGTGGAAAAAAAATGATAAAAATTTAGTTTGGGTACAGTGTAGTACGACCGCGCAATTGTCATTCAAACTGTGACAGTGCTGAAAGCTGAAAATTGGTCTGGGCAGGAAGGTGTATAAGTGCCCTGTATTGAAGTGGTTAAACCATATTGGATCGTTTAGAACGAGTCATCCATTTTTAGCAATACAAAGACCCCTAACAGAAGTGGGAGAGTTCCAGAGAACAAACTTCAGATGCGATCTACAGAATTCTTCAATCATACCTTCTACAATATTTCAAACCAAACAGATAAATACATAATGGCATTTGAGTTTTATGTGGAAATGGTTGTAGTTATCATTTGTTGCCCTGTTAATTCTCCCTAGGATTCAGGCAGTGCTAACTCCAACACAGTCATTTACTATAACACTCAGGATCCGGTATAAGTGTGCATGGTAGCCAATCAGCTTCAAAAGTCAGCTTATTCAATTACGCTTTGAAATAAAAGCTGGACGTTGATTGGTTTCTATAAAGAACAGAATAAAGAATAAAGAACAGAACTGCACCAGATTTAGCATGCCGATGCTTAAAGCTGAACTACAGCCTCACCTTTTATTAAATGATTGCAGCAGGGATGCCCTCTAACTTCCTTGTTGCCATCTCTTTGCTGGGAAGCAGCTGGGGTGCTCTCAGTCTCCACCCAAAGGGGGTTATTTACTAAAGGCAAATCTACTCTGCACTGTAAATGCAGTCACTGTAGATCTGAGGGGGACATGCAAAGAAAATAATAAACAGCATTTTTGTTTGCACATAATTGGATGATAAAATCATTCCCCTCGTTTCAGATATACCCCTCAGATCTACAGCGACTGCACTTCCAAGTGCACTTGCAGTGCAGAGTGGATTTGCCTTTGGTAAATCAACCCCAAAGTCTCATTACAGCCTATCGTGGTTGACCAACTGCGGTATGGATGACATCCTACCCCTTTCTCAGAGGCCTGGCTGTCAAGGGCATGCCCCCTGTAGTCCTCTATAGACTGAGGAAGCATTGTCATAATGCAGTCAACATCATTTTTTTTTTTAAATCAGTGGTCTGAACGCTAATGCAGATCGCCCAGTAACACCCACTCCCTTCCATAGTAATTAATTGTACAACGTATGCAACTGCTGTTTCACACAGTACAGGCAGGCCACTAACAAGTGACTAGCTGCTTGGGGGGGGGGTCCTCCACTCTGATACTGGCCGTATTCTGAGATCACACTAGATTCAAGCATGAGTAAACATAATAATCCAAGCACAAAGCAAATCTGAAAATACTAGACTGCTTTGTTTACATCTTGAGCATATGACAATGGTAATTTTGGATTACGAAGGTCATATGGTCAAGATGTAAAAACATCTCCCTGGTATATGGAACACTTTTGTGCTTGGATTGTTTTGTCTACTTACAGTAAATACAAATAAGGGGTGGCACGGTTAAAGAAGAGAACTGCCCCCACACTGCACCTCAGCAATGATAGGGTAGTTTATAGGATGAGCTGCGCTGAAAATTACTGCACTGCTGTTTCTTCTTTCACTATCCAGTCACAGGTTGAGATGTGTTCAAGGTGACCTGGGCGCAGAAAACGTGGCCTAAATAATGCTGACCTTCAGACTGAGGACAACTAATGGAAGTAATTCATACTGGGGGAAATCTCTGGTAAACATACATGATAAAAATTGCAGCAAAAGCTGATGTTATTTTATCTTTTAACAGGTAAATAATTGTTATCTTGTTATTTTTGCCTGGAGTTCTGCTTTAATGTGTACACACACTTACACAGTAACTTCAACCTAGACTCTTCAAAAAACAAAAAAAAAAACAAAATGGATTTTATGGATTTTATTTTTATTTTTTTGTCCAAAATAAAATGTTTCCACTATTTCAATCCATGCAGTATGCACAACTTTGCCTCTATTTTGCTACTTTTAGGTCCATGCATGTGTATCCAAGACTCTATGCATTGGCACCTTATCTTGCAATTCAGGTCAGGAGTGCGCAGCATAGGGAGACAAAGAAGGGGATTTACTTAAACTGGTCCACTCAGAATCTGGTGCAGTTGTGCATTGTAGTCAATCGGCTTCTAACTTCAGCTTGTTCAAAAAGCTTTGGCAAGAAAACCTGGAAGCTGATTGGTTTTTATGGAAGAGTTGCACCAAATTCTGCACTCTTGAGTTTTAGTAAATAACCCCCAATGCTTGTCCAGGATACAGACATGCTGAGTGACCATTGTCAAACTATGACAGACGTAAGCAGGAAGTCTCCCTACTTGCAGGATCCCCAGGTAACATTATTGCATTGTAATCCACAAGATAAGGCCACCCAGCATAAAATTAACATCAGATGCTTCTGAAACTGTTCTCAAAGGCCCCATTCACATGGGTGATCCGATCAGGTCCGCCTGTCAGTATTTCAGGCAGACCTGATCGTAAGGTCCATGCATTTCTATGCAAAGGCGGGTGTAAACGGCAGAGCAGGCAGGGACAGAGTTGCTCTTCTCTATGGGTAGCCGGGAGTAAATGGATTCTGCCGTCTGCTTACACCCGACTACCCTCCGACCTGCCTAAAAATGGAAGAGGACTTATTTTTTTTTATTAGTGGATCAGAGGGTAGTCATGTGTAAATGGACAGCAGAGTCCATTTACTTCTGGCTTTCCATAGAGCAGAGTGGCTCTGTCCATGTCTGCTCTGCAGAAACTGAGCAGACTTGGACTTGTCATCCGCCCACTCTGCTCCAATAAGCAGGGAATCTGAGTTGATTCCCTGCTGATCAGAATGGAGCCCGCCCCATGTGAAAGGGTTCTTATTGAAGCACTTAGGATGACTATAGACATCAGCAAGCATCCTCAAATTTAAACGAAAAAAAAAGAAAAAAAGAAAAAAAAAAAAAAATAAAAAAAAAAAAAAAAAGGGAAAAAAACTGCGCTAAGGTGAATTTAAATAGTGTGCCTGAACACAAACCATGCTAGTAATTAATAAATCTTGAATACCAAATGAAGTAATAAAAGCAGCAATTCTTCTGCACAACAAAAATAGTGTTAAATATAGAAAGATAAAAGAATTGCGCTAAAACATCAGCTTGATGTGTACATTAATCCATAACAATACTAATGTACCATGTGCATGTACCATATATCATAAACAAATTGACAAGTAATAACGCGACACCAAAACTGAAAACAAAAATGAAAAATCAATAAATAGTGATGAGAATAAATTGCATAAGTGAAAACTTAAAATGGCCAGACACCAGTGCACAAATTAATACTTGGTGAAATAATAAAAATATTGTAAGAGTCCATCCAAAATTATATATAATGTGTAGAAATCTGGTGCTCAATCCACCACCAATGATAGAGAATTGCCGCTTACCAGAACCCCATGATCCCCCCCCCCCTACAGAGGATCAGGGGAAGCCTGAATAGAAGCCCTCCGGAGTATAGCAAATGGACCCAGACTCTGGAAACGTTGGTGGTAATATCCAAAGGCACCAAATGAAGCTACTAAACCTCAGATCCCATCATAGCCTCCCCAGCTCATGGGTAGCGAGTGTGGCATTTAAAAGGTAAGAGAAGCTCCAATAGTGTAAAACCTTCAATTTATTGGGATACAAAGTAATATACATTGCACTTACATATAGATGACAGAGATAGGCGCCTATAATGTCTGGTGCTGTCTGTGGAACAGACAGAACCCGTCCTACTGAGACATGCACAACGATGCGAGGTGACGCAACCACGTCGCTCCACCCTACGGAGGGCTTCTATTCAGGCTTCCCCTGATCCTCTGTAGTGGGGGATCATGGGGTTCTGGCAAGCGGCAAATCTCCAAGTATTAATTTGTGCACGGGTGTCTGGCTATTTTAAGTTTTCACTTATGCAATTTATTCTCATCACTATTGATTTTTCATTTTTGTTTTCAGTTTTGGTGTCACGTTATTACTTGTCAATTTGTTTAGGATATATGGTACATGCACATGGTAAATTAGTATTGTTATGGATTAATGTGCACATCATTAAGCTGATGTTTTAGCACAATTCTATTATCCTGAATTTAAACACCTGCCAAACCTTGCTTGCCGCATCCACATCAAACTACAACAATGCAAAGAAATGTTAACGTTTATCTTGAATGTGTACAATTGCAAGATTAAGAAAAGTATGAGGCAGTTACATGCAGACATTGTATTCCGGCAGCAAGAATCGGTAGATTCTTGTAGCTGGAATGACAAAAAGTATGTGATTAACAGTGGCCGCTCAGCCTATTTAAACTAATAGTGGGCTTAAAGTGGCAGCTACTGTTCCCATGTAGTCGCACACAGAGCAGATAGTTGCAGTTACGGATGAAAGTCTGAGTCTGGACACTCTCAGCTGTGTCCAGGCCCAGACATCTGTCCCCAACTGCAGCTAACCGCTCTGCATGTAGCTACATGAGAAAAGCCCACCATTAGTTTAAATAGGCTGAGTAGCCGCTGCTAATCTTTCAACTGCAATCCGGTAGATGCATGTGACCAGCTGTGTGAAAGAGGCCTAAAAGAATATGTTATCCCAAACGTCCACATTCCTGATATGTGCCTGCTATACTATGTACTTGTAAGAAAAAATCCTGTTCTCTTTTTCGGCTGTTTTTCCTCCACAGGCTCTCTGACCCCCTTATGCAGATGAGAACAGAGGGAATGTGATCACTTCTAAAAATAAAGTATTTAAAATGTTTTCTTTATAGGTATACACAAATGTTTTGCCTTTCATCTCTATTTTAAACTGAATGGGTTGTTTTTCAAAGTGAGGGTTCACATATACTTTAAGGATGAGTTTTAAATGCTTAATAAATGAATAGTTGTATTGTTATTGTAATTACAAAATTGCATAGGGGTGGGGGCCAGAAGCCAAACGCCTTTAGTCTAGGTTGAAGAAAATTCATTTTTTATTAAGGCTAAAAATAGTGTGTGGGTGTGAGGTTTCATAAATTAAATTAATAGGTTTTTAATAACAGCTTACCTGTAAAACCCTTTTCTTTTGAGGTACATCACGGGACACAGAGCCTCAGTAATCACTGATGGGTTATATAGGGTATCACTAGGTGGACACTGGCACAACCCAGACAGGAAGTTCAACCCCCTATATAACCCCTACCCTTACTGGGAGTACCTCAGATTTGTAGCAAAGCAATATAAGTGTATTAGAAAAGGGGAGGGACCTCTGTGTGCGGTGATGTACCTCAAAAGAAAAGGATTTTACAGGTAAGCTGTTATAAAAATCCTATTTTCTTTCTCGTACATCACAGGACACAGAGCCTCAGTAAATCACTGATGGGATGTCCCAGAGCAATGCTATTTGAGGGGAGGGAACAACACAAAGTAGTGTGTAATCAGACCTGAGGACCTTGAACCGCTGCCTGCAGCACACTACGCCCAAAGGCGATATCCTCATGCCTTCTCACATCCACCTGATAAAATTTGATGAATGTATGGACTGACGACCAGGTTGCGGCCTTGCAGATTTGAGCCATGGAGGCCTGGTGATGCACGAAGCACTAATAGCCCTAGTGAAGTGCGCCTTGATCTGAAAAGGCGGAACTTTCTGCTTCAAACCATAAGCTTGAACAATTACTTGTCGAATCCATTTAGCAATGGTAGATTTCGACGCTGCCTGTCCTCTGTTAGGACCTTCTGGCAATACAAACAAAACATCCGTTTTGCGAACCTGAGCAGTCGCTTCCAGATAGGCTTTGACTGCTCTCACTACATCCAAAGAATGTAGTGACCTTTCTTCCGTAGAACAGGGATCTGGAAAACAGGAAGGCAGAACAATATCTTGGTTTAGATGAAAGCTTGAAACCACCTTCGGTAGAAAGCTAGGATGAGGGCATAACACCACTCTATCCTTGTGCATTATTAGATATGGCTCTTTACAAGAAAGGGCCGCTAATTCTGATACTCTTCTGGCAGAAGAAATGGCCACCAGAAAAATCGATTTCCTTGTCAACAGAACTAAAGGAATTAGACGTATTGGTTCAAAAGGCTGTTTCTGTAAAGCTGACAGAACTAAATTCAAGTTCCAGGGGTTTAGAGGCGCCTTAACTGGAGGATAAAGGCACGTTACCCCCTGTATAAAGTTTCGGACCAAAGAATGCGAAGCAAGTGGACGGCTAAAACAGAACTGATAAGGCCGAGACCTGGCCCCTGATGGTACTCAAGGCCAGCTTCATCTCTAACCCCATTTGCAGAAAGTCAAAGATTCTGCCTATGACATATTTTCTGGGATGCCAACCCCTTTATTCACACCAGGAGACATATGCTTTCCAGACTCTATGATAAATCATTCTGGAAGCTGGCTTCCTTGCATTAATCAAGGTAGAAATCACAGGACCTGAAAGCCCACGATTTTTTAGAACGTTTCAATAGCCAAACCGTTAAATTTAGCGTTTGTAAGGCAGGATGGAACACGGGTCCCTGGGATAGCAGGTCTGGACGTGACGGTAGGGTCCAAGGGGAACCTAATGCCAACTTCATTATTTATGTATACCAAGCTCTTCTGGGCCACGCTGGGGCCACCAGAAGCACCAACTTCTTTTCCTGCTTGATCCTGCAAAGAAGTTGTGGAAGCAGCAGAATAGGAGGAAATGCATAAATCAGAGAGAACCAATGCCACGGAGTCACCAACGCATCTGTCCCACATGCAAGTGGATCCCTTGTTCTTGACACAAAGTTGTCGATCTTGTTGTTGAACCTGGATGCAAAGAGATCTACATCCGAAACTCCCCATCTTTGGCATATGGCCAAGAAGATGTCGGGGTGAAGAGACCATTCCCCTGGAACTAACTGCAGACGACTCAAGTAGTCCGCCTGCCAGTTCTCTACCCCCGGAATGAAGATTGCTGATATGCACGGCACATGCTTGTCTACCCAGATTAAGATCTGGCTTACTTCTTCCTGAGCTGCACGACTCCTGGTTCCTCCTTGGTGATTGATATAAGCCACTGCTGTGGCATTGTCGGACTGGATCCTGACAGGGCAACCCTGTAACCTGCGCGTCCAGGCTTTTAAGGCTAGATATGCCACATGGATCCCCAAATGTTGATGGGTAAGGTCCTCTCGGTCTTGGACCACCTCCCCTGGACAGTCGACTGTTCCCAAACTGCTCTCCAACTTGAAAAAAGACTGGCATTTGTTGTTACCACTGTCCAGGTAACTGGTAAAAGGATTTTCCTTTTTTCCAGATTCTCAGGAATCAACCACCAACTGAGGCTCTGATGCACTGTAGGAGACAGGCGCATTGGAAAATTTAACGCCTGGGCTTTTTTGTTCCAGGCAGACAGGATACTGTTTTGCAGCAGTCTCGATTAAAACTGAGCATAGGGAACTGCTTCGAATGAAGCCACCATCTTTCCTAGCAGCCTCATACAAAGGCGAATAGAAGGATCCTTCTTTGCCCTGACTACCTGAATCAGTCTCTTTATGGCAATGCTTTTTGCCTGGGGTAAATATACCCTCTGCTGGGCTGTATCTATGACCAGATCCAAATACTATAGTCTTCTTACTGGATTTAAAGAAGACTTCTCTAAGTTGGAGGACCCAACCTAGGTATTCCAGGTAGTTGATTGTGGTGACCAAGTTTTGGTCCAAGCAGGCTACCGACCGATCTATCAAGAGCAGGTCGTCTAGGTACGCTATTAGCGTTATACCCTAGGATCTTAATCTGGCTAGAGAAGGAGCCAAGATCTTTGTAAACACCCGAGGTGCAGTGGCTAGCCCGAAAGGCAGGGCTACAAACTGAAAGTGGCATTTTTCTACTTCGAAACGCAAATATATCTTTGATGAGCAGGGAAAAGAGGTACATGCAGGTATGCATCCTTGATGTCTATTGGCGCCAGAAGCTCTCCTCCTTGTAGGATGGAGACAACCGATCGGATTGAATCCATGTGAAAGGACCATACTTTTAGGAATCGGTTTAGATCTTTGAGATCTAGAATGGGTCCGACATCTCCATTTGGCTTTGGTACCGTGAAAAGGTTTGAATAAAACCCCAATGTCTGCTCTTGCGTGGGGACTACCACGATAACTTTTTGCGACAAAAGTAACTCCAATGCTAGAAAGAGAGACTTCTTTTTCGCTGGGTCTTTGGGGACATTTGATCTGAGGAAACGAGGAGAGGGGAATTCCTGGAACTCTAGTTTGTAACTAGAGTTAATGTAGAGACTACCCATCTGTCCTGAAAATCCTCCTGCCAGACCCTTGAGAACTTTAGCCGTCTTCCCCCCACTCGAGCGAGCGGGGGCGCCCCTTCATAAGGAGGTTTTAGCGTTCTGTCTTGTAGACTTCCTCCCCCAGGACTTCTTCTGTCCCTGGGGGTGACTTTGAAATTTAACTTTTAAGCCCGACGGAGGAGGCCTTCGTGACTGCCTGAAGGCAGAAGCCCCTGGCACTGAAGAAAGAGCCTGTTTAAAGGAAAGACATTTACCTGTTTTCTTTACTTGCAAAAGGGTGCTTTTCCCACTAGAAATCCTTTGGAGATAATTGTCCAAATCTTCCCCGAACAGTCTTGCACCACGAAAGGGAAACCCTGACAGGAGCTTTTTACATGGTGATTCGGCTGACCAATTTTTCAATCATAAGATTCTACGCATATGTACCAACCCAAGCATAAGGCGAGAGGTCTGGAGGATAGAATCCGATTGTGTCAACAGCAAAACACAAAACCACTGGTAGGTTGGCCAAGCCCCGAGCCTGCTGTTCAGGTAAAACTTTGAGCACCTGTCTCTCAAGTATTGAAAAACTCCAATTGCTGAAACTGCAGGTTGAGCCACTGAACATGCCAAGGAGAACACGTTTAACAGGAATTCCAATTTTTTATCAGTTGGATCCCTAAGCATCTGAGCGTTGTCAACAGGACAAGTCAGACTTTTATTTACGGAGGATATAGCGGCGTCAATCGCCGGTATACCCCATATCTTTGTAAATTTTTCCTCCATAGGATAAAGTGTTGAAAACTTTTTAGGAGGGAAAAAATATTTATCTGGGTGATCTCACTCAGAATAAATAAGCTTTTTCCAGTAAACCATGAACAGGAAAGGCATGTGTAGTTTGAGGAGGCTTCAGTGAACCCAAAAAAAGAGGAGGGTTCTTTGACTCAGATACGGATAACTTGAATGTGGAGCGGACCAATACAGCAAGAATTTGCACCAACACCTTCTCATCCTGAGAAGCTGAAGAGGGCCCCTCTCCACTGGATTCCTCAGAAGAGGAGTCATCAGTCTCATCCTGGTCTTCTGAGAGGGATTCCTCTCCTTTTTTCCCCAGAGTTCCTCTGTTTGAGGGTCCTGGGTGACAGAGGGGGACGTAGTGCATTTTCTTCCACTGAGTGAAGATGTGATTAAGGCCACTAATCTCTCCTCTAAACCATTTGTGGTTGAGGAAAAAACCTCCTGCGTAATGTATACAGGGGCTGAAGTGCCAGAAGCAGCCGACGGCTCACCCTGGCCAGCTTCCCCAGGTCCTTCAGGAGGGGAAGGTGCTGCAGAGAGGGGGTCCTCAGATCCTAAGGGGGATCCCTTTGAGCCCCTATTTTTCGGGGTATTTGTACCTCTTATGCCCATAGTGCTAAGCAACAAAAGGTAGAGGTACCACAAAAATGCACTAACTGCTGAGCAATGTAGTTCAGCAACTGCTGCTGCTACCAATACCCAGTCTGGTGCTTAAGTAAATGCTGCCTGGGAATGCCTGTGTCCCACACTCACATGCGCCTGTCAGCTCTGTGTCCCTCCATAAGCTGTGTGCACCTGAAAGAGAGTGCACTTTAAAGCTTGTGGAGCCAGCGATGTGGGCAACTAACCACGCCTGACATCGCGTTAACGCCCCCCCTTCCGCCCCCCCTGCACTTTCCCGCACGAGCCATGGCTCCGATCCTCAGAACAAGCATGGAGGGGAGGCTGGGGCAGAGGAGAGAGAAAGGCTGATGGATGGGAAGCTGCCGAAATGGCGGTGGCGGTAGCGGCGGTATACTACCGCTCCCTGCTAAGGCTCACCCCGGCCCCCTAAGCCATGGGGGGAGAATCCCTAAAGGAAAGAACCCCCCCCCACCCACATCCTATCTGGAGCATGGCTCGAGGAACGTACAGCGTGGACACCAAGACAGACGGAATAGGCATGAATGGTATGTGCTATTGACAGCCCCCGGTGGTGACTATAGGCATAGCCTACATTTAAAGGAGAAACCTACTAGAATTAAAAAATTCTTTAGGAGTCTCCCTTACCTTATCCAGCTGCAGGGTTCTGTATAACAGACCCAATCTTCAAGTCTCACGGTGGGCTCCGTTTAGACAAAAAAAAAACCTTCAGGAGACTGGGGCCCCCTTGAATAGGGGATCCGCAGTTCTGGGCCTGTAAAGCAACCCGCCAGGAATATGGCTGAAAAAAAACAAAAAATACTGGATCCCGGGGTCCATCTCTCTAAAAAGAGAAGCGTTACAGGTAAAACCTTGTTTCTTCGGATACGAGGCCCGGATACCATCCAATTCGGCCTGGAAAAGACACCTTGAATGGATCCAGTTGCTTGGCTTGCCCCAGTGAGGATATTCCAGCTGAGCTCAGCACAGCACATCTTTACTCGTGACCAACACCTAAGACACTGGCGGAAAAACTGAGGTACTCCCAAGTAAGGGGAGGGATTATATAGGGGGGTTGAACTTCCTGTCTGGGGTGTGCCAGTGTCCAATCACCTAGTGATACCCTATATAACCCATCAGTGATTACTGAGGCTCTGTGTCCCATGATGTACGAGAAAGAAAGTCAATTTTGATAGTAACTATTATCAGACTTGCTAACCTGAGCTCTGCTTAGAAACAGATGTCCCACCGACATAAAAGTTTAGCTTTCTTCTTCGTTGAAGACTCTATTGAAGTAGAAGAATGCTTCTCCATTGCTGGAGTGCTCAAAGCTCTCTTTTTGAAAAACTCTCTGTAAGGATACTACAAGCTGACAAATTATTAGTACCTCTCTTTTTTAAGGATGTAGTCCTTATAATATTACACACTCAACTCCCCTAACACAACATTATTACAGACAGCAGACATAGTCGCACCAATACACAGAGCACTCACCCGCAAAAACAATTCGGGCTGGTTCAATGACTCTCTTAC
Source organism: Lithobates clamitans (assembly GCA_037952925.1). Lineage (NCBI taxonomy): Eukaryota > Metazoa > Chordata > Amphibia > Anura > Ranidae > Lithobates > Lithobates clamitans. Next base: position 3,823,960 of record JBBGZY010000833.1, on the reverse strand, counting down.
ATCACTGAAACAAGTACGCAGAAGAGCTGAAGGAGCATGGAGAAGGAACCCAACAATGGAAAACCACACAAATTTCAAATCACTCACCACAAGATACCACAAAGCCATCTTCATAGCAAAAAAAGAACATTTCTCCAAAACCATCTCAAAAGCCATAAACCGCCCTCGAGCACTCTTCAAACTAGTCGCCCAGACTATGAACCCCACCCCAACCATTCAGGAAATAGGAAAAAAAAAAAAAAAAAGAAGAAGTAACCACCCACTCGGCCAGAGCAAGAAGACAAAAACCACACAAAGATTCTACAACCACCGAGATTAACTCTGGTCCCAATCACCATTGACACCACCAAAACCATCATCAGAAACCTCAGAGACAGCACATCGCCAAACGACATTATTCCCACAAAACTTCTGAAAGAATGTACCGACATCTTGGCACCCATCATAACATACCTCAAAAACCAGTCATTTAAAGAAGGAATCATCTCGTCCTCCCTCAAGCAAGGCACAATCAAACCCTTCCCAAAGAAGCTTAACCTCGATCCCAAAGACCCAAACGACCGCAGACCTGTCACAAGCCTCAACACCTTCTCCAAAATTATCGAGAAAGCAGTAGTACAACAGCTACAACTCCATCTGGACACTCAAACTCTTGGACCCACTACAATCTGGTTTCCGCCCTGGCCACGGGACAGAAACTGCACTCCTCAAAATCTGGGATAACACCCTCGAAGCAGCAGATGAAGGAGAATCGTGTCTCCTGGTGCTGCTGGACCTCAGTGCAGCTTTCGACACAGTAGACCACAAAACCCTGCTTACTCGTCTCACAGAAGTAGCCAGAGTTGCCAGACTCAGACATACCCTGGTTTGCATCCTTCCTAGAGAACCGATCTCAGAAAGTGAAACTAGGAGCTTTCACTTCGGAAGCACGAAAAATTACATGTGGAGTCACTCAAGGATCACCCCTGTCGCCTGTGCTCTTTAACATCTATCTCTGCCCACTCCTCAAAATCATCAGCAACCAGGACCTACTTTATCACTCCTATGCGGATGACATCCAACTCTACCTATGCATCACCAACAAAAAAGACCAATACCAGGCACTGGAAAACGGTCTCGCATTGATCGACGATTGGATGACGGAGAGCTCCCTTAAAAGCTCAACAGATCCAAAACAGAACTCCTCTTACTCCATGCAAACCAAAACAAAAATCCTGGCACGATGTCCACACCACTCACCATCCTCGGACAACCCATCACCCCCAGCACTAAAGCCAAAAGCCTCAGAGTCATTTTTGACTCAAACATGAGGATGGATGCACAAATAGAATCAGTAGTCAGAGGATCCCACTACCTTCTTCGCCTGATGTGTAGACTCATCCCCTTCATCCCGGAAGGTGATACAGCAGCAGTAGTTGGAACAATCATTAATTCTCGACTCTACTACGCAAATTCCCTCTACCTAGGACTTTCAAAATACCAAAATTTCACATCTACAAATCGTCCAGAACACAGCAGCGAGACTGGTAACTGGAAAAAAACCCTGGGAATCAATCACCCCGTCCCTGAAGACCCTCCATTGGCTAGCCGTAAAGGACAGAGTTACATTTAAACCCTCTGCCTCACTCACAAATGTACACAAGGAAAAGCACCGCAATACCTCTGCGACAAAATAAAGCACTACACATCAGGTCGCCCTCTCCGGTCAACTAACCAGAACCTCCTCCACATCCCCTCGACCCGTTCTAAATTAAAAGGCGAACGAAGGTTCGCAGTCCAAGTAACACGGCTATGGAACACTCTACCCGCGGACATCCGCTCAGAGGAAAACCATCTGGCCTTCAGGAAGAAGCGCAAGACCCATCTCTTCTGAAGACCCAGACGGACACTGGTGGCAAAAGCGCCCTGAGGCGATTTAGTTTGCATATGTAGCGCTATACAAGTTATTCATTCATTCATTCATTCATTATTACACCTATACTAACCTGTGCTGGCACTCTCCATTCCACACTCTCAGACACACACACACACACACACACACACACACAACACACTTCTACAAGAACATGCATTTACCATTTGCAAAACTATTTGGGTCATGGTTGCTTAATCTCTCAGTAACTGCTAAAGCATTTATAATTTCACATTTTCTTTACCAAAAATCACATTACCAAAAACTTCTAGTTCAGCTCCCAATCCTAGGCAAATCTTTTGTAAATGTATAGAGATTCTAGGCTTAATATCAAACCTTTCTTAACAAGCAACAGAGGTATTCTTTTTTTTTTGCTTAGCAACATCTATTCTTAGGGTAGGAGTAGAGACAATATATTTCATTTACTGGTATACATTTTATATCACACCGAAAATGCAGTGTTATTAGCTACCCAACAACATTAAAATGGTAAATCTTGTGCACCCATTAAACATAACCCAAAATGTATTCCAACACAAAGGAAACTACAAAACTTCATGTAGCACTTCACACAGAAAATCATAATTCATAAGGAGATATTAGATACTATGGACTAATTTAATTTCTATTTAACTTCAACTTTTAGATGTAGATTACAAGCATGATAAATCTGCATGTACAAGAAATAAAGAATGTTTCTAAGTGAAATAAGTAGAATTTATTGCTCAAACCCCAGTTACACACCACCTTATTCTTTTGAAATAAAAAGTACCACAATGCCATTTATTGTACCCACAGTGGAGCCAGTCCAGGGCAATATAGTAATCTGATGCACCAGCATCAAAATCCCCTTAAGACTCACAATAATGTGAGTACTGGCAAAAAAAAAAAATAGTGTGGGTGTGTGGTTTCATAAAACAGTAAATTTTGATAGTAACTATTATCAGACTTGCTAACCTGAGCTCTGCTTAGAACCCGATGTCCCACCATCGAGTTTAGCTTTCTTCTTCTTTGAAGACTCTGTTGAAGCAGAAGAACGCTTCTCCACTGCAGGAGTGCTCAAAGCTCTCTTTTTGAAAAGCTCTCTGTCTCTCAAAAGAGCTGGATCCATGGTGCTGCAAACATACATAATAAAGAAAATTGTGAGTTTCATTGCATTTGCTGTATATCAGAGGTAACCTGTTGAGAGAAATATGTGGGCTGCCATAGATGACCTCAAGTTCTGAGAATGTTAGTTCCCTGGCTGTCATGCTGGGGCTTTGGCACAGAGCTACAGACAATTTCTGCACATTTATCTGGGATTTGTTGCTTAGAAGTACTGAAACCAAACAACCAAGCATCTAGTGTTTTCAAGAGAAGGCCAGCAAAGACAACCGCATTATTTATCTCAGGCCCCACATATAACCATAGCATTATTTACTCAAATGTAATATTCCAAGTTCATCAAACACTAATATGGGCACTGATCAGTTGAATCCCCCACACAAGGTCCTCAGGTAAAGATGCCAGCCATCATCTATCCCAAACAGAAAAGCCAGTGCCTTTCAGGGGCCCTGTCACTCCTCCTTGATTAGGGTCTGAGATTTTTGGTGAACTTAAATTTAAAATACTCAGCTTGGGTTAGTCAAAAGGAAGAGAATAGAAGATGACTATTGAACAAAAACAGCGGATTGGTGGCCGATTCAAGCAGCTTAAATTTTGTGCTAAATCAGCGTTTCGGGCCAAATATCACCTTGTTTACCATATTTCACTGGCTAGCCCAGAGAACAGCAGGATTAGAATTAGACCCTCTTAAAAATCAAATAATCAGCACAACAGCATATTCTGGAGGTTAAAAATGGCAACTAGCTTATTTATTTTCATGGAAGGCTTCCTTTAAAGAACCCTGGTCTAAGAAGAAACCTATATATAGGCTACAACAACGTTTTTCTGTGGCACCTTCAATGTCTGAACTCAACCTTCGGGCTGGCAGCAGGCATTTGTGGTTTGCTTTTGATAAAAAAAGAGAGTGGATTTATTTATTTTGTAATGACAAAATGAGGCCTTTAATAAATTATGCTGGAAGGCAGTGTCACCTGAACTATGCTGTCCTGTCAGACAACTGAACACATACGGTTTAATATTTAATAAACTATGTTATATAATTGATTTGCTTTGGAGCTTATACCAAGAGTATTTTGATTATGGAGAGACGGCGGTGTTGGTAGTACTAGATTGGGATTCCCAATTCTCATTTATTTTTGTATTGTGAAGAGATGAATCTGAACCCTGGGGAGTTCACACTTGCCTATACACATGGGAGGCCAAGACAGATATAAATGGGCTTGTTTAAGGCAAATATTTTGTGTAAAGTGTATCTAAAACCAAAACTAAAATGTAATTTATTGGAGCTTACCAGTCCTATATGCTGAACTCCATAAGCCAAACCTTATAAAAAGACACAAATTAATGCATTCATTAAAATGTAAAGCAGAACTAAGATTGGGGGAGGGAGAAAAAGGAGACAAACGGGCTGAGTTCCTAAAACTGTAGGGTGCAAAATCTGGTGCAGCCCTGCATAGAAACCAATCAACTTCCAGGTTTTATAGTCAAAGCTTTATTGAACAAGCTGTGGTTAGAAGCGGATTGGTTTCTATGCAAAGCTGCACCAGGATTTTGCACCCTACAGTTTTAATGAAATCATCCCCACAGAGACAAAGCTCATCAGTCTTCTGCTTCTTCTTTCATGTTTGTCACATGCTGGGGGGAGAGATAAGACCTGTTAGTGTTACTTAGGGCCGGTTCACATTGCAGCGATGCCAGAAATCGCATGCGAATCGCACTGCTATGCAGATCAAATGTGATGTCTGTGCGCTGCAAATTCAGCCATGCATATCGTATGGCTGAATTCGCAACGCATTCGGATCAAACTCGTGCGGGACCCTGCAAAAGATGGATAAACAATGTTATCCATCTTTTGTGAACTACTAATCCCTTCAATCCACCATGTAATGAATATGAACAAAAGCAGACATGTTTTAAGTCCAGCCTGTGTGACAACCATGGCTGCCTCCACAGATACAGTGGAGTGAGTGAGCGTAGCCACCCATGGACATGAAGTGTAATATTCACAGGATTAGTGAACATAAAGACAATCGATGGCTTCCTTTTTAAGCCAATGTATACAATTGTGTTGCTAGCTGTGATTGGTCAGTGTGATCACATGGTACAGACTGGGCCAATCACAGCCCATCTGTACCATGTGATTAGCTCGTCAATTACAGCGAATCACAACAAAACATTAAATCAATTTCATTTCAGTAAAATGCTTGCATATAGCAATAATGCAAAATGATTATATACATAATATATATATACATACACATACACATACATACATATACACACACACATACATACACATACGGCTGGGGGGAAAAAAAAACAAAAAAATCGATCTAAATCTTGAATCAAGTTGAGAGGTCAAATTGATTCAAAATTTAAGCAAATCGATTTTTTTAGATTTTTTTTTCACCGCGCAGGTCCCGAGGAGCTGCAGGCAGGAATTTTTAGGGGAGGCCGCGGCTTCGGCCTAGTCCGCGAGGCCGGACGCCGCGGACTAGGCCGGAGCCTCGCCTAAAAACTCCTGCCCGCAGCTCCTCAGGACCGGCGCGGAGTAAAAAAAAAAACCTCGATTCGAATCGTGCATAGTTTTTTTTTAAGAAAATCTCCCAGCCCTAATATATACATACACACACACACACGCGCCTGATCTGGAGCTCCCCGCCGCAGCACCTCAGGCCCACCACCATTACCTCCACAAGGAGGACCAGGACACAGGAACTCAAGCTGGATATGTCCCGCAAGAAAAATCAACCTGCAAGACTGCGCTGCCTCATTGACTTCTTCACTATGCAGCCGGCACATAGGGGAATCCAAGATGGCGCTGGGAAGTTGCATAGCTCTCCTCTCCAACTACAGCCTTGCGGGGATCCAGACCAGGAAACATTCTCTGACATGGGAGGACAACTCCATGGACCTCTCTCCCTCTGCAACATCTGATAGAGGTAAGAGGGTGGCTAACTCACCTGCACACTCTCCCCTCAAGGCCCCTTCTGCTAAAAAAACTTGCAACAATGCCACAGCATAACAGCATGCTGATTACACTGAGCCACTAGCCAGCTTTCCAGCTAATGACACGCCAGCAACTGAATCCACTTTAAAAGCAATGCTGTTATCTCTACAGGCTGACCTTCATGCTGAACTGTGCTCCTCTATTTCCCAATCATCTAACAGGATAGACCATATAGGAGGATAGTACAACACATTTAGAATCCCAGATGTCTGAAGTCGCTAAGGCACATGACGAATTAGTGGACGCACGAGTCACAAAATGAAATGATACATAACAAACTCCAGCTGAAAGTCGATCTGAAAGATCGCTCCAGATGCAATAATATCAAGTTGAGAGGCATACCAGAAATTGTCAAGCCGAGAGAGTTTGTCTCTTAAGCCCCATACACACTATCAGATTTTCTGCTGGATTTTTGTTTTCAGATTTACCAAAACCATGTAGTGCAAGGGCCTGTCTGATTGCATACAAATTAAAACGCCTAAGGTTTGACCTCATATTATATGGATTTGGTAAATCTGAAGACAAAAATCAGCAGAAAATCTGATAGTATGTATGGGGCTTTATATACACCAATTATTTCTGAAGATAATTTCTGATCTGAATCCTAGGGACCTCCTCATGGATAGGGCCTAAAGGATCCCGAAAACAGCTTACCTTCCAGATACAACACCCAGGGACGTTCTCATCAGGGTCCACTATCACATTAAGGAGAGGCTCCTAAGAGCCTAGTCACGTATCAAAATGAACATATCACCATCTCCTCACCCAAAGATAGCTATAACCTACACAACTGGGGCTTCTCGCCTCCACCAAACCACTCACAGAACCAGCCATCTTCCAACTCTAGACCCACCTGATACTCTAGCCATGGACACCTAAAGTCCTCTGGTCTCTCCTGCCACAGCTCCTTTTCCCTAAGACAGTTGGCTTTACCTTTATCGGTTATAGCTATTTGTTAATGTTGATCACCCAGGTGGTGGAGTTCTTAAGATCCACCTGTGGACTTCTCCTTTTGGCACAAACTAGGTGCACACCCCCAAGCACACAGTGTGCTACGCCCATTTACTCGTTAGCACTGTGAATTTATCTCTTTGTTATACAGTTATTTGTAACCTAACTTTTTCTATTTTCATCTCCGGGTATCACTTCACTTTCTCTCTCCACCTTTCTCCTCAAGGGTTATTTCCCTCTTGTCGTGATCTCTCTCAACACCAACAAGCTTACTCCCTCATGGCTCTCTGGATATCCACTTTGAGCACTAAATGGGTTTACCAGCCCTTTAAAAAGATTGAGCCTTTGGAATGAAGCGTTAGCTTTAAAATCCAATGTCCTGTGCGTTCAAGAGACACACTTTAACCACTTCCCATCCCGCCTATAGACACATGACGGCCGCAAGGTGGCTCTCTCATCCTGGGTGGAAGTCATATGACTTCCTTGGCTTCCCGGCCATCTAGGGGCGCACCCGCCACCGGGGAGCTGATGCGTGTGCCCGGCGGTCGCGATGTCCGCCGGGCACCCGCGATTGCTTGTCACAGAGCAGGGACTAGGGCTGGGGGAAAAAAAAAAAAAAATCGATTTAAAGCTTGAATCGAGTTGAGAGGTCAAATCGATTCAAAATTTAAACAAACCGATTTTTTTAGATTTTTTTTTTTTTTCACCGCGCCGGTCCTGAGGCGCTACGGGCATGAGTTTTTAGGCGAGGCCACGGCTTCGGCCGGACGCCGCGGACTAGGCCGAAGCCGCGACCTCGCCTAAAAACTCATGCCCGCAGCGCCTCAGGACCGGCGCTGACATCGCGCCGGTCCTGAGGCACGGAGTTTTTAGGTGAGGCCTCGGCTTCGGCCTAGTCTGTGAGGCTGGACGTTGCGGACTAGGCCGAAGCCGCGGCCTCGCCTAAAAGCTCATGCCTCAGGACCGGGTTTCCAAAGAAAAAAGCGCGGTTTCCAAAGAAAAAAAGAAAAAACTCGATTCAAATTGTGAATCGAGTTTTAAGAGAATCGAAGATTTTTTTTTTTTTTAAAGAAAATCTCCCAGCCCTAGCAGGGACATGGATCTGTCCCACAGATCCACGTCCTGTCAGGGGAGAGGAGACAGATCATGTGTCCCTTGTATACAGGGACACAGATCGGTCACCTCCCCCAAGTCAGCCCCCTCCCCCCCAGTTAGAATCACTCCCTAGGGAAAAACCCTTGATCACCCCCTAGTGTTAACCCCTTCCCTGCCAGTAACATTTATACAGTAATCAGTGCATTTTTATAGCACTGATCGCTGTATAATTGTCAATGGTCCCAAAAATGTGTTAAAGGTGTCCAATTTGTCTGCCGTAATATCGCAGTCCCGAAAAAAAAAAAATAACAGATCGCTGCCATTACTAGTAAAAAATAAATAAATATTAAAAATGCCATAAATCTATCCCTATTTTGTAGGCGCTATAACTTTTGCGCAAACCAATCAAATTATGCTTATTGTGATTTTTTTTACCAAAAATATGTAGAATACATATCGGCCTAAACTGAGGAAGAAATTTTTTTTTTTGTGTATTGGGATAGTTGCTATAGCAAAAAGTAAAAAAATATCGGGGGTTATTTACGAAAGGCAAATCCACTTTGCACTACAAGTTCAGTCGCTGTAGATCTGAGGGGAAGCTCTGCTGATTTTATCATGCAATCATGTGCAAGCTAAAATGCTGTTTTTTATTTTCCTTGCATGTGCCGCTCAGAACTAAAGCGAGTGCACTTGTAGTGCAAAGTGGATTTGCCTTTCGTAAATAACCCCCATTGTGTTTTTTTCAAAATGTTTGCTTTTTTTTGTTATAACGCAAAAAATAAAGACTGCAGAGGTGATCAAATACCAGCAAAAGAAAGCTCTCTTTGTGGGGAAAAAAAATTATCAAAATTTCATATGGGTACAGTGTTGCATGACCACGAAATTGTCATTTAAAATGTTACAGCGCTGAAAGCTGAAAGTTGATCTGGGCAGGAAGGGGGTAAAAATGGCCAGTATTGAAGTGGTTAAGCAAGTGGTTAAGCTCTCATCACCTTTTCCCACACTTTTTTTGCAAATCCAGTAACAAGACTAAAGGCGTCATGATAGCAGTACGCAACACGGTCGCTTTTCAGCTATGCCACGTAGAATCAGACCCTATGGGCACATTCCTCATACTGGATGCCCTATTCAACAACTCCCCTTTAGTCTTAGTCAACATCTACTCCCCAAATTTTCACCAGAAACATTTTCTGAAGCTGATCATTAACAAAATCTCCCCCTATCTCAGAGAACACTTAATTCTCTGTGAGGACTTCAACAATATCCTCGACCACTCACTTGATACTACCAATACACACAGAGGGAGACCCACAGCTTTGCTCTCCATTGTACACTTGCAAGACCCATTTGATCCCTGGCAGTGTCTATAAGGAATTACACATTCTATTCTGTAGCCCAACAATCCAATTCCAGAATTGACCTATTCCTGACGCATAAATCCCTCTTACAATCCATATCACAAGCTGACAGCGGCTTAATCACGTGGTCGGACCATGCTCCAGTGACTATTCTACTGTCAATCCTACTGGACATCAAAGACATACCCCTTGGCGTATGAACACGTCTCTTTTTGCGCATCCAAGGCGTCAGGAACAGTTCAAAACTGAAATTAAAAACATTTTTTGAAATCAATGTTGGCTCTTTTCAGAAAGACCACCTCCTATGGAATTCCCACAAATCTTTTAAGATCTTTATTAAGCTGGGAGCCCAAGTGAAAAAGGCCCGCTCACAAAAAATTGCCGAACTCCTTGATTAAATCCACCAAGTGGAGAAATCTGAACCTACAAGGTCTCTCCCGCCTCTTCACGATTTGCTACAGGTGTTCGGTCAAGTCTCCTCCATGTTGGACATTTGCATCGACCATATCACAAAGCAAGATCTATGACGCACTTCCCCTTTTCCTTGGTCCTCAGCTTCCTCTCTCACTTATTTTGGTATTCAGCTCACAACTCCCTCCACCAATACTCTCCATATCAATCTGGAGACCCTCCTCAGGAAACTCAAAGATCTCTTTTCCACCTTGGAGGTAATCAAAACATCCTGGGTGGGGAAGATAGCCCTCTCCAAAATGTATCTCAGGCCACATATTACCTACCTCTTTCGCACCCTACCAGCTGCCTTTCTGGTCGCCCACCTAAATACAATCCAACTAACTCTTAGTGCCTTCATCTGATATAACAAGCATCCCAGAGTGAAACAAACACTTTATTATGTGCACACCAACAAAATATGTGGGAATTGGAGTACCGGACATTAAAACCTACTACAAGGCTATATTACTGACCGCACATTGGTGGTCATCTGATTTCTGCCCAGCATGGGTACAAATTGAGGAACCGGCTCTCAAATTCCCTACAAAATCCTTGCTAGCTGCCATATGGCTTCAGGGAAATAATCCTCTCAGCTCGGCGAATGCAACTAATAAATCTGGAGGTCCATCTTTCAACAAGCAAATGGCATCCCTGAGCACATCCCATCCTCCCCATCTCAGCTCTAGGTCTCTTAAGTGAAGGTTTGTCCCTCGATTCATGGGATGCTCTGGGAATCACCTCCATAGGGGACCTCAACAACCAATGCATATACGCTTTCCAAGCCCTGCATGCAAAATATGCCATCTCCAACCGGGACTTTTTCAAGTACCTCCGAATCAGACACATGCTAAATAAATTACTGTGGTCATCGAATACTCTCCCATCGGACATTCTCCACTTCTATGAGCATCCACCGCCCTCATTTAAAAAGGAACTTCAGACTTTTACCACTTACTAAATGGAGCAGCGCCTCAACAAAAGCTTTCGTACATGGTGAAATGGGAACAAAACCTCCACTTCTCTGCTGTTTTGAACCAATGATACTCTGCATCTCACACCACACTGAAATACTGCAAATGTCTTTCCCACTCGGAATCAGTGCAGAAACTCCTTTATCAGTGGCATCATACCCCGCAGAAGCTTGCAAGGTTTTTTCCATCAACTTCACTTTTGCTGGCAGAACTGTGGCAGACAAGGGACAACTATTCACATATGGTGGACCTGCTCAGGTCTCAGACAATTCTGGACAGACATTCAGTCTTTGATGAATGCTATTGCTAGTACGAGAAAAAAAAAATTACTGCCGCGGTCGGCCTTGCTGGGCTTGGGTTTAGAGGATCAGCCCAGACATTCCCATCCTATCCTGACACACATCCTCATTGCTACTCATCTGACCATAGCCCATAAATGGAAAAGCAATACCCTTCAACAAGCTGTAGCCACTGTCAACCGACACATGCACCTGAAACACATGTTCACCAAAGCCAATCTAACCATGCCGAAATTCCTAGGGCAGAGAACATTGCCACCTAACCGAACTTTAAGTCTCTCCCCGTTTGTACTAGGGCTCCCCTGACAGAATATAAGCTATGATAGCAAACCCAGCAAGGTCGACTGCACTTGTAACTTAAATTCAGTAAGTCTCCTATGTTGCAGCTACAAACCTACTATTAGCCCCCCCTCTTTACTAGAATCCTGCCTTTCCTCTTTTTTTTCCCCCTTTTCCTCGATACCCAGATGAGTAAAGCATGCTGCTTATTCATTACTTACTTTTGCAACCTACTCTGTATTGTATATCACCTATACCAATTTCCTTGGTCCGCATACATGTTGCATTTGATTGTTACGCACTCATATTTGTACGTGCTCTGTTGAAAACCGAATTAAAATTTAAGATAAATTGAATCTGACATACAAAATGTATTCTGCTGCATGTCCCAATAAGTGTATATTAATTGGTTTGTGCTAGAGTTATATTGTCTACAAACCTTGTTATATATACTGGAACCACTCTGTTCTGGTCTTCCACCGCCTCTCCCTCCAACCGCCTAACAGTTACCCGTAGAAACCTTCGTCACCTCAACCCTTCTCTTCTACTGACCACCTCTATGACAAAATGTCAACCGTTCTGCCCCAACCTAGCCACTTTCGTCTACAAAAGCTCACGGGGGCGATTTAGTTTGCATATGTAGCGCTATATAAAGTTATACATTCATCCTCCCTAGACAAGCTCACCCCCCTCACTACATGCAGAATCAGGCCCCGACCGCTACAACCCTGGCAAACTGATGACACAAGAAGTCTCAGAAAACATAGCCGCGCTCTTACGCCACACATCTGTGGCGCAAGACTAAGTCCCAGGAAGACTTGAACCAATATATAGCTGCCCACCTAAAAATACTGCCTCCACACTACCAAACAGACTCATTAACACCCAGTCCCCATTAACTCTTCTCTACCATTAATGCTCTACTCTGTCCTCCACTGCCTCCATCCTCTAGCTCACTCAATGCCCAGGAGATCACCAATTACTAAAAAAAAATAAAAAATTAAAAAAAAGGGGAAGAGGGATTGATACAATTTGTGAGATCTCCAATGCGCAGAAACCTCCCCCACTCAACACCCCATGTCCACAGGTACAATCATTACTTCCACCACTCAACACCCCATGTCCACAGGTACAATCATTACTTCCATCATTCAACCCTGCTAGTATTAAAGAAGAAGTCCAGCCCAAGCTCGCCACAGGAGTGTAATTTTTTTTTACACTCCTGTGACCCATTTTTAGGACGTCACTGGAATCAGTCCAGGCACCGCGTCATCACGACAATAAAGTCTGGATCAGCCAGATGCCTGGACTGATGCCTATCTCAGGCTCTCAGCGATCCTGAGACAGCCGCTCCCCGCCCCTCCCTAGCTCACCGTTTCAGTAAGCCCCCATTCACACAGGGGCAACACGACATGCAGGCGACCTGCACAAGACTGCCTGGGCAACTTGCAAAACGACTTCTGTATAGAAGTCTGTGCAAGTCGCCCAGGAAACTTTTTCTAAGTCGGAGCGACTTGCGTCGCTCCCCTTAGAACGGTTCCATAGCACAGAACGGGAGGCGACTTGTCAGGCGACTAGGTCGCCTGACAAGTCGTCCCTGTGTGAACGGGGTCTAAGCGTGGAGGAGCAGAGAGGAGATCTGCTGATTGACGGGCAGCAGCTCTCCACTCGGCGGATCTGTGAGAACTGAGCTATCGGCGGTGTTCGATTGCTCAGTTCTCAGTGCAGAGGCGCCGGGGGACCGATGCTGCATTCACCTAGGTAAGTATGAATGGGCAAAAAAAAAAAAAATGTCCCTACAAAATCCTTGCTAGCTGTCATATTTTAAGTATTGCATTATTTCTCTTTTAACCACTTGAGCCCCGGACCATTATGCTGCCTAAGGACCAGAGGTCTTTTTCCAATTTGGCACTGCGTCGCTTTAACTGCTAATTGCGCGGTCATGCAATGCTGTACCCAAACGAAATTTGCGTCCTTTTCTTCCCACAAATAGAGCTTTCTTTTGATGGTATTTGATCACCTCTGCGGTTTTTATTTTTTGCGCTATAAACGGAAAAAGACCGAAAATTTTGAAAAAAAATGATATTTTCTACTTTTTGTTATAAAAAAAATCCAATAAACTAAATTTTAGTCATACATTTAGGCCAAAATGTATTCGGCCACATGTCTTTGGTAAAAAAAATGTCAATAAGCGTATATTTATTGGTTTGCGCAAAAGTTATAGCGTCTACAAACTAGGGTACATTTTCTGGAATTTACACAGCTTTTAGTTTATGACTGCCTATGTCATTTCTTGAGGTGCTAAAATGGCAGGGCAGTACAAAACCCCCCCCAAATGACCCCATTTTGGAAAGTAGACACCCCAAGGAAATTGCTGGGAGGCATGTTGAACCCATTGAATATTTATTTTTTTTGTCCCAAGTGATTGAAAAATGACAAAAAAAAAAAAAATATTTACAAAAAGTCGTCACTAAATGATATATTGCTCACACAGGCCATGGGCCTATGTGGAATTTCACCCCAAAATACATTTAGCTGCTTCTCCTGAGTATGGGGATACCACATGTGTGGGACTTTTTGGGAGCCTAGCCGCGTACGGGGCCCCGAAAACCAATCACCGCCTTCAGGATTTCTAAGGGTGTAAATTTTTGCTTTCACTCTTCACTGCCTATCACAGTTTCGGAGGCCATGGAATGCCCAGGTGGCACAAAACCCCCCAAAATGACCCCATTTTGGAAAGTAGACACCCCAAGCTATTTGCTGAGAGGCATATTGAGTCCATGGAATATTTTATATTTTGACACAAGTTGCGGGAAAGTGACACTTTTTTTTTTTTTTTTTTTTCATAAAGTTGTCACTAAATGATATATTGCTCACACAGGCCATGGGCATATGTGGAATTGCACCCCAAAATACATTTAGCTGCTTCTCCTGAGTATGGGGATACCACATGTGTGGGACTTTTTGGGAGCCTAGCCGCGTACTGGACCCCAAAAACCAATCACTGCCTTCAGGATTTCTAAGGGTGAAAATTTTTGATTTCACTCTTTACTGCCTATCACAGTTTCGGAGGCCATGGAATGCCCAGGTGGCACAAAACCCCCCCAAATGACCCCATTTTGGAAAGTAGACACCCCAAGCTATTTGCTGAGAGGCATGGTGAGTATTTTGCAGCTCTCATTTGTTTTTGAAAATGAAGAAAGACAAGAAAAAACATTTTTTTTTTTCTTTTTTCAATTTTCAAAACTTTGTGACAAAAAGTGAGGTCTGCAAAATACTCACTATACCTCTCAGCAAATAGCTTGGGGTGTCTACTTTCCAAAATGGGGTCATTTGGGGGGGTTTTGTGCCACCTGGGCATTCCATGGCCTCCGAAACTGTGATAGGCAGTGAAGAGTGAAATCAAAAATTCACGCCCTTAGAAAGCCTGAAGGCGGTGCTTGGTTTTCGGGGTCCCGTACGCGGCTAGGCTCCCAAAAAGTCTCACACATGTGGTATCCCCGTACTCAGGAGAAGCAGCAGAATGTATTTTGGGGTGTAATTTCATATATTTCCATGGCATGTTTGAGCAATATATCATTTAGTGACAACTTTGTGCAAAAAAAAAAAAAAAAAAAAAAATTTGTCTCTTTCCCGCAACTTGTGTCGCAATATAAAATATTCCATGGACTCGACATGCCTCTCAGCAAATAGCTTGGGGTGTCTACTTTCCAAAATGGGGTCATTTGGGGGGGTTTTGAACTGTCCTGGCATTTTATGCACAACATTTAGAAGCTTATGTCACACATCACCCACTCTTCTAACCACTTGAAGACAAAGCCCTTTCTGACACTTATTGTTTACATGAAAAAGTTTTTTTTTTTTGCAAAAAAATTACTTTGAACCCCCAAACATTATATATTTTTTTAAAGCAAATGCCCTACAGATTAAAATGGTGGGTGTTTCATTTTTTTTTTTCACACAGTAATTGCGCAGCGATTTTTCAAACGCATTTTTTGGGGAAAAAACACACTTTTTAATTTTAATGCACTAAAACACGCTATATTGCCCAAATGTTTGATGAAATAAAAAAGATGATCTTAAGCCGAGTACATGGATACCAAACATGACATGCTTTAAAATTGCGCACAAACGTGCAGTGGCAACAAAATAAATACATGTTTAAAAGCCTTCAAAAGCCTTTACAGGTTACCACTTTAGATTTACAGAGGAGGTCTACTGGAAAAATTACTGCACTCGATCTGGCCTTCGCGGTGATACCTCACATGCATGGTGCAATTGCTGTTTACGTTTGACGACAGACCGCCGCTTGCGTTCGCCTTAGCGCGAGAGCAGGGGGCGACAGGGGTGTTTTTTTTTTTTTTTTTTTTTTTCTTTATTATTTTTTTGCTTTTTTAATCTTACTTTTAAACTGTTCCTTTCATATTTTTTTTTTTAATCATTTTTATTGTTATCTCGGGGAATGTAAATATCCCCTATGATAGCAATAGGTAGTGACAGGTACTCTTTTTTGAAAAAATTGTGGTCTATTAGACCCTAGATCTCTCCTCTGCCCTCAAAGCAAATGACCACACCAAGATCGGTGTGATAAAATGCTTCCCCAATTTCCCAATGGCGCTATTTACATCCGGCGAAATCTAAGTCATGAAATACTCGTAGCTTCCGGTTTCTTAGGCCATAGAGATGTTTGGAGCCACTCTGGTCTCTGATCAGCTCTATGGTCAGCTGGCTGAATCACCGGCTGCATTCTCAGGTTCCCTGTTGAGACAGGAGAGCCAGAGAAAAACACGGAAGACGGTGGGGGGGGGGGGGCATTCCCTCCCACGGCTTGTAAAAGCAGTCTAGAGGCTAATTAGCCGCTAGGATTGCTTTTACATGAAAGCCGACCGCTGGCTGAAAAGAATGATACCAAGATGATACCTAAACCTGCAGGCATCATTCTGGTATAACCACTCAAAGTCGTGAATGGCGTACCTGAAGACAAAAAAATGGTTAACAATGGTTAACAATAAAGCACAGTAAAGTGTAAATAATTACACACCTGAAAAACAAACATGATAAAACATAATAACAATAACAATAACAATAACAATCAATAACAATAACAATCAATAACAATAACAATAACAATAACAATAAAACATTGCAGAATAGAATACAGTAAAAAAGAGCAGAACAATAGAGAGAGAGAATAGAGAGAGAGAGAACAATAAAACAACAACTATTTTTTTTTATTTCATATATTTTTTTTTTTTTTTACACTTTTTTTTGTAACTAACTTTTATAACGGTAACCGGTTCCAGGTTCGGGTCTCTCAAAATGCGATGGCATCTTGGGAGACCCTGTGAAAGTGCGCCTAGTCTGTGGAATGCTGTACCCTACGCTAATACTCAACTAGTGAATGGTAGCGTTCAAAACATTCACCAATGCAAAGACCAGGATTGTCAGGACAGGAGGGACAATAATAGCGGGTGTCACGCCTATATCCGCGCTAGCTGCAGACACAATATCTTTTTTGGGGGCGTTCGCTGGGTAGGGGTACTCGGGAGGACATAAAGAAAATGTCTCTCATGCAGCCGACTGCATTTGGTTGGGGATGTGAATGGGGGAAGTACGGGCGCTGCAGAAGCGGTGGGTTCCCAATTAGGATTGGCGAATGCAGCAGGAAGGGCATTATGGGCACGACGGGCCTGTGTTTGTCTTTTTGGTGGCAGCGGGACACTACTTGTGCTTGCCACCTCACCAGCTTGAACTGCACTTATGGGACTCGCCACGTCACCACGTGTTACTGTAGTGCTGGTTTGACTACGACCGGGGTGTACTAGGCCGCTGGCGCTTGCCAGTTCACCAAAACACTACCAAAAAACTGTTAGCGATCGCAGGGATCAGGCCTGACTCTGCGAACGCTGCAGTTATGCGTTTAGTGTTTTGTAAGTGACAGTGATCGATCGATACCGCACTTGGGTGGGCTGGGCTGGGCCGGGCGGAGGGGCAAAACGCAGGTGCTAGCAGGTATCTGGGCTGATCCCGCTAACACTGCGTTTTTGGGAACCCTAAACTGCTGGTGACGCTAGTATAGATCTAATCGGATCAGATATTGATGCGATCAGATACTATACCACTAAGGGAGGTGTACAGTGCGTGCGTGGGTGTTAGCGGTACTGGCGCTAATCTGACGCTGCCTGGGGCTGGTGCTTGCCAGTTCACCAAAACGCTACAAAAAAAACTGTTAGCGATCGCAGGGATCAGGCCTGACTCTGCGAACGCTGCAGTTATGCGTTTAGTGTTTTGTAAGTGTCAGTGATCGATCGATACTGCACTTGGGTGGGCTGGGCTGGGCCGGGCGGAGGGGCAAAACGCAGGTGCTAGCAGGTATCTGGGCTGATTCCGCTAACACTGCGTTTTTGGGAACCCTAAACTGCTGGGGACGCTAGTATAGATCTGATCGGATCAGATATTGATGCGATCAGATACTATACCACTAAGGGAGGTGTACGGTGCGTGCGTGGGTGTTAGCGGTACTGGCGCTAACCTGACGCTGCCTGGGGCTGGTGCTTGCCAGTTCACCAAAATGCTACCAAAAAAACTGTTAGCGATCGCAGGGATCAGGCCTGACTCTGCGAACGCTGCAGTTATGCGTTTAGTGCCTTGTAAGTGACAGTGATCGATCGATACTGCACTTGGGTGGGCTGGGCGGAGGCACAAAACGCAGGTGCTAGCAGGTATCTGGGCTGATCCCGCTAACACTGCGTTTTTGGGAACCCTAAACTGCTGGGGACGCTAGTATAGATCTGATCGGATCAGATATTGATCCGTTCAGATACTATACCACTAAGGGAGGCGCATGCTGCGTGTGTGGGTGTTAGCGGTACTGGCGCTAATTTGACGCTGCCTGGGGCGACGCATATCACCGCCGGGCGATCGGGGGGCTAAACCTTTATTCGGTAATAAACGGCGGGTGCCCTGACACTATAAAAAATAAACAAACTAACCAGCGTCACCCGTATCGGTTATACGGTGATCAGTGGTGAAAGGGTTAACTAGGGGGCAATCAAGGGGTTAAAACATTTATTAGATAGTATATGGGGGTCCCTGACGCTATAAAACGCTGACGGCGAACCTAAATATTTACCTCACTAACTAGCGTCACCAGTGACACTAATACAGCGATCAGAAAAATGATCGCTTAGCGACACTGGTGACAGGGGGTGATCAAGGGGTTAAAACTTTATTAGGGGGGGTTAGGGGGGTACCCTAGACCTAAAGGGGGGTAATATACACTGTCCCAACACTGTCACTGTCACAAACTGACACTATGCAGTAATCAGAAAAAAAAAAAAAAAAAAAAAAAAAAAACTGCTGGTGTCAGTTTGTGACAGGGGGGGGGGGGGATCGGGGTGATTTGTGTGCCTGGCATGTTCTACTGTGTGTGTAGTGTTTGTGCACTCACATACTTGTCGTCTCTCCTCGGGCCGGAACGGAAAATACCGACCCGAGGGGAGATGACATCACTTCCTTTGCTGCTGTTTAGCATACAGCAGCAAAGGAGTGTTTTCATTGGCCGGCGGCGATCGCGAGGGGGGGGCCACGAACGGATGGTCTCCCCCTCATCACCGATCGCCGCTGGACATAGGACGACCGCCTCGGGCACCGGGGGGGGGTCCGATCGGACCCCCCACCCGCGGAAGGCAAATCACGTACCCTGTACGTGATTTTGCCTGTCCGTGCCACTTTGCCGACGTACATCGGCGTGAGGCGGTCGTCAAGTGGTTAAACAAGGTTTCTAAACTATTTTCTAACACCCATCTAACCACCTTCCCCCTTGCAAATGCTGCGCTCACCCTCTGACTCTATTCTACACTCTCAAACTCACATTTTCAACCTCTCCCTCTCTATAGGCATCTTCCCCAACACTCTAAAACATGCACTGGTCACCCCCATACTTAAAAAGCCGTCCTTGGCCCTACAAATCTACGCCCTATCTCCTTGCTCCCCTTTTCCTCTAAACTCCTTAAACGCCTGGTCTACAACTGACTGAGCGACCATCTGACCATGAAAAAACTTCTTGATCCCCTGCAGTCCGGATTTCGCCCTCAACACTCCATGGAAATTGCTCTCATTAAACTCACAAAACGACCTAACAGCTATAACCAGCGGTCACTATTCTGTACTACTTTTCCTGGACCTCTTTGCTGCCTTTGACACAGTGGACCACCCGCTCCGCTAAAAAAGAAACTGCTGTGATTGGCTGTCACATGATCCGAAAGCTCCCAACCATAAGCATGCATCGAGAGCTTCCCGGTACCTGCCAGTTCCCACGCATGAAGCACGCTCTCAGCGCAGTAAGTTGCTTTAACAAGGCCGCCAAGCGGCTGCATATATGCGCGCAGCTGGCATCAAGGGGTTAAAGACACAAAACGTTTGATTTGCACGTTTTCAGACATTCTAATTCAAGTCAATGGGGCCAAAAACACCCAGGTCTGCCTCAAAAGTCGCTCATGTCAAGATACAAAGGTCTGAGCACTAATATGTGAAAAAGCACCATTGAATTACATGGGATTTCAGATGTTAAGAATTTTAGAGCTTTGAGCTACTAAATGGTGAGGTGTGAATGGGGCCCGAGGTATCCTGAAATGTTACCAAATACATCAGAACACCAGAAAAAAAAAAAAAAACCTTTATTAAACATAAACTGACAAACCTCTTTAATACAAAACAACCTCACTGGCTCTGGCACTCACAGCTGGGCAACCTGTAGCCTCCAGTGAGGAACTACAAGTCCCAGCTTCCACTCATGCTGGGCTATATGAGCTAACTTTCTACAACCCCCCAAGCAGCAGCAAGAAGTACAACATGGAATTTCCTCTCACCGGTACTCAGCCTCGACCTGCTGCTGCTGCTGCTGCTACTGGCACACTCCGAGCACCCACCGCCTGAACCATACACACACTGCACTCGACGTAGCCAATCAGCGATTAGCCTTCTTTCCGCTTCAGTTACGTCAGTTCCCACAGAACACCGGGGCAACCTCGGTCTACTTTGTGTCTGTCGTTGTTTTTCAATAAAGCTGGATATGGAAAGCTGCCTAGCAACCGGCGCAGCGTTTCTGCGTAACAGGAGGCTGGCGTGGTCGTGGGCGAGGTGTCGCACAACACAAGCGGAAGTGATGTAGAAGGTTGAAGTATGGTTTTAACTTCCTGTGGACGGCCTTTTGTTGTTTGTTGATGATAACAGCATTGGTGTTTGAGGTTTTTTTTTAACATCCGGAAATGTTTCTTCTGGCTTTCCGTTGTCGCTAAATAAATTCACAAACCATATTTATTCTCGGTTAGTTATGCTTATACGTTCCAGGTATGTATAGTACCAAAATTGTGCTGGATCACACAAAAGACCAGTGGCGGCTGGTCACGGTGCTCAAATTTTTTTTTTTGTAGGGGGCGCCAACATACTGAAAAATACTTAAAAAAATATATCAATTGCAGCCTCACTGTGCCTATCAAATTCAGCCACTTTTCCCATCAATTGCAGCCACTGTGACCATGTGCAGCCACTGTGCCCAGCATATGCTGCCAATGTGCCCACCAAATACAGCCACTGTGCCCAGCATATGCTGCCAATGTGCCCACCAAATACAGCCACTGTGCCCATCATATGCAGCCACTGTGCCCACCGACCTCCCCCCACTTGCGGGATTCATGGCTCTGACAGCACACTGCCCCCCCCCCCCTCTGACAGCGGCACCCCCCCTTGGAGCTTGCGGCTCTGGTAGCACCCCCTGTGGTCAGGCACTTACCACCAGGCAGCAGCTCCTCTCCAAGTGCACCAGAGCGGTGGCAACCTTCGCTCCAGCCTGTGTCTCCTCCGCTCCTCTTCCTAAACGCCAGGCATCCAATATGGTGGTCTGGCGCTTTGGCCAATCAGGAAACAGGTCTGACGCCCTGCCTCCTGATTGGCGGGGAGGAAGGTTAGTGTGAAAATAGCGAAAATTAATTTGCTATCGTCACAAAATTGGGTGGGATCAGAGCGCACTCTCTGCGCCCCGAGCCCACCCTATTTTGAAGCCTATTAGAGCCTCTGGCTTTAATCAGGTGCTTCAAAAAGTGCATCTCTGCATCTGGCGTCCTGCAAGGGGCCGGGCGCATGGATGGGGGGGGGCGGCACCCGTGCGCCCACAATGCACGGGCCGCCACTGCAAAAGACTGAATACTGATTGAGTCCAAAGGCAGAATAAGGCTATGCTCACACTTGGGCACATGAGGAACGTGTGCAAAATCAAATTCCGAATGCGTTGTCCTTTAGCAAACGCATGGCATCTGTTAACGGCCCCCCACAGATCTGCTAATGCACACCAAAATGCATATCATCAGTTGCATGCTTTCCGGTGCTGAATAATTTCGCATGAGTGTCAGGGACTTCTTTTGTATGTTTTCCTCATGTAGGGCAGCCCATTGGAATGAATGGACTGCTTTACCCAGGAACGTGCAGAAAATGCACAGAAAAGCATTTGTGTGCTCCTTCGCACCTGCATGGTTTGAACGGAGCCTAAGAGATTAGAAAACAATCTACCTGCACTCTATTTTGAATTTTTCTCCTCTAGGTTTTTATCTTTTAGTACCCCAATATAACTGGAAATGGCTGTGTGCCCCTTTGTGACTCAGCAACACATTATCTGTCAGATCTCTAAAACTGGCTATACACTATAGGTGAAATTCAATAAAGCAGGTACTACTTGTTTTTGGCAGCATCCCCCCTTTAAAAATGTCAGCGTCTCATACAAGAAAAGTCACTGTTTGGATGAAGATTTTCCACCCAACTCCTTCAACAAAATTTGATTGAAAAAATCAACTTTTGTTGAGCCAGGTGGTACTAACAGGGCCACCCATAGAGCGAATTTCAGCTGCTTCCTGTCCAGGGGCCTTTTGTGAAAGCAATGGGCTTGTGTGCAAGATAATAAATCAAGCACCTGATCACTGCCCCAGTGTAGTCATAATAAACAATGCAGCCAGCACCTGTCCTGATCACCACCATACCCCATGCCAGCACCATGATCACCGCCATATGTCATACCAGCACCATGATCACCGCCATATATCATACCAGCACCTTGATCACCACTGTATGCCATACCAGCACCCTGATCACTGTCATACCCCATACCAGCGCCCTGATCACTACCATACCCCATGCCAGAATCCTGATCACAGCCATACCCCATACCAGCGTTCTGATCACTCCATATGCCATACCAGCATCCTGATCACCACCATTCCCTATATCACCGTTCTGATCACCCCATATGCAATACCAGCATCCTGATTATCGCCATACCCCATACCAGCGTCCTGATCACCCCATATGCCATACCAGCCTCCTGACCACCCCATATGCCATACCAGCCTCCTGACCACCCCATATGCCATACCAGCGTCCTGATCACCCCATATGCCATACCAGCGTCCTGATCACCCCATATGTCATACCAGCGTCCTGATCACTGCCATACCTCATACCAACATCCTGATCACTGCCATACGTCATACCAACGTCCGGCATTTTAGGGTCTCAACTGATCAATTTTTACATATATATCACATAGTTTGTACACTCTGTAACTTTTATACAGTCTAAATAATATACATTGATTTGGGTTATTTTTAACCAAAAATGTAGCAGAATACATTTTGGCCCAAATTAATGAAGAAATATTATTTATTTGCAAAATTTTATAACAAAAACTAAGCAAAAACATTTTTTTTCTAAATATTCGGTATTTTTTCATTTATATAGCAAAAGATAAAAAAAAACAGTGGTGAATAAATACCACCAAAAGAAAGCTCTATCTGTCTAAAATGTCATACAGTGTTGCATGACTGAGTAATTGTCACTCAAAGTTTGAAAGCGCTAAAAGGTGAAAATTGGCCTGGACTGAAAGGCGATGAAAGTGTCCAGACTGGCAGGGGTTAAAATGACGCAGAGTGCAGGGGTTCAGTAGTAAGTGACGCAAAAGGTTCAGTTGTCAGGGATGCAGAGTTCAGGGGTCAGTAGTAAGTGACGCTGAGTTCAGAAGTCAGGAGTAAGTGACACAAAGTTCAGGGGTCAGTAGTGACACAGCGTTCAGGGGTAAGTAATAAGTGACAAAGAGGTCAGGAGTAAGGAGGGCTGCCACCTGTACGGAATTGGCGCGGACAGTCCGGGTTTTGACACTTATGCCCGGGTTTGACTCCACCTCAAACCCGGCCACACAGCATACCTCCAGTCCCAAACGTCACTTAAAACTGTTCCGGGGATGGAGCTAGTGGCGATCCAAGGAGGGCTTCTGTTGGCTGCGCAGCGCCTGTCTGTGCTCTCTGCCTTCTCCCCCGCCCGGCGCCTCTCCCACCTCCAGCCACCTCAGTGATTGCCCTTGAAGTAGATTGTAGCTAGGTGCAGCCGTGTCCCAACAACCGATGACACCCTCCAGCTCCGCCCCCTAACTCCGGCTCCCAGTGCACTTCCTGGCTTGCTGTGGCTTCTCTGCCGGCAGCGCACTCAACTCTCCCTGCATCTACAGCAGAGGAGGAGGAGAAGCAGGGGGCGGGGTGGGGAAAGCACAGTCCAACGTCCAGCCTCGCGGCTGCAGCATCTACCGAAGCCTGTGCCGGCAGCTTGATTTGCTGTAAGGTACAGTACAACCCCTGGCAAAAATTATGGAATCACCAGTCCCTGAGGATGTTCCTTCAGTTGTTTATTGTTGTAGAAAAAAAGCAGATCACAGACATGGCCAAAAACTAAAGGCATTTCAAATGGCAACTTTCTGGCTTTAGGAAACAATAAAAGAAATCAAGAAAAATAATTGAGGTGGCCAGTAACAGTTAGATTTATATAACAAGCACAGGGAATAAATTATGGAATCACTCAACTCTGTGGAAAAAATTATGGAATCATGAAAAACAAACAAACAAAATAACACTCCAACACATCACTAGAACTTTGTTGCACCACCTCTGGCTTTTATAACTGCTTGCAGTCTCTGAGGCATTGACTTAATGAGTGATAAACAGTACTCTTCATCAATCTGGCTCCAGCCTTCTCTGATTGCTGTTGCCAAATCATCTTTGCAGGTTGGAGCCTTGTCATGGACCATTTTCTTTAACTTCCACCACAGATTTTCAATTGGATTGAGATCCGGACTGTTTGCAGGCCATGACATTGACCTTATGTGTCTTTCTTCAAGGAATTTTTTCACAGTTTTTGCTCTATGGCAAGATGCATTATCATCTTGATAAATGATTTCATCATCCCCAAACATCCTTTCAATAGATGGGATAAGAAAAGTGTCCAAAATTTCAATGTAAACCTGTGCATTTATTGAAGATTTAATGACAGCCATCTCCCCAGTGCCTTTACCTGACATGCAGCCCCATATCATAATTGACTGTGGAAATTTGCATGTTTTCTTCAGACAGTCGTCTGCATAAATTTCATTGGAACGGCACCAAACAAAAGTTCCAGCATCATCACCTTGCCCAATGCAGATTCGAGATTCATCACTGAATATGACTTTCATCCAATCATTCACAGTCCACGATTGCCTTTCCTTAGCCAATTGCAACCTTGTTTTTTGTGTTTAGGTGTTAGAGATGGCTTTCTTTTAGCTTTTCTGTATGTAAATCCCATTTCCTTTAGGCGGATTCTTACAGTTCGGTCACAGATGTTGACTCCAGTTTCCTCCCATTTGTTCCTCATTTGTTTTGTTGTACATTTTCTGTTTTCAAGGCATATTGCTTTAAGTTTTCTGTCTTGACGCTTTGATGTCTTCCTTGGTCTACCAGTATGCTTGCCTTTAACCACCTTCCCATGTTGTTTGTATTTGGTCCATGTTTTAGACACAGCCGACTGTGAACAACCAACATCTTGTGCAAACACTGCGTGATGATTTACCCTCTTTACCTACATACTAACAAGCAGATTTAATCTGATGTAGGTGTTAGTGTTTGTAATGAAAATTTACAGGGTGATTCCATATTTTTTTCCTCAGAATTGAGTGATTCCATAATTTATTCCCTGTGCTTGTTCTATAAATCTAACTATTACTGGCCACCACAATTATTTTTCTTGATTTCTTTTAGTGTTTCTTAAAGCCAGAAAGTTGCCATTTGAAATGCCTTTAGTTTTTGGCCATGTCTGTGATCTGCTTTTTTTCTACAACAATAAACAACTGAAGGAACATCCTCAGGGACTGGTGATTCCATAATTTTTGCCAGGGGTTGTACATCTGGGGTAGAGGAGTGCTGTGCCCTGGACAGGGAGGAGGGGAAAGGTCTGGAAAAGAAAGAGAGAGACGCTCTGCATTGGGGGAGAGGGGACAAAAATTTGGGAAAAGAGCTAGGTGGGAGGGGGGTTAAAAGGTGGCCGGGTATTTTTGTAGACCTGCACTCTGTACATAAGCAAACCTAAACCCTGCACTTTGAATGTAACCTAGTCCTGAACCGTGCACTCTGAATGTAACCTACTCCTGAACCCTACACTCTGAATGTAACATACTCCTTAACCCTGTACTCTGAATGTAACGTACTGCTGAACCCTGCACTCTGAATGTAACGCACTCATGAATCCAGCACTCTGAATGTAATGTACTCCTGAACCCTGCACTCTGAATTTAACGCAGTCCTCAACCCTGCACTTTGCATATAACACGCTCCGGACCCTGCACTCTGTATATAGCACAATCCTCAACCCTGCACTATGTACACTGCGCACTCCTGAATACAATACTCTGTGCATAGCACATGCCTCAATTGTGCACTCTGTAAGTAGCGCACTCATGAACTCTGTATTCTGTACATTGCACACTCCACAACCCTGCACTCTGTACGTAGCGCACCGCTGAATTCTTCACTTTGTACGTAGTGCACTCCTCAACCCTGTACATAGCACACCTCTCAACACTGCACTCTGTTTGCAGCGCACTGCTCAAACTCTCCACTCCGTGTGTAACGCACTCCTCAACTCTGTACATAGCACACCCCTGAATTCTGCACTTTGTGTGTTTGAGAGCAGGGCAAGGGGTGGGGTCAGGGGGCCTCGTCGGGTAGGCTGTATGGGGCCCCATGATTTATAAAAGCGGCCCTGATAAGGGGGATCTTTCTCATCTAATGGAGGTCTCTAAGGAAGGAGAGGCCACTGATAGAAGGGAACTATGAGCTAATGGGGGGCCTCTAATGGGTGCTGACTGCTGATCTAATGTCTGGTGATCATTAGATCAGCAGGCAGCACCCCTTCCCTTACAGACCCCCTATTAGATCAGAGTTTTATATCAGCACCCCCTCTTAAAGAGACTCTGATCTATTGGAGGGTCTGTAGGGAATGGGTGCTGATATAAGAAGACTCTGATCTACTAGGGGGTCTGTAGGGGAGGGATGCTACTTGCTGATCTAATGATCACCAACCATTAGATCAGCAGTCAGCACCCATTAAACACCCCCATTAGGTCACATTCCCCTTCTATCACTGCCCCCTCCTTCCTTAGAGACCTCCATTAGATGAGAGATCCCCCTTATATCAGCACTCTCTGTCCTCTATAAGTAAAAAAAAAAGAAAAACTTAAATAAATAAATAAATAAAGTCACTATTGGGTTGCTGATAGCACTAATATGTGTTCCCTCACCTCAAAAAAATGAAAAAATGCAGTGCAACCTCCCCCTATAATTCTACTAATTCATATGTGAAGAAAAACAATTGTGAATGATGATGGATTAACTGACTTGTAATGTTATTTAATCCCAAAATATATGCATAGTGCACAGTAAAAAATTGCTGTATACCGCTAAAGTGTTCGGGTTTGGCTTCAAGAAAAGGTGGCAACCCTAGGAGTAAGTCACACACAGTTCAGGACCCAGTAATAAATGACACAGTGTATGGGAGTAAGCGATTCAAGGGTCAGTAGTGACACAGAGTTCAGGGGTCAGTAATAAGTGGCACAGTGGTCAGGAGTAAGTGACGCCGAGTTCAGGTGTCAGTAATAAGTGACACAGAGGTCAGGAGTAAGTGAGGCAGAGTTCATAGGTCAGTAGTAAGTCGCCCTCCCATGATACAGTTACACAGACCTCCCCTGCACAATTTACCCTGGACATACATTGCATGCATGGAGGATACACCACTATCCCTGTCCCTAAATAAATACTTGCATAGCCATGTCCTCTCTAGTCCACATTCTTAAGTCCCCTCTAACCACATTTTACCCCCCCCCCCTTCCATTTATACTTTTCATTGGGTTACTTTAAACACTTCAATACCAGGCACTTTTATTCCCTTCCTGCCCAGGCCAATTTTCAGCTTTCAGTGCTATTGCACTATGAATGACAATTGCACGGTCATGCAACATTGTACCCAAATGGAATTTCTATCATTTTTTGGAGACAGATAGATCTTCATTTTGGTGGTATTTAATCACCACTGGGGTTTTTATTTTTTGCTAAACAAACGAAAAAGCCTGAACATTTTGAAAAAAAAAGTTTTTCTTAGTTTCTGTTATAAAATTTAGCAAATAAGTGCACTGATGAGGCTGCACTTATGTGCATTGATGAGGAGGCACTGAAGAGGTGGCACTGATAGACACTGATAGATGAGCTACTGAGACAGCTTTCTCTGGCGAATGCAGATCAACAGCAGACAAATGCAAGTTTACAATGGAGCTTTGCAGTCCAACAGGGAGGCCACCAACAGAGCTTGGCAGCCCAGCAGCAAGCCCTGATACAGGCATAGGCTGCCACAGGGAATTACTGGCACAGCAGGAACAGAAACACCAGCAACAAATTGAGGCCATCATTAATCAGCTTCAGCAAAGGCAGCAAACCGAGGCTGAACGTGAGTCCGGTAACATACCGTCTTTTTGGGTAAGCCACCTGTTGCCAAAAATGACTGTGGATGATGACCTTGAGATGTTTATGACCACATTTGAAATGTGAAAAAGAAAGTTGGCATAAAGAACAATTGGCTGGACTAGTCGCCCCTCTATTATCTGGAGAGTCCCAAAAGGCTTATTATGACTTCGAGTCCGCGGAAGCCAAGAACTATTTAAAAACTGAAATATTGGCATGACTGGGTGTGACCCTGGCTGTCTGGGCTCAGCATGTACACAATTGGAGTATCAGTTGGGAAAACCATCCTGGTCATAAATGTGTGACCTTATTCATTTGACCAGGAAAAAGCTGCACCAGAAACTTTGTCTGGTCCAAAAATTGTGGTGCGAGTGGTCATGGACAAATTTCTGAGGGCTCTCAGTACTACAAAATGGGTGAGCCATGGAGATCTGGAGACAGCGGACAAATGTGTGGACCTTCTGGAAAGGTACCTCACTACTGAGAATCTTACATCTTCCCTCAAAGACTCACAGACTTTCCACCCCAAGACCAGACCTTCTCCAGCTACGGGTAAGACAGCACCAAGGGATGTGGATGGAAAGAATGAAAGAGGGAGAACTAAAAGTACTCTGGGGACTGCTTCTAATGCTTTGTCAAGAGCGGCCAGGAAGGCCTAACACACAGAGGTGACTAGAAAGATAATTTGTTACGGTTGCCAGGAAGAGGAACATGTAGCAGCAGATTGCCCAGTTGATGAACCAACATAATGTGAGAGAGATAGAGATGACAGTCCCTATTTGCAACCATCACATGCACTGCAGTAAGGAAAAATGAGAAACCTTCATGCAAAATGTGTATAGATGGTAAACATTTTGCATTGTTGGCTTCAGGTAGCCTAGTTACCTTGGTAAAAACTGAACTAGTGGCGGAAAAAGCCTTGGACCCTAGAAAAATGGTGGTCATTTGTGTACATGGGGACACTTGAGAGCATCCGGTGGTAACAGTGTCCTTTGAAACCTCCCTTGATATCCTGTGTCATCCGGTGGGTCTGGCTTCCCAACTACCACCTGACGCCATTGTGGGAAAGAATTTTCCAAAATTAGAGGAGCTCTGGGATTGCCCAGATTACCCATTAAGTGCTTCTCATCAGGGAATTATCTGAATTCTCTCACTCTGAGAGTGAGGATTCTCCTGAGTTTTCCTTGGCAGAGTTAGCAGGGTAAACAACAGGGCCTAGGGAAGATCCTGCAACTTCAGAAGAGGAACAGCAGCCTCTAGTGTTTGCTGATCTAGAAGCACACATAAAATTTTGCCACGGAACAATTGAAGGACCCCACATTACTAAGTGCATGGGAGAATGTAGTTAAAATAGATAGGGAATTAGTTACCCCAGGTGAGAGTATTTCCCTCCCGTACTTCTTCGTGGAAAGAGACCTATTATACTCCGGGTCGCATAGGGCAGGGGAAACCATTGAGCAACTGGTGGTGCCCAATCCCTACCGCAAGTTGGTTATGGAACTGGCCCATGGGCACATACTTGGGGGACATTTAGAAGCTGAAAAGACCTGAGAAAGAATCATACAGAGGTTCTATTGGCCTGGGATCATCAAGGAAGTGGAAATGTTCTGTTCTTCCTGTCCGGTGTGTCCAATTTCTGCACCAGTGTCACGTTTCTGTAGTCCTCTGGTTCCCCTGCCTATCATTGAGGTCTCTTTTAAGTGGATCACCATGGATTTTGTTGGCCCCTTGCTGAAGTCTGCTAGAGGGCACCAACACATTTTGGTGATAATGGACTATGCCACCAGTTACCCAGAAGCAATAGCTCTCCGACACACCTCAGTCAAAACAATCGCCAAAGAGCTATTTCAGATTTTCAGCCATGTGCGTATTCCTAAAGAAGTACCAACCAACCAGTGCACCCCATTTATGCCTCAAAGTAAGTAAAGAGCTTTGCAAACTTCTTAAGGTGACCTATCTACGTACGTCAGTGTATCACCCCCAAACAGATGGGCTAGTTGAAAGATTTCACAAAACATTAAAACAAATATTGAGGAAGGTGGTGGATAAAGACAGAAAGAACTGGGATTGTCTACTACCTTACTTGATGTTTGCCATCAGACTGGTTCCCCAATCATCCACAGGGTTCTCTCCTTTTGAGTCACTGTATGGGAGGCACCCAGAGGGGTTATTGGATATTGCCAGAGAAACATGGGAGAGTGAAAGTTCCCCTCATAAAAAGTGTGATTGAACATGTGGCACAAATGCAAGACAGAATTGCGCAAGTGATGTCTTTTGTGAAGAAACATTTGGCTCAAGCTAAATAATCTCAGCAGTGGATTTAGAATTGTGAGGCACAGGTCTGTTCTTTTTCACCCCCTGTTGATAGGGTGTTGGTGTTGATATTACAGTCGAAAGTAAATTCCTAGCCAAATGGCAGGGCCCCTATGAAGTGTTGGAAAAAATAGATGACGTTATCACCCATAGTAAGGTTTGGGACTCACATTTATCAGATGTTCAGGCTATGTTGGATTCTGTCTGGAAAGCCGGGTTTATGGCCAATCCAAAAAACGTTACCATTGGGCTAGAGGAGGCCAAGTATCTGGGGTATACTATTATGAGAGGTATAATAAAGCCCTAGGTAAACAAAGTTGAGGCTATTCAGAGTTGGACATGCCCTGCCAACAAGAAGCAGGTTCAAACATTTTTAGAAATCGCTGGCTATTACCGGTGCTTTATTCCCCATTTTGCCTTATAGGCTGCACCCTAACCAATTTGATAAACAGATTATGGTAACAGATTATTCTCCGTTAAAGCGGATGGCACAAAACAAAGAGACCAATAGGAGGGTGAATAGGTGGTCCCTGGCCTTTCAAGAATTTGGCTTTACAGTGAAACATCGCCTATATTTTATGATGGGGAATGCAGAAATCTTGTCCCGAATTCACGCATGCCTGGTGGCCTGTGTTCCAACCCAAGGGTGGAAACAAGAGGGGGTATGTGACAGGTAGCCAGGGAAAACTATTGGTTTGTCCAAGATGGGAGATATATTTGTCCCAGATTCAAGCAATATACAAACTGTTTTCATTTGTGTGCTGTGTGGTGAGCTTGTTTAGCTCACTGAGGGGTTATCAAGCTCAGCTGAAACAGGTCTAGTACTCTGGGCTTTATAAAACTCCCAGGCTGCTTAGGGAGGATACTCCATCCTGGAACCAGATCTCTGTAGGACAGGCTGGGGAGCAGCCATTTGCTTGTATAATGAGATTAAAGTGTTTGAGAGAGAGAGATCCTGTTCCTTTATAGCAGGTTAAACAGCACAGTGCTTGTGCTGTCTAACCTGCCCCTCTCTAAGCTGTAAATACCTGGCTGATCCTGCCAGTTCCTGTGTCCCCTCTGTGTACTAACCACGATAATCATGGCTGCTGAGCCCTGACTACCATAGTCAGTTTGCATGCCTCTGTCATCCGCAGCTCTCCTCTGTCCCCTTCACCCCCTCCTTCCCTGCCTATCAGCTCCGTGTGTCTGTGTCTCTGTCTCCCCCTCCTGCCGCTATTAGAAAAATAAAAGATTACAAATTGTCACTGAAAGCCCCTCTATTATATCCAGGCATAACACACGGGGTAAGTGTTTTATTAAAACGAAGCTTGTAAATCCCTTTTTACAGATATATTCAGGCCGGTCACGTGACTCCTGGCCGGTCTCCTACTCCGATCCAGGGCTACAGTGGGAGGGGCTGAACAGCCACGTGACCTCTCTGGCTGACATCAGAGGGAGATCTCGCCCCCCCCAGCTGTAGCCCTGGATCGGAGTAGGAGACTGTCCTGGAGTTATATGACCGGCCTGAATATAGCTTATAAAAAGGTATTTACGATCTTCATTTTAATAAAACACTTACCCTGTGTGTTATGCCTGAATATAGTAGAGGGTCTACCAGTGAATTCTATTTTCAAGGTAACAACCACTTTAAGTCTGTGTTACAGTCAGGTGCCTGGGCAGTGCTAAGTTGCTCCAGGAAAAGTAGTTAGGTTCCAGTGTTTGTAGTTAGCTGCACAACGTCGCAAGAATCTATTTTCTGTTTTTGTTTTATTTTGCTATTTTCATGCCTGTACTGTTTGGACAACTTGTGTTTTACCTAGTTCCTGCTGTCTGCTGTGCCTTTTCACTGTGTACTCATCCAGGGAGACACGCACAACCCACTGCTGTGGGTTGGGCACAACATGCAATAAATGTTTAAGCTGGCCAACTGCTCTGCCACTGCAAATGCTACAGTGGCCAACCAACACATATTGCAATATGTGTCAACTAAAACTCCCTGTTTTTCATTGCATAGTTTGCTGGAAAGGGTGTATAGCAGTGTGCAGAGAGTTCATTCAGAATTTGTAGTGTTAGCATGTGGTCACACCCCTTTAATACCTGATAGTTTAAACACATGTACAAGCTATTGGGATTTGAGCACAGGCATATCTTGTCTCTGTTGTAACGCAGGTCAGTGACCAGACCTGAACCTAGTAGCTCTCTCCCACCTTGTGTCTGTATGCCCCATGTCGGCATGGTTTCCACTGTAGAATTTGCAGTGGCAGAGCAGTGTAGGGCTGGCCTTAAGAGGGATTACTTTGACGCAAATGGCCAGCATCTATTACAATATGCGTGAACTAAAAATCCTCTTTTTTTTTGCATAGTTTGCCGGAAAGGGTGACTAGCAGTGTGCAGAGGGTTCATCCAGAATTTGTAGTGTTAACATGTGGTCACACCTCTTTAGCACCTGATAGTTTAAATACATGTACAAACTATTGTGATTTAGCACAGGTATATTTTGTCTCCCTTGTTCTCGAGAGAGATGCAATTCCTGCCCAGATGCCCATAGCGCCCACACCGCCAGCACCACCGGTCTTCATCAGGATCCCTTTGTATGGGGTTTCCGCCTTGGAGAATGGGGTCAACTTCTGTTTAACCATAATTATCTAATGTCACATGGAGGCCATTCTGTGTCAGTTCCCGTATGACTATCTGCAGAGCAAACAAAGGGGAAGGAGCCAAAGCCTCTTTTCTAAAGTACATTGGATTCCTTTTCTTGGTCACAGCAATAGTGGCTTCTGCGTCCTCCTATTCCCAGCCCACCTCTTCCACCGCCACATCATTAAAGGTGAGGGAAGTTTAGGGTTGCATCAATACTGGTATCGTGCTGATACTAAGCATTTGCGTTAGTATCGGTATTCGCGCAAATGCTCTGATACCCAAAACTGATGCCAGAAGTGACGTCAGCTTGGTCAGAACTTGGGAGCACATAAGGTTGCGGCTCCCCACATGGCGGTGAGTGCTGTTACATGTTCTGCATGTCTGCTGCTACATGCCCCACATAGCGAGCGCTGTTAACATCATGTCCCGCATGTCTCTTGCTTACATGTCCCGCATGGCTGCCAGTGAGTGCTGTTCCATGTCCCACATGTCTCTTGCTGTACTTAATGGTAGCTAGCTAGTATTACTATTATCACACAGCATGGCACATATTATACAGCTTTACTGCTTTGGAGTTGTCCTATCCACTAATTCAAACTCAGGCAGCTGCGCATGCAGCTGCCTGATGAGGACTGTACTGCTGCTAGTGTTTTGTTTCACATTTGGAATTATTTGCATTTTCTTTTGCACCTTGCATTTGTGCATCTAGTAGTGGTATACTTTGTGCATCGTTTTGGAGGTATCACCTCATACACAACATTGTGGCTGGGTTCCCAAGGCAATCCTCTGCTTTTTGTACAGTTCTGTTACCGTACCCAGAGTGCACACCAGATGGATTTCCTGTTCCCAGCTGGGTTACTTGACCATACCAAGATGCTCGATGCTCACACGACAGCAGGAAGAACGTACAACAAGCGGTGGTGAGAGCAGCCTCATTATCTTCACTTCATATATGTCTATTTTGTCAGTGTGCGTTATATAGTGGTGGAGGAGTGTGGCTTAGGGTGCACTGATTTTATTACCGTATATACTCGAGTATAAGTCGAGTTTTTCAGCACATTTTTTTGTGCTGAAAGTGCCCCCCTCGACTTATACTCGAGTCAAGCACTTTTCTGCAGCAAAAAATTTCATTTTCCGAACCGACTTTGGGGCCTCGTATCTCAGGGCTTGGTGCTAGGAACCCCAAATTTGGTGTGCAAACCCAGTGGAACTGGTACCACTACATATCCAAAGCTGGAGTTCCTAGCACCAAGTGGCCCCGAGATACGGGGCCCCAAAATCGGTTTGGAAAATGTCATTCTCTGCTGCAGAAAAGTGCTTGACATTTTCTGAACCGAATTTGGGGCCCCGTATCTCGGGGCCACTTAGTGCTAGGAACCCCAAATTTGGTGTGCAAACCCAGTGGAACTAGCACCATAAAATATCCAAAGCTGGGGTTTCTAGCACCAAGTGGCCCCAAAGTTGGTCAACTGTGTCCATCTGCAGCAATGTCATTTCAGGACCCTTTGGGTTCAGAGACCCCAAATTTTGGCTGCAGCTAGGGGGCATCTAGGAACCCTTAACTACAGAGTTCGAGGGGCCTATGGCTGCAAAGGGGCACAGTGAGGCATGCAAATGTGCACAGTGAGGCTGCAAATGGGCATTGTTGACCCTCTTTTCCACTTACAGTAGCTGTGCATTTCTCACCCTAGTCTTATACTCGGGTCAATAAGTTTTTCCCATTTTTTTGTGGTAAATTAGGGCCTCGACTTATACTCGGATCGACTTATACTCGAGTATATATTATATACAGTGGGTATAGAAAAGATTTAATCACCCCTCCTCCCCTTTTAAAATAATTTCTTAGCAGCCTCAAATGAAGACAGACACAGTGTTTGTTTTATACAGCTACAGTGGATATAAAAAGTCTACACACCCCTGTTAAAATGTCAGGTTTCTGTGATGTAAAAAAATTAGACAAAGATAAATCATTTCAGAACTTTTTCCACCTTTAATGTGACCTTTAAACTGTACAACTCAGTT
Organism: Lithobates clamitans; assembly: GCA_037952925.1. Lineage (NCBI taxonomy): Eukaryota > Metazoa > Chordata > Amphibia > Anura > Ranidae > Lithobates > Lithobates clamitans. The sequence continues at coordinate 3,788,712 of JBBGZY010000833.1, read as the reverse complement.
GAGCAACAAACTGAAATCTTTTAGGTAGAGGGAAGTAAAAATAAAAAACTAAAATAATATGGTTGCATGCCCTTAAACTAATACTTTGTTGAAGCACCTTTTGATTTTTTTACAGAACTCAGTCTTTTTTGGTATGAGTCTATCAGCACGGCACATCTTGACTTGGCAATATTTGCCCACTCTTCTTTGCAAAAACACTCCAAATCTGGCAGATTACTAGGGCATCTCCTGTGCACAACCCTCTTCAGATCACCCCACAGATTTTTAATCTGATTCAGGTTTGGGCTCTGGCCGGGCCATTCCAAAACTTTAATGCTCTTCTGGTGAAGCCATTCCTTTGTTGATTTGGATGTATGCTTTGGGGCAATGTCATGCTGAAAGATGAAGTTCCTCTTCATGTTCCGCTTTCTAGCAGAAGCATGAAGGTTTTGTGCCAATATTGACTGGTATTTGGAACTGTTCATAATTCCATTTACCTTAATTAAGGCTCTGTTCCAGCTGAAGAAAAACAGACCCAAAGCATTATGTTGCCACCACCATGCTTCACTGTGGGTATGGTGTTCTTTGTGCAGTGTTGTTTTTGCGCCAAACATATCTTTTGGAAATATATCCAAAAGATTTAACATTGGTTTCATCAGACCATAACACATTTTCCCACATGCTGTTGGGAGACTTCAGATGTGTTTTGGCAAAATTTAGCTGGGCTTGAATGTTTTTCTTCATAAGAAAAGGCTTCCGTCTTGCCACACAGCCAGTACTTGCCATATATTCCTGCAGCTCCTTTAACCACTTGCCGACCAGCCGCCGTCAATATACTGTGGCAGGTCGGCTCGGTCCTGCAAACCGCCGTAGCAGTACGGCGGTCCCTTTAAGAGCTATAGCATGCGCGCGCACACTGCACGGCGGGGGAGCTGATGCGTGTGGCCCGTGGCCGCGATGTCCGCCGGCCACCTGCGATCACTCCACAGAGAGCCAGAACGGTGATCTGTCAATGTAAACAAACAGATCCCGTCTATCAGGGGAGTACAGAGTGATCGTCTGTTCCTAGTGATCAGGGACAGCGATCTCTCTGTACTCCCAGTCAGTACACTCCCCCCACAGTTAGAAAAACCTCCCTAGGGAACGCTTAACCCCTTGATCCCACCCTAGTATTAACCCCTTCCCTGCCAGTGTAATTTATACAGTGATTAGTGCAGTTTTTATAGCACTGTATAAATGTCACTGGTCTCAAAAAAGTGTCCGATCTGTCTGCCGCAATGTCGCAGTCCCACTGAAAAACGCTGATCACCACCATTACTAGTAAAAAAAGAATTAACATTAAAAATGCCATAAATATATTCCCTATTTCATAGATGCTATAACTTTTGCGCAAATCTATCAATATAGGCTTATTGTCATTCTATTTTTTTACCAAAAATATGTAGAAGAATACATATTGGCCTAAACTGATGAAGAATTTTTTTTTTTGTTTTTTGGGGGATATTTATTATAGCAAAAAGTAAAAAATATTGTTTTTTTTTTTTTCAAAATTGTCGGTGCTTTTTTGTTTATAGTGCAAAGAATAAAAACCGCAAAAACCACCAAAAGAAAGCTTTATTTGTGGGAAACAACGTCGCACCACCGGGCAATTGTCAGGAAAAGCGTTTGTTAACCCAAAAAAATAAAGATCCTATTCCCTTAAAGCATGTTTTACAGCACAGTGCTTGTGCTGTGGACCCCTGTATCACCTGAAATACCTGGCTGATGCTGCCTGGCTATACCCTCTGTGACAGACTCACCCAGGACAGAGGCTTTTGGAGGGGACCAAATGCTAGCCTCTTGCCAACTGATTATGGGCCCTGGCATTTAGGGGAACGGTGCTCTTTGTGAGCTGTATGCCTGGGGACCCTTGAGGTGGTATTACTTTAGATTCAGGTCCATGTCCCCCAAGACACACAGACACTGGGAACCCTGTATATGCCATATTAGAAATAGTGACTGATTCATACTGTAGGGACACATACTGTTAGATGCTAATGTCATCAACTTCAGCCACCTGTCTGTTGTCTTCTATAATGTAAATGAGTCTAGTCTGGCTTGCCACAGCTTCTAAGAGTATTTCACCCATTGTTGTTTTTGTTAATTAACCCTGCTATTGTATGAAGGAGTTCTGTGTTGATGTTTATGATAATGTATAATCTACTGTGTGAAGCTCGGTGACAGCAAGTCTGACCTGTAGTGAAATCCTGATTAATCATAACAATGCTCAGGAGGGCACAGAGTCACATTGGCTGTTTTAAGGGATTAGTTAATTAGCTCATGTTAATTCTGTTTCTGGTTACAGTTGTATTGTTATAGTAATATGAGCAGGAGGTAGGAACCTCCTGCTCTTTAACTGTATATAAGACTTGTTATTTTGGTTCTAATAAAAGAGTCCATGTTCAGCAAATATCTGATATCTATATTCAGACTGGGAGGAAGCGGTATATGATGAAAACACTCGAGAGGAGTGTGGGGACGTTGCGTTACACTGGTGGCAAGCAGTGGGACGCTTCCTGCAGTCTGGGACATCCAAACTTCAACCTGGATCCAAGGTCCGGATAGCAGGAGAGGAGAGGTACAGATACCAGCCACCATGAAAGAGGAATTCAGAAGGAGGTTGCGAGAGATGCAGACACATCCCTGGAAGGAAGCGCTAGCCCGTGAGCAGCGACACCAGGGAAAAGTTCTCCCCTCCATCCAGGAAAGGTACTGGTCACAGTATGGATTGCGGGTGCTGTTTTTGGGAGAAAAACCGCACAAGGAGCAGACAGCTGAATTAAGCAGGCTGGCCTGGGCAGATATGCGGCTGGATGAGAGCTACAGAGCCCGCCGGTGGCATGTATTCGAAGCATGCCCTTGGATAGCGGATGACAGCCCAATGGAAGGCTTTGGCTACGGCGGCCTGGGACTGTTGTATGTGAGGCTGACAGGGGACCCTAACTTTGGGAGTGATTTGGAGTGGCGGTTGGACGAAATCATGGATTTCAGAGAAGGGCTACTGATCGTCTCGGAAGTGCACTGGGCCTTGGAAGATATAGAGTTTCTGGCCGTTCAGGAATGGGAGCTGCAGATCGCCTACAGACGGCTGCTAGACTCTGCTCAGCACCAGGGCTGGGCTCCCTTTGCCTGGGACTGTCAGGAAATACCAGTTGACAACTCTGAAATCCTGCCTGAAGAGTCGGCAATGTGGCAAAGTAACAGTGTGCTTTGCCAACCTGCCCCCGCAGCTATGAACGCAGAGGTCTTATGGCGGATGCAGCAAGTGCTGGCTGACCTTGATGATTCTGTTTCTGCATGGGATGATCTTGGATAGAGGAATCTGCCTGTCCAGCAGCATGCCAGAGAATCGGCAGTGGAAAATCTGGAGATTGCCATCCCCAAAGCTGAAGTGCTGACAACAGGGCAAAGCTCTGCTAACCTCTGCCCAGCACCGATAGCATCTTCTGGGTTCCACGGACAGGAGATGGTGAACCTCTATTCCTAGACACCAGTTGTAGAGACCGGGGATTTGATAGACTTTTCTGCTGAGGAAGAACAACCTGATGAGCCTCCAGCAGAATAGCTGGTATCAGGGCCAAACTCCACTGTGCTCTGCCCAGCACTGATGGCATCTTCTGGGTTCCATGGACAGGAGATGGTGAACCTCTAATCGTAGGAAACAAGTTGCAGAGACAGGGGATTTGATAGACTTTTCTGCTGAGGAAGAACAACCTGATGAGCCTCCAGCAGAAGAGCTGGTATTAGGGCCAAACTTCACTGTGCTCTGCCCAACACCAACAGCAGTATCTGTGGAGTTACAAGGAACTTCCCCAGCGGAAGCGCTGGTCACCGGACAGAGGGTCCAAGGCCTCTTCCCCACATCTATGGCAGTTCCGGAGGCTTAGGGTGAGAAGGTGGTGGTCACTTCCCAGCAGCAGATCAGGATACAGGGGGAGGGGGGAGAGGAGGTGTTCGTCGTCCCTCCCCAACAGTTGGACAGGGTGGAGGAAGCGGTCTTTCCTTCCCAGCAAAGATCCGTGCACCTGGGAGACAGTACCACAGACATAAAAACATTCACCTCCAGCAAGGCTAGTTTAAAAACCCCTAAACATTTACAAAAATACATTATCAAAAATATGGGGATTTGGTCACACCATATTGTTATATGGTGCTAAGCCCACTTACTGCGACAAAGTACCCAATGATTAGTGGGTCCTACACTATCCATAGATTTGGGAGATCCTGCTTCTCTGAACCATGAGAGCTACACTCTTCTAAATGGGAGAATCTTGAGGACTCAGGGTTCAGAGAAGCAGGATCTCCCAAATCTATGGAATCTATGGTAGTGTAGTGGGCTTAGCACCATATAGCAATATGGTGTGACCAAATCCCCATATTTTTGATAATGTATTTTTGAAAATGTTTAGGTGTTTTTAAACTAGCCTTGCTGGAGGGGAATGTTTTTTTGCATGTGTGCGCTGTAAAATTTTCTTCTACTGTATGGTCTTATGGCTGCACCAGCTTTAATGAGAGGGTGTGCCCCCCAAATATCTTGTTTGTTAGTACCACAGACATGTCGTCCCAGCAGCCAGATGAGGGAATGGAAAAGGAAGCAGCCGGCTCACCTCCCCAATGGCAGCTACACAGTTTGGGAGTGGAGGAAGCCAGCCTCCTGCCGCAACGGTTAGCCGAAGCAGATGATGTGGAGTCCCCAGCAGAAGTGCTGGCAACAGGGCAGAGTGCTACCAACCTCTGCCCAGCACCGGCAACAACTGTGGAGATCCAGGGAGCCAGGGCAGTCGCCCCCTCTCTCCGGCAACAAGCTTATGTAGTGAAGCTGCTACTCCCAGCTGAATCACTGGCAACAGGGCAGAGCGCCGCTGGCCTCTGCCTAACACCTACAGTGTCTCTACAGCTTCAGGAAGCTGGGGTGATCGGCCCCTCTGCCCAGCAGCAGACCGAGCCCCGGAATGTTAAAAACCACCCAGCTAAAGCGCTGGCAGCCAGACAGAGAGTCAATGACCTCTGCCCCACACCTACTGGTGTCAACTATTCCTTGCAGCCAAGAAAGGAGATCATGCGGACAGACTATGTGAGTTCATTCTGCCTGACTAACGCATGTCCAGACCAGGTGGAGATCTGGGACCTTGTTAGTCAACTTTTGATGGGGGAGAAATGTGACAGACTCACCCGGGACAGAGGCTTTTGGAGGGGACTGAATGCTAGCCTCTTGCCAACCGATTATGGGCCCTGGCATTTGGGGGAATGGTGCTCTTTGTGAGCTGTATGCCTGGGGACCCTTGAGGTGGTGTTACTTTAGATTCAGGTCCATGTCCCCCAAGACATACAGACTCTGGGAACCCTGTATATGCCATATTAGAAATAGTGATTGATTCATACTGTTGGGACACATACTGTTAGATGCTAATGTCATCAACTCCAGCCACCTGTCTGTTGTCTTCTATAATGTAAATGAGTCTAGTCTGGCTTGCCACAGCTTCTAAGAGTATTTCACCCATTGTTTGTGCTAATTAACCCTGCTATTGTATGAAGGAGTTCTGTGTTGATGTTTATGATAATGTATAATCTACTGCGTGAAGCTCGGTGACAACAAGTCTGACCTGTAGTGAAATCCTGATTAATCATAACAATGCTCAAGAGGGCACGGGGTCACATCGGCTGCTTTAAGGGATTAGTTAATTAGCTCATGTTGATTTTGTTTCTGGTTACAGTTGTATTGTCAGAGTATTATGAGCAGGAGGTATGAGCCTCCTCCTCTTTAACTGTATATAAGACTTGTTATTTTGGTTCTAATAAAAGAGTTCATGTTCAGCAACTAAACAAGTATTGTCTTGTTTTGTGCTTGTGAGCGGTTGGAATATCTGATATCTTTATTCAGACTGGGAGGAAGCAGTATACGACGAAAACACTCAAGCGTAGTGTGGGGACGTTGCGTTACACCCTCCCCTCTGTAAACAGACCACGATAATCATGGCTGCTGAGCCCTGACATTGTGGTCCATTTGCGTGATTCCGTCAGCCTGCTATCTGTCTCCTGTGTCCTTCTCCCCCCTCCCTCTCTCTGCCTGTCTCTGCAATACCAGTGCCCACCACCCCCCCTCGCTCCTGTGCTGCTCTCATTACACCTATTAAATGGTCCCATCCTCTGTTATAATAATTGTCCCTGTGCCTGTGTTCTGTAAAAAAACTGCACGATTGTACCTGTATGAGCTCCACTTCCGCCGCTCAGCTGATTGTCGGAGGCTCGGCGATTTCTCTCTCCCCCTCTTCTCTGGCCGGCTGACGTCAATAGGAGGGCTCGGCCCCGCCCACTGCACCCATGACCTGGAGAGACAAGGGAGGAGAAGAATCAGCTGAGCGCCGGGAGCAGAGCTCATACAGGTAACAATCGTGCAGTTTTTTTTACAGAACACAGGCACAGGGACAATTATTATAATGGTGCAGAGAGGATGGCAGCATTTAATAAAAGTGGGTTAACAACTTTAAAGCGATGCAGTCCCGTATTGCTAAAAATGGCCTGGTCATTAAGGGGGTAAAGCCTTCCGGTCCTTAAGTGGTTAATGTAGCTGTAGGCCTCTTGGCAGCCTCCCTGACCAGTGTTTTTCTCGTCTTTATATCAATTTTGGAGGGACATCCAGTTCTTGGTAATGTCACTGGTGTGCCATATTTTCTCCACTTGATGATGACTGTCTTCACTGTGATCCATGGTATATCTAATGCCTTGGAAATTCTTTTGTATCCTTCTCCTGACTAATACTTTTTAACAATGAGATCCCTCTAATGCTTTGGAAGCTCTCTGTGGACCATGGCTTTTGCTGTAGGCTACTTTCATACTGAGGCATTTAAAAAATGCCTATAAAACGCCTAGCGCTATTGCCGCGTTTTAGATGCACTTTTACCACATTAGCGCTAAAACTAGTGCTAACGCGCTAGAGTTTTTGATGCGCTTTTGAAGCATTGGCATTAGCTTATGATCCCACCCATTACATCACATCCTGTACAATTCCTGGTGTTTCGTGGGTGAAGAGACTGAACAAAGAGAAAATGCAGTTTACTGAGCTGCTATTACTTTTTGTGCTAATGTTTTGGGAACATATCCTGAAACAGAGGCAGGAACGTCGCTATTGGATCCATCCCATCCTACAAACACACTCCTCGAGAGGATAATTGGTGATGCTCTATCAGGACTTGAGAGAGCACCCAGTAAAGTTCAGAAATTACACACGGATGAGCATGGCAACATAAGTGATAATATCCCATCCCATTGAGACTATTCCCAAATCCCTAATCCCACTTCTATTAGTCCCAAATCCCTAACCTTAACCCAAATCCTGCCCCCACTAGTCCCAAATGCCTAACCCTAATCCCACTTCTTCTAGTCCCAAATCCCTAACCCTAATCCCACTTCTACTAGTCCCTAACCCAAATCCCGCCCCCACTAGTCCCAAATCCCTAACCCTAATCCCACTTCTACTAGTCCCAAATCCCTAACCCTATTGCCCCGTGCACACGGTCGGATTTTCCGATGGAAAATGTCCGATCGGAGCGTGTTGTCGTAAATTCCAACCGTGTGTGGGCTCCATCGGACATTTTCCATTGGATTTTCTGACACACAAAGTTGGAGAGCAGGAGATAAAATTTTCCGACAACAAAATCCATTGTCGGAAATTCCGATCGTGTGTACACAAATTTGACGGACAAAGTGGCACGCATGCTCAGAATAAATAAAGAGATGAAAGCTATTGGCCACTGACCCGTTTATAGTCCCGACGTACGTGTTTTACGTCACCGCGTTCAGAACAATCGGATTTTCCGACAACTTTGTGTGACCGTGTGTATGCAAGACAAGTTTGAGCCAACATCCGTCGGAAAAAATCCATGGATTTTGTTGTCGTAATGTCCGAACAAAGTCCGACCGTGTGCACGCCCTATAATCCCGCTCCCACTAGTCCCAAATCCCCAACCCTAATCCCACTTTTACTAGTACCAAATCCCTAACCCTAACACTAATCCCGCCCCCACTAGTCCCAAATGCCTAACCCTAATCCCGCCCCCACTGGTCCCAAATTCTTAACGCTAATCCCACTTCTACTAGTCCCAAATCCCTAACCCTAATCCCGCCCCCACTAGTCCCAAATCCGTAACCCTAATAGCACTTCTACTAGTCCCAAATCCCTAACCCTAATCCCACTTCTACTAGTCCCAAATCCCTAACCCTAATCCCACCCCCACTAGTCCCAAATTTCTAATCCCACTTCTACTAGTTCCAAATCCCTAACCCTAATCCTGTCCCCACTAGTCCCAAATCCCTAACTCTAATCCCACTTCTACTTGGCCCAAATCCCTAACCCTAACCCTAACCCTGATCCCACCCCCACTAGTTCCAAATCCCTAACCCTAACCCTAATCCCACTTCTACTAGTCCCAAATCCCTAACTCTAATCCCGCCCCCACTAGTCCCAAATCCCTAATCCCAATCCCACTTTTACTAGTCCCAAATCCCTAACCCTAATCTTACTTCTACTAGTCCCAAATCCCTAACCCTAACACTAATCCCTCCCCACTAGTCTAATCTGATTTGAGTTAGGATTGTCATAGAGTAAGCATAAGGTTAGGATTTGTTCAGTTACATAGTTACATAGTTACATAGTAGGCGAGGTTGAAAAAAGACACAAGTCCATCAAGTCCAACCTATGTGTGATTATGTGTCAGTATTACATTGTATATCCCTGTATGTTGCGTTCATTTAGGTGCTTATCTAATAGTTTCTTGAAGTTAGTATAGGCTTATCTGTAGAATTAGCATTAGGTTCATGTTAACACAGTGTTGTGTTTGGATTATGGTTAGCAGTTGATTTTCTAAAGTTTTAAAAACAATTTTCCTATTTCCTTTACCAGATTTGACTTTCTGCTTGACATCTTAACCCCTGACTTGTTAAGACAGAATACTAATTGCAGGGTGGCAATATCACCATGTGAACATTTACATAAGGCTAAAGTAAGTATATATGAATAATTAATAAGTGCACATTTAAACACGTAATAAAATGGGGATAAAAAAAATTGTCAAAAATGATATATTTATTATTGCGTATATATTAACAAAAATGCACAACATGTGCAAAACACAAAACGTTTTATGATATACCATCAACGTGCATTTTTAGGAAAACATTCTATTAACCAATGTAAACTTTACAACAAGGATATCAAACAAAAACTGTCACAGATTATGATAGGTGGGAGGAGGATGGTGTGTCTCCTTTAGAGGGGTGGGAGGGGGAGGTTGGACATGTTAAAAATATTGCTGCATTTCGTAAGCTCCTCCATGAAAATGAGATTGGTTAAACCTTTGGGACATGATTTGAAATCTGGAAGCTGCAACAGATGGGTATGTGTGTGAGCTTGAGGTACCTGGACCATCGTACCTCCCAGATAACTGATAAGTAATGTTGCCCTCATAAGGTGCATCTCTATTTTGTGCAGATTGCTGCTGGTAGTACTGAATGAGACGCATTACTTCAGAGCGCATCTCACATTGATGATCGGATGATACTTTGGCCATTTGAGGAACCTGGCTCCTGGCAAAGGACTCCAATTCTGCACCATCTTTCTGTAGTTTGTAGTTTTAAAGCACCCCGTCCCAACGAGCTTGCGCGCAGAAGTGAACGCATACGTGAGTAGCGCCCGCATATGAAAACAGTGGTCAAACCACACATGTGAGGTATCGCCGCGATCGTTAGAGTGAGAGCAATAATTCTAGCCCTAGACCTCCTCTGTAACTCAATACATGCAACCTGTAAATTTTTTTTTAAATGTCGTCTATGGAGATTTTTAAGGGTAAAAGTTTGACGCCATTCCACGAGCGGGCGCAATTTTGAAGCGTGACATGTTGGGTATCAATTTACTGGGCGTAACATTATCTTTCACAATATAAAAAAAAATTGGGCTAACTTTACTGTTGTCCTATTTTTTATTCAAAAAAGTTAATTCTTTCCAAAAAAAGTGCGCTTGTAAGACCGCTACGCAAATACGGTGTGACAAAAAGTATTGCAATGACCGCCATTTTATTCTCTAGGGTGTTAGAAAAAAAATGTATAATGTTTGCGGGTTCTAAGTAATTTTCTAGCAAAAAAACTTGTAAACACAGAGTCTGAAAAAGAGGCTCGGTCTTTAAGTGGTTTTAACAACATCTCGGAAATCCTCTGACAGTTGTTTTGTTAGTTTCCTTCGTTTTTCTCTGTTGGTGGGCAATGTTGCTTCTGGTGTTTCAACTTCAGTTTCATTTATTGTAAATTGTCTGCTGCATCTAATTTGTCGCTCTCCTTTGCAACCTCAGGGTCCTCTTCACTTTCAGACTCCATATTGCTTTCTGTACTGAAAATAGAAAAATAGACAATTTGTAAAACTTGGTAAAAATGTTGTTATACCATGCACTCCTAAAAATAAAAATGTAATATTAGACAATTCTATCTAAATAATCAAATTTACATAAACGTTGTTATACTTACGGTCTCATCTCTTTGACGGGCTTCAGGAACATGAGCTCCTCATAGTGACAATACACTCACTTTTCTCTTCCAACCAGAACCACTCCGTATCTTAGTTTGTATATTGTGTTCTCTTCTATAGTTATCCCTCATAGTCTTCCACCTTTTCTTTATTAGTCGTACTGAAAAAAATAAGATTTTTTTGGTTTTATTATAGATATCTTGCCACATGAAAAACCTATACATCATTACACTATGAATTCAGAACAGGAATATCGACAGTTGGAGAAATTGTGAAGCTAACATGTAATGCTATTTGAACTTTGAACAATACATTCATGCCTATTCCAAATAAAGAGAAATGGAATGATGTTGCTAAGCAGTTCTGGAGCAAAACAAACTTTCCAAACTGCTTGGGAACAATTGATGGGAAACATATTCGGCTAATAAAACCCTGTCACAGTGGTAGCCGATATTATAATTGCAAAAAATATTTTTCTGTTGTGATAATGGGTTTGGTTGATGCAGACTATAAATTCATATTTATTGATGTAGGAGCATTTGGGAGTTCTCCAGACTCCTCTGTTTTCCTGAATTTGAGATTTGAGAAGCATCTTCAATCTAATCGACTCGATTTGCCATTACCCGGTACAGAAAGTCCAGATATGCCATTTGTTTTTGTGGCTGATGAGGCTTTCGCTATAAATTAACATTTAATGAAGCCCTACTCACAGAGAAAACTTGACCCCCGGAAGAGAATCTTCAATTATCATCTCTGTTGGGCACGTAGGCTGGTTAAATGGTCCTTTGGCATTTTTGCCAACAAATGGCAAATATTCCATAAACCTATCAATCTCAAGGTCAAAAATGCATGCAAATTAATAAAGCCAGCATGTGTGTTGCACAATGTGGTAAGGGATAGAGATGGCGTCAATCTTGAGGACACATTGGCTCACAATTTGGAACCTGCTGATTTTCCTCCAACAGTGGGTTTCAGAATTAGAGATGAATTGACGGATTATTTTATGAGCCCTGCTGGAGAAGTAAGTTGGCAAGGAAATATGATTTAAAACTTCGACGTATCAAATAAAAATGATCATTACTATGTTTCATTGAATATTTTCTCTTGTTTGCAAGTATATACTTTCAAAAATAATTGCATATTGTTATCGATTCTGAATATTTGTGTGTTGCTGTATTGATTAAAGACAATAAAATCATGTTTATTTTGATGTTGTTTATACTTTCTTCAGGAGTTCAATAATAACAATAATATACATAAACTTACAATGACTTTGGTTTGGGGATTTGGGACTGCCAGGACTGGGATTAGGGTTAGCGATTTGGGACTAGTAGAAGTGGGATTAGGGATTTGGGACTAATGGGGGCGGGGTTAGGGTTAGGGCACTGATTAAATAAACTCCTCCGGTTCTACTGCTGCTGCTGAATTGAATCTGGATGGTCATGCCACATTTTCTCCACTGTCTTGCATCAGCAAGACATCTGCAGAATCCATGCTCTCATGTCTCTCCTCAACACCTCTCAACAGGATTTCCTGTATTCCAGCATCCTACACTGCACTGCGGTCATGTGACCTTCCCACAGCTTCAGGACGGATTTCAGGTGCTTGTAAGGCACTTTTAAAGTGATTCCCATTCATTTTAATGGACTTGGGTGTTTTTGAAGCGCTTTTTTTTAGCACTACAAACAAGCTCTAAAGATGCTGCTTGCAGGACTTTTCTCAATGCCCCACCAGCGCAACGCCCCAGTGTGAAAGCATCCATTGAGATGAATGGGAGGCAGTTTTAAGGCGCTTTACAATCGCTATGACAGGTATGTACTTACTCCCAATTAACAAGAGTTTGAATGTGATTGAATAATTCTGAACACAGCTACATCCCCAGTTAAAAGCAGATGTGCACACTTATGCAACCTCATTATTTTAGTTTTTTATTTTTACTTTCCCCCTAAAAGATTTCAGTTTGTTTTTGAATTGAGTTGTACAGTTTATAGGTCACATCAAAGGTGGAAAAAATTCTGAAATTATTTATCTTTCTATCTTTTTTCATCACAGAAACCTGACATTTTACCAAGGGTTAAATAAATAAATATATATATATATATATATATATATATATATATATATATATATATATATATATATATATATATATATATGTGTGTGTGTGTGTGTGTGTGTGTGTGTGTGTGTGTGAGAGAGAGAGAGAGACTTTTTATATCTACTGTATTTATTTACTCAGTACAACTAGTAAAAGATATAACACCAAAAGTCCAACACAAACAACGTCTGAAAAAAAAAAAAAAAAACAGAATCTCTAATGCTGGCCATACACTATACAGAAAATCGTAAAATCGTCCGAAATTCGGTCATTTAGACAGTTCGTTTGTTTTTCGGGCAGTTAATGGGCACAAAATCAATAATCGTTGGCACGTTTTTGAGACGAAAAAACAAAGGACAAGTTTGGAAATTTTCTGCCGAACGAATGATAAATTGAAAGGTTAATGTGTTTCCCGTCCGAACTGTCTGCACTAGGTATATGTAAAAAAACGAACAAAAAATACATTCATTTTTGTCCACTGAATGATTTATCGGTCATTAAATATGGAACTATTGTTTGCGCTCGAATGTTCATTTTTCGGAAATGGGTTTGGCCAATTTTTCGTATAGTGTATTGCCAGCATTAGGCTACTTTTACACTGGGGCAGTGCCAGCCTTAGCGGTAAAGCGCTGCTAGTTTTAGCGGTATTTTACTGCTGTTATAGCAGCACTTTTTAGCTGCTAGCGGGGGACTTTTAAGGCGCTTCGGCAGTGATGCCCATTCATTTCCATGGGCAGGGCATTTTGGGAGTGATGTATCACCGCTCCTGCACCGCCCTAAAGATGCTGCTTGGGCAGTGCGCTCGCAGGATGGGAAAAAAAGTCCTGCAAGCAGCATCTTTAGGCATGAGAAGCACTTTTCAGGCTCTTTTTAGACGCTATTTTTAGCCCTAAAACGCCTGAAAAGCACCTCAGTGTGAAAGGGGTCTAAGTTGGAAAAAGGATCACCCAACCTCCTAAAAATGACTTGCAATTAATTTGTAAACTCAATCAGGTGTAGCTAATGTTTCCCCTTAAAACATCGGAAGAAGACTGGAGGGAAGAAGGCGATGGAGAAGACCGGGCCACCGCTAGCAAAAGAGCAGCAAAAGAGCAGAAGATAGCGAAGGAGCCCAGCAGAAGATACCGGAGACCGGGAGAAGAACTGGAGGGCGTGGAGAAGAGGCCGAAGAGCGCGGAGAAGAAGGAAGAGACCCCTGAAGTTGGAAGAAGACCCCCGGAGCTGCCTAATAAATTACTTTAAAACCTGTCTAGTGTGTTTTTTTATTGACGCTTTTTTCCCCCCAGGTGAATGGGTAGGGATACGATGTACCCCATACTCATTCACATAGGGTGGGGGGCCAGGATCTGGGGGCCCCTTATTAAAGGGGGCTCCAGGATTCCGATAAGCCCCCCCGCCGGCAGACCCTGACAACCAACGGCCAGGGTTGTCGGGTCGGGAAGAAGCCCTTGTCCTTATCAACATGGGGACAAGGTGCTTTGGTGTGGGGGGCCGCAGGGCGCCCCCCTGCCCCAAAGCACCCACCCCCCCATGTTGAGGGCATGCGGCCTGGTACGGTTCAGGAGGGGGGGCGCTCACTACTCCCCGCCCCTTTTCCCGACTGGCCGGGCTGCGTGCTCGGATAAGGGTCTGGTATGGATTCGGAAGGACCCCCACACCATTTTTTCGGCGTAGGGGGTTCCCCTTAAAATCCATACCAGACCCAAGGGCCTGGTATGCTCTTGGAGGGGGAACCCATGCCGTTTTTTTTTTTTAATTTGGCGCAGAGTTCCCCCTCAAGATCATCTAAGCACAAGTCGCATGCCAAAGTCGGATCATGCAAGACAGCGATCCGACTTTGATCCGACTTCAATGATAGTCATTGGGCTGAAGTAGGATCAACGTTGGACCGATGTAGTACAGGGAGCATTTTCAAAGTCGGACCGACTTGTGTCAGACCAGTTAGGACGGCTTCCATAGGGAAACATTGATTTTCACACGTCATGCGACATGAGCTCCCAATGTCGGAGCGTTTGTCGCACTAGTGTGAACACCCGGCCTCAACTGTGATCAGCAGCTGTGGCTCAAAAAATTTTTTTCTGGAAGGTGGAGAGACTTATTTATTTCAGGCTTTCAGTGCAATGTAAAGGGATACCAGCAAAATGGCCACAGTCTGGAAGTTTTTTAAATCAATTAAAGCAACCCACGCATGGAAGACTGCAAACTTTGTTCTGCAAAATTATCAAAAGGCGGTTGAAAAGTTCATTCTTATAATACCAGTAATCTCATAAAACACCTCAAAATGAAACAGAAGAGTGAGCATGGAGAATTTGCAGCTGTCGCTAGCACTTGCACTCAGCAGCTGACACTGCAGCAAACCCTTGAAAGATGTGAAAAATTATCCATTTATTACCCAAGGGCTATAAAAATATCTGAGGCAGTTATCCAATTCATTATTCTTGATGATCAGCCACTATAAATACTTGACAATGTGGGTTTTTGGTGACTTCTTAATGTTTTGGAGCCCAGGTATGAAATTCCCAGTGGCCGTTATGTCACAGATGTCGCCTTGCCACAATTACATAACACAGTGAAAAAACACATTACCAACATGCTGCAGGAGGCCATACACACATTATTTTTTACTTTTTGCTATAATAAATATCCCCAAAAAATATCTAAAAAACATTTTTTTTCCTCAGTTTAGGCAGATACGTATTCTTCTACATATTTTTGGTAAAAAAAATCGCAATAAGCGCATATTGATTTGTTTGTGCAAAAGTTATAGCGTCTACAAAATAGGAGATAGTTTTATGGCATTTTTAGTAATAATTTTTTTTTTTACTAGTAATGGCGGCGATCAGCGATTTTTATCATGACTGCGACATTATGGTGGACACGTCGGACAATTTTGACACATTTTTGGGACCATTGGCATTAATACAGCGATCAGTGCGATTAAAAATGCATTGATTACAGTAAAAATGTCACTGGCAGTGAAGGGGTTAACACTCGGGGGCAGTGAAGGGGTTAATGTGTGTCCTAGGAAGTGTTCTAACTGAAGGGGGATGTGGACTGTGTAGGGAAACTAACTTTGTATGAACAGAGGATCTGTCAGTTCTCCCCTCAGAGAACCACAAACTGTGTGTTTACATACACAGCTCCCGGTTCTCCGTGTGCCCTGAGCGATCGCGGGAGCCCGACGGTGATCGAGACCGCCGGGCACTCGCATCGGCTCCGTGGGTAAACAGGGGGCGTGCGCTTCTGGCGGCGCACACGCGCCCCCTAGTGGCCGTCTATGGTACTGACATACCATGGTGGCGATTCGCCTGCCTGTGCCATTCTGCCACAGTATAACTGCGGCGGACGGACGGCAAGCGGTTAATCAGCCTCAGAACCTGTGTACTTAATATGTATTTGGTTTTAAGGGATGAGGTGGCAACCCTACATTGTTGTCTTGTTTTTTCTTCTTCTATGTATAAAGATCAGTTCTTCTCAAATGCAGATGCTGGCAGGCAGGCCAAATAAATGTTCCTGCTGCAAATGCAAAAAATATCTGAACAGGCAGCTACACTTGAGGTGCTTGAGAAACCAGCTGCCAAAAGGCCTCACGCTGACCAACAGCCAGGTACCAGTCTGAACAGTGTTTTTCAAGAAATTGCTTATTCATCTACATTTGAGAACAGTTCTCCCACAGCTGCTACCATACAACAAGAAGCATATCTTGGAGAGGTCACTGTGCCTCGTTCAGACAAACCTCTTGAGTATCGGGCAGTTAATAAACTGCGATTTTCCACTCGGGCCCAAATGAAAAAAAAAAAAAATCATGCACAGTTGTACACTGCAGCTCAAAGCAGCTGCTACTACAGGAGTTTGAGCTGTTTTTAGCTTTTTCTCTGCCTGTTAACTCCCCTCCACGTTAGCTATGTCCATGCACACTATAGGCGTTTTCAGGAATTTATTGACAGGGGAGTTTACAGGCAGCAAAAAATCCAAAGTAAACCTTTGATTTTTTTCTGCCTGCTGCCTGTGAAATGCCCTGCCACTAAATTCCTGAAATCGTCTATGGAGTAATAGGCCTGGAACTGAATGCACAGAATAGGCGGAGGGCCTGCATGACTGGGTTGGTGGGCAGGCTACAGTCAGGCAGTTAAAAGGTTGGGTTTGTAAAGTGTGGGTAGGTTTACCTTATTGGATGACCAAGGGGGTAGGGTGTGGCTGGGGTGTGGCTCCAGAGGTAAAGCAGAAGAAGGGAGTTTCTAGTGGGTCAGTGGGATCCAGATCATTAACAAATAAACTTGCCCACCCTCCTTTCCTTCAATATTTTCTGAAGTGTTGCACTGTCTGTATTTTCTGTGGTTGTTTTTTCTTAAGGGGCAATGGATGCTGTAGAGTGGCTGTTGTTTGGGGTGTTTGTTGCACAAGGGCTTGGGTTTGTTTTTGTCATAGCAGCAGGCAGGGGTCTTAGGTTTTTGAAGGTGGACAGGGTAAAAACCAGTAGGTGGAGTGTAATGGGTTGGGCCCATCTCGGTATGGATGTACCTTCCCTATTCAGTGATGTCAATAAGGGGCTATCAGTCATCGGGCTGCATCAGGTGGAAAACTGGTATTAAATTGTCCCCGAGCAAGTGTAATCTGTGGCTGGGGGCCGGGATAGGAATGTGGTGGTTGATACAGCCAATGCGATAGAGGAAATTCTCTAGTGAAGATGCCTTCATTAACCTAAGACTCAGGAAAAAGTCAGTTAAGTAGATTATAGTTGGGAAATATGTTGTTTATGCAGAATGGTATGTAATAAGTTAATTTATGGTTTGTTAATAAAAGGCTGCTTTGGCCATTTAAATCCAAAAAGTATGTGGTTGTGTCATTATTGGGGTAGTTGGGTGGCATGTTCTAGAGAGGTAGGTCATGGCAGCCGCAACATCAGCAATACCTCAGTCATGTGCATCGCCATTGACACTTAGGCTAATGTGGAGGGAAGTTAACAGGCACAGAAGAGCTCATAACAGCTCAAACGCCTGGAGGAGCAGCTGCTTTGAGCTCCATTGTGCATAAGGCCTTACTGCTAAGGGCTTATACACCTTAGCATTTATTGGCATCCTGGAATAAACATCATTTTGTTCTGTGAAATGTTTCTTTCACGAGTTTCGTAAGAAGTTGAACTAAAAGCAAGCACATAATTTTTTTTTTTTTTAAGTTTATAAAATAATGGAAGTTTTGAGGTAGTGTTCTTGCTCCTCTTGCCTAACATTTTTTAACAAACTGTATTGCACTTGGTTGGTTGTGAACTTGTGATGTTTACATGTCATTGACATTTCATGTTCTGTGAAATTCAAGCTTTCAAGGCATTATGCACTGTTGCACAATCTGCTCCTACAGACGTTTGAGCTTTTTTCTATGGCTGCTAACTCCTCTCCATGTTAGCCTATGTGTCCATGCACACTATATGCGTTTTCAGGAGTTTACAGGCAGAAAAACCCCCAAGGGCTTGACTTGGATTTTTTTTTCCTGCTTGTATATTTCCCTGCCATTAAATTCCTGAAAACGCCTATAGTGTGCATGGCCATGGACACATAGGCTAACATGGGGGGGATTCAACAGGCAGAGAAAAAGCTCAAATGCCTGGAGGAACAGCTGCTTTGAGCTGAATTGTGCAAGAGGCCTTACTGCAGTGCTAGCACATCCTTGCCATCCTGGAATGAACATAATGTGTTCTGTGAAATGTGGTTCTTTCATAATTTTTTTTTTTGTTTACAAATTTTTTTATAATGTCTTTTGACTGAAGTACTGTTTTTGCTCCTCCTCATGCCTAAACATTATTTGACTAACTGTATTGCACTTGGTTGGTTGTAAACCTGTAATGTTTACATGTCATCGACATTTATATAACAATTTAAACATGTTCTGTGCAATTCGCGCTTTCAAAACTTTGTGAAAAGCAAGTAAAACAATTTTTTTTGTTACAATTCTTCATAATTATAAAGAAACTGCACTCATATTTCATTGGTTT
This sequence comes from Lithobates clamitans, assembly GCA_037952925.1. Lineage (NCBI taxonomy): Eukaryota > Metazoa > Chordata > Amphibia > Anura > Ranidae > Lithobates > Lithobates clamitans. The sequence goes on along the minus strand of JBBGZY010000833.1, from coordinate 3,770,094 downwards.
AAAAAGACTGTGACACGACACAAAAAATAGGTATCGGTAATTGGTATCAGCGACTACCTGTATCGGTACTCATACTCTGTATAAAGAAACTGGTATCGGTGCATCCCTAGGGAGGGTTGGTAACTCACCTGTTCTTGCAGGGCCGTGGGAACGGGGCCAGCACTCACTCCTCCCATGAATTGGTCCCATAAAAGCTTATCCGGAGTGCTTATATCAGCACACTCCTGCAGAGCCTTTTTTTCCAGCCATAACGGCAAAGTGAGCAAGGCTCTCACCCTCCTGCTGTCTATGAATGAAGAATCTGCGATAAGAAGGTCCCTGTCTCAACTCCCTGAATTTCCAAGGTAGCGGAGCCAGGCGTGCTATCCCTGCACTATCCCTCCTTGACCGGAACCTCTCCCTAGCGCTAAATGAACTGTCCCTAGCCAATAGGGATCCTGTCCCTACATGTAAAAAGTGGGTAACATTACCCAGGATGATAGCTCGCTGACGCACTTGTAAAGTGTGGCCTATGCTAATTGGGAAGCTGAACAAAAGAAAAAACACCGTTGTAACAAAAACTGCAAAAGTAGGCAAAAAAATTATCAAGCAGCGTAGTCTGTTCAAAATTTATTGAGAATTGATTAAAAATGGTACGGAATTAATATAAATATATGAACCAATACCTTCAAAAAGATCACATAACATAAACCACACATTCATACAAAAATTAATCCTGTCCCTACACTATCTACTTTGCAAATGCACGCTAACGGCAGTGGGGCAGTGCCATTTATTAGCAATGCCCTCACTAAAGATAACCATAGAGTTCAACCAGGGCAGCATCGCCCCCACTGCTTCCCTGATGACACCTGCTGGAGGCTTTAGGAACATAGCTCCTCTCAACCTCCATTCCCATTTGCACAGCAATCAGCTGAACAGCAGTACCTGTAGTGGGGAGGACAAACTGCACCTGCCTACCCACAGGCTTCTTCTTCCCCAGTTATGGGATGGGCGAACGGTTCCGCTTTTTTCTTTTTGCTCTTCCCTCTGTCATGTTGCCATTCCCTTGTTGAGCTTATCATGTACAATTTAGGACCACTGACGCCTACGGGTCCTGATTTGTAGGTTATGACAATCTTGGTCAACTCACATTCTGGTGCTAGAATGAGAGTGAGGAAGATCTCCAGCTGCTGCTGGACAGAGCAATAGGGTAAGAAATGTATGAATATATGAGAGAGGACCCTATTGTTTTTTGTTTTTTGTAGGTGACCAAAGTTTAGATTTATGGTGTATGGTTGAATTGTGAAAGCCTCTTCTTGCTGAAATTAAAACAACCCTTCCAAAGTAGAAGTATAGCAATAATAATTATTTTTTTAGTAAGAAGGAGCTACTTACTGATGTGCTATTTCCATCTCAGACTTGTGGGACATGTTTTTGGTGATCACATAAGATATCTATATCTGTTAGAAAACACTATAAGGGCTGATTTACACTAGCATCGCCCTCTGAAAAGCGATCTGCACTGCAGTAGTTAGCATTTTAGAGGGCATTTAACAGGCAGCTGGGAGGTCACCTCCTTTTTTAACCCTCAAATGCAAGCTTCACACGGTTGCAGGGTGGTAACGATGGGGCCACATTCACTTAAATGGTTCAGGTTCAGCAGGTGCACTCAAAGAGTGGGGAGAAATTAAAGGAAAACTGTATAAAGGTATCATTGTGCTTTACCCATTTAGGGCTAAGCAATAAGATTGCTGTAACATCCCACCCTTCTCCAGCAGTACTAACGTACCTTTCCTTGCTGCCTCCCTGCTCTGTTCTGCATCGACAGTCAAAGAAAATGCCTGGTACTTCCCTGTACGGAGGAGTATGGGACTCAAACTTTGTGACCATGTAAGCTAAACCTCCAGTGATTAAAGTGCTACTAAACCCAGGACCCTGCATTCACTATAGCTGGTCTCCCACAGTACATAGACCATGGAAATGCAGTTATTTTAGTAAATATGAACTGCTAAATACCTTTTCTTATCAGCAGTTATAGCAGTCTTGTGACTTTTATCAGTGTCTGGGTAAAGATTGTAGTAGGAGTTTTTATTTTCCCTGATTGTCCTGTGAGGCTGCATGACCCCTGACTCTCTGTCTGGACAGTTCCAATTGGCCCTGTTCTGATCACATGCACTTTCCTAAGAAAAAAAAACCTCTCTAGCAATACAAACCAAACTGAGCATGTGCAGCTTGCCCCCAAGGCTCTGTTCAGCTGATAGATTTGAGACTTTAGAAGAAGGGGAGGATCAGAGAAGTCAGGATCAAACAGCCTTTTTACACAATGCAGAGGATTAACCCCTTAGGTTCCACAGTGAGTATAACAAGCATGCTTTACTTCATGTACAGACTGATTTTACTGTTGTCGGTTTAGTAACACTTTAATAGCTCACACAGGGCTTTTCTTTTGCTCCTGGTGACTGAACAGAGCAGCAGGGGAAAGAAAGGTAGGCAACTTTGTGTCTGTGGAAGGTTTTTTGCTGTAGTCCCTTCTCACCAGTACTTGTGTTATACATAGCTCCCAACTCTCCCTGATTTTGACGGACTGTCCCTGATTTGGAGCAATGTCCCTCTGTCCCTCATTCCTCATTTGTCCCTCATTTTAGTCTGATCTATATAGTTGTATATAAAATGCATTTTGTATCTATCAAAAAGTGTTTCCCAGTGCTAAACCTTTCATCTGATTTCTAAATTGCTGCATTTGTACATTCCAAAAGCCAATATAAAGGAATAGTAGTGGTAAAAAAAAAGCACTTGTGGGTTTAACCAATCTTGTTTTTTTGTACAATTCTCCTTTAAGGGGGCGTGGCCAGGGGTGTGTCCCATGCCTGCATACTTTTGCTGATAGGTGTCCCTCATTCCCATCTCAAAAAGTTGGGAGGTATGGTGTTATACTGTTGTTGGGTCCCAAACCCTACTCCATAGAAGCCATGGTTTCCATAAACCACATTGATGTAGTTTATGGAATAGCCTGAAACAGCTGTATGCAGTTTAGAATCAATTTTCCCATAATTCAACTATATTTGCTTTAACGGCAATTCTGGATGTGCATCTCATCAATGGGTCATAAATTAATAATTTGCATGGCTCTGCCCACTGTCCTGCAATCCTGTCCATAATCCTCTTATTCCTGAGATATGTGATAGGATGAGATGTGTGACTAACTTCTGTTTTAGGCTGGGTTCACACTGATGCAAATTGGATGTGGGCTTTCCCGCATTCAATTTGCATGACAGCAGACTGTGACCGGCTCTCAATGAAGCCAGTTCACACATCTCCGGGAGCTCATTGCACAAGGGTCCTGTGCGTCTTTGGCTCCGTTTTAGGTCCAAATTCAGCAAAAATTTGGCCTGATTAAGGGCACACCGGATCCCCTGCTGTGAGCCGTGTCTGCACGCAGCGTGAACCCAACCCTAAAAAGGCTTTACTGTGCTATGGCTGGAGGGATTTTTGATTTCTTCATTATAATTATTCAGTCATGTTACAATCATACTAAGCACGAGGGCTTGTGTAGATGAGCTCTGTTTATGAATGCTGCATTTTGCTTTCAAGCATATTGCTGCTCAAAAGCATGTGCAAACTCAAAACCAATAGGACCTTCAGCATCCAGAGAGCAGATCATAACAGTTGCCAACATCTCACAATTGAAGTTAGTGAAAATCTGCAGACTTGCAATGAAAGTATGCTTCAAATGCATGTCAAAGGCAGAAAAACATCATCACGAGCCTAAGGGATAACTTCAGAGTAATCACAAGACCCACACACGCAGATATTCCAACATGTCAGAAAGCTTGTGCTCCTTCTTTATAGAAAAGGGAATTGCTCCTGCACTGTGGATGGTGGGACATCTTATTGGGAAGATGACATTTTAGGTCATAGAGGTACAATGATTTGAAGTGGTATTAAACCCAAAATGAAACGTTTAATATATTGCAGCTTACCAATCTTTATATGTGTGGCTTTTTTTCTCTTATTTCCCTTTGATGATCTGGCCAGTAACACATTTCCAATCTTAGGGTGTCTCCACTCTGTATGGAAGAGCATTGGAGACATCTTTGGACAGCAGCATTGTCAGTCTGGGGAGAGGGTAGTGTAATGCCGCGTACACATGAGCGGACTTTACGGCAGACTTTGCCCGGCGGACTTTTCGACGGACTTTACGACAGACTTTCTGAATGAACGGACTTGCCTATACACAATCCACCAAAGTCCGTCGAATTCATACGTGATGACGTACAACCGGACTAAAACAAGGAAGTTCATAGCCAGTAGCCAATAGCTGCCCTAGCGTGGCTTTTTGTCTGTCGAACTAGCATACAGACGAGCGGACTTTTCGACCGGACTCGAGTTCGACGGATAGATTTAAAACATGTTTCAAATCTAAGTCCGTCCAACTTTTGAGAAAACAAAGTCCGCTGGAGCCCACACACGATCGAATTGTCCGACGAAATCCCGTCCGCCGGGCAAAGTCTGCCGTAAAGTCCGCTTGTGTGTATGCGGCATTAGATGTACTAGCAGATTTAGATGGACCAGAGTAGCAAATTAAAGCCAAACACTAACACTTTTTACGCTACTACAGAAACAGTTCTCTTCTGGGCAGGGGCGGCCCGTACATTAAGGGCGCACGGGCGCCACCCACTGTCCGTGGCTGCTCCCCCTATTCATGCGTCTGGCCTCTTTCAGGATGCCGGGCGCATGGATTCCAATGCAGGGTGGGTGGTTTTTTGAAGCACTGATTAGAGCCAGAGGGTCAAATAGGCTTCAAAATAGGGTGGTCTTGGGGAGCATACAATGCGAACGGAACCCACCCAGGTGTGTTACAACAGCGAATGAATATTTGCTGTTGTAACACTGATCCTCCGCGGCTTTGAAATTTCAACATCAAAACAGTCAGACGGATTTCAAAATACTGTAGTTCACTATATAAGCTCCGTTTACTGTTAAAAATACATTTAAAATGCAAGACTCCGGTGGGTGTAACAAGATGTCCGCTTGCCGCCTTCTCCCTGTTTTCTTACTGTGGACGAGTGCGGGGTGTAGCAAGATGGCGGCGATGGAACGTCACTTCCGTTACAAAATCTGACGGGTCGTCTAATCTGACGAAACACCAGGATGACCGTATCCTGCGCTTGCGCAGGGGTGACATCAACCCCTTGGCGGCTGAAGAAGAGGCCTGAAGACCGGCACTCAGAAAAAGATGCTGGACCATTGGACAGGTGAATATTAAGCCATTAATTTCACTTTAGTTTGTCTCAACCCTCTAACCTCCACTTTTGCTGGACAGCTTAGTCTGTTAAAGGAAGTATAAAAACAATAGACTTACTGGCTGGATTACTAGGTAAAAAAAAATTAAAAATAGGAAAAAAGCCTCCAAAAAAATGACGCAACATCATTCACACCTGCACGTTTCCTAAACGCGTGACAAAACCCACAAAAGAGTGGAAATGCACTGCAAACATGCTGTGGTCGCAGGTTGAGTTTGCGGTGCCATTAACTGTTAAAGGTACCCTAAACGCATGTAGCAGATGCATGTTTTGTGGCGAGACAAAATACTCTACAAACGTGCTGAGAAAACACCTGAAGCTCCGCGACTGAAAAGGTTCCAAAGCTATTTTGGGGCGTTTGTCTCACGTAGGGCAGCCCATGCAAACGCATGGGCTGCCCTAGGCGTGATATGCGTTAACACGTGAAACACATGCAAAAAAGAATAAAAACGCAAGCGGGAACGCTCCGGTGTGAATGAAGCCTAAAAATAAATAAGCTGCACTAAAATATTATAATGCTGCTTTCAAAAAATCCAGTCAGCTCTCTCGCATGTTTGTGCCACATTCCAAAGCTTTTTTTTTTTTTTTTTTTGTACCAATGTGCCATTTTTGTATGCGCTTACACCAGCAAGATGTTTTTCTTTTCGCTTTCGAGGTTACGCGTGTCATTTGTTCGTTTCATCGAATGCAGCTATTTTCATTTACCGGGAGCGAAAAGAATTTGTGAATGAAAATATTATGTCTTCAGACAAAAGAAAGCATTTGCCTTGAAGGCTTACATGATGAGAGGAGATGAAAGGTGGTGGGCAGCAGAAAAGCCAGGGTTAAACGCAGAGAATGGGTGGGACTTAATGAAGGGAAATGAGATGAGAGGAAGTGAAACATTTCAATGTTCCTGGAGCAGAGCAGGTGGTAACATAACACTCCGCAGCACACATTTATGTTTATTGATGCAATGACCGTGATCTTGCTAATAGCTAGGGAAGGCGGAGCAGCTTGCAGGCATTACTGTCTAATGAATCTTTTGTCCTCGCAGCGTTACGTGCAAGGCCAGGGTGAAATAACTTCATGCAGGCTTTGTTACAGCTTTTGCTAAGTGCTAGAAAGATGTAGAGCTGAGCTTAGAGGAGCAGTTTCTTTGTGTGTGTTGCACTACAATGTGAACAGCATGATGAAGTCATGGCATGCCGCAGACATGCAAAGACTGCACGTAAAGGAGGGAGGTGAGAGTATCCAAAATGGCCCAGTAGGTATCTTTGTTTTCATAAGTGCTAATCGTTAACTAACGCTAGCTGCACCTTATGCCACCCATTTGCAGGATCTGAATGATTTGAATTCAATTGTATAATATTTTTTTTTTTTATTATTATTATTTTCCTTTAAAAAGAAATAATTGATTATCACAGCACTGTAGATATAATTAGGGGGTGATTGTGAGAGCTGTGCCTCGATAAAGCGATTCAGGTTTATGAACATCAAATGGTGTCATTTTTAAATAGACAAGCTAGAAAATTTTAAGTGATTTACTTTTAATATCAGCTGAATGGGCAGTTTTTGACTGACAGTATGTGTACCACGCTAAAGGACTGTTGCTTGGCATGCATTATCCATTTTCATATGAACATGATTTCTGCTGGCATGCGTAAAAACTCTTATATGGTTTGATGATCATCTTGAAAAATCTTTGAAACCTCATGCAAAATATTTGTTTACTGTAATTATAAATTGACAGATTAGGGCGTACGAGGACAGGTCGGGTGGTTACATTTGCTGGCTTGCAGCTAATTAATGTTTAATAAATGCACTGCTGAAAATGTGAATAAAATAGATGCATATCTGATTTTTGAATTTTCATATAATGTATATTTATTAATTGTGGGACTACTTTTTAAATAGGATTTCTTTTGGCTTGACTCGTGTCGTTGTTTTTTTTTATTTTTTAAATTTTACAACCCTTTTGCACAAATCTGAATAATTACACAACCTTGTTTTGGCAGTGTTTTTTTTTTTTTTGAGTTTAAGCACCTTGAACAGGTATTAAACCCAAAAGCAAACATTTATTATATTGCAGCTTACCATTTCTTACATGTGATGGCTGCCTTCATTTTCTTTTTTTAGGCTTTCTTTCTTCTATTTTCAGTTCGTGATCCAGCCAGTAAAGCTGGCCATAGATAGATCGAAGTTCAGCAGGAACCAGACGCATTTTGATCCATCTATAGGCAGGCTGGTTGTACTGAAGTCGATCCATCGATCAAATTTAATAAAACCAGCCTGCTGGGGTTTTCGCCCGATTAATGCTGGCAGATATAGCGCCAGAAGTGATCATTCTATTCTTCTGAAGGTAAATGCTCCCCACTGGCAGAACACAATAGTGCTGCTGGAGGGATTCCCCCATAGAGGAAATGTATTTTTCTTCAACCCATTGTTTAAGGAAAGAAAATTGTATAATGTATGGCTTGTCTGTTGTTTTTCAAAAGAACAAGCTCTCCAGCAGAATGTATCAGTTACAGGGATGAGTGATGTCAGTAAAATACAGGAGGTGTTTTACCGGCCAGATCACCAGGTAAAAATTCAGGGAGAAAAAGCCTAAGAAAAGAAAACTAATATAACAAACACCTTCTAACAATTTTTAAGCTGCAACATATTACATTTTTGTTTTGGGGTTTAATACCGCTTTAAGCAGGTTCATATAAATGAATGTTAATTGCACAACGACGCATACATTTGACAATTTTAGGTTATCTGTTTTATGGAAAATCTATATTTTTTTAATGATTCTCCCTCACTTTGTACAGAAACTCATAGGTTTGAAATGCCCCCTAGTATTGGTGGACCAAGGTTGCAGAAAGATGTTTTTGTTCTCCTCATTTTATCCATGTCGCCTTTTCTTGGAAATCAATGAAGATGGATGTAGATGTATTAGAGATGTAGATGTAATAGAGCTGAAAAAAAATAATGAAAGGTGTTCCCTGCATGGTTTTTGTTGTTAACCTTGTTAAAGTGCATTCAATTTTAAAACTTTTTAATTTTGGATAGAGAAGGGAAAAGGTTAAAACCTTTCAGGTTTTTCGTTAATGTGTCAGGGGAGATTTCCTTTCACTTCCTGTTCGTAGACACAGCAGGAAGGGAGAGGAAATCTTTCCAATGTGAGGAAATTCCATTTAGACAGTTGTTACTGGAAAAAGTGTTCCCATTGGAAGCTTCCTCTTATTTCTATTCTAGTGACAACTTGAAATGTTTTGATTTTCTTATCACCTTTAGTCCCAGTGACAATGGTCACCTGGATAAATATAGATGATAAATCTTCCTAACCGGGACATAGACAACAATAAAATCTTACAGGGGTTTTAACCCTTTCCTAAACAAAAGTTTTAACTTAAGATATGCTTTAAATAAAGGCCACTGAACTGCGATTTTTTTTTTTTTTTTTTTTCATTGAATATTAATTATTTTATTGTTTTAATGAAGATGTTTTGGCACTGTGAATATATTTGATATCAACATTATGTTAAATTTACTTTCTCTTATTGATCTTACAGCGCAGTTATGGAGTTACATACCATGTTTCGCATACACGAGAAAGGTGCCCAGCAAGAAATATTGCGGCAAGATTCTAATCCGAACCACAAACATAGAGAACGCGTCTTTAGACCAAGGATATCCCTTTTTGGATTAAATGAGGAAGAAGTTAGATCAAGGTATCGCTTTAGCACTGAAGTTATACTGGAGCTATATGAACAGATCCAGCAAGATATAGAGCCAAACTGTGAACGGAACCATGCTGTTCCAGGCATGGTAAAATTGCTGAGTGCTCTGCATTATTTTTCTTCTGCATCGTTTCAGGGTACGGTATCCGCTCTGTCTGGTATATCCCAACCAAGTTTCAGCAGGCATCTGACTCAAGTCCTAAAGGCCATCAATAAGTTAACTCCACAGTATATTGTTTTCCCATCAGATAAAGCTGCAATACAAACAATAAAAGATGGCTTTTTTAAACTGTCCTCTTTTCCTAATGTCATGGGGGTAATTGACTGTACTCATGTCGCTCTGTCACCCCCAACAGAAGATATTTACAGAAACAGCAAGAATTTTCACTCTTTAAATGTTCAGATGGTATGTGCATCTGATATGAGGATTCTTAACTTGGTAGCTGGGTATCCTGGATCTACACATGATTCCTACATATTAAAACATTCAAGCTTACATACAATCTTGACTTCTGGAAATCTTCCAGAAGGCTGGATATTGGGTAAGTAGAGAGTAGAAATTTTTATTATGAAAATCTTTTACTAATTTGGCAGATTACAAACAAAAGAAAATGTCTTCCTTACTTTATTGGTTGTACAATGCAGCTATACATCACAAACTATATTTACAGGATCTCTCCATCCATTGATAGAATTTACTTTAACCAGGATCTATATATAGAATAGTAAAAGCATATTGAGTTAAGAGTTTTTACTGCAATCATTACCTTTTTTAAAGTAATTTTTTTTATATGACTTGTATTTTACAAACTTGCCTTTTATTATTTTTGTTTTTTTAGCCACTTGGCGTGCCTTTTTTTTCAATGAGTTGGCTGCCTCAGACTTGCATTGTGAGAAGGATATGTAAAACACAACCTTTATGTAGCACTGCAAAGCAGGCAGCAGAGTCTGTCTATGTAATGTGCCAGGCTGGTTGTCCCCATGTGCATATGATTACTACTTTTCCATAGAAATAATGTTTTACGACAATAACACACATTGAAAAGATTATGTATATCAAGCAAGTCTCTTTACAGTTTTAATATTTTTCAGATAAAAATGTAACTTCTATCCTCTTTAATCAAGTTTCCGAATGATCGGCCCAGTGTTGGGCTGACTATCGGGCTTATCATCCGGCCTATCATTAGGCACGATGGTCAGTCCAACACTGGGCCGAATGATGGGCCCGATAGTAAGCCCAACACTGGGCTGGATGATAAGCCCGACAGTCAGCCCAACACTGGGCCGATCATTCGGCCCAGCGTTGGGCTGACTGTCAGGTCTCTTAAATAGGCAGCCCAACAGCAACTGAAAGTCTAGGCCGAGCAGGCTGACAATGCTACTGTGACTTGAAAGGCAGAGACTTGATGTCAGCTTGCAACAGGAAGTGAAGTTTCTGGGAGCATCCCCAGGTAGGAAACTAAAACAGATTTACAAAAAACTTACATTTGAACAAAACTGTATTATGCCAAACATACTGAAAGTGTATATAAATGTAAATTTAAAACAAAAATGAAAACACCAGGCACCATCTGTAAGCATTTTGCTCCATCTTTAAATGCTAAGAAACCTATATAAGTATTGTATTGTGATAATTTCTGCTTGCCAAGACATTATTACAGCAGGTGTGCAGCAGGTTTCTGTAAGGGTACTGCTGCTAATCAATGGGGAAAGGGTAAGACTATAGGTATTTCAGACTGTCAATACAGGGTGTCTGGAATTGCAGGTCCACCACGCTTTTGCGCAGCATCTTGTTGTCCCCTTTGCTGGCTGAGCTGCACATTAGAGATGGGCCGAACAACCCCCTGTTTGGTTTGCGCCAGAATTCTCGAACATCGGGAAAATTCGGAGCCAAATTACGAACCCCATTATAGTCTGTAGGATTTTTCCCTATAGGAAAAATCAAAAGTGCCCCTTTTTAGGGCTTAAATGAAAGTTATTGGGCATTCAAAGGGTATTGCCCTGGGGCAGATGTATCAATGAAAAACATCATTTTTAAATGAGCAGTGATTTACTGATGCTCAAAGTGAAATAATAAAAATGAATTTATATATAAAAATTAGTCTGCCTGTAAAATGGTGCATCTGTACCGTGTATAGAACCTGCATCAGAATCAAGTAATGCCTGTGCATCTTAAGGAGCAAGTGGCTGACATTGTTCAAATAACTCAGCTGACTCCTCCATGCATGATGCTAGGGCTATGGCAGGAGTAGCTGTGGACCACGAGGCAGAATAATCTGCTCTGGCAGCTGCAGTGGACTGCCCACTAGTCTGTGCTTGGGTGATAGAGGATGATGAAGATAGTTTAGTAAGCCAGTCCACCACCTCCTCTGCATGCTGTGGTTGGCTAGTACGGGCATCATTACTAAACAGAGAAAATGGTGCCCTGCCAGAGGACCGATTTATGTCCACCATTGCCTGTGGACAAAGATACTGCTAGCCCCCTGGGATCATCTGCCTTTCCTTGTTGGCCTCTCATACAGGATGGGGGGCTTATTACCAAAATGTAATAGAGATGGGGAAATGTGTGCTTGGATGCAACTTAATCAATGAAGAGTGGTGTTTGGTGCACTTTAACTTGAGTAGTCACTACACAGACACACTCCACTAACATGCTACAATATACTGCAATAAAACTGCACTGACACACTTCAATATACTGCAGTAAAACCACACTAACGCAATTCAATATACTGCAGTAAAATTGCACTGACGCAATTCAATATACTGCAGTAAAAGTGCACTAACGTACCCCAATATACTGCAGTAAAAACGCACTAATGCACCTCCAATATACTGCAGTAAACCTGCCCCGAAAAACACTAAACTGACACTAAAGTAAAAATAAATAGTCGCCCTACACTCACACTGCACTATCAATAAATTCACACTAAACTGACACTAAAATAAAAATTGGTCGCACTACGCACGCGCTTTCACTGTATTCACAGTACATTTGCACTCTACAATCACAATAGAATCAAAATGGCACACTAACTTGCTAGTAGCAATAAACACAGCACTGTTCTATCTATCTCCATTCCAATATCACACTGCAAATTGCTGCTCTGGGAAGCATCCTTTTATAGGAAGGGAGTAGGTCTGGCTGCTGCACAGTCATCATTACTTTCTCCAATCATGGCTCTGAGTTCTGTGCCCTGATTGGACAAATCCTTCATTGGCTAATCAGGGCTTCCAATGAATTGTGCGGCACCAGAAGGAGGGAGGAAGCAGATCAGCGGAGTTTCCACTTTTGGGTGGAACTCTGCTTTAAGGAAAGAGGATATCCAATTTCTACATACAGGTAGTTGACTCCCAATGCTAAAGCAACAAACGTCTAAGCAACATTCCTTTATATTTTGTGTGTCAGATTATTAGCTGTGCAAATAAAAATGGAAAGTTTAATTCAGATGCTCCCCAGGCTGTGCATGTCCAAGCTTATGCAAACCCACATTTATGGTTTTTGGCTACCCTTTTGCAGTTATACTTATAATTTTGTTTCAAGTGGTCCTGAAGAAGCTCTGTTATCTACATATGCAAACACAGTGGGTTGCATACAGAAGTTATTCAAGCAGTGCACGGAGCAAATTTCCTTTCTGCAAACAAAGACAGTGTTGACAGGGGAATCCCTCCTGCCGAGCCATTGTATTCTCCCAGCGGGAAGGCAGGGGAAACCACCCCCACTGGGAGAAGACCGTGATTATTGCTAGCGATAATGGCGATAATTGCATGTTAATTCCGGCAGGCTGGTTGTACCCAAGTTGATCAATCGCTCAACTTGGTACATTCAGCCTGACTATATATGGTTTGAATCTCGGCTGGTTCATATGGCCAGCCTTAAGCTTATGTTCACACCAGCAACTCCTGAAAATGCATATGATAACATACAGGAGTACATGTTTATTAACATGCTTTGTTATGCATTTTAAGATTGCATTCTATCTGAAAATGTACTTACATTTGTCATAAAATGGAACCATAGGCAAAATAATCATTTTTTGCTGTAGTCTATACATAACATTACAGGAGTCCCCTCATAACATAGCTGTAATATATGTTGATCCTGAGAATAGATCTGTTATTTTTCCACAGCAGCATTATCACCCTGAATTCCAATTATTCCATATTAATTGTTATAAAGGTTTTTTGATTTTTTTTTTGCATGGTTACAATGGTCCAATGCAAGTATGTTGTATACGTATTGAAGAGGCAGGGCAGTGACATCACCAACTTCACCTTGTCCAGTCAGAGAACACCTTGTATTCATTGAGGAAAAATACAAGGGATTCTGTGAATGGCACCTGTGCCCAGTGGATGACCCTTGTGGTTAACATACAGCAGGCATGGGACCCAGAAGACAGTAAAGGATCTTGGGTTCCATGGAGACTGGCCAGGTATAGAATATATTTATATTTACTTAAGTAACTATACAAAAAAACAATCCCATATCTGGATTTCCGTTTTAGATGGACTCAAACAAATGGTACAAACAAATTCAATTTTATCTCCAGGTAACATTTTAACAGGTTCAACAGCCTTTTATTACTTTTGGAAAATAGGTTTAAACTATATGAATAAATACGTAAAACCAGACCAACAGAGCGGACTATCACGGTACCAAATGAGGAGTATATGCATAATCATTTTACAATAATTTTATTTATACAAAACATATAAATGTTCTCTTGCGGTTCATAAACACATATTACTCAAATTTCTGTCTGTAAAGATGGTTGACGCGTTTCACATAGTCGCTTCCTCAGAACTATTTACATATGACAGTATGATCAGAGAACCATAAAAAGGGTCATATATGGACATGTAACCATATAACTTACGTGTTAAGAACCAGAATAATTCAAACTATGGATGGAGGACGATGTGCCCAAAATTGGGAGGAGTGAGTAGGCTCAAAGGAGACGCAAGAATCTCACCGGCATAGTCCCTCTATAGGATTAATAAAGTATTTATGCCAATGTAGGTATAAACCCACAACATATAGTTCTAAAGTATCAATATTTTAGAAAAAATTAATTGCTTAATGATAATAATAATATACTCACTAGAAACTATATCATACAGTCATGGCCAAGACCAGTTAGGAGTTCCCCCTCGAAGGAGAGATGTCCCTTCCTTGTATTACTACGGCAATACCTATATGATCAAGGGACAATCTAGTAGCCTCCCCGGCAGTTTTCCCGAGTGTGGCTCGGGGTTAAAATTCAGGACCATTAGCGGTAACCCCGAGCCACACTCGGGATTACATCGCAGGATCCTGGTGTGGCTTTACTTACCTTGTCCCCGGGATCCTGCGATGTCCCCCGCAGTGTCCGTGGGCTCCGTCCTCCTCCAAAGCCTCTCCTTGCCAGGCTCTGTTCCCTGCGAGCGTCGCAACGCACGGGGGCGGAGCCTGGCGGCAAATTAAAAAAAAAGTAAAAATCATAACACATACAGTACTGTAATCTTACAGATTACAGTACTGTATGAAATTATTTCACATCCCTTTTGTCCCCAGTGCTTTGGCCCATGCCCTGCATGCAGTTTTATGTGATATATGCTGTTCTTTCTGCCTGGAAACTGGAGATTGTCCATAGCAACCAAAAAGTGTCCCTTTACGTCAAAAGTGGCTTTAGACCAGCTAGAAAACAGCGATAGTAAATTAGAACACTTGCAGAATTGAGCGATAGCGAATCGTGGGGAAATTTATTTTATTACTATTTATTTTTATTTTTTTTAATTATTTATTTTTATTTATTATATTATAATTTATGTTTTTGTGTTTCAAACTTTATCATACCCGGGATGTCTACTAGACTCTTGTTTGGACAGATTTAAGTGTGTTATTGTTAAGAATTACAGACCTACAATATAAAACGCCAAATTTCCATGCAAAATAATTGTACCGCTTTCAGCACCTAAAATCCGAAATAATCATACCGCCAGGGAGGTTAAAATTAAATTCAAACTTACATAGGGAGGGAACATCACTAAGATGAAAAAGAAACCAATCCATCATAGTGAAAATAAGAAATAAACATAATGCCGTCCCAATAGGGACAGGGGTCCAAATATCCTCCTATATAAAAAGTAGCTCAGACAGGACTTACCATTCATCACCCCACTCCTAGACAGTACACCGCTCACCAGACCAAACAGCCTACACTGTTGGTAAATGGTTCTGAGGAAGAGACTATGTGAAATGCGTCAACCATCTTTACAGACAGAAATTTGAGTAATATGTATTTATGAACTGCAAGATAACATCTATATGTTTTTATGGAAATATTTTATCTATCTAATTTTGTATAAATAAAATTATTGTAAAATTATTATGCATATACTCCTCCTTTGGTACCGTGATAGTCCGCTCTGTTGGTCTGGTTTTACGTATTCTACATAGGATGAGGTACCCCCATAGCTTTCTTTACATTTTCACCTATATGAATAAATGTTAATTCTTGCAAGCACCCTTGTCACTTTTGTTGGACAGCTTGGTCTGCATGCAAATGTGGAGTAAATCTAAATGTGAAACGATAAAAGGGAACCAATATTCTTAATACCATCATTTATAGGCATTACCCAGATACAGTTTCCAAAACATGATATATTCCTCTATAGTGGTCCTTTATGTGCATTTGTGCAGTGCCACTTACTGTGACATCTTATATTTTGATCATAGTTTCTACCAAGACTGCTGGATCATATTTCTGTTATAATTTTAGTGGTGCCTTCGGTTTTATTTACTGCTGTTTTTGAGATTCCTATTATGTCGGCATTTGCTGCTTTGAAACTGTGCTCGTCATATTCCTGTTAACCCAAATGAGTGGGCGGAGGTGCCACTATTGGGTCCATCATCTTCCAAACTAGGAGGAAGGCGGAGGACCAATTTAAATCTGTACTGTAACCTGAGGCAGTATCCAGGCGAATTTGTCTACTATACATGGATGCCATAAAAAGGTAATGAAATATATATGAATTTTTTTGTACGTAGGATGGGTTATTTAATTTACTATTTAATAACTGTATATCTATTTATTTGATAACTAGAAGTTGTGAAACTAAAATTAGAGTATCCTGTTTAAAAGAAAATGTTTAGGGTGGATTCAAACTTTTTGCACACAAAAAGTGTAAATGAGCCACTAAGACATGTTAGAAACTGTAGTTCACTAGCATCTGCAAATTTAATGGTTAACTATCACTAGTTTGAGGTGATTCCAGGACAATGATTGTCACAATTTTAAGAGCAGAGGATTGTTATTGGATAGTTAATCTTCTTTTCTTTTTTTTAAGAGCTTTGACCAACTGCTAAAGATAAAGACATTTTCCAAAAGCCAGGTATCTTCATTTCTGTATTGAAATACCATCTCTGAAGGACAACTACTGAAACTGTGAGATGTATAGCATTTATTGAACATAAACAGTATGTCACTGCAATGCCATCAGTACGTGTGTATCTTCATGGTATGACCTACCTCTATTCTTCTTCCCTTTTTTTTTATTTTTATTTTTTAATTCACAGAAAGTGCCAAGTGTTCCTCTCTTCAATTAACCTGACTAACGAAGAATCTATGTGAACCCTCTTGTCAATCTATAAATGGTATAATCTTCAGTTGACAGAACTCATATGCACAAGGATAGCTATCTTTTCTATTCTCCACGTTACATCAGAGGACTGTTTCTGATCATCAATGTCAAACAGAGGGATTTCTTTTAGCTTGCCATTGAAATATATTTTCCTTGTATTGTTGCACCAAAATGCATAAATCCTAAGCAATTTATTTTCATTCTTTCTGTACCTGTGCTGCAGCCATTGTATCATTCAGAGCGTATAAGAGTGTAATAGACTTGAATACATCCCTGATCTACAGCTCAAGATATTGGTGTAACAAGCAAATATACAAAATGGTTTTCTGTAAAAGTTGGGACCTAACACCACCCTTGCCTCGTGATGTATACCCAAAGCAATTTCAATCACTCTGACATGTATTTGAAGTTTCTCACCCTGATTGGTATGGACTCTTACCACTCTTTATGAGCCTACTTAGAATCGGGAAGTAGTTATGCTGTAATTGACATCCTGATCCTACCATTCCATTGTAATGGAGCAGTGTATGTGGGAGTGCCTACACATTGTGCATAGATGTTTCAAGAAATTGGACAGCACAGAGTAATAGAGTAAGGATTTGAGGACACTGACATTCTGTGCTTTCGGCATTTTCTTTTAGTATTCTAGGTGTCTTGGGCCTAGTTTAAAATTAGATTGCTCTCCAACAAACGTTAACTGCCATTTGGCCACCTACTAATTTTGTTGGGTAATTACACATGTAAATGCTACACAAACTAAATTTACCTGTGCATGATGATATTGCCAGATCCTAGATTGCCAAGATGGGAAGAGATTTCAAACTATTATAGATACTGTGGAAGCCTAGCATTTTGTCTAGTCAAAGCAGCAAAATGCATGAAAAAGTTGCCAACACAAAAAAAAAAATCACTTTGAATCACATAGAATGTAATGCTTACAGAAGATGGGAAACCTTTGTATTTTGAATGTGTGGCCTTAAAAATCATAGTAAAACACATGATTTGCAAATGTCTGGTGGACTGATTTTTTTTTTTTTTTGGCACAAATACCTACTACAACCCTAAAAGCAACCTTCTAAAAAAAATTAGATTCAAACATTTTCTTGTTTTCTAGAAGTTCTAGTTAAAAGTGGAATGCACTCTGTTGGTTGTGCTTTGATAGTTTTCTGTATTTAACTGGGGAGGAAAAAAGATGTTAATATAACCCTTCTCTACCTGCAGGTCTCTGGGATTGATTTTTATGTATGCAACAATGCATTCTGAATTCTAAATGATATGCTGCAACATCTACATCTAAACACAATGCAACTGAAAGGAACCGGTTCAAGATGGTAATGCCAGGTCCCAGATGGGGGGAGATAAGCTATTCTGGATACTGTGAAGCTCTCCTAACTACCTGTCAGCCATCAATCACATATCTAATAGGTTAAAGGTTTTACATGGCAGATATTTATTTTACGAGATGTATTCCTCTCCTATGTGAGAAAATGTAAAAATCTGATTATTGCTTTACCTCTATAAATGTTGAGTCCTATCACAGTAGCTGTGATAGGGCTCACAGTGATGTCAACATCTGTAACCACGGTGAAATACCTAGCTTGACTTACCAGAGGATATGGTATGACCTGACATGACATGAGAGACCCTTCTTTATTTTATAAATTCATCTCCAGTGTAACATTTAGAAGAGGAAAGCACTTCTAGAAGCCATATGCTAAGGTGAACTTGACCAAGAGGATTTTTAATACACTTATCCAGTATGTAATGTTCTGTTTGTAGTTATTTTGATGTTCATTTCATTTTATTATATTTGTTAAAAGAATTGACTCTTCTGTCTATTGAATATTAAAGATATACATTTATAAGAAGCTTTCAATTACTTTGAAGCATAGCAAGGGCCAGAGGAAAATATGATACGTTATGCCTGTGTATTGTGCAAAAATCTTTAATTATTTTTGTAGGGTCGGGTAAGATGAGTAAACATCCTTTTAGTCTGAATGAATTTTTGATAAAATAAGACAGAAACAAACACGTTGTTGTAAATCCAGGGTCGTTATGTGGATTGGACATTTTACAGGAGTCCTTGACCCACAGCTTTCCCACCAATAAAGACAGTTAAGGAAAGGAATGATTCCATGGGAAAGGGAATAAATATTTATGTATATATACTGTATATTTAACTTTTCCAGATTAATTTTTCATAACTCATGGTCTTAGAATGTTGCTCATAATGATATACTGTATACACATAGAAAAAAAATGATGTAATTTGCAAATCTAATCAAAAGTTATTTTTTTGTAAACTTAATTATGCAAATAGATATAAATACAATAGATCAGAAGAAAAAAGGTTAAAAAAATTGGTTTAAATCAGATAACTCCATAGATAAACGGTCAACTAGATAAATATTTTGAAAATACACTTCCCCTGACAAAACCAGGCACTAGTTACATATTGTTAACAGAAAAGCAGGCCCCACCAATGGATAGGAAGATACTTATAAATAGACAAATATTATATATGTTAAGTAAAAGCAACTGTCAGGCCAGGGAGCATGCACAGGCACTATAGTAAGAGACTGGAGTAGCAACCCGGATCGCTTCGTTTAAAGTATCACAATTGACAGGCGTTATTGTATCCCCTAAGTCCAACTATAGAACATTACATTAAACATGAACAGTTCCAGACAATGCATTATTTTTCCAATTTGTTACTTATGTAACTTAGCTCTCTTTTTCTTATTTCATTTATGTCCATTGTTATAATGCTCCATAGTGAAACAGATCAGAATAATAAACTAGTCTATAAGATTTGCCAGGGCTGTTCCGGGGCAGATGCCATCTGAGGTGGCCATCTTTGCTGCCTCCCCCCACCAACCTGGTGGTAGCACTTTGCTACACACACACCCACTGATAGTCAGCACAGTGATGTTAATCTGTTAAAAGTGCAGGCTCAGCATTACTAACTAGAGTCTCTTGTATAACATATTGTTTATGTATTAGTGATCTGAGCCTTGTGGTATAATGAGGAATGGAAGTCTTTGTCAGGGACCTATGCTAACACCCAGAGACCGTCTATAAACTGTTTACATAATAGACACACACACAAAATGGCTGTGGGACAGTAAATCTTATAGTCCACCACTTTATTCTTTCCTGTTATGTGTCAGGTATGAAACATGCCACTCTGTGCAACAATGTTGTTACCTTCAATGGGAAGTCAAAATGCTAGGAAAGTGAATAATGCAGGTCTTTTTCCAAAGTTGGCCAATGCATGTTTAAATGAACATTACCTATTATTTTTAAACCATGCCTTTTTTTAAACCTAGAATTTAGCCTTGATAAAGCAGGATATTGTATGAAAGGGTAGCCAAAAGAAAACAATCCCTTCAAGAGCATAATTCTTACACAAACTGGGAAGCATCTGTAGTTAGAATGTGTGGCCCTTTGCCTCATGCACACTGATCATTTTTGCAGCTGCTCCTAGGGGTGTCTGACTATTTTTTTTCCTGCCTCTAAATATCCCTCCATGCATTCACAGGCTTTTAGCAGCGTTTAGTGTCAGGAGCTTTTAGAGGCACAAAAAAAACCCCCACTGTCAGTGCGTCCAGGAGCAGCAGAGTTTGGGCAGAAAAAAACAATTGACGCTACTAAAAGCTAGTGCTTGAACATTAATTAATTTCAATGGCCAGAATAAATTATTCATTCTGGCCAATGAAATGAATTAACGCCCAAGAGCCTGATGCATGCAAAAGCCTGTAAAAGCTTTAGACACTTTTACAAGCATCAGACATTTTTTCTGCAAAAACTCTGCTGGTTTCTAGGAGAGTTAAAAAAAACTTCTTGTGTGCATGAGACCTTAGGCCCGGTTCACACTGGTGCGACATGTGATCAGACTTTGAGAGCACAAGTCGCATGACAATTCGCGCCGCATTAAATGCAATAAAACCGTTGTAATAGGAGCGACTTTAGAAAAAGGTTCCTGCACTACTTTTAGTGTGACTTCAGCACGACTTGCATTGACTTCCGCGCTGGTGGGATGTCGGCTTCAAAGTCGCTGCAGTGTGAACTGGGCCATATTCTTAGAAAAAAAACATCACTTGCAGTTACTGGTGAACTGATTTTTTGTTGCATTCTTACTTCAAGATTTCTCCTGAGAGCCCATTCACACAGGGACGACTTGTCAGGCGACCTAGTCACCTCCCATTCTGTTCTATGGAACCGTTCTAAGGGGAGCGACGCAAGTCGCTCCGACTTAGAAAAAGGTTCCTGTACAACTTCGGGGGCGACTTGGGGCGACTTGCATAGACTTCTATACAGAAGTCGTTTTGCAAATCGCCCGGGCAGTCGTGTGCAGGTCGCCTCGGTGAGGCGACCTGCAAGTCATGTTGCCCCTGTGTGAATGGGGTCTCAAAGTAACCCGTCTGTGCTACCAAACTCTTTCCCCTTTGAATTCCACTTTTGATATGGTTGTATCGGATAGATCATCTAAGATCCTTAGTTGTCTGCAGTTATGTTAGGATTCACTTTATATTTTAATTTAAAAGTTTAATTATTAGCAAACTATTTTCTATTTGTAATTGGATGTCCCATTCATCATTTCTTTAATTACAAGTTTAACATCTGGTGTCTATAACCAAACAAAGTAATGGTTTTCCAACACTTTTGCATTTGCCAAAGTAGATTATGGCTCAGAAAAGAACATTTAAGCTCTGGTGCATGTTAGTGAATGGAGATGTTTAAACATCAGAATTGGTGTTGTGGAATAAATTGGCCATAGTCTCCTAAACTTCCTGCATGAAGCAGTATGGGTATGCTTTGCCTTTGATGCCATGATAGAGGTCTTTTGTGGACATCAAGTCAATGAACTGAGCTGCACTTTGAAATCTTATTTAGGCAAAAGTGTGATCAAGCCTGAAAGTTGTTGGTAATTAAAGCAAACATCTTGACTAATAAACCTCAAAATGAATACAGTTCAAAGTATTCAAGCCCCCCAAAAAACAGCCACTGTTGGCACCATCTTCCCCATGCACTGCTGTTTCCTATTGCTCCTCCATAAATGCCATTCTTGAATTTGCCAGCTTCTTTTTTTCCCCTCCGGGAATACAGCCCACAGATGATGCTGCCAATAGATGAAGTTAAATAATCCTACACATGCTGTACATAGGAGCCCATAACAAATGCTGCTCTAGAAGCAGAATTCAGACATGAATATTTGAGCATGCCAGGAAAGTGATTTGGTACATCACTCGGGGACTCAAGAATCCTTTATGTGGCATCTAATAGATGCCTGTTTTGAGAATACCACCTGCATGCAACTTCTAACTGTGACCCAAAAAAAAATCATATACTGGATGCTACTCAGATAGCAGTGATCCTTCGCTGAAGTCTTCTGGCTGTAGGAAAGTAGTGTGAACAAGGTAACCAATATTTAAAGTAGAACTAAAGGCAAAACTTTTGTTTTTATTTTGGAAAAAGTATGAGAGGTTTATAAACCCTGTCATTTTTTTTTCCAACATCTGTGTCCCATTGAATAGATTTCTCTTTACTCCCTGGTTGTCACAAAGGTCACCAGAACTAGGGTCCCTATTGGAACATTTCCCTTCTATTCCTGTTCTGGGGACAGCCAAAATGTTGGGATTTACTTTTACTTTCAGTTTTGATGATAATGGTAAACATGGCAAATTGTGAATTTCCCTAATGGGGGTACAGACAGCAATAAAACCTGACAGGTGTTCTAATCCTTCTACACTCTATCCAAAACTATAAAAGATATTTTGCCTTTTGTTATACTTTAAAAATCATAGCTTTTGTGCAGCCTCAGTTGAAATAGATATGTTAGGCTGAAAGTTAAATTATGCTTTAAGACAAAACAGTCAGGGGCAGTTGTACTAAAGCAGAGTTTCACCCAAAATTGTAACTTCCGCTAATCTGCATCCTCCCCCCCTCCCTCCATTGCCACATTTGGCACCTTTCAGGGGGGAGGGGGAAATGGTACCTGTTTTTGACAGGTACCCTTCCAAACTTCTGGGAGACAGCACCGCGGTGCCGTCCCTCTGACATTTTTTCCCCCCTCCTCCTCCCTCCGCCGCCGGGCCAATCAGCGCAGCGCACTTCGCACATGCATAGTAGGGAATTGGCTGTGAAGCCAAAAGGCTTCCCTGACGGTTTCCCTTAGGACAAATGGCAGTGGCAGCACCCGTCAGCCAATCCGAAAATCGACTTGGGTGCCGACATCGTGGGCTCCCTGGACAGTGTCCATATATTAAAGAGGAAGTAAACTCCCCTATTTTGTTTTTACCTATAGGTACTGTAAATATCTCCTAAACATGCACCATTTAGGAGATATTTACTGTATACACCAGCTATTACGTCACCAGCGCATGCGCTCTGAAGAAACGGCCACCCGTGATGCTTCTTCAGGGCCCTTGTCGTAACCGGCGGCTCCTGCCCGTCATTGTGGCTCCGGTGAATCACAGCGCTGGAGTCCATGAACCCAGAAGACATACAGGGAAAGATGTCAGTGGTGTGTGGGTGCCTCTGCAGGGCTTCGTTCTAAGGTAAGTATTTCATAATGAGCTAGTATGCGATGCATTCTAGCTCATTATGCCTTTGTCTACAGGTTTTTTTTGTTTTTTTACTTTGGGTTTACACCCTCTTTAACCACTTAACAACCGCGCCATAGCCGAATGACAGCTACAGCGCGGCTCGATAACTCTGGGAGGGTGTACATTGACGTCCACCCAGAATTGCGCTCCCATGTGCCCCCTGGGGTGCGCACCCGGGAACATCTGTGCATCACAGATCATGGTAAATAGCCGCTGACAGCGGCCGTTTACCATGTGATCGATCCGTCAAATGAGGGAGCAATCACTTGTACACAAACTGGCGTCATGTCCGGTTTCTCTCTCTCCTCTCTGTACCGATCGGTACAGTGCGAATGGAGAGATCGGGCGCAGCAGTGCTGTGGGCTGGATCTGTAGTGCCCACAGCACTGCTCTGTGACAATTCAGGGACTCTATCCATCCATCCATGCTCAGCCATCCATACTCAGACATCCCATGCATGCCATCCATACTCAGACATCCCATGCATGCCATCCATACTCAGCCATCCCATGCATGCCATCCATGCTCAGCCATCCCATGCATGCCATCCATGCTCAGCCATCCCATGCATGCCATTCATGCCCAGCCATCCCATGAATGCCATCCATGCTCAGCCATCCCATGCATGCCATCCATACTCAGCCATCCCATGCATGCCATCCATGCTCAGCCATCCATACTCAGCCATCCCATGCATGCCATCCATGCTCAGCCATCCCATGCATAGCCATCCCATGCATGCAACCAATACTCAGCCATCCCATGCATGCCATCCATGCCCAGCCATCCCATGAATGCCATCCATGCTCAGCCATCCCATGCATGCCATCCATGCTCAGCCATCCCATGCATGCCATCCATGCTCAGCCATACCCAGCCATACGCATTCATGCTCAGTCATCCATACTAAGCCATACAAAGCCATACTCATTCATACTCAGTCATCCCATCCATACTCAGCTATACTCAGTCATCCCATCCATACTCCGTCATACTCAGTCACCCCCATCCACGGCTCATCCATACCCATTCATACTCATCCATGCCACATCATTCCTCATCCATGCCATTACAGTGCCTCACAAAAGTGTAATAGGTAGTCAAATTCGATTTTAAATTTATGCCCCTAGAACACCTGATGGTGCTCCCTGCATGTTGGGCCTCTGTATATGGCCAGGCTGTGGAAAAGTCTATTTTGGGGTGTATTTTTTGCTATGTACATGCTGTGTGTTATAAATATTGTATAAATGGACAACTTTGTGTAAACAAAAATGCGTTTTCATTTTCTTTCCACATTTTCCAAAAACTTGTAGAAAAATGACATGCTCAAAAGACTCATCATGCCTCATAGATTATACGTTGGGGTGTTCCCTTTCCAAAATTGGGTCATTTTTTCCATTGTCCTGGTGCTCCAGGACCATCAAAAGTGCAAGAGGTAGTCAAGAAATTATATGTGTAATTTATGCTGCTAGAATGCCTGATGTGCTCCCTGCATGTTGGGCCTCTTTATTTGGACACGCTGTGTAAAAGTCTCACACGTGTGGTATCGCCATACTCAGGAGGAGTAGTAGAATGTGTTTTGGGGTATATTTGTGGTATGCATATGCTGTGTGTGAGAAATAACCTGCTAAAATGAAAAATCTTGATTTTTGCAAAGAATTGTGGGAAAAAATTACAACTTCAAAAAACTCACCATGGGGGTTATTTACGAAAGGTAAATCCACTTTGCACTGCAAGTGCACCTGGAAGTGCAGTCGCTCTAGATCTAAGTGGTAGATCTGAAATGAGGGGAAGCTCTGCTGATTTTATCATCCATTCATGTGCAAGCTAAAATGCTGTTTTTTATTTTCCTTGCATATCCCCCTCAGATCTAAAGTGACTTTACTTCCAAGTGCACTTGCAGTGCAAATTGGATTTGCCTTTAGTAAATAACCCCCCTTGTCTTTTACTAAATACCTTGGAATGTCTACTTTCCAAAAAGTCGTGATTTGGGGGGTATTTGTACTTTCCTGGCTTGTTGTTCTCAAGAAATGAGATAGGCCATCAGTACATCAGGTGTGATCAATTTTCAATGATTGGCACCATAGTTTGTGGACTCTAAAGCTGGCCATACACCTATAGATTATCTGCAGATTTTCTATGGTTAGATAGAAAATGTGCAACAGATCTCTCCATGTTCGCTAAACTGTGTGGATGGAGGAATCTCCCACTTTTTCCATCTAACCATAGAAAATCTGCAGATAATCTATAGGTGTATGGCCAGCCTAACTTTCACGCAGACCAAATAATATACACCAATTTGGGTTATTTTTACCAAAGATATGTAGCAGTATAAATTTTGGCAAAGATTTATGAAGAAAAATTACTAATTTGCTAAATGTTATAATAGAAACAAAGAAAAACACATCTTTTTTTTTTACAGAATTTTCATATTTTTCATTTATAGCGCAAAAAATAAAAAACCCAGCGGTGACTACCACCAAAACAAAGCTCTATTTGTGTGAAAAAAAGGACAAAAATTTCATATGGGTACAGTGTTGCGTGACTGAGTAATGTGAGAGTACCGAAAGCTGAAAATTGGTCTGGTTAGGAAGGGGGTTTAAGTGCTCAGTGGGTAAGTGGTTAAAAGTCAGCAGCTACAGTATTTGTAGCTGCTGACTTTTAATTTTTTTTTCCCAGGCGGAACTCCGCTTTAAAAAAAAATGTGTTAATTTAATTACAAAAAGTGTCTACCCTGTATTTTTTTTTTAAGGAAAAAGAAAACAGAGCTAAAGAATTCAGAGAAAGTGTGTGTTAATCCTCTTTCTGGCCAATATCCCATTCAAATATTAAAGACATTATTTATACAGTTATTGGTTGATTAAATATAAATGTATGTGTTTATTAAACAATGGTCTACACACCAATGACAGCGCTTCTTTTTACAAAGCTTTGTTAATCCGAACACACATGCTGCATAGCCTTGCCTGAGAACCATCCATCTCTGATGTGTTTCTCCCTTACAAGCCTAGTGGTGGAGTTAAGCCTGTAAGGGTGAAACGCATCAACCAGGACTGATTTGTGAAAGGAAGGATTTGAAGAGTAGGATTGGTGTTTGGATGTTGAGGTTTTCATGGGACATCATTAATTGTAGTTTTCATTTCAACTTATGTAGGTACCTGAGTCCATCTTGTTACCAGCCTTTTGGAATACTGTACAGCAGCAGTAGGGCATAGAAGAGGGTCAGTTCTCAGGGTCATTCAGACTGTTCCATTCACATGTGCTTTTGATAAATAGTAGGAAAGAATAAAAGAATGACCTCCTCTGTCTGCTGCATCTTCTTTGATGTCCAAACTCTAGCTGGGAGGTGACCGGGATGTATTACTTAAATGCAGATGAGAAAAGTGGCCACCAGGGCTGTGCTAACCTCAAGACCAGTTAAACAAAATGACATACCTTTTGGAAGGTGAAACAACTTTCACATAAGTATTTTACCTGTATATTTAGCTACTTGCCTGAAGTTCAGCTTTAAGCACAAGTTGGCTATACAGATGTATACTAGTTAATAGCTGCTTAATAATGTCTTTGGCTCAGTATGATTACAAATGCTTTGTGAATCATCGGTTTTGGCAGTTCTAACCATATTTCTATATCGTATTGAATCTATCATGGAAGACTGGGTATACATGCAATTATTTGTATAATTTTTTCAAGCCAGTAAAAACAAAATTTTGGTTTTCTTTGCAGGTGATGATGCATATCCAGTGACAGAGTGGCTTCTCACACCTATAAAATATCCCAAAACGAAAGCAGAAAAAAGTTATAATGCAGCACACAAGACTGCCCATTCAGTTATTGAGCGCACCTTTGGATCTTTAAAAAGTCGATTCCGCTGTCTTGATCGGTCAGGGGGTGTACTACAGTATTCTCCAGAAAAGGGAGCACAGATTATACTGGCATGCTGCATTTTACACAATTTAGCTGTCAGTCGAAATCAGCATGTTGACATCCTTGATGATCTAGAATCACCACCACCAGTGCCACCTGTTTCACGAGAGGAGAACACCGAAGCAGGAAAACGGGCCCGGATCAAAGTGATTAACCAATATTTCACATGTAAGAAACATTTTAATTGCCTATTTTTCTTTAACGCTCAGTCCATTTGATTTTGCAATTTTGGGTGGGCCTTATAGACTGAATTAGCCACTGACTGATTATACTATCCCATGCCTGAAGGAAGGGTTAAAGCTCCGTCAGGGCTCCATTGGTGAGATTTTCCTTCACTTCCTGCCCTATAGAAACAGTAGGATGTTATTTCATATCTTTACAAAGTGTGGGTTATTCCCCCACTAGTTTTTAACAAAACGGGTGTTCCCATTTGAAAATTTCCTTTCACCTCCTCATCTCGTTACAACTGTTTGGTTTCCCATGACTTCCTATCCTGTTGAATATGGCCACCAGGGCAGATAGAGAGGGTGAATCTACCCAGTAGAAACACTGACAGAAATACATTTTGGCCATACATACACTTTAAGGATGGTCAACCTCATGCTGAAAGCTTTCTTCTTTAAAGCGTAACTCCACTCATGTTTAGAAAACAAATATTCCCCCTGGGTGATCTATGTACATTGCAAGGATTATAACAAAATTTGTTGCAGATTCCTACCTTTTGTTATTTCTGATGAAATTCATGTGTGTTTGTCTGTGCCTCTGGGCTGAGTGGGTTTAATGGGAGTGTTTTCATGATTATCAGTCAGCTGTGGCAGCAGCAGGGCACTAATGAGGAAAGCTGCTGGGCCTGCTTCCGTTTAGACGTGTTCCTATTGGAAATATCTCACCAAAAATGACAATTTGGTTGCAGGGGATACCTGAAATCTGACTTGTATCTTAGGCAGATTTCTGGGAAAATTGGTGAGCCAATTACACAAGCAGGAAATTATGTTTCTGGGGAGTGGTCAGTACACAGTCTGTGTGCAGAACAACTCCATGCAGCCATATTGCTTATATATTGCATATCGCTACAGTGGCTGCAGATTGAAAAGAAAAGGTAATTTTTAATAACATTCAATTACAATATGACTTGTATCGCAATTGTACACGCTATATTATTTTTTCTTAATTTGCGATTTTTTTCCCCCATGAAAGTGACAAGAGTATGAGTAAGCACTTGTCGTAAGTGTGAAACGCGTCAACTGATTCCTGTACGTTTCTGTCTTAGCGTCTTGTGTATTCCATGATCCAGATTTATTAATAAAGACACTTGTTATCTGTCCGGTGTGCGGCCATCCAGATCCCTTCGTCCACTTCCACATGAAAGTGGAGTTACCTCTTAAATTTGGTTATGTGAACTTTCATTAATTTCACAAATTTTCAAATCCATAACTGAAAATATTTTTTTGTACAAGTGCATCTCATAAAATTAGAATATCATCAAAAAGTAAATTTATTTTAGTAATTCAATTCAAAAAGTGAAACTCATATATTTTCACAGCAAGTGATGATTTGGGGAGCTATGTCATCTGCTGGTGTTGGTCCACTGTGTTTTATAAAGTCCAAAGTCAGTGCAGCCCTCTACCAGGAAATTCTAGAGCACTTCATGTTTCCCTCTGCTGATCAGCTTTTTGGAGTGGCTGATTTCAATTTCCAGCAGGACTTGGCACCTGCCCACACTGCCAAAATTACCAATTACCTGGTTTAATGATCATGATATCAATGTGCTTACCATTCTCCCAAGGCTGCTGGCCACCCTGGGAAGAATCAACTCTTTTTTGGGCCATTTTCCAACAATTCTGGTGGCCTAGTCTACGTGCTAATGTAGCCACCTTCGTAGATGCTTGTTCTGTGTGTGCTCAGAGTAAGACACCACGACACCTTCCAGTGGGCCTCCTACAACCCATACCCAAAGGAGAGATGTCTTGGACTCACCTGTCCATGGATTTCATTGTGGAGTTAGCCAACTCTCAGGGCAACACAGTTATCCTTTTGGTGGTTGATTGGTTCTCGAAGATGTCCCATTTGGTATTCCACTTAAGAAGTTTCCCACATCTAAGGAACTGGCTTCCATTTTTGCTCAGGAGATCTTTTGCTTACATGGGCTACCCAAGGTGATCATCTCGGACAGGGGTAGTCAGTTTGTGTTCCGGTTCTGGCGAGCCTTTTGTGCACAGTTGGGAATTCAGCTTTCTTTCTCCTCCTTCTGTGTATCACCCACAGTCTAATGGGGTCATAGAACGAGCCAACCAGTCCTTGGAGCAGTTTCTACGTTGCTATATTTCTGACCCTCATACAACTGGTCAGACCTCTTACCTTGTTAGGAGTTTGCTCACAATAATGCCTTGAATTCTGCTTCCCGATTGTCCCCGTTTATGGCAAACTATGGTTTCCAAACGTCCATGTTGCCTGACTCATTTGTTCCGCAGAGCATCCCTGCATTAGAAGAGCATCTTCGTGGTCTTCGTTCCACTTGGGCACAAGTCCAGGAGGCGTTGCGACATGCCAATAATAGCTACAGACTCCATGCTGACCGCAGATGCCTGCCTACACCTTCCTACCTCGTTGGGGACAGGGTCTGGCTGTCATCTCGCAACCTCCGACTCCGTGTTCTCTCACTGAAGTTGGCACCTCAGTTTATTGGGCCTTTCCGTATTCTTCGTAGGATTAACCCAGTGGCTTACGCTTTAGACCTACCTTCTAATATGCGTATCTCAAATGTATTCCATGTCTCCTTTTTAAAACCTTTGGTCTGCAATTGCTTTACCACCTTGGTAGCATGTCCTCACCCAGTACAGGTTGAGAACCATGAGGAGTATGAAGTACAGTCCATTGTTGACTCCCGTTGGGTCTCATCCTTGGGCATACATGCCCCTGTCCTCCTCCGTGCTTTCCATAAACGTTTTCCCCTCAAACCTGGTGGTCCTCCGAGGGGAAGGGTTCGTTGAGGAGGGGGTACTGTCAGGGCTGGGCTCAGCCCTTCCTTCTCAGAGCAGGCCGCTCAGCTGTCGGTAAATTGCCAGATTCAATCTTTTCCACAGTGACTCACCTGATGATGATATCCTGTTCGTTAGTCCTGCTGGTTACTTAAGCTGTTCAGATAAGTTCCTCTCTGCCTTTGCCTTGGTCAACACATGCATAGACTCTCTCCTGTGTACCTGTAGAAGACTTGCTTGGCTGACGTCCCTTCTGGTGCCTGATCCTGCTTGCTGTTCCACTACGCTGATTCTCCGGTTTCCTGATTTCTTGGCCTGTCCTGAAGTACGCCGATCTCTGGCTCCCTGACGTCCCGGCTTGTCTGACTGTCCGTTCCGGTTACCGAAATCTGGCTGAATACGTTGCTGTTTACCTTTTACTATTATTATTATTAAAAAAGTGTGATTTTAACTGCACTTTTGTCTCGGTCTGATTCATGGTTTCTGACACACATGCTGATCGCCTCCATGCCACGTCGCATTGATGCAGTAATTCATGCAAAAGGAGCCCGACCAAGTATTGAGTGCATACTATACTGTACATGGAAATACTTTTCAATAAGCCAACATGTCTGTATTAAAAAAAACTTTTTTTTATTGGTCTTATATAATATTCTAATTTTCTGAGATACTGAATTTTGGGTTTTCGCTAGCTGTAAGCCATAATCATCAAAATTAAAGGAAAGAAATGCTTGAAATATATCACTCTCTAGACTCTGTGTCTATATAAAATATACGAGTTTCACTTTTTGAATTTAATTACTGAAATAAATTAACTTTTTTGATGATATTCTAATTTTATGAGATGCACCTGTACATACCAACCAGTTTTAACCACTTGCCACAAAGCTCTGAATTTTTGATCGTTCTGACCAGCAAGCTTCAACACTTTCTAGTAGTGCTGGGTGCTGGCTTCACTCCCTCCCTCTTCCTGTAAAAGTCAGTAAGGCTACCCATCACAGTGATAAGTAATTAAGAACATGTATGAGATGGGGTTGCAGATAATATTCAACACTACAATGGTGTTTTCAAACTTTCCTGTAAAATAATCTTGGGATTTAAGGCTTTACAGCTGCAGTAGAATGTATTTAAATGTTTGTGCTTGTGTATCATTTCTAGGCATATCTATCAAAGTACTTCTTTTATAAACACAGAGGTCTATAGTGATTCGGCGCTTGCTTGTATACACCTGTTTGAAAAAAATTAAATGACAGAAACCTCACAAAGGGGCGTTTCTAGGGTCTTTAAGACCTGCTGCACCACCGAGCACCAAGATTACAATTTCATGAGGCCTTATAACATAAAAAATTGGGTAATGCACTTTCTTGTATCCCATGTCATCTTTCTATTCTCTTTGCACTTGGTCATTAACATACTGGTCCTTTTCTGCCAGTGGTCAAAAGTGGAAAGCAAGTTCCAAAAGTGTATTAGGAACAGAAAACTTCTCATTGTTCATCAATGGGTATTCATCTAATAAGAAAGCAAAGATTTTAATTATGTTTGTCATATTTGGAATCATGGAAGTACTGCAAAATGAAGCAGTGGCATGTGACCTGAGTGTCAGAGAGCAGCAATGCTCTTGACCTAACTTGGGCCTGGATTCTGTGGGTTCTTTTAGATGGTCAAGGAGGCTTTGTCCTGTAATTTTGGTGGTACTTTTATCATTTGGCCTTTGTGAAAGGGGCATTATATCAAACCTGTTGCCTTCAACTGAATAGGCAAAGTGCAGTTTGGTTTAAGTGCATGCCTATCGAAGTCCCATAGAGGAATGGGGAACAGTTCATTTAACTCCAGCATCTACCAAAAATGGAAACAGAACTTGCGAACAGGTAAAAAATTCGGCAGAACACGCGAACACCGTTAAAGTCTATAGGACGCGAACATGAAGGATCAAAAGTGCTCATTTTAAAGGCTTCTATGCAAGTTATTGTCATAAAAAGTGTTCGGGGACCTGGGTCCTACCCCAGGGGACATGTATCAATGCAATTTTTCTTAAAAACTTCCTTAGAAATATCGTGCCTGGGGGGTGTGTCTATAGTATGCCTGTAAAGTGGGGCATTTTACCTGTGTTTAGAACAGTACCACAGCAAAATGACATTTCTAAAAGGTAAAATTGTCATTTAAAACTGATCGCGGCTGTAATGAATTGTCGGGTCTCGGCAATATAGATAAAACTCATTGGAAAAAAGAGCATGGGTTCCCCTCCAGTCCATTACCAGGCCCTTTGGGTCTGGTATGAATATTAAGGGGAACCCAGAACCAAAATTTAAAAAAAAATTTGCGTGGGGGTCCCCCTAAAATCCATACCAGGCCCTTCAGGTCTGATATGGAAATTAAGGGGAACCCTGCTCCAAATGTTTTTTTTAAATGGCGTAGGGTTCCCCCCAAAATCCATACCAGACCCTTATCTGAGCACGCAATCTAGCAGGCCGCAGGAAAAGAGGGGGACAAGAGAGCGCCCCCCCCCTCTCCTGAGGTTGGGATCTGGGGGTCCCCTTGTTAAAGGGGGCTTCCAAATTCAGATAAGCCCCCCGCATACCCCCACAACCACTGGGCAAGGGTTGTGGGGATGAGGCCCTTGTCCCCATCAACATGGGGACAAGGTGCTTTGGGGTCAGACCCCAAAGCACCCTTCCCATGTTGAGGGCATGTGGCCTGGTACGGTTCAGGAGAGGGAGGGCGCTCTCTCTTCCCCCCTCTTTTCCTGCGGCCTGCCAGGTTAGTGTTTGGATAAGGGTCTGGTATGGATTTGGGGGGGACCCCTACTCCATTTTTTTTTTTTTTTTTGGCACTGGGTTCCCCTTAATTTCCATATCAGGCCTGAAGGGCCTGGTATGCATTTTAGGGGGACCTCCACGCAATTTTTTTTTATTTTGGTTCGGGACTACCCTTAATATTCATACCAGACCCAAAGGGCCTGGTAATGGACTGGGAGGGAACCCATGCTCTTTTTTCAATGAGTTTTATCTATATTGCCGAGACCCGACAATTCATTACAGCCGCGATCAGTTTAAATGACAATTTTCCCTTTGGAAATGTAATTTTGCTGTGGTACTGTTCTAAACACAGGAAAAATGCGCCACTTTACAGGCATACTATAGACACCCCCGAATATTTCACTTTAAGCATTAAAAAAATCACTGCTCCCGAAAAAAAGGCCATTTTAAAAAAAAAAATTTGCATTGATACATGTCCTTTGGGGCAGTTTTTATGAAAATAACTTGAAATATAAGCCTTTAAAATGAGCACTTTTGATTTTTCATGTTAGTGTCCCATAGACTCTAACGGTGTTCTGGTGGCTTTCGAATTTGCTGCGAACACCGCATATTGTTCGCTGTTCGGCCATCAGACAAACACCCGAGTCAAACTTTGGGCTTATCCCTATCCTTCTACTAGACTACAACAGCTGTAACTAAAGGTTTAATTAAAAAATATGTTTAAACCATTTTAACATTAAATTTACAATAATTTCGTTTTTATGCTATGCTTAAATAATGTATTTATTACCTATACCAAACTAATCAAACATTTCTATAAACTATGTTGGGGAGGGCGATATGCATGTCACACTGCACATTGCCACCATTTTAGTTGTGTGCACCCTAATAGTCATGCTGTAATAAAACCAAAGCATAGCTTTTGGTCATGTAATCACAAAATTAGTATAAAATAGTATTTTGTATATAGCTGTTGTTATATGTCTGTGGCAAGTGACAGATTATTTTTTTCTTTTTTTCCTTTCAGGAACTTTGGCTACTTAATTTCCGATGCTGTTTCCGTATAACATGGATTGTGTACACTCTTCTACATGGACTTACAATGACATGTGTATTGACCTTAATTGCTATATAGAGTTGGGTATCTAATCATGTATAAGTTTTTAGATCTATAGAACTCATCAGCGTCATACTCTTCCTCTACTTTTCCATGTATCAATATAGAACACTATTTTGTAGCGTGCATCTTATACTTTATTTTTTTTTATGCTAGATAGATCATTTAAATCTTTCAACAAATTCTTTTAGCAAGTCAAGAATACGTTTTTGTAATGTTAACTCTATATCTATACAAAACCTAGCTAGTTCACCTGTCTTCCTGAAGCTTAACTAAGCTAATTGCTTGCTATTCATGCATTAAATTTATGTTTTCCACATTTATACTCCATTAAGAACCTTACTTTTAAGACTCAAAGTAAAATTGTTATGGATTAGTAAGACAAAAGATAAGCAGTTGGCTTTGTCTGTGTTTTAAACCTTTGCTACTTGTTCCACAAAGTATAATGTAAATCGTGCAGCTAAATATATGTTCAGATTCTTACATATGTAAGTATTTCCATTGTCACTGGCACTTTGAATTAAACTTCTGTATGCAGATCTCTCACAAGATCTTATCTATCCAGACTTTAAGTTGTATAATCGGTTTTATTGCAGTAGTCTATTGATGTCATATACTATAACTTTAAGTCTTTTATTTTGACTGAACCCAAACCCTGGAATTGACAAAAAAAAATGTATACACCATTGCTTATCTTAGATACTGATGAAATAAGTTTATCTTGCACTATTTTTAGACCACGTTTTCACCTTTTGCAGCTTAATTTCTTATGGGTTCTCAATAAGCATTTATACACCAAATAACATTTCTGACTTAATTTTACCAAGACAGTGCGTGGTATTATTTACTGCATGTATGTGTATTGGAGGCCCATTAGGCATGAATGGGAACACCCCCAAAACATATGAACACCACACGTCCAGCATGGGTCAACATACATGGTAACTACCGCATTTACACTACTGGTCAAAAGTTTTAGAACACCCCCATTTTTCCAGTTTTTATTGAGATTTAAACAGTTCAAGTCCAGTGAATAACCTGAAATGATAAAAAAAGGTAAGCTATAAACTGCCAGGAAGTGGGAAAAAATACCAGTTACATTTAGCAGTAACAGTGTTTTTAAGAAATCTTCCAGGACAGCACACCTGAGAGATGACTGGTCCCACCTGACAGGAAACACAATCAACAGAGGTTAAAAGGTTAAAAACTCCCACCCTTCTCCCTGCTTCTCAGTTGTGAAAAATTATTAACCTACACCAGTGCACAAGGGGAAATTCTTCAAGAATTAACCAACACCAAATGGGTGGGAAGTAAGCCTGCCGTTCTGGAAGATTTCCTAGAAACACCATTACCGGTAAGTATAACTGGTATTTTCTCCAGTCATCTTCCAGAACGGCACACCTGAGACGAAGAGCAAGAAGCTCAGGCCTACCTTAGGGCGGGACTGCTGCCTGTAAAACTTTTTTGCCACATGCCATGTCCTGTATTGTCTTATTGTTCTAGCTTGCCAACGTGGTTGCTCGCCAGAGCTGATCTATTGAGGCTTCGGCCTTCTCCTTCCAAGAGGCCGCCAGCGATCTCATGGAGTGAGCTTTTAGATGAGCAGGGGCTGGGGTACCTGACTGCTCATATGCTAAAGAGATGGCCTGCCTGATCCATCTAGCCATCTGTCTTTAAATTTGCTATCCTTTCCTCAGACCACTGACTAAAATTAAAAGATGGTTCAATTTCCTGAATTCTCTTACTAAATCAGTCAGCAGACACCGTCTGACATCTAACAAATGAAAACTTTCCTCTTAATAATTCTTAGGATTCTCGCAGAATGAGGGTAGAACAATTTCTTGTGACCTATGGAACTGAGAGGTCACCTTTGGTAAATACTGAGGGTCCTGCCTTAGGATAACCCTGTTCTCAAAAATTAGGAAAAAAGGTTACTTAACCTCCCTAGCGTTATGATGTCAGATTTTTGTGCCTCAAAGTGGTACATTGTTTTGCATAGAAACTTGGCGTTTTATATTGTAGGCCTGTAATTCTTAGGAATAACTCACTTAAATCTGTCCAAACAAGAGTCTAGTATACATCCCAGGTATAATAAAGTTTGAAACACGAAATCATAAATGAAAGTATTTGCCCCTTCCTGATTTTTTTAATTTGTTTACATATTTCTCACACTTAAATGATTCCGATCATCAAACAAATTTTATTATTACACAACGATAACCTGAGTAAATCCAAGATGCAGTTTTTTAATTTTTATTAAGGGAAAAAAGCTGCTCAAACCTGCTTGGCCCTATGTGAAAAAGTAATTGCCCCCTCCCATGCTGAATCATGAATGAACTGTGATTAACCACAATTATTTGGAAAGCGGAGTTAAATTTCACTTGCCACACCCAGGCCTGATTACTGCCAGACCTGTTAAATCAAGAAATCACATAAATAGAAGCTGTCTGACAAAGTGAAAAATGCTAACAAATCACAAAAAGCCACACATTATGCCACAATCTTAAAAAATTCAAGAACAGATTAGAAACAAAGTAATGTACATGTATCGGTCTAGGAAGGGTTTCAAAGCCATTTCTAAGGCTTTGGAACTCCAGTGAACCACAGGGAGAGCCATTATCCACAAAATGGAGATAACTTGGAACAGTAGTGAACCTTCCCAGGAGTGGCCGGCCTACAAAAATTACTCCAGGAGCATGACGACGACTCATCCAGGAGGTCATACAAGAACCCAAAACAACATCTAAAGGAACTGCAGGCCTCACTTGCCTCAGGTAAGATCAGTGTTCATGATTCAACAATAAGAAAGAGACTGGGCAAAAATGGCATCCATGGGAGAGCTCCATAGCCAAAGCCACTGCTAACCAAAAAGAACACAAAGGCTCATCTCACATTTACCAAAAAACATCTTGATTATCCCCAAGACTTTTAGGCAAATATTCTGTGGACTGATGGGATAAAAATATTACTTTTTGGAAGGTGTGCGTCCCGTTACATCTGACATAAAACTAATACAGCATTTCATAACAAGAACATCATGCCAACAGTCAGACATGGTGGTGGTAGCTTGATGGTCTGGGGCTGCTTTGCAGCGTCAGGACCTGAACAACTTACCATAGTTGATGGAACCATGAATTCTAAGCTCTACTAGAAAATCCTAAAGGAGAATGTCCAGCCATCAGTTTGTGACCTCAAGCTCAAGTGCACTTGGGTTATGCAACAGGACAATGATCTGAAACACAACAGCAAGTCCACCTCCAAATGGTTCAAACAAAGCAAAATTTTGGTTTTGGAGTGGCCTAGTCAAAGCCTGGGCTTAAATCCAATTGAGATGCTGTATCATGACCTTACACAGGCTGTTAATGCTGGAAAACCCTCCAATGTGGCTGAATTAAAACAATTCTGCAAAGAGTGGGCCAAAATTGCTCCACAGCAATGTGAAAGACTCATCATTGGCAGTTATCGCAAACGCTTGATTGCAGTTGTTGCCGCCAAGGGTGGCACAACCAGTTATTAGGTTTAGGGGGCATTTACTTTTTCACATAAAGCCAGGCAGGTTTGGACAGCTTTTTTGTCTTAATAAATTAAACCATCATTT
Organism: Lithobates clamitans; assembly: GCA_037952925.1. Taxonomy (NCBI): domain Eukaryota; kingdom Metazoa; phylum Chordata; class Amphibia; order Anura; family Ranidae; genus Lithobates; species Lithobates clamitans. Next base: position 3,732,495 of record JBBGZY010000833.1, on the reverse strand, counting down.
AAAAACTGCATTTTGTATTTACTGGGGTCATCTTTGTGTAATAATACAATTTGTTTGATGATCTGAGTCATTTAAGTGTGACAAATATACAAAAAAAAAAAAAAAATCAGAAAGGGGGCAAATACTTTTTCACACAACTGTAATTATCAAAAATAATAATATAATAATAAAATGTATTCAATAATGTAATCAAATCAAAAAACACTGAAATTTGCTCAGTTGCAGAATTGTCGCTGTCGTCACTTTCAATGTCTGATGACAAATTTCCCCACGAATCACTATCGGTCAATTCTGCAAGTGATTCTTATTTACTATTGCTGTTTTCTAGCTGTTAAAAAAACGCTTTTGACGTAAAGGGACGTTTTTTGGATGCCATGGACATTCTCAAGTTTCCAGGCAGAAAGAATGGTATATATAATATAAAATATAAAAGTGCATGCAGGGCACTGGTCAAAAGGGATGTGAAATGATTGGATACAGTAATGTAATCTTACAGATTACAGTGTACTGTATGTGTTATATTTTTTGAACTTTTTGAATTTGCCACCTGGCTCCACCCCGACGTGTCGCGATGCTCGCAGGGAACGAAGCCCGGCACACAGTTTATTGGGCAGAGGACACAGCACGCGGACACAGCAGGAGGACATCACAGGATCCTGGGGACAACGTAAGTAACTTTGCCTGGATCCTGCGATGCAATCCCGAGTGTAGCTCAGGGTTACCGCTTTTGGTAGTGAAAATTCACCCCAAGCCACACTCGGGAATACCGCTAGGAAGGGTAATAGACAGGGCCTGTAAATCACCTATCCTTCTGGCTGTAGTAATGGACAGTTGGAAGGCTAACTTAAAGGACAAAAATCTAACGGAGATCTGTGCCACTGGGCCATCTGGGCCTTCGTTTATGCCTCCAACACCAGGGTTAAATCCCAAGGTGGGAAACTATTCTACCTCACTGGGGTCACCCTTTCCCTTGCCAACAAAAATCTTTTGACAAGAGGATCCATAGCAAGCCTATGGTCAAGAAACTCGGATGGGGTCGCTACCTGAACCTTGATGGTTTTCAAAGCCACACCCCAGTCTACCCCTGCCTGTAAGAAGTTCAAAACTACCAGCACAGTCTGCGGGGAGACTTCTCTCGCCAGAAACCAGTGAGAGAAAACTCTGCAGACCTTCGCATATATTTTCCTGGTGGCTGGCTTTCTGCTCAGAAGGAGAATCTCGCTCACTTTCTTAGAACACCTCCTTTTCTGAGGATCAACCTCTCAAGAACCAGGCTCTCAGATATTAGAACCCTGGGTCGGGGTGACAGACCAGCCCCTGTACCTCTTCAGGGTAGGGCTCTTCTTGGCCACCATTGAGCCACTAAGATCATGTTGTACTCTGATCGACCCAGTTTCTGTAGTACTCACGGGCTAAGTGCTAGGGGAGAAACGCATATGCCAGGCTGAAGTCCCAGTTCTGGGCCAGTGGGTCCAACCCTAGCTCACCTTGTCCCACCTTTCTGTTTTTCCTACAGGCAAATAGGTATATTTCTGGCATACCAAAGACCTGACTTAGCTGTGAAAACACTTTGCGGTATAGTTCACGCTCCCCCTAATGGATGGGCTGACGGCTGAGAAAATCTGCCTCTATGTTGGTGGTTCCATTTATGTGGACCGCAGCGATAGAGAGCAGCGTCTTTTCCGCCCACTACAGGACCTACTGGGTCAAGCCCAGTAGGTTCCAGGACCTGGTGCTTTATTGACAACTTAAGTATGATAACATTGTCACGTTTGAAAAGATCTGAACTTCCTTTCCCCGGATCCTGCCCTCGAACGCCTTTAGGGCCTGTCTGACCGCCAGGCCACCTGTGATTGCAGGAGCTTTTCACTTGACCTGGATCCCAGGACCCCTTGGCTCGCAGGTCTTTCAAATGGGCCCCCCATCTCCAGGAAATTGTGTCAGTGGTCACCCTGACTGGGTTCCACTGTGCCCAGGGCTGACCTAATGTCAACCTGTCCGAATAGAGCCACCACTTTAACAAAGCCCTTACCTCCCCTGGGAGGGACACTTTTTCATCCAGGGACTCCTTCCTTCTGTCCCACGAGGAGACCAGGAAGGACTGAAGCTCTCTGGAGTGAAGCTGTGCCCAAGGTACAGCCGGAATGCAAGTTGTCATCAAACCAAGCACTCTCATGATGTACCTCTGGGAACTTTCCCTGAGCTCAAGCAGTGCGGACACCGCCCCTGCCACCTTTCCAATCTTTTCTTGAGGCAGAAGGAGCATCTGGACCCTGGAATACACAAGGTATTCCAGAAACACCTTTGTTTGGGGTGGTTCCAGGGAGGACCTCTTCCCGGTTGCCGATCCACCCCAAGGACTCGAGAATGAGTATCACCCTCTCCATGTCCGCCAATAATTGTTGCCACGACTGGCCATCGACCAGGAGGTCGTCCAAGTACGGGATCAGGGAAATCCTCTAAAGGTGAAGATGGGCATCTACCTCTGCCAGTACTTTGGTAAACACTCTTGGACTGGCCGCTAAGCCAAAAGGGGAGGGCCCAGAACTACCAGTATTGGAATCCTGTTTTGTGAAGATCGCAAACCATAAAAAGGACTGATGTTCTGGGGCAATGGGGACATGGAGGTAGGCGTCTTTTAGATCCAATATCACTATAAAGACCCCTTCAAGAGGAGTTTTTGGACACTGTAAATACTCTCCATGCAGAATTTTTTGTACCGCAGAAATTTGTTTAACTTTAGGAGATTTATGATCAGGCAAAATTTGCCCGAGGGTTTCTGGACCACAAACACATGGAAAAAAAAACCCTGGCAGACCTAATCTGCTGAAACTGGCCCTCTGCCGCTATCTGGGCAGGTGAGTCAAAATAAAATTCTGCGAAGGGATAGAGAGGAATTCTAAGCGATAACCCACTCTTAACAGATGTAGAATGTATAGACTCCCAGTGATTTCTTCCCACTGTGGAGGAAATTGAGAGAGCCTCCCTCCTACCTTGAAGCTGGCATCATTTGGGCTCTTTGTTGGAGGGTCCCGGGCCAGAAAAAAGGAGGCCACCTTTTTGTTTGCCCTTACTTTTCCCCCACCTTTTGCCCGAGTCTTTCCTAGCTTTGAATTGGCTTTGAGTAAATGAGACACGGAAAAAACTTTTTCCTCCTTTCTTCCTTAGCCTTAACTGGGAATTTCTTCCCCTTTTGCGCAGACCGTGATAACACCTGATCCAACCCTGGACCAAAGAGTAAGGAGCCCTCAAAGGGTAGGTCACAGAGACTAGATCTAGATGTGTGGTCCCCCTCCCACTTGTTGACTAAGATAGACCTCCCTGAGTTAAGGAGGGCTGCTGACTAAGCGGTTGTCCTGACTGTCTCCACTCCGCTAGATATGCCACTGCCTTGCCAATCACTTTTAGGGACTCCAACACCTGCTTGGTCTTGACACATGATCCATTAACCTACTCACCCAAGCATTTATATTTCTTGCAATGCAGGCGGATGCCAGCGCTGGGGCCATGGCAGCTGCATTTGCATCCCAGGCCCTGCGTAATAGTATAGATTTAAACAGAGAAAGTATTTCTCCTGCGCTCGTGAAAGCGGTATTAGTATGGAATGGTAGTACTTTCAAATGGTGGGAAGTAGAGGATGATCATGCCTGTCCCGCTGCCTCAACTAAACAGGGGTGGTCCAAAGAAGGCTGAGTGAAAGAAAGGAGTGGAAGAAAATATTACAGCGCACACATGCAAAAAAGACATTTACCTCAAGCAAGGCTAGTTTAAAACACCTAAGCATTTCTAGAAAAACATTTTCAAAAAATATGGGGATTTGGTCACACCATATTGCTATATGGTGCTAAGCCCACTTACTGCGACAAAGTACCCCATAATCAGTGGGTCCTACACTAATCCATGGAGTGGGAGAACCTGCATCTCTGAACCATGAGAGCATTGCACTCTTCTAAATGGGAGAATCATAAGGTCTCCACCCATGACACAAGTGGACACGAATTAAAAAGGTACTTATGTTATGTAGTGAGGTGCTCCGCACCCAAAAGGATTTGGTCAGAATCCATACAATATACAAACAAGATATTTGGGGGGCACACTCTAAAAAATGCATTAAAGATGGTGCAGCCATAAGACCATACAGCCTTGCTTGAGGTAAATGTCTTTTTTGCATGTGTGCGCTGTAATATTTTCTTCTACTGTATGGTCTTATGGCTGCACCATCTTTAATGCATTTTTTAGAGTGTGCCCCCCAAATATCTTGTTTAGAAAGGAGTGGAAGGCGCATGATCTAACGCTTGAATCAAGATGATACAATTTATTCTTATACAAAGTGGATAAATACAAAAAAAGTTACTACGTATTCATAAAAACTAGGTTACAAAGTATACATTAAAAGTTAGACATGCCCATACAAGGGCAAGTGCTCAAAAGTAGGCTGACGTGTTTCGAGGGGTTCCCTCTTCATCAGAGCCTTGGAAAACAAAAGAAAGTCTGTACAATGTGGTAGACCAACATACAGAGGAGTGGCTGATTGGGAGGTGTATCACAAAGTGAGTAATGGATTCTCCTTTACTCTAAATCTGTCCACATCACAGCACTCTACATAACGTAGAGAAATGATTTGTGTGTTTTTTGTTGTTGTTCCATATATGTCTGTCATTTGTACCTGTATTGGAGCTTGTAGGGAAGCTGCAGCCCACACACATCAGTTGGAAGCAATCTTTTCTGAGTGTTCTAAGATCCTCCCAGCAGAATGCTGCCTTGTGTTGTAAGGAAGGTTGTAGCTGTCTCCCAGGAAAAACTGCAATTAAACTCGTAGAATGAGCAGCAATGCCTGAGGGGGGGGTATTTCTCCCTTGGCCTTGTAGGCCTCCGTGATTGCCAATCTAAGCCATCTGCCCAGCATGCTTTTGTAAGCTTTCTCCCTTTTACGTGAGCCTGAGAATATCACAAAGAGTATTTGACCTTCTGAATTGTTTAGCGACTGTTATGCTGTGTACACACGACCGGACTTTCGACAGACTGAATCACGTCAGACTTTTCGACTGACTTTTCTACACACAATCACACCAAAGTCCGACGGATTAGACCGTGATGACCTACAACCGGACTAGAATAAGTAAGTTCATAGCCAGTAGCCAATAGCTGCCCTAGCGTCGGTTTTCGTCCGTCGGACTAGCATACAGACGAACGGATTTTTCTACCGGACTCGAGTCCGTAGGAAAGATTTGAAACATGTTCTAAATCTAAAGTCTGTCACATTTTCGACAGAAAAGGTCCACTGCAGGTCCGATGAAGCCCACACACAGTCGAATTGTCCGACAGATGGTGTACACGGCTTTAGAAAGTGTAACAAATATCTCCTCACATCCAGTGTGTGAAAAGCTTCTTCTCCTGGATTGGCAGGAGCTGAAGAGAAAGTTGGCATGACTATTTCCTGTGAGCGGTGAAAGGTGGGTCTGTTTGAAGGATCACTCTGCCAAAAAAATTGGGCCCAATTAGCCATTTTCCCTCCCCAGTGTCATGCGACTCGTTAGTGTTACAAGGTCTCAGGTGTAAATGGGGAGCAGGGGTGTTAAATTTGGTGTTATCGCTCTCATACTGGTCACTGGAAGTTCCACATGGCTACTCACAGTAAAGAAATCTCTTGAGGATCTGAAAAAAAAAAAAAAAAAAAGAATTGTTGCTCTACATAAAGATGGTCTAGGCCAGTGGTTCTCAACTCCAGGCCTCGGGACCCACCAACAGGCCAGATTTTAAGTATTACCTTGGGGAGTTGCAGACTAGAATACTGCAATCACTGAGCAGCAAGTGATATCACCTGTGATGTATTTCAGCTATCTTGCAAACCTGGCCTGTTGGTGGGTCCTGAGGACTGGAGTTGAGAACCACTGGTCTAGGCTATAAGAAGATTGCCAAGACCCTGAAACTGAGCTGCAGTGCAGCAGAAACTGTACCTGAGGTTTTTTTTTAACGCAATGCACTGCAACAAATGTCATGCATGTTGTGGTACGCTGTTGTGCGGGTGTGTTGCCCGCTACTGTATGAATGGCAACACACTGCACCAAGGTATGTACATTATGATAAAATGCATGTTTTACTGCCTGTTACAATAGTATATAAATATGCGGAGCACTAGTATAGGCTAGTAGAATAATCATATGCTCACTTGAAAGAAAATCACGCTCTACCTACCCACAAAAAGGACGATTTCTTGCTTTAGCTGCTGCACAACTGCACTTTGACACTATTGAAGTATGGCTGTTAATGTCACTTCTTACACGAGTCTTGGAAGCCCAATGGCCAATGTAGCAATTGACTCTCATTGCTTATAAAGCCTCTTAGCAGCAATGTTTTATCAAACGGAGAGCAGATCAAGAGGTGGACAGTGTAGCAATTCTCTATCCATCTCAGAATTCTAGGTACTTGTTACTATATTACCTAACCTACATGGAAAGAATACAACCTACATGGAAAGAATACAATCTCTCAAGGAAAACAAAACTAGACTTGGCACTTGTTTTGTCAAGCATTTTGTTCAAATTTTAGTTGTTCCTATTTTCTCTCATGTATAATATATTGTGATACTCTCCTTAACACAGTGCAACATATAGAAATAAGCCTTTTCATGGCACATCAACAGTCAACAGACCCAATACATTTTTCATGCCTAAAGAGAAGTGTAGCTTTTGTAGGAAAGAAACAACTGCAAATAAAATCAAGCATTTTTATATGTGAAGGTTATACAGATACAGGCCAAGCAGAGCAAGGCAGCAGGGCTAACCACCATTTCATTATAATGCTAACAAACACACTGAGAATGAGTGATACAGATGAAAGGAAATCCAGTTGCATTCTATTACCATGTAATAAACAACTGGAAAAGAATGATTCTACCTGACAATCGGAATTATTTATTTTGTACATTAAAGCAGACCTTCTGTCATTTTTTCAACTTTCCATTGATTAAATCTTCTGTCCTTGTTGTTTTAACTTTGGATAGTAGAACCTTTTTTTTTTTTCTGCCAGTAAATACCTTTTACTGCCCACTTCCTGTTTCTTGTCTGGTAAAAAAGCCTAGGCTTATGACATCATGCACAGCTGTCACGCTCCCTCTCCTGAGAGTTTGCCAGAAAGGGAGGTGGGATGAGTCATAGGAGTGCCAATCACAGCTGCAGGGCTGCAGAGCTGGTGGTGTGCCTCTGTGTGTTTGTGTAAATCCAGGAAGTGAACAGGCAGCAACTTCAGCTGCCCACAGTTAAAATGGTTGCAGCCAGACTCAGTGGGGGAAGATTTCTGCAGCATATTTGGCAAGTACAGAATCACAGTATATATAAAATAATATGCAAAGTGGTTGGAGGGAAGCTTCAGAATGGTAAAGATATTTTATTTCAAATTATGTGAGCAGACTGCAGTTCCTCTTTAAGTAAATACAACTGATTTTGTTTTCTGTTTAATTTTTGGTAGGAAAGCATTAAAAAGCATAATCAAATATACTTTGTCAAAAACATTTTGGAATATTCTTTTGCCGAGTTGCAAAAGACTAACAAAAAAGCAAGAAACTAGTTCATAAATAAGGATGGAGTAATCTGTGGGAGGGGGCTCCAAGAGGACACAGAAGTGCTAGTGGTAAAATGGTATCTAATCAAGGTACAAAGCAACAACTTCAGCGTAGAGTAACCAACTCCTCTGAAGAGGTGGGGTGAATGGCAACAGTATTATCAAAGTCTTTTTTAATAGCTCCCATTTTAATGGCCACAGCAAATCCTTGCAACATCTCATCACACCCGAGTCCTTGCATGTGTAAACCAACCACCTGGAAAATAAAATGGCACACTTTTAACCAATGTAAATTATTTCCTATTACAAATTTGTAGTAAATATTTCAATACACATATACGATACACACATACATATATACAAACATACACCACACATTTATACACTTACATTATACATACATATAGCACAACAAACCATTGACACAAGCAGGATTTAGGTTGCATCTTATTCAAAGCCCCTTACTTACAGCACTGACACCTTCAAAACTCAAAATTCCCAAGCAACACAACTGAGCATCAGATACATAGAAGAATATGGTTTTGGGGGGACTGAAAGACTACAAGCTTAAGGGCCAATACGTTTACATAATTTGTTGCCATTTTCCTCCCACATCCCATCCTTACCCTTTCTATGGGCTTTAGATTAGCCAGTGACCTCAACAGGCTGTAACTTTCCTCTGCATCACATTGCAAATGACACAGAGTCACAGGGGAAGCCTAGGAATATACAGTTGTGCTCATAAGTTTACATACCCTGGCAGAACTTATGATTTCTTGGCCATTTTTAAGAGAATATGAACGATAACACAAAAACTTTTTTCACTCATGGTTAGTGTTGGCTGAAGCCATTTATTATCAATCAACTGTTTACTCTTTTTAAATAATAATAGCAACAGAAACCACACAAATGACCCTGATCAAAAGTTTACATACCCTTGTGATTTTGGCCTGATAACATTCACACAAGTTGACACAAAGGGGTTTGAATGGTTAATAAAAGGTAACCATCCTCACCTGTGATCTGTTTGCTTATAAAAAGTCTGTGTGTGTGTGTGTGTATGTATGTGTGTGTATATAAAAAGGTCAATGAGTTTCTGGACTTAGGACAGACCCTTGCATCTTTCATCCAGTGCTGCACTGATGTTTCTGAATTCTGAGTCATGGGGAAAGCAAAAGAATTGTCAAAGGATCTGTGGGAAAAGGTAGTTGAACTTTATAAAACAGGAAAGGCATATAAAAAGCTATCCAAGGAATTGAGAATGCCAATCAGCAGTGTTCAAACTCTAGTCAAGAAGTGGAAAATGAGGACTTCTGTTGAAACCAAATCACGGTCAGGTAGACCAACTAAAATGTCAGCCACAACTGCCAGGAAAATTGTTCGGGAAAAACAAAGAAAAACCCACAAATAAATTCAGGTGAAATACAGGACTCTCTGAAAACATGTGGTGTGGCTATTTCAAGATGCACAATAAGGAGGCACTTGAAGAAAGATGGGTTGCATGGTCGAGTCGCCAGAAGAAAGCCATTACTACGCAAATGCCACAAAGTATCCCACTTATAATACACCAAACAGCACAGAGACAAGCCTCAAACCTTCTGGCACAAAGTCATTTGGAGTGATGAGACCAAAATTTAGCTTTTTGGCCACAACCATAAACGCTACATTTGGAGAGGAGTCAACAAGGCCTATGATGAAAGGTACACCATTCCTACTGTGAAAAACGGAGGTGGATCGCTGAAGTTTTGGGGATGTGTGAGCTACAAGGAACTGAGCACTGGAAATTTAGTCAAAATTGATGGCAAGTATGTTATCAAAAAATACTGGAGGAACATTTGCATTGATCAGCCAGGAAGCTGCGCATGGGACGTACTTGGACATTCCAACATGGCAATGATCCAAAACACAAGACCAAGTCGACCTGTCATTGGGTACAGCAGAATAAAAAGTGAAGGTTTTGGAGTGGCCATCTCAGTCTCCTGACCTCAATACCATTGAGCCACTCTGGGAAGATCTCAAAACGTGCAGTTCATGCAAGACAGCCCAAGAATTTACAGGAACTGGAGGCTTTTTTGCCAAGAGGAATGGGCAGCTTTACCATCTAAGAAGATAAAGAGCCTCATCCACAAATACCACAAAAGACTTCAAGCTGTCATTGATGTTAAAGGGGGCAACACACCTTATTAAGAACTGGGGTATGTAAACTTTTGATCAGGGTCATTTGGGTAGTTTCTGTTGCCATTATGATTTAAAAAGAGTAAACACAGTTGATTGATAAAAAATGGCTTCAGCCAAAAACTAACCATGAATGAAAGAAAAGTTTGTGTGTTATCATTCATATTCTCTGAAAAATGGCCAAGAAATCATAAATTCTGCCAGGGTATGTAAACTTATGAGCACAACTGTATCCCCTCATACTGACCTGGATCACATGCTGATCTGAGTAAGTACCTAGGCAGAGAAAGTACTAACAATTGGTTGCTTGGGTTTGGGAGCTACAAAGAGTACCATGGGAAAGCAGGTTAAGCATCAGAGATCTAGACTGTTTGTATAGTGTGATATTGGTGGATTTAATTAAACAAACTCAAAGTTCAACAGGAAAAACAGTTGCCCAAGCAGGGGTTTTCCACAGTCAAAACAGGTAACAAAAAATGCAGAACCATCTGACTCTCCCTTCAGCAGTGCCGCTGCTTAGGCCTTAACCTTGGTTTTTGACTGGTCCCTCAGACCATCTTACACGGTACCTCTGTGTTTGTTCAGCTTTCCCAGCTCTCCTGGCTCTCTCACCCATTTCAGTTGCAGCACCCTGCTGCATGGGCTTACTCCCTAGCCTCTAGATAGGTGATCTCTTTACAACCCAGGTTCTCGCACTCCTCTGAGACCTCCAGATTCCATCAGTCCCCCTGAACTTGACTAGTCATCTTCGCTCTCCCAGTCCTCTAGACTCTCTTAGGCTTCATGAACATTACAGCTCCTATTTTTTTGCCAAAGCTCCTAAACTAAACTCCATAAAACTCCATTTACACACAGGCTTTTTGCAGAGTTTAGCAGCTTGTGCAGTTAGGGGAGCTTTAACCTCCCTCAACCACCCTCTCCTGAAGGCAGAAGAATCGTGTTCAGGAAAGGAACGTTTTGACCACTAGTCGGAAAACGCAGCAAAATCCCAGCAAAATTTTGATGTGTATTGTGTTTTCTGGTGGTCAGCAGTCAGGCTAGGTGTACATGAAGCTCTAGCTGTCTCGACCGTCTGAGCCCTATGGACATGGAATCTCTCCTCCCCATCATGGAATACTGTCTCTTGCGTGGAGCACACATGTCCCCTAACAGGAGCCCTGAGCTATGCCCAAGCCTGTTATTATAATGGATGTACACACCTGCAGACTCAGCCTGCTGGCCTTCTACAGGACCTGAACACTTACATAATTCTTCCCTCCCAAATCTTTGAATTCCCCAAACTCCAGAATCCACTCTGGGAATACCAAAACTTAAAGAGAGTTGAAAAACCAAGTTTCTCTGTTCAGAATCAATAGTCCAGATTTGGCACTCTGCATATGTGCAAACCCTGTGTCATATGTACTTCCATTTTCACAGTGGCAGGGCCTCGCACTGTCACAACATATATGTGTTTATAAATGCTACTGACAGTTTATAGATGAGGTGTATTATAAGGTAAGAACAGTTTATCAGTTAACTGAATAAACAATAATATAATTTTGGGTTATAGACCTGAAACAGTATTGTGGCATCTATTAGTAAATGATGGGAGGAAGGGTTATTAAACACCATGGAATTTTAGCAAATAGAAAGGTTTCCCCCAGAGGAACAGAGCACTGAAAGATGCTGCTATTTTAGTCCTTTTCATTTGCAGGATACATTCATTAAGCTAATTTACATAATATGATCTTGGAAAATTGATCTGTGCTAATTTAATTAAAACAAGGGCAAATATAAATATGACCTAATTCAACACTTTCCAGTAGGGGATTTGTGTAGATGTCTAAAAACTGAACAGTCTACAAAAACTGCCTTTCTTATCCCTGTTGGGTGGACTGCAGCTGAGCAACACAAGTTAGCCCTGCCTGCTCTGCTATTTCAATGCACAAATATTTTGTATTTATTTTTAGTAAACTAGATATTAAACATGAATATTTCATATTTACTATTTGCAGCCAACAGGTGGTGTCATCAAGTTATTTCTTGATACGCAATTGCACACTCATTGCACTACTTTGCAACTAGCTGAATAAAGTTGGAAAAAGGATACACGCCCCTCTCTCTCTCCAATTCTTATGGCCCTCACAGCTTCAGTTTGTTAGCAGTCAAAAATAAGCAGCCACTGCTGGGCTGTCCGATTAGAAAGCACTGAATCATAGATCAGTGAGTGAATCATCACTCTATATCTAAAGTTTATGTGTAAAATAAAGCTTAGAAAGGCGTCATGAAAAAATAGTACAAAAGATTTGTTTATACATTAGTAAACTTAAAAAACAATTATAGTTTCCTTTTAAATGAGTCAAATATTGCAGCTTACCAATCATCAGTGGCAGTGCGTCCATTAGGGGTGTCGCCCCCTCTGTGTAGAATGGATAGATTCATGCATAGCATAAATCTATCCATGGCCGCTGTAGCCACTCCCTATTCAGGCGCCTGAATTACAGCGGTGGGGGGTGTTTTTTTGAAGCACCTGATTAGAGCCATAGGCCCTAATAGGCTTCAAAAAAGGTGCACTCGGAGCGCAAAGCATTGCGCTCGCAGTCCACCCAGGTGTGTTAGAAAAGCAAATTAATATTCGCCTAACACTGAACCGCCTCTCAGCCAATCAGGAGGCACGGGTCTAATACCCGTCACCTGATTGGCTGAAGGCACAGGTACTCCGATTGGACGCCTACAAGGAAGAAGAGACAAATTGAGGACACAGGAGCCGTCACTTGGCAGCCTGATCCTCCACCAAGATGGGGTAAGTACCGGGCAGTCAGCGAGCGGGTGGGGGCACAAGTGACTGCATATGATGGGGCACAAGTGGCTGCGGAGTTCCACCCAAAAGTGGAACTATCGCTTATATGCTTTCTCCTGTTTTTGACAGGTCCCCTTCCCAACTTCCAGAGACGGGCCACTGGCCTGATCTCTGGGGAGTTTGGCCCTCCTCCTTCCCCCGCCGCCGGCACCAGGACCAGGGGATCAGAGAAGAGGAGGTTTGGGGCTGAAGGTAAATACAAATCTGTTTGCGATTTAAAAAAAAACTAAAACCAAACAAAAAATAAACTAAGCCTTTACAAACACTTTAAATGTGACAAACCAAGGAAGCCTCCATTATCTCACCTTTTCTTCTTTGTCAATGCAGACCAACTTCATGATGCATTTTGTTTTCCTCTTGGTAACAGCATGGTACATTGGTGAAAAAGAGGTAGTGTAAATCTTGACATTATCTCTGCCCTTGGCCTGTACTGCTTCCTCTACAAGGGAAATATAATCAGGAAAAAGTTAGATGATTATGGTTAACATTTTGGAGATTTCATTCCCCACCAAGCAGATATTGTAGAAAATGTCTGTGGTAATGCAAAATTCAGGACGAATTTAAAGAATTACTGAACAGTAACTTTTCATGTAACGAATGCGATAGTAAATTCTCTATGGTAAAAGAAAAAAGTAAATTCTCAATTTTTAAGCACTTTCAGCAGTGGAGGTGATCACTTACTGAGTATTCAGCTTCTTATTCCTTGCCTATGTTCCTACTTTAAAGTGGCTGCACACTGATAATGCTCCTCCCGCTGATCATACCGACAAGCTGCTCCTTAATGCGGTATGCTGACAGCTTTCCTCCATAGATAGAGCACTGTTCTTGGCTTTGCCTTGCTAACACTGCCCTGTCCTGATCCTGTCTGACATACTAAGGCAGGCTGCATGATGGGCAATGGTAGGCTGCTGGGCACTGGTGAGGGACAGGCAGGCTGCAAATGATGGGCACTGGTAGGCTGCTGGGCACTGGCAGGCTCAATTTAAAAGGAACCTGGTGAGGCTGCATTGATCTCCTGTACCACGTCTGTAGTCTCTGACCATCTCCCGTACCACGTCTGAGGTCTCTGACCATCTCCCGTACCACGTCTGCGGTCTCTGACCATCTCCTGTACCACGTCTGCGGTCTCTGACCATCTCCTGTACCACGTCTGCGGTCTCTGACCATCTCCTGTACCACGTCTGCGGTCTCTGACCATCTCCTGTACCACGTCTGCGGTCTCTGACCATCTCCTGTACCACGTCTGCGGTCTCTGACCATCTCCTGTACCACGTCTGCAGTCTCTGACCATCTCCTGTACCACGTCTGCGGTCTCTGACCATCTCCTGTACCACGTCTGCAGTCTCTGACCATCTCCTGTACCACGTCTGCAGTCTCTGACCATCTCCTGTACCACGTCTGCAGTCTCTGACCATCTCCTGTACCACGTCTGCAGTCTCTGACCATCTCCTGTACCACGTCTGCAGTCTCTGACCATCTCCTGTACCACGTCTGCAGTCTCTGACCATCTCCTGTACCACGTCTGCAGTCTCTGACCATCTCCTGTACCACGTCTGCAGTCTCTGACCATCTCCTGTACCACGTCTGCAGTCTCTGACCATCTCCTGTACCACGTCTGCAGTCTCTGACCATCTCCTGTACCACGTCTGCAGTCTCTGACCATCTCCTGTACCACGTCTGCAGTCTCTGACCATCTCCTGTACCACGTCTGCAGTCTCTGACCATCTCCTGTACCACGTCTGCAGTCTCTGACCATCTCCTGTACCACGTCTGCAGTCTCTGACCATCTCCTGTACCACGTCTGCAGTCTCTGACCATCTCCTGTACCACGTCTGCAGTCTCTGACCATCTCCTGTACCACGTCTGCAGTCTCTGACCATCTCCTGTACCACGTCTGCAGTCTGACCATCTCCTGTACCACGTCTGCAGTCTCTGACCATCTCCTGTACCACGTCTGCAGTCTCTGACCATCTCCTGTACCACGTCTGCAGTCTCTGACCATCTCCTGTACCACGTCTGCAGTCTCTGACCATCTCCTGTACCACGTCTGCAGTCTCTGACCATCTCCTGTACCACGTCTGCAGTCTCTGACCATCTCCTGTACCACGTCTGCAGTCTCTGACCATCTCCTGTACCACGTCTGCAGTCTCTGACCATCTCCTGTACCACGTCTGCAGTCTCTGACCATCTCCTGTACCACGTCTGCAGTCTCTGACCATCTCCTGTTGTATGTCCCCAGTCTCTGACCATCTCCTATACCATGTCCCCAGTCTCTGCCCATCTCCTGTATAAAAATATTTTTTAAAAACAGTCATTTTTGGCATCGGTCATTTTCGGCATCGGTCATTTTTGGCCTAGTGTATTTTTCATTTTCGGTATCGGCACCAAAAAACCCATTCGGTGCACCCCTAATAGGCACTATTACTCCTTCTACTGAGCACAGATGCCATGTAATTTTTTTACTCCCACCAAGCCTCTCATTGACACTGGGGGGCATTTTTTACTCCCATTGGCCACTGTCAAGCTCCCCTAAAATCTGAAAGATAGTAATGTGGCACTTGAGTTCAAAAGTCTGTAGACCCCTGCCCTAGACTAAGAGACACTTCCAGCGACCCCCTGTAATAACAGACACCGACACTAGTGCTGAAAGATGGCCAGCACAAATGATCAGCCACAATCCCCAAAGACTGATAGAGAACACCAGCAAGCAAAAGAAACATCCCACTTCCCTCTCCCTGGATTGATGGCTGCTTTTTTTTTTTTTTCACTGCACAGATGCTCCAGTCCTGCATTACCCCTACATAGACAGCAATCCATAAAAAAAAAAAAAATATGTACCTTATATTTTATTTTAAGCATTCAATACAAAAATCTTTACAGGAATCAGGTACTGAGGAAATATGTAGGCTGCCGTTGCTGACCTCATTCTGAACATGCCGATTGCCTGGCTGTGAATGACTTTAAATACTTTGAGTCAATGACCTGGACAATGTACATAGCCAGTGAAATCAGCAAGTGGTCAAACACTGAATCAATGGAGCAACCAGGCAAGTAGAACTTTCAGAAGTAGAAGTCAACAGTGACAGTAATTCTTTTTGCATGCTTTGTTTTATCTTCTACATTTTACAGACCATCTTCTATATAATCTACAGCAAGACCCTGTACAGTACTTTTCTAAACAAGATCTGCTTATTGTATATATACAGTACTTCTTACCTTCTGTAAGGCCAACAGTCCCAATTGGAGGGTGGCTAAAGACCACTGTTGGGATATTGTTATAGTCAAGCTTGGAATCCTCTTGCCCTTCAAATAATCTGTGAGCCAATCTTCTTCCAGCTGCAATGGCAACTAAAAGTGGAATACATGAATATAATATTGATATTTATGCTGAAATCATAATAATTACCAACCAGTATTACTGATAAGGGTGATGTTACATAAAAAAGTGTTTTAGGACTATGACAAGACTTTTTTTTAAATGTGAGGCACTATGCTCAAAACCCAACCGAAGTAAAAAAAAAAAAATATAATATAATATGCCTAATGCTATAATTATGCTATAATATGCTTCCATGCAATTCTTCTTTACTTAAAGTTTTCCAAAATACAGAATGTGCAGGCGTGCAAGCCACTGTACAGTATCGAGCATGAACTGCTCTTCATCAGGTTTCTCTGGCTGTGTGTGTGAAGACACTGATAGGAGTTCTTTCATTTATGTACAACCCAACAAGTGCCACACAGGTGTATAATCTCATCATCACAATTGGCTGCAATCAATGATGATGGATTAACCCCATCCAATTACTGATAATAAAGAAAACCAGTGTATGCTGTGAATCAGTGAGATAGCATATATACAAAATACTACATATATACATAAATACAATAGATATTCCGTATCCAAAGCTCATGTACCATCAGGATATTTAAATTAGTGGCATAAGATATTGTCAAAAAATAATTCATGTATGCAGTTTCCCTAATTTTAATCTGACATTTGTTTCAATATTCATCCAAAGTGTATAACCAATTGCAAACTTTCAAAGTAGGGAAAATGATCAAGTGGACCCAAGGATACAAAAATAACACACACCTATACATTGTTAATATGCATATGTATATATTATAAAACCTTCCCGTCTCTGCATACCTATAGCAATATAGATCATAGTCTCTGTTCATCCCCTTGGGGTGCAGAGACTGTAATCTATTGATCCACCATACCTCCCGCTTTTTAAGTTTCAAAATTCTGTCACCTCCTCTCTTATCACGGAAAACCTCCTCCAATACCATGAAGCGCAATTCTAATTTCCCGGGACTTATTTGATTTTTTGATACCATCTTACACACGCATCCCTGTCCTGTACATATTAGGTTTCAGAAGGACAGTCGGTTGTCACCAGGACGCCACATTGTTTCAGGGAGGGATTCTATTTTTGTTCCTATAGCACAATTCCTGGATAAAGTATTGTCACCCCTTGTGAAAAAGACCAGATCATATATTAGGGACACCAATTAATTTTTATTGAAAATCAGAGAACTACCCCATTGCCATGAAGATTGGATTCTTGTGACTTGGGATGTTACAAGTCTGTATACATCCATCCCACACAGAGCAGGCATTGAGTCTAAACAGATACTGTCAGGAGTACTCTGAGGCACAGATTCTACTTTTTGAGAAATTATTTGATGTCGTACTGCATAACAATTATTTCATGTTTAAAGATCAGTTTTTCATACAGTTAACTGGAGTTGCGATGGGCAACAGAGAGTACAAAAATCCTATTGATCTGTTTTTAGACTCAAACAATGAAGCTCACCATTCTTTTTCTCTATGGATTTGATCCAAAGTGCCCTCTTGTAGTCCCTTCTGGGATTTGGAGTTACCTTTTCAAAAAGTTCTACTCCCCTTAATTTAGTAAAGTGGAACCTTGCACAGTGTTTCCAATCCTGTGTCTCCGGTCTATAAGGTCACAAAATATAAGATATAACATGGCTTTCTAATCTTTCTGCTTGAGAGTGGGGAGAATATATGTCACTCTGCTTAAGTTGCCTGCCAACCAACATGCAGGACAGTCATATACACTGGGGTGGAGTGTTACAGAGCGTGTGCTAGCATGGAAAAGCTGTGTCCTTTACAAAGTGGCCCCTTTATTTTTTAGAGGTTTAGACTGTTTTAAATAAATACACAGGTAAAGTAAAAAATCTGCTTTGTAGTTCCAGAAGAAAGGGCAATGTGATCTTGTCAGCTGTGCACAGTCGGTAAAAAATAGCAAAGAATATGGTAAGAAAAAAAAAATTAAAAAATCAGAGATGTAATGCAGCGCCACATATCTTTATCTGTGGTCACAGACATTTCTTGTACCTTCTATAGGCAGTATTTGATTAAATCATTTCCTTAGCACTTAAACTTGCCAAAATACATAGAGTACTGTATATACTTCTTTGATAAAAGGATTGTGGTGCATAAATAAAAGAGAATTATTACCAGGGGTCAATAGTGCTCTTCCACATACATCCCCTACAGCATAAATTCCCTTTCGACTGGTGTTCTGGAACTCATCCACTACAATGTGACCTTTTTCATCTAACTGAATACCCTGTAGGATAAAACAATTACACACTGAACCAAAATTCAGAATCTATAATTATGAAAAACATATCTTAAAAGGATCAATAAACATTATATATTTTTTTTTTTTTTAATAACAAACATGTTATACTTACCTCCACTGTGCAGCTTGTTTTGCACAGAGTGGCCCTGAACCTGGTCTTCTGGGGTCCCTCGGCGGCTGTCTCGGCTCCCCCCCGCAAGGACTCAACACTTTCATGCAAGCTCCCTCGCATGGTGTTGAGTGCTTGCAGGCGAGCTCCCGTGATACAGCCAGCGGCCATAGCCGCTCACTGTATCACTCGGCCCCGCCCCCCGGTGCGCCGCGTAATTGGATGTGATTGACAGCAGCGCGAGCCAATGGCTGCGCTGCTTTCAATCCATCCACTGTAACCAATCGATGGCCAGGCTGAGCGGCGAAGAGGATGCCGGGGGCGAGCGTGGGACTTTTGAGGGGTCAGGTAAGTAAAACGGGGGGGGGCTGGTATTAAATGCATTAAGGTGAAAAAACAACCCCTTTAAAATAAGGCCTGTTTTACACAGGCTTCAGCTTATACAAAGAACAGTGTGAACAGCAAGCTCTGGCAAAGCATTTGCAGAGCTTTCAGCAAGTTTTGTTGAAGCCTTTAATGTACCCTTCAGCTCCAATTTGTAAATGTTGAACACAGATCCTAATGGGAGTGTTGATTGCCACTTTAAACAAGCTGCTAACAGGCTTCAACACTTCTTAAAGCTTGTTGAAAGTCTGTTGAAGTCTGTTATCAGCTTGCTTAAAGTGGCAATCAACATGCCCATTAGGATCTGTAATCCATATTTACAAACTGGAGCCGAATGGTACTTTAAAAGCTTCAACAAAGCTTGCTAAAAGCTTTGCAAATGCTTTGTCAAAGCTTGCGGTTCACACTGCTCTTGTACAAGCTAAAGCATGTAGGAAACAGGCCTTTGTTTATTTATTAAAATAAACATAAAAGGTAATATCTTTCATTGGAACTAATACATTCAGGGCCAGTGCTGGTTCACACTTGAATTGCAAAGGAACACGGTCTGCGTTCCTGTGCGATTCAGTGTGGGGTGATTTTCAGCCCATTCATGCACTACTTTAAAAAACACACTGCAACCAGATCACATGGTACAGCAGATCCAGTGCAGGCAAGCACACTGCATTGGCAATCTGCGTTTGGGGTGTTGTTAGAAATACATTGACACCCACAGCAGATAGCATACCCAGTGCGTTTTGAACGTGGTGCAGGAAACACAGATTTTCGGCACCACATTCTGGTGTGAACAGGCCCTCGAAAAAAATTGTATTTTTTGTTAAAGTGTTTGTAAACAACAAAAAAAAAAATGTAAATATATTATATATATATATATATATATATATATATATATATATATATATATATATATATATATATATATATATATATATATATATATATATATATATATATATATTAATATATATATATATATTATTCCTTTAAAGCATGTTAAAAAGCACAGTGCTTGTGCCATATAATTTGTTCCTTTGTATGATGCGAAATACCTGGCTGATCCTGCCGGTTCCTGTGTCCCCATCTTTGACCACGATAATCAGGACTCCTGACCCATGATACCGTGGTCAGATTACGTGCCTCTGTCATCACACTGTCTGCTCTCTCCTCTCTGCCTCTCCCGCTCCCTTCCTGCCTGTCAATTCTAATGCCTGTGTGTGAGAGCGATCTCCTCCAGCCCCTCTCCCCTACTGCTCTTGACCCTGTCACTTGAAATACCTTTGAAAAATAACTTGCATCCCCTCTGTTTTATCGAGATCTTTACTACTAGGTGTCCATTCGTTTAAAACGAAAAAATCGTAAATTCCTTATCTCACAACGGTCACATGGCATTCCTCTGCTGGCCGGCTGATGTCAGAGGGTTATCTCAGCCCCTCCCTTTGCATTCTTTTTCCGAGCATAGGAAAGACACTGACAACAAGTTATTGCTGTGAGATGAGGTACTTACAATTAGAATTTAAAAAAACTAGTGCTATAGTTCTTGATAACACAGAGGGGATGGCAGTGTTTTATCATCCTGACTTATAAAAATTATCTGCCAGAAAAAGATCTATGAAATGCCATAATATTTTCAGTGTTTTAGGCTTTTATTTTAATAAGTAGGTTCTTACCAGGTAGTTCAGGTTCAAACCCTCAGTGTTTGGATCTCTTCCAATAGCCCACAGTAGGCAGTCAACATCTTGGATTGTTCTCACTGTTGGCTTGCGTCCTGGCACAGAGCACTGTACACTGATCTCTAGACCTTTATCAGTCTTTTTAACAGATTTTACCTACAGAAAACAACAAAGCCCCAAATGTTTTAAAAAAAAATTTAAAAAAAAGTAGAGGGCTATAAAGCTCTGTTTTGTTAACAGTTGCATGTTTCCAAATACAGTACGTAGCAAAAGAAACAATGAACAGTCTTCCAGAACCTTGAACAGCAACACCTCAACCACAACCATCTAAATCCCCACCCCCAACCTCAACTAGGGTTCCTCCAGATGCTGGTAGGGTTGTCTTGATCTGTGGCTTGTTGGCCTCCCATTTAATGGTGCCTACATAGTCCCGGCATGGAGCCTGGTGCAACCAGAACCTAATCCAAGCATGCAGCCTGGGTGGCCAAGAACACCACTTGGCAGAGCTACCAAAGGGTGGCATTCCAACCACCACTGTACGGAGGGCATTCTTCCCCCCCATTGTACGATTTCATGTCAGCAGGGGTTCCCAAACACCTATAATTTTTTCAAGGGTTTGTTTGGATAAAATGGTTGAGAAAGACTGGCTAAACTGTTAATATAGCACAGACATAATTCAAACCAATTATATATCTTCTAATAGTATTGTTTCTGAAGCATCAAGTTGGTAGTTTCCAAACAGAGTACTAGGTCTTAGGTGTAAAATCCACCAATCTCACTCCTGCTACCCTTTTACCAGCATAAAAGGCAGATTTAGTAATTCAGCTGCAGGAGAAGATGGGGCAGCAAGAGAGCATGGGCAAGGTTTTTATAAGAGGATCAGGGTATACTCTTTGCAGAGACACTGTCACGTTGCCTTGCATTGGCAAGTTGATAGGGTCTCTTTTAGGGCTGCACCTAACGATTATTGATTGATCAATTAGTTGGCTGATTATTGTTTCGATTGATCGGATATTACTCTTAAAAAAAATGTGATGTGTAATTTAGTTAATATATAAAGTTTAAAGAAAAAAAAAAAAAATTTATTCTTAAATATATCTCTGTGCAGTACTAAATCTAAATAACCAACTATATGGTTGTAGAGCAAAAGGGTGGGGGTCAAATCGACGTTTCTTTTCGACCACAGTGACGGGAAAATTCGAAGGAGCAGAATAGAAAACTTCTTGGTCAAAGGAATTTTCATACAGCGCATGTGGTTTTCGTTCAGAAATGACATTGATGTTAAAACTAAAATGTAAAAAGCAAGTGAAATATTTAAAAAACATTCTTTCATTCAGTCAATGTACAAAGATATTTCCTATGAAGATTCTCATCTGAAAATCGATACGTGTATGGCCAGCATAAGGCTCGGTTCACACCTATGCAGTTTGCTTTTGATCCATTTCTGCAGTGTTATTTGCTGTATGTTTTTGCATTTTTTTAAGCTTTTTTTTGGTCAAATTGTTGTTGGGCAGATTAAAAAACGCAAATTGCGGAAAAAATGCATTTCCATTGAAGTTTATTGAACCAAACAAGTAAAAAAAGCACTGTTTTGTCCTTGACCCTTTCCAAATACGCAGCGGCTGAAAGAAGCATAGATGTGAACCTGTTCCATAGGAAACCGTGTTGAATGAACTGTAGTGCGTTTCTGCACAAAGCACCAAAAAATGTATAGGTGTGAACCAGGTCTAAGACGTTTAGTAGAAGCGGCATGCTTTTTTTTGCATCACCTGTCATAATGGGGTTAAGAAAACTAAAATTAGCCCTTTATAGTACAAAAAGAGCAGAAGTAGGATATATGGGCATTTTACTAGGAGTCAGACATGAAGCTATATGAAGGGGGTAAGGGAGATATAAATATTTTATATTAAAAGTAGTACTAAAAGCTGAGACTTTTTTTTAATGGATATGATCATTTTAAATATAATTGCACAATACTGGTAAAAGTTTACTTTAAATGTAATTGTAAAGCCTTATATTACCTCAAGTCTATCAGTCTCCACCTTCTCTGGGTTCAGATGCTGATCTTCCCTGCACAGAGTCTTTAAAGTGATTTTTTTTAAAACAACAAACATGTTATACTTACCTGCTCTGTGTAATAGTTTTGCACAGAGCAGCCCTGATTCTCCACTTCTGGGGTCCCCCCACCGACGCTTCTGGCTCCTCCTGCCTTCAGAGTGCCCCTATAACAAGCTGCAAAGTATTGTATAGAGTGCCCCTATAGCAAGGTTAAAAACCTTCTGCCTTCAGAACCACTCACTTCCTGCCCAGGACTACATGTCCCATGAGGAATTGCTCCTCACACATTCACAAGTTCTCAGGCACTTACTGAATGTACGGATGGTGTACCGAGCTCTATGTGTGCTGCACTGTATTTCCTGATATGTAAACAAATAATGCATTCTGTGTGCAGGCCAACTAATTGGCTGGCCGATCAATTATGAAAATGGTTAACTATTTTCATAATCGATTAGTTGTCGATCAATCAATTGTTTCGGCCCTAGTCTCTTTAAATGGACAACCTCAGAAAGAAGACTAAAATCGCACAAAATTGCAGGAAAAAAATGCGATATCACGTTTTCTGATTTCTGTTAGTAAAGCTATTTAACAATTGCATCACAGTGGAAAGTTATAGAAACACACTAGTTCTTAAAATTACCTCTGCATATTTCCAAACATCAACACCTGCATTTTCAAGCTCTTCTGTGCAGTTTGTGCTAATCATGGAATCAAATGTCCTCAGCACCTGTAATAACATGAAAATGACATCAATAAATTTGATCGCTTGGTAATTATTATCAATAATTAAATCAAAAGGGTGCTGTATGTAAGCACTTATAAAACTATGATGGTCCTTCTAAAGCCTTTACGATAGTACATGAAGCAGCGGCCAGTCCATAAGGGGCGCCACCCCCCTAATCTCTATGCGCTGGCCCCTAATCTCCTTGCGGGGTGCCAGATGCATAGAGTTCTACAAGGTTTTTTGTTTTGTTTTAAGCACACGATTAGAGCCGGAGGCAATAGTTGGCTTCAATTAGACTCTAATTGGCTTCCAATTGGGCTTGGGTGCAGAGCACTGCGCCCCGAGCCCACCCACTTGTGACATTAGCGAATAAACATTTGCTATTGTCTTCCTGCTTCTCCTCCCGGCCAATCAGGACAGGAAGTTGGTCCTAAGACCGGATTGGTCAGGAGGAGAAGAGACCAGATTGGCCTGGAGGAGAAGCCAGGGAAGCTGCCCATGACCGGGATGGGGTAAGTGCGGGACTGGCGGGCTGACAAGCTTGTTTGCGCCCCCCCCCAAAAAAAAATGGAGCACCAGTCGCCACTGAGTACATGTATATATGGGAATTGACAAAAAAAAAAAAAAAAAAAAGGAAAGGAAAAACATATTTACTTGTTTCACTCATTAGAAGAATAATGTTGTCTTTTACTCTTTTCACGTAACCTATTGGCTTTACTAAGACTGTGCAAAGTACAGCAGGCAATAGCAACCAGTCAAACAATCTTCTGTAGTCAAATAACTTAAATTTTAATTCACTCTTTGAACTATTGGCACATCATCATTGCCACAATCAGACTAGATATCCGCTCCCTCTTAGAGAAATGAGCAGAGATGTACATTAGTACCCCTTAACCATTCCCACAAATAGTTAAGAGCAGAAAAGAAAAAACACACACACACACAAAAAAAATCCAATAATAAAAATACATACATACTTACCAGCTTTTAAAATAAAATGAATGACTGTCCCCAGAAGTAAATATAGCATCAGTCATAGCACCCAGCAAAGTATTCCACATCAGTGACAACCATCCATCAATTTGTACACAACGCTACTAAATGACAGATTTCCATGGGGGAATCCCAGGTGAGGTCAGTGACCAAATTTAGTCAATGATGTCACTTTAGATTACTGGTGGTATTACCAGCCAGGAATCTGTCTTTAAGGCCTCATGCACACTGGACGTTATAAAAAAAATGGCAGTAGCGTTAGCTGTAGAATGAGTTTTTTTTTTTTTTTAGCAAAACTATATTCCTACATAAGCTTATGGCTCAAAAACGCTGATAAACACCGAATGGCCAAGTTTTTAAGCTTTTATCAGAGTTAGAGCGTTTTTACAGCGTGGACACATAGGATATCATGCTAGAGAGGTTACTGGCTGCAAAAAAAAACAACAAAAAAAAACAAAAAACGCCTGAAGCCAAAAGCAGCAGCTGTAAAAACATCCAGTGTGCATGAGGCCTTAGTGGTAGTGCAACGTGTAATGCCCACCTGACTTTCATCACTACTGACTTACAACTGCCAGTAAACTTAACATCAATGTATTCAACCAATACTAATTATACGTAAGGTTATTCTTGATGATGATACAGCTGTAATACTGCAATGTTTTACATGTAAAATTCATATGTAAAGAGCTGGGAAATGTAATATAAAAGTTGTCTTATAAACAGGCAAGTAAATACTTATATCTGAAGCTTTATTTGCAGTGGTGCAGTTAAAAGAAAAAGTATCATTCCCTTTCATTTTATGCTTTGACATGGCCTTATGACATATTGCAGAGAACACCAAACACATTCTAATTCATCAGATCAATAAGAGAGGACTAAACATTTCTACCTTGTCCTGGCGAATCAGCAGAGCAGCTCTAGATCCTAAAGCTGAAAGAATGCCAGCTATCTCAACAGCAATGTAACCAGCACCCACAATGACACTCCGCCTAGAACAGAAACAAAGAAGATGCTGAGTAAAACTGGCACCTGTATATGCCATTTTATTTTCGTTACAGTAGAACAAATGCAAATATTCACAAATGATTGAAGCAACAGTGGCAAAATGCCCATTGTTGGGAGGATTGTGTCTGCATTTGCTTTAACTGATACACAAAAAAAATATATACAAAATATATATTTGATTTTATTGGCAGTGGGAGAATGAAAATCGGAAATTGGTTGCTCTGGGAAACAAATGAACCTTTTTTCAGTTGCTATAATTTAGATCATACCTCCCTGTTTTGTCTCAACCCACAACCTTCCCCCACCACCACCAAAAAGTCAGCTCTTTAGTCTCAATAAAATGTGAGCTTTTTAGAAAAAAAACAAACAGAATTTTAATTTATAGCCAGCATCTTTTAACCACAAACTAAGGAAGACACAAAGAACATTTTTTTTTTGGATTGTCCCTCTGATGCGTAGGAATAAACTCATATCTGTTTTTTTTTTTTAGCAGCACTGTGGCACGTCACTTTACATTTTTGCTATTTTTGTATAATGTATAAAAAAAAGTTTGAGACCCCTGCAGTCTAGTCTATCATAAGCAACTTGCAGATTTTTTTTTTTTTTAGGTGCTATGGTCAGAAACTCCTACTCTGACCTAATTAGAGACCTAGGATAAAGTTATAGACTCAAACCTGACCTCAGAATAATACATATACATCATATAGATTTATGTTTACATACAAATGACTTCACAGACACAGAATAGCTACCAAAGTCAAACATTAAATACCCATGCCAAATGTCCAGATCATGCAGATGAAAATTGCATTTTAATACACAGATGTGGAGGTCTTTCAGACTACTGTTTTAAAAGTGTAGGGTGTGCTAGGAAAAGCGGGCAGTTTATGGCTACATTACTCCTAAAACCCAAAACTCTGACTTTGATTAATATCATAATATAGATCAATATTTTTCTAAATTATAAATAAAATTACTTACTTAGGCAAATCTTCAAGTTCAAAAAAGCCATCACTCGTGATACCTAAACTTGCTCCTTCAAAATAAAATAAAATGTCACAAATCAGTTCAATGATGTAATCAAAATGCTGCAACTATAATAAATATAAGCTTTCATTTCTAACTAAACCCAACATTTTTTTTTAGTTTAGGATATAACAGGGAAGGGTTAGAAATCCTGTTGGCTTTCTAGTATTGTTTGTGTACCCACTAGGGAGATTTTACCTAACTTTATGCCCAAAAAGTCTAATGGGTGCACAGACAATAAAACGGAGATGGAGGAATTTTTGTTCTCACTGTGAAATCCTTTTTTTGAAGTCTATTGAGGGACCTAGGAATTCAGATACTGTTGGGTTATACTGCCGCCTACAGGGGGGATTGGCAAATAAAACAAATGTAGGCCAGCTTCAGGAAAACTCCTCCTCTACCCAGGATGCTTCCGTTTGTAGCATGCAGTACCAGGAGTGTGAACAGAAACACTGAGTGGTAGGACTGGTGTCCCTCAATGAACTTCAAGAAATAGATTTACGGTTATTATAAAGATCATATTATTTTCTTGTCCAATAAAGAACACAGGAAACCAGATACTGCTGAGATGCCCAAAATCCAACCGATGGCTAGGCAACAGAGTAAAAATAGCTAGCAAGCCCAAGAAGAGAATCGAGAACTGCCTGCAGCGCAGAAAGCACCATAAAGCGGAACTACACTGCATCTGAGCACCACAAACCAAAAACACCATTTAATTCATTTTTAATATTTAAAGCAAACTCTCCCATCCATCCATGTCTCCATGTTTACTTTGCTGAAAAATCACTTCGAAAAATACCCCCCCTAGTATTTCTGGCCGCTGTCATCTTGCGTAAGGGCAGAGGATTAATTTATAAATATATAAAGATTGTAGCACTCAAGCCATTACATCTCAAATGATAATTAGAAAACAAGTTAAATCACAGAGCTAGAAAAGTCATAAATGTAGAGTCTAATTACAGTGACAATCATAAATATACATAGTTCAAAATGCGTACATGTTAGAGCTGCACGATTCTGGCTAAAATGAGAAGAATAAAGATCACGATTCTGGCGGTGTAACATCATCTTTCACATTATACAAAAAAATGGGGCTAACTTTACTGTTTAGTTTTCTTTTTAATTCATTGAACTGTATTTTTCCCAAAAGATTGCGCTTGAAAGACCGCTGTGCAAATACAGTGTAACATAAAATTTTGCAACGACCGCCATTTTATTTTTTTTTGTTTTCAAACGTTTTTATTGTAGGAGAATATAACATCTGGGTGTACAGGCACTGTAGTGACATAGAACACAGTGGCTAAAAAGCCCATAACAGAGAAATTATATATCACACACAGTGCGAACCATAGTTCACATAATCATACTAAATGAGCCCATAAAACAAAGGTGTTAAAAAAAAATGAAATAAAAAGACAAACAACTAAAGAAAAAACAAGAAAACAGGAAGCATACAGTTGTGATAAATGTGCACTCCTAATAAATTGAGTTTACTGTCAGGGGGTAAAAAAAAAACGATGTGTCTATTATTGTATGGATCAGATATGCTGCGAAGTCCCGGGAGTGACCCCTTTGCATGTTCTAACAAATGGAATTAGGATTTGCATTAATGGGGGTCTGCTGTGGGTTCCGAGGGGTCCTCCAGTCTGTTGCTAAGCAGATGAGCTGTCCAGATGTTCCATTTTCGGTCAAATATATGCATGGAATCTAGGAGAGTATGATGTATTCTTTCCATAGACCTGATGGATTCCATACGAGAAATCACCTGTGACCAGGATACTTGGGGGCGCTTCCAGTTCAATGCTATTGCCCATTGAATCGCACTGAAGAGTGTATGGATTAATTTTTGTAGGGGGAGGGGAACATCTGGAAGCTCCGCAAATAACAGACACATCTGACATGTCAGTGTAAGCGATATTCCGGTGAGAAGCCTTATGAGGGATGTAGTCTTGTGCCAAACTATGTCTAAGGCCTTACAGCTCCAGAACGTGTGCAGCAACGTACCCCTGTCCTGGCATCCTCTGAAACATGTGCCAGGGACCAGGGGATATATTCTATGAAGACGTTCCGGAGTGTAATACCATCTAGTGTGAAGCTTGAGTACCGTTTCCTTAATTGACACAGAACGTGTGCATTTGTGCATGTTATCTATCATGTCCTGCCAATCTCCGACAGGGATCTCTTGGGCCATCTCTACCTCCCATGCCACCATTGCTAAGGATTTTTGAGGGGAGTTATAATCATTAAGGTACCGATAAAGTACTGAGATGGTCCCCTTATCCCTCGCCTCTTCTCCACACAAATGTTCAAACGGGGTTTTCGACATCTCCACCCCGCCCTTCATAAAAGTCAAGTAGAAGTGTCGAATTTGTAAGTATTGATGAAACTCGGATCTGCTCATACCATAAGCCTGCTGCAGGTGAGTGTAAGAACAAAAGGAGGCGTTCTGCAGCAGAGATGCGAGGTTCACCAAGCGTAGTGCAATCCATTTAAGGTATGGCAAACTGGAGGAAAAGGCTGGGGGGAATGAGGGTTCTCCCAAAAAAAAGAGGATAAAAGGGGGACGTCTGAATGCAACTTGAACTTTTTACGGCAAAGAGACCATAGATAAAGTGATTGGCCAGCAATATTGTTTAATGGGGTGATATCTTTGGGGGAGACTGAGCGGGACCAGAGAAGACCAGGGAGGTAGTATGGAGTTACCGAGATCCGCTCGAATTGTAGCCATGGCACAGAGGCAGGGATGACATGCCACTGCGCCATTTGGACAAGCCGAGATGCCAGGAAGTACTTCCATAGATCCGGGCATCCCAAACCTCCCCTCCTCTGGGCTCTATACATCAGTACACGTCCCATACGAGGCTTTTTATTTTGCCATATAAACCTGAGCAGGTCCATCTGAACCTTCTGAAGGACTGATCGAGACATGTATAAGGGTAGGGATCTGAAGAGGAATAGGAGTTTAGGGAGGATGTTCATTTTCACTGCCTGAATTCTCCCTAGAAATGATATGTGATAGGAGGACCATTGATTTAAGAGGTATTTGACATTTGAAAAAGCTGGAGGATAATTCAATGAGTATAGCTGTTTCAAAGAGGGGGCTAATTTAACACCTAGATATTGTAGAGAGATATGGTTCCATGAGAATTTAAATTTATCTGTAAGAGTGGTCAATAGAAGTTGCGGGAGATGAATTGGTAGAGCCGAACATTTGGAGGGGTTGACGCCCAGGCCTGATAATTTATAGAAAAGGTCAAGGGAGGACATGAGGTTAGGGAGGGAGAGTAGGGGGTCTGAGATGAATAGCAGTACGTCGTCTGCGTAGAGGCTAAGTTTAAATTCCTGATCTCCTTTTTTGTAGCCCTTGATGTTTGGGTTATTAGAGATGGATCTAGACAGGGGCTCCATAGCCAGCGCAAACAGAAGCAGGGATAAAGGACACCCCTGTCTAGTGCCACACGTCAGAGAGAAATAATCTGAGTAACATCCTGGAAGCTTAATTCGGGTTTTTGGGTTATGATAAAGGGCTTTGAAGCCATGTATAAATGTCCCATTAAACCCAAATTTGGATAAGACTGTATCTATATATGTCCAGAGGACACTATCAAATGCTTTGTTTATATCTAAACTCAAAAGCAATACCGAGTTTGAGTTCATATGGGCGTCCTGCAAGATATTAGTGGCTAAGCGTATATTATCTGTGATCTGCCTCGATGGGATAAATCCAGTTTGATCGGGCGATATCAAGGTTATAATAACTTTGGCCAGTCTGTCAGCCAGGATCCTCCCAAATATTTTAAGATCATTATTTATAACCGAGATGGGGCGAAAATTTTGGGGGAGGGTATGATCCTTGCCGGGTTTGGGAATAAGGGTCATGTTGGCTAGCAGCATTTCTTCAGGGAAACATTGTCCTTTGAGTATTTGATTGTACATATTAGTAAGTGTGGGGAGTAGGGATTCAGCAAATTTTTTGTAATAGACGGGAGAGAAGCCATCAGGGCCAGGGGCTTTGGAGGGTTTAAGAGAGGAGATAATAGAGGCGACTTCCTCTGACGAGCAGGGGGCATTTAGAATATCCAATTGCTCCTCCGAGAGTCGAGGAAGCGAGAGGGTATCCAGCCAGGACTGCAAGGGGGGCGGGTGAGATGGGTCTGGGCCAGAAAAAAGTTTTTGATAGAAGGTGGAGAAAATCTGCAAAACCTGTTTTGGGTGAGAGGTTAGGTTGGCGTGGCTATCCTTTAATTTGTAAAGGTGGGTCGGTTGGGTAGACTGTTTAAGCTTTCGCGCAAACATCGTGGAAGCAGAGTTACTGTGTAGGAGGAAGCGGGCTTTAGACCATCTAAGAGATTTCTCGATGTGTCCCGACAGTATATCATCTAGGGCTCTCCTTTTTTCGGTGATTTGGAGGAGCAACTCCTGTGTAGGGGTCTGAGTGTGTCTATGATATAGTTGTTCTAATTCTAAGGTGAGTTTGAGGGTGTCCTGTTGTTTTTGTCGTTTTTGGGCCGTGGAAATCTCTATCAGATGGCCCCTCATCACAGCCTTATGGGCTGCCCATAGAGAGATAGGAGAAATGTTCTCTACATTATTAAGCCTAAAATATTCTTTAAGACGTTCCATCAACTGAGCCATAATCACAGGATCAGTGAGCAATGCGTCATTAAGGCGCCAGGACCTGGCTATATGTGGGAGATGAGATATGGGTGGAGACAAGGTGATGGTCCGACCAGGGGCAAACATGTATGTTGGCTGTAGTAGAGTTTACTGTCAGAGAGGGGTTGCCAAAAATATAATCTAGGCGGGAGTAACTGTCGTGAGGGTGGCAATAGAACGTATATTCCCTAGAGCCGACATTGTGGGCTCTCCAAATATCTATGAGTTGAGAGGATTTCGGAAAGGCCTTAGATGTTCGGCATGTTCAGCTTCTATCAAGTCCTGAGTGGGCTACTAAGTTAAAGTCCCCTCCAATTACCATATGGGGGGAGTGGAACCTATCCAGGGTTTGAAAGAATTCTTTAAAGAATGATGCCTGTGAGGCGTTTGGGGCATACACTGAGGCCATAGTTAAAAGTTTGTTTTGGATAGTACCCTGAACTATCACGAAACGACTGTTGGGATCTTTATAAATCTTTTGAGCCTGAAACATCACTGAGTTTTTAATAAAGATGGCCGCCCCTCTAGACCTGGACCCATGGGTGGTGAAATAGCTTTGATTGAAAGACTTGTCAAAGTAAGATGGATGATTATCTCTGGAGAAATGAGTCTCCTGGAGTAAGACTACATCTGCGCCAAGAGATTTGTACGTTTTGAACGCTTTTCTTCTTTTCTGAGGGGTATTAAACCCTTTAACGTTATGGGAAATTATTTTAATACCCATGGTTGTTTATAGTGAATCCGCTAGGATCAGTAAGGGGTCCAGGCCAAGAGGGAGCAACCAAACAGCAACCCAGCCTCCTCAGAGGCATGACATAGCTATGACACACAGTCCCTTGGGGCTGCATGCATCTATACTCTGAGTTAGTAGCACATAAATCACTAAGATAGAGCCTGTCGTTGTGAATAACACAAAAAAAAAGCAAAAGCATAAAATCATAACCATAGAAAAACAAAAAAACTAGAAACCTGAATACTAGGCCAAAAAATGGCCAAACATAGCTCCAGGGGGTCATGGGGAAAAACATCCCATGGACCCAAAAAAAAAATGTCCATTCGGACCAAAAGGTCCGACACTCTAAGTGGTAGTGTTCGTGTCATCCGTACAGACATAGATTCGTCTGAGGAGTTTACCTGTGGGGAATCAACCAGCTCTGACGTCACTAACCAGACGGGGAGCCAGTCAGTTCTCATTAATAAAGAGTGTAGGGACAATCATGCGGACATATCCGGGAGTCCGTAATGAGCCAGGAGAGTCCAATTTTCTTTAAGCATGTCGGGAGATGTTCAAACCTCGATACTTTGGAGGGAGAGAAACAAAGAGAAAAACGAGGGTAGGGGGAAAAAGTAAAAAAAAGAGAAAAAAGAAAAGTGTGTCTTGTCTTCAGTCACGGCGTTGATCTCGGCGGTCTCTTCTGGGTGGTGGGGTTGCCCAAATAGCTGAGTGACGTGGAGTGGAGGGTAGTCTGGGCAGGGAAGCCGCATCAAGGAGGCCTATCTTCACCAGTAATTCTTTTCCCTCTGCCAGTGTGGTCATGGTGTAAGTTGTGCCATTGTGGGGCACCTGCAGCTTGAAGGGGAAGCTCCAGCGGTAGCGAATACTGGCCGTTTGGAGAACAGAAGTAACTTCCTTCATCCTTCTGCGCTTATCCAGGGTGGTAGGAGAGATGTCAGGGTAGATTTGAATCGGGGTACCTTCCAGACGAATATTAGGGGTGTTCCGTGAAGCTCTAAGTATCTCCTCTTTGATCAGGAAGTCCTTAAGGCAGAGTACTATGTCCCTTGGTGGTTTCTCTGGGGGAGGGGGAGGGCGAAGGGCCCTATGAATCCTGTCACAGGAGAAGGCCGACAGTGGGGAGTCTGGTAAGAGGGATTGGAATATCTTCTGTATCGTAGGTAGTAGATCGATGACCGATTCAGGCACTCCATGCACCCTAAGATTGTTTCGGCGGTTCCTATTATCGAGGTCCTCAATGTGAGCTTGGAGCTGCAGGACCGTTTCCGATAGGGACTCATGTTCCTTCCTTAGATCAGAGTACACCAAGGAGAGCTCATCGTGTTTTGTCTCTAGTAAATCAGTTCTGCTACCCAAGGCCGCAATCTCCATGGACAGCGTGTTAGTAGATTTGTGGAGCTCTGACTGAAATCTCTGGGCGATCTTGTCATACATTAAAGTTAGGCTCTCATCTAGATCAGCCTTAGTAAGTTGGAACGTGTACTCACTGTCTCCCTGGGAGTGCGGTGGTGAGGGAGCCGCTGCAGGAGAATGTGCCTGTGACTGTGTCTTCCGGGCGCCATCTTGGGCCTGCATGTTTCTCTCCTTCTCTCTTAACAGATAGGTCGTTAAGGATCTTTGGGCCGGTTTTTCACGGCGATTTCTAGTGCCCGTCATGCGCTGAGTGTTCCGCCGGGGGTGCGGGGATGAGTTAGTTAGATACTGTGTGTTGATCGCCCCGAGGAAGTGCCGTTAGTCTCCGCGGCTCACGGAGCTCTCAGCCCTTGCTTCCTCCTCGGTTCGCACCACGCATGCGCCCCCCCCCCGCCATTTTATTTTTTAGGGTCTCTGCTAAAAAAATTTAAAAAAAAAAAAAAAAAAAAAAAAATTTAGGTTGAACTTACTGGTAACTTGTTTTCCAGGAGTCTTTCAGGACAGCACCTGAGAGAGTGGCTCCACCCACTAGGATACAGGAGACACCAACTCCACCAAATTTAAAAAGGAGGCTTCTCCCCACAGCTCGTCAGTTGTAGCAGAGTACCTCTGGCCCAAGCTGGAACATATAATCAGAATATGGTTAGTCACAGCATATATAAACAAGAAAAGGGCAGGTTGTTGCTGTCCTGAAAGACTCCTGGAAAACAAGTTACCGGTAAGTCTAACTTGAATTTTCCTTAAACTTCTTTTAGGATAGTACCTGAGAGGATAATCGACACTTACCAACTAGAGAGGGACAGCAGCCTGCAGGACCTTTCTGCCAAATGCCTGATCACTGGCTGACAGAAGATCCCATCTTTAATGACGGACAAACATTAGATAACTTGACCACGTAGCCACCTTACAAATTTGATCTGGGGTGGCACCAGCTTTTTCTGCCCATGTAGTGGCCAGAGCTCTAGTAGAGTGCTCGTATTCCTGGAGGGGGAGACAAACCCATCTGGGAATAAGCTTCTGAAATAGCTGATTTTAGCCATCTAGCAACTGACCCCTTTGATGCTTGGCGGCCCTTTCTGTTGCCAGAAGAAAGAACAAAGAGTCCGAAGACCTAAAGTCTCTCGTTACTTCCAAGTAATGTAATAAAATCCTTCTTACATCTAAGTTATGGAATAAATTCTCCTTTCTTCCAGAAGGATTTGAACAAAAAGTTGGCAGGATGATTTCAAGCGACCTGTTATGAACTGATGCTACTTTTGGCAAAAACCCCGGATCTGTTTTAAGTACAATCCCGTCTGGGTAAATTAACAAAAAAGGTTCCTTTACTGATAGAGCATGTAGTTCACCGATTCTTCTTTCGGACGTAACCGCAACTAAGAAAACTGTTTTAAGAGTTAAATTCCTTAATGAGATTGTCTTTAATGGTTCAAAAGGATCTTTTGTGGAAGCTTGCAAAAACTACTGACAGGTCCCATTTAGGAAAATGTTTAGTAGGAGCTGGTCTGGACCTAGTAAGTGCCTTAAAGAATCTTGTAACCAAAGGAACTAAAGAAATTGGCCTGCAGGCTGCTCCTCAGATACCAGGCGGTGAGGCTTAGTCTGGCTATATCCGGGTGGTATACTGGGCCTTGAAGTAGTAAGTCCTGTCTGAGCGGAAGCTGCCAGAATGGTTTGACTGTCATTTGTAGAATGGAGGAAAACCAGGCTATTTTTGGCCAGAACGGAGTGATCAGAATTACTGACACTTTTTCCTTTTATATTTTCCTTAATACCAGTGGAATTAGCTGAAAAGGGGGGGGGGAGGCATAGCCCAGATGAAAGTTCCAGGGATGTGCTAAGGCATCTATTACTAACCGCTGTCTCGGTGCAGAGAAAAGAAATGAGGGAGCTTAGTGTTTTTTGACGCAAACAAGTCCACTTGTGGACGCCCCTACATCTTGGGGATCAATGAAAATATTTCTGGATTCAAGCTCCATTCTGCTTCCTGAATTTTTCGTCTGCTCAAAAAGTCTGCTACTTCGTTTAGCGTGCCTTTGAGATGCACTGCTGACAGGGAGAGTAAATGATTCTCTGCTCACTCCAGGATTTCAATTGACAGCAATAGAAGAGCCTTGCTCCTTGTGCCCCCCTGTTTGTTCAGGTATGTCACGGTAGTGGCATTGTCTGATAGAATCTGCACATGGGACCCCTAGAGGTTTGGAGAGAAGGCAGCCAATGCTAGGACAACTGCTTTTAACTCCCCCAAGTTTGAGGATCTTCCTGCTTCGGATCGGGACCAAATTCCCTGTGCTATACTTTGATGCCAGTGGGCCCCCCCAACCCCAACTGCTGGTGTCTGTCGTGACTCTTTTTTTCTGTCGGGAGACCATAGTAAGCCCTTTGACATAACTGACTGACTATGCCACCAAAGGGTCCTTTTGACTCTGATGGGGAGCTTTACTTTTGTGTCTAAGGTTTCTGGGCTGTGATCCCAAACCTTTAAGAGAAAACTCTGGAGGGGCCTGAAATGGAGCCTCGCCCATTGAATGCCCAGCATTGTCGAAGTTAATGTTCCCAGGGCTGACATAACCTTTCTGATTGAGATCTCCTGGTTTGTTTGTAGCCTGGCTACTACACTCATGACTTTGTTTTTCTTTTCTTCTGGAAGAAAAAAACCTTTGTTCTACAAAATATATTTGATAACCTAGAAACTGAACTTGCTGAGCTGGATTGAAATTAGATTTTTTAAGGTTCACAATCCAGCCCAAGGCTTCCAAATGACTACGGGCCTTGGCCAGGTCTACCTGCAATTTTTCTCTGGAAGGAGCAAAGAAGAGGTGGTCCTCCAGATAAGGGATTACCGCAATTCCTTGCAGATGGAGAGGAGCAAGAGCTTCCTCGATTATTTTTGTAAAAATTTGTGGAGCAGATGAAAGACCAAAAGGGAGGGCCTTGAATTATAGATGCAGCACTCAGGTACTTTTGAGACTGAGAGGCTATAGGCACATGCAGGTACGCATCTCTTAGGTCGATTGATGCCATGAAGCATCCCTTGTTTAAGAGATTTCTGACCGAAAAGATCAAGTCCATGCGGAATCTCCTGTATCGGACTGACCTGTTTAAAAGTTAAGTTGAGAATAAGATGAAAGCTTCCCAACAGTTTCTTTATCAGGAAAATATGGGAATAGAAACTCCGATAATGTTCCTCTGGAGATACCTGAATCACAACTCCTTGTTGCATCAGATCCCCTAACAGGTTCTTCATGGCTAGGGCCTTTGTTGTGTCCCTTGGCAGGTTTGTTACATATTATCTTTCAGAAGGAAGATCCGAAAGCTCTATTTTGTATCCCTGGGCCAGCATGTCTAGAATAAATGGGTTTTCTGTCATGCTTGCCCAGTGAGGAAGGAATTTCTTTTTATCAGCTGTCCTACCTAGAACTGAATCTAGATCAGGACCGAATAAGAGACGCTGCATCTGCTGGCCAGGTCTTCAGCCATAGGGCCTCTCCTGGCTGAAATAGTTAAGGCTGCGGATCTTGCTGACATCCTTATTGATTCTGCAGAAACGTCAGAAATGTAAGCCACAGCTGCTGCTAAGGTTGAAAAAGAATCAAGTATCTCCTGCTTGGATGAATCTACTATAATGTGGGCTTTTAGCCGATTTAGTCAGAACTCCATGTTTCCAGAAACGCAGGTAGCAGCCATAGCCAGTATGAGGTTGCCCATGATGAATTGCCAAGCCTTTTAAGCTGTTGATCCATCCTTTGTCCATGGGATCTTTTAATATTCCCATATCTTCAAATGCCAAGTCGGTCAACCGGGAAACTTGGGAAAATGCAATGTCCAATTTAGGAACTTTGTTCCAAAGCACCTCTGGGTCTTGAACTGGAAGCATCTTTTATGCGCTCCTGGGAAAAAATGTTTTTTCTCTGGATCCGCCCATTCCTTTTTGATGGCTTCAGAGATTACTGAATGCAAGGGGAAAGTGTGACTTTTTGTTTCACTAAGCCCTGTGTACATTCGGTCATGCAGCGATAATTCTTTTTCTTCACCTAAACCCATGCATTAGACTGCTTTCAACAGACTGCCTACCTGTTCTAAGGTCAGTTTGAATCTTGAAGGTGCATCTTCTGCCCCTTCCTCCTCCTCTTCCCTGGAGTGAGGGGGAATTCTCCCCTTGGGCAGGAGGACCAGCTTCAGCCTCCACCGCTGGGATTATTTGTGAGCCCTGAGAGGATCCTGGGGTAGTTGGGTGACTCAGTGATGGTGTTGTAAGAGAAGAGTATAGTATATTGTATAGTAGCATCTAGCTCTTTCTTAACTTAGGCTAATAAATCGTTGCATGCAGAAGAAGGTTCTTTCTTAACTAAAGAGTCAATGCAAATTTGACACAAAGTCTTCTTCCAACCCTCAGGTAACTTCGTTTTACATGGGACATCTCTTTTTGATCGTTGGATCAGAGCTCCTAGCCTGTCAAAAAAACAACAAAAAAGAACACCAAAGCATCCCAGTTAGTCAAACCTGCCTCCTAACAGGCTCACCATAGGTGCACAGGTAGTACAACAGCCAATTGCCTGTGCCCAGACAGGCCCCAGCCACCAGGGGAAAAAAAAAAAATGGAAAGGGAGAGACACCACAGTATACAGGGTAGACCCCCCCATACCCCCTTACCTGGGCCTTGCTGGTGCCTGTCCCACTAGCCGCTGCCACAGAGTCTATTGTGGTGCTGCGTTGTTTGTGGCTTAGCACGCCAGTTCCGGAGTCCATCAGTGCCACTGCGCTGGACCGGAATATAGGCACCAGGACCGCTCCTACCCTCTCCCCCTGCGCAATTTCCGGCAGAAATGACACTACGCCTGTTCCCCGGTGCCTCCCCTTGCCGGATACCTCATTTCCAGCCAGCCGAGTCTCTACTCGGCCACCAAAGAAATGGCAGCGGCCTGTAGAGCGAGACATGCTGAACGCCCGCGAACGGCTGCCGCCGCCTAGGAGCAGCCCAAGATACAGTTGAGCACTCTCTGAGCTGAAGAGGAAGAAGGATCCCACTTACCAGCTACCCTTGGTGCGGCGTGGGAGGGGCAGACTCTCTGGAGGCAAAAAAGGTATGGTGGGGTAGGCAGTCTGGCCTCTCAGCACAGCACCTAAGAGACCCCGACTCCCACTAGGTGTTCCCTTGCCGGAGGAAAAACAAAAACTGACGAGCTGTGGGGAGAAGCCTCCTTTTAAAATTCGGTGGAGTTTCCTGTTTCCTAGTGGGTGGACCCACTCTCTCAGGTACTGTCCTGAAAGACGTTTAGGGAAATATATCTAATGTTTGGAGGTTCTAACTAATTTTCTAGCAGCAGAAAATACTGATTTTAACTTGAAAGGAACAAGTATCAAAAAAGGTTTAGTCTAAGTGGTTAAACTGACCTCATTAAGGCTTGGTTCACACCAGTGCACTGTGCAACCTCACATGTGATTCGCACCGCACTGCTGTGCAGATCACATGCGATGTCTGTGCGATGTGAATTCAGCCATACAGATTGTATAGCTGAATTCACATCGCATTCAGACCAAAGTTGTGCAGGACCCTTTTTTGGTCTGCACCAGAATCGGATCGCATGGGTGTGAACACCCATGCGATCTGATTCATGTCCGAACTGACAGTTCGCACGATATGCAAACCGATCTGGGGGAGTCATTAACTTTGTATTGACACCCGCAGCAGTTCGCATAAGGCAGTGTGAACTGCCTTGCGAGCCAGGTGCGATGCGGGAACCCACAGTGGATTTGCAGCGTTCCTGCATCGCACCTATGTGAACTGAGCCCATTCCTTTGATCTAAAAGAACTAAAGCCCCTTTCACATCTGTGCCACCTGA
Organism: Lithobates clamitans; assembly: GCA_037952925.1. NCBI lineage: Eukaryota > Metazoa > Chordata > Amphibia > Anura > Ranidae > Lithobates > Lithobates clamitans. The sequence goes on along the minus strand of JBBGZY010000833.1, from coordinate 3,693,691 downwards.
AAGTCGCACGATTTTGCAGTGACTTGACGCAATGCCTGTGTAATGTTGAGGTCTATGGACCTCAAGTCGCATCAAAGTCAGAACAAAGTAGTACAGGGACTACTTTGAAGTCCCACAGATATGAATAGTACTATTGAAAATCATGAGGTACGTCTTGTCATGTGACTTTGCAGTAAAAAATGGCAGGACAAGTCGCACAAGTGTGAAAGGGGCCTAAAGGATACTTTGTTTATACTCATCTCCCAGCGCTGAAAATGTTGATAAACATACACCGGCTTTTTTTTTTTTTCCCTTTTTTTCCAGAGCTCTGAGTGAGGAGAGAATGGCTCTGCACTTACATGAATGAGTCATGTAAATTCTAACTAGAGATTGGGGGGGGGGGGGTTAAATCAAGCCCACAATTTTTTAACGATTAATCGTGCAGCTCTAGTACACGTAGCACCAAAAATAGTCCAAATGGATGAACAAATAAAAAATTATAATGCCACCATTCCAGTGAAAAAGTGTACAGCAGTGGTATCCAATGAATAAACCGCCACCATCAAGTGAATTGCGAACTCACCAGAAATAATGGTTGCTGTTACAGCAGCATAGATGCCTTAAAACACATGTGGAAATCCCTCTGGAAATGATGCAGTGGATCATCCCCCGCAGATTGCTCTGACCAGAATCCAGCTGAGAATAAATAAGCTCACCTATATAAGAGGTAAGACCACTTTCAGTACCCACCACCACTCTATCCCGGCCCTGCACCCACCGCACTCTGATAATGACTAGCTGGTCTACAAGAAAAGGCCCAGGACCTTTGCACCCCCTGATACTCTAGAACCAAAATGGATGGGAACTCCAGGGGTGGAAGGAACCCAGGGGGACTGGGGAAGGAGAATTAATCTGTGCAGTGGTACAGGGAAAATAAAAAACGAGCAGCTGGAGCATTAGAAGCTTGGGATTATCCTGTGATCCTAAAGGGATACCCTCTAAAAATCGGTAAAGCAAGAGATGCAAACTACCCACAAAATTCCCCAGGGTTCCAGCTCCCAGCTTCCAGCTCCTCATTTGTCAAAGTGGGGGCACACCTTTATGCAGAACTATCGGAACGCTTGGCTGCTCTGACTTTATGACCTATGGGCTGTCTGAGAATCAGGCTATGATGGCCAGAGGGCACCTACTGCAGAATTAGATACAGGAGAAGGATGAAATTCAGCCAACCTCTCCCTAGACCTCCTATGTCAAGGCAGGAGTACACTCTGGCCTATGGCACTCCTGATCACAGTAACAAGCGTAGGACCAAATAGACAACATCCCAAGGTGGATTCTCTTTTTGAAATGGCATCAGCATCCCAGCACCTTAACCAGAGTGCTCTAAGCACCTGTACTGGCACCAAACCCATGCGTGACACAAGTTTAGATGCATAAGGCTCCAGACATCTGTTCCACACCTTTAATTGAAAAGGGGTCTACCCCTGTGGTGGAGGGGAGATATCTGAGATATCTAGCCCATTCTGCCAAAGTTTGACAGACTAAAGTCACTGCCAAAACAGGACAGAAGACACAAACCGCCAGATCAAACTGAGATTTAAAGAGGAATTCCAACTGCTTGTCAGTAGAATCCTTTAAGGTAAGCACACACTACTGGTCTAGTAGTTTTCCTGTTAAGGTGGTTCACTGATGAATGCACAGTGGGTATAAACCACTCTTTAACAAATTCTCTCTTAAAAAAAAGGAACAGTTCCAACACCTCTCAGGTGGGGCCCAAGACCTTTCAGGGTGCTTCCAGTCTGCATGGGAATACCTTAAATAGAGGGTATAATGGAGACAGCAGGCTGATCTTCCAAATGCAAGATGGCCCACACTGTATCAATAAAGTTCAAAATGATTTGTTGCATTTCTGAGATGATGGCAGGAAACTGCGGCTCCTCAGAGACAGACTGTTTGGACTGTTGCTCAGTGGACTGGGGTTGCTCTAAGGCCCCAGGAAGACTCTGTAGTGAATGGCACTGGAGCAGGCTTATAGCCTTTGCTTTCAGTTTCCGCAAGAGATTAGACCACCAAGTCCTGAGTTGCTGTGGAGGGGGGCTATGACCCAGACAATGGAGCTGAAGAAGACTTCAATCCAAGGAATCTTGATTGAAATTAATGGGAGGAAAAAAAAGCATGAAGAAAAAAAATACTAGCAAGCACTGGTTAGGACTATTCTCTGCAGAGCTCAGCAAAAAATGCCCACCCCCCTCGGAACACTAGCAAAAATAGAGGCATGCTGGATAGAGGAGGGGTTATCCTTGGGCTGGCCTACATTTTTTTGTTTGAGTCTAAACCTCCTGTAGGTGAAAGTATAAACCTTATATTAGACTTTCTGTGTCCCTCAATGAAGGAAGAAGAAAGTATTTTTCCTTTTTTGTTTTCCTTTCACTTCCTGAACGGTTGACATAATCAATAACAAACACTGGGGCAGGAAGTGAGGGGAAATCTTCAAAGGAGGCACAGCATTATTAGGTACAGAGCAGATATTATCAAGCATTTAGCATACTGGAATAAACAAAAGGGATAGGCAAAGTGTGTGTGAATTGTGTGTATTTTCAACATTTAGGATTTTACAAGGCAGGATTGCTCTATTAAAAAAAGGACCTCTGACACATCTCCAATAACTGGGCAAACTTTCATAGGAATGCTAAATAAAGTGTGATCACAATCAGGACTATATTTTGACTGGCTATCTTGATTACTGAATATGGTGTACATACCTGGTACTTCTTCATCTGTTGGCATCGAAGGTTTGCCTCCTGTGGCAACAAGAATGTGAGGGGCTGTGTACTTCATGCCATTTACTTCTAGTGTTGGCTCTGGGTCAGATGTAAATGTTGCATAACCTCGGATTATCTCTATTTGAGCCTGTGCCACAGACAGAAAATACTGGGTTAACTTTTAGCCAGGTCCTTATGCATGATCACCTCAAGGACCATACACCAGAGACATAACATTACAGACAACCCACAAGAGGAATAGGTAAATGTATGTACTTCGTGCTCTGCCTGGCAAAGATCAGTATATTGTAACTGCATACAGTGTTATATATATAACAGATCAACAGCAAGAAGATTTTTTTCAGGAACAGCCTGTTTCACACCACACAGGAACTTCGGGAGGGAGTGTCCAGGAGGGTTCCACACCAGCTCTCCTCAATCACAGCTTCTTCACGGCAGCTATGAAGTCCATTTTTGCAATAGTTCTGTTTACAATAAATTCTACCAATACTTTTTTTTTGGCAGAGAATTTACAAAAACAGGGACACAGACCCTTTTCCACTGGACCCAAAACTAAACCTAAAATTTTCCCTGGAGTATTTACCCTTGGGCCTCATTCACACGGCCATACCGATCCGTACATCCGTGATGAAGGCTTGTGTTCACCCCTGCAACATTCACGGGTGTTCTGTGCAGACCCACAGGAGCAGCCCATTCAAATCAATGTTTAGCAGCTGGCTGCACGTATCTCTAAGAGCATCCTGGAGTCTAGATGCTGGACCGATGCATGAATTGGTATGCAGCCTGTATGCATCCTGATTCATGCATCAGACCTGCACGAACATGCTTGGAGATGTGTGCAGGCCCATGTAGCTGTCTGTCTGTCATTACTTTGAACAGGTTGCCTACACTGGTTTGCACGGAATACCTGTGCATCCCACATGAGTGAAGATGACCCTTCACAAAAGGTGTTTAAATTGGCATGTTCATGTGACAGGGCATTGCAGTTCAGAATTGGAATTTGTGATTTATAATCTGGAGTTGAAATGTATAGTCTAAAAGTACTACAGTTCAGAAGAACATTATACTACCAGTACTTGACCAGCTAAGTGTTTGAAGGAAACATACCTTGTTAAGATTATTTTGGTAGATGTCATTGAGGCGGCTTACGTAGGCATCTCCTTTGTCTTTAATAACCCTAAAAAAAAAATTTAAAAAAAAAAAAGTGTATGTAACATGACTATTAACATCACTATCTAACACAAGTAAACCCAGATATATAATTAAAAAAAACTAAATTAAAAAAGCACAGTGTCTATTTTTACTTCCTTTTCTATTAATTTCTTGCATAAATAAAATCACTTTACTGATTACATATTTAGTATTAAATATCAGTTAAGGGTAGAGGCTATAGTTGAACCAACGTATGGTTTATTATATTTTTCTTGAACAGAGACTTGCACATTTGAAGTAGTCATACTGTTCTCGTTGGTTTTCTAATCAATTTTTATCATATGGGCACAGCTGGAAGCATGGGAACATTCATTCTGTAGCAGGAGTGAGGTCTCAAGCTGCACAAAAAACAGTTGGGAACTTCGACCCAGAGATCTCACCAAGTAAATAAGAAGCCACTGTATGGCTTAGTCCACCAATAATTCAAATATGACTTTAAGGTTAACTAAACTTTCTAAAGCTGGGCAACAGTGGCGGCTGGTGCTCAATTTTCTTGGGGGGGAGGCAGCCGGCCAGCCAACTAAACAACCAACTGCCACCCCACCCCCCGTAGCGCGATCGCCTCATCGCTCGCCAAGCCCCCCACTCTACCCCATTCCAGGTCGCGGCTTTGGCGGCAGCCCCCCTGCGAACTCGCAGCCAATCGGGTCGCAGTACTCAGCACCCCAAGCCCAACCTTTTTGAAGCCAATTAGAGCCTCAGGCTCTAATCATGTGCTTCGAAGAAAAAAAAACAAACCTGCATTGGAATCCATGCGTCCAGTGCCCTGCATGTAAATTAGGAGCCGGCGCATGGATTAGGGGGGCGGAGCCCCTGCACCCTGCATGAGCGGTCGCCACTGCTGGCCAAACTTTGTTAGTCCCTCCAGCACAAGAGGCCCATCACCTGTTGTTAAACTTTCCAATGTCAAAGTCTTGAGTGTCAACGAGGTTCTGGTAGTTGACATCACAAAGTCATTTGGCCAGGAGTTACCTGTATTTCAGGATAGTTTCCATCTTATGCACTTTTTGATCCACTTTAAAGTAGTACTAGCAAAAGTGTGCCTGTTCCAGAGCAGGTAAATTTGTGGAAAAGAGAAGATTTTCTTAGTTAAAGTGGAACTTTAGTCAGCGGAGTTCCACCCAAAAGTGGAACTTCCACTTAAAGGCCTACTTCCCAACTCCTGTTTGTGAAACTGAGCTTTTGGGGAGGAGGGGGGCAGGTACCCGATTTTTTTTTTCCCCACCTCCGTTCCGGACGCCTAGGCGATCGGAAGCGGAAGTTCTCCCTCCGGAAGTCTTCTGGGACACGACAGGTCCTACGAGACTTCGGGACCAGTCACAGTGCAGTGGGCACCCGGCTGTGAAGCCGCAAGCTGTCACAGCCAGGTGCCCATAGTAGAGATACCAGGGCTGCCAGGGGAGGACATGGGGAGAACACAGAATGAGTGAGTTCCGTGCTGGACCGTGGGACAGGCGAGTGGCTGTTAAAAGTCAGCAGCTACACTTTTTAAAGCTGCTGTCATTTTTAATAAACACAAATACGACTGGAACTCTGCTTTAAGTCCTGCTTCATGCTGGCCCCTTTTGCAGATATAGCTACGTTCCAAAAATCAGAGTCTCTGGGCTTCAGCAAAATGGAAAGAAACAGGAGCAATGCTGGAGGCAATTTAGAGCACACACAAATTTTGGTAGCGTAATTATTAATGTGGAATGTATTGTCCTTGCTAAAGAACATTTTTGTATCAAGTTGCTATGAGTAAAGTTCTGCTTTAGGGGAAGGTGAGGGGGCTGGGGAGGAAAATACTGTGAGTGGGGGGATGAGGGATGTGCTATTAGCAAGGGGGATTAGTTGTGAAGAAGAGATGCATTGTGAACAGGGGATTAAATTGCTAGGGAGGGGAACTTTGTAAATGGAAGGGATGGGGGGTTGGCCAAAGAGTGATACACTGATCGAAGGTTGGGGGGGGGGGGGGGGGTAGGGCAGTGATGTGCTGTGAGCAGTAGGTGAAGTGATGAAGGAAAAAAAAAATCTGCGACTGGAGGGTGAGTTGGGTGGTCGGAAAGTGGGATGCACTGTGACTGGGGGGGATTAACTAGGTTAGTAGAATGCATGGTTAGTGGGGGGTGGTGTGGCTGCTCAGATGATTGCACCGTGGGCATGGACTCTTGTGGCCAGATGATACACTATGATAAGGGGTCATGTGGCTGGGGCGCTTTATTATTTGGGAAGTGGGTGAGAAGGTTGTGCTGTGACTAGGAGATGAGGTGGCCGAAGAGGGATGCTTTACAACTTGCCAGAACTAAAGTTACCACTCACACTTCCTTCCACAAGCTGCTCTGGTCACCTCATGGCAGACAGCTACTTACAATGCTCTGTCCCGACTCACACTCCTTTCACAAGCCTACTATCTGTTTTTTCTCGCCTACCTACTAGCAAAAGCCCTCTCATCTCATGTTTATCTCTTCCTTTCACTCCCCCTGAAGTTTTAATAACTACCAACTGTCCCTCTTTGTCCATTCTAAAATTTGTTTCTATTCTAATCCCAAGTACCCGCCACTAGCTCTTCTCCAGTGTTCTGCATTCTCTGTGCAGAAGAGATCAGTGCGGAGCAGTTAAAGTGGATGTAAACCCCATTCATGAAAGTTGAGCCAAGCACATACAGTATATATGTTGTGTTTACTTGTCTCTCTTCAAAGCTCTAAGTGTCGTTTCTCTCTGGTGCTTCGCTCCTCTGTTATCAGCAGAGTCACTTCTGACAAGTTCTCCGACACATGAGATAACATAAGCTGTAAATTTGTGTTGGGGAGGGAGCTTAAGAGGGAGATAAACAGGGAGCTTGTCTATTCAGAATACAGTTCCTGTAATCCTCTGCCTATATCTGTCTTTCCTCCATTCAACTCTCACATAGTGTAAGTCCAGTATCCTCACTCACCCCTGCTGCAAGAGGAAGAAAGATTTTTAACACGATCTGCACTTTCCAAAGAGTGTAGAAAGGTGAAGACAGCAGATATACATGTAAAATTTATGTGGGGGGATTAGTTTTATCCCTGTGTATCATCTGAGGCTGTTCACTTCACTGGGTATATGTGAGGGTTTACAACCACTTTAACTGATCTACTACATCTGTACACCCATTGGCCTTTACACCTGCTTCTTGTGGAAAATTGTCAAGGTCGCCATAGACAGGTAGAACACCAATGAAAAATTCTTAGGAAAAGAATGTTCTAAGAAAGTTTGTTCATTTTTCTAATCATGAATGGGTCAAATCTACACAGTTTTCAACTGCAATGACCAGACAATTTGAAAAAATGCCCTTGAACGAATGAATTTCACTGGTATGTTTTCTGTTCACTAAAGTCCATTCATTCCTAAATCATATTTTAAAAATAAGGAGGGTCAATTTGTAGCTTGAAGATAAGATAATATAATAACATTTTTTTAAATTATGCCAGACAATACATAAAAAATACAAAGGGGAAGAAAACAGAGGTTACACAACACCGTTCATGTCAAACACTGGCGATACATTTCAGTTAAATATGTAAGCAGAACAAACATGCTATTTATAATAGCAATAGTAGAAGAATTATTAGCAGGTAGACATCACTATTTTAAACACTCAAAGCAGATTAGAAGCACTTTTATTCATCATTCTATGCATATTGCCAATATCACATACTTACTTCCAGGTAAATTTTGCATTGGAAACCTGAAATCCATAGTCTTCATGATCATGTATGTACTCTGAGTGAATGGCAGCATTCCACATTATCTGTTGGTTAGGCATAATATTCTTAGTAGGACTTATTATTATTGGCTGGGTAATTTGTTAATTATAAACTAATAATAATAATAATAAAATTGATGATCTATGGGGCACACAAACAGAAAAAAAAAACTTGAAATTTTTTGCTAATGTTCAAAAGGTTTAATGCAAAAGTATACTTAGAGACCGCTATATTAGGAACAATGGCTTGTTATTATAAATAGGTAAACCAGCAGGATCTACATGACGCTTTCAAGTCAGCATGGATCAAAATTCTTAAAAATGGTTGTAGATCCTTACATATACCCATTGAAGTGACTGGCCTTAGGTGGTAAACAGAAATGAAACAAATTCCTCTACATAAGTTGTACCCGTTTATCTGCAGTCCTCTCTTCTCTTCATCCATTCAAAGTAAAGAATTTATCAAGCTTGTCTGAGCTATCATAAAGGGGGGCGGACAGCTGAAATGATACACTGGGAGAAGAGCTCTGAGAGCTGATTGGAGGGAAGAGACACCCCATCCCTCCACACAGCACACAGGAACAGAGTTGAGGCTGTCAGTCTGCTGGAGCTCCCACCCTTGTCATCACTTTTCTCTTAGTGTTAGGAAAAGCAAAGTGATTTATGCTGATAGCAAGAGAACAAAGCAGCAGACAAAAACAACAGCTAGTGCTCTGGACTGAGACAAGTACACAGTATAGAGAGATATGCTTTATTCATATTTCGTGTCTGAGGTTTACAACCACTTTAAGGAACATTTCTAGCAAATTGCTGAATCAATGCCATGAAAATTCAGGTTGTTCTGAATAAGGCATCACACCAGAATACAGTGGTGTGATGTATAACATCAAAGTTCACAACCAATGCTAACGTCTCTAAGGCTCTGTTCACACTAGTACAATTCCAGGTGTGATTTCAGTTGCACAGAATCGCATGACAATGGAAATCGAAATGTTTTCAGTGGCGCTCATTCATATGAATGCACAGAGCGACTTTGGAAAAGGTTTAAAGGAAACCTTTGTACTAAGAGAAATATGTAAACTGTCACTGCTCTATATAAAAAATACTTGCAGATTGAAAAACCAACTTCAGTGCTTTCCTCTGTCACTAACATGAAGAAGTATGTAAATTAGAATTCTGGAGTAAAGTCAGAAATCTGATCTGTATTTTTGTTCTAGGTCAGAAATTATTGAAGCCACTGGATCAGCATGACTACCAGCCTACATGTACTCTAAGTATAGGTTTTCTTTAAAGGGACACTAAAGGTTCAGGGTTTTTTTTTTTTTAATAACAAACATATCATACTTACCTCCACTGTGCAGCTTGTTTTGCACAGAGTGGCCCCGAACCTGCTCCTCTGGGGTCCCTGGGGGGCTCTCTCGGCTCCTCCCCACATCAGATAACCCCTTAGAAGAAGCACTCTCCTGGGGGGTTACCATGCGGGCGCGCTCCCAAGTCCAGCATTCGGCGTCCATAGACGCCGAATGCAGGACTCGGCCTGCCCCCTGGCGGCCACGTCATTGGATTTGATTGACAGCAGCAGGAGCCAATGGCTGCGCTGCTATCAATCTATCCAATCAAGAACCGAGAACCCCCTGCAGAGAGGGAGCGCATCCCCGTGGGACAAGTTTGAGGGTTCAGGTAAGTAAAACGGGGGACTGGGTTGGCAGTCATGGACAGGTGTTTTTTCACCTTAATGCATAGGATGTACATACATACATACATATATATATATATATATACATATATATATATATATATATATATATATATATATATATATATATATATATATATATATATATATATATATATATATATATATATATATATATATATACACATACATACATATACACACACACATATACACTAATATATACGGTATATACACACACAATATATCTATAATCTCTCTCATATATATATATATATATATATATATATATATATATATATATATATATATATATATATATATATATATATATATATATATATATATATATAATCTATACACACACCTCAAGCATTCCTTTCTAGGGCTGAGCTTGAGCTATTAAAACACCAAAAGACCACAAGATTATTTCAACAGCTTTCATTAGCATTAGTTGTGAAATAGGAAATGGAGATAACAGGGAAGAATTGCAGCTTAGTTTACATTGTGGTCCTGCAGTACCTAGGCGGGACCAACTGCCACCAAACACAATCTGCTTGGAGTCTTTATGTGTTCTCTTGTGGTTTCCCTTAGGTTGCATTCACACCTGAGCGTTTCAAAGTCGCACGGTTTTACAGCGTTTTTGCCGTGTTTTTGTTCAGGTCACAAATAAAAAAAGGCAGAAAAACGTCTAATCTGCCCCAAAGAAGCTCATGTTGTTTTTTGAGCTTAAGATGTTTTTCAGCCGTTTTGCTTCAGGTGACAAAACCCTCAGATTTGAACAGGTGTCATTGAAATGAATAGGATTTTGCTTGTTGGGCGTTTCTCAGGTGTTTTTTCAAGCGTTTTACAAGCGTTTTACAAGCGTTTTACAAGCGTTTTACAAGCGTTTTATGAGAATGCTCAGGTGTGAATGCAGCTTTAATGTTTAGAAATATACTTTAGGTTAACTTGCTCCAGCTCAGGTGGATCCTAGAATGCTTATGCATATATGCTTATATTATCTACAGAAAGAGTATTGCGGACATGTATAGATGACAAATGCATCTTGTGTTTGAGAGTTCCTTCACATTTGTGTTTAATCTACCTAAAAGGTGTTTTTTACATTTCCATTGACTCGTACGAGTAGAAAAGCAGTTCTGCTGCAAACAAAAACCTATTTACACAAGCAGTTAGTGACTTTTCCTATTTGTAATTTTTTATACTGTAATTTCTAATATCACCCAGCAATAGCAAATTGTAATAGGAGCTTGACTATCTTGCTGTCCTGAATTTATATGAGGCCTAGAATTAAGAAGGGGCCTGGCTATCTTGCTGGCCTGAATAATAAGAGGTCCGGCTATCTTGCTGGCCTGAATAATAAGAGGTCCGGCTATCTTGCTGGCCTGAATTAATAAGAGGTCCGACTATCTTGCTGGCCTGAATTAATAAGAGGTCCGACTATCTTGCTGGCCTGAATTAATAAGAGGTCCGACTATCTTGCTGGCCTGAATTAATAAGAGGTCCGACTATCTTGCTGGCCTGAATTAATAAGAGGTCCGACTATCTTGCTGGCCTGAATTAATAAGAGGTCCGACTATCTTGCTGGCCTGAATTAATAAGAGGTCCGACTATCTTGCTGGCCTGAATAAGGGGCCTAGCTATGAATCTGGCTTGAACTTATAATGGGCCCAGTTATAAAGCTAGCCTGAACTTATAAGGGACATGGCTATCTTGTTGCCCTAAATTTATAAAAGGGCCTAGCTATCTTGTTGACTTAAAATTTACAATAGGAGAGGTCTAGCTATCTTGCTGGTCTGAATTCATAAGGGACCTCGCTATCTTGCTGGTCTGAAATTACAAAAGCACCTGTCTATCTTGCTAATCTGAACTTGCATAAAACAGCAATAGCCCAATGTGTGCAGAAATACATACAAATATGTGAAAATATATAGCTCTACCTTTTTCGGAACACAGCCAACATTAACCTAAAAAAAAAAAAAAAAAGGCAAAAATGAAAGTTAGCCATGTTTAGAACAAGACCATGATACCAACCAGTTGAATAAACTCTTCACTTTGCTATAACATAAAGAGTTTGTAAACCCGCTTTTTTTCCTGAAATAAAACACAGGTTTATACTTACCTGTTACATTTTGCACAGAGGCGCCCGAGCTGGACTGTGTGTGCACATTGACACAAACACACAGTGTGGCTCCCCCCCTCCTCCCTGGTTTTGACTGACAGCACCACGAGCCAATGGCTCCCACTGCTATCAGCAAAGCCTGTGAGACCAGAAAGAGAGAAGAGATGCAGCAGACGGGCACAGCACTGGATTGAGATTGGGTTCAGGAGTTAGAGGGGGCTGAGGGGAGCTTCTATTGAAAGTTTTTTATCTTAAAGCAGAGAATGCATTAAGGTAAAAAAAAAAAAATATTGTTCCTTTTAGAACCACTTTAATAGCAGTGCTTGAGAAGTTGGAGCAATTATTTTTTTTTAACTGCTGTATAATTTCAACTTTCTCAGCCATGATATTTATATTCATTCTATGGGAACCTGTCCTGATGCTATGGGTTACAAGAACGCGGACATAGTGGCTGCCGGGCACGTGCATCGGCTCCTTCGGGTGCCCCCTATACTCCTTAAAGCGCCCGCCGTACAGCTACGGCCATTTGCGCAGGAGTGCCATTCTGCCGCCGTCATTCGACGGCTGGCAGTCAGCAAGTGGTTAAAGGAGTTGTAAAGACAGAAAGTTTTTTATCTTAATGCATTAAGATGTGGGCAGCACCCTCCCAAGCACCCCCGAATACTTACCTGTCCACGAGTCCCTCAGCTGTCCGGGACTCTCCCTCCTGATTGGCTGTGATACAGCAGCGATGCCATTAGCTCCTGCGGCTGTCAAAGTCAATTAGCAGAGAGAGGGGGCGGGGCCGAATGGTAGCTCTGTGTCTGAATTAACACACGGAGCTGCAGCTTGGCTCAGGTGCCCCCATAGCAAGCTGCTTGTTGTGGGGGCATTAGACAGAAGGGAGGGGCCAGGAGCAGCAAAGAGGCACCCGAGAAGAGGAGGATCCAGGCTGTCCAGTACAGTGGTTTTGCACAGGACAGCCTGGATCCTTCTCTTCTCAGGTGCCTCTTTGCTGCTCCTGGCCCCTCCCTCCTGTCTAGTGCCCCCACAGCAATCAGCTTGCTATGGGGGAACCCGAGCCAGATAAATATAACATTTTTGTTATTTATTTTATTTTTTAAACGAGACTTAACAATTACTTTAGGACCTTATGCATACTGAATGTTTTTGGAAGTTTTTACAGCAGCTGTTTTTGACTTCAGAAGTTTTTTTCTACAGTCAATAAACTCTCCAGCATGTTATCCTATGTGTTCAATCCATGCACACATCAGCTGTGATCAACTGTTTTTGGTTGGGGCGTTTTTTCGCTGTAAAAAAAACCCCAAAACTAGTGGGTTCTGAGAGGAGTTTTTCTAACGTACAAAAAAGCTGATAAACGCTCAAAAACGCGGATCACTGGCATTTTTAACGTTTTTATCCCTTACTAATAGCAGAGTTGGTTTCGGTCTAAAAAATGCTATTGCAAAAATGCTCAGAAACTCAAAAGCTACTGGCGTTTTTAGAACGTCCAGTGTGCATGAGGCCTAAGGGTTCACACATATAGCCGTACATCGTAAATTTGTGTAAAAATGTGTACAGGTGTGCACCAGTATGCGTAACATGTGTTGATCCACTTCAGCTCCGGAAGGTTTTACCCCCTTCATGACCAGGCCATTTTTTTGCTATTTAGCACTTTAACTGGTAATTGTGCGGTAATGCAATGTTGTACCCAAACAAAATTTATATATTTTTTTTTTTTTCACACAAATAGAGCTTTCTCTTTGATCACCACTGGGTTTTTTCTTATATAAAACAAAAAAAAACAAACATTTGAGAAAAAAAAAACAAATATGTTTACTTTCTGCTATAAAACATATCCACTAAAAAATCTAATTTATTCACAAATTTTGGCAAAAATATATTCTGCTACATGTCTTTAGCAAAAAAAAATCCCAATAAGTGTATATTGATTGGTTAGTGTCTACAAATTATAGTAAATATATTGGATTTTTTATTTATTTATTTTATTATACTACTAATGGTGGTGATCAGCGACTTATAATGGGATGGTGATAGCGTGGTGGGAAATCTGACACGAACTGCCACCGACATCACCAGTGACGTTATTACAGTGATCAGTGATAATACTATACACTGTCACTGTACTAATGACACAGGCTTGGAAGGGGTTAACATCTAGGGCAATCAAGGGGTTAAAATGTATGCCTAACAATGTGTAATGTGTTTTGATTTTTACTAAAGATTTCTATTTCTTATTTCTGCTTTGCAGGGATAAGAAACAGAGGGATCATTCCCTCTGTACAGAGCCCTGTGTTGATTGTCAATACAGGGCTCTGGGCTGATATTGGACACCAATCACCAGGTCCCAGCCCGTGAATCATTGGCCTGGGATCTGATGACAGACTCCCACTGTGTACAATCCACAGCGGGTGTTGGCAGGGGGAGGGGCACACACTAAACCCCCTAAACCACGCCCTAAACCCAGAAACGAGCACTGAGGTACCAGTCCACAGACAGCCCGTGAGTATGGTATTTTAATAGAGGATTTTTTTTTTGAAAGAAGAGCAAACGCATGTAAGTTATATTATCTGTTCTATGAAAAAAAAAAAAAAAAAAAATCACTAAACACTATCCTTATTCGCAAAAAAAAATGTATTACTGAATGGCCCTGCAATCTGTGTTTCATTCGATCATTTCTTACTATGTTTGTCTACCTCTATGTAACCAGAGATGACCTCAGGTGTGTTTCGGTACTAGTCTGAACCTGGCAAAGTTATCCTGCCAGGAAGCTGTCACTGTGCCAAACAAACGGTTGAGGCATTTCCTGGCACGCGGCTGTGTGTATACAAGTGTAGATTGGTATCCAGACACGCCTAAACTCTCCCTTACTTGTAATGTCCTCCAGGACAGGGACGATTCTAATCTGGGGGTGCAGGAAAAAAGGAATTGGCCATAATGTCAACACTGTGTGTGTCACTGACAGTCTGTCACAGTATGGTAGAGATGCAGGGAGCTAGTATTCCCCGTTCACTTCACATGCGTCTGTACCACAATTCATGACCTGGAGGTAATGTCTGGCAGTGCAGAGGGGGTGCAGGAATGATCAGGGAACACCAGTAGTTATGAGGCTGGTTATTAGGTATATAAGAATCTGTGCCCCCTTTACATCAATTGTCACCAGAGAACCCCCTTTCATCAATTGTCACCAGAGTACCCCCTTTCATCAATTGTCACCAGAGTACCCCCTTTCATCAATTGCCTCCATCAGAGTACCCCCTTTCATCAACTGTCACCAGAGTACCCCTTTCATCAATTGTCACCAGAGTACCCCCTTTCATCAATTGTCACCAGAGTACCCCCTTTCATCAATTGTCACCAGAGTACCCCCTTTCATCAATTGTCACCAGAGTACCCCCTTTCATCAATTGTCACCAGAGTACCCCCTTTCATCAATTGTCACCAGAGTACCCCCTTTCATCAATTGTCACCAGAGTACCCCCTTTCATCAATTGCCTCCATCAGAGTACCCCCTTTCATCAACTGTCACCAGAGTACCCCTTACATCAATTGTCACCAGAGTACCCCTTACATCAATTGTCACCAGAGTACCCCCTTTCATCAATTGTCACCAGAGTACCCCCTTACATCAATTGTCACCAGAGTACCCCTTACATCAATTGTCTCCATTAGAGTACCCCCTTACATCAACTGTTGCCATCAGAGTACCCCCCTTACATCAATTGTTATCAGAGTGCCCCCCTACATCATACATTCCAATCAGAGTGCTCCCCTACATCAACTACCCCAGCAGAGCTCATACTCACACAGGTGCCCCCCCCAGCAGCCCTCATACTCACACAGGTGCCCCCCCCAGCAGCCCTCATACTCACACAGGTGCCCCCCCCAGCAGCCCTCATACTCACACAGGTGCCCCCCCCAGCAGCCCTCATACTCACACAGGTGCCCCCCCCAGCAGCCCTCATACTCACACAGGTGCCCCCCCCAGCAGCCCTCATACTCACACAGGTGCCCCCCAGCAGCCCTCATACTCACACAGGTGCCCCCCAGCAGCCCTCATACTCACACAGGTGCCCCCCAGCAGCCCTTATACTCACACAGGTGCCCCCCAGCAGCCCTCATACTCACACATGTGCCCCCCAGCAGCCCTCATACTCACACAGGTGCCCCCCCCCAGCAGCCCTTATACTCACACAGGTGCCCCCCCCAGCAGCCCTTATACTCACACAGGTGCCCCCCAGCAGCCCTTATACTCACACAGGTGCCCCCCAGCAGCCCCCATACTCACACAGGTGCCCCCCAGCAGCCCCCATACTCACACAGGTGCCCCCCAGCAGCCCCCATACTCACACAGGTGCCCCCCAGCAGCCCTCATACTCACACAGGTGCCCCCCAGCAGCCCTCATACTCACACAGGTGCCCCCCAGCAGCCCCCATACTCACACAGGTGCCCCCCAGCAGCCCTCATACTCACACAGGTGCCCCCCAGCAGCCCTCATACTCACACAGGTGCCCCCCCCCCAGCAGCCCTTATACTCACACAGGTGCCCCCCAGCAGCCCTCATACTCACACAGGTGCCCCCCAGCAGCCCTTATACTCACACAGGTGCCCCCCAGCAGCCCTCATACTCACACAGGTGCCCCCCAGCAGCCCTTATACTCACACAGGTGCCCCCCAGCAGCCCTCATACTCACACAGGTGCCCCCCAGCAGCCCTTATACTCACACAGGTGCCCCCCAGCAGCCCTCATACTCACACAGGTGCCCCCCAGCAGCCCTCATACTCACACAGGTGCCCCCCAGCAGCCCCCATACTCACACAGGTGCCCCCCAGCAGCCCCCATACTCACACAGGTGCCCCCCAGCAGCCCTCATACTCACACAGGTGCCCCCCAGCAGCCCTCATACTCACACAGGTGCCCCCCAGCAGCCCTCATACTCACACAGGTGCCCCCCAGCAGCCCTCATACTCACACAGGTGCCCCCCAGCAGCCCTTATACTCACACAGGTGCCCCCCAGCAGCCCTTATACTCACACAGGTGCCCCCCAGCAGCCCTCATACTCACACAGGTGCCCCCCAGCAGCCCTCATACTCACACAGGTGCCCCCCAGCAGCCCTTATACTCACACAGGTGCCCCCCAGCAGCCCTTATACTCACACAGGTGCCCCCCAGCAGCCCTCATACTCACACAGGTGCCCCCTCATACTCACACAGGTGCCCCCCAGCAGCCCTCATACTCACACAGGTGCCCCCCAGCAGCCCTCATACTTACACAGGTGCCCCCCAGCTTGCTGCTCTCCACCACGACCACCCTGGCCCCCAGCTCGGCCGCCCTCCGGGCACTGGCCAGTCCTCCGGAGCCTCCCCCGATCACCACATAATCATAGGAGCAGTGCGGCCGCCTCTTCGGGTGACTCCCGGACACTAGCCCGGTGTCCTGGGCAGCAGCGGACATGGTGATGGTCCTGCGGAGATGTGATGGGTGACAGGCCCCCGGGTAGTGATCGATGCGGAGTGTAGTGAAGAATGGGGGTGACGATGTAGCGGTGTACAGTGGCCGGATAAGGTGCCTGCTCCCCGGGGACGGGACGTGTAGTAGAAGTGCTGCTGTACGGAGGCCTCGGCTCGGGATAGTCAATGCCATAACGCGGAAGTCCAACATATACTGGGTGTCAGGGATGGGAGGAGGGAGACTCTGCTTAGTCACACTGAGTAGGAGCTGGAGAAAGGACCTCACTGACCTGGGAGAACCTTCGAGTCATGCTGATACTCCATCATCTGCATTAACCATTTCACCTTTCTTACCTTATCTTCTTTTGTGGCTATAACTCCACATACTAAAACTTTCATACAGTGCTTTGACAAACTAGTCATATCCCTTGAAATGTTGTTACAACCAAAAACATAAATGTATTTTATTGGGATTTTATGTGAACAGCAATTTTCAAGTCTTGTCACAGATTCTCAATTTTAGGTCTGGACTTTGACTGGGCCATTCTAACACACGAAAATGCTTTCATTCTAAATTATTCCATTGTAGCTCTGGCTGTATGTTTAGGGTCGTTGTCATGCTGGAAGGTGAACCTCCGCCCCAGTCTCAAGTCTTTTGCAGACTCTAACAGGTTTTCTTCTAAGATTGCCCTGTATTTGTCTCCATCCATCTTCCCATCAACTCTGACCAGCTTCCCTGTCCCTGCTGAAGAAAAGAATCCCCACATGATGCTGCCACCAACATGTTTCACAGTGGGGATGGTGTGTTCAGGGTGATGTGCAGTGTTAGTTTTCCGCCACACATAGGGTTTTGCTTTTAAGCCAAAAAGTACAATTTTGGTCTCATCTGACCAGAGCACCTTCTTCCACATGTTTGCTGTGCCCCCACATGGCTTCTAGCAAACTGCAAACTGCACTTCTTATGGCTTTCTTTCAACAATGGCTTTCTTCTTGCCACTCTTCCATAAAGTCCAGATTTGTGGAGTGCACGACTAATAGTTGTCCTGTGGAAAGATTCTCCCACCTGAGCTGTGGATCTCTGCAGCTCCTCCAGAGTTACCATGGGCCTCT
Organism: Lithobates clamitans; assembly: GCA_037952925.1. Classification (NCBI taxonomy): domain Eukaryota; kingdom Metazoa; phylum Chordata; class Amphibia; order Anura; family Ranidae; genus Lithobates; species Lithobates clamitans. Next base: position 3,675,626 of record JBBGZY010000833.1, on the reverse strand, counting down.
TAGCTGCTTCTCTGATTAATGCTCTCCTTGCCCGGCCAGTCAGTTTAGGTGGACGGCCATGTCTTGGTAGGTTTGCAGTTGTACCATATTCTTCTTTTTCGGATGATGGATTGAACAATGCTCCGTGAGATGTTCAAACCTTGGAATATTTTGTTTATAGCCTAACCCTGCTTTAAGCCTATCCACAATTTTATCCCTGATCTGTCTGGTGTGTTCCTTGGACTTCATGATGCTGTTTGTTCACTAAGGTTCTCAAACAAACCTCTGAGGGCTTCACAGAACAGCTGTATTTATACTGACATTAAATTACACACAGGTGGACTCTATTTACTAATTAGGTGACTTCTGAAGGCAATTGGTCTCACTAAATTTTAGTTAGGGATATCAGAGTAAAGGGGGCTGAATACAAATGCACCCCACCCTTTTAAGATATTTATTTGTAAAAAAAAACAAAAATAATTTATAATTTTCCTTCCACTTCACAATTTTGTGCCACGTTGTGTTGGTCTATCACATAAAATACATTTACATTTTTGGTTGTAACATGACAAAATGTGGAAAATTTCAAGGGGTATAAATATTTTTTCAAGACATTGTATTACCCCAAAGCAGGGCTATTGATGATAGGAGGGCAGGTGCCCTGTATGAAGTGTGTTTAGAGTATACTTAACCAAGCTGTGAATATACCCTCACCCCTTCCATCCACCCCATTCACACTTGTGCGACTTTGGACAATAAAGTCGGCATTACAAGTTGTGCCTAGAGTTGCCACCTCATCCCTTTAAACCGAACACATATGAATTACACGGGTTCTGAGACTAATGTAATGCAGATAAGGCACCAAGTGAGTTTAATTACCTCCTTAAACAGCCACAGAACCTGTGTAATTAATATGTGTTCAGGTTTTAAAGGGATGAGGTGGCAACCCTAGTTGTGCCCCATGTTTTCCAATGATAACAATTCATATATGTGCGATTTACAACTGCAGCGACTTCAAAGTAGTTGATGTACGACATTGGTCAAACTATCATGCAACTTGAAGACCATAGACTTCTATGTTACCCCTCAAAAGTTCCAGAAAGTCATATCTGAATGTTTTACATATGACAGTGGGTCACATGTAAAACATTGCAGAAAGACAACAATTCCCATCCAAAGTCGCCCGACTTTGGAGTCATACAAGAGCGAATAGAGCCTTACTGGGCTGCCCTGCTACCTGACAAGAGGAACAGTGATGTCTCCAGACACAAAGTCCGTTGTGGTATACTTTGGGGTCTGTGTAGGCAAAAGCAGTACTGTAGTGCTAATATCAAAGTATCATAGATCCCAGCTGTAGAAGAAAATCGGGGGAAGGCCAATTAGGTATCTTCACCCTGGTAGCAGATGATCCTGGCCTGAAACCAGGACAAGGTCATCTGATGCACAGGGTACAAATGGCAAACTGCGCCCTCCAGCTTTCGTGACAGTTCCAGCAAAAAAAAACACCCAACATTGGTGCCAGTGACTAAAATAACTCAGCATTTGTGCCAGTTTATCCAACAAGAATCCCTCAGCATTAGTGTGAGTCTACACAATAATAACCCCTAGCATTGATGCCTATTTATGTAAAAATAATGGTCGGAGTCTAGGCGGAGGTTGCCACTTCATTGCAGTAGAACACCATAGATGTGTGACTTCCAGGGGTTACCCTTCCTTTCTTGAACCTATGTAAAAATAACCGCAGCGTTGGTACCAGTTTACACATTAACCACTTGCCGACCGGCTCACACCGATATACAGCGGCAAAAGTGGTTCGTTCCCGCGAATCGCCGCATGGGTACGCCTGTACCTTTAAGGGCGATAGCAGGCGCGCGCCCGTTGCACAGCGTGGAACCCGATGCACGTGGGCGTCAGGCGCGATTGCGTGCACGAGAGCAGGATCAAGGATTTGTGTGGGTAAATCCCTATTCTGTCAGTAGGAACAACGATATGTCTCCTCTCCCCTAAGTAGGAACGATATGTCTCCTCTCCCCTAAGTAGGAACGATATGTCTCCTCTCCCCTAAGTAGGAACAACGATATGTCTCCTCCCCCAGTCAGTCCTATCCCCTCACAGTTAGAACACCTAGGGAACACACATTTAACCCCTTGATCACCCCCTAGTGTTAACCCCTTCCCTGCCAGTGACATGTACACAGTAATTAGTGCATTTTTATAGCACTGATCGCTGTGTAAATGTCAATGGTCCCAAAAATGTGTCAAAAGTGTCCGATCTGTCCACGGCAATACCACTAAAAATCACAGATCACCTCCATTATTAGAAAAAATAAATAAATTATAATAAAAATTCCATTAAGCTTTTCCAGTTTGTAGACGCTATAACTTTTGTGCAAACCAATCAATATAAGCTTATTGCATTTTTTTTTACCAAAAATATGTAGAAGAATATATATTGGCCTAAACTGAGGAAGAAATTTGTTTTTAAAAACATTTTGGAGATATTTATTATAGCAAAAAGTAAAAAATATTGTTTTTTTTCAAAATTGTCGCTCTTTGTTTATAGCGCAAAAAATAAAAACCGCAGAGGTGATCAAAAACCACCAAAAGAAAGCTATATTTGTGCAGAAAAAAAGGACATCGATTTTGTTTGGGTACAACGTCGCACGACCGCGCAATTGTCAGTTAAAGCAATGCAGTGCCGTATCGCGAAAAAAATGGCCTGGGCATTAAGCAGCCAAATCTTCTGGTCTGTAAGTGGTTAACAACCCCTCAGCACAAGGGAAGCAGACCTGATGAGGTACTAATATCTCAGAGTTCCCCATCAGGCTCTGCCCATCCCCCACTCTATTAGTAATACTGAGCATCATTGCCAGATGCCTCCTGCAAGAAATTCTTGTGCCTGTTCTCAACATGAATGAAGGACCTAGAATTATTTCTCTCACTCCAGTGTGCGCAGCAAGACCCAATATGTGGTCCACAATCTACAGTATCTCACAAAAGTGAGTACACCCCTCACATTTTTGTAAATATTTTATTATATATTTTCATGTGACAACGCTGAAGAAATGACACTTTGCTACAATGTAAAGTAGTGAGTATACAGCTTGTATAACAGTGTAAATTTGCTGTCCCCTCAAAATAACTCAACATACAGCCATTAATGTCTAAACCACTGGCAACACAAAAGTGAGTACACCCCTAAGTGAAAATGTCCAAATTGGGCCCAAAGTGTCAATATTTTGTGTGGCCACCATTTTTTTCCAGCACTGTCTTAACCTTCTTGGGCATGGAGTTCACCAGAGCTTCACAGGTTGCCACTGGAGTCCTCTTCCACTCCTCCATGACAACATCACGGAGCTGGTGGATGTTAGAGACCTTGAGCTCCCCCACCTTCCTTTTGAGGATGCCCCACAGATGCTCAATAGGGTTTAGGTCTGGAGACATGCTTGGCCAGTCCATCACCTTTACCCTCAGCTTCTTTAGCAAGGCATTGATCATCATGTAGGTGTGTTTGGGATCGTTATGTTGGAATACTGCTCTGCAGCCCAGTCTCCAAAGAGAGGGGGTCATGCTCTGCTTCAGTATGTCATAGTACATGTTGGCATTCATGGTTCCCTCAATGAACTGTAGCTCCCCAATGCCAGCAGCACTCATGCAACCCCAGACCATAACACTCCCACCACCGTGCTTGACTGTAGGCAAGACACACTTGTCTTTGTACTCCTCACCTGGTTGCCACCACACACGCTTGACACCATCTGAACCAAATAAGTTTATCTTGGTATCATTAGACCACAGGACATGGTTCCAGTAATCCATGTCCTTAGTCTGCTTGTCGTCACAAACTGTTTGTGGGCTTTCGTGTGCATCATCTTTAGAAGAGGCTTCCTACTGGGACGACAGCCATGCAGACCAATTTGATGCAGTGTGCGGCGTATGATCTGAGCACTGACAGGCTGATCCCCCCACCCCTTCAACCTCTGCAGCAATGCTGGCAGCACTCATACCTCTATTTCTCAAAGACAACCTCTGGATATGATGCTAAGCATGCTCACGCAACTTCTTTGGTCGACGATGGCGAGGCCTGTTCTGAGTGGAACCTGTCCTGTTAAACCGCTGTATGGTCTTGGCCACCATGCTGCAGCTCAGTTTCAGGGTCTTGGCAATCTTCTTATAGCCTAGGCCATCTTTATGTAGAGCAACAATTCTTTTTTTTTTTTCAGATCCTCAGAGAGTTCTTTGGCATGAGGTGCCATGTTGAACTTCCAGTGACCAGTATGAGAGAGTGAGAGCGATAACACCAAATTTAACACACCTGCTCCCCATTCACACCTGAGACCTTGTAACACTAACAAGTCACATGACACCGGGGAGGGAAAATGGCTACTTGGGCCCAATTTGGACATTTTCACTTAGGGGTGTACTCACTTTTGTTGCCAGCAGTTTAGACATTAATGGCTGTGTGTTGAGTTATTTTGAGGGGACAGCAAATTTACACTGTTATACAAGCTGTACACTCACTACTTTACATTGTAGCAAAGTGTCATTTCTTCAGTGTTGTCACATGAGAAGATATAATAAAATATTTACAAAAATGTGAGGGGCGTACTCACTTTTGTGAGATTCCGTACCTAAAGTTTACGCAGGAATTCCCTAAAATCACACCAATCGCGGCAGCAAAATCGCATGACTTTGAAGTTGCAGTAGTGTGAAAAGGGGCCTAAAACACCAACTGCTTCTGGTTTCCATATTCTATAGCAACCAAGTACATACAGCATTCAGGACTTTTTTCACCATGGTGGATTGTGACACAGTACATTGCATCACAATGATGCTGCAGTGAATAGAACAGAATGAAAGGTCACTTTGCGACAATTTAATAAAGTTTAAAAAAAAAAAAAAAAAGCACCAATGAAAAGTTAGTGTCTCCACAGAACACACACAAAAAAAAATAAAAAATCTGCGAATCAGACAGCGTGCAATTCTCCTTTATGTTTTATTAGCACTTGTCTTGTTATATCCACATACAGTATTTATTGCGATATCTACAAACCACGTTTCACACTAATCTACAATGAGCTGTAGATGATAAAATTTAAAGGGTTCCCCAATATCTTAAAATGTTTTCAAAGTTTCCTCCAATATAAAAAGGTTGTAAAGGCTGCCTTAGACCAGGTTCACATCTATGTGTATGGGACTGTATGTAAAAATCACACACAGCAAAAACACACTGCAGAGGTGTCGGGAAGTCATTAATTCTTAATGGCACCCACGCATGGGAAACTGCTGTGCTGTTACTTGTATGTGGACAGCAGCATGCAGTTTTTGAGCGGTTGAAGTTTTAGAAAAGGCTCAGGGACCATTTCCCTGCGCTTCCCACCTGCCCATTCAAATGAGTAGACTGCTGTGCCCGTGCAAAACGTGACTGCAGGGAAAACGCATACATGTGACATTAGCCATAGGGGCTTGATACAGAATCAGCTTTGTGAAATTAGGCCCAATGATCGGAAAATGCTTTGCGGCAGGTGCATTTATTTGTCTAGTCAGCATAACGCTACAGAAAATCACACAGACTAGAGGCAAATCTTTGATCATCAGTAACCTTTATTTCTTTAATGCCATATTTTTTTTTGTGATGGTGCAAACATGAAAGAAGCAATGTTCACTAAGGCTAGAGATACACAGGCAATTTTTACAGTCGCATAATTGCCTAAAATTTTCTGCGATCGATTGGCAGATTCACTGTAAATACTCAAGTGACCAACAGTCCCGTATTTGTATGGCAGATGCTCACGCAATGCTACAATTGTGTTGCGCATACTGGTAAGCAGTTAAACAGTTCCAGAAAAAGAATGTGCTGTGCAATTAATTTCATGTGATCTCCAACCAATGGTCTTTCGATTTTCTAATTGGAATTGCTGGTCTCACCCTTAGGGCCGGTTCACACTGGTGTGATGCCAAACCTTGCATGGAAATCGCACCGCATTGCTGTGCAGATCACATGCGATGTCTGTGAGATGCAAATTCAGCCATACAAACTGCATGGCTGAATTTGCATCGCATCCAGACCAAATTCGTGCAGGACCTTTTTTTGTCCTCACCAGGATCGGATCACATGGGTGTTCACACCCATGCGATCCGATTTTGCAAACCGATTGCGGGGTGTCGTTAATTTAACATACACTCCGCAATCAGTTCGCATGAACAGGTTTGCGATTTAGATACGGTGCGGATTTGCTGTGAAATCGTGCCGCATCTAGTTTGAACCAGCCCTTAAAATACAGGAGGAGAGAGAGAGCTGCGCTATCTTGATCTAAACGTGTGATAACCACAATAGATATTCTACTTGCATGTGTACTTACACCAATCACTATAAATCATACAATTAAGAATATTAAATATTAGAACCTTATCCAATGCTTAAAGTGTCCTGGGGCAATAAAGTGTTTGTGTGCAACAATATAATACAGTGCATAAACTTATATCATCTTATTAACAAAATCCTTGTAAGGTGCTCCAATATTATAAAGCAAAGTGTTTTAGTGCACTAAAGTGCTATGTGCAAAATCCTTCATGCGATAACATGCATTGATATAAATATAAAGTTCATTCCAATTTAATCCGATCCACAGACTATATTGGTAATGACCAAACGTGTTCTTGTGTCCACTCAGGTGCTCCCCCCTTCAGTGTATTCACTCACCTTAAAGCATGTGATCTTGCAGTTAAGCTTGGTCAAAACACGCATATGAACCTCCTTTGGGTTCAGTGTCTGTGCTGGGATCCTGAGCGGATTGCCGGTACGTTTTGCACATATAAGTATAACAGAGGAAACTCGATAGTGTGATATTGTTTAAATATTATTTGTTTATTGAAATACAAAACACTAGCCCCTTTGATAGGGTACTCACATTTAGTGGGTGCTGCAGTGCACCACTCTATACAGATAATGAAAACCGTTGTGGTCGCTGAGCTGATGTGTCCTTTCCGCTCTGAGAACACTTTGTTGTCTCCTGCTCCATCCTGTCCCCTCCCCAACGCGTGTCAATAACAGGAATGTGGCGCATCTTCCTCAGGGGGACTATTCAGTTCTGCTTTATTCCATGTGATTTTTTTTTCAGTATCAGAGTTCAAAAATTGCCATGTAGCCCTAGCCTAAGTTTTCTTGTGTCTTACAACACAGAACAAATAGTAGAAATGCCAAAGACTATTTTATTTTTTTCTTCTAGAACAACAAAAGGAAGCTGTTCCTAACTGCTTACAAACTTCACTATTCCTGCAATGTTACAAAAGCTAGTGGAATAAAAGCTTTTAAAGCCTAACTCCAGCAAACTTTATTTATTTTATTAACATTGGATTGGAAGGATTAGCATTTTGTCAGATTTCAATAGCAGTCTGTGAGCCCACTAGGGTTATTTAGCCTCACTTTGTGCCCCTAAGGCAGTAGAAAAAGAAATAAGGGCAAATGCCACAGGAATGTACAGATGGCAATTAAACATCCAACATTTCCAACCTTTCCAAACTCTATAAAAAAACAAAATGTTTTTCTTGCAGTCTCTATCACCAAGAACAACAACTTTACATCGCTCTCTGTCCTACTGAAACCTTGTTACCAGAACATGAAAGGAAAAATTTCTCATGTGGGAATCCATATAATAAAAAAGGAAAAAACAAAAAAAAAAACCCCACCACACACCTAAGGATTTAACATATCCCCTTCTTCAAAATCACTGTAAACATTTTGGCTGGGCTTTAAAGCTGCAGAAGGGTGACATAAATGGCCAACTGTTTTAAAGGTTTTCTACCTTCCAGTGGTTTTAAATAAACCCCAAAACAATATTTTAGGTCTGGATAGTCACTAGTGACTTGATGCACACAAGCATCCTATAACTGACCAGTACATAAGCATGGCCTCCTCCTCGCTACTGCTATTCATTTCTGTATCAGTCAAGGCTAGCTTAGCCAGCTACCTCTAATGCTGGTGAAATCTCTGGATATCTCTTGTTCAGCCTATGGGGTTGAGCGTAAGAAATCTTAAAGTGTATGGCTAGCTTAGGGTTAACAGCTGACCATACAATCTATGTACTATCATCTTTTAAGTGGAAGTTCAGCCAAAACCTAAACTCTAAACCTACTCTAAGCCAAAAATTTAAAACCTAATCTTTCTAGCCCTGGAAAAAAAAAAAAAAGAAAAAAAAAAAAGCTAGACTTACCTTTTCTGCATCCGCTCCGGTCCCATGCTGTGGTGGTCAGTGGCAGCTTCAGTATGTAGGCGTGTGCAGGAGAGGCAGCCAACAACAAAGCTCAATAGTAAGTCTATGGGTGACATCACTTCTCAGCCGTTGCCGGCTGTCTCTTTCTACACAGCAGTTGCTTCTGGAGACCGGACTGGATCCGGATCGGCTTCAGAAAAAGGTAAGTATAGCAATTTTTTTTTCTTTACAGGGTTAGATAGATTAGGTTTAGAATGTTCCTGAGAGTAGGTTTAGCATTAGATTTTTAGATCAGGTTTTGGCTGAACGTCCACTTTAAGTTACCTGTAAAATAAGGGCATTCTCAAACTGTTCCAACAATTTCAATCAATCCAATTGGGCAGGCCATGGTGCTACATAGCTGTTGGTAGATCTAAAAGGAGATTGTACCCTCAGCCTTAAGCAGGGCAGAGATGAACGAGGAACAGCTGTAGGAATAAAAAACTGTTTCTTTCAAGAGCTCTGGCAATGAGAAGAACCCAGAAGCTGCCCTGAATATTTTCATCTTTTTTTTTTTAATCACATCCAAAAAAAATAAAAAAAATAAAAAACTTCATGTACAATAAAGTGCGAACAACTATAATGACATAAAAAACACAACCAACATAACATGGAACAAAAATAGAATATTTATGCACAAAAATTATTAAACACAACCTACAAGTAGAAAATTGTCAAATCCTAACTATACTTCAACCTGCTCCCAAACCCCCATTATAAGCCCTATACTAACTACTCTGTAAAGGAAAGATCTACAATTGCCTAGTCTGAGGGCGTTTTGGTCTGGTCACATGATCACTCCTGTGTAGAGGAGGAAGTGACAACGGCTGCAGAGCTTGGGCGGTGACGTCACCCATAGGCTTACTATGGGGCAGCCATTGTTGGCTGTCCCTCCTCTACACTAAAGCCGGCGCTGGAACCTCCTCATCAGATTGGCCCAGAGCAATTTCAAATAGGCAAGTATAGATATCTTTCGTTTACAAAGTAGTTAGAAAAGAGTTAGAATGGGGGTGGGAGCTGGTTTAGGTATAGTTAGTATTTGACTGGAATGCTACTTTAAATTAAATTAACTTCATCATCCAAAAAGAACGTGTCTGTGTATGAGATAACATACTGCTATTGCGATCTGAGTCTCTCCAAAAGAGATTGGAGAGATTTGTGTATTACATTTCTGCATCACTTTCCTATCATTACCAAAATATTATATCAAATGGTCACAATGACAACTAAATGATAAACTATATCCATTGAACTACACGCAGTTATTCTTTTATCTTTTTGAGCTACTGCAATTTAAAAGCTCCACTCAAGACATCAAGTCTATTTATCAAAAATCTGTTAGGACAAGCATCCGTCCATCCTTGACAAATTCCGACTGTAGTTTCCTTAATGCGGCAATCCTTAAACTCCATCTAGTGGCGATAATGCAGTATTCTTTCTAAATGAGATATTTCAACAAAAATGTTGCTTTATGGCCACTAGATGGCGCAAACTATCATAGGAAATCACTGTTTTAAGAAATATATACAACTTTTCTTTTACTTTCATACAGTCAGCATTAAAATGTGTAGTGAAAATTCAGACTTTAAACTTCAATTGAAAGTTTATATTACATTTGTAAACTGGTAGACCATTGTTACAGAAAGTAAAGAAAAGCCAAAATTTCTGAGTTGCTACATTAATAGGAAGTGAGGAGAAACCTTCCCATGGAAAGCCCAAGACAGGAAATGTGGGGAGTATCTCCCTGACCGCACACAGCCAGTGATATATTAAAAAAAACAAACAAACACACACACTATGCAACAGGTTTTTGCCAGTTAATTAAAAAAAATTCAGTACCCTATAGCTATGACTATTAGTTTCTGCATATAGAAGGATTTCACAGTACAGAATCACATTTAGAGAAGTTAAAGTAGAAACAAGAAACCAAAACCATCCAACCAGACCTACACATGACCCATTCTATGTACACACATTTGTTTTATATATTTCTAATCTCCATTAGGTGGTGGACCATAGAGTTTCCTTCCACTGATGTTTTTCATACGTAGCATCTCTTATCTTCTTTTTGTTCCCCCGAAGCCTGAAAAAAGGAGAAAATAAAAAAAATTAGAACAGAACAATTCAGGGAAGGGAATTTATAGTAGCCTTGCATGTATTTTTGTCAGAACTAAAAATAATATATTTTTTAAACAAACAATGTATACTTTAGTTTTTTGGGTTTTTTTGTTCCCAAGTAGCAGGCAACGTAATAATAGTTTATTGCGTATTCAAATAAGAAGACAATACAATGTATAATATTCAAAAAAATGCATTAATTCTGCCATAACAACTAATACATTTCCCTTATCCATACAGCTCACCAGATAACATCTAGTTTAAATATCTGCACATTAAAAAAAATTTAATTAATATATATATATATATATATATATATATATATATATATATATATATATATATATATATATATATATATATATATATATATATATATATATATATATACATACATATACACACACACACACACACACACACACACACACACACATACACACACACACACACACACACACACAAACTCCCCCCCCCCCCCTCCTAGCCACCTTAGTTAAAGGTTTCCTGAAACAGAAGATTATACCAACTATATTTTTTTAAGAGCGTTGCAAACCAGGTTCTATAACAAGCTGAAAATGTCACTCTGCCCATTCAGTGCAAAGCAACTTAAGCTCATCCTCCTGAGCACAGTATACTCAGGCTCCCTCAGGCATCATCCCACAGCTAAAGTCCTCCATTGGTGAGCTTTGGTGCCGTATCCCACCCAAGTGTGTGATGTCAATGTCTGGGCCTGACGATTGGCTGCTTCTTCTAGAGCAGTGATGGCGAACCTTAGCACCCCAGATGTTTTGGAACTACATTTCCCATGATGCTCAACAACACTGCAGAGTCCATGAGCATCATGGGAAATGTTGTTCCAAAACATCTGGGGTGCCAAGGTTCGTCATCACTGTTCTAGAGTGGTCACAGGTATGCGCTCCCATACTTGGAAGACCAACTTAGTTAGTGCAGCACAGCAATAGCTCCCAGCAGAGCAAGTAGGTGGTGAAGAACCGCAGTGAATTGGTGAATATATCTTACTGGGTGTGGACTATCAGGAGGCACTGCCACTTACTCTGGATAAGTAAAGCAGAAGTGTCTCCTTAAGGCTGAATGCCAAGCACAAAACTAATTTAAAAATGTTTGTAAAGGTTTTATGCGTGAAGGTAAAAAACCCTTCTGTGTGCAGCAGCCCCCCCAAATACTTACCCGAGCCCCATCTCCATCCAGTGATGTGCACAAGTGCTCAGCTCTCCGGGGACCCTTCCTTCTCATTGGCTGAGACAGCAGCGGGAGCCATTGGCTGTCAGTCACAGCCAGTGAGCCAATGAAGAGAGGGGGTGGGCCAAGACACGGCTCTGTGTGTGAATGGACATGCAGAGAAGCAGCTTGGGAGTGAGCCTGCAAGGGTGCCCCCATTGCAAGCTGCTTGCTCAAGGGGAACTCGGCAGGAGAGGGGCCAAAAGCATCAGTGGGGCCCCCGAGCAGAGGAGGGTCAAAGCTGTTCTATGCAAAACCACTGCACAGAGCAGGTAAGTTTGTTATTTAAAAACAGCAAAATGCCTTTAATATCACTAGCCATACATACACATATCTACATTTTGGGCACCAAATTCCTTTGCAAACTCCGATATTAACCTTGTAAAAATAGTAGTGACATTGTCACTTGCTGTACATAACCTAGGCAGAGAGGAGAGCTGTGAGAGTGGTCCCTCCAGGCTCCACCCTCTACAGGCTGCCTAGAGAAAACTACAGGAAGCGGCGGATACAAGACCAGTCACCCTGCACAGAGAGAGACTGGTCTTTATTACAGGAAGCTCCTGCACAGAGGCAAAGTTTCACACTGGATTACTGTACAGATCTGGAAGAAATACACAAAGCACACCAAGATTCAAGAATACAAATGACGAATGTGTAAATTTATTCATGCCGGAGTTCAGCTTTATATTTATTCCTTTGCTTACAAAAAAATAAATAAATAAAAATGTAAACAAGTAAGTGCCTGTAAAAAGAAAAAAACAAAACAAAACAAAAACACACACAACAACACACCACACACTGTTAAAACGCAGCTGAAGCGCTTCTTTCAGTTATTTTATACTTCTGAGTGTGTAGAATACCTACTCCCCTGCTACAAGCTGTGGTACCTCTCACTGCCTAGCACATTGCTACAAGATGTATGAGCTGGAGGGAAGAACCACAGGGCGTGGTAGGGGGAGCAGGTATTTGCCCACCCAAAAAGTTGAATACTTCCAGCAATCGAGGAGCAGCACTGCGTGGCACTTCAACACAGGGACCCCCGGAAAGGCAAGTACAGAGCAGGTAATTTTTTTCTCAGGTTCACCCTTTAGATGCGTAGTAACTTGGTTTACCAAAGCACAGAATTCCAAGTTAAAAGAAGTATGGGATTTTTTTTTTTAAATCATACTTACCTAGATGGATGCAGCATCGGTCCAATGCTACATCTGTCCCTTGCTGGCTCCAAAAGGTTGAGAACTGAGCGATCCAACACTGCCGGTCGCTCAGTTCTCAGAGCTGCCTCAGCAGAGAGCTGGTGATTGTCAGTCAGTTAGTCATCAGCTCTTTGCTCTGCCCCCCGGGCTCACTGGAGCACTAGGCTGTGGAGGGGGCGGGGGCTGCTGGCTCAGGCTCTCAGTGACTCGCTGGCAGTCTGAGCCACTAGCCGGTTCAGGCATGTGGGCAGATCCCGACCATATGGTCATGATCTTGCCTGAGCCTAGACCGGCTCTGATGTCAGCCTGCTGTCTGCTGAAAACGGGTCACAGGAGTGCAGAACAATCCACAGAGGTACAGCCAGAAGAGCTTTGGCTGTACTCCTTTAATTAGCATACATAAACAGGCATATCAACCCCTAATAAACAGATAAAAGAGCCACTAATCGTGTGTTTAAATTGTACGTTTTGTAGTTGCCCTTTAAACAGCACTAGGCTTATTTACAGGGATCTCGTGCCTCTTTGGTCTTCATAAACATGTTCACGTTTGAATGTCGGCTCTGTTCAGTTTTTAAAAGAGGCGATATGTAACAGGAGCATCACAGCAGCAATTTGACACACAAGAATGCCTCCCCCCACTAAGTGCTTCTGCACTGCATGGATCTGTAAATGAAACATTGTTTTCCAAGCACATTGGCTGTTAAAACAACAAAGCCAGTTGTGGGTTGTGGTTGGTGAAAGGTGCAGTGACCTGTAATGACATACAATGTGTAGCAGCTTCTCTGGAAATGCTCATGCAGCTGAAACACTCACTGACCATTATCTTCATTTTAGAGAAACATCACTGTGGAAACCACTATAGAATGTACACAAAACCTCTACTCAAACACAAGAATACAGAAGCTGATTGCAAACCAATCCATAGGCTGGAAAAAAAAAAATAAAACACACACACTTCCCATGGAATGAGTTTGAGAGACTAATGGACAGGTATAAAGGATTCCCTAAAGAAAAGTCCAGAATGTACTCCCTGGTGGTACAGCCATTGCATCAGAGGCATGCCCTTACTACCTTTACCTTTAGGATTGCTTGAAGAACTTGTTTTAACCACCCCAAAAATGTCATCCAAACCAATATGGGCAGCAAGCAGTTATTTTACAAATAGCTGTGTGATAAACAACTTAGTATAATTAGAAATGATTAAAAAAAAAAAAAAAAACACACACACACACACACACACACACACAAAATATACCACATACACACAACACACAGCAGTTTGTAGAAGACAGCATTCAACACTCAAATAATGTTAAAAATGCATTGGGCAAGAGCTGCAATGAAGCCTACAGTGCCTTGCAAAATACTCACCCCCATGCCAATTTTTGTGTTTTGTTGCCTCACAACCTGGAATTAACATGGATTGTTTGGGGATTTGCATCATTTACCACATGCCGACCAGCCGCCGCAGTTGTACTGAGGCAGAATGGCACAGCTGGGCGAAACGGCGTTATGCATTGTCGCTTCGGCCTGTGGCCACTAGGAGGCGAGTGCGCGCTGCCCCCTTGCTCCCCAAGCCCATGCGAGTGCCCGGCAGTCTCAATCACCACTGGGCTCCCGTGATCGCTCGGGGCAAAACGGAAAACCAGGAACTGTGTGTGTAAACACACAGTTTCGGTTCTCTGAGGGGAGAACTGACAGATCCTCTATTCATACAGAGTATGAACAGCGATCTGTTAGCTTCCCTGCACAGTCCTCATCCCCCTTCAGTTAGAACACAAACTAGAACACACATTAACCCCTTCACTGCCCCCTAGTGTTAACCCCTTCACTGCCAGTGACATCAATGCATTTTTAAATCGCACTGATCGCTGTATTAAATGCCAATGGTCCCAAAAATGTGTCAAAGTTGTCCGACATGTCCACCATAATGTCGCAGTCACAAAAAAAAAAAAAAAAAAAAAAAAAAATCGCTGATCGCCGCCATTACTAGTAAAAAACAAAATTATTAATAAAAATGCCATAAAAAATGATCCCTTATTTTGTAGACGCAATATCTTTTGCGCAAACCAATCAATATATGCTTATTGCAATTTTTTTTTTTTACCAAAAATATGTAGAATACATATCGGCCTAAACTGAGGAAAAAAAATGTTTTTTTATATATTTTTGGGGGATATTTATTATAGCAAAAAGTTAAAAATAATGCGTTTTTTTCAAAATTGCAGCTCTTTTTTGTTTATAGCGCAAAAAATAAAAACTACAGAGGTGATCAAATACCACCAAAAGAAAGCTCTATTTGTGGAAAAAAGAAAGGACGTCAGGTTTGGGAGCCACGTCGCACGACCGCGCAATTCTCAGTTAAAGCAACGCAGTGCCTCAGGGGCCTTTCAAAAAGTGTGTATATGTAATGGCAGATCATGTGACACTTAGATTGCACACAGGTGGACATCATTTCACTAATTATGTGACTTCTGAAGGTAATTGGTTGCACCAGAGCTTTTTATGGGCTTCTTAACAAAGGGGGTGAATACATACGAACATGGCAATTATCCGTTTTTTATTTCTGAAAAATAGTTTAATGTATATATTTTTCTAAATTTGACTTCACTAACTTAGACTATTGTGATCTGATCCATCACATAAAATTCAGATTAAAAAAAACATTGAACTAAAGGCTGTAATGTAACGTAACAAAATAGGTAAAAAGCCAAGGGGGGTGAATACTTTTGCAAGACACTGTATACCAGAGCTCGGGAACCAGCAGGGAAATCCTGCCAATACCAGTAACTATTTCCCCCCTAATTTTTGTTTTTTATATTTTATGCTCCGCAACTGATTGCACCATTAGAATGCTCCTACTTAAAGTGGTTGTAAACCTTCACATATACCCAGTGAAGTGACTGGCCTCAGGTCATACACAGATGAAACAAATCCTCCTATAAATGTTGTACCCGTTTATCTGCAGTCCTCTCTTCTCTAGATGCATTCAAAGTGCAGACTTTATCAAGCTTGTCTGAGCTGTCAGAAAAAAGGGAGCGGACAGCTGAAATTATACACTGCAGTAAGCAGTGAGTAAGGAGAGCTCTGAGAGCTGATTGGAGGGACACCCCCCCCCCCCCCCAGCACAAAGAAACAGAGCAGAGGCTGTCAGTCAGCTGGAGCTCCCATCCCTGTCACCATTTGTCTCTTGGCGTCAGGAAAACTTGTCAGAAGCGATTCAGCCTGATAGCAGAGGAACGAAGCAGCAGACAGAAATGACACTTAGTGGTCTGGATTGAGACAAGTACACAGTATAGAGAGATATGTGTTGTTCAGATTTCATGTGTTTACAACCACTTTAGGGAAAATTTCTAGCTTGCTGCTGAATCAATGCCATTAAAATTCAGGCTGTTTTGAATAAGGCATCACACCAGATTAAACAAATAAAGTGGTGTGATGTATAACAGCGTCGGTTGTGAACTTTGATAAGGTCTTTAGGGCTTTTTTCACACTAGTGCAATTGCAGATGCGATTTGAGTTGCACGGAATCGCATGGCAATGGAAATCACATTGTTTTTAGTGGCGCCCAATCACATCAACGCGCCTCAGCGATTTTGGAAAAGGTTTAAAAGGAAACCTTTGTACTAAAAGAAATATGTAAACGGTCACTGCTCTATATAAAAAATAAATAAATAAATACTCGCAGACTGAAAAACTAACTTCAGTGCTTTCCTCTGTAACTGACATGAAGAAGTATGTAAATTAGAATTCTGGAGTAAAAAGTCAGAAATCTGATCTGTATTTTTGCTCTAGGCCAGAAAGTATTGAAGCCACTGGATCAGCATGACTACCAGCCACGTGTACTCTCAGTATAGGGTTTTTTTTTTTAAATAAGCAGTCATACTATCCTCTATATATTTTACTGGACCGTTGTTATAGCATAATGGATAATATATGACCAGAGTTAGGCAGGCCATAGACAGTGCAAATTTCTTCTCAGACGTGATTCATGCTGATAACCGTGCTCCTGAGACAAGTATACATTATAGATGTATATGCTTTGTTCATATTCCACTCAAAAAGTAAGTCCCATTGATTCACTCCCTCCCCCATCCCTCAGAACTAAGTTTCAGGTTTGTTTGCAGGGAGCAATCACCAATTTTTATCAGTAACCACTCCCACTGTAATCCTCACTTAGGCAAGGATAACATCCCTTGCCCAGCCCTGTCTCCTCACATGTCCCTGGAGTCTGCAGGACCATTCACAGTGTGCCGTGCATGTAGAGCGGGAAGCCAGCTGTAGTTCCTCAGAAAGCCATACTTGGCTCTCATATCCAAAGATGGTGGTGCCAAGGACCCGCAGCAGAAAGAACCACCGGTTGCAGGAAGACAGCACTGGATCAGTAAGTATCTGATTTTCAAAAGTCAGCCACTACAGGTTTTGTATCCTGTCAGTATCCAAGGGTTCTGAAAAAGCTTCAGCACTGCAATGCAGATATCAGTCAGTTCCTCTACATGGCTTTTCTTGCTTCCAAATCCTGGCTTTCTATGGTCTGCAATTTACAACCCTTCCTGGTAGTGACTGGCCCAAACCCCTACAGTTTCTACAGAGCTAATCTCATGACAGGCAGATCTACTAGTCATTGGAATCATACATCACTTAGAAAGGGGTGGGGCAGGAGATTGACACTACTTGGAAGTGTCAAGCATTGATTATTATAGCAGCCTGTGATTTGCCATTGGAACCCATATAACCTACTTTCCATGCTTTTTCGATGCAGAAAAAAAAAAAAAGGGGGGGGGGGGGGGGGAGGACTGCATGTGGTGTGAATGGCCCTTAGCCCTCATTCACACGAGGCGGACTCAGTTTCCACGGAGCCCGCCGCAGTCTATCGGCTAAGCGGGAGATCTGTCCGTTGATCTCCGCTGAGCCGGCGGATGACAGGTCCCTCTTTGCTCACTGAGCTGGGAGGTTCTTGTCAGGCGCCGCCGCTGCCTATGGAGGGATCGGATGAAAATGGACAGCGTGTCCGTTTTCATCAGATCTCACCCGATCCGCCAGCGACGGATCTGGACGTAGGGCCATCCATCTGCTTTTTGCGGAGCGGACATGTCTCCGCTGACATCCGTCGCTCCATAGGCTAACATGGAGCGCCCGTTCAGGTCCGCCGTCAAAACTGACAGGCGGACCTGAACGGTACGATCGTGTGAAAGGGGCCTTAGAGTACTGACAGGTACACATTCTGGATAACTGATCTAATATAGGTACTGTACACAGAAACACACTGAAAACCTTTTTTTACCTACTAAAAAGGTAAATATACTGTGCACTGCAAGTGCAGTTGCTCCAGATCAGAGGGGAAACTCTGATATGAAGGGGAAGCTCTGCTGATTTCTATTATCCAATCATTTACAAGCAAAAAATGTGTTTTTTTAATTTTATTTTCCTTGCATGTGATTGAGTATTCTTTGTAACGTGAAGCTTTATCTCATTTACAAGCAACTAAACTTTCAGTGTACAGTATATTTGCCTTCAGTAAATCAACCCCAGTATATGCATCAGATTTATTGCTGAAAAAGCAGAAGTCGATTAAGTCACCGTTAAGTCAACATTAAGGCCTCTTGCACAGGATATGCCTGTTTGAGCATCTACTTTTTCAGAATTTTTTTTTTTTTGTGCGCACACGTAGAAACATTCTTGCGTTTTTGTTCTGCAAAATGTGTAAATGGACATTTACACATTTCTGCGCAATCGCGCGTATTTGTGGGAATTTGCACGCATGAGGCGTAAATTACTGACCAAAAATGTAGATTTTTTTTTTTTTTTTTTACTGAAGAATGCATGGCTCTTGTTTACACGCCTGTGTGCATAGGCACATTACAATTAATGGGCTGCATTTTAGCTCAGAGAAAAAAAAAAAAAAACACCACAACACACACACTGTACTGAGCTTTTTCAAGCTGCAGTATGCAAGAGGCCTAATGCATTTATGCCTTTGGTTGGTGTTGGACTACTTTGACTTGGAGAGTCTTATGTTGAACTGTGTACACACAAGTACAATAAATTTATTTTTTTGTATTTTTCTCTGTATTTTGATTTGTTTGTCTTATGCTTTTAGTTCCCCTCACCTCCTGAAGAAGGTTATTTCCGTGAAACATGTTGAGGAACAACTGCTTGTCCATGATGGACACCTAATAATGAACTAAAGAATATATATTATATTATTTTATTTATTTATAAAATTTCATGTGACAACACTGAAGAAATCAAGTACCTCTCATTAGTGTCCACTTGTGTCATGGGTGGAGACCTCATGATTCTCCCATTTAGAAGAGTGTAGCTCTCATGGTTTAGAGAAGCAGGATCTCCCAGTCTATGGACAGTGTAGGACCCACTGATCATGGGGTACTTTGACGCAGTAAGTGGGCTTAGCACCATATAGCACTATGGTGTGACCAAATCCCCATATTTTTGATAATGCTTTTTGAAAATGTTTAGGTGTTTTTAAACTAGCCTTGCTGGAGGTAAATGTCTTTTTTGCATGTGTGCGCTGTAATATTTTCTTCTATTGTATGGTCTTATGGCTGCACCATCTTTAATGCATCTTTTAGGGTGTGCCCCCCAAATATCTTGTTTGAACACTGAAGAAATGACACTTTGCTACAATGTAAAGTAGTGAGTGTACAGCTTGTATAACACTGTCAATATGATGTCCCCTCAAAATAACTCAACACACAGCCATTAATGTCTAAACCACTGGCAACAAAAGTGAGTACAACCCTAAGTGAAAATGTCCAAATTGTCCCCAAAGTGTCAATATTTTGTGTGGCCACCATTATTTTCCAGCACTGCCATAACCCTCTTGGGCATGGAGTTCACCAGAGCTTCACAGGTTGCCACTGGAGTCCTCTTCCACTCCTGCATGACGACATCATGGAGCTGATGGATGTTAGAGACCTTGTGCTCCTCCATCTTCTGTTTGAAGATGCTCCACAGGTGTTCAATAGGGTTTAGGTCTGGAGACATGCTTGGCCAGTCCATCACCTTTAACCTCAGCTTCTTTAGCAAGGCAGTGGTCGTCTTGGAGGTGTGTTTGGGGTCGTTAGGTTGGAATACTGCCCTGCAGCCTAGTCTCCGAAGGGAGGGGATCATGCTCTGCTTCAGTATGTCACATTACATTCATTGGCATTCATGGTTCCCTCAATGGACTGTAGCTCCCCAGTGCCGGAAGCACTCATGCAGCCCCAGACCATGGCACTCCCACCACTATGCTTGACTGTAGGCAAGACACACTTGTCTTTGTACTCCTCACCTGGTTGCCGCCACCACACACACACACACACACACACACACACACACACACACACACACACACACACACACACACCACCACCACCATCTGAACCAAATAAGTTTATCTTGGTCTCATCAGACCACAGGACATGGTTCCAGTAATCCATGTCCTTAGTCTGCTTGTCATCAGCAAACTGTTTGCAGGCTTTCTTGTGCATCATCTTTAGAAGAGGCTTCCTTCTAGGATGACAGCCATGCAGACCAATTTGATGCAGTGTGCGGTATGGTCTGAGCACTGACAGGCTTACCCCCCCACCCCTTCAACCTCTGCAGCAATGCTGGCAGCAATCATACCTCTATTTCCCAAAGATAACCTCTGGATATGATGCTGAGCATGTGCACACAACTCCTTTGGTCGACCATGGCGAGGTCTGTTCTGAGTGGAACCTGTCCTGTTAAACCACTGTATAGTCTTGGCCATTGTGCTGCAGCTCAGTTTCAGGGTCTTGGCAATATTCTTATAGCCTAGGCCATCTTTATTTAGAGCAACCATTCTTTTTTCAGATCCTCAGAGTTTTTTGCCAGGAGGTGCCATGTTGAACTTCCAGTGACCAGTATGAGAGAGTGAGACCACCAAATGTAACACCCCTGCTCCCCATTCACACCCAATTTGTACATTTTTTACTTAGGGGTGTACTCACTTTTGTTGCCAGTGGTTTAGACATTAATGGCTGTATGTTGAGTTATTTTGATGGGACAGCAAATTGACACTGTTATACAAGCTGTACACTCACTACTTTGCTACAATGTAAAGTGCTATTTACAGGTAAAAGGTGAACACCAGACACATCTCCCCCCCCCCTATCCCAGCTGTACGTACCTCAAAAGCTGATGATTGGGGGGGGGAAAGGGAGGGTGTGTATGGTGTTAGTTCACCTTTACATTTTTTCTGTGCAGATTAACGAATACTTTAAGTTAATGTGTATAGAAATCCCAACAATGAAATTCCATCATTCGCTCCCTTTTGGTCTTTTAAATTCACCATTCACCTCCCAAACAGAATGATCAAACCTGTACAGGTTACATGTGAACTACAGAGCACCTAGCCTTTATGTAATGGAAAGGAGAGGAAAAGGTGTTTTGTAG
Organism: Lithobates clamitans; assembly: GCA_037952925.1. Taxonomy (NCBI): domain Eukaryota; kingdom Metazoa; phylum Chordata; class Amphibia; order Anura; family Ranidae; genus Lithobates; species Lithobates clamitans. Next base: position 3,654,422 of record JBBGZY010000833.1, on the reverse strand, counting down.
TCATGACACACTTCCTGTCCTAGAGTGACAACTTTGCTCCTCCATAGATACAGGACTGAGCGGTGTCAACCTAGTACGGGATCACCAAAGTGAAAATAAAGGGGAAAAAAAAAAAAAAAAAAAAAACCAGAAAAATTCTGCCACCAAATCTAAGGACTGGTAAGCTGCAAAAGATGACATTTTTTGATTTTTCAGTTAGATATGTTAAAACCGGAAGGTCGCTTTAAAGTGGCTTATAAATGTACGCGGCATACGTTTACATATTTGAAAATAAATCCTACCTGATGCTGTTCTCGCACCAGAGCTGTGTGAAGGGCTGTACGAGGATCCAGAGAAAGAGGGTGTACTCCATGTGTTGTGATAAGGTGAATGAGCTGTATAGTGAGGCTGTGACCTGAAAAAAAGAAACACGATTAAAAATTGCCAACATGCCAAAGAAAATACCTGATTTGATATCACCATGTACCCCAATTGATTTAGAGCTGAACGCCAACTTTCTTTTTCACTAGAACTGAATGGAATGATCAGTCCCAGCATATATCATACCTCTGTACCAGGTTGCTCGGTTGTCTACAGATGTCATGCATCAAAAAATATACATCAAACAATATATATTCAAGTGCTTCAAAAATTCTTATTATGCTCCTTATGCAAAAGTGCTTCAGTGTAATTCCTATGTGTATATACAAAATTGCCTCTGTGCAGCTTGTAAACTTTCCGGATTTCTCCACCACTCTGTGTTATAAACACTCACAAGATCTTTTTGACTTTGTACTTTTCAGTTACAAAGTCTCCATAGGCTTGTGGATATTACCCTCCCGGGTCTCTGCAGGAATCAGGCAGCTCCTCCACTCCTCCAGCTCACTCCTTACACCATTGTGTATTCCCTCCTCAATTCTCATACAAGGGAACAGAAGGGGAGCCCACATAGTGTAATATAGTTTATTAAAAAAGATTCTTAAAAAAAAAAAGAGAGAAGAGCAGGTTTGCACTCACTTGTGCAAGGTTTTAAAATTACTATGACACCAGGAAACACCGCCACAGCATGCGTTCCACTGGCCAGATATGATGTAATGACGGCGGTGTTTCCTGGTGATTGCGCACAGGGATTACACTAAAGCACTTTTGCATATGGAGCACAATATGAATTTTTGAAGCACTTTAATATATATTGTTTAATGTATATTTTTTGATGCATGAAGATAACTTCACATATGGACATTATTTGGACTTTAATAGCCGTATTGTTTGATGGCACACAGTATCTACTGCAACTTTATATTTTTTTGAATGAGTATATTTAATTTTTTGTTGAAATTATTATTATTATTCAGGATTTATATAGCGCCAACAGTTTACACAGCGCTTTACAATATAAAAGGGAGACAATACAGTTATAATACAATAAAATACAAGAGGATTAAGAGGGCCCTGCTCAGAAGAGCTTACAATCTAATAGGGTGGGGCAGGTGGTACAAAAGGTTGTAACTGTGGGGAATGAGCTGATGGAAGTGGTAGGAGATCAGTTGGAGACGTGATAGGTTTTCCTGAAGAGATGAGTTTTCAGGGATCGCCTGAAGGTAGCAAGAGTAGAGGATAGCCGGATAGATGGAGGTAGCGAGTTCCAGAGGATGGGAGAGGCTCTGGAGAAATCCTGGAGATGAGCATGGGAGGAGGAAATGAGAGAGCTTGAGAGTAGGAGGTCTTGAGAAGAGCGGAGAGGACGATTTGGATGATATTTGGAGACAAGATTGGTGATGTAGCTCGGGGCAGAATTGTGAATGGCTTTGTATGTTGTGGTTAGTATTTTGAATTTAATTCGCTGGGTGATTGGGAGCCAGTGTAGGGATTGGAGGAGAGGGTTGGCAGACACTGAGAGGTTGGTAAGGTGGATAGGTCTGGCAGCAGCATTCATGATAGACTGAAGAGGGGATAGCCTATGTAGAGGCAGGCCAATGAGAAGGGAGTTGCAATAGTCAAGGCGAGAGATAACAAGGGAGTGAATGAGGAGCTTGGTGGTTTCATTTGTTAAAAAGGGGCAAATTTTAGAGATGTTACGGAGGTGAATTCTACAAACTTTTGACAACGATTTGATTTGAGGCTGAAATGACAAGTCAGAGTCTAGGATTACACCTAGTACCCTGGCGTGAGGGGAGGGACTGATGGTTGCATTGTTGATTTTGATGGAAAAGTCGTGGAGGGGGGCATGGGCGGGGGGGGGGGGGGGGGGGATATTAATAGCTCAGTTTTGGAGAGATTTAGTTTAAGGAAGTGGTGCGACATCCATGCTGATATGTCAGTTAGTAATGCGAGAGGAGACTGAAGGAGTGAGGTGAGGAGTAGACAGATAGATTTGGGTGTCATCAGCGTATAAGTGGTAATGGAAGCCGTGGGCCGTATTTAAGTGACCAAGGGAGGAGGCGTAGATAGAGAAATAGAAAAACTGATAGAATTCTAGGACAGCACTGTGAATAGAATATAGTGCACATTACATGCGGCTCTTTGGCGACATTGGGGGCTGCGTTTGAGGGCCCCCCCTTAGCTCATAATTTGACATTCACCGTTCTAGGGTCACTATTACCAAGTGCATAATTTAGATGCCACTGTAGTTCAGCCTCACGCAACCTTTTTTCCCCCCCAAGGGAACCCCTAAATAGTTTTTAGGTCTTGGAAATCCTTACTAAAACCAATTAACTGAGGGACAAGAGGAAGAATTCCCCCTACATTAGGTCAGTGAGAAGAATGCAACCTGTACAGTGGAGGTCAAAATGGCACTTACAGACACACTTACATGGTGTCATGCTGCTGGCTTTGCCTAGTGGTACTGGCCCTTGAATTAACAGGCACCATCAGATAGGAGGTCAATCAGTCACAGCCCCAGCAACCTCTCAGGAACTCTGGTTGATAATGACTTCTCTGTATATGCAACTATCGTCTAATAAGCCACTTACGTCCGACTGCCAAACAGGTATCCAAGTACGCCACCAGTTCCTAAACCAGTCCAAAAACCAGGTCTTTGATTTGCATGGTGTCCATAGGACCCCATATTCCCGAAATTACCAAATCCTGAAGTACTCCCTCCTGGGAAGAGATAAAAGATAATAGAAATTTCATTCCACTTCATAAATATTCTCAAAACAATGCTTTTGTTTATTTCTTAGGAAAAAAAAAAAAATATTACATTACATTACAGTACAGTTATTGTGGCAACCATCAAATTCCTTGCTTTTAAAGGGCACTAGTCACTAATGGACAATTAGAATAATCTAAAATCGATTAATAGACAACTAATCGATTATGAAAATAGTTGTCAACTATTTTCATAATCGATTAGTCGGCCAGCCGATTAGTTGGCCTGCATACAGAATGCATTATTTGTTTACATATCAGGAAATACATTGCAGCACACGTACAGCTCAGTACACCGTCCATACATGTCAGTAAGTGCCTGAGAACTTGTGAATGTGTGAGGAGCAATTCCTCATGGGACATGTAGTCCTTGTCAAGAAGTGAGTGGTTCTAAAGACAGAAGTTTTTTTACCTTGTTATAGGGGCACTCACTCCGAAGGCAGGAGGAGCCAGAAGCGTTGGTCGGGGACCCCAGAAGAGGAGAATCAGGAGGACTGCTCTGTGCAAAACCTTTACACAGGGCAGTCAAGTATAACATAACATGTTTGTTGTTTAGAACAAAAAAAAAAAAAAATTATAAATATATATATAAGTCAGCCACCAATTGTGCAAGTTCTCCCACTTAAAAAGACGAGAGGCCTGTAATTGTCATCATAGGTATACCTCAACTATGAGAGACAAAATGTGGAAACAAATCCAGACAATCACATTGCAAATTATGGTGGAAAATAAGTATTTTGTCAATATCAAAAGTTCATCTCAATACTTTGTTATATATCCTTTGTTGGCAATGACAGAGGTCAAACGTATTCTGTAAGTCTTCACAAAGTTGTCACACACTGTTGCTGGTATTTTGGCCCATTCCTCCATGCAGATCTCCTCTAGAGCAGTGATGTTTTGGGGCTGTCGCTGGGCAACATGGACTTTCAACTCCCTCCAAAGGTTTTCTATGGGGTTGAGATCTGGAGACTGGCTAGGCCACTCCAGGACCTTGAATTGCTTCTTATGAAGCCATTCCTTCGTTGCCCGAGCAGTGTGTTTGGGATCATTGTCATGCTGAAAGACCCAGCCATGTTTCATATTCAATGCCCTTGCTGATAGGAGGAGGTTTGCTTCACAGTAGGTGTAGTGTTCTTTGGTTGCAACTCAGCATTCTCTCTCCTCCAAACACAACGAGTTGCGTTTCTACCAAACAGTTCTACTTTGGTTTCATCTGACCATATGACATTCTCCCAATCCTCTTCTGGATCATCCAAATGCTCTCTAGCAAACCTCAGACGGGCCCAGACATGTACTGGCTTAAGCAGGAGGACACGTCTGGCACTGCAGGATCTGAGTCCCTGGCGGCGTAGTGTGTTACTGATGGTAGCCTTTGTTACGTTGGTCCCAGCTCTCAGCAGGTCATTTACTAGGTCCCCCCGTGTGGTTCTGGGATTTTTGCTCACCGTTCTTGTGATCATTTTGACCCCACGGGGTGAGATCTTGCGTGGAGCCCCAGATTGAGGGAGATTATCAGTGGTCTTGTATGTCTTCCATTTTCTAATTATTGCTCCCACAGTTTATTTTTTTCACACCAAGCTGCTTGCCTATTGCAGATTCAGTCTTCCCAGCCTGGTGCAGGTCTACAATTTTGTTTCTGGTGTCCTTCGACAGCTCTTTGGTCTTCACCATAGTGGAGTTTGGAGTGTAACTGTTTGAGGTTGTGGAAGAAGATGTGATTGTCTGGATTTGTTTCCACATTTTGTCTCTCGTCTCTCTTTGTCACACATAATAATATTAATAATATATATATATATATATATATATATATATATATATATATATATATATATATATATATATATATATATATATATATATATATATTTTCAGCATCTGAACCCAGAGAAGGTGGAGGCCAATAAACTGGAGGTAATATAAGACATTACAATTACATTAAAAGTAAACTTATATTATAAAGTCTTAGCTGGAGTTTGGCTTTAAATTTGTTAGTGTATCTAAATTTGCTAGTCCATCTAACACTCCCCTTCCCCAGACCGTCTGTCCAAAGGTGTCCCGGTGCTCCTTCATCCAGAGTGGGGGCACTCAAATCCAAGAGTGTGTTACAGGTCAGATCAGCAGGTGAAAGAGAGAGATGAAAAAGCCATACAAAAAACAAAAAAACAAAACCACACACGAATGCAGCCGCCACATCTACAGTATAGTTTTTTAGGGGGGTTAATAGCACTATATACAGGGCTCCAACAAAGCCCAGGCGCCAGGTCACCATGGCAACCAGAAATTGGGTCCCGACATCGGGGCTCCCGCCAGCCCATCCACAGCTGCCAGCAGCACCAAACACGAGCAACTCCTCAGGCAGCCACCCACTGAGCTCCTCACCTTCTCTCTCCTTGCGTGGGGAGCGATGATTGGTCAGTCTGTCAGCCTCTCCCCTCTCTATTGGCCAGAGCTCCCTCCCCACTTTTGTCCTCCCCCAATCAGGAGGCAAGCTGGGGACGATGGCTTCTGTGATTGGCTGGCCAGGAAGATGGCGAGGATGGTGTACGGAGGAGCCGACAGGGAGCCCAGGCTCTGCCTGATGGTCGAGAGTGACATGGCCGAGCCTTGCAGGGAGGGCAGCCCAAGATGGGGCCCCGGGAGATGGCCGAACTCTTCTCCCCAGGTGAGAGGAGGCACCCAAAGGGCCCCACCAACAGGAAGAGGAGGGGAGACACTGTGTGAGAGTAATATATGGGGGGGGGGGGGGTAGAAGAGGGAGAGGGAGAAAAAAAAAAAAAGAAAGAAATGTATGACTGTAGGAAATGGAGATAACAGGGAAGAATTGCAGCTTAGTTTACATTGTGGTCCTGCAGTACCTAGGCGGGACCAACTGCCACCAAACACAATCTGCTTGGAGTCTTTATGTGTTCTCTTGTGGCTTCCCTTAGGTTGCATTCACACCTGAGCGTTTCAAAGTCACGCGGTTTTACAGCGTTTTTTGTCACGTTTTTGTTCAGGTCACCAATAAAAAAGGCAGAAAAACGTCTAATCTGCCCCAAAGAAGCTCATTTTTTTTAGCTTAACCACCTCAATACAGTGCATTTTCGCCCCCTTCCTGCCCAAGCCATTTTTCAGCTTTCAGCGCTGTCGCACTTTGAATGACAATTGCGCAGTCATACAACACTGTACCCAAATGAAATTGTTATCATTTTTTCCCCACAAATAGAGCTTTCTTTTAGTGGTATTTGATCACCTCTGCGGTTTTTATTTTTTGCGCTATAAACAAAAGAAGAGAGTGACAAGTTTAAAAAAAAAACAAAAAAAAAACAAAAAAAACACACACAATAATTTTTACCTTTTGCGATAATACATATCCAATTTTTTTTTCTTTAAAACAAATGTTTTTTCAGTTTAGGCTGATATGTATTCTTGTACATATTTTTGGTAAAAAAAAAACTCGCAATAAGCGTATATAGATTGGTTTGCGCAAAAGTTATAGCGTCTACAAAATAGGGGATAGATTTATAACATTTTTATTTTTTTTTAAATTTTTTTACTAGTAATGGCGGCGATCTGCGATTTTTATCGTGACTGCGATATTGCGGCGGACACATCGGACACTTTTGACACATTTGGGACCATTCCCATTTATACAGCGATCCGTGCTATAAAAATGCATGGATTACTGTATAAATGTGACAGGCAGGGAAGGGATTAACACTAGGTGATCGAGGGGTTAACTGTGTTGCTAGGGAGTGATTCTAACTGTAGGGGGCGGGGACTCACTAGGGGAGGAGACCGATCAGTGTTCCTCTGTACTGGGAACATACCATCGGTCTCCTCTCCTCTGACAGGACTGTGGATCTGTGTGTTTACACACACAGATCCACGGTCCTGCTGTGTTACCGGTAATCGCGGGTGCCCGGCGGACATCGCGGCCGCCGGGCACGCGCGCACTGGGTGCCTAGTGACACGGCGGGCGCGCGCGATTGCCGGCGGCGCGCACGCCCCCTGGTGGCCTAGGAAAACGAGGCCGTCATTTGACGCCCGCCCGCCACGAGAGCTGCGCCGCCTGGCCGTCAATTGACGGCCGGTGGTCGGCAAGCAGTTAAAGATGTTTTTTAGGAGTTTTGCTTCAGGTGACAAAACGCTCAGATGTGAACAGGTGCCAGACACTGTGTGAGAGTAATGTATGGGGGGGGGGGGTTGGGAGAAGAGAGAGAGAGGCAGGGAGAGGGAGAGAGTAATGTATGACCGGGACCACACGTTGTCCCAGCAATAGGTGTTCCCCGCCTGATGTGTCCTGCAATTTTAGGACAGGCAGAATAGAGCACCCCCCTCTCTTACTAGATCAGAGTCCCTTTATGTTAGTTCCCCCCGTAGATCAGAGTCCCTTCATATTAGCACCCCCTTAGAGACCCCTCCCCCCATTAAATCAGTCCCCTTTTATCAGCGACCCACTGTAGAGATCAATAGTTGGCCATCTCTGATGTAATCTGGGCCACGCATGCATAGCACATTTACAGTACCCGCTCTATGCTGTCATGATGTGACTCCCATGCACATACATTCCCAGTGACGTCATCACAGCACGGCCATTCAAGTGGCTGAAACATCAGAATTCAGAAGAAAGACCAGGCGAAGATGGAAGTGCCCGGGACCAGCGAAAGCAGTGACAGCACAACACAGGAGGGCTGCATTTGACAGGCAAATCTGTCATAATGTGCTACTATGCAGTACATACTAGCACATTAAGGAATACACCTGCATGGGGCCCATTTTTTAAAATCACTGCTTTCATTCCAGATTACACAACACTGAATGAATCAAGTACTGTGTACCTAACTTAAGAGTGATATATAAAATTAAAGATTTCGCACTTACCTGTATAATCCGACTTAAAACCAGGTGGTGGTGGAGGTGCGCTAGCATGGCTGTAATGCTGGTTATCATGTCCATCATAATTAGGAGGATGTTGCTGTTCCTGCATAGAAGGTCCACTCAAGAATAGCTTGTACACTCCATAAGCCAGACACAGCAGTACCAGAAATACAATTACTCCGCTCCCATCATAGGGTGACTGTCCATTCCTGCTTTTTGAGTACCCTGAGCCAAAGCCACCAAAACTGTTGCCATGCTGAGATTTCTTCCGTCCTTCTTCTGTAAGTTCCAGTGTGTATTCCAAGCCACATGAGCCACGCAGGACATATGGATCATCGGGATAGTCAAAGCCCTCACAGCTCACTTCAACTTTTCCAAATCGGTAAGCATTGTCCATGTCCACCTTACACTCCCACTGAAAATTTAAGAAGTCTCAGTTAGAAAATGCAAACATGCTTTTTGGTCCAATTACATTTTTATGATGCATTAACTTGGATTATGTTGTGTGGTAATGTGGGTTGCAATAAGGATCTAGAAATGATCAGGCTGCCAGCACATTCTAAAGCAGTGGTTGTTGTGAGCTAAAGAGGGCCACAAATGCAGCCCTTGACATCACCAAAAGGCCATACAAATATATATAATGTTTGAGAGGACGGTCAGAAACTGTAGACCTGATAGAATATAGGAGGATCAGAGAGTGTGGACATGCTACATTTTTTTTGAGGGGGGATATGGTCTAGAAGAGAATGTGAAACTGAAAACATGTTGTTACATGAGACTAGTAGAGATCAATGCTATTACTCTAATCAATGTTCCCAATACAGACTGCTGAGGTCCGAGGGCCACACATTATACCAAAGGGCCGTATGTAGTCCTCGAGCCACAAGTTGGGCACCAGGGCCCTAAAGTGTAAAAAAAAAAAAAAAATAATAATAATTCGGACATATGAGGAAAGTGGAAAGATAGCGTTGGACCCGTAGGTTTATATTTTACTGGCATGATCACCTGAAGGTATTACTGTTGGTGTAAAGGATCTGGTTCCTGGGGAGGCAGCTTCTACATCCCAGAGGATCTCCACTGTCTCCTTGGCTTGTAATGTAAAAAGAGTTAAAATTGAAGCTCCACACCACTGCCAAGAGGTCCAGATACAACTTTATTCCATTAAAGGAGAAGAAGTACAGCCAAAGCTCATTTGTACTTCTCTTATGGTTTACAAGAGTACAGTTTGTTTTGCACTCCTGTGACACGTTTGCAGCTGAAAACTCATTTTTGGCTGATAATTTTCAGTGCATCATTACAAACAGGGGCTCTAATCCTTTCTCACACCATCCAAAATGAGAAAAAAATATAATATAAAATATGGTTTGGCTTTAGCCGCACTTTAACTGCTTGACGACTGCCTGCCCGCAATGTATGGCAATGCGGGCAAGCGGCCGATGTAGGAAACGAGGCATACCCGTACCTTGCTGCCTACTCCTGGGATTAGGCCACATGCCTCCTGCCCAGCACCCACTGTGATTATACACAGTGGGAGCCTGTTGGCATGTCCTGGCCAATGATTAAGGGGTGGGACCTGCTGATCGGCTGTGTGCACAATTACAGCCCAGAGCTCTGTGTTAGTAAACAACACAGAGCGCTGTACATAGGGAGCAATCTGTCAGTTCTCATCCCTGCAAAGCAGGGATGAGAAACTGATAGATCAGTTAGTAAAAGCAGCACACACTTCACATATAGTAAGTAGGGGTGCAACGGATCAAAAAAACTCACGGTTCGGATCATTTTCAGATCAACAAAAAAAAAATCTCCCCCACTGTAATATCCACAATCTCCCTATTGGCAGGGTGTGGCAGAGTATTGGCAGGGTATATTGGCAGGGTATTGGCGGGTATATTGGCAGAGTATTGGCAGAGTATTGGCAGGGCACTGCAGCAGGGCATTGCAGAGTATTGGCAGGGCACTGCAGGGTATTGGCACTGCTGCCATCCGATCTCTCCCCTCCACTGTACAGATCAGAACACAGAGGGGAGAGAGGAACCGGCGTCACAAGTAATCACGTGCTAAATGGCCGCCGGGTGTACCAAGATGGCCGCCGCTCCGGAGCTAGGCCAAAGCCACAGCCTTTCCTATGGTGGCCACAGAGGCCACAGAGCGCTCCGCGGATCGCGGGTGTCCCGTACGGATCAACCTCCGCGGATCGGATCACGGATCGATGACGATCCGTTGCACCCCTAATAGTAAGGCACATATTTAACCCCCTCCCAGCCAGTGTCATTAGTACAGTGACAGTGTAGTGTTATCACTGAATTATTGTCACTGGTGATGTCAGTGGTAGTTAGTCAGTTCCCCCAGCATCAGTTAGTGTCAGATTGACCGCCATAGTATCGCAGTCCCGTTATAAAAAGTTGCTTATATTACTTTTATTACTAACTAAAAATGCCTATATCTACATATATACACATACATACACCATAGTTTGTAGGTGCTTTAAAAAAAAAAAAAATAAAAAAAAAAAAAAAAAAAAAAAAGGGAAATTTCATGCAAAGATATTACCAATAACCACTTTTTTTTTTTTTTGTCAAAAAAAATAAAAAAAGGGGGGCAGAATACATTTTGGCCAAAATTTATGAAGAAATTTTTTTTGTTTCACATTTTTTTTTCAAAATTTTAGTTTTTTTCCCCGTTTATATTGGAAAAAATAAAAAAAAGACAGCAGAGGTGATCAAATACCACAAAAATAAAAGCTCTATGTAAAAAATTATAGAAATGTAATTTGGTTACAGCGTTGCATGACCGAGCAATTACCAGTTATGCCCTGTACACACGATCGGAAATGCTGTCAGCAAAAGACCGATGTGAGCTTTTGGTCAGTAAATGCGACCTGTGTATGCTCCATCAGACTTTTGCTTGGCGAATTCCAGCCAGCAAAAGATTGAGAGCATGTTCTCCATTTTTTTCGGTCGGAAAAAGTTCCTATCCAAAAATACATTTGTCTGTATGCAATTCCTACGTGCAAAAAAACATGCATGCTCGGAAACAATTCGGCGCATGCTCGGAAGCAATGAACTTCGTAGTGTTGTACGTCACTGCGTTCTTGACAGTTGAAAATTCAGAGAACTTGTGTGATCGTGTGTATGCAAGGCAAGCTTGAGCGGAATTCCGTCAGAAAAACCATCCAAGATTTTTCCGATGGAAAATCCGCTCGTGTGTACGGGGCATTAAAATAGTGCAGTGCTAAATAGCAAACAATGGCCTGGTCATAAAGGGGGTAAAATCTTCTGAAGCTCAAGTGGTTAATGCAGCAGATGTCAACTTTATTACTGCATAGCATTTAGTGCAGTGTCCTGTTCCCCCTTTAAATCGCTATGGGCTGTCCCTGTGAATCAGATAATGGTGGTCTCTATTAGAAAGGAATTTTGTGCAACAGATTTTTATTCTGGGACTGCAATTATTTGTTGGAATAAGGAAAGGATTAGAAAAACACAGTTTAGGCACTGAAAGATCTGTTGGTGGTGCCGAGGGATACTGTGGCCATAGTTTTACATGTTATACAAAAATAAAGAAGAGCATTAGCTCAGTTGAAAGGTCAACACCACATCCCAAAAAGGTAATGAATGCAAAAGTAGAAAAAGGGTGGGACTCTGAAAAGGTTTTGAAAACCTCCTCACAGAATGATTGCCATTACACACTCATAGATTAAATTATTACAAAATTCAATTTACCGTATATACTCGAGTATAAGCCGAGTTTTTCAGCACATTTTTTTGTGCTGAAAGTGCCCCCTTCGGCTTATACTCGAGTCAAGCACTTTTCTGGTGCAAAGAATGCAATTTTCCGAACTGAATTTGGGGCCCCGTATCTCAGGACCACTTGGTGCTAGGAACCCGCACTACAACATATCCAAATTTGGGGTTCCTAGCATCAAGTGGCCCCGAGATATGGGGCCCCCAAAGTCAGTTCAGAAAATGTCATTCTCTGCTGCAGAAAAGTGCTTAACATTTTCTGAACCGATTTTGGGGCCTCGCATCTCTGGGCCACTTGGTGCTAGGAACCCCAGCTCTGTAAAATGTTGTAGTGCTAGTTCCACTGGATTTGTACACCAAATTTGGGGTTCCTAGCTCCAAGTGGCCCCAAGATACGGGGCCCCAAAGTCGGTCAACTGTGTCCAACTGCAGCAATGTCATTTCGGGACCCTTTGGGTCCAGAGACCCCAAATTTTGGCTGCAGCTAGGGGGCATCTAGGAACCCTTAATTACCAAGTTTGGGGGACCTGTGGCTGCAAATGGGCACAGTGAGGCATGCAAATGGGCACTGTTGACCCTCTTTTCCACTTACAGTAGCTGCGCATTTCTCACTCTAGCCTTATATTCGAGTCAATAAGTTTTCCCAGTTTTTTGTGGGAAAATTAGGTGCATCAGCTTATATTCGGGTAGGCTTTTACTCGAGTATATACGGTAATAGATTTTATATTGGGGATGAGTACCCCTTAAAATCACAGTAGATCATCACAACTCATTATTATTGTACCCATAGGCCCCCCTGAAGATGCTGATACCTCCCCAGGTATGTATATGAGATCTATATTAGGTTTACATCTTAACACCCGGTCTAAGCAGAGGAATTTTCATCTTAAACTCTCAAATCCAAGTACACATATGGAAAGCACTAGCCTGTTTTCTCAGAGTATTAACACGTCCAGTGCCAAGATAACTACACTCAGAGTGTATTGGTCTTTAAGTGCCTTTGATGCAAGCTCCACTGGTCTCATATCCCATGTTCAAGGAGGGATAGCTAACACATCTGCTGCTCAGAAAAGTACCTCCATTAATGACCCATATTGGGTGGGGTTCCCCGATTTGTGCATCTGCCTGTTGCATACCATCGTGCACTCATCTGGCGTTTGGCTGCATTGGAAGGAAACGTCCTATTTTTTGGATCCTCCTGAGGCATCTTTATTTCACATTCACTCAACTCCTACCTATCATTCTCCCCCTCTGAGCCCTTGAGGAAGCCGACAAGTCAAAAAGCCTTAAGTTGTGATATTCCTCCCTAATGTGATGTTATTATCTTATACATGAACGCAATGGGGATGTAAACCTAATATAGGTCTCATTATATACATACCTGGGGAGGTATCTTCAGGGGGGCTTATAGGTACAATAATAATGAGTTGTGATGATCTACTGTGATTTTAGGGGTACTCATCCCCAATATAAACTCTTCAATTGAATTTTGTAATAAAAAAATTCTTTCACACTGGGTCGTTTTTTCAGGTGCTTTTGGACTAAAAATAGCGCCTGTAAAACGCCTCCCCTGCAGTTCAGTGTGAGAGCCCAAGTGCTTTCACACTGAAGCGGTGTGCTTGCAGGACGTTAGGAAAAGTTCTGCAAAGCATCTTTCGGGCAGTGCGGGAGCCATGTACACACCGCTCCTCCACCGCCCCTGCCATTGGAATCAATAGGCACCGCTGCCAGAGAGCCTGCAAAGCGATTCGGTAGCGGGGCTTTGTGAGAGTGAGAGAGAATTTTGTGAAATTTAGCAGCACTTTACCACTAACGCACCCCCTTTCCCAGTGTGAAAGTAGCTTTAATCTAGGACTGTGTACTGGCAATCATTCTGTGAGGAGGTTTTCAACACCTTTAAAGCCCCACCCTTTTTCTACTTCTGCATTTATTAGATGTTATGCAGTACAGCGGGACATCATACAGCAGCAAATGACTTTGTTTCAGTATACGATATAGCCATACAGTGCACAAAAGGAAGGAAGCACAAAGCATTGCTGGACTTTAGGTTTCATAGAGCACACCTACCTGGACATCGAGGCCATCCCATCCTCTGTTATAGCACTGAACAACCTCTGGGATCATAGCGCTACATCCAGCACTGCCCCCAACACATTTCAACTGTGGAATAGGAGATGAGCGTCGTGCGTTAGTGTATCTGTCTGTATGCAGTGTGATAGCCTGAAGCTCCCTTAGCAGGACTTTATCTGCAAGGAAAACAAAAAATGTTTTAGAAGATTTTGTTGCCAAAAAAAAAAAAAAAAAAAAAACACACACACACAACACCAAATAAATAAAGTATTAAATTAAAAATAAGTGACAATGGTGAAATGAGCTGATCCACCTTTGGCTGCTACCTTGTAACGATACTAAACAATCCATTTAATCTGTATCAGATCAGGCAGGCCCTTGTACTGCGATCCATCGAGTCTGTGCCTGTTTTTTGTTTTTAATTTATACACGTTTTAGTTTTATTTTTGTGTATAGATCTAGGTTTGTCCCTAGCACGTTTGTCTGTTGACTGGCTCACTACCTCTGCTGGAAGTCTATTCCAAGCATCAACTACCCTTTCACTAAAATAATACTTTCCAAGACCCCTTTTCAGAGGTCGCTTGACAGGTGGGTGAGGAGGCATTTTGTTGTATACTCAAAACCTGTATCACTCGAATAGTTCACATTCAGGGTTCTATGAACCGCAGCATGGAAAGTGTTCATATTAGGTCAAAGATGTCACCAGGATCCCTGCCTCTTTTTAACATGTGGCTGCGGGGTGGGGAATTCCCTGGCCACACCTGATTGGATCAGCTGCCTGCTATGATGTGACAGTTTCCTGCAGTTTCAGGCTAAACTGGGATTGGCCGGATCCTTAGCTCATCAGTACTGCACTATTCTTTCTGAAAATATTTGTTGTCTGGCTGCCATGCTAATGTAACAGTGTCAATGCTTTCCAAGTCACTAACCTGTTATTTTCAGTATGTTCAGGAACTTTGACTTCAAACGTATAGATTTCTATAGTTTATATATAGTTTGTGCTTGAGCAATTCCAGCTGACTTCATACTATGAAAGAACTAGTGACAATAAGCCACAGGTAAGAGCAGAAATGCACCGACACACTTGTGCAAGCTTTATTGTCCCTAGGCTGATCAGGACAGAGAGGAAAGAAGGGCAGCCATATACAACCCAATACGATTGTACAACCCCTGTTTGACCTCATTTAAAATTTACCAAAATGATGTAATATAAAAAAGGTCAAACCTATACAATCCAACCAATCGCACAGGCCTTTACAGTATATGGTCGTTGGTAAATCTAAGGTTGGCCATACACTATACAATCTGATTGTACATCGTATCTCCCTTATGCTGGACACACATGCTTTGATTTTATTATAAAAACAATCTGTGACTCAATTTAAAAAATGGAATCAGCAAACAATTGAATAGCCATAACTTCCCTTTTAATTAATTTTGAATGGATTTAGACTGTACCAATTTGGCAATGCTGAATCTGATTGAACTCCCTCGCATGCATGAGAGTGAAATCATCCCCACCCGGCCAATGACAGTGGCTGGAGATTGAGAACCGGAAGCCGGCCGTCTGAAGATGTGGGCAAGCTCAGGGATGCTGCATCACTGGAGCGGAGGCAAGTATTGTTTCACTTTAAGATCCCAAGTTAGGATTGTACTTTAACAATTGATGTAATTTACTTCCCTATGTGTGACATATTGGTTGAATGGGTTGTCAACAGGGATGAACTCAAGTGTGTTTGAACATGTGTAAGACCCTGCCTGGAAGCTGTCAAAGCTGACAGCCAATCACAGACGGTGGAGGCATTCCCTGCCCCTTTGAATATGTGTGGCTGTGGGGTGGGGAATGCCTCTGATTGGCTGTCAGCTTTAACAGCTTCCTGGCAGGATAGCTCAGGCAGGTTCTAACTCATGTTCAAAACACACTTGAGCTCATCCCCAATTGTCAACTATAGACTGATCATTTCTATTGAAAAAGTTTGATTGGAAAAGAAATCCAGCATTTATTAAAGTGTAAATGGTCACGATTAGATCAACCATCAGCTATGTAGTGCTTTGATGCAAACTGAATAGATTATTTAGGACTGTGCTCATATTGCATAGTGTTGGTAAATCTATAGATGATTGTACAGATTGTATAGTGTATGGTTAGCTTTAGATCTACCATCAACTACTAGAAAATGCAGGAGCCTGCCTTGATACTATTTGAATGGAGTTTATAGATTTTTCCTCATATGACATCATATTGGTAACTCTGCAGGACACTGTACAACAAGATTGTATTAAAGTGATCAATTTAACAGTCTCACAATCCAGTTGCAGTCCCAGCACATGCCAGGATTGCTAACTGCCACATTTGCTTCTGCTCTCAACCAAATTGTCAAACCATCAAATGATTGGTGCCATAACTGATCACAAGTGCAGCACAATGGCAACTACAGATTGAAAAGAGGCTAAGATGGCAGCTTCCTTGGCTGAAGAGGAAAGGCAGGTTTAGTTCAACTTTAAAGTGGAGTTCCACCCACTTTTACAACTCTTCAGCATCCCTCACTAAACTGTGCACTGTAAACAAATTGGATATTTTTTTATATTTTTTCTCAGCACCTGCTGTATATCTGCTGTATTCATTTTTCACTTCCTCCTCCCTGGCCGCGGCCCATCGCATCATTTCCTGTTTGCAATGCCTTCTGGGAAGGGGCGGCAACTTCCTCTGAAACTGCCGTTGCTATGGAAACCTGACCTGAAACCTATTACACTGCTTGTGCTGCACTGAGCATGTGCGAGATCCAGGAAGAAATACAGTCTGGCTTCAGATGCCCACACTTAAGATGGTCACAGCCTGCTGTAAGTTTATAAAATAACAAACTACTGCTGTAAACTAACAAAACAGACCTTAGTTTACAGACTAACTTTACTAGAATACATTAAGCTTGTGTATTATAGGGGTATTTTTATTTAAAAAGTATAATTTTGGCCGGAACACCACTTTAAGTATCTTCAGCTTAAAGTGGAGTTCCACCCACTTTTACAACTCTTCACCATCCCTCACTAAACTGTGCACTGTAAACAAATTGGATATTTTTAATTTTTTTTCTCAGCACCTACTGTATATCTGCTGTATTCATTTTTCACTTCCTCCTCCCTGGCTGCGGCCCATCGCATCATTTCCTGTTTGCAATGCCTTCTGGGAAGGGGCGGCAACTTCCTCTGAAACTGCCGTTGCTATGGAAACCTAACCTGAAACCTATTACACTGCTCGTGCTGCACTGAGCATGTGCGAGATCTGCAAGGATGAGATCCATGAAGAAATACAGTTTGGCTTCAGATGCCCACGGCCTGCTGGAAGTTTATAAAATAACAAACTATTGCTATAAACTAACAAAACAGACCTTCGTTTACTGACTAACTTTACTAGAATACATTAAGCTTGTGTATTATAGGGGTATTTTTATTTAAAAAGTATAATTTCGGCCGGAATACCACTTTAACCACTTGCTTACTGGGCACTTAAACCCCCCTCCTATCCAGACCAATTTTCAGCGCTGACGCATTTTGAATGACAATTGCGCGGTCATACAACACTGTACCCAAATGAAATTTTTATCATTTTTTCCCCACAAATAGAGCTTTCTTTTGGTGGTATTTGATCACCTCTGCAGTTTTTATTTTTTGTTAAAGAAAATGTAAAAAGACTGAATTTTTAAAAAAATTTTAAACCGGTAATTTTTCTCCTTCATTGATGTACGCTGATGAGACGGCACTGATGGGTGGCAGTAATGGGCACTGATGGGTGGCAATAATGGGCACTGATTAGTTACACTGATAGGCAGCACTGCTAGGTGGCACTGATTCACACTACTGGTGGGCATTGATAGGTGGCACTTGTGGGCACTGTTAGGTGGCACAGATGATGCAGATGTGCCTCTTTCACTTCCGGACCTTTGTCCCTCACATCTGAGCCGGTGATCGGCTTTTTTTTCTACTCACGCTGTCAGTGTGAGTAGAACAAAAACAAAATGATTACCGATCTTTTGTTTACATCATGTGATCAGCTGTCATTGGCTAACAGCTGATCACATGGTAAGGGGCCGGGACCGGCCCCTTACTCGGATTGGTGATCAGCCGAGTCTCAGTGAGACTTTTGATACATTTCCCTAGAATTTAAAAGACCCCTGAAGAAGACCAGAATGGGTTGAAATGCATTGGGGTATTCATGTGGATAACTATGTTGTTAATGTTGTATATGTGACTGTCACATTATATTCTCCTGGGGGCATTCTTGCCATGAGTAATGCAATATGATGTTTGTTCACCTAACCAGAGTATGTATTTTTTAATAAATCTATTGCACATTTAAATATATCTTCCATTTGTGATTTACTCTATTAATACTAATGTTTTGCTGCTTTAAAAACCCCCTGGGGAAAACTTTTTGTATTCTTTGGAACTTATTTTGGGTTGTGCGGCTCTGGGTACTCTAACATATGTTTTTCCATTTGGCAGTCGGCTCTAAACTGCAGCTTGTGGGCCAGATGTGGCCCTTTGCTTGCCCTTATCCCAAAACTTGGGACACTTTTCCTCCCACCAACAATTGGGTATAATTCCTGTTATTGACATAAATAACAAGGCACTATTCCTCCCACCGACACCAACGGTGGGGCACTATTCCTCCCACCGACACCAACGGTGGGGCACTATTCCTCCCACCGACACCAACGGTGGGGCACTATTCCTGACACCAACGGTAGGGCACTATTCCTGACACCAACGCCAACGATGGGGATCAGTGGGAGGAATTCCTCTAAGATGAACTGTTTACTTCCACTGTTGCCATGACAATTTCTACTCCCAATGGCCACAGTCCAGCCCCCTCAAGTCTGAAGGACAGTAAACCAGCCTTTCACTCTGGGTTTCCATCTGTCCATTTATCATCTGCCTGTTGACTTTAGTGTTTCTTAGTTTTGGATAGAGTGGAGAAGGATTTGAACCCCATATCAGTTTAAGGCTGGCCCTACATTATACAATGTTCTTATTCAATTTCCTTTAGGATTTACCTTCAAAAACGTAGCACAAGGGCCTGCCTTATTGCATACAAATTGAAAGTGTTTAGGTTTGGACCTCATATTTTATGGTTTTGGTAAATCTAAAGAAAAATTGTACAATGTATGGCCAGCTTTACTCTATCCAAAAAAGAAACAATACTTTTATTTCTACGAAGAGCCCGGCTCCTCTGCCCAGTCATCTAGGTTCTATCTTTTGTCAGGTAGGTGGTACAGGTTCTTTTTCAGGGTAATCCTGCAGAATCCATACAACCACAGTGTAAGAGGTACACAGAGGAGTGTAATACATGGACAGAGTACCGTGATAACCCAGCATTGGTCCCTCCACACTCTTCTTACCATGTTGGTTCCAGCCCTGGACCTCAGATATCTGCAGCACGGCCAGCAGACCCAGGACGGCTCCTACAAGCACAGGTGAACTCTTCATCTTCGTTCTGTAATGGTCACACACTGACAGGCCGACGTTTTTATTTATGTCGTATTACACAAAGTTTCATCACTCGCCTTCGACTCTTCCGCTTCCTTGTACTTGTCCTGCAGCGATTGGCTGAGCGGGAGGCCGAGGGGGGCGGAGACACGCCTGAGATCTTGTTACTAGACACTTTGCTAATAAAGCTAGGTTAGGGCCGGAAGTTAGGGTTCAGGGGGCGGAACTGCAGGCTTTCCGGCGGAAGTGGTGTGGCTCTTGTCAACAGAGGGTTAGTGTGGAAGAGAGCGGAGATAGGTGTGTAGGGGAGACTTATGTGTGATATTTGAGGGAGGGCACACAGTGCACTGCAAGACTTACCTCTACCCGACTCTGCGACACTCTGCTCAATGGCTGGAATCAAAGGTAACACGCTGCTTACACACACATATATAGCTGTCCATTCCTCTACGGGTCATGGCTGTTTTGTGGCAGAATGGGGACCTACTTAACGTTAGGTGGGTAGTCATAAAGTTATGGCTGACTGGGCTACCCCTGGACTTCCCATTGCTGCTATGGCATGTGCTCTTGTGACTCACTGCTTTGGCCTCCTTAGATGATTATAAGACTGAAGTCAAGCCATCAGACAGTTGCAAATCAGTGGTCTTGCTATCAGACGAGTATTTTTTGGTTGGATTTTAAACACACAAAAACTAAATATAACATAATGGATGTGTGACAGATCTGTATAATCATTATATTATATGTTACATCACCCTCTCTAACATTTACAATACGGTAAGATTTTACTGTGGAAATTTAAAGATACAGAGCCCCAAATATCAACCCATTGGCTACATAGTGACATAATTGCAATATTTCAAATTGGGTTTAAAACCAATTCTCCCATTGGACCAATACGTTTACAATGCAGATGTGTCATACACACCCCCCTCTATGATATCTTACAATACGGTATGATTTTACTGTGGAAATTTAAAGATACAGAGCCCCAAATATCAACCCATTGGCTACATAGTGACATTTTTCCAATACTTCTAAATGGGTTCAAAAAAAATTCTCCCATTGGACCAATACGTTTACAATGCAGATGTGTCATACACACCCCCCTCTATGATATCTTCTAATACGGTAAGATTTTACTGTGTTAATTTAAAGATACAGAGCCCCAAATACCAATCCATTGGCTACAAACTGACATTTTTCCAATACTTCTAAATGGGTTCAAAAATTTTTTTCCCATTGGACCAATACGTTTACAATGCAGATGTGTCATACACACCCCTCTCTATGATATCTTACAATACGGTATGATTTTACTGTGGAAATTTACAGATACAGAGCCCCAAATACCAACCCATTGGCTACAAACTGATTTTTCCAATACTTCTAAATGGGTTCAAAAAATGTCACTATGTAGCCAATGGGTTGATATTTGGGGCTCTGTATCTTTAAATCTCCACAGTAAAATTTTACCGTATTGTAAGATATCATAGAGGGGGGTGTGTATGACACACCTGCATTGTAAACGTATTGGTCCAATGGGAGAATTGGTTTTGAACCCAATTTGAAATATTGCAATTATGTCACTATGTAACCAATGGGTTGATATTTGGGGCTCTGTATCTTTAAATTTCCACAGTAAAATCTTACCGTATTGTAAGATATCATAGAGGGGGGTGTGTATGACACATCTGCATTGTAAACGTATTGGCCCAATGGGAACATTTTTTTTTTAACCTATTTAGAAGTATTGGAAAAATGTCACTATGTAACCAATGGGTTGGTATTTGGGGCTCTGTATCTTTAAATATCCACAGTAAAATCATACCGTATTGTAAATGTTAGAGAGGGTGATGTATGTGTGACAACTCTGTGTAATCATTATTTTATATATTACATTACGTTTATATTTAGTTTTTCTGTGTTGAATATCCAACCAAAAAAACTTGTCTGATAGCATGACCACTGATTTGCAACTGTCTGATGGCTTGACTCCAGTATTATAAGGACACTGTGTTAGGGCAAAGCTGTTCTTTCCCCGTTCAGGACAAAGCAGCATGTTGTTATTATGGAGGATTTATACTCCGATCAGCCATAACATTATGACCGCTGACAGGTAAAGTGAATAGCATTGATTATCTTGTTCCAAGGGCATCTGAAAGTTGGTGGACTATATTAGACAGCAAGCAAACATGTTGTCCCTGAAGTTTAGGTATTGAAAGCAGAAAAAATGGATATCGTGGTTTGTTGTGTATGATGCTGCATAGATGCAGGGCACCCATGCTGACCCATATACACAGCCAAAGGTGCCTATAGTTTGACACCATCAGAACTGGTCCATGGAGAGCAATGGAAGAACGTGGCCTGGTCTGATGAATCACATTTCTTTTTACATCATTTTGAATGGCCAAGTGTGTGTTTGAGTGTGTGTTACACTTAAAGGGGTTGTAAAGGTAGAAGGTTTTTTTATCTTAATGCATTAAAATAAAAAGCCTTCTGTGTGCAGCAGCCCACCTAACACTTACCTCAGGTCCCTCTTCTCTCCAGCAATGTCTTAGTCATCTGAGATTCTCCCTCCTGATTGGCTGAAACACAGCAGCGGTTCCATTGGCTCCTGCTGCTGTCAATCAGTCATCTAGCCAATCAGGAGAGAGGGCAGGACTTCGTGTCTAGATGGTCACAGGGGGACGTGACTCAGCTCGGGTGCCCCCCATAGGAGGCTGCCTGCTGTGGGGGCACTGGACAGGAGGGAGGGACCAGGAGAGCCGAAGAGGGACCCAAGAAGAGGAGGATCTGGGCTGCTCTGTTCAAATCCACTGCAACAGAGCAGGTAATTATAACCTGTTTATTTTATAGGGGAAAAAAAACGAGCCTTTACAATCACATTTACCTGGAGAAGAGATGGAACCAGAATGCACTATGGGAAGGAGGCAAGCTGGTAGAGGCAGAATGGTTTGAGGTGTTGGCTTGGCCCCCAGATTGTACATATCTCCATTCAATTGAGCATCCGTGGGATGTGCTAGAAAAACTAGTTCCGATCCATGGAGGCTCCACCTCGCAGCTATAGGACTTAAAGGATCTGCTACTGACTGCTTGGTGCCTGATACTACAGCATACCTTCAGAGGTCTAGTGGCTTCTACAGGTCAGGGCTGTTTTGGCAAAATTTAAAAATGGGAACCTACTGAATTTTTGGTGCATCGTCCTAACGTTATGGTTGATAGGTGTGTGTAACTGTTGTATTAGTATGCAGGCTACCCCAGGGCTTCCTATTGTTGGTATGGCATGTGATTGTGTGACATTTTACTGCTTTGGTCTCATTAGATACTTATAGGAACACTGTGTTAGACCAAACCTGTGCTTTTCCCATTCAGGAAAAAGCAACATATTCCTGGTTTTTTTTTTATATTTATTTATTTATTTATTTTTAGAGGCTTTAACAATTTGTGCACAATAAAAAGGGAAAGACAGTACAGATACAATGTAGTTTAGGCCATTAAGGTTAGGAGTGACCTGCTTGTTGGAGCTTACAATCCAAAAGGGATGTCTCTAAAGCCTCGTACACACGATCAGATTTTCGGACGATCAGATTTTCGGACGAACGTTAGTCCGTTTTTTGTTGCATGCTAGTCTCATGTCAAAAGTGAAGAGGTTACTCACCATACGAAAATTCTCGTACAACAGAATACAACTTCAGAAGTGACATTGTGTTGACTAGTTGTGTATGTATTCTTTAGTTTCTGAGCATGCATAGTCCTTGCTCTTATGATTTTTTTTTTTTTTTTTTCATACGGAAACCATACTAATTAAACGGAAATCGGACATTGAGTTCACGTACGACAAAAAATTTATAGTCTGCACATCCAGCTTTTTTCGGATGAAAAAAACAGAATCGGCTATCAAACACCGTACTAACGATCTGAAATTTGGCAGATCGTTTGTCGGACGAAATTTTTTTTTTTTCCGATTTTCGCATTGTGTGTAGGGGCCTTTACTGTGTGCAGATGGAGAAAGTAGAAATACAGTTTATTAGGTGGAGTGAGCCTCCCTGAGGTGTAGGGATGCATCGATACCGGTATTGGTGCCAATACCAAGCATTTGAGTGAGTATTTTGCCTGCCCAAATCCTCACAACACTGAAACCGATGCTTTGCGGTTTGATTCGCGTCAATAAAAAATTGATGACTCTGTATTAGAGCTGCACGATTAATCTTTAAAAAATTGCAATCTCAATTCAATCCCCCTCACGATCTTAATACAGCATTCCCATGATTCAGTGCAAAACCATTCTCAGCTGACAGCTGTCAAAAGAAACAAAAGCAAACAGGCAGCCTGCTAAGTCTATCACAACATTCCTCAGTGCTGAGATAACCATAAACAATGTAACCTTTGGTTCTTTTAGAATCCGATCAAAGGAATAAACTTCGGTCTGTAAATGAGGTCCATTTAACCACTTAAAGAGGAAGTAAACCTTTTTTTTTTTTTTAAAAAACATTATCATTTTACTATATGTGTACATGCCTTGCACCTTTTAAACATGATTAAAATCCGCTTTGCAAATACCTCAGCAGCTCCATCTTTACTGTTGATCTATGTCTCTTGTGTGGATGTTATTTCCGCCCTTCCTTTGTCCCCTGCCTAAATCTCGCGCATGCGCGATCGCGTCTACAATTTTGCATTACTACAATTTTGCATAATTTCATAGAAAAAACATTGCTTTACTCTTCCTAAGTAACTTTTACTAATGTGGCTTGACTATGACTCTTAGAATAACTGCATGCTCTGTTTGCTCTGCAGCTGCCCTGGTTCACTCCCCCTGTGTGACATCTAGTACAGTCACAAGGGGAGAACCAGGAAGAGAAGAGCACATATCGCGATCCTTCAGTGCTGTGCCCGTTTACAGGGGAAAGAAATGACGCAGCATGCTGAGGATACAGAAATGGCACACATAGCGTGCCGTGAAAGAGCAGATGGACTGGGCGAGCACGGCTGACATCGCTAAAGAATGTAGGACTGTTTCTACAGCAACAGAAACAGTGAGTGAACTTTTACAGGCAGCGATCAGCTGCCTGTTCTATAGAGATTAGATTGAGCTGAAGTCAAAGTGGAGGGTTTACAACCACTTTAAAGACTAAACCTTTTTTTCTGACACTTGTTGCTTACAAGTTAAAGTGGTTATAAACTCTGTTACACCACTTTTACCTACAGGTAAGCCTATAACAAGGCTTTATCTGTAGGTACCTTGAATATCTCCTAACTTGCACAGTTTAGGAGGTATTCATTATTTTTTTTTTTTTTATCTAAATATTCTTTATTGAAATTTTTTCCCAATTATAAAACGTACATTTAAGACCTTTCACCAACAGACTTTCCAAAGATAATATTTTCTCCTTACATTTCATGCATCCTGCAATTGCTCCCTCCCGCCCCCCTTCCCGTCCCGTCTCCTGGAGCATGTGGCGTCTGGTCTCTGACCGAACATAAACGGTCTCTTAGGGGTATAGTAAGCTCTATGTATCAGAAGCAGATGTGATACTTTCTGTGAGGGGGTGACCGACACCAATGGCCCCAGTTCCAATATCCTCTACTGCTCTGCTGTTATTTCCCCTACAGTATATCCTCTTCCCATCTCTTCTTACTGTTAAGAGATTCATGCCCTTCGATGACTCTACTGCATATCTGTGCATATAACTCAGAGATAAGTCCCTTGGACTTACCAGACTTGATTACCCTTTGAAGGAGGGCAACCTTACTCCATTCTACTGCTTGTGTCTTAAACTGAGCGCCCAGGGCATGTCTGATCTGTAAGTATCTGTAGAATGAGTGGTTTGATATACCATACTCTAAAGTGCTGCCCTTGTATAAGTGGACCAAGCGGCTTATACCCTGTTTTTTCCCATTCTTTAATCTTCCCTATGACCAGCAGTTCTTGCAAGTTTTTATTATTCCAAAGGGGGGAGTATTCTGTTGCTCCCCTATACCCCAATAATGTCTTAACTGATTCCCACGCTTTTATGGCCATCCTCAATGTTGTATTGTGTGGGGCTCCTAGTAACAAAATTCTGCCACCTGCGTTCCCTCCCCCCAGAATATTACACCCCCCCCCACATGCTGCATTTGTGCCGCAAGGAAATAACTTCGGGGGTGTGGCACAGCTAAGCCCCCCTCATTTATTGGTAACTGCAACGTATGCAGACGGATCCTGGCCTGGCCCTTTTTCCAAACTAATTCCCTAAAAAAGGGTTTCAATTTTTTTAAACCATTTTTTATATGCAGCAAGTACAATTGTGGCATCCATATCATTTTGATCAAATTGCATCTCCCTG
The DNA here is from genome assembly GCA_037952925.1 of Lithobates clamitans. Classification (NCBI taxonomy): domain Eukaryota; kingdom Metazoa; phylum Chordata; class Amphibia; order Anura; family Ranidae; genus Lithobates; species Lithobates clamitans. Next base: position 3,628,813 of record JBBGZY010000833.1, on the reverse strand, counting down.
CCACTGACAAAGGAAGCCATCACCAATTGTCACTTTTACGCTTAGATTTAATCAGGAGTGGAATTATATTATCGCCGATGTATTGATTGGGGTCTCTCGTCAGACAAATACCTAAATATTTCATTGTCTCCATTACTTCTAATTGAGGGTTTTCAGGCGGTATAGGGTTTCTAAGCCGGTCCACGGGCAAGAGCGCCGACTTCTCCCAGTTTATAGCTAGGCTTGAAAACCATCCAAACTCCTCAACTGTATTCATTGCAGTCATTAGGGACAACTCAGTATCCCCCCAAAAAAGCAGAACGTCTTCTGTCTTCCTTTGGAATCCCTGCATACCTGAGGACGATCTAATCGCTATTGCCAATTACTCCATCGCAAGGGCGAAGAGCAGGGGCGATAAGGGGCACCCCTGTCTCTTCCCCCTCTCAAGCTGGAACCTTCCCGAGTGTTCATTGTTAATTTTAACTTTGGCACTTGGGGCATTGTAAAGTGTTTTTATCCATCCAATAAAGGAGGGTTCAAACCTGAATTCATCCAAGACCCGCCCGATATGGCCCCTCTCCAGGCTATCGAAGTCCTTGACTGCATCAAGGGACAGGATAGCCCTTGAGCGTTCTCTGTTGGGGTCTACAGGTTCAAGTATACCCTTCTAATATTCATGCTAGTGGTTCTATTGGGAATAAACCCGGATTGATCTGAATGTATACGTTTTTTGAATGCTTTTATTCAGCCTAGTTGCCAACACCTTTGCCAATATTTTAACATCTGAGCATAACAGGGATATTGGCCTATACGAAGATGTATCCAACAGGTCTTTCCCTTCCTTATGCAGCACAATTATGGTAGCCTCTGTCATTGAGGAAGGCAATTTCCCCTCTGCCACTGCCCAATTCAACACATTTAGTAACTCCGGAAACAGCACCCATAATGTTTATAAGTCTCCTCCGGGGAGCCCATCTGGCCCGGGAGACTTTTGGTTGGCCATCCCGGCTACTGCCTGTTGTAATTCTTCTAGGGTTGTGGGCAGCACAGTGGTGTAGTGGGTAGCACTCTCCCCTAGCAGTAAAAAGGGTCGCTGGTTCAAAACCCAACCACGACACTACCTGCCTGGAGTTTGCATGTTCTCCCTGTGCCTGCGTGGGTTTCCTCTGGGTACTTCGTTTTCTTCCCACATTCCAAAGACATGCTGGTAAGTTAATTGGCTTCTGTCCAAAACTGGCCCTAGTATATGAATGTGGGTTGGGGACCTTGGATTGTGGGCTCCTTGAGGGTAGGGACTGATTTTGAGTGTGAGATGTATGTGTGGAGCACTGCATAAATAATATAATAGATGAGCATCTTAATGAGACACAATGTACAGGGATAAGGACAATTGTAGACCTGCACCCACATTCAGGTTGAACTGGATGGACTGGTTTCTTTATTCAACCCTACTAACTATGTAACTATGTTATAGGGTCCTCCATATTCTCTCTAAAAGGGCCATCCCCTGAAATTTTTTTCCATTTCTCCCTCCCCATCTACCGATGCGATTTATTCAGATTTTTTATAGTATTCTCTGAATGTCTGTAATCTGACATGTGAGAAGAAATCTCTCTTTAACGTGCTAATCGCAGGGATAGTTAAGTGGGAGGAACTAGTTTTAACTAGAAGAGCTAGTATTCGACCCACACTTTCCCCTTCACCAGTGGAACATTGCCTCTGGAAAAGTCGCTTGTTCTCCATTTTCCTTGTCACTGCTATTTTATAGTCCTGCTGTTTATTTAGCCATAGTCTTTGTTTCTCTGGGGTTGGATCTTCCACATACTGTTTTTCTGCCCTTACCACCTCTTTCCTAATACACTCCTCCCACTCCCTGAATTTCCTCTTAAAGGGGTTGTAAAGGTTTGTGTTTTCTCACCTTAATCCTATGCATTAAGGTGAAAAAACACCTGTCAGTGACTGGCCCCCCAACCCCCCCCCCGTTTTATTTACCTGACCCTTTGAACTTGTCCCATGGGGGCGTGCTGCCTCTCTGCTAGGGGGTTATCTGCTGTTGATTGGATAGATTGATAGCAGTACAGCCATTGACTCCCTCAGCTGTCAATCAAATCCAATGACGCGGCCGTTGGGGGCGGGGGCGAGTCCTGCATTCGGTGTCTATGGATGCAGAATGCTGGACTCTGGAGCTCGCAAGGTGGGGAGGAGCCATGAGAGCTGCCGAGGGACCCCAGAAGAGTTGCACAGTGGAGGTAAGTATGACATGTTTGTTATTTATAAAAAAAAAAAAACATGAACTTTTAGTGTCACTTTAATCTTTACCACTTGCTGGATCAGTATACCCCAAAGAGAAGCCTTTAAGGTATCCCACATCACTCCCACCGGTGCTGTACCTACATTAAACTCCACTAACTCTTTTAAATTTGGTAATACTTCATCTGGTTTCCTCATTAGTTCCATCCAAAATTGGCTTTTTTTCCAATCCCTCGGGGGGCTTTCCCCCCCCCCCCCCCCCCGGTTTAACTATGGCACTAGTGGCGGTGGGAATGGCGGTGGGTCTAATCTCTTATCAAGTACCTCATTAAAATCCCCCACCACTATAACTGGAATGCCTACCTTGTCCACCATGAATTCCGTTAATCTATACAAAATCTCTAGTTTTAAATGGTGGAGGGATATAAACATTTGCCAAAACATACATCTTGTTCTCTATTGAGCAATACAAAAAGATATAACGGTCCAGTTCATCTATGCTGGTCTCCCTGCAGGAGAAAGCCACTCCACTCCCCACCATTATACTCACCTACCTAGAGTAAGAGGTAAGAGGAGTAGACTGAGTGGTACTGACACTGAAATTTCCTACTTCGAAATTGTGCCATGGTGGTCTTTGTCAGATGTGTCTTCTGCAGGCAGAGTAGCCCCACTCTATGCATTTCTAATGTAGAAAAAACTGCAGCTCTCTTGCCTGGTTCACCCATCCCCCGGACATTCCAGGAGCCTATATTAAGTATTTTGGACTGCATGAAAATAATAAAATAAAAGGAGAAAGGAAAAAAAAAACAAGTAAAAATGAATTGTCTTAACACCTCCATTTCCTTTTAATCAGTGCTGAACTATAAGTGAGTTTTACTGTGATTCCCTCCATAATTTGCAATGTTATCAAACTTGCACATATTATGCACTTTTACCTACCCAGTGAGTGAATTGTGAATCTACTCTCCACTGTCCCCCCTCATACCCTCCTTCCTTCTCCCGCCCAACCACCTATCTAGGCTTGCCCTAGGGGCTTTTCTCGTGACCATCCCGTACTTCCCATGCCATCTCAGTGATGCATACAGTTTTTTTTTTATTTTACACACCCTATTCTGCCCCCAGCTACCAAAAAATATGTACGAAAAAACTTTTTTAAAGAAATACCCCACTTATTCATTGATTCCTTCCTCCTAAATGTAACTCCCTACTCCATCCCCCTATCAAATTTATTAAACTTATCAGTGAACTACATATACAGTCCAAATGTCTATATTTCAATTTGCTTGCAGCTTCTTCTTATTGTCTTTCAACCATAATGCTTCACCAGCTGGTGAGTCAAAAAACTGGGTTTCCCCCAGAGCTATTACTCGTAATCGTGCTGGATACAGCAAAGCACGCGTGACTTTTTAAACTTTTGTAGGCTGCGTTTGATTTCTATAAACTCGGCCTTGCGCTTCTGTAGATCCGTGAGAAATCTGGGTGCATCAAGATCCTGACTCCATTATAGAGAATGTTCCCCATTTCTCTGGCTTTTTGCAACAGGATCACCTTATCTTTATAATTAAGCAACTTCAGAAGTAGTGGCCTGGGGTATCCTCCTGGTGGCAGTGCTCTAAAGGGGACTCTATGTGCTCTTTCTATTGAGAAAAGTGGTGAAAAAGTATCCGTCCCAAAAATTTCAATAAACCATTTCTCCAGGAACCCTATGGGAGTAGGACCCTCACTCCGTTCGGGGAGACCCACCACCCTCGTATTGTTCCTACACAACCTATTTTCCATTTCGTCCATTTTTGACGCATGTATACCCATTTGTTCTCTCATAGCTTTAATCTCCTGTTTTAGTGGGTATAAGTCACCCTTTACTAAACTTAACCTCCCCTCTAGAGCTGTTGTCCTTTCAGTTGTCTTTTGCAAGTCATGACTCGCTAATGATAGTTTTTTTTTTTTCCTTGATACCCTTTAGTTGATCACATAGTTCACCCAGTGAGAACTTACATGCGTTGACTGCTTGTAAAACATCTTTCACTGTCAATTCTTCCTCTAGCGGTGGGCCGGGGTCAGGGGTTGACTCAGACTCAGGGATTTCTCCTTCCATCCTCCTGTTAGTTTTTGTCCCTGGTGCTGCTGTTTGTCCTTGGCTCTTTCTATCCGATGGAGCTCCCAGCTGTACTCTAGCTTGTGTCTGCTGTCCCCCATTAGTTGGTGTCTGAACAGGGGTATGAGCAAACCGCTCTAGCTGCTGCCTGGTTCCCTTTGTCTTTTGCAGAGCGCAGTGATTGTGTCCCCGCGTTCTCCTGATGCGGTTGCTCCTCTCTTCCTTTTTTCCTTGTCATGGCCGAGCTCCTGAAGATACCAAGCCTGGCCTGTACCTTTAACGCCGGTTCTCTCCCTCGGCAGACCGTTTGTCTCCAAAGGTTTTTTTCTTTTTTTTTTTTTTTGAGCGCCGACAAGCCGCCACCTGCTATGTGAATCTGGCATCGTCCTGCACGTGTCTCGCCTGTTCTAGCGAGACTTTGCGCTGCTACCCTCGGGATTTTGCGGCTGTGGCTTCGTCTCTCCCTGCGCGCATGCGCGGGAGTGACATCATTGCGGCTCAGGCCAATCACAGCGCCGGAGCCGTGAACTCCGTGGAAGATGTCCACCATTTGCTTAGAGTGCCGATATCGATTGAGGGCATCGTTCTGAGGTAAGTATTTCATAATGAGCTAGTATGCAATACTTCTTTTTTTTTTTTTTTTTGGAGGTTTACAACCTCTTTTAAAATCAGTATTGTTTGCTAGAAAATGACTTGGAACCTCAAACGCAATTTTTTTTTTTTTTCTGGAAAAATACATGACTTTAAAAAACTAAACAGTAAAGTTAGCCCAATTTTTTTGTATAATGTGAAAGATGATGAAACGCCACGAGAATCGTGAGAAAATCTTGATCTTTAGCCTAAGCAAAAAAATTGTGATTCTCATTTTAGCCAGAATCATGCAGCTCTACTTTGTATGTTGTCGATAGAGAAAATAACAGTTTATTAGGTGGAAAAGATGAGTTTTCAGGGATATAGGAGATGGGCCATGCATAGCTGCTCCAGATTCTTTCTGCACCTGTTGTGATGAATTCCCTTCACCATTTCATGACTACTGTACTCTAAGTACTTCTTTTATGGTATGGGGTGTGAAGAAAAGGATATGTAATGTAACGGTTTCATTTTATTAAAATGAGTGTGCTGAAGTAGGGCTTGTTCACACTAGTTGTTGAGGAGTGGTAACATTTAGTAAAATCACAAATTTCCCTCATTCACCTCTTTAAATTTACTAAGTATGAACGAAAAATGTCCAGCAAGGGTTTTCCAGTCTTCAAACCCCATAATGGAGGAGTTGAACTTTGGCAGCAACAGGCTTTCAGACTTTCTTCTGTGGTCAGAATTTAACTGGAGTAACTGGAATTGTATGCATGCAGTGTTTGTACAAGTCATAAAGAATCATACAAGATTCCAATTCTATCATTCTGTAATAAATGTAAAAACTGTAAAACGTGTATAATTGATTGAAGCCAACTAGAGGATGCAAGTTCCAACCAGATGAACAATTAAGTAATTGAGTCAAATCATTCTGGGAGGTACATATCATAGTTTTCCGTGTAAACAAAATGAATGAAATGCTGTAATTTTGTCTTTAATCAGGGTGTATTAAGAGTTGGAAACACCCTCGGGGCTTAGTGCAGTCAGATGACTGTCTGCTGACTACTCTATTCTTCCTTTCTCCAGTCAGCCACTGCTTGCCTTTGAAATGATCTTAAGTTCTGGTAGTGTCCAACTAATTTCATATATCTGCATGACAAATTCTTTTGCTGTGGTGGCTTCATGCAGCATCTTCTCCAGCCATTTACTGTATATTTCATGCAACATTAAGAGATGGAAACTAGACAGGATAACTGCAGTGAGTATTCATTTTGGTGGCTTTCTGCTTTTTTCGTTTGTGTTTTTGATTGTTTAGAACTGGGCTCCCAACACTTTCTATTTTAGTTATTTATGTTGAATCCATAGTAGTTAAAGTGTTCTTTCCAAATTCTTTGTTGCATATGTTTTTGTTTGAGTTTAGCATATGACCATATGTTTGATGCTAATCGTCTTGTATATTCTCAAAAATGAGGGTAAGATCTTTTGAAGCCAGGTTCTTTACCATTAGTACATGTACCACAGGGAGAAATTCTTGCAGGCTCCAGAGCTACTTTTTCATGTTCATCTAAATTTATTGTAAGGCTGCTTTCACACTGAGGTGCTTTACAGGCGATATATCGCTAAAAATAGCACCTGTAAAGAGCCTCTCCTCTCACTCCAGTGTGAAAGCCTGAGTGCTTTCACACTGGAGCGGTGCGCTTGCAGGACAGTAAAATAAGTCCTGCAAGCAGCATCTTTGCAGTGCTGTAGGAGCGGTGTATAGACCGTCCTAAAGCGCCCCTGCCCATTGAAATCAATGGGCAGCGCTGGCAAATCACTGCTTTGCGGGCGGTTTTTACCCTTTTTCAGTTGCTAACGGGTTTTAAAAATGCCCCACTAGCGGCCGAATGGCGCCGCTAAAACAACGGTAAATTGCCGCCCCCAACGCCTCAGTGTGAAAGCAGTCTAAAGCTTGTGTCAGCACAGGTCTTGGCCATTGGAGGATAGGCAGGCTGCCAGAAAACTATCCTTGCTGGGATGGATGAGCTTACATGGCCAGTTGGAAATAGAAAAGCAGGGGGGCTGACGTGATTACCAGGTATTTCACACAAAGGAGGCAATGCAAAGGGAACAGGATACTTTTTTTTTTTAACACTAGTACATGCTTTAACCGACACATATTAGGAATATTAAATGTTGGAGTAACGGTTTTTAAAGCACACACAAAAAATTAAGTCAGCAGCTACTAATACTGCCGCTGTTGACTTTTAACATTAGGACACTTACCTGTCCAAGGAGCCCGCGATGTCTTTATCCCAGCCATTCTTCGGATCGGCTGTCTGGTGCAGCCACCGCCATTGCTGATAAGGGAACCCAGTCAGTTCCCTACTGGGCAATGCTCGAAGCACGCTGCGCTTTCTAAGTTGCCCGGTGGCGGAGGAAGGAGGAGGCAGGCCGAACTTTAGAGAGACAATGCCGCAGTGCCGTCTCCAGAAATGGGGAAGGAGACCTATCGAAAACAGGTGTCGTCCCCCCCCCCCCCGAAAGGTGCCAAATGTGGCACCGGAGGGAGGAGGGGGCAGGGGGCAAATAAGTGGAAGTTCCACTTTTGGATGGAACTCCGCTTTAAGGTAGGTTAGCATTAGGCAGTATATTAGGCTCAGGAGGGCTGGGGATAGTAACATAAGGCACGTAATATGAAAGTGCTCCTCTCCTTTTAAAGTGTACGGGTGATCTAGGGAGGTTATTCAGCAGGCCCCTCCACAAATCTGTTTTATTTATAGGGCACCCAAAAGTCCCCAAACCCTGGGCAGCTGTTTTATGCCAATTGTAACTAGACCTGGATACCATCTTTCGTCTTTGCACCATGGATACTGTCTCAGATAAATTCTTATGTCATTTGTGTGCACAGAGGAACATCCTGTCATTATGCCTTAACAGCAAATCAAGGTTTTCTGCAGGGTGCAAAGACGCTTATGATGCCATCTCTTGTATGCGTCCTGAATACTGTCTTGGATATCATCTCAACTTTACACCCTGGACACATTCTTGTCTTTGCGTCCTTTATACCATTTTGGATACCTTCTCTTCTTTATTCCATGAGTACCTTCTCAGATACCATCACGGCTTTGCACCCTGGGGACCATCTGGTATGTGTGCTCAGAGGAACATCTCATCATTGCACCCTGCAGAAAATCTTTACTTGGTGATTTTCATAGCATCTCTTGTGTGCACACTGCATACGTCTCTTCTTTGCACCCTGGAATACTGTCTTGGATACCTTGTTGTCTTTTTACACCTTGGGTAACCTCTTCAATGCCACCTCGTCTTGCACCCTGGATGCCATCTCGACTTGGTTCCAGGGCATAAAGATGTCTTAGTCTTTTGTATGTGCTCTGGATACCATCTTGAATACCTTCCCATCTTTACGCTGTGGGATCCTTCTCAAATGCTGCCTCGTCTTTGCACCTTTTAATGCTGTGCCAAAGCAAAAAAATGTCCTTGATACCGCCCCTTGTATGTGCCCTGGATGCCTTTTCAGATACTTCTTCCTGGATGCTGCCTCATTTGTGCACCCTGGATGCCACTTCGTCTTTGCTCCCTGGATGCCATTTCAGATACCTTCTCGTCTTCTGCGCTTTGGGTACCTTCTTTGCACACTGGGGGTCATCCTGTATCTGTAGTCAGAGGAACAGCTTATTGGGCCCTGTAGAATCTGTACTATCTCTTCTTTGAGCCCTGCATGCTGTTTCAGATACCTTCTCATTTTTTTATGCTATGGATACCTTCTTGGATGCCATTTTATATACCATCTCATATATTTGTGCCGTGGGTATCATCTTGGTTGCCGCCTCGTCTTTGTGCCCTGGATGCCGTTTTCAGATATTCAGATATTATACTATGGGTACCTTTTTTGGATGCCACCTCGTGTTTATGCCCTGGATGCCACCTTGTCTTTGTGCCCTAGATGCAGTTTCAGATACCTTCTTGTTTTTATTTCATGGATACCTTCTTGGCTGCTGCCTTGTCTTTGCACCTTGGATGCCATTTCATATACCATCCCATACTTTGGGTACCTTCTTTACACCCTGGGGACCATCCTGTATCTATAGTCAGAGGAACAGCTTTTCGAGCCCTGGTTTCCATCCCTGGAAACCGGCTTGTCTTTGCGCCCTGCATGCTGTTTACTGTTTTAACTTCTTGTTTTTATGCCATGGATATCTTCTTGGATGTCACCTCATCTTCACGCCCTAATGCTGCCTTCTCTTTAGACCCTTCATGCTGCCTTGTCTTTCCTCCCCAAATGCCGTGACCGGGCATAAAGATACCCTTGATACCATCTCTTGTATACACCCTAAAAAAAAAAAAAAAAAAAAAAAAAATTATCTTTCACATGAGTACCTTCTTAGATGCCACCTCGTTTTTTTTTTTTTGCCCTGGATACCACATCTTCTCTGTGCCCTGGGTGCTGGTTTTAGTTACCTTCGAATCTTTTAAACCCATGGTTACCTTCTTGGATGGTGCCTCGTCTTTGTGTCCTAAATGCCTCTAAAGATACCTTCTTATCTTTATGCTATGAGTACCTTTTTTGGATGCCACCTTGTGTTTACGCCGTAGATGGTGCCTCATTTTTGCACCCTTAATGCCTCCTTCAGATACCTTCTCATCTTTATACCATGGGTATTCTCGTGGACGCCGCTTCGTCTTTGCCCCTAGATGCTGCCTCATCTTGGCGCCCTTAATGCCGTGTCTGGGCATAAAGACACCCTTGATAACGTTCCTTTTTTATGCGCCCTTGATACTGTTTTGGATATTTTCTTGTCTTATGTCGCGAGCACGTTTTTGGATGCTGCCTCACCTTTTTGCTCTGGATACTGCCTTGTGTTCGCTCCCTTGATGCTGCCTTGTTTGGACAGTGTTTTTTTTCAGTTTTTTTTTTTATTTTTTTCTCTTTCTCTTTACACAGTGGGTACCTTCTTGGATGCTGCCTCGTCTGTGTGCTGAACCCTGCCCCATCTTTGCACCCTGGATGCCATTTCAGATTACTTCTTGTCTTTAGGAAGTGGTTACCGTCTTGGATGGCGCCTAGTCTTTGTGCGCTGGATACCGTTTCAGATACTTTCTGGTGTTTGCACATTGGGGACCATCTTGTATGTTCAGAGGATCAGCTTATTGTACCCTGTGTAAAATATTGACTCCCTGAATTCTGTCGCTTCTTTGAGCCCTGTATATTGTTCCTGGATGCCGTTTCAGATACCTTCCCCTTTTAGGCCATGGGTACTTTCTTGGTCGCCACCTCATCTTTGCACTATGGGTACCTTCTTAAATGCCGTATCGCCTTTGCACACTGGGGATCTTGTATGTGTGCTCAGAGCAGGGCTTGACAAATTTGCTTGGAATCTAGGAGCCAGCTAAAAAAGTTAGGAGCCAGGTGTTTTTTTTTTTTTTAAACGACCGACAAAGCTTTATTTTCAATATAAAAATTAACCAATCTTAAATTTACACAGAGACGACTAGAACTAATGTGACTGCTTTTATTTCCTGCAATGCAGGGACACAAGACCACCATATTCTCGCTAAGGATCCAATCAGGTCCGCCTTTAAAACTGACAGGCGAACCTGATCAGACAGCCCGAGTGAAAGGGGCCAAGCAGGGAGGTGACAAATAATAAATTCATTTTAATTAACCGCTTCCTTCCCGCAGGACGAATATATACATCCTGTCTTTGAAGAGAAATACCGTAGTTATGGTAGCAGCTAGCTACCATAACCCCGGTATCTTCTTTAAGAGCCGGCGGTTCTCTTTCAGATAAAAGTGGTCTCTGCAGCAGATTAGCAGCGAGATCACTTTTATCGGCGGCAGGGGAGGGCCCCCCCTATCGCCACGATCGTTAGAGCGAGAGCAATAATTCTAGTCCTAGACCTCCTCTGTAACTCAAAACATGTAACCTGTAGAATTTTTTAAACGACGCCTATGGAGATTTTAAAGGGTAAAAGTTTGTCGTCATTCCACGAGCGGATGAAATTTTGAAGCATGACATGTCAGGTATCAATTTACTCGGCGTAACATTATCTTTCACAATATAAAAAAAATTGGGCTAACTTTACTGTTTTCTTATTTTTTAATAAAAAAAAAGTATTTTTTCCCAAAAAAGTGCGCTTGTAAGTCCGCTGCGCAAATACGGTGTGACAGAAAGTATTGCAATGACCGCCATTTTATTCTCTAGGGTGTTAGAATAAAAAATATATATAATGTTTGGGGGTTCTAAGTAAAGGGAAGGAGATGAGCAGGCAGTGAAAACAGGTAGGGAAATCTGCTCCATTAGCATTGGTGGATGTCTTGTCATACCAACGGCCACCACCAGAGGGCGCCCGATTGCAGAAGGAACCAGGAACCATAGGACTGCAGTAGGCCGCAAAGCCGGGGCCTCAATTACCGGCGTGGCCCAGCGCGATCGCGGCGGCAGGGGGGGGGGCTGTCGCTGTGCTGCCCCAGGCGCCAGGTCGCTAATTCTAGTCGCAAATGCGACCTGGCGCCCGGGTTTTGTCGAGCCCTGGCTCAGAGGAACAGCTTTTTGCACCCTGTAGAAAATATTGACTCTGAATAATATCTTTTCTTTGAGCCCTGGTTACCGCCCTGAATGCCGCCTCATTTTTCGCACCTTGGGTGCCATTTCAGATACCTTCTAGTTTTTACACCATGGTGACCTTCTTGAATGCTGCCTCATCCCGCCTCCCCCCCCCCCCCCCAAAGCTGTGTCAGGGGCCAGGGCATAAAGATACCCTTGATACTGTCTCTTGTATACACCCTGGATACCTTCTCATCTTTGTCGTGAGCAACTTCTTGGATGCCACATAGTCTTCACACCCGTCTCGTCTTTACAATGTGGGTACCTTCTTGGATGCTACCTTGTATTCCTCCTTGTCTTTGTGCACTGGACGACCCCTTGTGTTCTTGCCCTTGATGCTATTTCAGATACCAATTTGTTTTTATGCAGTGGTTACTTTTAATGGATGTCACCTCGCCTTTGCGCCCTGGGTGCCTTTTTCAGATACCTTCTGGTCTTTGCTCGCTGGGGACCATCCTGTATGTGTTCTAAGAGGAACAGCTTATTGCTCCTTGTAGAAAATATGGACTCTCTGAATACTCTCTTCCCTGGTTATTGTTTCATCTTTACAACCTGGATACGGTCCCGTCTTTGCACTCTTAAAGTGGAACTTAACCCATAACAACTTTGATAAAAAATATTCTTTAGCAAGGAACATACCTTCCACAATAATAATTGTGCTACCAAAATCAGTGTAAATTGCTTATAGCATTGTTCCTCCTTGCTGGAGGCTGCCATTTTGCTGAACCTCAGAGCCCCTACGCAATAGTAAATCTTTAGGATGTCAGCAGATCTGCCTCTACAAACTCGGTAGTGCCTAAAAATGGAGAGCAACTGAGCATGTGCAGAGACAGTGTATTACTGGATTTTAAACAGTATAGGCACTTTTTTAAGGTTTTACATAGCTATGCCTGCAAAAGGGGCCAACCTGAAGTGATCTAGCACCTCATCTATGCATCCTGGCTATGATCCTGTGTGCTCATCCTTGTTACTGTCACATCTTTGTGCCCTAAATACCATCTCCTCTGCGGGTATGCACATATATGAGCTGCTTTGCTTGTATTAAGGAAGAGGATGCTAGCCAAAGATAATGTATATTGTTGGGTGGTTCTGGTATTGGTGGAGTGAGAAGAGAAGTTGGAATTTGTTTGAGAGAAGCAATTTTCGCTACAAAATTTTTGATTTATTATTAAATAAATCCTTATTAGGTTTTTAATGCAGCGTTATATTGTGTGTGTGTGTGTGTGTGTGTGTGTGTGTGCACGCCTTTTTCTTTAATTTGCAAGTGCCTTCCACGAGGCTGCAAATATATATAATATAAAATATTTTTTTTTTGGACTTTAATGTTTTTAACTCACTTTTCATTTTCTGCTTTGTTCTAGCTTTGATCAGCCTCTCATTTGGAGGAGCAATCGGTCTGATGTTTCTTATGCTCGGCTGTGCGTTGCCACAATACAAGTAGGTTTATCGTTCTCATTCATGTTGCAATAATCAGTGTCAACTAATCAGGTTTTGTCTGTCTCAATTGATAAAGGCACTTTAAGTCAAAGTGCACTTTATCATTTTTGCCCCTTTTGCCCTGACATGACCTAAACAAACAATGTGTTGCGCGTGTTATACATTCAATAAACAATTGAGTGCATGAATGCAACGATTTCTGATGTAGAATAAAAGAAAAAAAAAATGATATGAAGTCCGCTGTGAGGTGTATGCTTTGCACCACCTCCACCAAGCCAGTAATCCCGGCCACCACCACACCAATCCACTTATCAGAACATTAGACCCCAAAATATGAGGTCTCTAATATAGCTTTATGCTGCCCATGGATGAATGGCTCTCTGCTTGTGCCACTCATGACTGACCACACACGCTCTCATCTCAAACATCAGCAGCGATTAGTATATGGCTTCAACTGCTCACGCATGGATGGCTCTCTACCCTTTGTTATCCAGAAATGTTCCCAAATGGATATAAGGCTCTTGAATTGCTCACAGGTGAGCATACAAACTTGGGTTGGTCTCATATGCACTAAGGAAGAGGGAGAATCCACATAGTGTATCAGTTTTAAACTTAACCACTTCCAGCCCAAGGACATCATGACGTCCTTGACTTTCAGTGGTGATATCTGAGTGATGCCTGCAGCTACAGGCATCATCCGAATATCATCTTTTAGAGCCGGCGATTCTGTGTACCATAAGAATGATCATAGTGGCAGTTCCGCCACTTGATCGTTCTTGCAGGCGACGGGAGGGGACACCCCTGCTGCCCTCCGGTGCTTCTCCGGGCTCTCCCGTGCCATCGGGGACCCAGAAAAAGAATCTGCCGACGGCGGATGTTGATCATAGAAATTAACGGTGACCAGATGGTCACCAGCCATCTCTGACTGTCGGAAGTTCCGGACCGCCATTGTAAACAAAGCCGCCAACGCGGCTGGAAAGCATAAAATTGTTAAATTGTTGTTCTTTCTCTCCCTTTTTTTTTTTTTTTTTTTTTTTTTTGATCCCATGCTTTCCAGCCTGGAGGAGAGATGTGAGGTCTCATGTTTACATCCCTTGTAAGAGGAATAAAAGTGGTCCAAAAAAATTAAAGAGAAAGTGTAAAAACAAAATAAAAAATTTAAAGCGCCCCGTCCCCGTGTGCTCGGGCACAGAAGCGAATGCACACAAGTCCCGCCCACATATGTAAATGCCGTTCAAATTACACATGTGAGGTATTGCCGCATGCGTTAGAGCGAGAGCAACAATTCTACCACTAAACCTCCTCTGTAACTCTAAACTGGTAACCTGTAAAAAATGAAGCGTCGCCTATGGAGGTTTTTAAGTACCAAAGTTTGGCGCCATTGAATGAGTGTGCGTAATTTTAAAGCGTGAGATGTTTGGTATCTATCTACTCGGCTTAACATCATCTTTCACATTATACAAAAAAATAGGGCTAACTTTGCGGTTTATGTTATTTTTTAATTCATGAAACTGTTTTTTTTTTTTTCCCAAAAAAAAGCGCGTTTGAAAAATTGTTGCGCAAATGCTGTGCGACATAAAAAGTTACAACAACCGCCATTTTATTCCCTAGGGTGTCTGCTAAAAAAACATATATAATGTTTGGGTTTTTTGAGTAATTTTCTAGCATAGCAAAAAAGATTATGATTTTTACATGTAGGAGAGGAGTGCCAAAATAGGCCTGGTATGGAAGTGGTTAAATTACTATAAAACTGGCTAACCTACTCGCAAACAAGGAACCTAGAAACCCTAATTCAACTCCCACTCCCCCTCCACAGATGCATACTTGCTCGATCAAGCCAAAGGATTTCTCAGGTTGTTTTATTTATTGCATATTTTTCCCAGTATAAAGAGCTTTGATACATAGTTATCTATCAAATATTTATTTAAAAACATGTTCAAATACATTTCTTATGGGAGAATATGCTTAATCTTTTTATCATAAAAGAAAAAAGAATCAATTGATGTACATTGAAATTTAATTTCTAGACTAATATTTATTTCTCTCTCCTATCTAGTGCATACTGGCCATTGTTTGTGTTGTTTTTCTACATACTGGCCCCCATTCCATACTGCATTGCAAGGAGAGCAGTAGATGATACAGATGCTGCCAGTAACGCCTGCAAGGAACTGGCCATATTTCTCACAACCGGAATAGTTGTCTCTGCATTTGGACTGCCAATTGTATTTGCTCGAGCAGCAGTGGTGAGTCCAAAATCTTGGCACATCTTAGCAGAATATGGATGTATTTGAAACTTTATCACATTTGTGTCAGTTTGTATTCTCATTTCACATCACTTCTGGCCCAGGTGTCAGATCAACCTTTTCACAAAGGGAGCACATAGTTTGAAAATCTTCAAGGGCTGCTTATTTACTGCTTGTTTACTGTCAGCCCCTCCATCTTGCTAAAAGGCTACATTAAATTAAAAACCTGGGGGGGTGGGGAGGTTGCAGGGATGGGAGAAGAGATGGCGAGACATCAGGGGTGTAAACAGACCTCTAATGTCTCTTTTGAAACCGAGAAAGGGACTGAAGACAGTCCTTTTCTCTGCAATCTGAGCTGCACTGTATATGACACCTATTCATTCATAAAATAAAACACAGTGTGTACTAGGGCTGCAACTAATGATTATATTTTCATGATCGATTAGTTGGACGATTATTGTTTCAAATAATCGATTAATCGGATAATAACCTTAACAAAAAGTGTGGTGTATAATTTAGTTAATATGTAAAGTAAAAAAAAAACAATAAACAATGTATTCTTAAATATCTCTATGCAGTGGTAAATATAAATAACCAACTATATGGTTAGGGAGCAAAATCTTTAATCCACTCTGAGAAGAACATACAGAAGAGATATACTGTATATACTATTAGAGGTTAAATCTGGTAAATATCATCAGACTCTCAGATTATATTTTTTATTTAAAGGAAAAAAAAATGAAGACTGTTTTTTGCCGATTTTCAGACAGAACAAATATATTTCAGTATATGCTGGTTTTCGTTCAGAAATGACATTCATTTTAAAACTGAATTTTAAAAGCAAGTGAAATTTTTCAAATTACATTCTTTCATTCAGCGAATATACAAAGATTTTTGTATGAATGTTCTGGTCTGAAAATCGATACGTGTATGACCAGCATAAAGCTCTTTTCACACCTATGCAGTTTGCTTTTGATCCATTTCTGCAGTGCTTTTTGCTCTGCGTTTAGCATTTTTTGCACACGTTTTTTTCCTGCGATTTGCGTTTTTTGTATTTTTTTTTTGCCCAATTTGTTGTTGGGCAGATTCAAAAATATAAATTCTATTGAACCAAAAAAACACCGTTTTGCGTTGAAAAAAGTCCTAAGACGTTTAATAGAAGCAGCATGTTTTTTTTTTGTATCACTTGTCATAACGGGGTTAAAAAAACTAAAATTGTCCCTTATTTATAGTACAAAAAGAGCAGATAATAGCTACTATAAGGGGTTTTATTTATACTGTGAAACAGCGAATAAACACACACACACACACACACACACACACACACACACACACACACACACACACACACACACACACACACACACACACACACACACACACACACACACACTTTAACTAGGAGTCAGACATGAAGCTATATGAAAGGTAGAAGGAAGATATAAATCTTTTATATTAAAGTAGTACTAAAAGCTGAGACTTTTTTTTTTTTTATGATCATCGTCCCTGCACAGTCTTTTAAAGTTATTTTTCTTTGTTTAAAAAAAAAAATGTTGCACTTGCTTGCTCTGTGTAATGGTTTTGCACAGAGCAGCCCTGACTCTCCTCCTCTGGGGTCCCTCGCCGACACTTCTGGCTCCTGCCGCCCTCAGAGTGCCCCAATAGCAAGCTGCAATGTGCAATATACAGTGCCCCTATAGCAAGGTAAAAAAACTTCTGACTTTAGAACCACTCACTTCCTGCCCAGGACTACATGTCCCATGAGGAATTGCTCCTCACACATTCACATGTTCTCAGGCACTTACTGACATGTATGAACAGTGTGCTGCACTGTATTTCTTGGTATGTAAACAAATAAGGCATTCCGTATGCAGGCCAACTAATCGGCTGGCCAATTAATCGATTAGTTGTCAATTAATCGATTGTTTCAGCCCTAGTGTGTACTATGTACTATGTACTCATTCACAAGCAGACACATAGTAAATACAGTCTACTACATATCAGTGATGAAAGAATGCAGACACGATCATTACTGATTGCTGACTGTATTTTTTCAGAAAAGGAAGGGGGCTGATAAGCACGTTTACTCCCGCTCTCCATTCTGGCAGATCTGTCGGCAGTGGTGGCGGTGGGGCCAGCTTCAGAGAGGGGGTGCTCAGACATCAGGGAGGTGGGGGGCACTGAAAGCCAGGGCTCTTCTTTCTTCTTGCAGAAGGGCAGAGGAGGAAAGACAGCAACCACAAGGGATTGAGTTTGCAAGGGGGGGGTGGTGGATCAGTACTGGGGGGTGAAGCGGCAGGGAAAGAGTTAGAAGGGGAGTGAAGGGCAATTTAGACCACAGCAAAGGTAGGTGGAGAGGCAAGTGACACGGCACAGTGAAGCGGCAGCGAGGGGATGAAAATTTCAGGTAAATAGACAGCCACTGATCAGAGCCATCAGTTTGTTCAGCAGCGTCTGCTGAACAATTCTGCAATAAATTTACGGTCACTGAAGATGACCATGAGCTCATAGCCTAGGAGAAATGCAGGTCCATACGGCGTATGGACCTGGCCAGCTGGAAGCAGTGCTGTAGTGGCCTGGCAGTGAAAGGGTTTAGTTAAAGGCAGCTCACTCATCACAGCTGTTCATCAGATTAAACACTGGTAAAGTAGGTAATTTAGTCACAACCCTTACCTTCATTGTCGACACTCCCAACACACATAGTGTAAAAGTACAGCCAGGAAAGGAGTGCAGAGCTTATGTTAGTAGAGATGAGTGCGGACAGCCTACAGAATTCAGATGGGGTGGTTAGAACATGGGTAGGGGAAGAGGTTAAAATGCATAGAATATTCTGGTGTGTTTAGCGGAGGGATACATTTGAAGCACTGTACATGTGGCGGTTTCTAGTGTAGGCTGTGTTTCAGGCCTAGCCACCTTTTTTGTATTCTATAGAATTGGTGTATATTTTACACTTTCGTAATGTAGCTCGAAGACTTTCAGTTAAACATAAACTGCTGCATGTGCCCATGTATCTGCAGCAGTCCCAAGTTTTGACACTACCTTGCCACTATCTCCTGCCTTCAGGTCTCTGCTGGGCCATCATTATGTTGCGTTTCCTCACTGGCCAGTAGGAAGGTGCAGGAGGAGCTTTGCCTGTTTGGATGAGCTGGCATTTAGCCTTAAAGGCTAAGTTCACCTTTTTAAAAATGTAAAACTAATTAATAAACCTTTTTTTGCAGGTAGAAAAATGTGCATTTATTTATTTTTCTAAGGAGCCTGCAGAGCACTGCACCTGCATTTAGCACATCACGGGTGCAGTGTCTGGCTCCTGTAGAATCAGGATAGCTCTCTGCCCATACATCTGATATGGGCAGGCAGTTACTTGAGAGCAGAAGGATCAATGAACTATGAGGATACTCACCAGTGCCCTCGTAGTTCATTGAGAACAAGCCATCATCGCTTCTCGGCCTTTTGGCTAAGATCAAGTGTAGAGAATAAGCCATCAGTCAAAATGGCTGCTAGTACATGCAGTCTATTAAATTCATGCTTAACTGATTGAATGACATGGGCGTGTGGGTGGAGCTGCTCTGCTTTGAAATTTAAGATCCCCTGCCTGCTATCATGGGGGGAGAAGGTGCAAATGCTGGAATATGTTCCACCCTAAAAATGGGTGGAACGTGTAACATGTTCCAAAGGTAAACATATCTTTAACTGCAGCTTTTTGGAGGTTTCTGCAGGTATGTGTAAGCACATTTGCAGGTGTAAACTAAGAGATTCACTTTTAACATGTTCAAAGATTAGTTTCAAGTTGCAAACAAAAGCAGAAGCTTTGAAAGTGCCACATATATTAGTTATTTTTGTATCCATCCCAATATTTTTAGGTGTGCAAGTTTTTGATGCTAATGCGGAATCCTTTTCTTTCCTTCACAGATTCGTTGGGGAGCATGTGCGCTGGTTCTCACAGGAAACGCAGTCATCTTTTCCACGATATTAGGCTTTTTCTTAGTGTTTGGAAACAATGATGACTTCAGCTGGCAGCAGTGGTGAGGCGTAGTAAAATGTCTCTCTGCAATGAGCCTGACTCCCATGAACACCCATTCAGCCAGTAGGACAGTGTGCAGTAACTGTAGCTCCACCCTGGCACTAGCATGCGGAGTCCTGCCACATTGTTTAATCATGCTTTTTGCCATGGACATGCTGTATGGCTTACCAGAAAAGCGCTTTAATGAAGAAAAAAAAAATCTTTCTTCTGTGATGTTATTTTTGTCTAATTCAATTGTCAGACCTTTTTATGTATCATTGAGGTAGTCAATTTCATGATAAGATAAGTATACATGTAGTTTTATTGCTGTTTTTCTTTTTCTTTTTTACGCCAGGAACCTTTGTCCATTCCCTACATGAGGTCAAGGCCTCACTTTACCAAATGAGTCAAAGTGAAAATCTGCCATGTATAATGCACTTTTTTCAGGTGTTAAAACATACATTTTTATTTTATGTTTAACTGACTGTTTTATATGTTTTGGCAATCATCTCTATAACTGAAATGGCTGATGTAACTGTTTGTTTTTTTTATTTATTATTTTGTTAATTAGCAATGGTGTTTTGTAAAAATGTGTTTTGGCTGTAGTTTGTGATTTAAAAAAAAATTGTTGCAGGTTTACATCAGGCAGTGAGAGGTCAGATACCAATGCTGCAGTACCAGTGGCTTCCTGAGACATAAAATACACTACAAAAATCAAACCAGTACTACCTTTCACCAGTTTGGAAAAATAATCCTTTATATTGTATCACAAATTGACAATGTAAGTTGGCATGAGGAAATAAGTGCATTAGCTTGGTCCAAACACTTAAAGTGTATCTAAACTCAAACTAATATATTGCAGCGTGAACAATTGTCCTGCAGTAAAATGCATATATTTAGGTAGAAATCCCAAATGGTCCTATGTGGTTCATTTTCATCTATGGCTGCAGCTTATAGTGTTTTTGAATAAAGCAAATCACATTTTGTGCATTTGTACATGCATTAAGCAGATTTATTCCAATGAATGGGAAATGCACGTATCCTGCAGTTTTTCTATATTTTTAAACGCCATCAAAAAGCCATGTTTTTCACCCTTCATGAATCAAGAAAGAACAAGCATGTAAAACTTACAAACAGGCACATGAACACGTCTAGTAAGGTGTTGCAAAAACCTATTGCAAACTCATGTGATGGGACCTTATTGCACGGTGGAGCGTTGTGATGTTCCCCTCAAACAACCAGTCATGTGCAGGTGAATTTTAATAAACAGACCTTCTCTTTCACTTCCCTTTCAGACTTTAGTAAGTCTGGTCTTTGGGGTTAGAAGCACCTGCACAAAACCTCAACCTCAAATTACAGTGGTTTACAGTTTACTTATTCAGTCCTGCGCTGCAAAAAGGTTTCGATCTGACTGCTGCAACATAGTAATAAACATAAAGCTCATCATGAACTACTGAACACACAGGTAGGTTATAACTGACGGGGTTTGCTGCTTTTACAACTTAAAAAAGTACTTGAAACATTGCTTTAATTTCCATTGTGCATATAGAGACAAAAACTAGAAAAGGAAAATAGCTGATTTATATATATTTTTGTGAAATTTTAGCTTGGAGTTTTCTTGCAGTAGCGAAATAGACTCAACAGGACAAAATGAAAGGTTTAAACATATTTTGTCATTTGGAAAACCATTCTGGTGTATGATTTTGGATATCTTTCTAATCCTTAAAGCTGTATCGGTGTCGTTTTTTTATCTGTTATTCCTGTTAAAAATCGTTGCTTACCTCAGTATTGTAATGCGGTCATATAAATTGTATGCAATATCAACTTTTAACTGTCTTAAATTCAATTCAGCTGTGATTTTCTTCTTGCTGCAGAAGCATTATGGTAGCTTAACATAATATAGATGCACCCATCTTTCCTTTTTCATGTTTGTATGTAAATATTAAGAAAAGATGGGTCTTTAACATTGGAACCATTGACCTCCATAAACTGAAATGATGAGGTACTTATTTTTGTGTACATACCTACCTGGTACCTAGTCTGACTTCTTATTCCACCATCTCCTGCAATAGTAAAAAGTTATCGGTAGCAGAAGAGGTATTATTTGAATCCATAGAAGGCTAATCTATTGGAAATTGTGCATAGTGCTAGCTCAAGGTATAGAAGCAGGGTGATGTTGTGGCCTTGCATTATAATTCAAAGCATTGCAAACCATCTATTTTAAGAAAATTCCATAAATTGACCCTCGTGTTTCCAAGATACTAGACTCATATGTATACACTGTATAGTTAAAGGATTACTACACATGTCTATGTATTGGATTATTTGACTTTGGTTAGCAGTGTGTAAATTTGTATTCATTTTTTGTGTGTTTAACAGTCACCCACCTTCCTTCCCTTTTTTTTATTCTTTTTTATTTTTTTTTAATGTTTAACAAACTCAGAATTGATGCTTGAACATTGCTGAACTGCCTCATGCATTAAAATATTAATCTGCTGCAGCAGCCCCCCCCCCCCCCCCTTTACCAACCTATATTAGCATTGTACTGTATATTATTCCAGATCTGCACTGAATTTTCTTAATCTGTGTCTGCAACCTAGTAGTATTGTCCTTTGAAAAAGCTGGACAACCCTGGTATAGGGTAAAACAGACTGCAGCCAAACCCTTTTTTTTTTCTCATTAAGAAAAGAGAGAACATAAAAGAGATCCTCCTCTTCTTCTTCTTTTTTTTTTTTTTTTTTTTCCCTCTGTCTAAATGTTTTTGTCCATTCCTCTTCAGAAAAAAATGTATTTATTTTTTTTTTTAGAGTTCCACTGTACACACTTATCTAACTTGTACAGTAGCAGAAGTCGCCAATGTGTCCCCCACTAGGCAATAGAATTTCATCACTCCTATGCAGTAATACTTTTACGGTGGTAGTACTAGACTGTTTTCTAGTTTTTAAAGCTGGGCTTCAGCCCTGCCACCAAAAAATTAAGAGTCCGCCGCTACAAATACTGTAGTTGCTGACTTTCAACATTAGGACACCTACCTGTCCAGGGATCCCGTGATGTCGGCACTCCAGCTGTTTTTTTTTCAATCATCTCTTGGGTGCTGCTGCTGCCATATCTTGTAAGGGAAACTGGAAGTGAAGCCTTGCGGCTTTACAGCCAGTTCCCTACTGCGCATGTATCTTATTACCATTTTTTTGCACCCAATTCTGCTGTCAGAAGTGTAACAAAACTATGGGTGTATGGACAAAGAGGGGGATTTTATTAAAGAAATGTACTACCTAAGAGAATTCAATTATTATTTTTGTAATATTTACCTAAAACCTTTTCTGCTTCCTCTGACATATTTTTATATGCATGCTGACTTGCAGATTCTCTCTCTAGTGACTGCCTGTATATTATAGAATTCGGCAGCATACCTGCCTAAAATATATCTAAAACCAAAACTTCTTCTTGATTTTTTTCCCTCTCATCTGTGTCTCGTTAGGGAGATTTTCCTGCAGTTTCTGTCCAGAAAGTCAGCGAAAATCCCCTCTTAGTTGTCATGGGAACAAGTTTCACCATTAGAAAATCTCCCCTCTGTTCGTGTTCTGGTCGCAACTCAAAATTTTGTATTTACCTTGTCACCCTGGTGAAATTGGTGATCAGGAAAACTAGAGAGAGAGTTTTCCTAATGGGAACACACAGACAGCAGTACAAACCTGATAACGACTCTAACCCCTCACTGCTCTATCCAAATATAAAGTTTTGCTTAAGTTATAATTTTTAACAAGTGCTGATAAAACCAAAATCACAAAGAGACTTGCATTTGCAATAAATCTGAGCAAAACCGTAAGCTTGCATTAAAACAAAGGAACAGTTAGGAGGCATTACTGTGCAGCATTTCTATGACCTAAGCCATGTAATTCTTGTTATATGTATGTTAAAAGTCAGCTCTGGCACTAAAGTATGTTTTTCATATTTGTCAACAGTGTTACTGGCAATGCTGAAACCCTAGCTGTTAGCAAATATACATTTTTATTTGAGCTCACAGACACCTGCAACAGAGATGGTAAAATTACATGTAGATATTTAGACAAAATCATAAAATATTATTCAACCTTGCATGGACTGCAGAAGAGAAGCAGCAGCAGCACTGGCATGATACCTATTTTGCTGCTGCTTCTCTCCTGAAGTATTTATTTCAACACTGTATCTGTTTTGGTGAGCTGCAATAAACTGTCTACTTGGTCTTCCCTAGTGGTACTGCCACTTCACTAAAAGTCTAGATTTTGAGTGGAGCCTTGGCTGCGGCATAAAAGGGGTAACAAACACTCTCTTTACTTTGCAAGCCTCCATGTTAATTGCAACAATGCAGTCATCTATTTCTTGTAGGGTGGTTTAAGTAGTTAGTGCAGACCTAATTTTATTTTTACAGATGTGCAAATGTTTAATAACTGTCTAAAATATGTATAGTTTCGTGATAATATGGGGACTTTTAGTGGAATGCAATTTCACAGCTTACTTGTATCCAAAGTTTTTCAGCCTTTCATGCTGAAATGCATATTCTTCAAAACATTCTCAGGGCTATGCTAAATGACTTGGCATTCGTGAAATGTAGCTGTAGTTGATTTGTTTAACAAAGCAATAGAGCCAAGGATTAGAAGCACACCAGTGGTTTACAGGTTGACATGATAAAGGAGCACATTAAATGTATTTTATGTAATTTTCATTTATCGAGGTCAGGATATATTAGTAATCATTAGTCACATTTAACTAAATATGCTTTGTAATGTTGAAGACATTTCATCACTATTGTGTTCTCTGTTTAAATGGGTGCTGGAAACATATTGGATGCAACGCAGCCACCATAATCTAATCACCATGGTGTTCTGAAATGTGTCAAGGCAGATGTTGATTTCCAAGAACAGGACCGGAGGTATAAAAGTAATTTTGTTTTAATGTATTCTAATCAACACTGTGCCGTTTAGAGATGGTTGCTCCAGTCTGACATAGATGGAGTCTTTCATACCTTTTGTGAACCAGTTGATCTCTCTATCCAAAATGTACACCTCGCTGCCCTCAAAAAACATCCATTCTCTTTAAAGTGTAGAAAGTTCTGACTTTGAGAATTTGCTCTCCTATTTTGGGCCCTATATTTGCAGAGTAGTTTTCTCCTCAGTGCCAAGGTCCTTGTGTTCCTCAACCACACAGCTGCACAACTTAAGTCATGTTCCTTGTGGCTGGGTGGTGGGTCTTCTTGGATTTACATGTTTCTGTCTGTGTGTAGGCTTCCAACACACAGAGATCTAATGTTTGTTAAATATACTTTTTTAGTTTTTCTGCCACTCCAGTCTTTACTATCTGTCCAATGTGGCAGTAATATAATAACCCCTAGTTTGTGTGTTGGGAGTCAAAAAGCAGATACTGGTGTGTGTGTGTGTGTGTGTGTGTGTGTGTGTGTGTGTATGTGTGTGTGTGTGTATTTCAATGTTTAAGTCGCCTCCAACCCCATGACATATAACACCAAGTGAAAAAAAGGGTAATGCCGACCATAGACTGTCTGTCTGAATCCCGGCTGGTTAAGCAGGAACTGGCTGAGATTCATATGCCCCGTACACACGGTCGGATTTTCCGATGGAAAATGTCCGATCGGAGCGTGTTGTCAGAAATTCCGACCGTGTGTGGGCTCCATCGGACATTTTTCATCGGATTTTCCGACACACAAAGTTGGAGAGCAGGAGATAAAATTTTCCGACAACAAAATCCGTTGTCGGAAATTCCGATCGTGTGTACACAAATCCGACGGACAAAGTGCCACGCATGCTTTTTATAGTCCCGACGTACGTGTTTTACGTCACCGCGTTTAGAACGATCGGATTTTCCGACAACTTTGTGCGACCGTGTGTAGACAAAACAAGTTTGAGCCAACATCCGTCGGAAAAAATCCTAGGATTTTGTTGTCGGAATGTCCGAACAAAGTCCGACCGTGTGTACGCCCTAAAACAGTGTATGGGCAGGCTGAATGTACCAAGTTGATCGATCAGCTTGGGTACAACCAGCCTACTGGATTTTACTTGCGATTATTGCTAGCAGCTATCGCAGTCTTCTCCCAGGGGGGGAAAGCTCCCTCCCATGAGAATACAATGTCTCGGCAGGAGGAATTCCCCTGTCAGCACAGTCTGTGTTGATGGGGGAATTGTGTACATTTCTTTCCTGCAACCTGTGCTTGCACGAAAGAAATTTGCAGGTCTATTTCCTGCATAACTTGTTACATTTATTCCAAGTGGGCTTGATTTTGCATATCCACTGAACTTAAAAGCTTCAAATGCTTTAATCTTGTTCTACTCATTGTCCCCATACTCAAACCAATGACTAGGTGTGGTTTCCTTGAACGTGTTCAAGACTGTCCTCTATAGCTCCTTCGTGTACAGGTTAGCTTCAATAGGAGACACTAGGGGATCCCTTCGTGCAGCCATGTTTCTGTCTGTAAAAGTTATCCTCAGTACTAGAAAAAGGTGCTGAGACAAGGGTACAACAAAACGCATACACAGTCCTGCTTGAGTCCCATTTGGGTTTTACTTGACTTGGCCATGTAGTATAAATGTCAGGGTATGTTCCCAACCACTCATTTGAACTGATAATGCCATTTGGATTCATTAAATCTAACCAACGTTTAAAAAAAAAAAAGAAGAAAAATCTAACTGGATGTGACTAATCACTACTAAGTTTAAATTTGTCATTCTTGTTTTTAATAATAGTATGTTAGAGCTTAAACATGTTTATTTGTATTTTATAATTCTGTTTTACTACTATTTTTGTTTTATAAATGTTCCCTTGTGTAGTAGTTTTTAGCTGAAAATTTGCGCAACTTGATAATGTTGTTGTGATGGAAGATTAGGTGGTGTAAATTCCCAATGATTGTGAAGATAATAGTACGATTATTGACCCAATTGAGGATAGGATTTTGTTGAAACTGTATATTTGGAAGTTGGCCATAGCAACCCTGTGGATTTCCTGTACTCTGATTACCGCAAAGTTTTCCTGTAATGTGCACTGAGATATTGTTCTCTACAAACAAAACCTTTGGGGAAAAATAAAGATTTTAATTATCATTTCCTGCTGTTGTGCTTTATTTCACTCATAATTGGTTGACTGTAACCTTTTGCAATATCATCCATTATTCTCTTGCAGTTGCCAGTAACAGACTTTACAGAATAAGTGTACTCTGTGGTAAACTTCAAAGTTGCATTTTTTGCTGCACACGCCAGTCATTGGAAGTGAACCAGGACTAAGAAAAACAGGTGAAACTGCATTGTATGTTTTTGGAATTGCATACGTGCCAATAATAATGGATGGAGACTAGAGCAAAGCAATACCAATTGTAATGTGATTTTTAAAAGTAACAAAGCACGTCATAAATTACTGTAAGTAAATATTGTATTCCAAAATCACGACAAAACAAATACAGATAAAGGAGTACATCTATCCTATGGTTTTCATACATGTGACTTGATAGTAGCAGAAAATAGAGTGGGAAAAAATAAGCAAGGGATTCTATAGAACCCAAACAGCATCTCTGAATTTGAAAATATAAGGGTTTATTTACTAAAGGCAAATCCACTTTGCACTACAAATGCACTTAGATCTACAGCGACTGCACTTCTGAGGGGGACATGCAAGGAAAATAAAAAACAGCATTTTTTGCTTGTACATGATTGGCTGATAAAATCAGCAGAGCTTCCTCTGATTTCAGATCTTCCCCTCAGATTTACAGTGACTGCACTTCCAAGTGCACTTGTAGTGCAAAGTGGATTTGCTTTTAGTAAATCAACCCCACTGTAAATTAGTGACAATTTAATCTTAAAATGCTTAGATTAAACTATGAACTCTGCATTAGATAAATATAATATAAACTGCAAACTTTATTGGGCCCTACAGCCTTTAGTAGCTGCATAACGGAACTGGGATTAATAGATATCTGGAGACAGCGTAATCCAACAAATAGGCAATATTCTTGCTCTTCAAGAGTTATAAAACCCTCTCTAGGATAGATTTAGCGTTGGGTACATATTCTCTTACCATACCTTTTGTGATAATAAATATGAGGCTTGGGGTATTTCAGACCACTCTCCCTTAACACTATATTTCTCATTTGGGACTAAGTTGGCACATACCCTATGGAAGGTGAACCAATATTGGTTGTCATTATTTCCTTCATCGGAAGAAATTATATGGAATTATTTATTTATCAGAATATAAATAGACCCTCAGCCTCACCCTTAATATATTGGGATGCAATGAAAGTGTATCTTTGAGGTATCTTTATTGCACAAATTTCAAAATTTAGGAAACAATCTAGGCAATGGGGAAAAAACCTCTAGCTGATGATATGATGAGGGCCGAACTTCTATTTATAACTAACCCAAATGAAGACACAAAAAAATGGCTTCAGAGTCAAATACATTATGCAGCAGTGGCTAAGAAGGCGGCAGCAAATAAAAGATTGTTTCTACAACAACCATACTCTGAGGAGGTAGAGGGGACAGACACCTATTGGCAACTATTGTAAAAACTCAGCGGGCAGCATCATATATAACTGAAATACAATCATCCCTTATATAAGAGAGTTGATACTACTCCAGTGATACTGGGTGTATTTAGGGAATATTATCGGGCATTATATAAAAGCAGGGTATCCTTCTCGGACGAGTCCTTGAATGGATTCTTTGATACTATTCAATTACCAAACATCTCAAAGGATGAAAGGGAGGCTTTGGAGTGTCCATTAACTTTGGATGAACTAAAAAAAAGCAGCAGGTAATTTACCCAATAATAAAGCACCAGGACCAAATGGCCTTCTAGGGGAGATATATCAAAAATATGGGGACACACTATTGCCTGAACTGCTTAATGTTTTTAACTATGCTATGGAGGTGGGTTCACTGCCCCCATCTATGAATAAAGCAGTAATTATTCTTCTATTGAAGCCTGATAAGGACCCAAGTAACCTGGATTCGTATCGTCCAATATCTTTGCTAACATCAGATATTAAGTTGCTGGCAAAACTATTGGCGACTAGATTATCAAGATCTATATCCAAATGAATTCACCGTGATCAATCAGGTTTTATCCCCAATAGATCTACAGCTAATAATAATAGACGGTTATTCTTGAATTTGCAACTCCCAACAGGTAATATGGGAAATAGAGCTATAATGTCACTTGATGCGGCTAAAGCATTTGATAGTATAGAGTGGGTCATCTTGTGGAATTGCTTAAAACAATATGGGTTTGGCCCTAGATTTATTAAATCAATATAGTTTTTGTATGACTCCCCAAGAGCAAGGGTACAGGTGAATGGATGTGTATCGACCCCTTTCTCGTTGACCAGAGGGACGAGGCAGGGATGTCCCTTATCTCTGCTTCTCTTTGCTCTGGCCATTGAACCATTGGCTGAGGCTATTCGTTCATCTGTGGATATTGTGGGATTCCGCAGATCTACAGGTGAAGACAAGATAGTACTCTATGCGGATGATGCTCTTGTGTTTCTGGGCGATACGGTTCCATCCATCTCTGTAGTTTATGTCCTTATTTACATCCTGAGAAGGATTCATATAAATGTATTGGGACAAATCTGTAATAATGTTTGTGGACTCTGAGTGCATGGGACATCTGCGCCAGACTCAGCGGATGGCCCTGGTCACATCATTTAAATACTTGGGAGTGGTAATTACATCGAATGTTATAGATTATACAGATAGGAATATACTCCCTCTTATTGTTAAATTTAGACAACAGACTAAGATATGGAGTAAACTCCCAATATCTATGGTTGGGAGGGCAAACTTGGTGAAGATGGTGTGGATGCCACAGATGTTATACTTATTGCATAATTGTCCCATATGGTTGACGTTACGATTATTTAAGACCATTGACGCGGCCTTTTGGGACTTTGTGTGGAGGGGAGGAAAACGCAGGATTAGATTTGAAATATTACAACAGCCCATTGATAAAGGGGGAATTGCGATACCTAATGTAAGATTATACTTTATTGCTTCACAATTACAACACTGGCATGGCTGGGATGCAGTGGACATGGAGGACCCTATACAGAAGATAATAGCATCCCAATTTAAAAATTACCCTTTAGTTCAATTAATAGTAGCACACCATTTCTATAATAAAAAAAAAGGTTCCCTACTTTCCATTTGATTCAGAGTATGGGAAGCAGTACGAAATATCACTCAACATAAGGGATATACAAAACAGATGCCCATATGGCATAATTACTGCCTCTATGAATTAAATAAACTAAATATTTAGACTGGAAAAAGGTGGGCATAATATTCTTGTATCAGTTATATGAAGGGGATGTTTTACTTCCTTTTAATATATTGAAAGATCGGTATCAGCTAACAAAAACTTTTATCAATACCTTCAAATACGTCATGCGTTACAAATCCAAAGCTCAAAAAAATCAAGTATGAACACTCTAAAATATTAACAATGGCTACCTCGGCTGCCTGTATGAAAAGAGTAATAGGAGATCTTTATGCTAATTTATAAATAATGGAGAATACTGAAAAACACAAAAATAGCTTTGTTCGATGGCAAGAAGATTTAGAGGGTTTAGATGAGGTGGACTGGACACGTGCCCTTGAAACACTTCCTAGGACATCTCTCTCGCGGTCTCAAAGGCAGCTTTTTATTATACATAGGGCTCATTATATTCCACAAAAACTTTTATGCACTGGGGAAAATATATAACACCACTATATCCTTGATGCTCTCTATTCAGTGGTTCCCTTATCCATATATCTGATCTGGCGATGTCCAAAGCTTCATCGTTATTGGGAAAAAGTATTTATAACCTTAAACTTAATATTCTCAACTGAGATAATGAGGACGCCCAAACTGGCACTACTGTGTATAATACCTGATGGAGCGTTACCAGTAGAAATGCATATTATGTGGATAAGATCCCTATATTTAGCACGTAAAGTTGTTCTACAAAAACGTAGATCTACTAACTCCCCAACCCATAAACAATGGGTTGAGAAACTCAATTATATACTTAAAAGAGAAAAATTAACATACAAACATAGAGATACACCCCAAAGGTTTAATAAAATATGGTTACATTGGATAAAACCTACTAATGAATTATATAATGGTTTTTCTAGTAGGAGGAGTGAAAAGTCACTCAGAGGTACAAAGTATGTTTTGGTTTATGTCTTTGTTTTCTAGTGGACTATTTACTTTATGATATGGACTAATTTGTTACATTTGTTTTATATGTTTTTGCAACA
This sequence comes from Lithobates clamitans, assembly GCA_037952925.1. Taxonomy (NCBI): domain Eukaryota; kingdom Metazoa; phylum Chordata; class Amphibia; order Anura; family Ranidae; genus Lithobates; species Lithobates clamitans. Next base: position 3,598,346 of record JBBGZY010000833.1, on the reverse strand, counting down.
AAAAATAAAAAAAAAGTATTTGATTAAAAAAAAAAACATTTCCATGGTGGCTGCAGTATCCCTCCTCCATCAGATGTAACCCCTCCTCTGCCTTATCGAAGTAAAAGTTCTCTGCAGTTATGCTTGTTTTAATGGGCCAAGTTGTGAATGTTATTGCAGACTTGGAATGACTTCTTCTCCAGCTGTGGCAGCCTCCATGTCTTCTGTTGCTGAGGCTCTGTCGGAGGAAGAATCTCACAAATCGTTGGATGAGTTTATTCCTGAGGTGCCACAGCCAACTTCTATAGCACCCATTCTTAAATATACCATATTATTTCTTGTTAATGTGGTGCACATCACCTTACATTTAGAACAGCTTGTAGCCACTACTAGTGCTATTACTATGTTAGTCTGGGATCTTTGATCAGCCCCAAGACTATTAAAACTTTTCCAATACACTCCCTACTTGAACCTGCTCTGCATGGTGACTGGAAAACTCCTTATAAACTGAACACTTTACAAGCCAATACTCACTTTGAAGGGAGTGTTTATCAAGAGGCTGGTTATGTGATGTGAAAGGATCTTAAATTTGTTTGGTTGTATCCTAAAACTTCTGAAGACAGTGCTGTAACTGACTCATTGCTTAGAACTGGTAGGAAATATTTAAGAGATGGAGTACTACCTGAACAAAATGAAAGAATTCAAAGTTCACTTGGGTGTAAAACCTCTAACTATATAGTAAGGAAAACTTTAAAAAGGCAAAAAATAATTATGTTTTTACTATGACATTTGTTTTATTGCATTTTTTAACAGCCCTGTTGGGGGGTTGGTGAAATATCAGGGGTCTTAACACACTCCTGCTGTCTAATTTTTGAGACCGAAAAATTAGACCATCTGACCATCTATTTCTGCAACCTTAGCTGCATAGAATGAGTGAACAGGAAAAGCCTTGCACAGTCTCCCTGTTCCTCTCAGTTTACTATGTTCAGTTATGAATGACCACAGTGAGTGATGTGTACTGATCACTCACTGCATTTATTCAAAAAAGGAAGGGGCTGGTAAATAACATATTTACCGGCCCCTTTTCCTGCTCTCAATGCCCTCAAATGATCCCCCACAGCAGCCGGCGGGAGGGAGAGGTTGAGAAGCCGGTAGTGCTGAAAGGAAGGGGGGTGGCAGCAAACCTCATCAAGGACATTGCTCTTCCTTCTCTAATATTTTAGCAGGTAGATGTTGCCAGCTTCAGGTGAAAGTTCCTTCAGGCAGCTCTTCGGCCTGTTTGTTTTGTTACTGTTTGTCGTTACTCCCACCGTTTCTCTGCTTAAGGATGCATAATTTGTCTCTTTGATCGTGATTTTAGGGTGAGTACAAAAATCCTGTTTCTGTAGGATACTGCTTAGGCACAATTAACATTCTATATTTTCCTATAACATAGAAAATTTTTATTTCTACTTCAAGGCCACGCTCACACCTGCAAATGGGCCTTAAAGCATTTCCATATAATAACCTAAGCGGGAGTTCCCTGCAGATAGCTGTAGGGATAGACCCATTGAAAGCAATGGGAGGCTGCTTGCGTGTAATCGCTATGCAACAAACACCTGTGACTGAGCCTGGACACACCGATCACTTACAAGTGATCGCATATATTACATACGAGGTGCGACTAGCTGCGGGAGTTGGCAGCCTTTCAAGTGGGCTGTCTCCCACAGCTAATCACCGGGAACCCCTCAGGCGTTCTTATGTGTAAATTGGGCCCATTTGCAGATGTGAATGTTGCCTAAGCAGAACAGCTAATGAACAGAATGTTGTAAGAGTGCCTGATGCCGTCCGTCAAGCATTTTTGTAATTATGTGAATACATTTAATGGCAACTTGAGTTAAAAAAAAAAATCATTTTTGTGCTCGCTGACACTTAGAGCCCTTTCACACTGTGCCGCCTAGGGCGCTGGCGGTAAAGCGGCGCTATTTTTACCGTCGTTTTAGCAGCGCTATTGGGCCGCTAGCGGGGGCGGTTTTTACCCACCACTAGCGGCCAAAAAGGGGTTAGATCCGCCTGCAAAATGCCGCCGCAGTGGCGTTTTGCCGGCGGTATAGCAGCGCTGCCCCATTGATTTCAATGGGAAGGAGCGGTGGATGAGCGGTGAGTTCACCGCTCCAAAGAAGCTGCTGGCAGGACTTTTTCTGAAGCCCTGCCAGCGCACCGCTCCAGTGTGAAAGTCCTCGAGTGAATGGAGCAGCTGTTTTAGGGCAGTTTGCAGGCGCAATTTTTAACGATATAGCACCTGCAAAATGCCCTCAGTGTGAAAGGGGTCTTAATTATGAAAATATTAATAAAGAATGATGCCTCATACACACGATCGGATTGTTGGCCAACAAAACCGTTGAATCTTGTCCGAAGGGCGTTGGCCCAAATTTGTCTTGCATACACACAGCCACACAATTGTTAGCCAACAATTACGAACGTAGTGACGTACTAGACGTGCTACGTGGTCTTTCATGTCTGTAACGCCACCCTTTGGACTCCTTCTGCTAATTTTGTGTTAGTAGAAGTTTGGTGAGTGTTGATTCACGCTTTTCATTTCGCGCTTTTCAGTTTGTGCGTTATTTATTATTGGCCTTGGAGTTATTGCTTTTGACATTATTTTTTTGGTTGAATAATGATTTGATTTGGTATATTTTCTATATTTTTGGATGCATAGAATGCACTTTTTGGTTAAGTTCTATTGGCAGATTTTTCTTTAATGCACAATAAAAAATCGTGTAGAATAATACCTGGCTATGTGTTTTTATAAAAGGAAAAGGGAAAAAAAAAAAAAAAGAAAGGATAAAAATTGCAAACAGTACAGTGTATATTATCAAACAGTTTGCTATGACTTCCCCCAAATTCCAAGTATAGATAGATGCTACTTCTATATATTATATCACCATCAGCATTCAAGATATATTCCAGCCTTGTACATGTCATGTCTCTCTAGTAATCGCTTCTCCTTCCAACATAGTTTTAACAAAAAAGGTATTGGTCTATGTGTTCTATTGTAACAGCCTTTATATTTTCCAGTGTCATTCACAGGTTTCAGGTGCCTTAAGCCACTTTTCCCAGATTTTTTCATACTTAGTGGGACACCCTCTATGTGTGTATATGAGTTTCTTATAAGGTAATACTGTATTGACTTCTGTAATAATCCAGTGCGTGAGTTCTGGAGGATCAGGCCTCATCCAAAGCCTAGCTATAACTTTTCTTGCAGAGAAAAGTGTTTCATGAAGAAATACCTTTTGAAATTTGTTAATCTCTGTGTTTGGGAAAATTCCCAGAAGACACAGTTTGGGCTGTAATGTGACAGGGGAGCCCATTGTATCATGTAGGAATCTCACTACCTGGGCCCAGAAAGCCTGAATCCTCGGGCATTGCCATATTACGTGAAAGAAAGTGCCCACTACCTGATTGCACAGTGTACATGTGGCAGGTTGGTTCTGTTTATATCTGGAGATTCTATATGGTGTGAGGTAGGATCTGTGCAATATGAAAATCTGAGTTAATCGATCTGACAACTTAGGGGATACTATTTTGCAAGCATCTAGAGCATCACTCCATTCATCATCTTCCATACTACCTATCTCCACCTGGCTATGTGTTTTACTTCAAATTACAGTTTGGGAGTAGGCAGTTACAGTTTAAAAAATACAATGTAAAATTGATGTCAAGTCTGTAGTGTGAGGCCGGGTTGCTGAGAGGGCGTCCCTTTCGGCTGAGTGCAGCGCTTCCCTGGATTTGATACAGGGAATGCAATCCCCAAAGGTGCACAGGTTGCCAGGGATACTGCAAGCTGGCTGGTTGGCTGTAGTAGCTAGAGTGCGTTGTGGCAAACGTGCGGAGAGAAGTCTTGAGTAGCAACAGCAGGGTAAACCAGGAACAGGCCCCTGCAGCCAGACCAGGAATCAGATACCAAAAGACAGTCCGAGAGAGGTACAGGAACAAGCCGGGTCATACACAGAGGGCAGAGGATCGGAGAGTAGTCAGCCAAGCCGGGGTCAGAGCGAGGAGATAAACCGGAACACTTGTCAGTGGCGGGTTTAAATAGGCCGGGGGGTGTGCCAACAAGATCAGGGTGTGTGCACGCAGACTGCCATGGTCTGACTGTTGCGCGTCTGCGATCGCGCAGGCGCACGGAAACTCATCTGGCGCAGCCATGATGGTTACTGGCGGAATTGCTCACAACACAGCCATTTCCCTGACAGTGCCCCCCCCCCCCCAAAGGGGCAGCCTCCGGATGCCCAACCGGGCTCATTTTTTGGGGTAACGAACTCGGAATCTCTGCAGAAGTCTAGGAGCATGTATATTGGCTGCAGGTTCCCAAGAACTTTCTTCTGCTGGGTAACACTTCCACTTTATAAGAAATTGAATGATCCTACCTCTCCGGCGGAAGTCCAGGATGGCTTCAACTTCGAACTCTGTCTCATCTCCCACAGAAACTGGAGGGCGGGGGGTCTTCCTCTCTTCCCAAGAAACTACTAGAGATAACAGCTTTAAGTAGGGAAACATGAAACACAGGGTGCACTTTGTAAGAACTCGGAAGTGACAGATCAAAAGCTACTGGGTTTATCTCCCGTCTAATCTTAAATGGGCCGATGAATCTTGGTCCCTATTTCCGGGAGGGACAAGGAAGTTAAGATTTGCCGAGGAGAGCCAAACCTCATCTCCAACCTTAAAGCTAGGGCTCTCTCCCCTCTTCTTATCATATTGTTCCTTGTAGTCCTCTTGGGCCTTTTGCATGGTTAACCGGAGGATTTGATAATTAGCCTGAATGGATTTTATCCTGTCTTGAACTGCCGGGACTGAGGTCTCAGGAATGACATTAGGTAGGAATGAAGGATGGAACCCATAGTTGGCCCAAAACGGTGATTGATTGCTGGTTGAGTGTACTGAATTATTGTATGCGAACTCCGCACAGGGGAGTAGCGAGGACCAGTCATCCTCGGAGCAAAAACAGCGTAGATATTAGTCCTTTCAGTCTGACTATTGCTCTGGAGGTGATAGGCAGAGGATAAGCAAACTTCAATAGATAAAACCTTGCAGAGCTCTCTCCAAAATCGGGAAGTAAATTGGACTCCTCTATCAGACACAATGCTGTCAGGAAGGCCGTGAAGTCTGACTATCTCTTTTATGAAAGCTTTTGTGTCTGCAGCTGAAGGAGTACCTGTCATTTCCATGAAGTGTGACATCTTGGACAGATGGTCTACAACAACTAGGATCGTTGTGAATCTTTCAGAGGGGGGCAACTCTACTATGAAGTCCATAGATATATTCTTCCATGGTTGTTCTGGTACCGGCAAAGGACGAAGCAGACCCCAAGACTTAATGTTGGACCCCTTGTTTCGCTGGCAGGTAGTGCAGGAGTTAACATACTTCTTGCAATCAGATTTTAAGGTAGGCCACCAAAAGGATCGCTGAATAAGATCCAAGATTTTCCATACTCCGAAGTGGCCAGCAAGTTGATGATCATGTGAAGTTTGTAAGACCTGGATTCTGGCTTGTGGGACAAAAATCTTGTCCTGGTACCAGAGATACCCCCCCTTGGTTTCTTAGAGAGGAAGTCTCTGGTTCCTGGCATTGGAGGGAGGCCTGTTCAAGAAAAGACCTTAGATCGGGTTGAATTAACAGAAAGTTCTGTGGAGAAAAGATCGTGCTGGATGTTGTTTCTTCTGGAGTATCAGAGAACATTCAGGATAAAGCATCGGCCTTTCCGTTCTTGGAGCCCGGGCGGTAGGTGATGTGAAAATTCATTTGTGAAAAGAACAGAGCCCAGCGAGCTTGACTGGGTCTCAGGCGTTTGGCAGTGCGGAGATACTCGAGGTTCCTATGATCAGTGAATATCATTATAGGGTGCGTGGCTCCTTCAAGAAGGTATCTCCACTCTTCTAAGGCTGTCTTAATGGCCAGAAGCTCACGATCACCTACGTTGTAATTTCTTTTGTGCTGGTTTATTTTCCGGGAGGAGAAGGCCACAGGGCGAAGCAGAGAGAGGTCCCAGGCGCTGTGAAAGTACTGCTCCTGTAGCTACCTCTGAGGCATTGACCTCTAAAATGTAGGGCAGGGCAGGATCAGGATGTTGAAGAATTGGTGCAGAGGTAAACAAAGACTTCAGTTTCTCAAAAGCAGATTGGGCTTCGGAGGACCACAGGAAACAAACATGTAGACGGGTCACTTGGGTTATGGGTGAAATAATGGAAGAAAAGTTCCTTATAAACCTTCTATAGAAGTTTGCAAAGCCTACAAACCTTTGTACCCCCTTCTTATCTGATGGAGTTGGCCAATCTAGGATTGCCTGCACTTTCTGTGGCTCCATAGCTACACCACCGGTAGAGATGATGAGCCCTAGGAATTATATTGATTCCTTTTCAAAGTCACACTTTTCCGCTTTCGCGTAAAGTCTGTGTCTCCTTAGTGTGAGTAATACTGTTTTTACATGAGTCCGATGGAGCTCCAAGGTGGCTGAGAATATAAGGATGTCATCCAGATAGATGATGACGAAGTAGTCAAGATATTCCAGGAAGATGTTGTTTACGAAGTGCTGAAAAGTAGCCGGAGCATTATAGAGCCCAAACAGCATCACCAAATACTCAAAGTACCCGAACCTCATTCTGAAGGCCATCTTCCATTCATCGCCCCCGAGGATTGGGGGCGATGTAGGCACCCCGGAGGTCGAGTTTGGTGAATACTTGGGCTGAACGAAGTCTCTGGAAGAGTTCGGGGACCAGTGGAAGTGGATATCGTTTTTTTATGGTGAGCTTATTTAGTTCCCTATAGTCCACACATAGTCTTAAAGTCTTATCCTTTTTTTTGACAAAGAAAATGCCGGCACCGGCAGGAGAGGAAGGAAGGATGAAGCCCTTTTCCAGGTTTTCGTCTATGTATTGTCGTGTTCCCAATTCCACTTCTGAGAGGGGGAATATACGTCCAAATGGAATCTCGGCCTCTGGAAGCAGTTCGATAGGACAATCATATGGCCAATGTGGTAGAAGAACATCGGCTTTTTTCTTATCAAAGATGTCCAGGAATTCGTGGTATGCTTGGGGTACATCCTGGTTAGTGGGGGATACAGACTGGACTGTCAGGCACCTGGTGGTATCTCTGGATTCAGGGATGAGACAATGTTGTTCGCAATAGAGGGAAGTGAACAGGACTTCCTTCTTGATCCAATCGATCTGGGGGTTATGGGCTTGGAGCCAAGGGATACCCAAGATAATTGGAGACATAGGTGAGCTCAAGACGTTAAAGCGTATGAATTTCCGATGGCTATCGGGAGAAGTAATAAGGAGAGGAGTAGTCTCTTGGGTAACAAGGCCAGAATTGGGTAATGTGCCATCTGCTAAACAGACTTCGAGACCCCGTCTCTTGTGGAGGAGGGGCAACCTAAGGTTTCTTGCCAGGTTCAAGTCCACAAAGCAGCTGCAAGCTCTAGAATCGATTATGGCCTGGAGCCGGATCTCTTCTTCTCCTAACTGCAGCGTGATTGGGAGAACAAGTTGTGAGGGGGAAGTCCCAGAAACTTGGAAATATACTGGAGAGTAGGTGGGTGGCTTCTTGTACTTCCTGGGACAGTCACATAGGTAATGTCCGTTTCCTCTGCAATAGAGGCAGAGATTGGCTAGGATACGACGACGTCTTTCATCAGGAGTTAGTGCGGAACGTAACAGGCCAATCTGCTTAGGAACTGATCCAAAGGTGGATGTACTGGCGGGTCTGCAGGTTCATGATCGTTCAGACTGTCTCTCCCGCAAACGTCGATCCAGTTGAATGGATAATTGGATGAGACCCTCAAGTGTAGTGGGAATGCCGATCCTGGCCAACTCATCTTTGAGGGATTCAGAGAGTCCTAGGCGGAATTGATGTAGTAAAGCTGCCTCATTCCAGGCTGTGTCTGTGGACCACCGATGGAAGTCCACCAAATAGTCCTCTACTGGTCGCCTACCCTGCTGCAGAGAATGCAGGGTGGCTTCAGTGGTGGCAGTACGCTGGGGATCCTCATAAAGTTGTGCCATAGCCGCCAGGAATGTGTCCACCGTGCAAATGACTGGACTCTTTTGTTCCCATAAGTTATGGGCCCAGGCCTGAGGTTCATCGGACAGCAATGAGATGAGGAACCCGACTTTAACAGTCTCTAAAGCAAAAGTCCGGGGCTGCAGGGCTAGGTACAATAAGCTGGCAGTCTTGAAGGATCTGAACTTTTTCCGGTCACCGGAGAATCGCTCCGGAACGGGAACTCGTGGATCTGGAGGCGGGAACATCCATCAAAGGAGCTGCAGAGGATTGTTCATGAGCGGATGACTGACAGGTGTTGCAACTTATCCGTTAGTTGAAGATAGCCTTCCTGTAACTTCTTAACTGCTTGGGTCAGAATAGTGGCTTGTTGACACAAAGTCTCTAACGAGGACGCACCTCTGCTGGCCTCAGTCATGGCTGGATTATACTGTCAAGTCTGTAGTGTGAGGCCGGGTTGCTGAGAGGGTGTCCCTTGCGGCTGAGTGCAGCGCTTCCCTGGATTTGATACAGGGGATGCAATGCCCAAAGGTGCACGGGTTGCCAGGGATACTGCAAGCTGGCCGTTTGGCTGTAGTAACTAGAGTGCGTTGTGGCTGCCATGCGGAGAAAAGTCTTGAGTAGCAACAGCAGTGTAACCCAGGAACAGGGTCATACACAGAGGGCTGAGGACCGGAGATTAGTCAGCCAAGCCGGGGTCAGAGCGAGGAGATAAACACAGGTCAAGCCACGCAGAGGTCAAACCAGGGGTCTTCAGAGAATACAAGGCACAGGAACCTGTTTGATAATCCAGCAAACTGCAAGTGTCGGGGGGGGGGTGCCCACAAGATCAGGGCGTGCGCGTGCACAGACTGCCATGGTCTGACTGTTGCACATCTGCGTGCGCGCAGGTGCACGGAAACTCGCCTGGCGCAACCATGATGGTTACTGGCGGAATTGCCCACAACACGGCCATTTTCCTGACAATTGACAAGGGACACCAACATAGTTGTATCTTTGGTCTTAAAAACTACAGGATAATGGTGTTATGGTAACTTGCCCAAATAAAAAAAAAAAAAAAAGTATAATAATATTATTCTTGATATCACTAGAAAAAAAAAGCCTTTGAAAATTTGTTTGCAATATCTCCATCAGTATCACCAGCAAAGCAGCTTCATTATTATCCCATTAAAGAAGAAGAGAATTGTGCGCTGCAGTTGGAGATTTCATAATTTGCCACATCACGAATGTTAATTCTCCATTACGATCGCTAGTTTACAAGACCGACCGCTTCTGCTTCCGAGCATGCGCGTTTGTACTTTGGACTTTTATCCGATGGACTTGTGTACACACGCTCGGAAAATCCAACAAGACACATTTGTCCGCGGAAAATTTGAAAACCTGCTAGCCAACATGTGTTGGCGGAAAGTCAGACAACAATTGTCCGATGGAACATACACACTGTCAGATTTACTGACGACAGCCTGTCATTGAACATTTTCGGCGGAAAGTCCAGTTTTAGTGAAGTGGGCCATGACTAGAAACGGAGGCAACAAATGTTTGATGGTATAAGCCTAAATAATAGTCTAATTGTGGTATAGTAACTAAGAAGGTTGCCTGACCTGACCATGTAGCAGAAAGATAAACTCCCAGGGCCAAGTAATAAAGAGCTTCCTTTGATTGTACCAGATGAGGACAGCAAAAGGGAAGCATGATATCCTCACTAAGATGAAAGGCAGACACCACCTTCAGCAAAAAATTAATGTCTCGGACAAAAACAACACCAGCAACAGGATTTCCCAAATATGCTGAGAAGGAGGTATCTGTAAAATAGAAAGCACTAAGTTCAGGTGCCACAGAAACATGAGAGGTCTGACTAGAGGAGCTGCATATATTGTGATATGCAAGACTGCATATATTAGTGCTGCAGTCTTACATATTATAGTATTAGGACTCGTTTAGCAGTCTTCCTGCTGACAGCTGTTTTCCACAATTATGCCCCGTACACACGGTCGGATTTTCCGATGGAAAATGTCCGATCGTGTGTACATAAATCCGACGGACAAAGTGCCACGCATGCTCAGAATAAATAAAGAGATGAAAGCTATTGGCCACTGCCCCGTTTATAGTCCCGACGTACGTGTTTTACGTCACCGCGTTCAGAATGATCGGATTTTCCGACAACTTTGTGTGACCGTGTGTATGCAAGACAAGTTTGAGCCAACATCCGTCGGAAAAAAATCCATGGATTTTGTTATCGGATTGTCCGAACAAAGTCTGACCGTGTGTACGCCCTATTAGAGTGTGCACAAAGCCACAAGGGTATAGTTGCACATGCTCACTACCCCTCCCTTTTCTAGGCCAGCCAGGTTGCATGCTTGGAAAAGGGTCTGGCATGGATTTTGAGAAGAGATCCCATGCCATTTTGTTTTTTGCATAGGGCCCCCTTAAAAATATTTACTTGACCCCTCTTTAAGATAAGGGTCTAATTTTTCATGGGGACCCCACAGTTTTATTTAATTTTTTAATGGAATAACCGTTCTAAATCCATGCGAGACCCCTATCAAGGTTAAGGGTCTGATATGGATTTTGTTGGGGGGTGGGGGGCATCATGTCATGTTTGCATTTTATTTATGAGGTCCCCTAAAACTTCACACCATCCCTGTATTCTAGGTAGGGGTCTGGTATGGATTTTAAGAGGAACATCACAAACAAAAAAACAGCATGGGGTATCAATGAAAATCTATACTATTTTGAGGGGAAACCAATGCAAATACCTGCACTAGGTCTTGTCTATGTGCATGAATCCTGGCTTTCCAGGAAAGCACCAATCCCCCTCCCCCCCAAACTCTCCTTAACCGTGTTAGGCTACTACATTGGCTCATCACTGAGAGGGTGATTTGCCAGCCCCCCACCTTCCACACCAAGGCACATTGTCCCCATGTTTAGGAAAATAATTCCCACATTTTAGCCCAGTGGATATGGGGGTCTGCAGGTGGTGGAACTTCTCAGAATCTAGAACTTCTTTTTTTTTCTTTTTTTTTAAATAACCAGAGCCCCCAGATATATTCCCCCTTCATGAAGGAAAAGAAAAAATCCCAGATTGTAAATCCAACCAAATTCAATCAAGTTGCCCAGCAATGTAGATCCTTTAATCACAGGGAACAGTGCCCCGCTGGCCTGTCAATACAAAGACCTGTGCCCTCGATCCTCTTCCATCCAAATATTGCTGAAAATGACAGGTCCTTCGCCTATTGATATATGTCAACATACCGGACGGTAATGCTGGTTGACATTATTGACTAAACAATTTACAGCAAGCTGGTGGGTAGGTGGCCAGAAACTTCATTTAGTGGGGGTAGTCATACCCCCACTAAATGAATAACTCCCAGGTGTAGATGTCAGAGGTTACAGCGTGCTAGTGAGCTAAGCAAAACCCGCCATTTCGTTTGCCTCTTTGACATGCTGAAGACAGCTTGGGTTTAGGCCAAACTCATGGCCAGTCGAACCTGAGCTCATCCCTACTCACAGCTAAAGCACTCCAATCAGAGGGGAGCATAAGCTTTGCTGAACGCAGCGCTATAGGTTTGACTCAGAGGCCTTTTGGATGTCTGTCAGGAGTGTGTGTGCTCCTGCTCCATCATAGATTCTGGTTCCAGCAATACCAGGTACCCGCTTCCCCCCCCCCGAAAGGTGCATGTGGCAAAGGATGGGGGGGTGGCAGATGAGCAGAGCTTCCCCTTTTGACCTTGAGGCTTGGCTCAGGATTAGGTGACCCCCCCCCCTTTTCTTGGGTAACATAAAGAGGTTTAAATGAAAAAACTTCTGAACCTATCCAAAGACAGAACTGGAGAGAATAATCTATGCTAAGCAAACCCTTGACCACTACTCAAATATAGAGATTGGAGGGAGAGAACCTCTCACAGGTAGTAAAAAAATAATATTTTGTAGCCCAAAATGATAAGTTCCTGACTCTGTTTTCTGAGATGTGAAAAGTCCAGGGATCTGCCAACAAAGATTTCTCCTACCTTGTGTTGAACAGGTAGGGGCAAATTTTAATGCAGAAGGTTATTTCTCTGTTGATGATTTCTGTCACAGAGCATCCTTCATATTAAGCAGGCACTTGCTTCAGCCACAGATTTGATTAAGGCTGAGACCAATACCTTAACCTGCAATAGAGTCAAGGTTGAGGCCTCATCCTGCTTTCCTGATTGAGCAGAGTCTGCTCCAAAGGGGTTTAAGGAAGGTGTGGGCCCCCCCCAGGACTTATTCTCCTTCTCCAGACAATTTAAAAGGAGGGTGGGGGGCGTAGGAAGGCATTTTTCTACCAATTTAGGTGCAAGTGCCTGCTCCATATGACATACAAACTCTCTCAGAGCTGTGGTAAAAGCGTCCATGGTCACAGATTGACCTAGGTTCCTTGAGGCCTCCATTAGATACCTGGATGCAGGAGGGATGCTGGCTTGGCCAATGTGGACTTAAACTGAACACAGACAGCATCTAAGGGAAATTTCCGGAGTGACCCCACACGAAGAGCACAGCAATACGTGTTGAGTCCCCAGAGGCTCCACAAAGGTGGGACTTCCAATACCTCTAACAGAATCTGCCATGTACCCCAGGGCACACAGTACAATATTACAGTAACTGCTGCCACAGAGGAGGAGGCAAAGGCCCCAGCAGACTCATATCCCTGGATAACAGCCATGTGTATTGTAGGAGTATGGGGGATATCTGTGTACACACCATGCAGCAAACAGGGAGGGCCACAGTGCAGATGTAGCATTATCAGCCAACACCTACCCCTGAACAGACAGCCGATGAACCTCCCCCTGCCACTGCATAAGTACACAGCCAGCCTATGTATTAGGCAGGGAGCACCCTAATGTGAAGGTGGGAAGCAGCCAAGGAAGTATGCATAGTGGCAGTCCAACTCCAGGAATTAGAAAAAATCTACCCTTGCAATGTCCCCCCCCCCTCCCCCCCGGGCACTTCAAGGTTTAAATGTTCATTGTGGGGGTTATTTAAGAAAGGCAAATTCACTTTGCACTACAAGTGCACTACAAGTGCACTTGGAAGTGCAGTCGCTGTAAATCTGAGGGGGCCCTTATCATCCAATCGTGCAAGCTAAAATGCTGTTTTTTATTTTCCTTGCATGTCCCCCTCGGATTTACAGCGACTGCACTTCCAAGTGCACTTGCAGTGCACTTGTAGTGCAAAGTGGATTTTCCTTTCGTAAATAACCCCCTATGTCTACTTACTCCAGAATAAGGAGTTAATACCTTATTCCACACTTGAAGAGGGTTCCTCCATCAGTGTGACTAGGCCCCTGCAGCCCCCTCTGTCTTTTTTATTAAATTAGTCTTTTTTTCTCTTCAAACTTCCTCTCATGTGCAGGGGAATCAATAATGGAGTTTGTTTTTCATAAACTTGACTAACTGGTGTAAACATGGGTTCTCTTTAAAATTTAGTAAATCAGTTAGTGATGCTTATTCAATCCTACTGGCAACAAACCGAGAATAAGAAATAATAGAAAATAGCTCTATTAAAAGGCAACATATTTAGTTTAAAATTATACTTTTGGCAGTATAATGTGTAACTCCTGATGTGCCTGAGAGGTGCACCAGAAGCATGAGGCTTGAATGGATTTGGGAGGTGTCTAGTCTTTTGAACTTGACATACATAGGATTGGGCATCCCACATTTTTTGCATTCTGAACCAATATCTCATATCTAAAATTCTGCATAATACGTTTTTTAAATCATGTATTTAGTTTTAGGCAACCTGAAAGATGTCCTTTCCTTAACAAGTACATATGAAAAAGAAACAGACCAGGAGATGCATGTGTACAGAGATGCACCAGTGCAATTCAATCATAGGGCTGAGAATACACCTTTCTGCTGCTTTATTCATATTTATTGACAATATTTTGTTAGATTGTGCATGCATTTTATCTGTGCAAACACCACTAAAAGAGTTTTATTAAAGGCTGTTTCCTGTGCAACTAGGGAGGAGTCCTGGACAGATTAGGGGACAAAGCAGAATCACATTAATCTCATAAGTAGGAACAGTTCGCTACTTAGGTTTGTTGTGACCGGGAAGTACTGGGGATCCAGTTTTCACAAATCATCCGCGAGAATAGCACATAATAGATAGGCTCCACCAACAGTGACAGGAAGTACATTACCAAAATATGCCTAAAAAAAAAAAATGAAAAGTCTTTCTTGGTATCTTGTCAGTTATTGTCTTTTCTCCAGCCTGGGTTGACACATCACTTGGAAAAAATATAGCAAATATACAGCGCTGTGTAATATAATAAAAGCAGCCAACACAGCCGAAGACAGCCAGCACAAATATCACAAATTTGGAAAAGGTGCAGCGCTTAAATATATACAAAAAGAAAGGGTTCCCCTATTGGTGGACTTGTTAGGCACGTATAAAAAGGCGTAGAAGAGTATATAAAGTACAAATAAAGTTTATTAAATAGAAAAATACTAAAAACTATGACAATAGTGTGACGTCTATTATGGGAATGCAAATCAAGCAGTTTTACATTTGTATATATACAGTGTAAAAGACAATGCACTTGCACCCAACACGTTTCGGAGTTAATTAGCCTCCTTCCTCAGGGGTGGGTGTGAGTTAACAATAGTTATTAACACTGTATTGGCTGACTTGCCATCCCATAAAACTTTCGATTAAAAACAGCGACAATGACACAGTCTGTCTACCCAGTGTGTTCTTGATTCCGAAAGAGAATGCTTGTTTTGCATATTAAAAATGAAGTTCCTATATAGATAATGGTGACATTTCTATCAAAGAGTTGTATATATATATATAGTGTTCTCTTCTAAAAAGGAAGAGAGAGCCCATAGGGGGCGTATAAAAATGAAGAACTTGAGGCTCCACTGAGGCCGATAGGCAGGTCCTGGAGGTGGCTCAATAGATGTCGTTTTAAAGATGTGTGGTGAGTGTATAACAAGCAGGTAGATGTGTGTCTGTTCAGGCCGGTGTCATCCCACAGACTGCAAGCGCTTAAATATATTGTATGGAAAAATTGTGATACTGTATATCACTAATATGACAAAGTGGAGAAAAAATTAAAAAAATGGAAAAATAAACGAATACTTGTGGAATGACCCTGTGGATGATTAAACAACAAATGTCTATAAAATGACAAAGATAAAGTCCACTACGTGATAGTATCAATTAATAATAATATTAAATTAAATTAATAATAATAAGTAACATATCTGAAGAGTCTTCAAAGGAAAAGTTGTTGGGGGAAACAAATAATTTGAGGAAAATCTTGTGAGAACACCGTCACCAGTTGTGTGAAGGCTTACTAGAGCCGATGGACTTAAAGAGGCATATACCACTTAAGTCAGCCAAGCATGTAGTGATAAACACTATATATGGTATGGAGCCATCAACGATCAGATAATCACGACCACGATGGAGATTTGGGAACAGCACTGGTCAGCAGTAAATTCTCTAAAGAGGTAGGTTCAGGTGGAGAGGGGAGCAACCAGATAAGTTTTTCATATCCATACGTTGAAATCCAGAAATAAAACAGAGTTCCACATAGTGTGATTCTGTATGGAAAATATTTATTAAAAGAAAAAGTGAAATTGAACACTCACATTTTCTGTAGTAATCAAAAGCATTTAACAAGCAAGGAAAGTAGTAGTGATGGCAGCATTCAACTCGACATGTTTCCTCTGAGTAGACGTCATCTGGGGTATGATATCTTTGTCATTTTATAGACATTTGTTGTTTAATCATCCACAGGGTCATTCCACAAGTATTCATTTATTTTTCCATTTTTTTTTTCATTTTTTTCACTTTGTCATATTGGTGATATACAGTATCATCATTTTTCCATACAATATATTTAAGTGCTGCACCTTTTCCATATTTTTGACACATCACTTGGAACCTGGTAGAAAGAGGCTCAGCCCAGCCTCTTGTTTGCAATCCACCGCCCATATCCCTGGCTCCTCCTCGCAGGGAGGTTTCTTGGCCATATTTTGCAGGAAGAGGTCTGGGACTACTTTCCTTTGAGTATTGGGGAAGAGCCAGCACTAGGCTGTGACTTACCCCCTTTGGTGGGCTGCTGAGTGTCATCCCTTCTGTTGGCAGTGCAGGGCACTCCTCTGGACAGATGACTCCTTCTTCTGGGGCTGGTACTGTGCTGGGGGTGTAAAGGGATGTCCCTGCTTAGGGACACTCAGGAATAAGTTCACTTGACCAGCAGTGTCAGAAGCTAGTCCAGGTGTGATATCACTGCTTCCTAGTCACAGCAGCTCCTGGTTCCTAGGCTGTGAAGGCCACAGGTGGATGATGTCTGGGCCTGCTGGTGTCTCTTACCCTCAAAGCTTCCTGGCAAAGGCAGCACGGATGCTGGAAGACAGTTTTGGGACTTTTCCATGCTGCTTCCCTACTAAGATTTAAAGTACAATAAAAGGCAGCCTGCATATTTTAGTGAACCCTGATTAAAACACCTGAAAGTTACATGATAATAAATATAATAAATTAAATTATTATTACCCTAGCATGGAGCTGCGATTGGGGTCTGTAATCCCTCCCCCACTGTTCCTCCTGAGCTGGATAATGTCAGTGATGGTGGGGGAGTTCTGGAGATCTTGCACATCATTTCATTCCACTGTGTTATCATCTGCATCTCCCTCAAGGAGCTACAGTTACCATGATTCCCTATGCCTCCTATTGTGCTGAGTCTATTTTACATGTCACATGTCCATCTATGAATCAGAGAGTGGGGGCATAAATGGCTTAATCATGAGGGGTAGTGAGCAGAGCCTTGATGTACTTTCTACAGTATTTTGATTGACATGCCAGGCCTTTCCATGGAATGTAAGAGGTTTGGCTGGCTGTATTTCACACTTGGTAGGGACTGCTGCGTTTGAGAGTCTTTTTGGGGGTTAGGTTTCATGTAAAGCCTGGTTGTGTACTTTGCTTGTTTCAGGCCTAGGCTTATGTAAAGGCCTTTACATCCCTGCTAAGTGCTAACCCATAAAGAATAAATATGTGGCGATGTTAAGATAACCTTGTCAATTTTTTATTGATGATTAAATCATGTTAAATTTGCATGGACTTCCTTTATGGTGTAAATAGGAGCTGTTATCGATTAGATCTCAAGTGGCTAACCTAATACCCTCAGTTACCCTTTAACATTGACCTTCTATGAGGCTTGTGTATATGTTTTCAGATGTCTAAGCCTTTACTATAGTTTCATCATTGGACTCTATATTGTACTTCCTTTGCAGCCAGATCTATATAATCTTTTTTAAAGGGTAAGTTCACCTTTGTACACTTTTTTTTTCTAAATTCCAACTCCCCCATTCACCAATATAGCATTCATGTACTTTTTTTGCAAAAATATTAAAGCTTTCCATTAAATCCACAGTCACTTACTTTTCTTGTCCTAATCCACGTTTCCAGACGTTTCTATTAGTAATGTCTTTCTTCGTTACAGACTGTAGGTCATGACACAGGAAGGAGTTGACCAGCTGACCTCATTAGCACACACCCTGCATCATCCATCCATCCACCCACTCCCAGGTGCACGTTTCTTAAATGAAATGCAATCAATCAGTGATCACCCTTCTCACTAAATACACAATATACAATCAGATTACATAGTGTATGGCCATGTTTATACACCTAAAATTACTAGTTGCGCTTTCAGTGCCATTAATTGTTAACAGCACACCAAACACAGAAGCAAATGCATATTTTGCCATGTGAATAAACGAGGGGCAAATGCTGCAAAACACACAGTAAAAAACACACAACCCACAAAACGCCAAAATGTCCCATTAACCACATGTAGTGCAGGCAATTGAAATCAACGGGCTGCCCTATGCGTGTCACAGAAAAAACGAGACACAAAATGTGCGCTCCCACTATGCTAGATGTGAATGTGGCCTGGAAGTGAAATTAGTGCGGTAACACAAGAACAATGAGACCAAAACTCACAATAAAAAACGCACCAAGCTCCACTCTAAAAAAAAAAGTTCTGAAGCTTCTTTGGGGCGATTGCTGTGTGTAGGGCAGCCCATTTCGGTGGATGGGCTGCCTTATGTGTGATAAGTGAAAATGCTCCAAAATGCCTCCCCCACCTCGCAAAAAAAAAACAAAAACAAAAAAACGCATGTGGGAAAGCGAGTTTTCGCTATGCTGTTGTGAATGGGGCTTGACAGCTGAGTGTTTCTGTCCACTCCATCCTATGTATTTGTATAAAGATGGCTACATGCAATCTGTGTATTTAGTGAGAAGGGTGATCACTGATTGATTGCATTTTAGTTAAAAAATGTGCCCCTGGGAATGGGTGGGTGGATTATACAGGGTGTGTGCTAATGAGGTCAACTGGTCAATTCCTTCCTGTGTCATGACCTACAGTCTGTAAGGAAGAAAGACATTACTAATGGAAACGTCTGGAAACATGGATTAGGACAAGAAAAGTAAGTGACGTAGATTTAATGGAAAGCTTTGATATTAATGCAAAAAAAGTACATGGATGCTATATTGGTGCATATGTAATACTAATTTAGGACTAGCCCTTTTGGAGGAGAGTCTTTTCTGCTGTATTTCTTTACCTTTAGATAATGTCCTTTAGTTTTTGATTATTACTGTCCAATTCGGCAGAAGGACTTCATTTGAAAAGGTTTTTGGAGAGGCATTTTCTGTTGCTGTAGGAGGAGGTGCCTATCTCTCATGTGCTGTCCTGGAAGATTCCTGGAAATTGAATTATCGATAACTGTAACTAGATTTTATTTATACGTTTTTTTTTTTACATTTTTATCAAGGATGGAACTGTACCTTGTTTATTTCAAGATTTTGGGTCCAGACAGAAATGTCTTTCATTTGTGGTGGCAAAATGTTCCATAACCAAAGTGCTGCATTGAAACATTTATTTAACTGGTCTACAATAAATTTGCATAGGACTGACTGAAACATAATATATACTCAACTGTATATGGATACAAAATGATGTTGTTATTGGTGATCTGACTGAGAAATTATGAATAATAATTCTCTTCAATATTGTGTGCTGGGTAATTAGACATAGACATTGGTACTGTTTAACCACATTCTTAGTGCAGGGGTGAAGATAAGAACTGAGCCGGAGATGGACACCGAAAGAAAGAGCCAGAGGAAGATACGATCGAGAACCTGAGCTACGAATTTCCAGTCTTGTACAACCTAGAGATAAAGAATTCAATGTTAATTAGTTGTAGTTTCCCATAAGTTTGTTTTAAATACTTATTTTTTTGTGTGGATTTTTATGTTTAACATTTTTCACCCATTTCTACTAAGAGATTGTCCTATATTTCTTAGATATTTACATGTAAGGAGATCAAACCACTAAGCTACAGTGTTAGCCGATTAAATGGCAATGCTATGTCACAGCTTTTAGAGGACATCTATCAAAAACAAATAACTTTTCTTTTACCCATATATGTAGCTTACATATATACAGTGTCTTGAAAAAGTATTCATACCCGTTGAAACTTTCCACATTTTGTCATGTTACAACCAAAAACAAATGTATTTTTATTGGAATTTTATGTGATAGACCAACACAATGTGGCACATAATTGTTAAGTTGAAGGAAAATGATAAATTGTTTTCAAAATGTTTTACAAATATATATCTGAAAAGTGTGGTGTGCATTTGTATTCAGCCCCCTTTACTCTGATATCCCTTACTAAAATCTAGTAGAACTAATTGCCTTAAGACGTCACCTAATTAGTAAATATAGTCCACCTGTGTGTAATTTTATCTCAGTATAAATACAGCTGTTCTGTGAAGCCCTCAGTGGTTTGTTCGAGAAGCTTAGCGAACAAACCGCATCATAAAGGCCAAGGAACACACCAGACAGGCCAGGGATAAAGTTGTGAAGAAGTTGAAGCAGGGTTAGGTTATAAAAAAAATATACCAACTTTGAACATCTCACGAAGCACTGTTCAATCCATCATCCGAAAATGGAAAGAGTATGGCACACCTGCAAAACCTACCAAGACATGGCCGTCCACCTAAACTGACAAGCTGGGCAAGGAGAGCATTAATCAGAGAAGCAGGCAAGAGGTCCATGGTATTTCTGGAGGAGCTGCAGAGATCCACAGCTCAGGTGGGAGAATCTGTCTACAGGACAACTATTAGTTATGCACTTTGCAAATCTGGCCTTTATGAATGAGTGGCAAGAAGAAAGCCATTGTTGAAAGAAAGCCATAAAAAGTCCCGTTTGCAGTTTTTGAGAAGCCATGTGGGGAACACAGCAAACATTTGGAAGAAGGTGCTCTGGTCAGATGAGACCAAAACTGAATGTTTTGGCCTAAAAGGAAAACTCTATGTGTGGCAGAAAACTAACACTGCACATCACCCTGAACGCACCATCCCCACTGTGAAACATGGTGGTGGCAGCATCATGTTGTGGGGATGCTTTTCTTCAACAGGGCAGCTGGTCAGAGTTGATGGGAAGATGGATGGAGCCAAAAAAAGGACAATCTTAAAAGAAAAACTGTAATGCCCTGTACACACGGCCGGACATTAATTGGACATTCCGACAACAAAATCCATGGATTTTTTCCGATGGATGTTGGCTCAAACTTGTTTTGCATACACACGGTCGCACAAAGTTGTCGGAAAATCCGATCGTTCTGAACGCGGTGACGTAAAACACGTACGTCGGGACTATAAACGGGGCAGTAGCCAATAGCTTTCGTCTCCTAATTTATTTTGAGCATGCGTGGCACTTTGTGCGTCGGATTTGTGTACACACGATCGGAATTTAACCGATCGGATTTTGTTGTTGGAAAATTGTATATCCTGTTCTCAAACTTTGTGTGTCGGAAATTCCAATGGAAAAAGTCGGATGGAGCCCACACACGATCGGAATTTCCGACAACACAATCCGATCGCACTTTTTCCGTCAGAAGATCCGACTGTGTGTACAGGGCATTAGAGTCTGCAAAAGACTTGAGAATGGGATGGAGATTCCCCTTTCAGCAGGACAACAACCCTAAACATACAGCCAGAGCTACAATGGAATGGTTTAGATTAGTGGTTCTCAACCCTGTCCTCAAGTACCCCCAACAGGCCATGTTTTGGGAATTTCTCTTAGATAAAATAGCTGTCCAAAATACCAAGCCATTGACTCTGATTTAAAGCACCTGTACAAGACTTGCTGCTGTAATTGCAACGAAAGGTGGTTGTACAAAGTATTGACTCAGGGGGGCTGAATACAAATGCATGCCACACTTTTCAGATATTTAATTTTGAAAACCATTTATCATTTTCCTTCCACTTCACAATTATGTGCCACTTTGTCTTGGTCTATCACATAAAATCCCAATAAAATGCATTTACTTTTTTGGTTGTAACATGACAGGGGTATGAATATTTTTTCAAGGCACTGTAATCAATATACCGTATAATCCTTGGTCTGATATCTTTTCAAAAGTTCAGAATTTTGAGAATTTCATAGCTTGGTCTCTGCATTGTCCAAGTGTAGCAAAAGCTTAAAGCGGAGCTCCAGCACCAACCTCCAAAAATTAAATCTATAAATTATGTAGCTACTGACTTTTAATATTAGGACACTTACCTGTCCAGGGATCCCGCGATGTCGACACCCCAGCCCATTTTTCAATCGGTTCTCGGGTGCTGATGCCGCAATTCCGTGTAAGAGAAACCGGCAGTGAAGCCTAGTGGCTTCACATTCGGTTCCCTACTGCACATGCACAAAGTGTGCTGTGCTTTCTGAATGGCCTGGCGGTGGTGGAAGGAGGAGGGGGCCAAACTTTTAGGGGTCCCTCGCTGTCCCAGAAGTGGGGATGGGTACCTGTCGAAAACAGGTACCCACTCCCCCCGAAAGGTGCCAAATATGCCAGCGGAGGGGGGGGGGAAGAAGCAAACAAGCGGAGTTTCCCCTTTTGGGTGGAGCTCTGCTTTAAAGTATATCTAAAGCCAAAATGGTTTTGTCATTTTGGGTAAAATGGAGATAGTGTTTAAGTAGAACTAAAGTCATACATAAAACAAATATGGGCTGCAGCATTTAGTTGTAAGTGCAGTGACACTTTTCCCTTAACTCTCTGCAAAGTCTCAAAAATTCTTCTTGATCCTGCCGGTGAATTCTATCTCATGCAGCTTTCTGTGATGGGGACAACATTGTTGCAATGTTACTGAATTAAAAGCAGTATTGTCCAGTATGTGGTCTGTGGCTGATTGCACTACAGTGGGGTGAGAGATGTTGGCAGGGGTTGTGGATATCAATATTGTTATTGGCGGCTGTTGGTAATTTTTTTTTGGGGGGGGCGCAAACAGTGCACCCGCCATCCCACCCCCCGGGTCGGGTTGGTCAGTCGGTCAGTGCCCTTACCTCAACCACGGGCGGCTTCCCC
Source organism: Lithobates clamitans (assembly GCA_037952925.1). Taxonomy (NCBI): domain Eukaryota; kingdom Metazoa; phylum Chordata; class Amphibia; order Anura; family Ranidae; genus Lithobates; species Lithobates clamitans. The sequence continues at coordinate 3,575,931 of JBBGZY010000833.1, read as the reverse complement.
GGCTCTCCTCCGCGGGCATCACGAGCGGGCATCTCCTTACCCTGCTCAGCGGCTTCCGTCTCCTCCCTCCTCAGTGGCCAATCAGAACGCTTCTCCTTTGGGCAAATCGGGAAACGCGCCTCACATCCGCGCTTCCTAATTGGCGGAGAGGCGATTCAGTGTTAGAATAGCGAATATTCATTCACTATTCTAACACACCTGGGTGGGCTTTGAGCGCAATGCTCTGCGTCTGGAGCCCACCCTATTTTAAAGCCTATTAGAGCCTCTTAAGGAAAGGGGGGGCGGCGCTCGTGTGCCCTTAATGGACAGGCCACCCCTGTTGTTACTGCTGATTCACAAACCTGACGCTTGTCAAGCAACAGCTGACCACACTTATCCTGCTGAATTGACTGTGCTGCTGAAACCCTTCCACTGCGAGCTGCTCTGGAACTTGCTGTCAAATCTGACTGTTTCAGAGGAGTTAATTTCCCAGCCTTCTCCCTACTCGCATGCCACAAATAAAGTTCTTTAGCAAGGAACATACATTCCACATTAATAATTATGCTACCAAAATTAGTGTGTGCTCTAAATTGCATCCAGCATTGCTCCTGCCATTTTGTTGAAGCCCAGAGCCCCTGAACAGCAGTAAAACTTGAAGCGGAACTAAACCCATGGATTTGATGGTTTTAAAAACTGTTATATTCCTGGAATGCCGGGATTGCCAACTGTCACAATTGCTTGTGTCCTCAACCAAACCATCAAATGACTGGTGTCATAACGCATTACATGTACAGCACCATGGCAGTTACAGATCAAACAGAAGCAGCTTCCTTGGCTGTAATAGATAGGAGGGTTTATTCCGCTTTAAGGCTGTCAGCAGATTGGCCTCTAAAGATTCAGCAGTGCCTAAAAATGCCTAAAAACGAAAAGCAACTAAGTTCCTGCTATACCACTACAGACATATATGGGATTTGGCTTTTGATAAACTAAACCTCTCTCAATGTAATAAATATACCTCTCTGTGGCATAAAACAATGTTTCCTGAACTTCTCTTGATTCCTGATACTGATCTACGGAATGCAAGGGGTGTATATTTCTTATACCATCTTTTGTTTTCTGGTAGCCTCAAAACATTTGATAGGTTAAAAGTGGAATTTGCACTGCCCGACTATATGCTTTTCAGGCACAAGTCTGACATGCCTTGCAGACTCAAATCACTTGAGCATTACCACAATCAGTCCCAAACTCTATAATGGAAGTGGTTAAGAGAACAGAATCCCACAAATTGATCTCTGTGTATTGTGGCATGTTACTTTCTTCCTCGCCCCCACTGGCCTATGGAATTTAATCACGATGGGAGGTTGACATGGGCATGATAGATGGTGAGTAATGGAGTGAGGCTTTGGACACATGTAAGGCAGTGTCACCTAAGCTATCAAACCACTTTTCCCAACTGTACATAATGTACCGTTCCTATCTTATTCCTCTTAGACTGGGTCAATATAAGATAGGACAAGGTACTACACGCCCCATGTGCTCCCCTGATGTGGGTACTATCTATCACCTGCTCTGAAAATGTCCGGTTATACAGGGTTTCTGGTCACAAATTATTAAATTCCCTTATGATACCATGGGCTATCCAGTAACCTTACACCCTAAACAGTGTCTGTTAGGTATATTTCTCAATCCAGATCTAGACAAATTCACTAAGGTCTTCTTGTTTGAAACTTTGTTTTCCACCAGAAAAGTGATTGCCAGACAATGGATGAGGACCACACCTCCTAAATTTACCACCTGGATGCTCAAAATAAACGACACCTTGCCATTTTTATATACTGATAGGGGGTGCCCATCCAAATACTCTAAGATATGGGACTGTTGGCTACAGGCATTTGAAATGTGTGTTTAACTATGATGTGTTCTTGGAAAGGTCTTATTGGTCTTGTGCCAATGTCACCTGAGAGTATTTATCGATGATGTTTCTGTTTATACATGCTTTACTATATATAAGTTCATTGCTTCTTTTGTTGTTTTGTGCCTTGTTACACTTGGTATACTTAGGGGACAAACAAAATCCCAATTTATGCCTTTACTTAATTGTACCTTTGTTACCTGGTATTCTGTACAATTAATATGATCCTATATGTGTACTTACTTTAATAAAAGTTACAGTTTAACTAAAGAAAAAAATATACACTACAATCATTATTAGCACACAAAAACACAACATACATACTTACAAAATTTCCGCCAAATTCCTACTAAATCTAAAATGTAAAACTTTAAGTCAATAAATAAAAAATATTTGTAAATTTAAAAAATGGAGAGTAACTGAGCCTTTTCAGTGCAGGGTGAGACAGTATATAACTGGATTTTAAACATCATAGGCACTTATTATTAATGTTTTACATAGCTATACCTGCAAAAGAGGCCAACCTAAAGTGATCAAGCAGGAAATAATTTTCTGACTAAAGTTCCACTTCAAGTTGTTACCTGTTGCTCAGCTATACCACTAAAATCAGCACCACCACCACGTGATTGTATGAATAGCTCAAAGAAAACAAAGTATAATCATACTTACTTGTCTAATAAAGTGTTCTTTTTTGACATGTGTCGAAATATATTTTATAGAGTCTGACGCCTTTTCCAAAAAAGCAATTAGAACCCTTTCTCCGTCACTAGCTTGAATATGTTTTCTTTTTCCAGATGGCTTTGATTTTGTTGGCTGTCCAGTATTTTCTGGGTCTAGGAAGGAAAATCGATCAACATGTCCTTTCATACACAACAACTTTGGGAGCTTCTGTAAGAAAAGGCCTTTCACCCAGGGAGCCATTGGATGATATGTTGCTGAGGAACGGTGGTGGACATTAATGACAAATACAGTCACTATTATTGACAACGTAACAAATATCATAATGAATAAAAGGTATTCTCCAATCAAGGGAATTACCTTTGAAGAGGACGGTATGATTTCTTCGATGACAAGAAGGAACACTGTAAGAGAAACTAGTACAGAAGTTGACAATGATAATTTCTCCCCTTCATCAGACGGCAGATAGAAAACAAGAACAGTTAAGAAGGATAGTCCCAGACAAGGAACTATAAGGAAAAGAGTGTAAAACAAGGGAAGTCGTCTCAAAACAAAAGAATATGTGATGAATGGATATGAATACAGCCCATCCTTCCTCATTCCTTTCAGACCTGTTGCATTTAAAATGTCCCATTCTCCATTATCAAAGAAGTCCTTTCTATCTACATTTGCATCAAGAAGAATGAGATCAACCATATTGCCATCATAAGTCCATGATCCAAATTTCATTGAACAGTTTTGGCGATCAAAAGGAAAATATGTGACATCCATAGTGCATGAGCTTTTATAACTGGCTGGTGGAGTCCACGTTACTGTTCCATCATATTTTATTATTGCTTTTGTCATCAAAGAGCCTTCAAAACGTCCATCTGCACTGTAACATAACAAAGATTCCAAATATATCAACTGTTTCTAAACAACTTTCTATGTGACTATGTTTAGAGTAATTTTAGAGATAGTTCAGTAGATTTACTAAAAATAGAGAGTGCAAAATCTGGTGCAGCTCTGCATATAACCCAATCAGCTTCCAGTTTTGTTTGTCAAAGCTTAATTGAACAAGCTGAAGTTAGAAGCTGATTGGCTACCATGCACAGCTGCACCGAATGTAATGCCGCGTACACATACGGCGGACTTTACGGCAGACTTCGCCCGGTGGACTTTTCGACGTACTTTACGACGGCCTTTCTGAATGAACGGACTTGCCTACACACAATCCACCAAAGTCCGTTGAATTTGTACGTGATGACGTACGACCGGACTAAAACAAGGAAGTTCATAGCCAGTAGCCAATAGCTGCCCTAGCGTGGCTTTTTGTCCGTCGAACTAGCATACAGACGAGCGGACTTTTCGATCGGACTCGATTTCGACGGATTGATTTAAAACATGTTTCAAATCTAAGTCCGTCCAACTTTTGAGAAAACAAAGTCCGCTGGAGCCCACACACGATCGAATTGTCCGACGAAATCTCGTCCGCCGGGCAAAGTCTGCCGTAAAGTCCGCTCGTGTGTACGCGGCATTAGACTCTTCAGTTATAGTAAATCAACCCCAGTAAACCAACAGACTCCAGCTGTTTGCCATACTTTGGGCAACTTCATCAAGTGACATGTTTTGTTCATTTTCTATGAATAGCTTTTAACACAGAGTCTGCAGGGAACTTTAACATGAGACAGCTCTGCAACTATTAAACACAAATTACTATTTCCCGAATTCAGGAAACTGAAAAAGGGATCATTTTGCTGCTCTATGTTTGATATCCACCTAAAAATGTTAATAACTGACTGAGAATTGCTTTTTCAAGTGGCATGCATTTATATTTCACTGTCCATGCTGGGTGATATTCCCACATAGCTTACATACTTTGTAAGGCTTAAAATAACAAATATGTAATAATTACCTGCCCTGTGCAATGATTTTGCATAGAGCAGCCCCGATCCTCTTTTTCTGGGGTCCCCTGCCGGCACTCCTGGCTCCTCCCCCCTTCTAAGTGCCTCCATAGCAAGCCACTTCTGCCTATTCAACCACTGTAATTCACAAAGCTTTAGCATAAGGATAAGGATCGTTACCCCCGTAGGAGCCACTGGTGAAAAGGGATTCCCAACCCTGCACAGCCAGGCACACAGAATTTCCACAGCACTCTTGAGTCAAGAAACACTCTAGCAGCTCTGTTTGTTTTATTAGGGGAATTCAACTTGGATGGGATTAGGGGGATTATGGGATGCAGGGCTGGCCCAAGACATTGGGTGCCTGGGACCAAGAATTAAATGCTGCCCCCCCCAAAAAAAATCATGCCCATCAAAAGGCCCCCACATCCATTATTTTATATCATGATAACTAAAGGGGATCGGTCACAGCGGTCTACATGTATAGGAATATAAAGAGGACCTGTCATGGCTCTATAAATGTATGTAGGAGTACATAGATGACCTGCCATGGCTCTATACATGTATGTAGGAGTATATGTTTCCTCCCACACTCCAAAGACATGCTGGTAGGTTAATTGGATCCTGTCTAAAAAATTGGCCCTAGTATAGGTATGAATGTGAGTTAGGGACCTTAGATTGTAAGCTCCTTGAGGGTATAGGGACTGATGTGAATGTATAATATATATATGTAAAGCGCTGCGTAAATTGACGGCGCTATATAAGTACCTTAAATAAATAAATAAAAAAATAAATATAGAGGACCTGTCATGGCTCTATACATATATGTAGGAGTATATAGAGGACCTGTCATGGCTCTATACACGTATATAGGAGTATAAAGAGGACCTGTCATGGCTCTATACATGTAAAGGAATATAAAGAGGGCCTGTCATGGCATGTATATACATGTATATAGGAGTGTAAAGAGGACCTGTAATGGCTCTATACATGTATATAGGAGTGTAAAGAGGACCTGTCATGGCTCCATACATGTATAGAGTATACAGACTACCTGTCATGGCTCTATATATGTATATAGAAGTATAAAGAGGACCTGTCATGGCTCTATACATGTATATAGGAGTATATAGAGGACTGGTCATGGCTCTATACATGTATATAGGAGTATAAAGAGGACCTGTCATGGCTCTATACATGTATAAAGGAGTATAAAGACTACCTGTCATGGCTCAATACATGTATATAGGGATAGGAAGAGAACCTGTCATGGCTCTATACATGTACCGTATATAGAAGTATAAAGAAGACCTGTCATGGCTCTATACATGTATATAGGAGTATAAAGAGGACCTGTCATGGTTGTTTACATGTATAGGAGTATAAAGAGCACCTGTCATGGTTCTATACATGTATAAAGGAGTATAAAGACTACCTGTCATGGCTCTATACATGTATATAAGGATAGAAAGAGAACCTGCCATGGCTCTATACATGTATATAGAAGTAAAAAGAGGACCTGTCATGGCTCTATACATGTATATAGGAGTATAAAGAAGACATGTCATGGCTCTATACATGTATAGAGGAGTATAAACAGGACCTGTCATGGTTGTTTACATGTATAGGGGTATAAAGAGGACCTGTCATGGCTCTATACATGTATAAAAGGAGTATAAAGAGGACCGGTCATGGCACTATACATGTATAGGAGTATAAAGAGGACCTGTCATGGCTCTATACATGTATATAGGAGTATAAAGAGGACCTGTCATGGCTCTATACATGTATAGAAGTATAAAGAGGACCTGTCATGGCTCTATACATGTATATAGGGGTAGAAAGAGAACCTGTCATGGCTCTATACATGTAGAGGAATATAAAGAGGACCTGTCATGGTTCTACACATGTTTATAGGAGTATAAAGAGGACCTGTCATGGTTGTTTACATGTATAGGAGTATAAAGAGTACCTGTCATGGCTCTATACATGTATGTAGGAGTATAAAGAGGACATGTCATGGCACTATACATGTATATAGGAGTATAAAGAGGACCTGTCGTGGCTCTATACATGTATGTAGGAGTATAAAGAGGACCTGTCATGGCTCTATACTGGTATAAAGGAGTATAAAGAGGACCTGTCATGGCTCTTTACATGTATATAGGGATAGAAAGAGAACCTGACGTGGCTCTATACATGTAAAGGAATATATAGAGGACCTGTCATGGCTCTACACATGTTTATAGTAGTGTAAAGAGGACCTGTCGTGGCTCTATACATGTATATAGGAGTATAAAAGGACCTGTCAAGGCTCTATAATGTATATAGGAGTATAAAGGAACCCATGCGTGGCCGGTGGCCGCAATGTCCGCTGGCCACCCGTGATCGCTCTACAGAGAGCCAGAACGGTGATCTGTCCATGTAAACAGACAGATCCCCATTTTGACAGGGGAGGAGATACAGATGTGCTGTTCCTCGTGATTAGGAACAGCGATCTTTCTCCTCCTCTAGTCAGTCCCATCCCCCAAAGTTAGAAACACCACCCAGGGAACACATTTAACCCCTTGATCACCCTCTAGTGTTAACCCATTCCCTGCCAGTGACATTTACACAATAATTAGTGCATTTTTATAGGATAAATCGCTGTATAAATGTCAGTGGTCTCAAAATGTGTCAATCTCTGGTCTGTCCACCGCAATGTTGCAGTTTCGCTAAAAATCGCAGATCACCACCATTACTAGTGAAAAAAATATATAAAAACGCCATAAATCTATCCCCTATTTTGTAGACGCTATAGCTTTTGTGCAAACTAATTAATGTACGCTAATTGCGTTTTTTTACCAAAAATATGAAGAATACATTTTGGCCTAAACTGATGAAGAAATTTTTTTTTTTTTTATTTATTTTTTGAATATTTATTATAGCAAAAAGTAAAAAATATTGTTTTTTTTTTTCAAATTGTTGCTCTTTTTTTGTTTATAGCACAAAAAATAAACACAGCAGAGGTGATCAAATACCACCAAAAGAAAGCTCTATTTGTGGGGAAAAAAGGATGTCAATTTTGTTTGGGTAGAGCGTCACACGACCGCGCAATTGTTATTTAAAGGGATGCAGTGCCGTATCGCAAAAAATGGCCTGGTCATTGAGCGGCCAAATCTTCCAGGGCTGAAGTCAGGGCTGTTTTTAAGGCAGGGCAAAAGGGGCAGCTGCCCTGGGTCCTGTCATTGTTGTTGGGCCCAAAGCAGCTGTCTCATACTTGCCAACTATCCTGGTTTAAATTCCCTCATCCCTTGAGGTTTTAGTCCTGTGCTGTGTCCCAATATCTCAGTGTGAAGTGCTGCTACTAATGCTGCCCAGCTCTGCCCTATTGTTGTGTACAGATGACGACTCACCTGCCGACCCTGTGTTTACATGTAAATTACCGGCATTCATATGTAAATAGCGGCAGCTGGGGGCATTGATATGTATATCAAGCCCCCCTGAGGTCATATCCACAGTAATCAATCAACAAGCAGAAATCATGTGCTGTAACCTCTAGCAACTAATCAGTGAGCCATAATGTGTGCTGTAACCTCTAGCAACCAGTCAGTGAGCGGTAATGATACACTGTAACCTCTGGCAACCAATCACAATAGCTGCCTGATCTGATTCAGTAAACTAATTTTGAGTCTGCTGGTATTTATTGTATGTCTCAGAGCAGGTGGAGAGCAAAACTGCATGGGGGGGGGGGGGCAAGAAAAGTTTTGCCCAGGGTCCAATCAATATTAAAGATGGCCCTGACTGAAGTGGTTAACACAGACAAGTGAAAAGCATTTTTTGTCTGTGTTGCTGCTGGAGAGTTACCCTTACTTCCTGTATGTTAAAACATTGTCACCAGTGTCTTATAACCACCGTTCACCTTGAGCCACTTGTTCCTTTGTAATAGCTATCAGAAAAGGGTGCTTCACCAATATACACATCAGAATAAAGTGTAAAGCTGTCATTGCTCCACACAGGAGGGGAGGAAACCAAAGTTCGTATGTAACTCATTTGAGCAAACTTGTACTGAGACAATATAGGGTTTGAATCACTGCATTTACATAATTACAGAAATCTTTTAATTGTAATCTTGTCAACCAAACTCATGTGGCTGCTGATACACAAACACTGTTCCTTCTTACTTTATAAAAGTTTCCTTTTCTAACCTTAAAGCAGTATTAAAGTGTAACTAAACCCACAGCAGTAAAACGAGTCTGTGTATGCAATAAAGCATGCTTGTTATGCTCACTGTGGAACCTAAGGGGTTAATCCTCTGCATTGTGTAAAAAGGCTGTTTCACCCTGTTTTCTCTGATCCGCCCCTTCTTTTAGTGTTCCCAATCCATCTGATAGTACAGAGCCTCTGTGCCTCTGTGGAGGCACTCTGCACATGCTCAGTTTGATGTATATTGCTAGAAAGTTTTTTTTATTTTTTTGGGAGGGTACTTATGATTAGCACAGGGCCAATCAGCACAGTCCAGACAGAGGGTCAGGGGTCATGCAGCCTCATAAGACAGTCAGAGGAGAATGAAAACTACAAGCTTTACAAGCTTTAACCAGTGCTCGGCCAGACACTGATAGAAGTCACGAGACTGCTGTCATGTACCTGATAGGAGACTGAGTTGATGAGGCCGGCCTTTCTTATATCTCCTGTCCTGGACCCACTGAGGATGAGACAGAGGAAGTCGAGGCACAGGAGGGACACGAGTGCCTGATGTTGATGATTCTGGGCCAGCAGCTTGTCAGGGCTCTGGAGACTGCAGCATGCAGTGGTGTGCAGAGCTGGAACAGAAGACAGTAAGGCAGGCATCCGAAGGTTAACAGAAGCCAGGGTCATAGGCAGAAGCAGAGTCTCAGGAATGGCCAGGGTCGTCAGCAGTAGGGATTAGCCCAATGTTCGAGTCGAACATAAGTTTGACTCGAACATCAGGTGTTCGATGAACAGCGAACATTATGCGTGTTCGTGGCAAATTTTAAAGTCTATGGGACACTAACATGAAAAACCAAAAGTGCTCATTCTAAAGACTTTTATGCAATTTATTGCCATAAAAAGTATTTGGGGACCTGCATCCTGCCCCAGGGGACATGTATCAATGCAAAAAAAAGTTTCGAAAACAGAGTTTTTTTCAGGAGCAGTGATTATAATAATGCTTAAAGTGAAACAATAAAAATGAAATATTCCTTTAAATATTGTGCCTGCTGGGTGTCTATAGTATGCCTGTAAAGTGGCGCAGTTTTCCCATGTTCAGAACAGTACCACAGCAAATAAATATTAAATAAATTTCGCGCAATATTTAAGAAATAAAGTTCAACCTCTCATGGCTGCTGAATAATGAATTCCTTTTCCAGGCATACAATGGTTAATGCGATTAATTGAAAGGTGTGGAAAAAACAGCATAGACTAAAGTAATTATACCACCCTGTAACTAGCATGTGCATAAGCCTGTTACATAATCTGGTGATAATATAACCACACAATCTTCTATAAATCATAAATGCTGATCCACATTTAGATAAAAATTCATATATCAATTGTAATCTTCTATGGTTCCACTGACATAAAACCGTGCATTTAAAACAAGCGTGAAATCCAAAATTGCATAATATAAATGTGCAATCTAAATAATAAATAACAAATTCATAAAAAATATCTTAAAAAATCAATTTTGTTCGTGTGATTCCGTGCAACTTTCTGTGCTGTGAAAGTGAATTTAATATAGGTGAGTGAATTTTTTAGAGAATTGTGAAAAGTTCTTATAAAGTTCTTTAGTGATAAGAAAATCCTTTTGCTGTGGGTGTCTCCCAGTGTGGTCTCCCAGAACTCTCACCTTACATAGGAGATAATCAGGCATTCAGTGGTATGTCTTTGTATAGAAGTGGTGTTCTGGCAGCTTCTTCTTTCCTATGCTATATCTCCTCCAGCGTTCCTTTCCCTGCAGCTCCGCTCTAGTAAACTCAGTGTTGGTGAGATAAAATAGGTGGGGGAGAAGAGAAAGGAGGCTCCACTAGTGCATTAACGTTTTTAAAACCAAAGGGGTAGCATTTATTAAGTGTTGCTCTTACATTTAATATGATAAAAACAGGCAAAGTAATTAAAAGAACGATCTGGCGTTGTCAGCGCCCTCTCACTTGTGCTTCAGATACTGTGTGTCGCTCCAGCCAATCCCTACGCGTTACGACACAGTCACGTGTCTTCATCTGGGGATGTGATTGGCTGTTCTGTGTATGCTTATATATGCTAATACCGGAAGTTGCGAAGCCGCCATTTTACTTCTGGTCAATGTAATCTGAGTTCGGCGGCCATTTTTCGTTAGTTTTTAGGAAGGTTTTTCCTCTTGGGTTTAAAGCCTTCATGTGCGCGGCCATGTTTTTGGTGGTATTCCTTCATAATAAAGATTAATACTGCTGTTTAATGTTACAAACGTGATGAATTATGTAATTTAATAGGAGTAATCACCATTAATTTGTTATCAAGGTGTTAACTACTGTTTTTTACTGTAACAGCAAATAGTAAAATTACGTTCTCTAATCCGTTTCTATGGCTACATTTAGAATGGTTTCCTTAGATATATGAAGCAGATGTGGGAGTGCCCTGATTACTATACCAGTTGGTATTGATGTATTACAAAGAATAAATAAATACAATCCAAAGAGATACATATTAATTAACCATTCATACGACCGCTAGGCAATTTATATACATTTAAAATTACATGTCTAATATCCTATAAATCTATTTTTTATATATTATACGGTGGAAACTACTATCATGGTAATGAGCTAAATTTATATTAAAATTAAGTTATTTCGGTAATAAAAATTATTTGTTAATTAAAAATAATTTGTATATTCCCACATAAAAAGTTGAGCATTAAAAACATCAATGTTAAAAGTTATTTTAAAATAAATGTTGATCCCAGAAGTTTAATGTTGGTTTAGTAGTTGTTTAAAAAGCAATTTAAATCGAACTCCACATTGAGTCCCCCTGGCACCAAAGTGCGTAAAGAATGTATCCATTTGGATTCTTTGCGACTGATGTCCCGCACCAGATGACTCCCTCTCCAAGACGGTTTATATTTTTCTATGCCCCAAAATTGGAGGTGTGATGGGTCTTTGTTATGTACTAGTGTGAAATGTTTGGATACATTATGTTTCGAAAAACCCGATTTTATATTTTGTACGTGCTCCTTAATGCGTGTTTTCAATGCTCTTTTTGTTCGCCCCACATACTGTAGATTACAGCTGCATTGTAACACATAGACAACTCCTTCTGTATGGCATCCTATAAAGTCTTTAATATTATACCTTTGTCCCGTACTGGTGGCTGTGAATTCTTGACGTTTTCCCTGGAATTTCTTTGCATGACGACACGCATAGCAATTGCGACAGGGGAAAAAACCTTTTCCAGAGAAAAATGTGTATTCTGGTTTTAAGGGAGGATCAATTACTGATTTAACTATTAGATCTCTTATAGTCGGAGCTCTTTTATATATTATGTTAGGTTTTTCTGGTAATATTTCTTTGAGGTCCTTATCATTCTTCAAAATGTGCCAATGCTTTTGGATCACTTTTGCCACATCTTTATGCTGTGTATTAAAATCCAATATTATACTAGGTACTTCTTGTTGGAATCTTTTTTTGGGGCAGTCTTCAAGCATTTTCTTTCTTTCAATGAGATTCACGTGTTCTATTTGATTTTGTATCCAATGGCCATCATATCCTTTTACTCTGAACCTCTCTCCCATTATTTGTGCTTGGTTTCGATAGTCTTCTTCTTTGGTGCAGTTTCTTCTAAGCCTTGTGAACTGACCTTTGGGAATATTATAGAGCCATGGTTTATAGTGGCAGCTGTCTAATGAAAGATAGCTGTTGGCATCTACTTTTTTAAAATGTGTCTTGGTTATTATTTTCTGCCCCTCCAAGCTTATGTCTAGATCTAGGAAGTTTATTTCTTTGTCATCAATTTTCCATACCAGGTTTATATTTCTATCATTATCGTTTAGTTTATTTAAAAACTTTTCCAAATTTTGCTTATCTCCATTCTACACAATCACGACATCATCAATAAATCTTTTATAAAGTGTCAGCTCTGGAGGAGTGTCTGTGTATACTGCCGTTTCCTCCCATTGTGCCATGAATGCATTTGCGACCCCTGGTGCAAATTTTGCACCCATGGCTATTCCTACTTTCTGTTTGAAGTAGGATTGGTCATGCCAAAAATAGTTACATTTAAGGCAAAAATCTAAACATTTCATTAAATACTTTCTTTGTTTGCAAACTAAAGTGCTGTATTTTCTCAATAGCCATTTGGTTGCAGAAATCGCATCGTGGTGTTGCACTATAGTATATAGGGATGTGACATCAGCGGTAGCCAGTAGGGTCCTACCTTCTAATACTGGTGCTGTGTCTAGAAGCTGCAGTATATGCTTCGTATCTTTAAGATAGGCTTGAGTTTGCTGGACCGCTGGTTGTATGAAATAGTCAATGTATTGTCCCATTCTTGCTGTTAGGGAATCAATACTATTGACTATAGGTCTCCCTGGTGGATTTTCTTTGTTCTTGTGGATTTTGGGGATTGTGTAGATTATGGGTATTCTACATGCTTCTGGTATTAGATATTTCATTTCTTTCGCATTTAGTATGTTTTTCCTCATTCCTAGATCCACTATAGCTTCTAGTTGTTTTTTATATTTTTGAGTTGGATTCCCAAGTAGTTTAGTATACGTTGTTTCATCTTGTAACTGTCTATTCAGTTCTGTAAGATATTGCTCCTTGGATTGTAGAACTATTGCACCTCCCTTATCTGCCGGCCTGATTATAATGTCTTTCCTTTCTGTGAGACGTTTTATACCCTTTTTCATATGTATAGGGTCTGTTGTTTTTTTGAATTTGCACCAGGGGTCGCAAATGCATTCATGGCACAATGGGAGGAAACGGCAGTATACACAGACACTCCTCCAGAGCTGACACTTTATAAAAGATTTATTGATGATGTCGTGATTGTGTGGAATGGAGATAAGCAAAATTTGGAAAAGTTTTTAAATAAACTAAACGATAATGATAGAAATATAAACCTGGTATGGAAAATTGATGACAAAGAAATAAACTTCCTAGATCTAGACATAAGCTTGGAGGGGCAGAAAATAATAACCAAGACACATTTTAAAAAAGTAGATGCCAACAGCTATCTTTCATTAGACAGCTGCCACTATAAACCATGGCTCTATAATATTCCCAAAGGTCAGTTCACAAGGCTTAGAAGAAACTGCACCAAAGAAGAAGACTATCGAAACCAAGCACAAATAATGGGAGAGAGGTTCAGAGTAAAAGGATATGATGGCCATTGGATACAAAATCAAATAGAACACGTGAATCTCATTGAAAGAAAGAAAATGCTTGAAGACTGCCCCAAAAAAAGATTCCAACAAGAAGTACCTAGTATAATATTGGATTTTAATACACAGCATAAAGATGTGGCAAAAGTGATCCAAAAGCATTGGCACATTTTGAAGAATGATAAGGACCTCAAAGAAATATTACCAGAAAAACCTAACATAATATATAAAAGAGCTCCGACTATAAGAGATCTAATAGTTAAATCAGTAATTGATCCTCCCTTAAAACCAGAATACACATTTTTCTCTGGAAAAGGTTTTTTCCCCTGTCGCAATTGCTATGCGTGTCGTCATGCAAAGAAATTCCAGGGAAAACGTCAAGAATTCACAGCCACCAGTACGGGACAAAGGTATAATATTAAAGACTTTATAGGATGCCATACAGAAGGAGTTGTCTATGTGTTACAATGCAGCTGTAATCTACAGTATGTGGGGCGAACAAAAAGAGCATTGAAAACACGCATTAAGGAGCACGTACAAAATATAAAATCGGGTTTTTCGAAACATAATGTATCCAAACATTTCACACTAGTACATAACAAAGACCCATCACACCTCCAATTTTGGGGCATAGAAAAATATAAACCGTCTTGGAGAGGGAGTCATCTGGTGCGGGACATCAGTCGCAAAGAATCCAAATGGATACATTCTTTACGCACTTTGGTGCCAGGGGGACTCAATGTGGAGTTCGATTTAAATTGCTTTTTAAACAACTACTAAACCAACATTAAACTTCTGGGATCAACATTTATTTTAAAATAACTTTTAACATTGATGTTTTTAATGCTCAACTTTTTATGTGGGAATATACAAATTATTTTTAATTAACAAATAATTTTTATTACCGAAATAACTTAATTTTAATATAAATTTAGCTCATTACCATGATAGTAGTTTCCACCGTATAATATATAAAAAATAGATTTATAGGATATTAGACATGTAATTTTAAATGTATATAAATTGCCTAGCGGTCGTATGAATGGTTAATTAATATGTATCTCTTTGGATTGTATTTATTTATTCTTTGTAATACATCAATACCAACTGGTATAGTAATCAGGGCACTCCCACATCTGCTTCATATATCTAAGGAAACCATTCTAAATGTAGCCATAGAAACGGATTAGAGAACGTAATTTTACTATTTGCTGTTACAGTAAAAAACAGTAGTTAACACCTTGATAACAAATTAATGGTGATTACTCCTATTAAATTACATAATTCATCACGTTTGTAACATTAAACAGCAGTATTAATCTTTATTATGAAGGAATACCACCAAAAACATGGCCGCGCACATGAAGGCTTTAAACTCAAGAGGAAAAACCTTCCTAAAAACTAACGAAAAATGGCCGCCGAACTCAGATTACATTGACCAGAAGTAAAATGGCGGCTTCGCAACTTCCGGTATTAGCATATATAAGCATACACAGAACAGCCAATCACATCCCCAGATGAAGACACGTGACTGTGTCGTAACGCGTAGGGATTGGCTGGAGCGACACACAGTATCTGAAGCACAAGTGAGAGGGCGCTGACAACGCCAGATCGTTCTTTTAATTACTTTGCCTGTTTTTATCATATTAAATGTAAGAGCAACACTTAATAAATGCTACCCCTTTGGTTTTAAAAACGTTAATGCACTAGTGGAGCCTCCTTTCTCTTCTCCCCCACCTATTTTATCTCACCAACACTGAGTTTACTAGAGCGGAGCTGCAGGGAAAGGAACGCTGGAGGAGATATAGCATAGGAAAGAAGAAGCTGCCAGAACACCACTTCTATACAAAGACATACCACTGAATGCCTGATTATCTCCTATGTAAGGTGAGAGTTCTGGGAGACCACACTGGGAGACACCCACAGCAAAAGGATTTTCTTATCACTAAAGAACTTTATAAGAACTTTTCACAATTCTCTAAAAAATTCACTCACCTATATTAAATTCACTTTCACAGCACAGAAAGTTGCACGGAATCACACGAACAAAATTGATTTTTTAAGATATTTTTTATGAATTTGTTATTTATTATTTAGATTGCACATTTATATTATGCAATTTTGGATTTCACGCTTGTTTTAAATGCACGGTTTTATGTCAGTGGAACCATAGAAGATTACAATTGATATATGAATTTTTATCTAAATGTGGATCAGCATTTATGATTTATAGAAGATTGTGTGGTTATATTATCACCAGATTATGTAACAGGCTTATGCACATGCTAGTTACAGGGTGGTATAATTACTTTAGTCTATGCTGTTTTTTCCACACCTTTCAATTAATCGCATTAACCATTGTATGCCTGGAAAAGGAATTCATTATTCAGCAGCCATGAGAGGTTGAACTTTATTTCTTAAATATTGCGCGAAATTTATTTAATATTTATTTCCAATAGTGTTTTGTGTGAACACCCCCATTTTGCGGCAATATTAGTATTTATGCACAGCAGTTTATTTAAATAGAGCACTCCTTATTTTGATCACTTTTATATTATCACATCCACTAGCGCGAAGGAAAACATTTACACAAAGTACCACAGCAAAATTACATTCTAAAGGAAAAAGTCAAAACTGCTCGCGGCTGTAATGAATTGTCGGGTCTCGGCAATATAGATAAAACTAATTGAAAAAAAACGGCATGGGTTCCCCCCCAAGTCCATTACCAGGCCCTTTGGGTCTGGTATGGATATTAAGGGGAATCCTGCGCCAAATTAAAAAAAAAATGGGGTCCCCCCAAAACATCTTGTCCCCATGTTGATGGGGACAAGGGCCTCATCACCCCTTTCGCCCGGTGGTTGTGGGGGTCTGCGGGCGGGGGGCTTATCAGAATCTGGAAGCCCCCTTTAACAAGGGGACCCCCAGATCCCGGCCTTCTCCCCCTGTGAATTGGTAACGGACGTTTTTAAAACTTTTTTTTGCATTGATACATGTCCCCTGGGGCAGGACCCAGGTCCCCAAACACTTTTTATGGCAATAAATTGCATATAAGCCTTTAGAATGAGCACTTTTTGGTTTTTCATGTTCGTGTCCCATAGACTTTAACGGTGTTCATGTGTTCGTCTGAATTTTTTGCCTGTTCGCAAGTTCTGGTGCGAACTGAACCGGGGGGGTGTTCAGCTCATCCTTAGTCAGGGCAGCGGGGTACCAAATCATAAACAGAGCCAGAGTCAGGAACAGAGCCGGGTCAGAGGTGAACAGCAAAACGGAACAAGATACACAAACAAGGTCAAGGAATACGCCAGGTCAGCAAAAAGGAGAGCATACAGGATACAATCAGGATACAGGACACAGCTAATGTTCAGTCAGCGAAGAATAAGAGACTAGGCTCCCTTTAAATAGCCCGTATGACGCCAAGAGGAATTGCGCTTACGCGCGTGTGCATGCACGTCCGCGACCATGGACTCCTGCGCACAAATGCGCGCGCCTGTTAGCTGTTCTTCGGGACAAACCACACGCCTGCGGACATCTATGTGCCAGACGTCTCGCAGGGATTTCCTGACAACTGCTATATACTGCTGATAAGAAAAGGTATTTAGCACTTTATATTTACTAAAATAATTTTATTTCTATGTTCTGTGTACTGTGGGAGACCAGATATAGTGAAGGCAGGGTTCTGGGTTTAGTAACACTTTAAAGCCCAAAAGCAAACATTTATTATATTGCAGCTTACCAATTCTTAGACGTGGTGGCTGTATTCATTTTCCTTTTTTAGGCTTTCTTTTCCTTATTTTCACCTGGGGATCTGGCCATTTAGATTGTTGTTTTTCAAAAGAACAAACTTTGTTGCAGATGTAGCAGTTACAGGCATGAGACAAACTATTTGCTTACAATGATCAGCTTTTATTTACTGTATTCACATAAAACCTTTATCCCAGAAAGATAAGGAAACTATAGCTGCCCATAAAGTGTGAGCTGGAGTCTGGCTTCAATTTGTTAGTGTATCTAAATTTGACAGTCCCCCCCCCCCCCCCCCAGACTGACAATGCTGTCTGCTGTGCCCCCTGTTCTCATTCATCCAGAGTGGGGGCATTCTAAATCAGGAGGCATGTTACTGGCCAGATCCGCAGGTAAAAACAGAGGGAGAAAAGGCCTACAAAAAGGAAACTAATGCTGCCTCCACATCTAACAATTGGTAAGCTGCAATATATTACATTTTTCGTTTTGGGTTAATTATCACTTTAAGTAAAAATATGAGTATAAATTATTCCATGTTCTCTATGAACAGTGCCTTAGATATTAGACCAGGATATCACACTGCATACTAATTAGAGTAATTGTTTTTGTATATCACTTGGTAAGAGAACAAAACATTCTTACTTTTCAAACAAGACAATATCAGGAAGCCACAATGACTCAGAAGGCACTCTAATATATGTAATTCCACCATAATCCTTAGGATTCCATTTTAACTTTAGGTCCACCCATTCCTAAGGAAGGAAATTACAGAAATGCAATAAATATTAATGGATTCACAGTGTGTGTGACAGAAAAAACACAGTGTGTGTGAAACAGAATTATATGCATGATATTGGTTTAGCAAGTTGTGGGAATTTAAAAGACAGCTAGAGGTGCAACCATCTTCCAACCATTGAAAGTGATCCTATTTACCATGTCTGGGTCACCCAAGCATGCGTTTTTATGCCTATGGACCAGGGGGAATAAGTGCAGCTAGAAATGTTGTGAGTTCAGTGGACTTTTGTTTTCTTGATTTGTAAAATTAGCCAATATTGCTTGATATGTTCTGCGGTAATTAGCTTATACATTATGTCAGGTCTGAGTTTTCATTTCCAATCATTTTTATTTTTTTATTTTTTAATCTAGAAAAACTGGGCCTAATGTTCAGACTCTGCCTAATAGAGCAACCACATATTTAAGGCTGTGAGCCCAGAAGTACCAGCAACTGGTTACTAAAATGAGATAAAAAAATATAAATGAAATAATTGTGAAGTAACATTTCAAGAAAAAAAAGGGAAATCATAGCCAAGTAGGTCTAAATTTTAAAGAACATGTCTGAAATACAAACTGTACTGCTGTACTGAGAATCCTCTGGACTGAGAGATGCAGGAGGCAATATAATATCCATGTAGAGGTGTGTGAGGTTCCACCTTACATCTGGGAAGTGGCTGAGAGGGTGGGCTTTGGCTGTGGAAGAAATGTTGTCTTCCAATTGATTCCATTCATTGGAATATCTTGAAGCTTGTGGGCCCTGATGCAAAGTTGACCTGGCTCCCCCCCCCACTACCACCTGCTGCTTCCATTATGTGCCAAGATGTTCCTGCTGCTGGCTGCCGGTACACACAAGATGTGGCCAGGCAGGCCACACCATAAGCTGCCAAGTGAAAGTGGTAGGCTTGTATGTAAAAGAGGAAATTTAGAGGGCCTGGCCTGGCAAAGGGTGGGCGTGCCCCCTGATTTCCATATTCACATACCAGCCCACCTCTTTCACCCGGCAGCTCAGAGTGTGGCCTGCCTGGCCCCGCCTTGTGCGCATGACATGTTGTACTGGGATAGGCAGGGGAGGGGGGATGAAGGGCCTGCCTGTCAGCCTGTGTAGGTGAAAACAGAAAAGGCTGGACCTGGACCCTGGCATGGGCCTCTAAATTACCTATGCAGGGTGACATGGAAAGTGCTTTTCTCCAGTGACACAGTGTAAGGGCTGGTTCACTATAAAACAAAAGTGGAAAGTGCTGCGCTAATCCAGTGTGATATGTTTGTGTAACAGTGTTTATTTAAGAAAATTAAATCAACAAATGAAAAAATGGGGTGTACAGGTGCTATGTCTGTGTGCACAGTATCCTGTATTTATACACTAAATCTGAGTGAAAAAAACCCAATCCTATATGCTGTTGAACCTGTAGAAGGGATGCAAAAGTGCTCTGTGTGTAGGGAACCAATGCGAATAGTTCTCATACACATCTAGTAACTTGTGCAAATAAACCCTTAAAGTGCTGTCATGCCTGTGCAAAAAGGGGTATTAGAATAGAAAAGTGAAAAAAAGGTATGCGGGTACTGTGTTTGTATGCACAGTATCCTGTGAAGAAAGTATATAGATATATAACACAATTCCTTATGAAATGGAGTGTACGGGTGCTACGTCTGTGTGCACAGTATCCTGTATATACACTAAATCTGAGTGGAAAGAACAAAAGACAAAAAACGAATCCTATATTATGTTGAACCTATGAAAAGGATGCGACAGTGCACTGTGTGTGGGGAACCAATGCAAATGGTTCTCATACACACCTAATAACTTGTGCAAATACACTCTTAAAGTGCTGTCGTGCCTGTGCAAGGAGAAAATTCCGGATGAAAGCGGAAAAAAAAAAAAAAAAAAGTATGCGGGTACTGTGTTTGTATGCACAGTATCCTGTGAAAAAAGTATATAAATATATAACACGATTCTTTATGCCAGATTTTTTCTCTATAAGGGTTGTGACAGCACAGTAGGTGCAAAACAAATGAAAAAACCTTAAGGTGCTGTTATATCTCTGCGGCCCATAGAGATAGAATAATCATATACATATTATACATATAGTAACAGCAATCAGGATAATAAATAATATCCACATAACATGTGCAAACTTCACTCTGTGGGCGATATAAAAGTGCAAACTTATGCAGAAACCATGATTCGTAAAAGACTTTGTGCAGCCTGTATAAGATAATGTGCAAAAACTTATAAATGTGACAAACAGGTGGGGGGTGTTTCTCCCCTGATGAAGTCACGTGATTGGGTGACGTCACGCATAGGGACGGGATAGGCACTGATACAGCTTGGGATTGACGAGCTCGCCGCTCGTAGGATTTTTATGTGTTATGCATCTACTGCATGTGAGTACATGCTTTTAACTTTAATAAAAACAGCGATTGGTTTGAAATACTACACTATCTGGTACCCTTCTTATTCTCCCTTATGTTGGCTCTGCTACTGTTGATGCTGTACTGAGGGATTGAGACACAGGGACCACCGGCTCCGGTCCAGGGACCCCAAAGAGAGACCATCTCCTCTATATACCTTCTATGCGGTTGTCCTTTTGCCGCAAGGTAAGAGGCCACCCTTCACTTGTGTGTGTTTGAGCACGAAAAGGATATATACACCCTCTCTCTTTCGGCACCCCACCCGTTTTTTTAGCTGCACAATTGGATTGCCAAAGGGATCACAAAACATTGCATTTGAAGCTTGCACCGGCATTGTTATTATATCCTAAAGACTTGGTTCTGGACTACATGTTGCAATAATTATTTGGATTATTACTAATTATCTGTGTGTTATAGAGAAGCACCCCCCACCTGTTTGTCACATTTATAAGTTTTTGCACATTATCTTATACAGGCTGCACAAAGTCTTTTACGAATCATGGTTTCTGCATAAGTTTGCACTTTTATATCGCCCACAGAGTGAAGTTTGCACATGTTATGTGGATATTATTTATTATCCTGATTGCTGTTACTATATGTATATGATTATTCTATCTCTATGGGCTGCAGAGATATAACAGCACCTTAAGGTTTTTTCATTTGTTTTGCACCTACTGTGCTGTCACAACCCTTATAGAGAAAAAATCTGACATAAAGAATCGTGTTATATATTTATATACTTTTTCCACAGGATACTGTGCATACAAACACAGTACCCGCATACCTTTTTTTTCGCTTTCATCCGGACTTTTCTCCTTGCACAGGCACGACAGCACTTTAAGAGTGTATTTGCACAAGTTATTAGGTGTGTATGAGAACCATTTGCATTGGTTCCCCACACACAGTGCACTGTCGCATCCTTTTCATAGGTTCAACATAATATAGGATTCGTTTTTTGTCTTTTGTTCTTTCCACTCAGATTTAGTGTATATACAGGATACTGTGCACACAGACGTAGCACCCGTACACTCCATTTCATAAGGAATTGTGTTATATATCTATATACTTTCTTCACAGGATACTGTGCATACAAACTCAGTACCCGCATACCTTTTTTTCACTTTTCTATTCTAATACCCCTTTTTGCACAGGCACGACAGCACTTTAAGGGTTTATTTGCACAAGTTACTAGGTGTGTATGAGAACTATTCGCATTGGTTCCCTACACACAGAGCACTTTTGCATCCCTTCTACAGGTTCAACAGCATATAGGATTGGGCTTTTTTCACTCAGATTTAGTGTATAAATACAGGATACTGTGCACACAGACATAGCACCTGTACACCCCATTTTTTCATTTGTTGATTTAATTTTCTTAAATAAACACTGTTACACAAACATATCACACTGGATTAGCGCAGCACTTTCCACTTTTGTTTTGCACTATTCATGGGCTTTGTTTGATCCCACTCTGTGCTTGCAGCTGTCCGTACACACCGCTGTTTCCAAGGTAGCGCAGGGATAATCCATATAAACCTGGTTCACTATAGTTACAAGCGCTTTGAAGTTACTCATCTTCAACGCTTACTGTAAAAGATACTTTCCTTTTCTCTTATTATCTGATTTTGCTCCCCCACTACCAGCTGTGAATTGACAGCTTGTCCCTGTCTAATCTGTAATGTAAATGTAGAGCAAGTGTACAGGAAGAGGGGAGACAGCAGAGTTCTGAAGCCTGAATTGAATGACATTACTGCTTCTCTTTGAGAATTGATTGCTCCAAAGTGCTTGCAGATGCAGATGTCATTAAGAATTTCTTTAAAGCAGATTTGCGGCTCATAGAAAATATGTAAATATGTAAATGTCCACAGCCTGATCACAGTTCCGCTTTAAAGTTAATGAAAGTTGTATCCCACAGTTGTCTGCAGTTTAGAGTGTAAAGGGTTCTATAACAATAAGCCTGAACACATTTAAAGATTGTGGGCATGGGTCTTATTCAGATATTAGAATCATTATTTTGGATGCTTTTCCCAGTGTGTAATTGTACTTAGCTTACTGTTTTCCCAAAATAACACACAGCTAAGAATGTAAATAATAAGTATTTAGATCTTATAATATCAATCTTCTAGATCCACTAGCTGTAGTGGAACAGTATTATATAGAAGTAGCATATACAATACGTATGTGCTTTAAAGGTCAAGAGGCATAAATTATATTACCTGTCTCAGCCAAACATTCGTGGTCATCAGCTGTTTCTTTTCATCCTGTCAAGAATATAAAATGAAATGAGATATACTGGTATATTTTTGGAGAGAGAAAATAATAGGAGAATACAGAAGTACAGTGCCTTGAAAAAGTATTCATACCCCTTGAAATTTTCCACATTTTCTCATGTTACAACCAAAAACGCAAATGTATTTTATTGTGATTTTATGTGATAGACCAACACAAAGTGGCACATAATTGTGAAGTGGAAGAAAAATGATAAATGGTTTACCAATTTTTTTCCAAATAATTATCTGAAAAATGTGGCGTGCAGTTGTATTCAGCCCCCCCCCCCCCCGAGTCAATACTTTGTAGAATCACCTTTCGCTGCAATTACAGCTGCAAGTCTTTTTGGGGATGTCTCTACCAGATTGGCACATCTAGAGAGTGACATTTTTGCCCATTCTTCTTTGCAAAATAGCTCAAGCTCTGTCAGACGCTGGATGGACAGCGTCTGTGAACAGCAATTTTCAAGTCTTGCCACAGATTCTCAAATGGATTTAGGTCTGGACTTTGACTGGGCCATTCTAACACATGAATATGCTTTGATCTAAACCATTCCATTGTAGCTCTGGCTGTATGTTTAGGGTCGTTGTCCTGCTGGAACCTCTGAACCTCTGCCGCAGTCTCAAGTCTTTTACAAACTCTAACAGGTTTTGTTCTAAGATTGCCCTGTATTTGGCTCCATCCATCTTCCCATCAACTCTGACCAGCTTCCCTGTCCCTGCTGAAGAAAAGCATCCCCACAAAATGATGCTGCCACCACCATGTTTCACAGTGGGGATGGTATGTTCAGGGTGGTGTGCAGTGTTTGTTTTCTGCTGCACATAGCGTTTTGCTTTTAGGCCAAAAAGTTAAATTTTGGTTTCACCTGACCAGAGCACCTTCTTCCACATGTTTGTCCCCCACATGGGTTCTCGCAAACTGCAAACAGGACTTCTTATGGCTTTCTTTCTACAATGGCTTTCTTCTTGCCATTCTTCCATAAAGGCCAGATTTGTGGAGTGAACAACTATTAGTTGTCCTGTGGACAGATTCTCCCACCTGAGCTGTGGATCTCTGCAGCTCCTCCAGAGTTACCATGGGCCTCTTCGCTGCTTATCTTATTAATTATCTCCTTGCCTGGCCTGTCAGTTTAGGTGGACGGCCATGTCTTGGTAGGTTTGCAGTTGTGCCATCCTCTTTCTAACTTCAGATGATAGATATAACCTAACCCTGCTTTAAACTTCTCCACAACTTTATCCCTGACCTGTCTGGTGTGTTCCTTGGCCTTCATGATGCCGTTTGTTCACTAAGATTCTCTAACAAACCCCTGAGGGCTTCACTGAACAGCTGTATTTATACTGAGATTAAATTACACACAGGTGGACTTTATTTACAAATTGGGTGACTTCTGAATGCAATTGGTTTACCTAATTTTAGTTAGAGGTATTAGTGTAAAGAGGGCTGAATACAAATGCACGCCACACTTTTCGGATATTTATTTGTAAAAAATTTTGAAAAACATTTATCATTTTCCTTCCACTTCACAATTATGTGCCACTTTGTGTTGGTCTATCACATAAAATCCCAATAAAATACATTTACGTTTTTGGTTGTAACATGAGAAAATGTGGAAAATTTCAAGGGGTATGAATACTTTTTCAAGGCACTGCACGTGCAGAACTGACATTTTCATTGTGTCAGTTATTTTAAATAATATCCCATCAGATTTTATATGTCAAAACTTTGATCTTAAATAGACCATAAATCTTGTGTAGGGTCTGTAGGAAGGGCTCTTCTTGTGGGTTATAGGGAGTTCTTCCTTTCATGTTTCAGTTTGGGATGGAGGAACTTGACTGGCCTGCACAGAGTCCTAACCTCAACACGATAGAACACCTGTGTGAGCTAGGCCTTCTTATCCACATCAGTGCCTGACCTCACAAATGCATTTCTGGAAGAATGGTCAAACATTCCCATAGACACTTCTAAACCTTGTGGGCAGCCTTCCCAGAAGAGTTAAAGCTGTTATAGCTGCAAAGGGTGGGCCAACTCAATATTGAACCCTACGGACTAAGACTGGGATGCCATTAAAGTTCATGTGTGTGTAAAGGCAGGCGTCCCAATACTTTTGGTATTATAGTGTATATCTATATATTTTCGTCTATCTACTCGTGTGATTTCTCTTGCTATCTAACAGCACAGAGGCTGTTGTAAGCTCTGTTTTGCTCCCTCTCTCTTATCACAGCTCTCTAGCAATACCTAGATATCTATACAATTACCGTATGTGTAAAAACCCATGATACCTCCTTCCACTTTATTTTCCTTTATCTTTTCTTTCCCCCAGAAAGGTAAAATTAGTTTGTACACATAGTTTTCACAACTGCTATCCAGGGTTTGCCAGAGCGCTGTGAAATGGGAAAGGATACAATAAATAGCTTACAACAGCACAGATACTGTTAGATGGTATAGCAAGAGACAAAAGGCCACCCTACCAAAAATGAGTTCTTTCCAAATAGAATCATATGTTGATAAAGCAACACATTGCTGAAAAATGATTATTGATAAGTATACAAACAAAAAACTATTTATATTTTATTGCTTAGCTATCTAATGAGCAATCAGAGAAAGAGAACATTTCAGGGGCAATTTAATGGTTGGGTAATACCACATTACTTTTGTACAATTAATTCTGTACAGTTCTTAGGATGGAAAGTCTACTTTAAAGTGGTTGTAAAGGTTCAGTTAAAAAAAAAAAAACATGTCATACTTATCTCCATTGTGCAGTTGGTTTTGCACAGAGTGGCCCCGATCCTCCTCTTCTGGGGTCCCTCCGCGGCGCTCCTCCTCTTCTCGAGTGTCCTGCTGGAGAAGCGCCCTCTGACGGGACACCCGTGTGGGCACGCTCCCGTGTCCTGCTGCTGCGTCCGTAGACACAGACAGCAGGACTCGGCTCTGCCCCCGGGCCCGCGTCATTGGATTTGATTGACAGCAGCGAGAGTCAATGGCTGCGCTGCTATCAATCTATCCAATCAGGACACGAGACACCGGCCGGGGCTGGTGTGCTTGTTCCCGTTGTGGGAATTACAGGGCTCAGGTAAGTATAAGGGGGGCTCGGGGGCGCTACTGCAGCACAGGAGGTTTTTCACTGTACTGCATAGAATGCATTAAGGTAAAAAATGGCGAGGGTTTACAACCCCTTTAACCACATGCCGACCGGGCCATAGCCAAAAGATGGCTGCAGCACAGTCGGCTTATTCTGGAAGGGTGTCCATGGACGTCCTCCCAGAATCTTGCTCCCGCGTGCCCCCTGGGGCGCACACCCAAGAATATCCGTGACCAGACCCGGCGCATTACGGATCACGGTAAATGCCCGCTGACAGCAGCCATTTACCACACGATCGCTCCGTCAAACGACGGAGTGATCACTTGTAAACAAACCGGCGTCATGTCCGCTTCCTCTCTCCCCTCTCTGTACCGAATGGTACAGTGTGAGCGGAGAGGGGAGAGATCATGTGCAGCAGCGCTGTGGGCTGGATGTGTAGTGCCCACAGCACTGATATGTGACAATTCCTGCTCAGCCATCCTCAGCAATACTCATCCATCCTCAGCAATACTCATCCATCCATCCATACACATCCATGCTCAGCCATACTCATCCATCCATCCATACTCATCCATGCCCAGCAATACTCATCCTTCCATACATCCTCAGCAATACTCATCCATCCTCAGCAATACTCATCCATCCATCCTCCATCCATCCTCAGCAATACTCATCCATCAATCCATCATCAGCAATACTCATCCATCCATCCTCAGCAATACTAATCCATCCTCAGCAATACTCATCCATCCTCAGCAATACTCATCCATTCATCCTCAGCAATACTCATCCATCCATCCATCCTCAGCAATACTCATCCATCCATCCATACTCATCCATACTCAGCAATACTCATCCATCCATCCATACTCAGCAATACTCATCCATCCATCCATACTCAGCAATACTCATCCATCCATCCTCAGCAATACTCATCCATCTATCCATGCTCAGCCATCTATACTCATCCATACTCAGCAATACTCATCCATCTTCAACAATACTCATCCATCCATCCATGCTCAGCAATACTCATCCATCCATCCATACTCAGCAATACTCATCCATCCATCCATGCTCAGCAATACTCATCCATCCATCCATACTCAGCAATACTCATCTATCCATCCATACTCAGCAATATTCATCCATCCATACTCAGCAATACTCATCCAGTCATCCATGCTCAGCCATCTATACTCATCCATGCTCAGCAATACTCATCCATCCATCCATCCATGCTCAGCAATACTCATCCATCCATCCATACTCAGCAATACTCATCCATCCATCCATGCTCAGCAATATTCATCCATCCATCCTCAGCCATACCCAGCCATCCCATCCACACTTAGCCATACCTGACCCAGACATACTCAGCCATACCAGACCCAGCCATCCCATCCATACCCAGCCATACTAAGCCATCCCATCCATACTCAGCGATCCCCATTCATGGCTCATCCATGCCACTACAGTGCCTCAAAGTGTAATAGGTAGTCAAATTAGATTTGACATTTATGCCCCTAGAACCTGATGGTGCTCCCTGCATGTTTGGCCTCTGTATGTGGCCAGACTGTGTAAAAGTCTCACACCTGTGATATCGCCATACTCAGGAGGAGGAGCAGACAATTTTTTTTGTGTATTTTTTTCCATGTTCATGCTATGTGTTAGAAATATTGTATAAATGGACAACTTTGTGTAAAAAAAAATGCATTTTCATTTTCTTTCCACATTTTCCAAAAATTTGTAGAAAAAAATTACATGTTCAAAATACTCAATATGCCTCATAGATTATACGTTGGGGTGTTTTCTTTCCATAATGGGGTCATTTTTTGGGTGTTTTTATTGTCCTGGTGTTCCACGGCCTTCAAAAGTGCAAGAGGTAGTCAAGAAATTAGATGTGTAATTTATGCTCCTAAAACGCCTGATGGCGCTCCCTGCATGTTGTGCCTCTGTATGTGGCCAGTCTGTGTAAAAGTCTCACACATGTGTTATCGCCATACTCAGGAGGAGTAGTAGAATGTGTTTTGGGGTGTAATTTGTGCTATGCATATGCTGTGTGTGAGAAATAACCTGCTAATATAACAATTTTGTGAAAAAAAAATAAAAAAAAAATCTTGATTTTGCAAAGAATTGTGGGAAAAAATTACAACTTCAAAAAACTCATCATGCCTCTTTCTAAATACCTTGGGATGTCTACTTTCCAAAAATGGGTAATTTGGGGGGTATTTGTACTGTCCTGGCTTGTTAGGGTCTCAAGAAATGAGATAGGCCTCAGTACTTCAGATGTGATCAATTTTCAGTGATCTACCAGCTTGTAGGCTCTATAACTTTCACACAGACCAAATAATATACACCAATTTGGATTATTTTTACCAAAGATATGTAGCAGTGTAAAAATTGGCCAAAATGTATGAAGAAAAATTGCAAAATTTTATAACAGAAGCAAAGAAAAATGTATTTTTTTTTACAGAATTTTCGGCCTTTTTTCATTTATAGCACAAAAAAAACCCAGCAATGATTAAATACCACCAAAAGAAAGCTCTATTTGTGTGAAAAAAAGGACAAAAATTTTATATGGGTACAGTCTTGCATAACTGAGTAATTGTCATTCAAATTGTGAGAACACCGAAAGCTGAAAATTGGTCTGGTTAGGAAGGGGGTTTAAGTGCCCAGTATGTAAGTGGTTAAATCTCCTTTATGCAAGTGGAACCTGCAATTACCCTAAGAGCTTGTCTAGAAAAATAATTAAATATTTATGTTTCTATAGTTATCCATTAAGAAACATGTAAAAATACAGCAACAGAAAGAACAAATGGCATCAAGGATTATATACTGTATATACTGATAAGGAGTATATGTTATACTGATATGTTATACTGTTATATATACAGTATATATACAGCGGGTATAGAAAAGAATCCCCCCCCTTTTTAAAATATGATTTGGACCAGTGCACAAAGCAAGGTCTATAAAAACATAGATGAGCAAGTCTGGGGTGGAGGGACTTGACTTTCCTGAACTCAACCCGATAGAACACCTTTGAGATGAATAATGCCCCATACACACGGTCGGACTTTGTTCGGACATTCCGACAACAAAATCCTAGAATTTTTTCCGATGGATGTTGGCTCAAACTTGTCTTGCATACACACGGTCACACAAAGTTGTCGGAAAATCCGATCGTTCTAAACGCGGTGACGTAAAACACGTACGTCGGGACTATAAACGGGGCAGTGGCCAATAGCTTTCATCTCTTTATTTATTCTGAGCATGCGTGGCACTTTGTCCGTCGGATTTGTGTACACACGATCGGAATTTCCGACAACGGATTTTGTTGTCGGAAAATTTTATCTCCTGCTGTCCAACTTTGTGTGTCGGAAAATCCGATGGAAAATGTCCGATGGAGCCCACACACGGTCGGAATTTCCGACAACACGCTCCGATCGGACATTTTCCATCGGAAAATCCGACCGTGTGTACGGGGCATTGTAACGCAAACTGTGAGTCAGGCCTTCTCGTCTACATCAGTGCCTGACCCCCCCAATGCGCTTCGGAAAGAACAGTCAAACATTCCCATAGACACACTCCTAAACCTTGTGGACAGCCTTCCCAGAAGAGTTGAAGCTGTTATAGCTGCAAAAGGTGGGTCAACTCAATACTGAACCCTACAGACTAAGGCCCCTTACACACTTATACGACTTGTCCCACGATTTTGTACTGCAAAATCGTATGACAAGTCATTCTCCATGATTTTCAATGACTACCATTCATATTGGCACGACTTTAAGTCGTGCCGACTTGAAAGTAGTCCCTGCACTACTTTGGTCCAACTTCTATGCGAGTTGTACTCCATAGACCTCAATGTTAAACCCTGAAGTAGCATGCAAGTCGTGCCTGAATAATATAGACACGACTTCAGTACGACTTTGTAAGCACAAGCCTGGCCTCGCTATTCGGGAAAGGAAAACTTTTCTTTTCTTTCCCGATGAGCGACAGGCAGTGCTGACAGCTGTCTGGTATGAATCCAGAGGGGGAACACCGCGCCAAGTTTTAAATGAAAAAAACGGCGTGGGTTCCCCCCCCCGGGGGCATACCAGGCCCTTAGGTCTGGTATGGATCTAAGGGGAACCCCCTACGCCGAAAAATCGCGCCCCCCCCATGCCCCAAAGCACCCACCCCCCATGTTGAGGGCATGCGGCCTGGTACGGTCCAGGAGGGGGGGGGCCGCTAGCTCGTCCCCACCCCCATTCCTGACCGGCCGGGCTGCGTGCTCGGATAAGCGTCTGGTATGGATTTTGGGGGGACTCCCACGCCGATTTTTCGGCGTAGGGGGTTCCTCTTACAATTCATACCAGACCTAAGGGCCTGGTATGTCCCTGGGGGGGAACCCACGCCAGTTTTTTTATTTAAAACTTGGCGTGGAGTTTCCCCTTATGATTCATACCAACTACTGTATGTTTTCATTTGTTAATGCCAAAAACGTGGCAAAGTAGTACTGTTCCCAAATCGCGGTAAAATCGCGGTAAAATAGCGGCAAAATCGCGGCCGCAAAATCGCGGTAAAATCATGCGACTTTGAAGTCGTATAAGTGTGAAAGGGGCCTTAGACTGGGATGCCATTAAAGTTAATGTGCGTGTAAAGGCAGGCGTCCCAATACTTTTGGTAATATAGTGTATTTTAGGTAGCATTTTAATAATCTAAAGAAGTGATATTTCTTCCCCTCTGCCTTCCACGCTGCTTTAGTAAAATAGGTCTGTCGTTTTGAACAGTCAGCTGTTTTTTTGACCTATTTAATTTCAACTGTCTCATTAATTTTCCCTGCCAGCTCTTTGCAGTTACCAGTCTCACGCAGGAGCAGAATACTCTAATGCAAACATATGTTCTATTGCTAGTTAAACTAAACACAAGTACTGTATATATTTTTGGCAGTCTTTCAGGCTCAACGACATTTGACATACATCTTTTATTATGGGGATGAGATTATGGGATGAGATTATGCTGTCCACAGCAGATTTCCTGTTATGTAAACTCATTTTTTGTGACACTTCAATTGGAAGCGCTTCAAACTTTACAAGCCTAAAATGGGTATATGCATCAAAGAGTAGGTTACAGCTTACATGACTGTGACGTGTGGTGATAGACTCATTGTTTGTCCAGATAAAACATATTTTTTTAAAATTTTGCATAGAGGGAGAAAGAATTAAACCACTGTCAGGTTTTTATCTGGGGTCTTTTTAGATAGACTTTCCCTCACTTCCTGTTCTGTCAGATGTTTATGACTTTCTTTGTCTCTGTCACAGATTCTCCCTTACTTCCTGTCTGGAAACCATTAATAATAGCAGAGCAAGTAAGGGTAAACCTCTTTAATTGAAGTCCTGTGTAGCAGTAAAAACCTGAGACGGATTCTAATCCTTCCCCACTCTATCCATAGCTATCTAAGAAAAGTTTTTGACTTGATGTAAACGTATATATTAAACTATAACAATGAGCATTTGGATATTAAATTTGTTTAACAAAACCTGTATTTAAGTCTACTCTCCTTGTGCTTTTCACTTCTGTATTTATGTTTCAACAAGAAAACCTTACTCAATAAGTACATTGATGCCAAGTGTTGTGGATCCTGTGGGACAGTCCCAGGAATCTGGACACCTCCCATAGTGTCCATGTCCCACAGGGTTCCCAAGCCAGTTTCAAAGTCTGAGGCACTATGGCCACCACTGGGGGCAAATTGCCACTGGGCTATTTAATCCCTGGTCCTTGCCTACCACTAAAGGCTTGTAGAGCCTATTTCAACACAATTACCACCCTATGAGCACTTTCAGTGGGACGCCACAGCTAAAATTGCCCCCAAACACACATGGTGCCAATAGGAGGAGCTGTGCTCAGGTCAGTGGGCTCCTCATCCTTCTCTAACACAACATATTGAGGTTGGTGGTTGGGGGGATGGGGGGGGGGGGGGCGATGGCAAGGGTCAGTAATCTCCTCCCTCCTTCCCTGTCTACACAATGTGTGGAGGTTTGTTTCTTGGGAAGGCACCTTCCAATCGGAAATGTGGAGCCTTTTTCCTAAGCCACCATTGGGTAAATGAAAGAAGGAAAAGATTGTTACAGGCAAAGGCTACATGGTTGCATTGAATTTACTTGCTTATTCTCTCTTTGCGTACTAACTTAAGAGCCCATTCAGATTTGTGCATTACAAAATGTGCGATAAAACACGATCCCTTGATATGTGGTGTGTTGCCATGCCATTTATTTAAAATAGCATCCTAACTCACCTGCACTGCCGCACACCACAATGTACATACCGTGCTTTGTGGTGCATTCAAAAGGTTTTAGGTAAAAATTTTCTAAATAAATGGACTACGTAATGCAAGCAAGCTTGTTGCGTTAATGCCTAACTCCAGGAAGGGGTGAAGGATTGGTTTTAATATTTACCCTATTATGAGCTCAACTGCCCCCCCCCCAGCCCCTGTCTAAGCTAATCCCAGCCATGGTCACATGTTTACCCCCACCATTTACAGTGCAGGGTTACTGCATTGTGCGTGATGACATCATGGAACTGCCCACAGACCAGAGCTTCGGGGAGAAGAGGGCAGCTAAAAGTTGATATACAAGATTTCCCCTGTCACTATACCCCTGACAAAGCATTTCCAAAATTTGTATGAAATACCCTGCAATTTTATTTTGTAGAGATTATGTTTCTTTACAAGCATCTATCCAAATAGATATTAATTGTTCCAATTCCACGTTGTAGCTGGTTAAAATATTCATCTTTTATTTTGCATTGCTACTTTAAGGTTTCTATAAAAAAGTCAGGCCTTTGTTTTGGGTCAGCATAGGACACAAATTTTTGTCCAGAATAAAACGGTTAGAAAGCCCTGGTGTAGTGGTTAGATACGTGATGAGCATGAGAACGAGGTGGCTTATTGCAGAGCTGCTGACACAGGTAACAGGATTTTCAGACAGGACGATTTTGGATCCTTCAGAGTGTCAAGTGAATCACACACATGGATTACTGTGCTGTATAGTATTAGTACTGCAAGCAATATGCTCTCTGTAAGTTTAGGAATGTCTTCTGTTCCATGTTAATTCATTCTTTTATGAAGTAGAGTGAATAGGATATATTGTTTTTTAAATGATTACATTTCTTGATATGTTCTTTAGCTAGTTGCTACAAAACACACCGGCTTTGGTGAAGTGTGTCTGTATTGCTTAAATCTTCCAAATAACCCCTTGCTTTCCCTATTATTGCACTACAAATGACATCCAGAGTCTGGCTGCTCAGAAAAACAATTATGTTTTTATTTTGCTCACTTGTATGAGGCTTTGCAGTTATTCAGCAGTGCTTTACAGAATATTTACACATCTGTTATGCCGCGTATATTTACACATCTGTTATGCTGCGTATGCCTCCAGCAAAAGTCGGATGTGAGCTTTTGGTCAGAAATTCTGACTGTGTGTATGCTCCATCGGACTTTTGCTGGCAGAATTCCAGCCAGCAAAAGATTGAGAGCAGGTTCTCTATTTTTCGGTCGGAAAAAGTTCCTATCCGAAAATGCGTTCGTCTGTATGCAATTCGGACGCGCAAAAAATCACGCGTGCTTGGAAACAATTCAATGCATGCTCGGAAGCATTATACTTAATTTTCTCGGCTCGTCGTAGTGTTGTACGTCACTGCGTTCTTGACGTTCAGAGAACTTTTGTGTGACCGTGTGTATGCAAGGCAAGCTTGAGCGGAATTCCGTCGGAAAAACCATCCAAGTTTTTTCTGCTCATGTGTACGCGGTATAATGCTTTCTTTTCCTGCAGCGATTACACGTGTTCAGTTGGAACAGTCTGGAAAGTACGAGTTGACTAAATGCTGACCATTTAGGATATGCCTGAAATTAAATTTGGCAACATGCTCTCCTCTATTACTAGTGTTCTGATCAACTAAGTCAAATATGCAGTGGATGAATTGGTAAATGGCAATTGCCTTTGAGGATACCAGCTGCACTCAAAAATCTCTGCAAGAAACGCTTTCAGAATAGGAAAGGGCCCTGTATATTTGACCATAAAATGACACAAGAATAGCTACAAATTCTGCAGGTGAAATGTCACCATGTTGTAGGATGGGTGCAGCATGGTGCGATGGCAACAATTCACACAATCAGGAACAATATAAAACTTGTATCGAAGTAATGCAGCAATCGTTCACAATAGACCCAGTGGGACAGCTAGCCAGCCAGGCACTCTCACAATTTCCAGTAATTTGAAGAAACAGGTTCCAGCCGAACCAACAGCGTCTGTTGAGAGGGGACAAAATGTGGCCTGGCCAGCCTATGCCCAATCAGGAAGATATCCAGAGAAATGCGACCTTACGCATTCCCTCCTCATTAGGAACCTTTCCCTATCTCTAGCACTGTCACTAACAGATGGGGTACCTTTCCCTACACTACCCACTTGCATAAAGCAGGCCAAATCCAAGGGCCATGGTCTTACATAGACTCTGCCACACCTAAGATGGGCACCAAAGTCACATGGGCAGCCAGCAAACATGGACGTTTCATTACTCATTACTTCTGCTCTCTCTGCATTGTCGCTGATGTTTAGCACCACCCGCAATGGAAACAGCACACCACACCTGTCTACTCTCCCTCCCTCTTTAACAGATGCTGTCATTGGCATCACAACAACATGGAAACACAGTAACACAGCAGAGTATATTTAAGCAAAATAATAAACAACTTTAAATAACACAGTCCAAATATCTTGCAGGGAGTGGCCCACAGTTAGACAACAAAGTCCTCTGGTGCTCTTAACTTTCAGCCAAGCCACTTGGCAAAGGCTCGTCTTTGGGTAGTGGCACAGGGGCCACAGGTGGCAAGGGGTCATACATTTCCTCCACTTGCCCCTCACCTGGGCCCAAAGTTGCATCCTCAGACATGTCAGTAGAGTCTGTTGTGCTGGATGGGGTTGCTGGGTCTTCTGGACTCCCAGCATCATAGCTGTCAGTCTCAAAGTCAGTGGAGCTTGGTGGCTCGAGTACAAGAGGAAGCAGGAACCAGTGAGTTGGGGCGTCATACACTGGGGGGAAGATCCGCTGCGTCAAACACCTCCCAGTTGTCGGTAGGCTTCCTGGGGCAGTTGCTGCCCAACACACAAGGTCTCAACATGTTTCGATACAGTCTCTTTTTCATGGGGTCGGGCCCCTCCGAGACCAGGTCATAGACCAGGGTAAGTGGTAAAGGCTGCCCCAGCATCCGGTACCAGGTGCGGTCCCACTTGGGCTCCAGCTTGCTTCTTCTGGTTTGCTTGTTGTTCTTTACTGACACCTTGGAGAATAGCATCAAAGTAAACAAGAACAGCTTTGGTGAATCCGCAGTCTTCAGGGCTGGTGGTGAACCAATAAGTGCTTTTCCCATAGCTGATAAAGCAGTCTCTTTTGAGGTAAGGAAAAGTCTTCAAAGGTAACGTCCAGCTGTTTCTAAGAGGGATAGCAGAAAACAAATACTCCTGCGCACAAGTGAGTCAACCAGCTGGGCTAGAGTTCGTAGTGGACAATGCCCCAGGCCTTGCTGCCCTCAAGGATAGGGTTATCCTAGCAGTCAAAAGAGAAAAGGAAAAAAGAGGGCGCACCAACCTTGTGCATTATCCTTATATATATTTTTTTTAAAGAGTAAATTAAAAACTACTTACAAACGTAAAAGAAAACTATATATTAATATAAATAGCCTTCAGATGATGGCAATCGGTCTCCACGACAACAGACTCCGGATGGTAATGGAGGAGATTTAAAAGGCCACTACTGGCTGACGCGTTTCGAAGGAATACCTTCTTCCTCAGAGCCCAGACTCTGGCTGGTGTGCCCTCTTTTTTCCATTCCTCTTTTGTTCTAAGAGGGACTTGTATCAGGTCTTGTCCCAGGAAGCCATGGCTGCCTGCAAGGGGCACATACCACCTAAACCCCTAGGTGGGCCTTGGAGATGCAGTGGGGAGTTACAGCACATATGTCAGCCAAGACAGCATGCCTGGGGTTGTTCCCAGGTTGATGAACTTTTTAACACCCTTCTGCAATAAACCTTACATAAGGTATGGCCCACCAGCCATTCTCCTGGCGTTATGGGATCCTTGTGAGGCTCTACCATCACTATAGCTCCTTGTAGCTTCCTGTGGCCCCATTGGCAGGAACCAGACCACCTCTTGCAGTGGTGCCAAAATTAACTTTACGGACCGCCCCCTCTTGTTCAGGTTGCCTCTTAGTAGCGCTGCGTTGTGCTTCAAAAGCCTGAAATACTATGAGCCATACTGCCCACAGGCCGCAGCCATGGGCCTGCCAGCCTGAATGCTTGTATTTGTCTAACAGGCAGAGCAGATTCAAGTCCTTCCAGATGTTCACCACGGACACTGCGGAAATAACTGGGTCTCGGATCACGACTACCCTGACTCGCTTCACCACCTGGTCCTCAATTTGAATCTTCATTCAAGTGATGACTTCTACAAGGATAGGTAGATTATTGGCTGCTCAGAGGGATAGCCAAAAGGGGTCCAGCTAATCCCAGGCTCCAAATTTCTGCACATAGAAATCATATTCCATAACTGTGACCTTGGACCCAGTGTCAATCAAACATGAGACTTCTTGCCCAATGACTAGGGTGGGCACCACTGAGCTCGGAGCGACCATGAGTTCAGACTTGTTGGAACAAGTTGTTGGACTTTAATGACAGTCTAGCAGGGTTCCTGGGTCCAGATCGCCCACAGTTCTTGGATATGTGTTCATAGCAACCACACTGCCAACATTTCCTGTCTTCTTCCAGTCCTTGTGCAATAGGTTCTCGACACTATGAGGTTGGGGTAAGTCCTTTTTAGAGGAGGCTACCTCCTGCTTCAAGGTGGCCAGGTCCTGAGCTAGCTTCGTCAGTGTTGTTTGCATGGCCGACAGGGGTGACGGTGCCAGGACCTTCTCCTTGACTTACATAGGCTCAAACTTCTTGGTGATTGCTACTGTTGCATCTGCCTCTTCTTGTTCCACGCTATCACATGCACCAGCACATCGTCAAAGGAAATGATGGATTGTGCTTTAACTTTCTACTGCAGGGCTCTCTGGACCTACGGGGCCTGCCTTTAGACCAGTCATGAATTAATCCTTGTGGATGTGATCGGAATCAGTGATGTCACCACAGATGCGAACACCCCTCTTTTTCAGGCATCTCCAGAGATTCTGCATGGCGAAGTGGAATACTTGAGTGATACTGCTGGGCCTGCTGACCCAAAATGGCAGTGCTCAAAAACAGTCTCAGTCTCTTTTGGATGTCTACACAGGGGAGGCTTTTACATATAAATGATATGCATGTAATCTTATAGGAAGTGTTTTTTAGAAAAGAATAATAAGATTCCAATGCCAAGCAAACTTATTCATTAAACCAAAGTAAAAGTACAATGATATGTATAGTACAGAAACCAACCAGATTGCCGAATCCTACATTGGTATGCATATGTGCCCTCTTCATGTCACCTTTCCTTGCCCCTTCCTCCTTTTCGTGTGTCTTCTTTGCCTCTCCGCCCCCCTCTTTTTCCCCTTTTTCCCATCCCCTCCTTTCCTCCTGTACCCTATGGTTCCCCTCCCCCCCTCCTTGTACTGATTGGGAAGCATTCCAGCACTTCGCCCCCCCACCCATTGCAATAAGATACACAATCTGAAGGTCAACTATGGAACCTTTATTTTTGTATTGTGCTCATGGCTGACTGTTTTTCTTTCTGTTGCTTACATTATGTACCAATGTCTTCTTGTTTCTTGCACTGCTGTGTACGTGCCTATATGCCTTGTACCTTAATAAAAGTTTCTCTGTTGAAAAAAAAAAAAGAAACCAACCAGATTTCAGTTTACTGAAGTCAGAAAACCAAAGGAGGAATTCAGTTAGTTGCCATACAAAAAAAACACTTTTATAAAGCACAGCCATGTGCTCTACTATGTGAATTGTTCTCCTCTGGCTTTGAGTAATATAAATGAGCTGTAATGTGGTTATTAAAAGACTATATGATAAAAACACTAAAATGCCTTCTTACCACATCAACGAGCTGTGATATCTTCAAGCCAAAATTCACTTTTATTGTTTTATTGGGGTTTATAACAGGTCTAACCCATTTCTGATAACCTGTAAAAAGGTTCCGCAGGAGCGCATCTTCTATTTCTGCCAAAGGATGGATGCTGCAAAAGACTTAAACAAAAAAAAGACCTCTGATAAGTTTTAGCATGCTTCCATTGCATTAATGATGTAGAGGATAATATTTATCAATATACATAGGCACCTAAATGCATACTTTAATGCCTTGATATTGATGCAGTTGCACTGATTATATTTCTCTTAAAGTGCATCTAAAGTCAAAATGTAAAATCTTATATTCATTTCCACATTCCATTACTAGCCTACTCCTACTAGTCTGAATGATCTTGAAGCTTGAAAACTTACTTGGTGAAGATCCTCACGCATTTACTTCCTTGAGTACATTGACACATCGGGGGGGGGATTACAAAAATGCGGGCAGCTATGCATAGTAACCAATTAGCTTTTAACTTCAGCTTGTTCAGCTAAGCTTTGGCAATCAGCCCTGGTTCACATTGGTGCGATTTGGCATGCGATTTGACATATCAAATAGGCGGCAATTGCCGGCAATGGCACCGTTCTGCATTTGCGGCGCCACACCGATTTCAAAAAGTTGTTTCTGTACTACTTTTGGTGATTTTGGGGTGCGATTTCCATTGACATTATCAATGAAATCACCGCCGAAATCGGGACTGAAATGCGAGAATGAAATTGTGCGAGTTCAGCTGGACTGGCTTGATTTCATTCCCACACTCAGTGTGAACCTAAGCTAAAATGTAGAAGCTGATTGGTTACTATGCACAGCTGCACCCGATTCTGTTTACACCAGCTCTAGTAAATCTCCCCCATATTCATTATGTCCTATGAGTAGGCATTGCTGTGTCACATATTACACAGAGCCTGCTTTCTGAACTGCAGGAGGCACAGTCAGTATATGAAACACAGAAAGATTATATTTGATTGTCAAAAATAATTATTGTTTGTATTGCTATTACAATGCTGATGTTATAAAATGAAAGTGCATGCTGTGATTTTAGATCTCCTTTAACCACTTCAGCCACAGAAGAATTTACCCCCTTCCTGACCGGGCCATTTTGGCTATACGGCACTGTGTCGTTTTAACTGACAATTGCGCGGTCATGTGACGATGTACCCAAACAAAATTTATGTTATTTTTTTCCCACAAATAGAGACTTCTTTTGGTGGTATTTGATCACCTCTGCGGTTTTTTTTTTTGCGCTATAACCAAAAAAACGTTGAAAAAAACACAACGGGGGTTATTTACTAAAGGCAAATCCACTTTGCGCTACAAGTGCAAACTACAAGTGCAAAATGCACTTGAAATTGCACTGAAAGTGCACTTGGAAGTGCAGTCGCTGTAGATCCGAGGGGGACATGCAAGGAAAAAAAAACAGCATTTTAGCTTGCACATGATTGGATAGTAAGATTAACAGAGCTTCCCCTCATTTCAGATCTACCCCTCAGATTTACAGCGACTGCACTTCCAAGTGCACTTTCAGTGTAATTTCAAGTGCACTTTGCAATTGTAGTTTGCACTTGTAGTGCAACATGGATTTGCCTTTAGTAAATAACCCCCAATATTTTTTACTTTTTGCTATAATAAATATCCCCAATTTAAAAAAACAAAAAACAAATTTCTTCCTCAGTTTAGGCCGATATATATTCTTCTACTAGGAACACATGATCTGTCTCCTCTCCCCTGCCAGAACGTGGATGTGTGTGTTTACACACATATCTAGCTCTGCCAGGAGCGATCGCGGGTGCCCTGTGGACTTTGCGGCTGGCGGGCATGCGCATCGGCTCCTCAGTGATGAGGTGGGCACGTGCGCAAGCCCCATATACACCTTAAAGCAGCCGCCGTACAGCTACGGCAATTCGCGCAGGTAAGCCATTCATTTTGATGGCGGGCAGTCAGCAAGAGGTTAAAGCGGGAAGAATAACATCATACTTAGGAGCAGAGTTGGTCTGATGATCTGGCTTTACTCTGCTGCAGTTAGGCAACACAGATCACCTTCTGTACCTTGCCTGTTACTAGTCACCTTCTTGCTTCCAGCAACAGACTGATGCATTAATCTCTCTGTTCTAATTTTTTCAGCATGCTCCTTGTTATGGTATGCAGAACATCTGATTATTCCCAAGCAATATTCCTCTTTCTCCCATTATGAGTACTGCTGAACAAGGAATTGCATGAGATGGAAATCAGGTCAAATGTATTTATTTATGCTAGCTTCATTGGCAATATACAGTATCCCACAAAAGTGAGTACACCCCTCACATTTTTGTAAATATTTTATTCTATCTTTTCATGTGACAACACTGAAGAAAGGACACTTTGCTAAAATGTAAAGTAGTGAGTGTACAGCTTGTATAACAGTGTAAATTTGCTGTCCCCTCAAAATAACTCAACACACAGCCATTAATGTCTAAACCACTGGCAAAAAAAGTGAGTACACCCCAATGTGAAAATGTCCAAATTGGGCCCAAAGTGTCAATATTTTGTGTGGCCACCATTATTTCCCAGAACTGCATTAACCCACTTAGGCATGGAGTTCACCAGAGATTCACAGGTTGCCACTGGAGTCCTCTTCCACTCCTCCATGATGACATCACAGAGCTGTGGATGTTAGAGACCTTGCGCTCTTCCACCTTCCGTTTGGGGATGCCCCACAGATGTTTAATAGGATTTAGGTCTGGAGACATGCTTGGCCAGTCTTCTTTAGCAAGGCAGTGGTCGTCTTGGAGGTGTGTTTGGGGTCGTTATGTTGGAATACTGCCCTGCGGCCCAGTCTCCGAAGGGAGGAGATCATGCTTTGCTTCATTATTACACAGTACATGTTGGCATTCATAGTTCCCTCAAGGAACTGTAGCTCCCCAGTGCCGGCAGGCAGCAGCACTCATACAGCCCCAGACCATGACTTTCTCACCACCATGATTGACTTTAGGCAAGACACACCTGTCTTTGTAGTCCTCACCTGGTTGCTGCCACACACTCTTGACACCATCTGAGCCAAATAAGTTTATCTTGGTCTCATCAGACCACAAGACATGGTTCCGGTAATCGCTGTCCTTAGTCTACGTGTCTTCAGCAAACTGTTTGCAGGCTTTCTTGTGCATCATCTTTAGAAGAGGCTTCCTTCTGCGATGGCAGCCATGCAGACCAATTTGATGCAGTGTGCGATGTATGGTCTGAGCACTGACAGGCTGACCCCCTACACCTTCAACCTCTGCAGCAATGCTGGCAGCACTAGTCTACTTCCCAAAGACAACCTCTGGATATGACGCTGAGCACATGCATTCAACTTCTTTGTCCGACCATGGAGAGGCCTGTTCTGAGTGGATCCTGTCTTGTTAAACCGCTGTAGGGTCTTGGCCACCATGCTGAAGCTCAGTTTCAGGGTCTTGGCAATTTTCTTAAAGCCTAGGCCATCTTTATTTAGAGAAACAATTCTTTTTCAGATCCACAGAGAGTTCTTTGCCATGAGGTGCATTGTTGAACTTCCAGTCACCAGTATGAGAGTGAGAGTGATAACACCAAATTTAACACACCAGAGACCTTGTAACACTAGCGAGTCACATGAGACCAGGGAGGAAAAATGGCTAATTGGGCCAAATTTGGACATTTTCACTTAGGGGTGTACTCACTTTTGTTGCCAGCAGTTTAGACATGAATGTGTGTTGAGTTATTTTGAGGGGACAGCAAATTAGCATTGTTATACAAGCTGTACACTCACTACTTTACATTGTAGCAAAGTGTCATTTCAGGGCTATAGCCCCAGTATCCACCCCCTAGCGACGCCACTGGTTGCCGGTATGCCGTTCCTACAGACAGCTAAAAACATACCGCTGACTCTGCTAAGTAGCACCATTGGGAGGAGGATCAGCTGTCCGTCTACACCTGACTGCCCTCAGATCAGATCTGACCAGACGGAGGGAAAAAGATCCCCTTCTGTTTGTCTTTGTTGTATTCGATCAGATTGGAGGTAGCCGGAAGTAAACAAACACAAGTGCATTTACATCCAGACTGCCAATAGAGGAGAATGGAGGGTTGGATTGGGTCTACCTAAGAAACAGACAGGCAGACCCGATCAGACTTCTCATGTGAAAGGTGCCTTAGTCTTCAGACAACTGGCAAGTGTGTGGGCCACAGTTAGCAATCATATCTTTGAAATGTACTTGGATATTTAACATGCATAAAAAAGATGCAATTTATTTTGGCCACTTCTTTTCATGTGTGTGATCTTTGTACAGCCTAATTTTTGTCCCACACATAAATAATACAGAAACTGGATGTAGAGATTTCAAGTTACTATTATAGTTACATACAGTGGGGACGGAAAGTATTCAGACCCCCTTAAATTTTTCACTCTTTGTTATATTACAGACATTTGCTAAAATCATTTAAGTTCATTTTTTGTCCTCATTAATGTACGCACAGCACCCCATATTGACATAAAAACACAGAATTGTTGACATTTTTGCAGATTTATTAAAAAAGAAAAACTGAAATATCTCATGGCCCTAAGTATTCAGATCCTTTGCTGTGACACTCATATATTTAACTGTCCATTTCTTCTGATCATCCTTGAGATGGTTCTACACCTTCATTTGAGTCCAGCTGTGTTTGATTATACTGATTGGACTTGATTAGGAAAGCCACACACCTGTCTATATAAGACCTTACAGCTCACAGTGCATGTCAGAGCAAATGAGAATCATGAGGTCAAAGGAACTGCTTGAAGAGCTCAGAGACAGAATTGTGGCAAGGCACAGATCTGGCCAAGGTTACAAAAAAATTCTTCTGAACTTAAGGTTCCTAAGAGCACAGTGGCCTCCATAATCCTTAAATTGAAGACGTTTGGGACGACCAGAACCCTTCCTAGAGCTGGCCGTCCAGCCAAACTGAGCTATCGGTGGAGAAGAGCCTTGGTGAGAGAGGTAAAGAAGAACCCAAAGATCACTGTGGCTGAGTTCCAGAGATGCGGTCAGGAGATGGGAGAAAGTTGTAGAAAGTCAACCATCACTGCAGCCATCCACCAGTCGGGGCTTTATGGCAGAGTGGCCCGACGGAAGCCTCTCCTCAGTGCAGGACACATGCAAGCCCACATGGAATTTGCTAAAAAACACCTGAAGGACTCCAAGATGGTGAGAAATAAGATTATTTGGTCTGATGAGACCAAGATAGAACTTTTTGGCCTTAATTCTAAGCGGTATGTGTGGAGAAAAACAGGCACTGCTCATCACCTGTCCAATACAGTCCCAACAGTGAAGCATGGTGGTGGCAGCATCATGCTGTGGGG
The DNA here is from genome assembly GCA_037952925.1 of Lithobates clamitans. Classification (NCBI taxonomy): domain Eukaryota; kingdom Metazoa; phylum Chordata; class Amphibia; order Anura; family Ranidae; genus Lithobates; species Lithobates clamitans. The sequence continues at coordinate 3,532,453 of JBBGZY010000833.1, read as the reverse complement.
CTGTTTTTCAGCTGCAGGGACAGGACGACTGGTTGCAATCGAGGGAAAGATGAATGCGGCCAAGTACAGGGATATCCTGGACAAAAACCTTCTCCAAAGTGCTCAGGACCTCAGACTGGGCCGAAGGTTTACCTTCCAACAAGACAATGACCATAAGCACACAGCTAAAATAACGAAGGAGTGGCTTCACAACAACTCCGTGACTGTTCTAAAATGGCCCAGCCAGAGCCCTGACTTAAACCCAATTGAGCATCTCTGGAGAGACCTAAAAATGGCTGTCCACCAACTTTTACCATCCAACCTGACAGAACTGGAGCGGATCTGCAAGGAGGAATGGCAGAGGATCCCCAAATCCAGGTGTGAAAAACTTGTTGCATCTTTCCCAAAAAGACTCATGGCTGTATTAGATCAAAAGGGTGCTTCTACTAAATACCGAGCAAAGGGTCTGAATACTTAGGACCATGTGATATTTCTGCAAAAATAAATCTGCAAAAATGTCAACAATTCTGTGTTTTTCTGTTAATATGGGGTGCTGTGTGTACATTAATGAGGAAAAAAAATGAACTTAAATGATTTTAGCAAATGGCTGCAATATAACAAAGAGTGAAAAATTTAAGGGGGTCTGAATACTTTCTGTCCCCACTGTAGTTAGTCTGGTTGAAACAAAACATTAAAGTAATACTAAAGTCTCATTTTTTTTTCTCTAAAAATAACAAATATGTTATACTTACCTGCTCTGTGTAGTGGTTTTGAACAGAGCAGCCAAGATCCTCCTCTACTCGGGTCCCTCTTTGGCTTCCTTGGCCCCTCCTTCCTGTTGAGTGCCCCCAAGGCAAGCAGCTTACTATGGGGTTACCCAAGCCAAGTCACAGCTCTCTATGTCCATTCTAACACCGAGCCCACCCCCTCGGCCCCACTCCCTCTATCTCCTGATTGGCTAACTGACTCGCTCGATAGAGATGGGGCTCAGGTCAGTATTAGGGGTGCTGAGGGGATCTGCTGCACACAGAAGGTTTTTTATCTCAATGCAAAGAATACGTTAAGATGAAAAGCCTTCTGACTTTACAACCACTTTAAGTCCATCAAGTTCACAGTTGATCCAGAGGAGGCAAAACAACAGCAGCAAAGCATGACCCAGTTTCCTCCAGCAAGGGAAAAAATTCCTTCTTGATCCCCCAAGAGGCAATCAGATATTTCCTGTATTAATTTTACATATAAAGGTTAGTATCCAGTTATATTATGTACATTTAGGAAAGAATCCAGCTCTTTTTTAAAGCAATCTACTGAGCTGGACAGAACTAGCTTTTGAGGGAGTCTATTCCACATTGTCATAGCTCTTACTGTGAAGAAACCTTTCCATATTTGGAGATTAAATCTCTTTTCCTCCAGCAGTAAAGAGTTCCCCCTTGTCCTCTGTGATGACCTTAAAGTAAATAACTCAACACCAAGTTCACAATATCAACCACTTATGTATGTTTGTACATGTTGATCATGTTGATCATGTCCCCCCTTAATCTTCTCTTTTTAAGAGGGAATAAATTCAGTTCCTCTAATCTCTCCTCATAGCTGAGCTCCTCCATGCCTCTTATCAGCTTGGTTGCCCTTCTCTGCACTTTCTCCAGTTCCCCAATATATTTTTTGTGAACTGGTGCCTGAAACTGAACTGCATATTCCAGATGAGGTCTTACTAATGATTTGTTCAGGGGCAAAATTATATCTTTCTGTCTGGAGCCCATACCTCTCTTAATACAAGAAATAATTTTGCTTGCTTTGGAATCTGCAGCTTGGCATTGCATGCCATTATTAAGCTTATGATATACATGAACACCCAGGTACTTATCCACCATTTATTTCCCCTGTTGTACTCCCCCTAGTATGTATGATGCATGCATATTCTTTGCCCCCAAGTGCCTAACTTTACATTTATTAACATTAAACCTCATTGACCACATAGTTTCCCAATTAAACAGTGAATTGTGGTCGGCTTGTAAGTTGGAGACATCCTGCAGGGGTGTTACTCCAATGCATAGCTTGGTGTCAACTGCAAAGACTGAATGGTACTTTTAATCCCAGACCCTATATAATATATAAATATATTAAAAAGCTACGGTCCCAACACTGAGCCTTGGGGTACACTACTAACAACCCTAGACCATTCAGAGTAAGAAGCATTAACCACTACTCTTTGAATTCTATCTTTTAGCCAGTTTTCTATACATTAAGGCTACTTTCACACTGAGGCGCTTTAAAGGTGCTACAGCGCTAAAAATAGCGTCTGTATGGTGCCTGTAAAGAGCCTGTCCTCTCACTCCAGTGTGAAAGCCAGAGTGCACACTGGAGTGGTGCGCTTGCAGGACGGTAAAAAAAGTCCTGCAAGCAGTATCTTTGCAGCGCTGTAGGAGCTCCTAAAGCGCCCCTGCCCATTGAAATCAATGGGGCAGTGCCGCCAAACTGCTGGCAAAGCACCACTGCAGCGGCACTTTGCGGGCGGTTTTAATAGGGATTAGTGCTAACAGGAATTAGTGCTGAACAGCACCGCTAAAATGACGGTAAAGTGCCGCTAAAGATAGCAGCGCTGTACGGGACGTCGCTGTGACAGGCAGCCTGCTTTCACTGAGCCTGCACTCGGTGTGGGTTGCACCGTACTGTTTACAGGTGGCTCCGTGGCGGCGCCCCTGACTGATGTGTGTTCTAGGCCAGCGCCTACCTTGCCTATTGGTAGCGCCGCCCTATTTATATTCAGTAATAGGTTAAATATCAGTTTTAAAACTACAGTATACAATTATAAAGTATAAATTAGGTATTTTATCTTATTTAGCAAAAACACTACTAATATGAAAAGAAAAATATATATAAAATTACATTCTGATGAGGTTGCTTTACCAAATGAGCAAATACATTTTAAAAGCAATCTGGTATATTGATCACACATGGATCTAAACATATGAAACCCTACTGCTGTAAAAGACTAATTTCTACCAATTTTTCCAAGACCAAATGCCACTTTAAACAAATTAAAAACCTGCAATAAAAGAGGTAGTATACTCTCTGGTGGTCCATGTCTCCTGCCTCCCCTCCATTCCATAAACTACAGCATTTAGCCTTCTGAATCCAACACTTGGGGGAGTATTGGATTCCTGTTTCCCTGCTACATGCTGTAGTTCCTTCCTCTGAACACTACATGATTACAGGATTCACAATGATGTAGAGGTCAGAAGAAGGAATCACATAGCAGAACTGTTGCTTGCTACTCTGAGTCAATGCTGTCAATGTTGGCAGGGTTCAAAAGGTCTCTGTTTACACCTGATCATAGAGAGTGGGGCCTTAGTATAATAAATAGAATAGTGCAAAGCATTTTGGGAAAAATATGTGTACAAGAAAAGCCATCTTGACCGGGTCCCTGCCAGGTGATCACTTTTTCCTCATCCTTTCCTTTATTTAGGAGGTTGTTTGATTCTCTGGTCAGTTTGGTGAGGGGGGGGGGGCTTGATATGAACACCTTCAAGCACCTGTAGCCACAAGTTTTCCAGTGCTCCTCACTACATCAAAATTATTTTCAATAACAAATCATGAAAAAAAAAGATTTCTAATAATGGGCAGAAGGGGTCAAAGAAGAATTTCTTTATATGGCTGTTTTATATATATTTTTATGATGGTGAAGATGTTGCAAGCACGTCTCATTCAAAATTACATAGCTTGCATCATAAGTGCTAAAGGAAGGAGGCACTCTTCGCCCTTGCAACCACCTGGGCATAGACCAGAATGTGGAGGATGCTGGGGGTGTGATAGACCAAAGTTACCAGATAAATTTCTCTGTTTTATGAAAACTGGGTGGAATAAATAGAATGTAAAGAAATTTGCTGCATAGAGCAGATTGTACTTGAATCTGTAAAGAATTCAAGTACAACATTCTCCAGGGTGGTCAACATTCTCCAGGGTGGCAGCAAAATAACCCATGGCAAGGGGGAAGAGTCTTACTTTAAAATGAACTTTTACAGCTCTGGTAGAGCTTTTCAGATTGGCAATTAAGGATGCCACTCAGTGGGAGGACTTGAAACTGGATTTCTCCACTATCTGGATCTCTTCAAGAAACCAAGCAATGCCAAAACCATTGGTTTCTGACCATTGGTTTGGAGGGTATTGATGCCCTAATAAAATTGCGGAAGATCGATATGTGATACACATTTCTTCCCCTGCCTCTTCCTCTGTGCTGTTTGGCTTATCTTCTAAAAGAGATGATGGTATTATAGTAGCACTATACTGGTTGCACGGGTCTTGGCTCCCGCTGTTGTTACAGCTGGCAGTAGATTCTATTTCTTTGTCTACTAAGCATGTCACAGCTTCTACATCAAGGTGAAATATTACAACCAAGACAGCATCATCTAGCTGTGGTGAAGTGAATGTTGAAAGAAGGAGTTCGATACAATTAGGGAGCTCGGAAAATATTGTCTCAACATTTCTGAGCGCAAGAAAACCTGATGAGAGATTCATCTATTTTCAGATCTGGGATATATCTGTTCTTTCCTCTGGACATCAAGTCTATCCAAAGTTAAAATGGCTATAAATAATAAAAAAAGAGCTTTTATAAAATATAAAAATGTAGAAACGCTATCATCGTTTAAATGTTACAAAGAATATAACAGAATATGTAAAAAGGAAATCAAGGACACAGAAATTCAAAACGAACGTGCAATTGCAAAAGATAGTAGGGCAAACCCCCAAAAATTCTTCAAATATATTAATAGTAAAAAGTTCAGGTCTGAGCATATAGGCCCTTTTTAAAATAATCTAGAGTGGGTGACTGGGGGCAAAGAGAAGGCAAATCTTTTAAATACTTTCTTCAGCTCTGTGTATACAAAGGAGCACGGGGGAGCTCATGTTCATAATGGGGGTGGTAGTAACACAGCCCCAAATGATCCGCAATGGCTCAAAAGTGATACGGTCCAGAAATATTTAGACAGAATTAAGGTGGATAAAGCACCAGGAGCAGATGGCACTCACCCACAGATCCTAAAAGAATTGAGCTCTGTTATTTCAAGGCCATTGTTACTAATATTTAGAAACGATGGCGTTAATAACTGGAATGGTACCACTGAATTAGCGCAGGGCCAATGTGATGTCCATATTTAACCACTTCAGCACCAGAAGATTTGCTGCTCAATGACTAGGCCATTTTTTGCAAAACGCCACTGCGTCACTTTAACAGACAATTGCGCGGTTGTGTGATGTTGAACCCAAACAAAATTGACATCCTTTTTTTTCCCACAAATAGAGCTTTCTTTTGGTGGTATTTGATCATCTCTGAGGTCTTTATTTTTTGCGATATAAACAAAAAAAGAGCGACAATTTTGAAAAAAACACAATATTTTGAACTTTTTGCTATAATAAATATCTCCATTTTTTAAAAAAAAAAGCTATTTTTTTCCTCAGTTTAGGCCGATATGTATTCTTCTACATATTTTTGGTAATAAAACTTTCAATAAGCGTATATTGATTGGTTTGCGCAAAAGTTGTAGCATCTACAAAATAGAGGAAAGATTTATGGCATTTTTATTATTATTTTTTTTTCTTGCTAGTAATGGCGGTGATCAGCGATTTTTATCAGGACTGTGACATTATGGTGGACAGGTCGGACACTTTTGACACATTTTTGGGACCATTGGTATTTATACAGTGATCAGTGCTATAAAACTGCACTGATTACTGTGTAAATTTCACTGGCAGGAAAGGGGTTAACACTAGGGGGCGATCAAGAGGTTAACTGTGTTCCCTAGGGAGTGATTCTAACTGTGGGGGGAGAGGACTGACTGGGTGAAGAGACTGATCGTTGTTCATACTTAGTATGACAACAGATCCCTCTCCTCACCCCTGACAGCACGGAGATCTGTCTGTTTACATTAACAGATCTCCGTTCTGTCTCTGTGTGGAGCGATCACGGGTGCCTGGCGGTCATCGCGACTGAAGGGCTCGCGCATTAGCTCCGGCATCGCACCTAGTGGTCAAAAGGCTTACGTACAGTTACGTCGGTTCATCCAAGGGAGCCAACCTGCCGCAGTACAACTGTGGCGGCTGGTCGGAAAGGGGTTAAAAAGGGATCAAAGTCTTTATCAAGTAACTTTAGACCTGTTAGTTTAACTTCTATAGTTGGGAAGATACTGGAGAGTTTAACCCATTCGCTGCCAGGACCTGCAACACTGCCCCCAGGTGGCCAATTACAATCCGCTGATCAGAGTTATCAACCCTAAATGTGACTGCCCCCCCTCCATGCCGCCGCTTCCCTGTCCCCAGCCTCTCCACCGTGCGCCGCTTGCTTCCACCTAAAACTACTCCCCCACTCTCCTTTTCTATCTGCTTCACCCCCTTCTTAACCCCCAGAACTTAGTACCCCTCCACCCGATCCGACCACCCCCCGCTAATTCGATCCCCCGCAGCTACCATCATAAGCTGGCATCCCTCCTATGCTGCTCCCGCCAGCTTCAGGTGCTGCATGGGGCTTGGGGGGGTCCAAATGTGTCCCCCTATCACTCAGATCACCCCCCATACCAGCCCCCGCACCCCAGATCCATCCATGCTGGGAGTAGCATCCCTCCTTCCCTCAGCCTGCAGCTTCTTCTCCGGCACTTTGACAGGCACTTTGATCGTGGCGGGTGGAGCGGTGCGGGTGAAGTTTGGGCTTGGTAAACATGTCTTTACCACCCCCCTTTGTGCAGCACCCTGGGTGCAGGCACCGATCACTATGATCGCTCGTAAACGTCCACTGACAGCTGATAATAGTAACCGCGATTGTAACTATGTATCAGTATCTGTCAGTTTATGAATGAGGAATCTCTATACATATCTCTTATTCATTCAAGTAAAGTGTCACCCCTCTCTCATTTGCACTCTCCTTCCCCCCCCTCCCCTTTTTCTGCACCAATTGCCATCACTCTCTATCCTATCTTGGCTATCACACATCCATCTTTAATGTCACTCAATTGGTAGTACAGATCTTTCAAACACTTATTTATTCATCATCCACACTATCACCTTTATTTGGAGTTTACTGGGTCTACTACTTATTTATTACTTGACCATTGTTATTTGCTAAATACCATTGCAAATCATACACATACTTATTATAATATTTTGTTCCCAGATATGCTTGCTTCTACCACAAAACACTCTTGCTCTATGGACATACTCTATTCTATCTTGCCCTCTCTTACCCAATGTTGCATCTATATTCATGCCGCCTCGGCTCCCGTGGAGAGATTATGTTTCTGGCCCGCCCTACGCCCACCGCTGTGCACTGCGCACGCTGTCCGAGTTGGTGAGTACCTTTGGTCAAACCATCTGCATATATGAAAAGTTCATCCATTTTTATATATTTTTTACTTATTTATATGGACAATGTGGTTTACTATATTTCTATATATACCTATAGGGATTTTGGTTACATCAGCTCCTGATGAGTGGGGAAACACCCACGAAACGCGTCGAGCTTCATTTTTTTGATGCCCCAGCCACATCCTATATGGAATCATTCTCATTTTGACCATCTGCTCTTTCCAACTATACGAATCTTTCCTATTTAGTAAATGTACATATACCATGTGGATGCACCTATCGGTACCAGGCATGTACCTGATTAATACTATGTTACTCTATTTCCAACTCCAAACCATATGCTGTTATATGTGTATATATCTTTTACCATGTCTATGTTATGTGCATATTTCCTATACATATGAAATGAAAACATTTTTTACTGTATATTAGATGAATACTCTCTTATTGATTGTTACCTATTATAACCAATAAAACATTTCATAATACAATTTAAACATGGTACTTTTTATCTCCACCACCCAAGGGCTTCATTTAAAGTCCCAAACTCCCTCTTCATATATACCAATTATCGGGATGGAGGCACTTAATTGTGTCTCATTTAAAGTCCCAAAACCCCCCTCAATTTCTATACATATCTCTTATTCATTCAAGTAAAGTGCTGCAGAGAAAAGGACTATCTTTAGTCCTTTTCTCTGTCTTAAAAAAAGAGATATGGGGGTCTGTTTAGACCTCTGATATCTCACCAAAGACCACCCCAAAAAAAAAATGCAACAAAAAAATATAAAAAAAATATAACTGTAAAAAAATTTAAATAGTAAAAAAAAACAAAAAAAACCTAGTAAGACCCAATGACTTTTTTGGGGGACGTCAACCCCTCCAGGTCCGCCCGCACTCACCCCTCCACGGCTTCCTCAGGAGAAGCTGGAAGACAATAGTGAATATTAATTTGCTATTGTCACAAGTGGGTGGGTTTGGGGCGCAATGCTCTGCATCCCGAGCCCAACCTTTTTCAAGCCAATTAGAGCCTCAGGATCTAATCATGTGGCTTGGAAAAAAAGCCACATGAGTGTCCGGCACCCTGCAGGGGAGCGGCGTCCCTGTGCCCCTAATGGACCAGCCGCACCTGTTAAAACCCCTTTTACATGGAGCGCAGATCCGCCTGCTCAGCGGGAGATCTCTCTGCTGATCCCGTTGAGCAGGCAGATGACAGGTCTGCGCCCTTTCCGCTGATGCAGAGCGGACACGGAAACAGCCCGCTCTTCTCTATGGGGCGCTCAGATGGAAACAGAACGCCTGTCCATTCCTATCAGATACCATCCGATCTGTTGGATGGATGGGGAAAGGGATCCCCATCCCTCTGTTTTTAGTGGACTGGACTAGATCGGATGCAGGCGGGTGTCAACGGACACGTGTCCATTTACATCAGCCTCTCCATAAAGAACAATGGGTGGTCCGATTGGGCCCGCCTGAAAAACGGACAGGCAGACCCGATCGGTCTGCTTGTGTGAAAGAGGTCTAAGGCCTTGTTCACACAGGGCATACACAGCGTACCTTTACAGGGATGCACAGGTGTTCTGTGCATCTCTGTGCAGGCAGTCCCATTGATGTAATTTGGGATGTAGCACCTGCACAAACAGACCCATTGCTCCCATTTTTACATCACTGTCACACTGTCTGCGTTCGGGGTCATATACCCACACCCACACCGATGTCAGATTAGGAAAAGCAGCTATGCATGTGCAGGCGTTGCATCCCAATTGACATAAATGGGACTGCCTGTACGGGGATGCACAGAACACCTGTGCATCCCTGTTCGGGTAAACATGCGCCTCCATGGGCATACACTTTAGTATGCCACATGTGAACAATGCTTTAGTAGTAATTTAGCAGGAATTTTGTAAGTTGTGTTTATGTGCACTATTAATGATTTTAGTGTATTTTTAGTGAAAATAGTGATATGATGAACATTTGCGCAATTATTGCGGGGCCCAAAAAATCAGTAGCGCTTTTTTTTATTTTACAGGTCATGTGCTTTTAGAAAATGTCTAGTTTGAGGGGTATTTTTAAATTCTGAAAGCTGTAAGTGAAAAATGGTAACCTCCAGGTTTTTTTTAATAAATTGTTGTTATTTACAGTTTTGCGTACCTTCAGTTTTTACCATTTCACAAAAAGGTGCAATTTAAAATTTACAAATATTTGTTATTTATTAACTCAATATAGTTTTAACTTTTATATTTACTAGGAATTTAGCAGGAATTTTGTACATTTTGCCATGTATGAATCCACTATTAATGATTTTAGTGTATTTTAAGTGAAAATATTGATTTGATAAACATTTACGCAAATATCACACTGTCTTAAAAACCATTAGCTCCTTTTTTTTTCTAATGGCCACATGCTTTCAGAAAATATATGTTTTGGGGGGTCTTTTACAAATTCTGAAAGCTGTAAGTGAAAAGGGAAAACCTCCAGATTTTCTAAGAAACGTTTCCATACGTCCGATTTTCACTATTTCTCAAAAAGGCGCAATTTCAAATTTCCAAATATTTGTTATGTATTAACTCCATACAGGTTAAGCTTTTATATTTAGTTGGAATTTAGCAGGGTTTTTGTAAAATTAGCTGTGTTTTTATCTGCTAATAATGGTTTTAGTGTATTTTTAGCAAATATATTGGTTTGATAAACATTTGCGCAAATACCGTGGGGTCTAAAAAATCAGTAGCACCTTCTTTTTATTCTAGAAGTCATATGCTTTCATAAAATATATGGTTTTGGGGGTCTTTCACAAATTCTGAAAGCTGTAAGGGAAAAATGAAAATCTTCAGATTTTTTGTGAAATTTGGATATTTACATTTTTGCATATGTTCAATTTTCACCATTTTGCAAAAAGGCGCAATGTAAAAATGTAAATTTTTTGTTATTTATCAACTCCATACAGGTTAAGGTTTTATATTTAGTAGAGGTTTAGCAGGAATTTTGGAAAATTAGCTGTGTTTTAATCTGCTAATAATGGTTGTAATGTATTTTTTGCAATATATTGGTTTGATAAACATTTGCGCAAATACCGTGGGGTCTAAAAAATCAGTAGCACCTTCTTTTTATTCCAGAGGTCATATGCTTTCAGAAAATGTGAGGTTTGGGGGGGTCTTCCACAAATTCTGAAAGCGTTTGCGTAGTCCGATTTTCACTATTTCTTAAAAAGGCGCAATTTCAAATTTACAAATATTTGTTATGTATTAACTCCATACAGGTTAAGCTTTTATATTTAGTTTTTAGAATTTAGCAGGATTTTTGTAAAATTAGCTGTGTTTTTATCTGCTAATAATGGTTTTAATGTATTTTTAGCAAAAATATTGCTTTAATAAACATTTGCGCAAATACTGCGGGGTCTAAAAAATCAGTAGCACCTTCTTTTTATTCTAGAGGTCATATGCTTTCAGAAAATATATGGTTTTGGGGGTCTTTCACAAATTCTGAAAGCTGTAAGGGAAAAATGAAACTCTTCAGATTTTTTGTGAAATTTGGATATTTACATTTTTGCGTACGTTCGATTTTCACCATTTTGCAAAAAGGCGCAATCTAAAAATGTAAATTTTTTGTTATTTATCAACTCCATACATAGTTACATATAGTTACATAGCTACATAGTACCCTGTTTCCCCGAAAATAAGACCTAGCGGGATTGTCGGTGATGGCTGCAATATAAGCCCTACCCGCCAAATAAGCCCTACCCTGTTTCCCCGAAAATAAGCCCTACCCTGAAAATAAGACCTACAATGACTTTAACTAGGGCTTATTTGGGGGTTAGGGCTTATATTGCAGCTATCACCGACAATCATGCTAGGTCTGAGGACTGAGGAGAAGAATAACTTCAATACCTTCACCATCTCCCCATCCTTTGTAACCAGATGTCCTTCCTCATTCTTTATGGGGCCAATATGGTCTGTCCTCCCTTTTTTACTGTTTACTTACTTAAAGAATTTCTTGGGATTTTTTTTGCTCTCCTCCGCTATGTGTCTTTCATGTTCTATCTTAGCCGTCCTTATTGCACCCGTACATTTCTTGTTGCATTCTTTATAAAGTCTGAATGCTGATGATAATCCCTCAACCTTATATTTTTTGAAGGCTTTCTCCTTTGCTTTTATTAGCATTTTTACATTGGAGTTAAGCCATCCAGGACTTTTGTTCTTTTTTTTTAAATTTATTACCCAGGTTAAGCTTTATTATACAGGTTAAGCTTTTATATTTAGTAGGAATTTTAAAAAAAATTGCTGTGTGTTTATCTGCTAATCGTGATTTTAGTGGATTTTTAGTAAAAATATTGTTTTGATAAACATTTGCTCAAATATAGTTGGACCTTAGAAATAATTTCACCTTTTTACTCTATTGGTCATGTGCTTTCAGTAAATTTATGGTTTGAGGGGTCTTTTACAAACTCTGAAAGCTATAAGTGAAAAATAAAAGAGCAAAGGAAAAATTGCAAAAATGGTCTGCCCACCTGAGTGTACAAAATAAAGCACACAGCCTGGCAGTGAAAGGGTCAATAAAAGACCACATAGGTGAGTTTTTGCTGGCAAAAATATTTTAAGCAACAGACAGCATGGATTCATGAAAGAGAGAAGTTATCAAACAAACCTGATTTCTTTTTATGAGGAGGTAATTAAAACCTTGGACAGAGGGGTGGCTGTGGACGTTGTATACTTGGGTTTTGCAAAAGCGTTTGACACAGTTCCCCACACATGGCTCATGTATAAGGTAGGTCTAAGGTAGCAAGTCTACAGGCTTGGAAAGATCAATTTAAAAGACAGAATTCAGAGAGTAGTGGTTAATGACTCTTACTCTGAATGGTCTAAGGCTATCGGTGGTGTACCCCAAGGTTAAGAGCTGGGACCCTATGTATGCATCATACATACTAGAGGGGTACAACTGGGGGAATCAATGGTGGAGAAGGATCTGGGGCTTTTGGTAGATCATAAGCTCAATAATAGCATGCAATGCCAAGCTGCAAACTCCAGAGAGAGAGATATCATTTTGTACCAGTACAAATCATTAGTAAGACCTCATCTGGAATATGCAGTTCAGTTTTGGGCACCACTTCTCAAAAAGGATATGGGGGAACTGGAGAAAGTGCAGAGAAGGGCAACCAAACTGATAAAAGGCATGGAGGAGCTAAACTATGAAGAAAGATTACAGGAACTGAATCTATTCCCTCTTGAGAAGAAGAGATTAAGGGGGGATATGATCAACATGTACAAACACATAAGTGGTCCATATAGTGAACTAGGTGTTGAGTTATTCACTTTAAAGTCATCACAGAGGACAAGGGGGCATTCTTTACGTCTAGAGGAAAAAAGATTTCATCTCCAAATATGGAAAGGTTCCTTCACAGTAATAGCTGTGAAAATGTGGAATAGACTCCCTCCAGAGTTGGTCCTGGCAAGCTCAGTAGATTGCTTTAAAATAGGCCTGTATTCTTTCCTAAATGTACATAATATAACTGGGTACTAACATTTATAGGTAAAGTTTATCCAGGGAAAATCCCATTGCCTCTCGGGGAGCTGCCATCTAGATAAAGGAAGGCCCATAGACTTGGTGTATCTGGACTTTACAAAAGCATTTGACACAGTTCCCCATAAACTTTTACTGTACAAAGTAAGGTCCGTTGGCATGGACCATAGAGTGAGTACATGGATTGAAAACTGGCTACAAGGGCGAGTTCAGAGGGTAGTGATAAATGGGGAATACTCAGAATGGTCAGGGGTGGGAAGTGGAATCCCCCAGGGTTCTGTGCTGGGACCAATCCTGTTTAATTTGTCATAAACGACCTGGAGGATGGGGTAAACAGCTCAACCTCTGTATTTGCGGATGACACTAAGCTAAGCAGGGCAATAACAGGATGTGGAAACCTTACAAGAAGATCTGAACAAATTAATGGGGTGGGCATCTACATGGCAAATGAGGTTTAATGTAGAAAAATGTAAAATAATGCATATGGGTGGCAAAAATTCGAATGCAATCTACTCACTAGGGGTGAACCTCTGGGGGAATCTAGAATGGAAAAGGACCTGGGGGTCCTAGTAGATGATAACCTCAGCAGTAGCATGCAATGCCAAGCTGCTGCTAACAAAGCAAACAGAATATTGCCATGCTTTAAAAAGGGGATTAACTCCAGGGATAAAATGATAATCCATCTCTCTCTACAAGACTCTGTGGACACCTGGAGTATGCTGTCCAATTCTGGGCACCAGTCCTCAGGAAAGATGTACTGGAAATGGAGCGAGTACAAAGAAGGGCAACAAAGCTAATAAAGGGTCTGGAGGATATTAGTTATGAAGAAAGGTTACAGGCACTGAACTTATTCTCTCCGGAGAAGAGATGCTTAAGAGGGGATATGATTTAAATTTACAAATACCGTACTGGCGATACCACAATAGGGATAAAACATTTTTTACGGAAGGGAGTTTAATAAGACATGTGGGGCTCACTAATATTAGAAGAAAATTGGTTTAACCTTAAACTGCATACAGGGTTCTGTAAGAGCGGCAAGGATGTGAAATTCCCTTCCACAGGCGGTGGTTTCAGCGGGGGGCATCGATAGTTTCAAAAAACTATTAGATAAGCACCTGAACGACCACAATATACAGGGATATACAATGTAATACTGACCTATAATCAAACACATAGGTTGGACTTGATGGACTTGTTTCTTTTTTCAACCTCACCTACAATGTACAGTGGGGCAAAAAAGTATTTAGTCAGCCATCAATTGTGCAAGTTCTCCCACTTAAAAAGATGAGAGAGGCCTATAATTGTCATCATAGGTATACCTCAACTATGAGAGACAAAATGTGGAAACAAACCCAGACAATCACATTGTCTGATTTTTAAAAGAATTTATTTGCGAATTATGGTGGAAAATAAGTATTTGGTCACCTACAAACAAGCAAGATTTCTGGCTCTCACATACCTGTATCTTCTTCTTTAAGAGGCTCCTCTGTCTTCCACTCATTACCTGTAATAATGGCACCTGTTTGAACTTGTTATCAGTATAAAAGACACCTTATTTGTATAAAAGAATAAAAGAATTAAAAGTATAAAAGAATAAATATGCAAATTATGGTGGAAAATAAGTATTTGGTCAATATCAAAAGTTCATCTCAATACTTTGTTATATATCCTTTGTTGGCAATGACAGAGGTCAAACGTTTTCTGTAAGTCTTCACAAGGTTGTCATACACTGTTACTGTTATGTTGGCCCATTCCTCCATGCAGATCTCCTCTAGAGCAGTGATGTTTTGGGGCTGATGGGAGGAGGTTTGCACTCAAAATCTCACGATACATGGCCCCATTCATTCTTTCATATACATGGATCAATCGTCCTGTTCCTTTTGCAGAGAAACAGCCCCAAAGCATGATGTTGCCACCCCCATGTTTCACAGTAGGTATGGTGTTTTTTGGTTGCAACACAGCATTCTCTCTCCTCCAAACACGACGAGTTGTGTTTCTACCAAGCAGTTCTACTTTGGTTTCATCAGACCATATGGCATTCTCCCAATGCTCTTCTGGATCATCCAAATGCTCTCTAGCAAACCTCAGACAGGCCCGGACATGTACTGGCTTAAGCAGGGGGACACATCTGGCACTGCAGGATCTGAGTCCCTGGCGGTGTAGTGTTTTACTGATGGTAGCCTTTGTTACGTTGGTCCCAGCTCTCTGCAGGCCATTCACTAGGTCCCCCTGTGTGAGGAGCCTCTTAAAGAAGAAGATACAGGTATGTGAGAGCCAGAAATCTTGCTTGTTTGTAGGTGACCAAATACTTATTTTCCACCATAATTCGCAAATAAATTCTTTTAAAAATCAGACAATGTGATTGTCTGGGTTTGTTTCCACATTTTGTCTCTCATAGTTGAGGTATACCTATGATGACAATTATAGGCCTCTCTCATCTTTTTAAGTGGGAGAACTTGCACAACTGGTGGCTGACTAAATACTTTTTTGCCCCACTGTAACTATGATCAGGAAGGATTTTTTTCCCCTGCTGTAGCAAATTGGAGCATGCTTTAATGGGGTTTTTCACATTTCTCTGGATCAACTGTAGGTGAAGGATTGTGTATATGGGATTGTATGTTTTATTTATTTTTTGTTGAACTAGATGGACTTGTGTCTTTTTTCAACCTGACTAACTATGTAACTATGTAACTATCCACTAGCAACTCAAATCAATTACCTGTTCTGAATTCTACCTATTACAGGAAGGTCTACACATGGGTTCAGAATTAAGGACTCTTAAAGTGGTTGTGTCAAGTTAAACCACTTGATGGATCATTTAACAAAAGTGGTTTTGAAAATTTGACATCCAAGAAAGGAGTTTTTCTGAAGTGGGATCTCACCTTGTCACTAGATTTCCTTTTAAAGCCTCCTTTTCAAAACCCCAAACGGTGTCCACAATTGGACTTGTAATAATTTTTTTTCTGCTGGCTGTTACCTAGCTGAGAAGGATATCAGAGATTTAACCCTTGAGGAGCCTTTTATTTATTCATTTATTTTTACTAGACGGAATGGTGCTATATGCAGTGCAGGAATTGCTTCTGAAGGTTACATATTTCTTTTACCCAAATCAAGAGTGAGTGCTACCAGTTTTTTTAAGGGACCTGAAAGCCCCAGCTTCACAATCTCAATGTGTCTAGGTCTCAAAGTTCAAGTGGCTGTGTCAAGTTAAATCACTTGATGGATCATTTGACAAAAGTGGTTTTGAAAATTTGACATCCAAGAAAGGAGGTTTTCTGAAGTGGGATCTCAACTTGTCACAAGATTTCATTTTAAGCCTCCTTTTCAAAACTCCAATCGATGTCCACAATTGGACTTGTAATACTTTTTTCCTGCTGGCTGTTACCTAGCTGAGACGGGTATCAGGGATTCAACCCTTGAGGAGCCTTTCATTTATTTATTTATTTTTACCAGACAGGATGGTGCTATATGCAGTGCAGGAATTGCTTCTGAAGGTTACATATTCCCTTTACCCAAATCAAGAGTGAGTGCTACCAGCTTTTTGAAGGGACCTGAAAGACCTCAGCTTCACAATCTCAATGTGTCTAGGTCTCTGTCAGCCTACCTTGCAGCACCAAAATCATTAAGGTCCTCTAAGAGGCTATTCCTCATCCCAGAAGCTTTACCTTAAATCATTTCATCTTGGCTTCTTAAAATCATATAAGACTATATAGGACTAGTGGACAGGACCCTCCAGAGGCCATAAAGGTGTACTCGACTAGGAGCATCTCTTCTTCTTTAGGCAGCAAGACCACTACTAGGTCATCTTATCATATCTTTTTTAGCCACCTACCAAGTGGATCTTGGTATGCTGACTATCGTGGATTTCAGGAGAAACTCTATCTTCCTCTTTGCTCAGCACCCTTCCATGGCATTAAACAAACCTCTTTTGTCTGTTCTTTAGCTATTTACAAGAATGACGGGGGGCTGGGTATCTATACATTTATAATTATTAGTCCTGTGAGTTGGAGAGGCAGAACTAGCAACCATAATTATGCTGTCATGGATGGGGAGCTGACACAGCATAGTATTTCAAGGTCTGTGGTGATTTTTCTTAGTTTTGAAAGGTAAAACCAAATAAGGATTTTGTGTGTGTAGGCTTAGAAGGTTTACAAAATATACAGAATATAACAGAATAAAAAGAAAGAACTTTAGTTGGTCAGTATGAGACAAATGCTTTGAAACGTGTCTTGAAAAATAACATGTGTCTACTTTGGAATTTAGAATCGGGGGGGGGGGGAGTTTTTCATCAGAGTGATGATTCCTTTATGGTTTTATGGGATTAGGATCTCCTGTAGTGTAGTTTTTAGAAAGAAATTTAATCTAGGAAGAAAAAGAAAGAAATCGAACTCCTGCAAATAGATAACATCAGGAGGGGGTTTGTAGCAATCAATGAAAGCTTCTCTTCTTTTGTGATATCACATTGCACATGGTCAGTCTTAGATGTTTGTAGACCCTAACAATGAACTTCTTTTATTTGAAAAAAAAAAGTTTTTTTTTTTTTTTTTTAAATAACTATACTGAAGAAAAAAGAATATGTTGCAGCTTACCAATCCGTATATTTGATGGTGGCTTTAGTTTTAATTTTTCAGGCTAAGAACACTTTCAACAAGTACAAAAATACATGTACATTTTGCTAAAAATGCATTGTCCTTGCCACTACCTGTGAAGACAAAATAAATCTTACCTTTCTTTTCTAAACTAACAATGCCTTCAGCCATCATTTAACTAATTAAGATAAACAAAAGCAGACATGGTTGAAGTTCAGCCTGGGTGATAACTATGGCTACCTCCATAGATGCAGTGGAGGAGAGAGCATATCTACCCAGGAACAGTAAAGCCAGGTATGCACTGTTAAGCCCCGTACACACAGCCCGAATGTCGGGCGGCATCATCTGGTTCAATAGATATTGGCCGACATTTGGTCCGTATGTATTGCAGCCATTGAGCCAGCTTCTGTCAAAGGGGCATGACTGTAAAAGGTCTGCTGACAGGCTCCCGATCAGTGGCTGAGAGCTCTGACCAAAGTGTTGGCTCGGCTGGGGGCCGTCCCATTGGATTGTTAGTACAGCGGCTCAGACTTAAGCTGTGAGTTTGTTTTTGTTCAGCCCGCTGGATTGAGCGAACGAAAAAAAAAAAAAAACTAGCAGTGTGTACTAGGCTTTAGTTTTTGTTCAGTTGTGGGCTGAAAAAAGTGATGTGGATGCAGGAACCCCCAGGACACTTTAATCACTGTATTCTAATAGTGGCAACCCCACTGTCGGAATACATTGATCAGAGCTGTGGTTGTTTGGCTGCAAAACGCTGATTGAATGAGGTTTTCCAGTAGTCCCCTTCATCAGAAGCCAATCTAACCATTGGCTTCTGTCTAAAAGGGAGGGCTACACACAGATCGAAATTCGGCTGGTCCCTACTGAACCAGCTGAATTTTGATTTGGGTATACCCAGATTTAGTGTGTTGTTCACAGGAAATCCAGGTTAGAACAATACTGGAAAAAAGCTTGAACAATATAAAGTAATGCAGCCACCACATCTAAGAACTGGGAGGCTGCAATGTATGAAATTGTTGTTTTGGGGTTGAGATTAACATTAACTTCTTGTATACTCTGCCTCAGCTAACTGTTATCAGATAGCATTGCTCCCATCTCCCACTGTGGACTACTGTGGACTACAGATCACCTCATCTATATGTTATGGGTAGGATAAGAGGGGTAGGTGTTCTGTGGTCCCAGAACACTTTCTGTCCTGGGGTGACAATGGTGCTCACAATGGTAGTACAGTGAGTAAGTGGCAGGATGACCAGGTTAAAATAAAGGATAAAAAAGCCACCACACAAGGCATGCTAAGCTGCTCTTACAAGTGTAATACATGTTAAGTTAACTGGGCGGGGGGGGGATTTGTTTGTAATATGACTGGCATGATAACATTACCCTTGGCGTCTGCATCAAAAATGAAAAATCGGAAAGGAATGAAGATCTTCATTAGTGTAGTAACTCCTCTATGTTTTTTTTTTTTTTTTACAGCACTGTGGAGATTAAAAATCTCCTCAAGTCCTTAGGAAGAAATTGATAAAATGCAACTCCTGCACACAGGTAATGTTAGAAGGGTGTTTGCAGTAATCAGTGATAGCTTCTCTTCCTACTTTCAATAAAAATGTATCTTCTTAAGCAAACTTAAAGTGTTACTAAACCTACAACAGTAAAATCAGTCTGTATATGCAGCATAGCATGCTTGTTATACTCACGGTGGAACTTAAGGGGTTAATCCTCTGCATTGTGTAAAAAAGCTGTATGCACAGATCCTCCCCCTCCTGCACTGTCTATCTGGGGAAGGCCAGCTAACACAGACACAGTAGCCGACCTGCACATGCTCAGTTGTGTCTTTTTTGCTGGAGAGAACATTTACTTGTTCTCAGAGATAGCCAGGTCACATGATATCGACATCACACATGTGGGCGTATATATAGGCTGCAGTAGAAATCTCACCCTTCCTGAACTCTCAGCACTGGAGAAATTGTGCAGTTTATCACGAAACCGTGGTATACAGATCATCCAAAAAGGTATATAGTGATATAGTGGCAGTATTTTAATGTAAAAAGAAAAATTATAAGCTGTGGGCACTGTGGGAGGATGAACTATTTTCATATTACTGGGTTTAGTAACACTTTAATACCATTATACATGGTGTGCAAATAATACTGTGTTACAACAACTCAATATAGACATGAAACTTAGGATCTTCAGAACAGTGTAGTACATAATTTAACACAACAAGGTTTTGTCAAAGTGGAAAGTAGAGTGTATTTTAGTGAGTACATATTCATACCTCCCAACGCATTTGGGACCAAATCTCTCTGTCCCTCTTTCTTCCTCAGTTGTCCCTCTTTTTGGTCTGATATAAGGATCTCTATAAAAAAATGTGTTATTTAAATATCAAAATTGTTTTGCACTGAACTTTTTATATAAGGTTTAAATTAGTCAATGCATTGCTTTGAAAAGATAAAATAAAGGAAAAGTAGTGTTAAATAAACCAATCATATTTTGCACATGAATTCTCATTGTCTGTGTTACTGAAAACACGGCAGGGTTGTGACGTTTGCCTATATTCTTTGTGCGCGTCCCTTTTTCCCATCTCTAGAAGTTGAGAGGTATGTATATTTTGACAGTGGCGGCTGGTGCTCAAAATTTTTTTTTGGGGGGGGGGGCGCAAACAAACTGAAAAATTTGGATAAAAAACCCCATCAATTGCAGCCTCACTGTACCATCAATCACAGCCACTGTGCCCATCAATTCCGGCCACTGTACCATCAAACACAGCCACTGTGCCATCAAACTCAGCCACTGTGCCCATCAATTACCGCCACTGTGCCCATCAAACGCAGCCACTGTGCCCATCAAATGCTGCCACTGTGCCATCAACTGCTGCCACTGTGCCCCATCAAATACAGCTACTGTGCCCATCTTATTCAGCCACTGTGCCTATCTTATGCAGCCACTGTGCCCATCTATTGCAGCCACTGTGCCCCATCAAATGCAGCCACTGTGCAGCATTGAATGCAGCCACCGTGCCCATCATATGCCGCCACTGTGACATCATATGCAGCAACTGTGCCCATCAAATGCAGCCACTGTGCCCATCAAATGTAGCCTCACTGTTCCCATCAAATGCAGCCTCACTGTGCCCATCAAATGCAGCCTCACTGTGCCCCATCAAATGCAGCCTCACTGTGCTTCATCAAATGCAGCCTCACTGTGCCCCATCAAATGCAGCCTCGCTGTGCCCCATCAAATTCAGCCTCACTGTGCCCCATCAAATGCAGCCTCACTGTGCCCCATCAAATGCAGCCTCACTGTGCCCCATCAAATGCAGCCACTGTGCAGCATTGAATGCAGCCACCGTGCCTATCATATGCAGACACTGAGATATCATATGCAACCACTGTGCCCATCAAATGTAGCCACTGTGCCCATGAAATGCAGCCTCAATGTGCCCATGAAATGCAGTCTCACTGTGCCCCATCAAATGCAGCCTCACTGTGCCCCATTAAATGCAGCCTCACTGTGCTCCATCAAATGCAGCCTCACTGTGCCCCATCAAATGCAGCCTCACTGTGCCCCATCAAATGCAGCCTCACTGTGCCCCATCAAATGCAGCCTCACTGTGCCCATCAAATGCAGCCTCACTGTGCCCCATCAAATGCAGCCTCACTGTGCCCCATCAAATGCAGCCTCACTGTGCCCCATCAAATCACTGTGCCCCATCAAATGCAGCCTCACTGTGCCCCATCAAATGCAGCCTCATTGTGCCCCATCAAATGCAGCCTCACTTAGCCCCATCAAATGCTCCCACTGTGCCCCATCAAACGCAGCCACTGTGCCATATCAAATGCTGCCAGTGTGCCCCACCGTCTGTACTTACCCTGTCTCGGTGGCGGTAGGACAGCTCCTCAATGTCTTCTCCTATCCTCTCTTCCCGTCCTCTGCTATGATTGGACACCTGATAGGCTTCCAATCACAGCGCCTGTCATTTCAGCCAATCAGGTTAAGGGGCCGGGCACCTGAATAGGGGGTGCAATGCATGAATCTAACTATTGGTGCTAGATGGGTGGCTGGAGAGAGGGGTGGTGCCCGTGCATCCTTATGGATGCACTGCCACTGTATTTTGAGCTAAAATTGCAGAGTTTACAGTTTTTATTATTTGTTTTGACTTTCACATTTTTACCTACCTACTTTATTTCTTTTTTTCCCTGTTAATTTAATAAATTAAGGGGTTTGTAGATTAGTTATTAGAGGCAGGGTAGATTAGCTACTACAAGGACTATGCTTAACTTCAGAAGAATTGTTGAGATAGGATATCAGTCACACAGGAAGTCCATTGTCAGAAGAAGAAGAAAAGCACAATGGCTGTGTAGCACTGCAAAGAAGGAAGCAGAACGTGCATATGTAATGAGCCTATGTGGCTGCCTCCATTTACATATAACTGCAAATTACAATGTAGCACCCTCTACTTAGGTAGGTACTAGAATTAGGATTTTTGTGAGAGCAGGTAAATTTAGGCAGGCCTAGCTGTGTGGTCTGTGATCTGTAGTCTGTGATCTGTGTGGGCTGGGAATGGCTCAGAGTAGGCTGGTGACTCACAGATAGCATCACTTCTCGGTTACCTCCCTCTGGCTTCTAGGGGATTCTAGAAGAGAGGAGGGGAAGAGAGGTGAAGCTGCCTGGGGAGTTCTAAGGAGCCCTGACCAATCCCCATTTAGGATTGGCAGGGGACAGGCCTCCTTAAATACCTAGAGTCAGCCCAGCTGAGGAGCCTGGGACTCAGGTGCAGGAAGGATCCTTTCAAGACCGCATGAAGGATCTGGACAGGAGGCACAGAGAGGAGTCAGAGAGGACAGCGGACAGAGGAAAACAGGAGCTAATGCTGCCGGGCATGTCTTCACTTCAGGAGGGAACCACTGGTGTGTGTGAATTTATGAGGGCTGGTGAGTGACATGTGCTATAGGGAGTACTGCAGAGGCATGCCAGAGATGACTGAGAGGCGACAATCAGAGCTGAGTGTGCGCCAGTGAGGATTGCAATGTCACAGGCAATGGAGTCGGGCAGCTGCACCCACGAGGGCTGGCGGGGCCTGAAGAGGGATTGCTGGGAGCAATAGTCCCCCAAAGGACAGCTAGCACTAAAGACTTTCTATTTTATTTTGCTACACAAAAAGGGACCTGCAGTCCCTGCCTACAAATGGCATTTCCTAAGGCCTGACTGAGTCAGTGTTGGGCCTAACCGTGTGCTAGCTGTGCCTGGAGTCTATTGTTGTGCAGGAGAGGAGTGACAGTCTGCAAGCAAGTGTTGTGCAGGAGGAGTTTGAAGAAATGTCGTGTACAAGGAGTCTACATAGTTCTGTCTCAAATTGACTGTTCTAAAATTCTACTGGGTATCCCATATATTCTCATACCTATCCAAGTTCAAATCCCTCAATAAAAATACAAAAACAAACATATGGATTGTTCATTGACTCAAGGTGATTGGGAAGTGAATGCCGGGCTGGGCAGGGTGACAGGTGGACCACAACTTTCAGCAGCCCTTACGGGGATACCGCTACAACAAATAGTAGCAATGTTTTGTTTTAAGTAGAATTGCATGTCAACCAGAATATTTACATTAAGATAATCCCATTTACACATGTATGTAAAGAAAAAATAAATAAAACATTGAAAAGAATGCATATTTCCTGTAAGGTAAGAATAGGTCCCAAATGGCTATATTATATATTCTTGGTCAACCATAAAACCCAAAAAATCCATAGGGCAGCATTATACTCTATATTGATATAGAAAAACACTTTGTACCTTCGTCTGCCAACCTGAGATGCATCTATAGTATATACAGAATGGAGGGTAGCTGTTCACATTATTTGGGGTAGAGTGTTTTCACCTTATTTATCTCTATGATGACCTTATCTGAGTAAAATTGAAGGCAGATTAAGTTGTTGCCTCTACAAAGGTTCTCAAAAATGTAGTATTTTGCTTGTCCAGCTATAACGTCAGTCAGAAAAAGAGGACATATCTGCATTTGGGACACAGTGACACTGCTAAGCTGACGTAGGTTCTAACCTTCCACTACTGTACCAAAGAGAATATTGCCATTGGACATTTACCTTTATTTACAGTCAGGTGAAACTATTGTGAGCAGAACAGAAAGAGGCAATCTTTCTAACAGAGCCCCAGAAAGCAGCTAAACTAAACAGGGATCCAATGTTATGACAATAGCCATAGAAGCCTACCCACCCGCAATGGGGCCTTGGGTGGGAAGAGGTCCCATTAGGGAGATTAATAAGAAAAACTAAACTGTGATGTGGTCAGTATGGAAAAGCTGAAGTCAGACTTCAGGATCGCAAGTTACAGAAATAGCAGTGTAGATGTATTGCCCTTTGAACTTCTACCACAGACTAAAATGAACCCTGTATGCCTAATGCAGTCAAAAAGCTTTAAAGAACAGTTGTGTTTCTACACAAGAGTTTAAAGAAGCTAGAATTTCAGAAAGTTTGTATTAGGCTTCTACAGTAAATGTGTACAAGACCATTCATAATTTTGTCATAATATAAAATATCCATATGCTTATTATTATTGCTACTACAACTACAACTTTACTCACTATGCTGACAGCACTCCATCTGCCTTTCCCAAATTTAGGAATAGTGTTAAGATCAACAACATGCACTGTAATGCCCTGTACACACAGTCGGATTTTCCGACGGAAAATGTTCGATGGGAGTTTGTTGTTGGAAATTCCGACCGTGTGTAGGCTCCATCGGACATTTTCCATCGGAATTTCCGTCACACAAAATTTGAGATCTGAATCTCAAATTTTCCGACAACAAAATCCATTGTTGTAAATTCCGATCGTGTGTACACAATTCCGACGCACAAAGTTCCACGCATGCTCGGAATCAAGCAGAAGAGCCGCACTGACTACTGAACTTAATTTTTCTCGGCTCGTCGTACGAGTTGTATGTCACCGCGTTCTTGACGTTCGGAATTTCCGACAAGATTTGTGTGACTGTGTGTATGCAAGACAAGTTTGAGCCAACATCCGTCGGAAAAAATCCATGGATTTTGTTGTCGGAATGTCCAATCCTGTGTATGCGGCATAACAGTTGACACACTGACAGTTGCTACAGAGAGAGCTCTCTTGGGGTCAAAATTTGCTATGGCGCTCCATGATTAATAGTTATGCCCTTGCAGGGATCCTAACCCTTCCCCAACTCTAATTAAAACAACAAAAAAAAATACATTTTGGCTAAACATACAATTTAAATGAGGGGAAAACACATTTCTAGGTTATGACTTAACCGTACAACCCACCCTGTAGGGGGAGAGTGAGGGTCTCCCATACTAAAGGTATAGATGGGACTTAGAGGAGTGGAGTTGGCCTGCAATAAGCTGAGAATGTGGCAGAGGAGCTTTGTGCTTTCCCCTTTGGGAAGAAGCATGGCTGTGACCCTTGAATGAGGACTAATGCCTTGTTTCCACTGAGCGGATCGGTTCGGGTCGGTACAGTTTGAATGGCCTAGAATGGTCCGGTCTATACTGGTGAGCGTTTCCACTGCAAGTGGGACCACAAGGGGCCATACAGGGTTTAGAAAAAATGCCTCAGCATAGCACAGCAGAGGGTTTTCTGTCAGCCAATCAGTGGAATGTATCGTAGCTCCGCCCTAACCGAACCGTTCCATTTTCTATGGCCCCACATCTGAAGCAGGACCCTGAATGGAACGGTTCGGTTCGGTTGTATGGGCCGCTTTCAGAATGGAAACACCCAAAATAGCGTACCGTACCGAACAAAACCGAACCGCTGAGTGGAAACAAGGCATAAGTGAGAACATGTTACAGAATTGTGAGTACTGCAATTCTCCCTCCTTCCATCTTGCTGGACATTGTTGAAGGTTTATCTTGTTATGTGACTGTTCATCATCCAAATGGACTGTGTGTAACCATTTACTAAATGTATGGAACTGCACTATTCCCAATTTACTTTTTTTCCAGTAAAAAGCATAACAGGCAACAAGCAGCTGTTACATAGTTACATAGTTAGTCAGGTTGAAAATAGACACAAGTCCATCTAGTTCAACCAAAAAAAAAAAAGTGTATATCATACAATCCCATATACACAATCCTTCACCCACAGTTGATCCATAGGAAGGCAAAAAATCCCAGCAAAGCATGATCCAATTTGCTACAGCAGGGGAAAAAACCTTCCTGATCCCCCGGAAGGCAATCAGATTTTCCCTGGATCAACTTTACCTATAAATGTTAGTATCAAGTTATAATATATACATTTAGGAAAGAATCCAGGCCTTTTTAAAGCAATCTACTGAGCTGGCCAGAACCACCTCTGAAGGTATTCCACATTTTCACAGCTTTTACTGTGAAGAAACCTTTCCATATTTGGAGATGAAATCTCTTTTCCTCCAGCCGTAAAGAGTGCCCCCTTTTCCTCTGTGATGACCTTAAAGTGAATAACTCACCACCAAGTTCATTTTATGAACCACTTATGTATTTGTACATGTTGATCATATCCAGCCTTCATCTCCACTTCACAAGAGAGAGTAAAATCAGTTCCTCTAATCTTTCCTCACAGCTGAGATCCTCCATGACTCTTATTAGTTTGGTTGCCCTTCTCTGCACTTTCTCCAGTTCCCCAATATCCTTTTTGAAAACTGGTGCCCAAAACTGAACTGCATATTTCAGATTAGGCGGTGTGTGGTGTGATGAAGGATTATGAGAGTAGAAATGTCAATCGGTATAAACAGCCAATACCTGGGGAATAGAGTAACCATGAGCTGGAAGTGGTTAGGGAAAGGAGTCACCCTCCTGGTGGTGTAAGAGAGCCCCCTCATGGGTGTTCCATTGCCCATGTGCCATGGGCTCCAAACATTCGGTTGGACTTCTCCTAAAGTCCTAATCTGAACCACAAATAATTGCAGGGCCCTAAGTGAGAGGTGCCCTGGGCATATAGGGGTTGTTATGGACCAGAATCAGGATAATGAGGTGAGCCAATCTCACACCAGCATATATGCACATATTGGCAGACAAGTTGGTTTGTGTGGGTTTGGGTGGCTACAAAGCAAGGAATATGCCCTACGTAGCTCTGTCTAATGGTAGAGCCCCAGCTACAGAGTATGGCTATATAAAGTAACGATGGGATATCTACAAATTTAAGCCGAACAATTTTTAAGTAGACACAGCAGCTGTTTTTGTGGATGTAATGCAACGGTCCTGCAGACTGTCTGTGTATCTGTCTGGTCATACCCCCCGATACAGAGATACAAGAACTACTCTGACATGAACTACTAGAGTGCTCAACAGCACCCTGGTATTTCATTAAGAACTGCAAGCCGACAGCTGCAAATGTTGACAGTACTTGTAGTTTTCACATTCACAGAACACTGTGAATGAATAAATGAAATGGCTGGGTGGGCATTCATTCACAAGATCCCCCGCTCGCTGTCAAAACAGGGAGTCGAGGGGGTTGTGGAGGCTGGTGCATTTGTGACATGTTACGTCTTGAGGCTGGAATTACACTTATGCAAATTGAATGCAGGTTTCCCTGCATCCAATTCACATGACAGGAGAGTGTTACTGGCCAGTTCACACAGCTCCAGGGCAGTAGTGGAGCGCACAGCAGAAGGGTCCTGTGCATCTTTGGCTTAGTTTCAGATCCAAATTCAGGCAAAAATTCTGACCTAATTCGGACTTGAAATGGTGAAGGGGGACACACCGGACCTCCTGCTGTGCCCTGCGGCGCACATAGTGTGAACCCAGCCTTAACCACTTGAGGTCCGGGCCATAGCCGAATGACGACCACAGCACGGACCTCAGTTTCCGGGAGGCCCTCATAGGACATCCTCCCCTGTGTGCGCGCTGCGATCACCGAGTCATGGAGACTCGGATGATCACAGATCCGAGTAAGGGGCCGATCCGGCCCCTTACCATGTAATCAGCTGTCAGCCAATGACAGCTGATCACATGATGTAAGCAAAAGCTCGGTAATTGGTTTATTTTTCTCCTCACGCTGACAGCGTGAGGAGAAAAAAAAGTCGATCACCGGCTTGTGTTAAAGGGACATTGGTCCTGAAGAGAAAGGAGGCACATATGCCTCATCTGTGCCTGCCAGTGCCATCTGTCATTGCCACCTGCCAGTGCCCACAGTGCCCAGCAGTGCCACCTATGAATGCCCACAAGTGCCACCTATGAATGCCCACAAGTGTTACCTATCAATGCCCACCAGTGCCACCTATCAGTGCCACCTAGCAGTGCTGCCATCAGTGTAAGCAATCTGTGCCCATTATTGCCACCCATCAGTGCCCATCACTGCCACCCATCAGTGCCCATCACTGCCACCTATCGGTGCCCATCAGTGCCACCTCATCAGTGTACATCAATGAAGGAAAAAAATTACCTGTTTGCAAAATTTTATAACAAAATATAAAAAATATATATATATTTTTTTTTAATTCGGTCTTTTTCAATTTTTTTAACAAAAAATAAAAACCGCAGAGGTGATTAAATACCACCAAAAGAAAGCTCTATTTGTGGGAAAAAAATGATAAAAATTTCATCTGTGTACAGTGTTGGATGACCGCGCGATTGTCATTCAAAGTGCTACAGCGCTAAAAGCTGAAAAATGGTCTGGACAGGAGGAGGGTTTAAGTGCCCAGTAAGCAAGTGGTTAATGTGGATGTAACATGTTGCAAAAGGTGAGCTTATCCTTAAAAAACTAAGATTTCGGTGTTATTGTTATTGTCTGCCATTTTTTATTTTAACCATAATTCTACTTTAATGGTGTTTTTTTTTTAATTTGTTAGGTTTTTACATGAAAGTGAATTCTGTTTAATAAAATGTGTATTTCTTCAAAAATGTTTTTTCTTTTCCATATAAAAACATTTACTAAGATTTATTGTAAATCTTTTGATTCCTAACATTTTTGCTGTTTAGCATCTCAAATAGTTTTTTGTCTTGCAGAAGCAGACTGTTAAGTAGCTTACTTCATATTACTTATTTATGCTGTTTAGCAACAGATGAAAAGTGAATGAACATCAAGTGCTGTCAAGCTAAGGCTTTCTGCTATCAGATGTACTGTAAGTGGATTTCTAGGGCGAGCTAAGTCGAGCAGCAACTATTTTATCTTGATGGGCATAAAGAATGAGTGGTTATGTTCATGGACCTTTTTGAGTCAAGATTGGTCTGTCCATCTATCAAAAAAAAATGTAAAAAAAAGTATATCCCCAAAAGGCTTTGGAGGAAATATTGCCTGCAAACAGTTTCAGCTTTTTAAATTGTTTTGATTTTCAGGAATAAAAAGAAATGAAATATTAGCGACCTTAAATTTGCTCTGAATCGATCTGGGTTTCAATTTACTATGTGAAACAGAAAAAAGACAATTGAATCAATTTTCTTAAATCTATATGAGTTTTTATTCTTTTTAATTTTTTGTTTGTCTGAGTATAGATGTTTGTCCCAAGCATGTTTAAATCCACTTACTGTTTGACTGACTCACTGCATCTGCTGGAAGTCCATGCCAAGCATCAACTACTCTTTCAGAAAAATACAATTTGAGCTCCGGAAGATTTTACCCCCTTCATGACCAGGCCATTTTTTTATATTCAGCGCTGCGCTATTTTAACTGTTAATTGCGTGGTCATGCAACACTGTACCCAAACAAAGTTTTTTCACACAAATAGAGCTTTCTTTGGGTGGTATTTGATCACCATTAGGTTTTTAATTTTTTCAGATTTAAGCGAAAAAAGACCAAAAATTTTTAAAATAAAAAATCTTTTACTGTAATTTTTGCTATAAAACATATCCAATATGAAAAATCTAATGTATTAATACATTTTGGCTAAAATGTATTTTGCTAGATTTTTGATTAAAAAAAATCCCAACAAGTGTATGTTGTTTGGTTTGCGTGAAAGTTATAGCGCCTACAAACTATGGTATATATACTGTAATCTTTTTTTTGTACATTTTTTCGTTTAGTTTCGGTTCGTTGTCATTCGTAAAATACATAATTTTATTCGTTATGTTACGTTAATACGTTTACGGATAATTCGTTATTTCTGTAGAGTGTCGATATCTGTTATACTGAATCTCGAAATCATGTCAAATTCATTTGTTAAATGCGCTATAATTTTGTTTGTATGCGTTGAAATTCGACATTTATGTATGTATATATATTTGTGATAATGATTCATAGTTTGGAAAGTCGTTTGTTTTTTTGAATCTATTAACAAACACAATGACAATATCTCTTCTCCTCTGCTCAAATACAACACCCTTTCCACTCAGTTCTCAGTAATGCACTTTGCCAGTAATCCAACCTCCAGCACAAAATTAATTCGCTGATTGGACTGTAAGATTTACTTTGAGTTGACCTCTTGTTTCATTAGATCTTTAACAAATTACCGAATCATGTCGAATTCATTCCTTATATCCGCTATAATTTCTTTCGTATTAGTTGAAATTCGTTACTTTTTTATTCGGATGCATCTGAATGTCCAAAAGATGCAACATTCGGCCGAATTTCGATTAGTTGCGAAAAGTATTGCACAAGCCTACTACTAAGAGTAGTAATGAGCAACGACTTATAATGGGACTGTGATAGTGTGGTGAGCATTCTGACACTAACTGTTGCTGGGGGGACTGACTAACTGTCACTGACATCACCATTGAAACTAATACAGCG
The DNA here is from genome assembly GCA_037952925.1 of Lithobates clamitans. Classification (NCBI taxonomy): domain Eukaryota; kingdom Metazoa; phylum Chordata; class Amphibia; order Anura; family Ranidae; genus Lithobates; species Lithobates clamitans. Next base: position 3,502,343 of record JBBGZY010000833.1, on the reverse strand, counting down.
ATCAGAGGTAATACTATACACTGTCATTGTACTAATGACAGTGGGCAGGGCTGGGAAGGATTTAGATCTAGGGCGATCAAGGGGTTAAATGTGTGCCTAACTATGTGTAATGTGTATACAGTGTGCTGATTTTACTAAGAGATCTCTCAGTTTCTCATCCATGCTTTCCATAAATACCAACATGTACTGTGACATACTGAAGCAGAGCATGATCACCTCCCTTTGGTGACTGGGCCACAGGGCAGTATTCCAACATGATAGCGACCCCAAACCCACCTCTAAGATGACCACTGCCATGTTAAAGAAGCTGAGGGTAAAGGTGATGGACTGGCCAAGCATGTCTTCAGACCTAAACCCTATTGAGCATCTGTGGGGCATCCGCAGGTGGAAGGTGGAGGAGCGCAAGGTCTCTAACATCCACCAGCTCCATGATGTCATCATGCAGGAGTGGAAGACGACTCCAGTGGCAACCTGTGAAGCTCTGGTGAACTCCATGCCCAAGAGGTTTAAAGCCAGTGCTGGAAAATAATGGTGGTCACACAAAATATTGACACTTTGGGCCCAGTTTGGACATTTTCAGTTAGGGGTGTACTCACTTTTGTTGCCAGCGGTTTAGGCATTAATGACTGTGAGTTGAGTTATTTTGAGGGGACAGAAAATTTACACTGTTATATAAGCTGTACACTCACTACTTTACATTGTAGGAAAGTGTCATGTCTTCAGTGTTGTCACATGAAAAGATATAATAAAATATTTACAAAAATGTGAGGGGTGTACTCACTTTTGTGAGATACTGTTTGTATTTATTGTTAAGTATATTCCTCCCATTGTGTGCCTCCTAGGTGTGCATTTTCATTGTTAATTGAGTTCCCTCCAAAAACCTCTCTCCTGGTTGGGCCTGTGACACCAACACAGAACTCTGGGCTGTGACTGAACACAGCCGATCAACAGGTCCCAGCTGTGAATTATTGGCCTGGGAACTGCTCCCGCTATGTACAATCACAGAGGGTACTGGGCGGGGGGCACGCATGCATGTGCACTAAACCCCGGAATTAGGCAGCGACATACAGGTATGTTGCTTTGCAAACAGCAGCCAACTGTCCACTGTACATTACAAGCGATCGCCAAGTATTTAAGATTCGTTTTGAACTTTCCTCCTGTTAGTTTGAGGTCATGTCCTAGTGTTCTTGATCTTGGCTTCAGAATATTTGATTAGGATTGTTATTAGTGTGAAGCTATCAAATCAGAAACAGCCACCATATATGAACTTGGCTTGTAATCAACCCACCGGTACATAATCAGTAAACAAAAACCATTTCCCCAGAGACCTTCGCACCTTCCTGCCCAGGCCAATTTTCAGCTTTCAGCGCTGTCACTTTTTAAATGACAATTGCACGGTTATGCTATGCTGTACCTAAACTAAATTTTTATCATTTTGTTCCCACAAATAGAGCTTTCTTTTGGTGGTATTTGATCACCTCTGCGGTTTTTATTCTTTGCTAAACTAATAAAAAAAGACTGAAAATTTTGAAAAAAAAAAGTTTTTCTTTGTTATAAAATTTTGTAAATAAGTAAGTTTTCTCCTTCACTGATGGGCACTGATAAGCTGCACTGATGGACACTGATAAGGCGGCACCGATGAGGTGGCACAAATGAGGTGGTGCTGGCAGGCACTGAAGATGGGCACTGATAGGCGGCACTGATGGGCACTGATGGGTCGCACTGATATGCAGCATTGATGGGCATTGATAGGTGGCATTGATGGGCACTCATGGGTGGCACTGATGGGCACTGATAGGCGACACTGATGGGCACTGAAAGGCTGCAGCGATGAGTACTTATGGGTGGCACTGATAGGCGGCACTGCTGGGCACTGATACGTGGCACTGATGGGCACTGATATGCAGCACTGATAGATGGCATTGATAGGCATCACTGATGGCACTGGCACTGGCAGGCATTGGGGATGGGCACTGATTGGCATTTCCCTGGTGGTCTAGGGTGGCATACCTGGTGGTCCAGTGTGGTGCCAATTCCTGGTGGTCCTGGAGGCATCCTGGTGGTCCTGGGATGACTTACGAGGGGGGGGCTGCGCTGATAAAAAAACAGCACAGACCCCCCTGTCAGGAGAGCAGCTGATCGGCTCTCCTCTACTCGCATCTGGCAGACGCGAGTGAGGAAAAGCCATCAACGGCTCTTCCTGTTTACATCATGATCAGCCGTGATTGGACACAGCTGATCACGTGGTAAAGAGTCTCTGTCAGAGACTCTTTACCTAGATTGGAGTTGCGGTGTGTCAGACTGACATGCCGCAACAACGATTGTCGCAATGCGCTCCCCCGGGGGAGCGCAGCAGCTTGATATCGTGGCGACGTCATATGATGGTCAGGATGTAGCAACCACTTTGCCGACATCATATTGCTATATGGCGGGCGGCAAGTGGTTAAAGATGCCTCTGCTCTTCCTTTGACAGTCAAGTGCCACAAATATAAAGACAAATGATTTGTGAAGTGGAGTTCCGCAAAAAAAAAAATTAAAAGTCAGCAGCTACAAATACTGCAGCTGCTGACTTTTAAAAGAAGAACACTTACCTGTCCAGGGTGCCCGCGTTGTCCTCACCCAAAGCACATCTTTCCCCCCCCCATCTCTAGGTGCAGGCGCCGGCATTGCTAGTAAGGGAATCAGGAGGTGAAGCCCTGTGGCTTCACAGCCTGGTTCCCTACTGCGCATGAATGAATCGTGCTACGCATTGTGAGTGGTTCCTGCTGTCTTCTGGGACCTGTGTGTCTCCCAGAAGACAGCGAGAAGGGGGGGGGGAGCCGTATATGGCGTAGATCGCCGTGGATCCTGCGGCGATCTTTCGCCGGAAGTGGGAGCAAATACCTGTATTAGACAGGTATCTGCTCCCCCTGAAAGGTGCTAAATGTGACACCGGAGGAATCCAGACATTGGAAGTTCAGTTTTTGGGTGGAATTCCGCGTTAAAGGCAAATAGGCTGTTCAGTTTGCAAGGGAAGTATCACTCTGCAAGGGAAATTTCCCCAGAGCTTAGTGAATGAGGTGAAGTTCTGTGGTCTTCCATCATTCAATCATGTGCAAGCAAAAATTTGTTTGTTTTTTTTACTTTCTTTGAACATGATTGGGTATTGTTTGCAAACTGAAACTTCATCTCATTCATTAAACTCTGGGGCATATCCCCTTGCAAAGTGAACAGCCTATTTGTCTTTAGTAAATGAAACCCTAAATACCAGTAGCTAGAGAAGTGGTTAGAGGTGGGATGAAGGCTTGGCTGTTGTTTTTTTAGAAAAAGATCTACAGACATGTGATATGTGATTTTCAGTCTGCTTCAACTGCACTTTTTAGGGAAAGTTTCAATGCTTTTAAAATAGCAGATGGTGAAGTTAATTTAGGACACCACATACTAGAATAAAAGCACTTTAAAGTATACAGTGGCAAAATGTTTTTGGGGTTAGAACACCTAACAAACCATGTTTTCATTGCTGTCTGTGCCCCCATTAAGGAGATTCACCCTCTCTTTTTGTCCTGGTGACCGTTATTGAAAGAGGAAACATTTTGAATGGTCACCAGAATAGGACTAAAGGTTCTGGTGACCCTCACTTCTAGTTGTGGCTATGGGAGAGGAAGTCCAAGTCCACAGTGGGACACAGATGGCAAAAAACCTGACAGCAGTTATAATCCTCCATCACTCTTTCAAAAAAGTTTCTTCGGAGCAACATAACTATTAGAAAAATGTATTTTTCCACCTTGCAGGGTGTCCAGGTAGTGCTAATTCATGCAGACACAAATGCACACTAAGCAGGTATTCCAGAATGTCATACAACATACACAATCCATCTTCTTCTGAACAAATATATTGATGGAGAGTGTTTGACACTAGCATACTGCCTCTGCTCCTGAAAATACATGCTCTCTTATGAGTAGCTAAAATCTATATTGTGTGAAAGGCATTAGGCACTATGGCAAGAACATAGCTAAAGGGAACAATTGATATTCATTATGCACTCTGTGGTATGTGCACCACATGCCTCTGTATAGCATATACAGTACTCTGCCACTGTCTGTTTGGACTAGAGGATTAGTTGCAAATAATAAAATGAATAATGTATTTTTCTAATCAGTCTTGTCTGCGAGATAAGGGTGGCATAAAAAGGAACAATTCAAGGTGCATCTGGTTTTGTGTGTTTCAGTCTTTTATCATTTGCGTTTTGGCTTATAATGACCAAATAAAGACAAAGAGGTGCTGTTGGGCAGGGCCGTCTTTAATATTGATTGGGCCCTGGGCAAAGATTTTATTGGGGCCCCCCCAGCTAGACTCAAAATAAGTTTACTGCAGCAGATCAGGCAACGATTGTGATTGGCTGCCAGAGATTACAAGACATCATTACAGCTCACAGATTAGTTGCTAGAGGTTACAGAACATCATTACTGCTCACTAATTGGATTCTAGAGGTTACTAAAAATCATTATTGCTCACTGATTAGTTGCTAGGGGTTACTACACATCATAACCTCTCAGTGCAAATTGCGGGTGTGGCCAAACTGCACTAGCATTGAGGGGTGCACTATGTACAGAGTGCAGGGTTGGGGGTGCGCTTTGTGCAGAGTGCAGGGGTGAGGTGGGTGCAGAGTGCAGGGGTGAGGTGGGTGCAGAGTGCAGGGGTGAGGTGAGTGCAGAGTGCAGGGGTGAGGTGAGTGCAGAGTGCAGGGGTGAGGTGAGTGCAGAGTGCAGGGGTGAGGTGAGTGCAGGACTGAGGTGGGTGCAGAGTGCAGGGCTGAGGTGGGTGCAGAGTGCAGGACTGAGGTGGGTGCAGGGGTGAGGTGGGTGCAGATTGCAGGGGTGAGGTGGGTGCAGATTGCAGGGGTGAGGTGGGTGCAGAGTGCAGGGGTGAGGTGGGTGCAGAGTGCAGGGGTGAGGTGAGTGCAGGACTGAGGTGGGTGCAGAGTGCAGGACTGAGGTGGGTGCAGAGTGCAGGACTGAGGTGGGTGCAGAGTTCAGGGCTGAGGTGGGTGCAGAGTGCAAGGCTGAGGTGGGTGCAGAGTGAGGTGAGTGCAGGGGTGAGGTGGGTGCAGAGTACAGGGGTGAGGTGGGTGCAGAGAGTAGGGGTGTGGTGGGTGCAGAGTGCAGGAGTGTGGTGGGTGCATAGTTCGGGGGTGAGGTGGGTGCAGAGTGCAGGGGTGAGGTGGGTGCAGCGTGCAGGACTGAGGTGGGTGCAGAGTGCAGGACTGAGGTGGGTGCAGAGTGCAGGACTGAGGTGGGTGCAGAGTGCAGGACTGAGGTGGGTGCAGAGTGCAGGACTGAGGTGGGTGCAGAGTGCAGAACTGAGGTGGGTGCAGAGTGCAGAACTGAGGTGGGTGCAGAGTGCAGGACTGAGGTGGGTGCAGAGTGCAGGACTGAGGTGGGTGCAGAGTGCAGGACTGAGGTGGGTGCAGAATGCAGGACTGAGGTGGGTGCAAAGTGCAGGACTGAGGTGGGTGCAGAGTGCAGGGGTAAGGTGGGTGCAGAGTGAGGTGTCTACAGAGTACAGGGGTGAGGTGGATGCAGAGTGCAGGAGTAAGGTGGGTGCAGGGGTGAGGTGGGTGCAGAGTGCAGGACTGAGGTGGGTGCAGAGTGCAGGACTGAGGTGGGTGCAGAGTGCAGGACTGAGGTGGGTGCAGAGTGCAGGACTGAGGTGGGTGCAAAGTGCAGGACTGAGGTGGGTGCAGAATGCAGGGGTGAGGTGGGTGCAGAGTGAGGTGTCTACAGAGTACAGGGGTGAGGTGGATGCAGAGTGCAGGAGTAAGGTGGGTGCAGGGGTGAGGTGGGTGCAGAGTGCAGGACTGAGGTGGGTGCAGAGTGCAGGACTGAGGTGGGTGCAGAGTGCAGGACTGAGGTGGGTGCAGAGTGCAGGACTGAGGTGGGTGCAGAGTGCAGGACTGAGGTGGGTGCAGAGTGCAGGACTGAGGTGGGTGCAGAGTGCAGAACTGAGGTGGGTGCAGAGTGCAGAACTGAGGTGGGTGCAGAGTGCAGGACTGAGGTGGGTGCAGAGTGCAGGACTGAGGTGGGTGCAGAGTGCAGGACTGAGGTGGGTGCAGAATGCAGGACTGAGGTGGGTGCAAAGTGCAGGACTGAGGTGGGTGCAGAGTGCAGGGGTGAGGTGGGTGCAGAGTGAGGTGTCTACAGAGTACAGGGGTGAGGTGGATGCAGAGTGCAGGAGTAAGGTGGGTGCAGGGGTGAGGTGGGTGCAGAGTGCAGGACTGAGGTGGGTGCAGAGTGCAGGACTGAGGTGGGTGCAGAGTGCAGGACTGAGGTGGGTGCAGAGTGCAGGACTGAGGTGGGTGCAAAGTGCAGGACTGAGGTGGGTGCAGAATGCAGGGGTGAGGTGGGTGCAGAGTGAGGTGTCTACAGAGTACAGGGGTGAGGTGGATGCAGAGTGCAGGAGTAAGGTGGGTGCAGGGGTGAGGTGGGTGCAGAGTGCAGGACTGAGGTGGGTGCAGAGTGCAGGACTGAGGTGGGTGCAGAGTGCAGGACTGAGGTGGGTGCAGAGTGCAGGACTGAGGTGGGTGCAGAGTTCAGGGCTGAGGTGGGTGCAGAGTGCAAGGCTGAGGTGGGTGCAGAGTGAGGTGAGTGCAGGGGTGAGGTGGGTGCAGGGGTGAGGTGGGTGCAGAGTGCAGGACTGAGGTGGGTGCAGAGTGCAGGACTGAGGTGGGTGCAGAGTGCAGGACTGAGGTGGGTGCAGAGTGCAGGACTGAGGTGGGTGCAGAGTGTAGGACTGAGGTGGGTGCAGAGTTCAGGGCTGAGGTGGGTGCAGAGTGCAAGGCTGAGGTGGGTGCAGGGGTGAGGTGGGTGCAGAGTACAGGGGTGAGGTGGGTGCAGAGTGCAGGAGTGTGGTGGGTGCATAGTTCGGGGGTGAGGTGGGTGCAGAGTGCAGGGGTGAGGTGGGTGCAGAGTGCAGGGGTGAGGTGGGTGCAGAGTGCAGGACTGAGGTGGGTGCAGAGTGCAGGACTGAGGTGGGTGCAGAGTGCAGGACTGAGGTGGGTGCAGAATGCAGGAGTGAGGTGGGTGCAGAATGCAGGAGTGAGGTGGGTGCAGAATGCAGGACTGAGGTGGGTGCAAAGTGCAGGACTGAGGTGGGTGCAGAGTGCAGGGGTGAGGTTGGTGCAGAGTTAGGTGTCTACAGAGTACAGGGGTGAGGTGGGTGCAGAGTGCAGAGTGAGGTGGGTGCAGAGTGCAGAGTGAGGTGGGTGCAGAGTGAGGTGGGTGCAGAGTGCAGAGTGAGGTGGGTGCAGAGTGAGGTGGGTGCAGAGTGCAGAGTGAGGTGGGTGCAGAGTGAGGTGGGTGCAGAGTGCAGAGTGAGGTGGGTGCAGAGTGAGGTGGGTGCAGAGTGAGGTGGGTGCAGAGTGAGGTGGGTGCAGAGTGCAGAGTGAGGTGAGTGCAGAGTGAGGTGGGTGCAGAGTGAGGTGGGTGCAGAGTGCAGAGTGAGGTGGGTGCAGAGTGCAGAGTGAGGTGAGTGCAGAGTGAGGTGAGTGCAGAGTGAGGTGGGTGCAGAGTGAGGTGGGTGCAGAGTGAGGTGGGTGCAGAGTGAGGTGGGTGCAGAGTGAGGTGGGTGCAGAGTGAGGTGGGTGCAGAGTGAGGTGGGTGCAGAGTGAGGTGGGTGCAGAGTGCAGAGTGAGGTGGGTGCAGAGTGCAGAGTGAGGTGGGTGCAGAGTGAGGTGGGTGCAGAGTGAGGTGGGTGCAGAGTGCAGAGTGAGGTGGGTGCAGAGTGAGGTGGGTGCAGAGTGCAGAGTGAGGTGGGTGCAGAGTGAGGTGGGTGCAGAGTGCAGAGTGAGGTGGGTGCAGAGTGCAGAGTGAGGTGGGTGCAGAGTGAGGTGGGTGCAGAGTGAGGTGGGTGCAGAGTGCAGAGTGAGGTGGGTGCAGAGTGCAGAGTGAGGTGGGTGCAGAGTGAGGTGAGTGCAGTGGTGCACGGCTCTCCTCCCACCCAGATTTCAATACAGAGCTCCACTCCCCCTAAGTACAAGGCTGTCCTCCCACAAAGCCCCCCCCCCCCCCCATTCCAGTACAGAGGAAAACTCTGTGTACTCACAGCATGTTGTCCTCCGATGTCCGTGGAACCTGCCAGTCCCAGAAGCAGCTTCCCCTGTGCAGAGTCCCCGCCCCCTTCCTCCTCTGCTCTGATAGATCGTGTGTGTACCCGAGGGATGAGAACAGCCGCCGGAAGAGGAGCGCTGTCACTTGGAAAAACACAAGCCGTGCTTGTGTATTTCCAAGTGACAGTAGCGAGCAGCCAGCATGCGACCAGCACCGGAGGTGGCCGAACTCCGGTGGGCAGTGCAGGGTTTAAGGGACGGGCAGCGCAGGGCCCCCAACAATGACAGGGCCCTGGGCAGATGCCCCTTTTGCCCTGCGGTAAAGACGGCCCTGCTGTTGGGTATAAAGTGCAGGCACCTAGTGGTGCCAACACATACCTTAAACAGACTGCTGTCTTGGTAAAGACATGCCCTTGTAATGTTGAAGCTGCATGTATCTTGACACCTACTACATCTTATATTGGCCCATTATTATGATGGACTACTTCATTACCAGTTTTTTTGTTTGTGAAGTTACAGAAATTTGCACCACACCTGCCAAAACAGGATGCATGAAAAGAATGCTAAAGCCAGCTGTACACATTCCTAAATGTACCGTTTTTTTTTCGCTCCATAAGACGCACCTAGGTTTTTGAGGAGAAAAACAAAAAAAAAAAATTCTGAACCAAATGGCTGCGGGTCCTTCTGGAAGCTGGCCGCAGACCTGTGGGTCCTGGTGGCTGCTGGCCTGTAGGCAGGGCAGGACTTAGGGTGGTGGGGGCCCCTGGGCTTGAGTCACTTTCGGGCCCTACCTTCTATACATTACCGTATTTATCGTCGTATAACACACGCCGGCGTATAGCTCGCACCCCAAGTTTAGGAGGGAATTTTAAGGAAAAAAACTTTTAGGAGGGAAGTTTAAGGAAAAAACTTACATTTAAATGCCCATCAATGCAGCCTTGCACAGCGTCCATCTGCAGCCTTGTCCATCCATCTGTAGCCTTGTCCAGTGTCATTGCAGCCTTGTCATTGCAGTCTTGAAGTTTAAAAATGGCCCCGCCGAGATACAGAGTCCTCTGAATCTCGGCGGCTCTCGGGTCCTCTCGGCGGCTCTCGGGTCCTCTCACAGTCCCGAGCAGAGCCGAGAGTAGCCGAGTGTTTGGGTACAGCATCACACAACTGCGCAATTGTCAGTTAAATCGACGCAGTGCCGTATCGCAAAACAAAATGATTGAAGTGCAATATTTCTATTATTACATTGTTATATAAAATAAAATAGTTCAACTCACCATAAGCAGAATCAGTTGGAGCCTGAGTGTGTCACTTGCCAACGTCACCTGCCTTCAGATGTGGATTGTCACTTGCCACGTCACTTGTCAGCGGATGCAGGGTGTCACTTGACACGTCACTTGTCAGCGGATGCTGGGTGTCACTTGACACGTCACTTGTCAGCGGATGCAGGGTGTCACTTGCCAGCGGATGCAGGGTGTCACTTGCCAGCGGATGCAGGGTGTCACTTGCCATGTCACTTGTCAGCTGATGCAGGGTGTCACTTGCCAGTGGATGCAGGGTGTCACTTGTCAGCGGATGCAGGGTGTCACTTGCCACCGGATGCAGGGTGTCACTTGCCACGTCACTTGTCAGCAGATGCAGGGTTTCACTTGTCAGCAGATGCAGGGTATCACTTGTCAGTGGATGCAGGGTGTCACTTGCCACGTCACTTGTCAGCGGATGCAGGGTGTCACTTGTCAGCGGATGCAGGGTGTCACTTGTCAGCGGATGCAGGGTGTCACTTGCCAGCGGATGCAGGGTGTCACTTGTCAGCGGATGCAGGGTGTCACTTGCCAGCGGATGCAGGGTGTCGCTTGCCAGTGGATGCAGGGTGTCACTTGTCAGCGGATGCAGGGTGTCACTTGCCAGCGGATGCAGGGTGTCACTTGCCAGCGGATGCAGGGTGTCACTTGCCATGTCGCCTGCCACCGGGTCGAAGAGGGCCCCGTCAGGTAGGATGTACGGGGGCCCCATGATTTCTAACATTCGGGGGGGGGGGGCAAACTCCCGCCTGCTAGCCAGCCCGTTTTGTCGGCACCGCTGCTTATTTCACAGGGACCGATCAGGCATGTGTACTCTCACTTCCTGGTAGCGGTGGAACGCACGATAGGGCGGACGTGATGTAATCAGCCGGAAATGATGCAAGAAATGGGAGGCCCTATCTTTCGTTCCACCGCTACCAGGAAGTGGGAGTACAGAAGCCCGATCGGTCCCCGTTAAATAATAAGCAGCGGTGCGGGTGAAACTGTCTGGCTAGCGGGTGGGAGTTTGCCGTGGATCCGGCCCTGCCTGCGGGGCCCCCTATTAGGCGGGGCCAATGGGCTTGAGCCCAGTCAAGCCCAATGATAAGTCCGGCCCTGCCTGTAGGTCCTGCTGGGAGCTGGCCATGGCCTGTGGGCCACAGGCCATGGCCAGCTCCCAGCAGGACCCACAGGCCAGCAGGACCCACAGACCATGACCAGCTCCCAGCAGGACCCACAGTGTTGAGGGCTATTTTGAGGTTATGAAAAGAAAAAATGTAGCGCATGAAATGTGCAAAAAATATTAAGGTCAAGGAAATGACTGACAAACAAATGTCCATAAGTGATTAGAACGTTGGTATTGAAACTTATAAGTCTCTAAATGATGGTAGATGGAATCCAGTGAGTGGAATGGGACAGCATGGGATATCCCCCTAGGAAAGGTATATGGATGTAAGAAGATAAATATTCCAAATGGATGTATCATCGGATCTTCCCCAAAACTGTATCTCGCAACTGCATATAACTTAATGAAGATGGTGTGTAAGAAACTCTTACCAGAAATGGTGGACTCCCTTGTCAGCGACAGAGAGTCATACGAGCGGGTTGCCTCTCAGGGCCTGAAACACGGACATCACAGCTCTGCGAACCTTCTGGGTCAAACTCTGTGTGGATCTCCCGGGGCTGCCAGGTGGGTCCTCCCAAAGGATGGCCAAGGTGCGGATCAGAGGGAATGATGCTTCACGTGAAAAGTTGGGGTGAAGACGGGTTTGGTCTCTCAAAGGGTATGTGGAGAAAAAACAAACAGGCTCCACATGGCGTAGATAAACAAAGTGGGATTTTTATTGCTAAAAAAGCCAGGCAATAATAAAATGTGATCACAGGGTATAAAAACAAAGTTTGGGCAACAAGAAGGATGCTGAAAGCGCCCGACGCGTTTCGATCGATGGATCGTCTACTGGGGCATACAGCATCCCCTCCAAGTTGCCTTATATTTATGAGAAAACATTCAAAAAAACAAATTGTATGTGCTAGCAAACAGCTTTCCCCATTGGATGAATGGGGTCACCTGATCGCACCTGACTAGACATAGCAGGTGTATAACATCATTAGTTTGCATTGATGGTATATAGTTAACCTATTAAGTACCACAAAACGGACTACTAATAAAACAACAATTGAATTGTGCAGCCTCCGTCCCTTTAATGTTAGTGAGGAAACAAAGAAACTGAACCTTCTAGCTTAGTACTACCATTGCTGACACTTTAGTACTTGTTTTAAAATTGCAGAGGGGTCCGTGCCAATCAGAGACTTAATAACAGGGGACGGGCGTGACCGACAGCCAATCGCTACAGAGACATGACGCCTCTGTCGGCGCCGCCCAACCTCTGGGTGACAGACACTGGGAAATGACGTCAGGGCGCAAAGCCCGCCCGACGTCCGTCCGCTGTCACATGACCTTGGTCTCTGATAGTCTGAGAGGAGGAGGGAGGAGGGGCGTACGTGGGACCGGACGTTCTCAGCGTCGGTTCACACGTTCTTCCCCCGTGTCCCCGGAAGTGACATTCCGTACAGGCAATGACCAGGAATCCCACCTGGATGATGGGAAACTAGTAATCCTTGTCTGAGGGATAGAAATTTTCGATAATACCATGTGAAGTGGGACAGTGTATATGAGGGGGAGCCGAGCAATGAAGGGAATAGCCTCCAAACTGAACAATGCACAGCTCCCTCTCTAAAATTAGAAATTAAAAATTAAGGGACCACAAGAACACAATTCAGTAAATGAGTATCATGTCTATGGTGGCAAAAGACCCCGAAATGGGATTAAAAAAAGTTTCTGGTCAGAGCTATGCATGGTGAAGTGAATGGGAAAATAAATCAAAAAACAATGTAGTGGATGTAAAACAATTACCGCTACCCGGCGTGCAGTGTGAACAGTGCTCCTGCCGGTGGATGAACCCCAGAAATGGGGAGGATATGACTCACCCCACATTCCCAATGTGAGCGTGCCCCCCAAAACAGCGCCCCCATGGGGAAAATCAGAAAAACTGAAAATGTATGATAAAATAATGTTTAAAAAGCGCATCGTGAAAAAGCATGTGATGGTATGGTTAAGGAACCAGGTAAGTGCAATGTGGATAAGGCTAAGATGAGTTGATAAACGAGTTGAGGTCCCACTCAACGTTCAACCCAAACGGAAAGAAGGACCTCAACTCGTGGATCCAATACGTCTCGAGGCGTGAGACTCCTCGCAGGCGTGACTCACCTCTCCAGTGTGGTATGAACCTGTCAATAACTTGGAACAAGGTTCCCGTGGGGTCCTTATCATGGTGTTCCAAGTAGTGACGTGGTACCGTGTGCTTGTCCCTGCCCTTTTTGATTGCCGTCACGTGTTCGTTGACACGAACAGAAAAAGTTCTGATCGTGCGACCCACATACTGCTTGTGGCAGGGACAGGTTATCAAATAGACAATGTGTTGTGAAGAGCACGTAGTAAAGTGCTTCATGTGATAAATACGGGAGGTAACCGTGGACTTGAATGTAACGCTCTTGCGTCTTCCCCCGATATTATAAAGGCAGACCCGACATTTACGACAAGGGTAGTAACCCTTGCATTCCTGAAAAAAGGACACCTTCTTGGGGGGGTCCCAGTCTGCCCCCAGTCTCGCCAACCTTTTTATGGCCCAGTGGGAGGAGGATGTCGTCTATGCTGCCCGGAGACCCGAGCTGGTTCTTTGGGCTAGGTACATAGACGACATCCTCCTCCTTTGGGAGGGAGATCTGGCATCCCTTGAGGGCTTCATGAATATTCTTAATGCCAACGATAGGGGGATTTCGTTGACTTTTGAAGCCAGTACAACGAAAGTACATTTCCTTGACCTGGAAATTTCAGTGGTGCATCAACACCTTGAGTTCCGTACCTACTTCAAACCCACGGATCGGAATGGGTACATTCCGATCGACAGCTGCCATCGGGAACAGTGGCTCCGGTCGGTGCCCCGCAGCCAGTTTTTGAGACTGAGGCGCAACTGTACCCAAACTTCCGATTTCATATCCCAATCTAAAGTTCTTAGGGGTAGATTCCTTGATAAGGGGTACGATCCTTACCTTTTAGACAGCGAAATTAATAGAGCTTTGCTCACTGAAAGACAGACAACGCTCATAGAACGTCCCAAAGACAACACTACATTCAATGCAAAGTTATCTTTCTTTACCACTCATTCTATTCAATCCAATCAAATTAAAGGTATTATCCAAAAACATTGGGGAATATTACAGAATGATAGACTACTAGGGCCCGTTCTGTCCAACCGGGCCTCGGTAGTCTTCAGAGGAGCGAGGTCCATTCAGGGACAGATCGCTCCAAACATAATAGACCCCCCCAAGAAGGTGTCCTTTTTTCAGGAATGCAAGGGTTACTACCCTTGTCGTAAATGTCGGGTCTGCCTTTATAATATCGGGGGAAGACGCAAGAGCGTTACATTCAAGTCCACGGTTACCTCCCGTATTTATCACATGAAGCACTTTACTACGTGCTCTTCACAACACATTGTCTATTTGATAACCTGTCCCTGCCACAAGCAGTATGTGGGTCGCACGATCAGAACTTTTTCTGTTCGTGTCAACGAACACGTGACGGCAATCAAAAAGGGCAGGGACAAGCACACGGTACCACGTCACTACTTGGAACACCATGATAAGGACCCCACGGGAACCTTGTTCCAAGTTATTGACAGGTTCATACCACACTGGAGAGGTGAGTCACGCCTGCGAGGAGTCTCACGCCTCGAGACGTATTGGATCCACGAGTTGAGGTCCTTCTTTCCGTTTGGGTTGAACGTTGAGTGGGACCTCAACTCGTTTATCAACTCATCTTAGCCTTATCCACATTGCACTTACCTGGTTCCTTAACCATACCATCACATGCTTTTTCACGATGCCCTTTTTAAACATTATTTTATCAAGCAAAGTTGCAGCCCGAGCCAGTCACGTTGGCCCCAAGTCCCAACTCCCTGGCGTGCCCTTCCTCCAAGATCCTGGAAGTTGTAGTTCTCTGGCTGTGCTGCGCTGATTCTCCACCCATCGGGAGCTCGAGCGTGAGCGGAGTGGACTACAACTCCCAAAATGCAACAGCTTTAGCGTGCATGAGCTAGTTGGCGGCTGGCTGCCGCAGCCTTGCCCTCGGCCTAACTATTCTAACACGGCGGTGTTGGCGGTCACGGTCACCATTCGCTCCATAAGATGCACAGACATTTCCCCCCATTTTTTGTGGGGAAAAAAGTGCTTCTTATGAAGCGGAAAATACGGTAATTGGCCAGTCAGTTTGCTAATACTATTCCTTGCTTTAGTGGAGGTGTACCTCCTGTAAATAATGCAGAGTTCAGAGGTCAGTATGATTTAAAACAGAGTTCAGAGGTCAGTGGTAAGTAACACACAGTGCAGGGATCAGAAGTAAGTAGCACAGGGGAAGATTTACTAAAACTGGTGCACTCAGAATCTGGTGCATTTGTGCATAGTAACCAATTAGCTTCTAACTTCAGCTCGTTCTAAAGTTTTTTTTTTCTTTAAATAACATACTTACCTGCTTTGTGTAGTGGTTTTGCACAGAGCAGCCCTGATCTTTCTCTTTTTGGGTTTCCCTCCAGCGCTCCCCCCTCTCGAGCAGTGCCCCCAGATAAAGCCGCTTGCCCTGGGAGCACCGATGGGGGCTTGTTCCTGAGCCGGTGCTCTATGCATCCATAAGACACATAGAGCTGCCGCTCAGCCCAGCCCCCACTCTCTCCTCATTGGCTCATTGGCTGTGATAGCCAATGAGGAGCGAGAGTTCCCATGCAGCCGAGGCTATCGTGAACATCGCTTAATTGGAGGGGGCTTAGGTAACGATTGAGGGGGCTGGGGGGGGGGGGGGGGGCACTGCACACAGAAGTGTGCATGAAGGTAAAAAACCTTCAGCCTTCAGAGCCACCTTAAAATTGACAATAAAACACATAAGCTGATACTGGTTACTATGCACAGCTGCACCAGATTCAGTGTGTACCAGTTTTAGAAAATCACCACCACAGAGAGCAGGGGTAAGGATTAAGAATTGCAGGGTTCAGAGGACAGTAAGGCTGAGTGCACATATATGCAAATTGAATGCATTTTTGTGACCAACTTTCAATGGAGCCAGTTCACACATGTGCGGGGCGACCATGGTGCGGTTTTGAAAAGGGTCCTGTGCATTTGTGTGTTCGCACCTGATCCAGTGAACAGGAATGCACAGGGCTCCGGACTGCTAACTGCAGCCGCAAACATGTGAACCCAGCCTTATATGTAACATAGAGTGCAGAGATCAGAAGTATGTAAGTGCAGAGATCAGTAGCATATAACACACAGTGCCAAGGCCAGGAGTAAATGAACAGGTTGTGCAGAGATTAGTAGTATTTAATGCAGAGTTTAAAGGTCAGGAGTAACATAAAGTGCAGAGGTCAGTAGTATATAAGGCACCAGTGCAAGAGTCAAGAGTAAATAAAACAGAGCTAAGTTTAGGGGTTAATAGTAAGTATTGCAGAGCTTAGAGGTCAGTAATAATAAGTAACACGGGGTACAGGGGTCAAGAGTAAGTGACTCAGAGGTCAGTAGTAAGCAGTACACAGTGCAAGGATCTAGAGTGTGTAATGCACAGTGAAGGATTTAGGAGTAAGTAACGCAGAGAGCAGGGTTCTGGAGTAAGTAAGACAGAGTTCGAAAGTCAGTAGTATTTAATACACAGTGCTGGGGTCAGAAGCAGGCAATGCAGAGTTCAGGGGTCAGGAGTAAGTAATGTATGGTACAGGATTCAGTAGTCAGCAACAGAGTACAGAGGTCAGTAGCATGCAATGCAGAGTACAGAGGTCAGTTGTATGTAATGCACAGTGTAGCATTCAGGAGCAAGTAACACAGAGTTCAGGGGTCAGCAATTAATGCAGAGTTCGGGGGTCATGACTATGTAACACAGAGGCAAGGGGTCAGGAGTAAGTAATGTAAACTGCAGAGGTCAGTAGTATGTAACAAACAGTGCAGAGGTCAGTGGTATGTAATGCAGAGTTAAGAGATCAATACTATGTATCACACAGTGCAGATGCTAGTAGTATGTGAAGCAAAGTGACCAGCATTACATAACACACAGAGGTCAGGAGTAACTAACACACCTTCCAATACAAACATCCCCCCCTCCCCAAACTAAAATTGGTCTAAGCACAAATTTCCCCCTCCCTCTTTTAGAATCACTCACCAGACATCAGATGCAGTTTCCTCAGATCTCCCCTAGGATATGTCATATGACACATTAGAGCTGAGGAGTTAGAACTTCCCTTGACTTTGCAATTTCCTATTTTCCCCCTATCTGAGGTCTAAGAGGTGGCAACCACTTCTGATAGAGGGGCATCACAGCAGGGTTGACCATGATTGATGTGTAAATTGCGATTGACCTGTTATCGACTTCCAGGCTAGCCTCCCCTCACAAAACTCTATAAAAACAAAGGTTGACTACCATGTCTGTCTTATAAGGTCACAGTGATAGGATGGTACTGAGAAATGCACCTGCCATGACACTGATCAGTTATAAGAACCTTGTTTGTGCAGCCTCTGAAATACAGTGAGGAAGCCCTTTTTCATTATCATTCCCTTGGTTATAGCATGCTGTCCCGCAGTGTCACACTGTCACATTCACTTCCATTGCAGACTTTAAATGACTGTGCCAATGCAGTTTGCATAGCTCCCAACTGTCCCTGATTTCGAGGGACTGTCTCTGATTTGGAACAAATTTCCTCTGTCCCTCTTTCAAAAGTCAAAATAAAGGAATGGTAGTGGTAAAAAAGCACTTATGGGTTTAACTAAAATGTATTTTGTATAATTGTCCTTTAAGGGGGCATGGCTGGGGGCGTGGCTGGGTGTGTGTGTCCTATGCCTACTTTTTCTAATAGGCGTCCCTCGTTCCCATCTCAAAAAATTGGGAGGTATGAGTTTGCACAAGCATATTCAGCTGTTGGCAATGTCAGGAATCCTAAGCAATGATATCCAACCCCAGGTGAATCAAGTGCATATACACAGGAAGTGGCTACCAAAAGGCTCCAGGTGATCAGCAGCACTGAGATAAAAAAAAAATATAAAAAAAGTGGAAATTGCATTTTTAAAACCATGTTATGCAGTTGCAGTTTGTAATACAGAAACACCACTGCTCAGCTTAAAACCAGATGCTGTTAAAGCAAATTCTTGCCGTACAAAATGTACAAAATGATTTCTCTTCACCACAAAGCATAAGTATGAACTGCTGGAAGTACAAATTGCATAATGCTCTCTAAAGCCTTCCTCTCTGCAGCTGAGTTTTCTAAAAGGATAAAAAATGTGCGTGAAGAAGACACAAATGTAATCCTAGGGCATAATTCAACATCAGCAAGGACATTTCCACAAGAAACACTGAATTACTCATCAAAATGACATTATACGTTATTCATGTTGCAATTTGCATAACTCCCAAGGGGTGGGACACAAATTGTAAATGGTGTATTCCTATCTGTAAATGAAAGGGTCAGTTGGTGTGGCTGGATTCACACCTATGCATTTTTGGTGCTTTTTGGATTCTGCAGATTTGCACTACAGTCCATTTAACGTGGTTTCCTATGGAACACGTTCTGTAGTGCAAATCTGCAAAATGCAAAAAGCACTAAAAATGCACAGGTGTGAATCAGGCCTAAAAGGAAACTTGTTCTGAAAGAAATGTGGAGACTACTTTTTCTAAGCTCTTTTTAGTTAGGCTATTTTCTTGGTTGTTGTACAGATCTAATGACGTCAATGTTCTCTGAGTCAGAACTCTTATGCCGCGTACACAGGGTTGGAATTTCCAACGGGAAATGTTCAATGTGAGCCTGCTGTCGGAAATTCCGACCGTGTGTATGCTCCATCGGACATTTCATATCGGAATTTGCGACAACAAATATTTGAGAGCTGGTTCTCAAATTTTCCGCCGAAAAACTTTGTTGTCGGAAATTCCGATCGTGTGTACACAATTCAGACGCACAAAAGTCCACTCATGCTAGGAATCAAGCAGAAGAGCCACACTGGCTATTGAACTTAATTTTTCTCGGCTCGTTGTACATGTTGTACGTCACTGCGTTCTTGGCGATTGGAATTTCTGACAACATTTGTGTGACCGTGTGTATGCAAGACAAGTTTGAGCCAACATCCGTCGGAAAAAAATCCACAGTTTGGTTGTCGGAATGTCCGATCGTGTGTACGTGGCATAAATCTGCATGCAAGTATGGAAGCTTTTAGAAGGCCATGATGGACACACAGTATTTTCAGATAGGGTCATCACTAGTGGTCTCCACGTTTTTAGACAAGTAGTGATTAATACTGCTCCGGTTGGGAAGTGCGAGCTCAATTGTATTTCCTGGAACTTTCTTGGTCGGTTTATTTTGGGTCTGACCCCCCGGTCCTGTGCGGTATGAAAGGGACTGAGGCCTGGACCCTAGGGGGTTCTTACTAAGAGGAGAGACTGGGCTTTGCTTACTTGTCTTAGACCCGCTCACTGCCATTGCAGGAGTCTGGATTCCCAGTGCCATGTCGAGGTCGGAGTTTCCTCTACCTAGGAGGATTGTTGGGATTTGCAGACCTCCCTGAAGAATCTAAGCATGGACTCTTCCAAGAATGCACTCTTTCTTATGTAGGTATGCTGGGGCAGCCACAAGCCTGAAGTTAGGGACTAGGGATGCTGGAGAAAAGACCACACTTTATCTCGGACTGTTGTCTGTACATGTCATATGTTAGCATTTGGAACTTTGCCTTTGCCTGGTCTGAAGTTACTAAAGGGGTGTAATGCCAGTAAGCAACATACATTGTTACAGCTCGGATCACAAAACATGAATTTAAAGGTAAAAGAGTTTATACAGAGTGAAGATAAAGTGGTTACCAAGGGTAACGAAGGTATCTCTAGCAGTCTGTCGCAAGTGTGTACATGTGACAGGAGAGACAGCTTCTGGCTGCGAGGGAGATATTATCGGCATTCCTTCTGCCTTGATCCATCTCCCATAGGAACAGGAAAAGTTCTGCACCACCGGGGCCCTCAGCCTGTACACAGGTATGCTAGGTGCTCCATACCATTACTGGAAGTGAGGTAGTGGAGAGGACAAGGGCTTTGTGTGCCCCTCCTAAATGCACAAGTAACCATGGTTATATTTAGTACATCGAGAGAGTTTACTCGTGTCAGTCATTTGTTCCAGCAAAGGTACCCCATGTGTAATGTAGTAACCCTAACTCTAAGGTGCTTAGCAAAGCCCAGAAGAACCTACCCCTGGGTAGGACTCTCATGTGACCCTTGCTTGGCACCCAACGAGGAAGAAAACATGGAGGACGTGACGACCACCCTGTCACCCCATCACCGCGCCCCTGCACTACACATTTCTTTCAACATGGGTTTCTTTTATAGGACCAAACATTTTTAAATATCTAATGGGGATCTCTGTGATTGACCAGCCATGTTCACACACTAGTAAAGACAATTACAAGCGTGACCCACTCAGCTTGTTAGATTGTGTGCTGTGTGGGAACAGAGTCAGGAATTATGGCTGGAAGATCTCGTTCTTCAATATGCAAGAGATATAAGAAGTCAGTAGGCGGCTCAACCATCTAAACGTCTGGGTAGACTGTCCCTTTAAGAAACAGAGGAATCAATAATGTGTTCTGCCATTACATTTACTATAAAAAGACCAATGGGCCTTGAGCCGGCGTAACTTTTTTGAAATTAGTAAAATGTGCACCACATTTAATATAAATCTGCAACTATTACAATTTACACATATACAGTATATGCTTTATTGTAAAGTTCTGCACAAAATGTTGGTGCTATATAAATATAGTGTTATAATAATATGTAAAAGTTTATGAAGCTTTTTACAAATATACGATGCCTGGGATTTAGGGTAGAGTTTAGTTCCCATACATAGATTAACTACAAAGCTCAGCAGCTGCAGGCAATGCAGGAGATTTGAGTGTTGCCTGTAGTGGTTGGAAAACTATTGGGCTTGCCCAGGAGACCTGTAGGGAGAGAAATATGGGGGCTTCCAATGTTGTTCTCTGACCATGCTAATTGCTTTGCTATTAGGCTTCATGCACACTGGTGCTTTTATAAATGCTTTTCTCCAACAGGAGAAAGACAACTTCAAAAACGCACCTATGCCTTTTTTTGCAAGTGCGTTTAGGCATGTCAAGCATTTGGGCATTCATTTACAGGGGGTCCCCTAGTTACAAACATCCGACTTACAAACGACTCCTACTTACAAACGGAGGGAGACAACAGGAAGTGAGAGGAAATCTACCCCTAGGAAGGGAAATTCATTCCTGTAAGAGCTATTATGGGGAAAATGTACCTCCACTGATGCTTTATCACCAAGGCTTGTTTCCACAACAACCCAAAATTTTCAAAATCCAATTGTCATTGGGACAGAAAGTGAGGTGAAATCTTCTGAACAGGGGCACACACAGCAAAACAAATGTTACAGGGGTGTTAACCCTTCCCTATGCTATCCAAAAAGCTTACAAATATTTTTTTTGGCTGGAGCTACACTTAAAAAATGTACCTGTTCCGACTTACAAACAGATTCAACTTAAGCACAAACCTACAGTCCCTAACTTGTTTGTAACCCGGGGACCCTCTGTATTTCATTGGCCAGAATAATAATTTATTCAGACCATTGAACTAAAAAAACACGCTGAATGCACCTAGCGCTTAGGCGTGTTTAGACGCGTTTACACATTTCTACCCACATTTTGACGCATCAGGCATTTTTTTTATGCTCAAAAGCTCCTCTCCTGAACACGATTTGGTGGGGTTTTTTTCTGCCTCTAAACACTCCTGCCTAAATTCCTGTAAACACCTATAGTGTGAATGGACACATAGGCTAACATGGAGGGGGGTTTAGAGTTTGAGGAAAAAAAAGCTCAAGCGCCTGTAAAAAGCAGTGTTTTTGAGCTCAAGCGTGCATGAGGGCTTATACTGTCCCTGTGGTTTAATTATGCAAATCAGAAAATCATGGTAAAGTCAAATATCCCTATCTGCATACTTGTACCAGGTTATAGGTTCAAGGCCAAAAAGTAGAATGACAGCACAGCAACTAACATTTTTAGTATGAGACATTGGCATAGGCAGCATCCATTTTTATCTCAGAAAAGGTTTACATTAATTATAACAAAATCACTTCTGAATACACATTGAGATCTGAAGATCTCTGTACAAATGGTACAATACTTTTTCCCTTTTGTATCTAGAAACTGAAACAAATCTCTGACAATGAATTCATTATAATTATATTTTGGTTGAGTTGGGTTGAGCACCATAGCAGATCCTGTCCCTCTACTGATGCAAGTAAAGCCGCGTACACACGGTCGGACTTTTCGTCTACAAAAGTCCAACGGACGCTGACGGACTAAAGCTGGCTGGTAATCCGATCGTGTGTGGGCTTCTCCGGACTTTCAACGTACTTTTTTAGCCTCAAATCCGACGTACTTTAGATTTGAAACATGCTTCAAATCTTTACGTCGTAACTACGACGGACCCTGAAATCCGCTCGTCTGTGTGCTAGTCCGACGGACAAAAACCCACGCTAGGGCAGCTATTGGCTACTGGCTATGAACTTCCTTATTTTAGTCTGGTGTACGTCATCACGTACGAATCCATCGGACTTTTGTGTGGTCGTGTGTAGGCAAGTCCGTTCGTTAGAAAGTCTGCCACAAGTCCGCCGCAAGTCTGCCGAAAGTCCTCCGGAAGTCTGTTGGACAGGCTGTCGGACTTTTGTAGCTGAAAAGTCCGACCGTGTGTACGCGGCATAAGACTAGGCAGATGTCTTCGTTTCCATCAGACCCCTACCTTTCTATAACTAGTAATCTCATAGCCTACTTAGACTAATATGGCTGAAAACAAAAGTCTATACTAAGATTTGTAAAATTAAAAAATACACATTTTTAAAAAATATAATACAGATGAGAAGAAATATATGAGAGTGGCATTGATAGTTATTTTTCATATTAGTACCCTGAGCTTTATTGATCCTTAACTTATACCTTAACTTATATATACCCTCTTTTTCTTAATAAAAGAAAGAATAATAATAATAATAATAAAAAAAAAGAATCAGCATGACCTGAATTTTTTTTTCTGCATGTGATAAAGCCACCCTTTTTTAATATCTTTTTTTTGTGTTTGCAGCACACAGTAAACATGCAGATGGCCATTCACAAGGAACACAAGACAATATTTAAGGTTGAAGCAAGTCCATCCTTCTAACAGCACAAGGTCTAAAACTATGCTAATATCTTATCTATTTTATTAATCAATTATTATATTTTACAGTCACATTTTATTATCATTACATGTATACATCAAAAATCTAGTTATTACTATACATGTTATCTTTTTTAATAGTAGTTAAAAAACACTAAACCCATAGTATAACTTTAAGACACAATTAGACTGAACAACATTCCGTTTGACACCTTCACATCACAGTTATTACAATGAAAGCTGCAGATTTAAAAATTCAGAAAAAGATTTTAAAAATCACATTACCATATTAGTGCTTATATGAGATTCTAGTGATTTGGGCTTTATGTATCTTTAAAGATGAATATTTCAATGTCAATTTTCATTGTCAATGTCCAACCAGGATCAATTATAATATTACAGTACTGTACAATATATACTAACTATGCATTGTATATTTTGCCCATACCTGTGATATACTAACAATATCTCTTTATCTTACAATTACACTTCTTCCGCACTACACACTACTTCAAGGCAGGGGATCAATATGCAGTTTGAGCTGTGAAAAGTTAAAGTTATAGCTAAACAGACATAGATACAGAAAAAAAGCCATATTAACTTGAAAACATTAGAAACACATGTATAATGAAATAATGTACTCACCAGAATTGATGGAGCAAGCAATAATGAGTACAAAGGGGAGATGAGTCCACTGGATCATGTTCATCTAGAGTACCTTCTGTGTCAGTTTTAGTGATGTACTGTCATAGAGCAGATTTATATGGCACTGCAAATTAATCCTTGAAAAGACAGAGAAAGGATTTATCGCAATTCCATCAGCATGAGAAATCATCGAAGCATACTTTACTGTTTCAGCTGCCTGCTTCTAGTGCTCTGGATCCTAAGCTCTGCCCTTTTTAACCCTCCTCATGCCCACTGTCTTCTAAGGAGATATGATGGTGGCAAATATTACACACAGGAAATCTATTAACACTAGCTGTTGGTGGCATCCTAATAGTTATTATATTTCTATTGTCACATTGTTATATTGGTATGTTATTTATTATAATATGCTATATTATTTTTTATGACATTTTTAAAATGTTATGTTTTGCTTAGAATGTTTCATTTTTTTTTTCTACCCTAATAAATTAGAATAAAAAAAAGATAAAAAATTGGATGAATATTTATTGAAGATTTCTGCATTTAGTGGAAACGTTCACCCTATCTGAGTAAAGTAGTTCTAAAAGCGCAAGTTTTTTTTTTTTTACTCTAATGCATTAAAGGGGTTGTAAAGGTACATGTTTTTTCACCTTAATGTATTCTATGCATTAAGGTGAAAAAACTTCCGATGATTAGCGGCTCCCCAGCCTCCCCGCTTACTTACCTGAGCCCTCGAAAGTCCCGCGTTGTGAACGCGCTGGCTTTTCCAACGGGTTTCTCGGCTCTTTTCGGGTCATTCATTGGATGATTGATAGCAGCACAGACATTGGCTCCCGCCATTGGCTCCCGCCGGGGGGTGGGACCTAGGGATACAGTCGGTGGCTATAGCCGCCGACTGTATCACTGTATCACAGGGAGACCGCTTCCCAAAATGGGGTTAGCTGATGCTGGGAGGAGCCGAGACAGCTGCTGAGGGACCCCATAAGACGAGGATCGAGGGCCACTCTGTGCAAAATGAGTTGCACAGTGGAGGTAAGTACGGCATGTTTGTTAATTTTTTTTTTAAAAAGGAACCTTTACAACCCCTTTAAGGTAAAAAACCTTCTCTGTGCAGCTCCTCCCCTACTCCCCTATACTTACCTGAGTCCGATCCAGCATTGTGCATGAGAGGATCTCTCCCTCCTAATTGGCTCAGAGAAAGCAGCGGGAACCACTGACTCCCGCTGCTGTCAATCACAGCAAGTGAGTAGGGAGTGGGAGGGGGGCAGGACCGGGCCACGCTTTGCGTGGCTATGAGCTGGTTAAGAAGCGAGCCCACACGAATGCCCCTGTAGCAAGCAGCTTGCTATGGTGGGCACTCAGCGGGTGGGGATGGGAGCCAGGAACGCCAGCGGGAGACCCCAGAAGTGGAGGATCGGAGCTACTCTGTGTCAAACCATTGCACAGTGCAGGTATGTTTGTTATTTAGAAAAAAAAAATTAGATTCTTTACAATCCCTTTAAGAAGAATTAATCACCTTTAAAATACCCCCAATAACCTGATTGGGTGTTTGCAGCAAGCACAGGTTATGTGGTTTTGTGGAGATCGTTTAGTACATTTCCCCACTATAAAGCTAACAAAGCAAGAGGAATTCATTCATCTATTTTCTAGAAATAGTATTTAGATAACTGTTATCTACAGGATCCTATAAAACTGATGCACAACCAGCATGTACTTGTGAAAAGCCTTGCTAAGCAATATATCAAAGCTGGACTCTAGAAAGTTAAAAAAGACCAGCTAATTTAGTTATGAATTATTTAAAGGAAACTAGTATTAGATACAGTGGAGGAGTAAATGTAGCCACCCTAAGACAGGAGGTGTGTTACTGACTACCCACCAGATGAAAATAAATGAATAAAAGCTTGGAAAAAAAATGAATGCAGCCACCACATCCAATGATTTGTACAATATATATATATTTTTTGGTTTTGGGTTTAGTTACGCTTTAAGTGTATTTTTAAATTCACCTAGTGTATGCTCTTGTCTTTATAGCCTCCTGTTTAGGATTCAGACTAGGAGAAGGAGGGGCAACAATGCTACCAGTGAACATGCTGACAGGAGGAGACAGCAGAGTGAGCAAAAAGATGAGCTCACCACTGTGATACTGCTGTTTCCTTGTCCAACAAACAGGCTTTGGGTGCGTGTCTGACCAAGCTGCATTTGCAGTAGGGGGTCACATATATGGCTATCTAGTCTGGCAGGGGAGTATGGATGACAGAACTGGATTGAGTTATGAATATGTTAGAAGGTATGAAAGTTCAGTATGATCCCTTTCAAACTGGTGGGCTTTTGTGACACTAAAATACACCTTTCCAGGGTAAAAAAAGTGCATGAAAAGGTTTCCCCTTTAAATGCTATGTAACCGTTCATATTGGTGCGCTTTGTTTGCCCTTTTCAATATCGCACCAAAAACACACCTTCTATCGTAAGTCAAGGGGAATGCATCAAAAGCACATCAAAAAGTGCATCACTTGTGTGTTTTTTGGTGTGTTTTTTAAGTGACATGTTTGTGTTTCACAGGTGCACATTGGGAGTCATG
Source organism: Lithobates clamitans (assembly GCA_037952925.1). Lineage (NCBI taxonomy): Eukaryota > Metazoa > Chordata > Amphibia > Anura > Ranidae > Lithobates > Lithobates clamitans. The sequence continues at coordinate 3,476,469 of JBBGZY010000833.1, read as the reverse complement.
AAACCAGAAAGTGCACCAAAAGCGTGTTTAAAAAAAAAACAAAAAAAAAACATACTACATTTTTAGGTGCACCAATGTGAAAGGGCTCTGTATGTATTTCAGCTGCGCATTTCAGTTTTTTTTAAGTGACTGGCCTTAGGTGATACACAGAGATGACACAAATTCTGCCATTCAAAGTCCGGAATATATAAAGCTTGTCTGAACTTTGAGAAAGCAGGGGGCGGGAGCTGAATTCACACTTAGTGAGGAGAGTTGATTGGAGTTAAGGGACACACCCCCTTCATGCAGCACACCAGAACAGAGCTGAGGCTGTCAATCAGCTGGAGATCCCTCCCCTGTCACCATTTTTCTCTTGGTGTCAGGAAAACTTGTCAGAAGTGACTCATACTGATAGCAGAGGAACGAAGCAGCAGACATAAATGGCAATTATAGCTCTGGGTTGAGACAAGTACACACTATAGAGGGATATGCTTTCTTCATATTTCATATCTGACCACTTTAGGTAAATGAATGTGAGGAGCAGTATTGGGAAATAATTCAAAGGAAACCTGTCATCAGGTAACTACATATCTAACATTGCTGACTTATTTAGAAAAATGCTAATTGCTTTGCTTTAATACTTTCTAAATCACTGACCAAGAACACATATAAAATCAGGATAATAAGAGGAAACCCAGAAGTCCTCATAGGCAAACATGTCCTGGGTCATTGACTCAAAGAATTTCAGCAAGAGGATCAGTATAACAAGCAGGCAACTAGCATTTTCAGAAGGACGACAATGACAGCCTTTATGTCTCTCTCCTGACATTTTTCCATATATTTAGAAATATGCCTTATATTTATTTATTAAAGTGGAACTGTGCCGCTGCGGGTCCCCAGAGCTCCTGCCATAATGTGCAAGTATACACAGCATACTGCATTTGCAAGTAAGGAATTATTGCCCAAGGCTACTTAATTGTAACCCTCTAAAATACACAATTAACTTCTAATAAAAATAATGACATACATATCTGCAAATATATTTAACGTCCACTAGATGTCACTATTCCTTATCTGATTTTTAGGAAATTCAGTAAGAACAAATTGAAGTGAATAATCCCTGGTTATATATCAAATAGTATCTAAATATCACATCTATCCCTCCAGGGGGCTATTTGTTCTACAGTTGGTACTGAATAAGGGCATCCTAGAGGGTAAAGAAAAGGGAGTGAGAAAGGCCACAAAGTAGCTAATAAAAAAATAAACAGTAATTAATATGTTGTACCTTGTTAACATAATATTGTATGATTGTATAAATTAAATACACATATTCTATAAATAGTAGGGAATATGATATGTATGACATTTAATACTAAATCTGCCATTAGGGGATGTCATTATTTAACTCCATAAGCACTGAAGAACATTATTGACCTATGTCTTCTGAGATGGTTAAACTCCTCCAAGACCCTCATCATATTGTGTTCTTCACATATGGAAAGCTGTTTTTATCACCCTAGAGATAGCTGAAAACAACATTCCCATCTAAAATAGCCCCAGTTTCAGCTGGAAAAATTAATAGATTAGGTTTCAAATTCATGTTTCTATTTTGATAAGTAAAAATATCAATCACACTAAATATACCGTATACTTATTATACTGTACAATGCAATGGGGTTGATTTACTAAAGGCAGATAGGCTGTTTACTTTGCAAGTAAAGTTGTACTTTGCAAGGAAATTTTCTTAAGAGCTTACTGAATGTGGTGAAATTTCACTTTGCAAAGAATGCCTAATCACATGCAAGGGGAATTTAAAAAAGCATGCAAGGAAAAAAAACAGCATTTTGTTTGCAGATGATTGGATGATGGAAGTCACAGCATTCACTAAGCTCTGGGTTAAATTGTAAACCCCCACAATGAAAAATTTAAAAATATCCTTCTTTAATGTGTAGTTGCCTCAGTTCAAAGCACTAAAGCCCGGTTCACACAGGGGCGGCACGACTTGCAGGTCGCCTCACCGAGGCGACCTGTACACGACTTCCATGGCGACTTGCAAAGCGACTTCTGTATAGAAGTCTATGCAAGTCGCCTCAAGTCGCCCCCAAAAGTAGTACAGGAACCTTTTTCTAAGTCGGAGCGACTTGCGTCGCTCCTATTAGAACGGTTCCATTGTACAGAACGGGAGGCGACTTGTCAGGCGGCTAGGACCTGCATGCAGGTCTCAGATTACACTAAGCTCCTTTCTCTATGCTGTGCAGTGTGTGAAATCAGATCCCCACCTTCCTACCGTCCTGAAAACTTAAAAATGCTGGGTAAATTCTCTAGAGAAGAGAGGGATGCAGATAAACAGGTAAAATTTGTGTAGGAGGATTTTTTTAAATCTCTGTGTATCACCTGAGGCCAGTGCCGGCCCATCCATAGGGGGTGCATGGGCGCCGCCCCCCCCCCCCCCACCCATCAGTCACAAAAAAAGATTTTTTTAAAAAGCCCCTTTAAAAAAATTTGAAAAAAATGTTCTTTGAGTGCACTTTTTTTCTTGTGCCAGACACAGTGCACTATGGGAAGTGTTCCACGTCAATGCAATCACGAGATTGCAGACGAGGCGCTTCATTTGCAGGCTTTTGACCTGCTTTGCAGGGCAATCCAAAGTGCCGAGCAGCTTCCGCCCGCAGTATTACTATGGGTGGAAGCTTTGTTGTTGAAGTTAAGAGGTTACTTCCGGTTTCCTTGTTCCAGAGGGAAGCCGGAAGTGACATCGGCAGCTCCGTGGAACGCACGGCCAGAGTGGAGCTGCCTGTAAGGTAAATGAGGCTGCATTTGAATGGGCACAGTGAGGCTGCATATGATGGGACACAGTGAGGCAGTGAGGCTGCATGTGATGGGACACAGTGAGGCTGCATATGATGGGACACAGTGAAGCTGCATATGATGGGACACAGTGAAGCTGCATATGATGGGACACAGTGAGGCAGCGAGGCTGCATGTGATGGGACACAGTGAGGCTGCATATGTTGGGACACAGTGAGGCTGCATATGATGGGACATAGTGAGGCTGCATATGATGGGACACAGTGAGGCAGTGAGGCTGCATATGATGGGACACAGTGAGGCTGCATATTATGGGGCACAGTGAGGCTGCATATGATGGGGCACAGTGAGGCTGCATATGATGGGGCACAGTGAGGCTGCATATGATGGGGCACAGTGAGGCTGCATATGATGGGGCACAGTGAGGCTGCATATGATGGGGCACAGTGAGGCTGCATATGATGGGGCACAGTGGCTGCATTTGATGCTGCACAGTGGCTGCATTTGATGGGGCACAGTGGCTGCATTTGATGGGCACAGTGGCTGCATAAGATGGGCACAGTAGCTGTATTTGATGGGGCACAGTGGCAGCGTTTGATGGCACAGCAGGAGCATTTGATATGGCATGGTGGCTGCGTTTGATGGGCACAGTGTCTGCATTTGATGGACACAGTGTCTGCGTTTGATGGGCACAGTGTCTGCGTTTGATGGGCACAGTAGCTGCAATTGATGGGCACGGTGGCTGCATTTGATGGAACAGTGGCTGCATACGATGGGAACAGTGTCTGCGTTTGATGGGCACAGTGGCTGCGTTTGATGGTACAGTGGCGGCAATTGATGAGCACAGTGGCTGCGTTTTATGGCACAGTGGCTGCGTTTAATGGCACAGTGGCTGCGTTTGATGGCACAGTGGCTGCGTTTGATGGCACAGTGGCTGCGTTTGATGGCACAGTGGCTGCGTTTGATGGCACAGTGGCTGCGTTTGATGGGCACAGTGGCTGCGTTTGATGGCACAGTGGCTGCATTTGATGGCACAGTGGCTGCGTTTGATGGCACAGTGACTGCAATTGATGGCACAGTGAGGCTGCAATTGATGGCACAGTGAGGCTGCAATTGATCACCAGTCGCCACTGCCTGAGGCTAGTCTCTTCACAGAGTTTATGTAAGAGTTTACAACCATTTAAATGTCTGAGGTCACAGATATAGATATGCAGTCAAATAGCCACTACCAGTACCAACCACCTTCATTGTAATAGCCTTACTTTTACTTTCCTGTTGCAGTAGCTGTGGATGGTATCTTCAAAAATTGTGTAGTCTAAAGCCAGCCATAGATGTTTTGAATCTCAGCCGGTCCCTGCTGAACCGGCCAAGATTCAAACTATCTATAGACAGGCTGATTTTACCTAAGCCGATCCATCGATTGACATGGATACAACCAGTATGTCAGATTTTCGGGACAGCTCCCCGTGCCCGGGAGAACACAATAACTCTGCAGGAGGGATTCTAGATTCTGCTTTCTGTGGTTGCAGGAAAGAAAATCGCATCATCTATGTCCTTTCTAATAGACACCAGAGATTGACCTACTACACTCGGTAATCAGCACTTAGTAACAGAGCACCACCTCCTCCCTTTTCTGTGCAATGAAAATGAATTTAAAGGCATTATATTTGATATCATGCATTGCCCTACTGCTTTGTTTACTTAACAAGACCACTCTCTGTGAATTACAGAACCAGCAAAGGACGATAGGGAATCTATCTAAAATGTTCAAAATTTTTCAAAATTTTTAAATTTTCTCTCTGTGAATTACAGAACCCGCAAAGGACAATAGGGAATCTATCTAAAATTTTCATTACACCCACTGCATAGTTAGTATTTACTCTGCATATGTTGTTATTTTGTCACATGACTAAATTAAAATAATTATGCGTTAATTTGACACCACATATCAGTTCCTTTACAGCTTGGGTTTACATGAATTTTACTTGTATTATTTCTTTTAAAAAAAACTAAATAGTTTTTTTAACAGTTGCCTCCCACTAAAGAATGTAATTTGGCTTGGTAAATTGCAGTTTATAAATTGTTTTCATACAGAAGACTGGTAGGGGTAAGTTATCTTTTTATGTGCAGTTCTTGTTAAATTGCCATGTTATCTTTTACACCATTCCAGTTTGTGACGAAATAGACTGGATATCTATCAAAAGAACAAAATTAAGTTTGCAATCATCACTGCAACGTCTGTCTGGGGATCTGTGTGAAATAAAAAGATCACAATTCATACATCATATGTTAATGCCAATGTCATTTTCAAGAGACACAATTGCCTTCAGCCCTAGTATTATGCATCAGTCTCGGAAGATAAGATGAACGCTTCTCACAGCTGCTTGTCTTAGTTCTGAAAACAATTATTGCTTGTAAGAAAGCAAGAAAAAGATACAAAGAGCAAGTATATAATAATATAATACATGATATTAACATTGTTCCTTTAGCAGAATTTCACACATGTACTAAGATAACAACTCTATTTATTTGTAAAAGAATGGAATTTGTGTACTTACCATAAGGTCCATTTTTTGAAGTTCATTGAGGGACATAGGAATTTAGGAACTGCCAGGTAAGTTTCAAAAACAATTATTAATGGGGAGAAAGCAGGGAAAAGATACAAAGAAAATGTATATAATAATGTACCGTGTTTCCCCGAAAATAAGACACCGTCTTATATTTATTTTTCCTCAAGAAAACACACTATGGCTTATTTTCAGGGGGTGTCTTATTTTTATTAAGTATGGTACAACAATCAGCATTTATTCAATTACAGTTAAGTCGTCTTCTTCTGGAACATCGTCATAACTCTCCAAACTTGGAATTCCATCCTGAATTTCTTGCGACTCCATTTCCTTTAGAACCATTGGCCCCAATCTTTCATGTCGAGCAATAGAGCTCTCATGAAATGAGCAGCTCTTATCCATGTAACCTGCTTGAAGTGCATTGGCAACAACACTGTCAGTGATTTTATCCCATGAATTCTTCACCCAAATCATGACCTCTTGCAGGCTAGGTTTCACAAAGTTTCCACGCTGATTTCTTGTCATTCTATTTTCAATGTAGTCGTTAATTTCCATACGCAAATGGTCTTTGAATGGCTTGTTTATTGCAATATCAAGAGTCTGCAGATAGGCAGTCATTCCAGCAGGAATCATTATTTGATCTATTCTTCTCTCTGCAAGGAAGTTCTTCATGTCTTTAGCACGGTGAGTGCTGGCTGAATCCCAGACTAGCAGACCTCTTTGGCCACCTCGCAAAACAAGTGGCAGCATTAAATCAAGCCACTTCCTTATAACTGCTTGTGTGCACCAGGCTTTTTCGCTTTCAAGAACATAAATGCCAGAAACACGTTCAATCTTATCTTTCTTTCCCTTACTGATGATAACAGGTGTGGCTTTCGTTCCATCCAGACGAATTGCCAAAATACAGGTAACACGTGAACTTTCGTGACCAGTGGAGGGAACGTAGATTGAGGAGGCACCCCTCTGTTCAATTGTCGTTTGGGCTCCTTGACCCATAAACACTGCAGTTTCATCCATAGCAATCATGTTGCAAAGTTGGTATTTAGAAAAGTCGATGCCATCAACAAAGGACTTGAATGCAAGTGCTCGCTTAATAACTTCAGCATCTTCCAACTTAAACAGTGTTGTTGATTTTCTGAGAGACAGTTCATATCGCTGAAGGAAGCCATCCAGCCAGTGTTGTGATGCTTTGAATTCTGGGGATATGTCGAATTGTGGTGCCATTGCAAGGGCAAATGCTTGAATATCAGCCCTGCGCACAACCAAAGCCTTTGCTCTCCTGTCAGCAACCCATTCACTGATCATGTCTTTCAGCTCAGGAAATAAAGGTTGCCGACCTGAACCACACTTGCGCTTCTTAGCATTTCCTTTGTCCACCTGTAGACTGAGGTTATCATATTCTGCTCGCCATTTTTGGACCATTCGGATATCCAACTTCTTCTCTTTGCAGAAAGCTGTAAGATTCTTGCCCTGGGAGTCCTCCACAATTCCTTTCTTGTACTCAACAGAATAACTCTTTCTTTTTGCACTCATCTTGTCTAATTGTACAGATACTCAGGAAAAGCAGAGATAGGCCAGCAAAGCTGATGTGTAAGGGCTGGCTTATTTATCAGGGATCCAGTGAGAACTGCAAAGTGGAGCTGGGATGATCTCTATGGGGTCTCTTGGCTCAGTAGCAGACTGCTTGCTAAAGTTTTTCCCCTATCCCCTGGTGTTTGTGTGGGGTGAGAGAGACCCACAGACTGTTGCTGCTCAGTGCTGGGGAGCAGCTTTACTTCTTCCCCTGAGGATACACAATACAGAGCGTCCTGCTCCTCACGTCAGTCTGAGGAGACTTTTACTTTCACTTTCACAGACCTGACAGGCAGAACAGACCTTATTGATGAGGCTGGTCACAGGTCACATCCGAGATACAGTAGCAGCTGTCACGATGGGGCAGATGAGAAGGGCTGCCCGACTTCTTTACTGCTCTGCAACACTACTGTATCACTAGGTATGTCATACGTCTTCTTTACCGCTCCGCGCCGGTACGCATAGCCACGCCTATCACTACGTCTTATTTTCGGGGTATGGCTTATATTGGGCTAATGCTTAGAAATCCTGCTACGGCTTATTTTATGGGTATGTCTTATTTTCGGGGAAACACGGTAATACACAATATTAACATTGTTCCTTTATCAGAATTTCAAACATGTACTAAGATAACAAATATATGGGATTGCATGATTTTTTTTTCTCTTTTTTTGGTTGAACTAGATGGACTTGTGTCTTTTTTCAACCTGACTAACTATGTAACTATGTAACAAACATGGGCGTGTGCAGCCTATTGCATTAGGGTGTGCACCCCAAAACTCAAACACGCATGCGTGTGTGTATATATATGTATATATATATATATATATACATATACATATATATATATATATATATATATATATATATATATATATATATATATATATACTGTACATACACACACGAACACTTACTTATATGTACATAAAACCACCCATTTATGTGCCTACCTGACCCAAGTGCCTTCATTCACTTTTTTGTTAAGATTTTTGCTAGGGCATTTATTCTTTTTTAAAACTGGAGACTGCAAAGTATTGCACCCGCAATCAGCAGAGTGCGGGTTAAGTGTCAGGCTCCTGCAGACACTGCCTACAGTTCTGTTGCCTCTGTATGGCTGTCATTGCAGAGCTGTAGGCAGTGTGAATGAACTACAGGTGCGCTGATCAGTGTGCTGGCTGCAGTGTTGGATTGAACTTGTAGTTTATACATTCTCAGATTCTCATGACTTAGGCTACTTTCACACTGAGGCACTTTGCAGGCGCTATAGCGCTAAAAATAGCGCCTACAAAGTACCCTGAAAGAGCAGCTCCTTTCACTCCAATGTGAAAGCCTGAGGGCTTTCACGCTGGAGCGGTGTGTGGCAGGATGTTCAAAAAAGTCCTGTCAGCCGCATCTTTGAGGCGCTGTAGGAGCGGTGTATACACCGCTCCCAAAGTGCCCCTGCTCATTGAAATCAATGGGCAGCGTCGGCAAAATACCACTGCAGCGGCACTTTGTGGGTGATTTTAACCCTTTTTCGGCCGCTAGCGGGGGTTAAAAGTGCCCTGCTAGCGGCCGTATAGCACCGCAAAAATAACAGTAAAGCACTACTAAAAATGAGCGGCGATTTACCGCTGACAGAGTGACGCCTCAGTGTAAAAGTAGCCTTAATGATGAGGCTGTGTGGGTGCAGAGGAGGGGAGGGGGCAACTAAAACATGTTAAACCCTGTATAGGGTGTGAATGAACTACAGGTGTGCTGTATACAACCCTGTTCACACCTATGCAGGTTGCAGTTGATGCATATTTTAGGTGCATTTTGCATTTTTCTTTTTGAAAAATTGAAAATACACGTTTTTGATCCATTGAAGTCTATGAAACCAAAAACTCAACCTGCTGGTGTCTGGCCTTTCCATAACATGCACAGATGTGAACTACATCCATAGGAAACCATGTTAAATGGACTGTAGTATGTTTCTGCAAAACTGAAAATGCACTAAAAAATGCATAGGTGTGAACCAGGCCTAAATTTGCTATACCTGTACAGGTTTTTTGTTCAGATCACTAGCTGACAGGTGCTTGCATCAACACAAACGATGCTGGGACACTGTATTCTGATGGGGGGACTCCTCACTGTCAGAATACACTGATTAGGGTTGTAGCCGATTGGCTGCAAGCCACTACTTAAACAAGGTTCTGTCTAACAGGGAGGGCTACACCCAAACTTAATTTAAGGCCATGCCTGCTCAACTGGACTTGCTTCAGCAGGCCCCCTTCACTACTGTGACTTGTACCCTTTTAGACCCCTTTCACACTGGGGTGCGGGCTGCGTTAGCGGTAAAGTGCTGCTAGTTTTAGCTGCGCTTTACTGCTGTTTAAGCGGCGCTTTTTGGACGCTAGTGGGGCACTTTTAACTCCCGCTAGCGGCTGAAGAAAGGGTTAAAACTGGCCGCGTTGCGACGCTGCCGAATCGCTTTGCAGGCGCTTCGCCAGCGCTGCCTATTCATTCCAATGGGCAAGGGGCGGTTTAGAAGCGGTGTATACAGCTCTACCAAACCACCCCAAAGATGCTGCTTGCAGGACCTTTTCTAATATCCTACAAGCTCACCGCCCGGGTGTGAAAGCACTCGGGCTTTCATACTGAGGCATTTTTAAGGCGCTAAAAACACCTGAAAAGTCTTAAGTTACTGGCTGTGGTCACACTCCAGCCTCCCCATCATACCATACAGTGTTAATGTCCCTGTATGGTATGTGATGATGTCACGGCTTTGGGGTGAAGGAACAGACATTAGAATCAGGTAAGTGAAAGAGGTTACCCCCTCCCCCCACACACCGCAAGGCTGGACTTTTTTACTGTCCTGGAGTTGGGCTGTATTATTATGATAAGAGGTTTTGATAGGTTAGGAATTCCTGGGACTTCTGAGGTGCTCCATAGATGTATTCCATTTATATACACACACACATTATATGTTATTAAAAAAAATTATTTTAACAGAATATAATGTGTATGTGGAATACATTTATGTAACACCTCAGAAATCCTAGGAATTCCAAACCTGTTCAAGAATGTTACTTTCTTTTTTAGTAAACCTGCCCTGCAAAGTTCAGGGCAGGTTTACAGCACAGAATTGTATAGTGGAAAAGGCGGAGAAAGAAGGCCAGTACTCACAGGTAAAAGGCTGAGATCTTCAGTCATCCCCAGAGAGCTGTGCTGTGTGCTGAACAGGAGGAAAGTGATGGAGGGTGCACTGTGAGATCTCTTCCTGCTTCTCCCACCTGTACTGGATCTGTGAAAGCCCCGACTCAGCCAGACAGGAAACCGAGGAGAGAGACAGATGCTGCATCAGAGAGGAGTTCAGCAAGCTGTCTTCTGGCACACAGGGGATATGAGGGGGGGTAATCCCTGTGAGGACTGCAACCACAGCTGTAAAGTAAGCAGTCAGGAAGTATCTGTTGCTCTCTGAAGTTCACATGCTTCATCTCTGACAGCTGGCGGCGGAGTGATATTCAGCTCATAGGGATGCTGTAGCCGGAACTACAGAGTCAGCATCAGAAAATGCAGCTGACTGGCTGATTACTCCGCGGTAAGTGGCTGCAGTTTCCACCTTAGTTGTACACATCCATGACAAATAGTCCCACTTGCAGCTAGCTACCAGTGTCAATAAGGAAAAAAAAAAGAATTCTCATACATTTTGGCAGCAAAAAAGCCCTGGGGTGCGCACGCACAAATCTATGTATATGTAAAATAATGGAATTTGTGTGCTTGCCATAAAATTCATTCATTGATTTTTTTGAAGTACATTGATGGACATAGGAGTTCAGAAATTGTTGGGGTTATACTGCTGCCTTCAGGAGAATTGGACACTGGCAATCAAAAAAAAATTGTGACAATCACGGGATAACCTTTGCTACTTCCAGCATATCTCAGTTTTGTGGTGGCAAAGCAGTAACAAAGCATAATTTTAGACGCAAAGGAGGTGTACCTCAAAGAACTACAAGAAATACATTTTAGGGTAAGTACAAAAATCCCATTTTCTTTCTCTCCTTAAGGCCCACAAAAAAATAACAGAAGTGGGGACTGCCTGAAGAGCCACCTGAAGGACCTTACAACTGAAGCTGGCATCAGAAGAGGCCTGAACATCCAACTGGTAAAACTTAGACAATGTATAAACAGAAGACTAAGTGGCAGGCAGCCTTGCAAATCTGGAAAAAATTTGCTTGTTGACGAAAAGCTTAACAAGCACTCACAGATCTAGTAGAATGTGCCTTTACAGAAAAAAGTGAAATCCAATCCTCCAATCCATAAGTCTTAAAGATGGTTGGTCTGAGCCACCGAGAAATGATGGAACGAAAAGTAGGTTCTCCTTTAAGGAGACCCTCAGGAATGACAAGTATTTCTAATTAAAGCAGTGGCTATGAGGTAGATGCACACAATATATGAGCAATGCAAGCAATCCAAGCAATAAAGGGAAATCTCCTTTTGATGAGCTGGAACTGGACAAAGAAATAAAAAGATAATGGCCTGATTGAGGTGAAAGGCCAAAAATACTGTAGGAAAAAAGAAAGTCCTGGGTTTCAACATCACCTTGTCCTTGTGTAAGATCAGAAAGGGATCTTTACAAGATAAGGTTACCATCCTAGATACAGTGATCCTCTGTCTTTCAGAACCTGGGCTTCAGCGGGCATGCTGTTAAAGCCAGCAACTGTGAAGCAGGATGGTAAATCGGCCCCTGAGACAAAAGATCTGGATGATCTGGGAGAGCCCATGAATCATCTGCCAGGTATCTGGTCAGGTTGAAGTATCACATATGCTTGGGCGAGTCCACAACTATGAGGATCACTGTAATACCCCCAACTTAATCCTAAAAAGCAGATGGGGCAGGTGTTTTAGGTAAAAAAAGGTGCAGATTGAGGTGTACTAGTACCACTGAGCCAGAGCATCCACTGCTTCTGCTAGATGATCCCTGTACCTGAAACAAATCTATCCAGTTTGTGGATGAACCTTGAAATAATGAGGTCCACACTGGGCATTCCTCACCTGCAACACAGGTCCAAGAACACCTGTGGGGAATAGGGACCACTCCTCTCACTCCAAGCACTGCTGACTAAAGAAGTCTGCCAATCAATAAGGCTGGATTGTAAAGTTCTGCCCAGCACTGGGTCATTTCTATCTCTCTTGCCCCAGTGAGAATTATGGTTCCTCCCTGATGGTTGATGTAAGCCACTGTCGTGGCAATGTCTGACTAAATCCAGATCGAATGACCCATAAGTTCAGGGGCCAGCATTGCAGAGACAGCCAAATTGTCCAATGTTTCAGAATGGTGATCAGAAGATAAAACTGCTACAACTTCCAAGTCCACTGCATCAACAGGGTATCTAGGTCTCCATCCTAGCCCAACAGCCTGACATCCATCATAAGGATACTCCAGAGGAGCAGAAGTAAGGATTTCCTAGATTCCAGAGCAGGATTCCTGAGCCACCAGGCAAGGGACAACCTGGCCCTAAGTGCCAGATGAATTAGTCTCTCCAAGAACTGGACTGACTTGTCACGTTTTTATAGAATGTTGTGTTGTACAGGTCTTGAGTGTAACTGAGCAAACAGGTTGCCATGAATTAGGCTACCATCAAGGCAGCAAGTATGCTGCAGCAAGTATACTGTAAGTATGTGTTTCTGATGTCAACAGAGGCCAGAAAGTTTCTCTGATAACAGACCTGGTGAATTCTATACAAAATTTCCAGGCCTGAATATAGACATTTAAGGCTTTAAGTTTCAAGTTGGTGTGGATGTCCCCTTTTGGTTTGGGAACTGTGAAAAGGTTGGAGTAAAATCCCTGGAACAGCAGGGACTGGGGCAGTGACACCCTGTTCAAAAAGACCTGCCAGGTATAATGGCCATAGTTAAGTGAGTGTTGCAATAAACCAAAGGTGCATAGTGCCGCAGTCCAGAATCTTCAGAAGTCATGCATCACCAGAAAATGAGTGATGTTTTGGAGCATATAGCAGTCTCTTCATCACAGACGTCTATTGTCACTGTCTGCCTGATGAACGGCTACTATAGGTTCCAAGACATTGATGTCTTTGTAGGCATGTGACCAATAAATTATTCCAAATTAAGTTTGTGATGTGCTTGTGACACGTTTATGGAGGGCTGTATTGACATCTGCCAACATGGTGACACAGACAGGTTGTAAGCCATAAACTAGGGAGGGGGCAGAGAGCAAAATTCTATATTGTATACACTGTAAACCACTACCCACATCCAAGAAAATGATATTCAGGTTATCCAAGTTTCCGCAAAGGCTAAAAGACATTCCCTAACTTTGGAATGTGTGACCACCTCATCATGCTGAGGAGCATTTATCTGAAGGCATAGGGGACTTGAAAGTCCAAGGTTTATTGAGGGACATGGGTTTGGTTTTGAAAGTAGAGGCTTGGGAGTAATGAAATGAGTTATCTTGGCCTTGGTTGATGATTGGGTCTTCTCAGACCAAGCCCTGGGCTTCTTCTGCTGAGGAAAATGGGTCCTCTTACCCTGGGTAACTTCTTTAATGAGAATATCCAGGGCAGCTCTGAAGAGATGTCCCTCAAAGGTATGCAAAGCAATAGCTTCTTGCATGCAGATTATACAGCCCAACATTTTAGCAGGAAGTTACTCCTCAAATTCAACAACAGGGGACCCATGCTGGAGAGGTGAGGGACTTTCCACTAGACATGTGCAGGCAAGAAATTTTGGTTTTGTTTCAATTCGGATGCATCCGTTCATTGAAGAATTTTGTTTCAACATATTCGTTATGGTGACATGGCTCATTTTGGAATTAATTTAGTATCTTTGGCATTTGCTTCATATATTCATTCAGGTGGATTCAAAAGATTTTGCAATTTTTCCAGAAGATTGCTATATATTCGATATATTACCGAATTGTGTGGATTCAAATGGGTAGGATTCAATATTTTTGGATGCTAGTCCAACCCACCATCAATAAAATCCCTTCTAATGCTCTTATTCTGCGTACACACGGTCGAACTTTTCGTCTACAAAAGTCCGACGGACGCCGACGGACCAAATCCGGCGGACAATCCGATCGTGTGTGGGCTTCCCCGGACTTTCAGCGGACTTTTCCAGCCTCAAATCGGACGGACTTTAGTTTTGAAACATGCTTAAAATCTTTACGTCCTAACTCCGCCAGACCCAGAAATCCGCTTGTCTGTATGCTAGTCCGACGGACAAAAACCCACACTAGGGCAGCTATTGGCTACTGGCTATCAACTTCCTTATTTTGGTCCAGTGTACGTCATCACGTACGAATCCGTCGGACTTTTGTGTGATCGTATGTAGGCAAGTCCGTTCGTTAGAAAGTCCGCCGCAAGTCCGCCAAAAGTCCGTCGAAAGTCTGTCAGACGGGCTGTCGGACTTTTGTAGCCGAAAAGTCCGACTGTGTGTACGTGGCATTAGTCTAGTCAGTGTGCGACATACTAAGGTTACTGTAAGACAAGTTTACATTGCAGGGTTTGCCAGTGAGAACAGAGTTCTAGAAAGGGCTTCCAATTGCTTGTCTATGGGTCCTTAACCACTTTACTACTGTTGTCTGTCTTAAAATGGCAGGGTGATTAATTGCTGTGATGTGAGCAGTCATTTGATTACTTACATTTAAGACAGTGTACAGGGACAATCCAAGCAGCTCTGTACCTCGTGATCTCTGTGATGACATATCACAGTGATCACAGATGTAAACAGTGCAGTTACATCAGACAGCACGCTCCTTTCTCTTACAATGGAGAAAAGGGAGCAAGTAGAAATGAATGAATGAATCATTCATTAATTACCGTAGTTACAGATTACAGGTAGCAGCAGATATTCCTTGAAGGTATTCCTTGATTGTGAGATCTTTTTTAACCCTTTCACCAGCACCCCGCTCCCATACATCTAATTTACATCCTGTATCTATGAGACATGTATGTTAACCCCTTCACATCCCTTATCATGCACATCTGCACATTAACCCCTCGTCGTCATCTTCTCACTGTATGTGACCTGTATACCAACTCCTTCACTTCCTCCTCCCTCTGTGTATTACCTGTGCAAATAATGTATCTAGTGCACCATTACCAAGCTCCATGTTTTATTACATATCTTCATTTCCAAAATTTGTGGCAAAAATTAGATCACCTTAGGGTGTCTACTTACCAGCATTCCACGTTTTGGGGGGGTTTATACAAGCCTGCATTTTAATTTTATTTGATATGTTTTATAACAGAAATAAAGGGCCTTTTTACCTTTGTTTGGTCAAGGATATTTAAATACCCCTAAAAGAAGCTCTATCTATCTCCAAAAAATGATAAGAAATTCTGTTGGATGTGATAATGCATAAACAAGTAATTGCCACTCAAACCATCAAAGCACTGAAAAATAGCTATTGGTTTGTTTAGTCAGGAAACGTCTAGAGCCATAGAGAGGGGAAAAGCCAGTTTTTTTTTGACAAAGTCCACTTCAAAGGGATACAAAGGTAACAGGATCTTGGTGGGAGGACAAAATGTTGTCAGGGTTTTTCCAATCTCCATAAAGTAAGACTGTAAACAGTGGGTGCACAGGAAAAGTCTTGAAGCACATAAAAGCCTTAAAGTAGCCTAGAGTAGGAACAGCACTGGTAGAAGCTACAGGCTGATCCTCAAGTTTTAATGTTTTGCACACTGTGTCAATAATGGCTGGCACCATTTTCTTAAGTTTGGAAGTGTTAGCAGAAGACTGTAACTGCTCTTGCTAAAGCTTATGCCTTAAGAACTTAAGGGTCGGGTGGGGCATGGCTTGGGGTCCATGAGTGTGGCTGCTTAGATCTGTAGCTTAGGCTCTACACAGACATCCTGCTGGCATCCTGTGTCCAATCCTTTTACAAAAGGCACTGAATCCTTCCTAAAGACGGCAGGATCCCAAGGCAGGCAAAATGGTGAATAAATACGTGCCACCCGTGACCCAATCAGCGGCGGAACAACTGGCAAAGTGCCGCAGGCAAGATGGCACCGATCCCTCAGCCAAGCCTGAAGCCACTCTGCAGCCCTCTCCCATTTCAGCACAGCTCTCCACATCAGGGGTGGGTGACTTTCTGCCTGCTGTATTTCACACTCAGGCTGACCTCTTAACTTCATTAGACTCCCCTACATGCTCTGAAGACTGTAATTTTCTAGGCCCTCCCTCAGGGGAGCCTTCTCTGGCTGAAATCATGCTAGCTATAAAAGACTGCAAGGCCTCCCTTACAGTTCAGATGGAAAGCATCCATATTAATTTTTCCCTATTGAAGCAAGACGTGCAAAACTTAAGTGAGCAAACGGGGGGGGGGGGGGGCGGGGGCGGTAGAATGTATAAGCTCCCTGGAGGACACAGTACACCCCTTAGCTGCCACTGTACGTACGGCTGCTGATGAGCTGGTGACCCTCAGAGCCAAAATGGAGGACTTATGCTGTGTACACGCGGTCGGACTTTTCGTCTACAAAAGTCCGACGGACGCCGACGGACCAAATCCGGCGGACAATCCGATCGTGTGTGGGCT
Organism: Lithobates clamitans; assembly: GCA_037952925.1. NCBI lineage: Eukaryota > Metazoa > Chordata > Amphibia > Anura > Ranidae > Lithobates > Lithobates clamitans. Next base: position 3,460,020 of record JBBGZY010000833.1, on the reverse strand, counting down.
TCCCTGGACTTTCAGCAAACTTTTCCAGCCGCAAATCTGACGGACTTTAGATTTGAAACATGCTTCAAATCTTTACGTCCTAACTCCGCCGGACCCAGAAATCCGCTCGTCTGTATGCTAGTCCGACGGACAAAAACCCACGCTAGGGCAGCTATTGGCTACTGGCTATCAACTTCCTTATTTTAGTCTGGTGTACGTCATCATGTACGAATCCGTCGGACTTTTGTGTGATCGTATGTAGGCAAGTCCGTTCGTTAGAAAGTCCGCCGCAAGTCCGCCGAAAGTCCGTCGAAAGTCCGGCGAAAGTCTGTCGGACGGGCTGTCGGACTTTTGTAGCCGAAAATTCCGACCGTGTGTACGCGGCATTAGAGAACCACTCTCGCAGGAATAATTTACGCTTTGTGGGATCCCCCAAGCGTTCAGAGGGGGCCCGCCCTGAAAGGTTCCTTCACTCCTGGCTGCGAGATGTTTTTGGGATAGAGATGTTGTCAAATGCCTTCATGCCTTTGTAATTGAGCGTGCACATCGCACCCCCCCCCCTCGTCCTCCTCCCTCAGGACCCCCCCAAGATCCCTGATTGCAAAAATCCTCAATTTCCAAGACAAAGTCACTATCCTGTGCCTTGCTAGAGAAAATGGCCCACTCAAGTTTAATGGTAACAATATCTCCATACATCTGGATTTCTCGGCTGAATTCCAATGTAAACGCATATCCTTTGCTGCGGTGAAAGACCGCCTCTGTGCTGAGGGCCTGCTATATGCAATGCTCTTCCCTGCTAAGCTGCGGATCATCCTTGAGGGTAAAGTTCACTTCTGCACTTGTCCAAAGGATGCTATGGTCTGGATAGACGCTCGTGTTGGGAAACAACCTAGACAACACCGCAACTGATGCTGTACTTAGTAGTTTTTCTTCCTCCCTGCCTCACTACTCATCTCTCCTGAAGCAAGCTTGAGCACCTGTCGGTCACCCTATCCTTCTTTATGCCTCCTACACTCCATTGCTACAGATGACCGGAGGACTGCACCCACCCCTTCTTTTCTACTGCTATATGTTACCCGTGGGACGGAACTGTCAGATGCCATTTTAGGCTATAACCCCTGCCTTGCCTTTTATGACTACCACTGTTTGTGCCTTCTTTTACAGGGCGCTGTTATATCCTGCCGGATGGAACCTTCGCCTTATAGACAGCCTTTCTGGACCCACTACCTCCCCGACTCCAGTAGGTGGCGAGGCCACAGGTTTTTGTTTTCTTGCTCAGGGAACCAAAGCTCACTATGTTGGGGATGGTTGAGCAGGGTAGGGGGGAAGGGACTTTGGCTTTTTTTTCTTTTTTGGCCCCTCATACGTTTTAGTTGGTGGGACCGGCTAGACTTCTAGGTTTTTTTCTGCTGCTGTTTTTTTGCTCTTATTGCAGATTCATTTCTGTTGCTACAGTGCATTTATTCTGGTGTCTCTCTTGTGAAATGTTTTATATGTTGTATTGCATCTCCCCATGACCCTCCCTATGTTGTTATGCTGCATATGACTGAATGTCAGGGGTTTGAACTCACCTCTTAACCACTTCAGCCCCGGAAAGATTTGCCCTCTTAATGACCAGACCATTTTTTGGGACATGGCACTGCGTCGCTTTAGCTGATAATTGCGCCATTGTACCCAAACAAAATCGATGTCCTTTTTTCCCACAAATAGAGCTTTCTTTTGGTGGTATTTGATCGCCTCTGCAGTTTTTATTTTTTGCGCTATAAACAAAAAAAGACAATTTTGAAAAAAAAGCAATATTTTTTACTTTTTGCTATAATAAATAATAACAAAAATAATAAAAAATATAACAAAATGAATTTCTCATAAACTCACAAACCCATCTGCTGGTTAGCAGGAGAAAGTTCAGGAAGCCAAGCCACTGAAGTCAGGCTGCAGAAAAAACCAAGTAGGATTCAGTGTGTCGCTTGCACTCTGGAAAAGCAGCAGAATGCTGCTTCCCCAAAGCTGAGTGGCAATAAAGAGAGCACAGAGAGTACATGCAGAACACTCAAATCATCAAATCATCGGGTGACATTAGCACCTAATCCTTCAGAATTAAACTCTTCTGTTGTAACCCTACAGATTACAAAATTTGTAATGGTGCTCAAAGGGTATAGTATTGAGGTAGCTTCTGGTGCTTGGCCTGCGAAAACCTACTCACAAAGTGAGTCTTTAGAGACAGGACCGTATCTGGGGCTATGCCACAAATTTAAACCTGGAGAGCTTCCTGCAGCTAACACAGAACACTTTGGTACCCAAAAGTTATTTTTCATGCTAGCCCTGCACGTCTTGTCCAGCACTTGAAAGTCAGTCTTGTGAAAGGCCACTCCGAATTGCTGTGTGCAGAGACCAGCTCCGCAGCAATGTAGCAAGAAATCTTGATTGATGAAACAAAATGATAAAAACTATTGATCAAAAAAGAGCTGGTCTTTTCTCCACAGAGCAGAGAAAAGACATCCATACTCCTACGACACTAGGCATGCGGGGAACAGAAGGGGTGAACTGGGCTGGCCAAATTTTTTTTTTGTGTGTCTAGTTCTGCTAAAGATGGCATTATAACCCGACAGCCCCTCAATGGACAAGAAAAAAAAATATGGTATGATATTTAGAGTCCCATGAGGAAGTCACTAGGTATACTGCATCTAAAAAAATCTGTTAATCTTTTTTTTATGTTGTACTTCCATTCTTCCCCAGCTGTTCTTTTACACTGAAATGTCTACACCTAAATGCTTAAATCATCTTGCTGTCTCCTTGTTACATAAAGATCAGTGTATCTAGATGACATACTAGCTTCCCTGTTGTGTATATAAATTGTATGTAACCATTCCATATTAAATTCATATTATATTTGAGTGACTTATAATTCCAGCTGTGAAATATTTTATGCCTTATTATGACTGTGTGACCCTAAACATCCTTTAGCCTGTTTTTAATGTTTTTTTAGACATACAAATCAAACAGATCAGCTAAATTTAAAAAAGTTGTATCAAAGTGCCTTAAAGTTCAAAAAAACCTGTTTCCATGTATATTTTTTATTATACTGTATGTGTACAAACATATTTGTCATTCCATATTCCGGCCTCTGCTTTCTGCCTGGCAGTCAAGTTTTACTTGACTAGTGTAGATCAGAGCTCACCACCCTGAACTAACCATGTACCTCAACCCAGTATTCCCCAAATTCCATCTTCCCCCACTTCATAGAAAAAAAACACACAACACTTAAGTGGGGTAAAATGGCCAAAGACGGTCTTTTAGTCACATAAACTTTTTTTAAAATAACATAAAATAATAAATGCCTTAATCCCGAAACACGGCTTTGAGATCCTTGATGGTACCACATACAGTTGTGCACATAAGTTTACATACCCTGGCAGAATTTATGATTTCTTGGCCATTTTTCAGAGAAAATGAATAATAACACAAAAACTTTTCTTTCACTCATGGTTAGTGTTTATCTGAAGCCATTTATTATCAATTAACTGTGTTTAACTTTTTAAATCATAATGACAACAGAAACTACCCAAATGACCCTGATCAACAGTTTACATACCCAAGTTCTTAATACCGTGTATTGCCCTCTTTAACATCAATGACAGCTTGAGGTCTTTTGTGGTATTTGTGGATGAGGCTCTTTATCTTCTCAGGTAGTAAAGCTGCCCATTCCTCTTGGCAAAAAGCCTCCAGTTCCAGTAAATTCTTGGCCCGTCTTGCATGAACTGCCAGAGTGGCTCAATGATATTGAAGTCAGGCCACTCCAGAACCTTTACTTTATTCTGCTGTAGCCAATGACAGGTCAACTTGGCCTTGTGTTTTGGATCATTGTGTTGTTGGATGTCCTGTGCCTTTGTAGGTCACACATCCCCAAAACATCAGCGATCCACCTCCATGTTTTACAGTGGGAATGGTGTACCTTTCATCATAGGCCTTGTTGACTCAATTTTGGTCTCATCACTGCAAATGACTTTGTGCCAGAAGGTTTGAGGCTTGTCTCTGTGCTGTTTGGCGTATTGTAAGTGGGATACTTTGTGGCATTTGCATAGTAATGGCTTTCTTCTGGCGACTCAACCATGCAGCCCATCTTTCTTCAAGTTCCTCCTTATTGTGCATCTTGAAACAGCCACACCACATGTTTTCAGAGAGTCCTGTATTTCACCTTAAGTTATTTGTGTGGGGGTTTTTTTTGGGTCCTGAACAATTTTCCTGGCAGTTGTGGCTGAAATTTTAGTTGGTCTACCTGACCGTGGTTTGGTTTCAACAGAACCCCTCATTTTCCACTTCTTGATTAGAGTTTGAACACTGCTGATTGGCATTCTCAATTCCTTGGATATCTTTTTATATCCCTTTCCTGTTTTATACAGTTCAACTACCTTTTCCCACAGATCCTTTGACAATTCGTTTGCTTTCCCCATGACACAGAATCCAGAAACGTCAGTGCAGCACTGGATGAAAGATGCAAGGGTCTGTCATGAGTCCAGAAACGCATTGACCTTTTATACACTAATTACAAGAAAACAGATCACAGGTGAGGATGGTTACCTTTAATAGCCATTTAAACCCCTTTGTGTCAACTTGTGTGCATCGCAGCGCAGAGGCCTGAGTGTAGCGACTGCGCTGCGATGTCCTCCATGCTGCACTCGCCCTCCTCAGGCCGCTGACGTCATCCATGTGCGAACCGCCATCCTCCGATCTCCCGGGCCCTGGCCGTGACCCGGAGGTGATTCCCGCAGACCTGCATGCTCCCTGGGCAGATGTGCCTGCCATCTCATGCCACTCCTTCTGACCGCAATGAGGGCCACCGGCCGCACCTGGAAACAGGCCGCCACCCGCAGTGCACACTCTCCCCTGCAGGGCTGACACGCTGGCTAGAGCATCGCCAGCAGCACAAGCCGCACGCTCCGGAATCCTGATGACAAGGGAGGGGACTGAGGCTCCACACCTGTGAGTGTCCACCTCCCGCGGGCTCCGCCTGAGCTGGGGATTCCTTCCAGGACCACTCCCCACTGAGGCCGGCATGTGCTTGGTAGGGGGGCCTAAAGGGTCCACTTGTGGGCTCCCAATGCGGCGTTGAGCCCGAGGGGTCCTGTCAGGACAAAAGCGCTCCGGAGGCCTGGACCCACGAGCACGCTGCTTGGCAGGCCCTGGCTGAGGGAGACTCTGCCAGACCCCTTGTAGTGAGGCTGCCACCTGACTCTGCCCCATGCCGAGCCATGTACATCCGCAGCAGCTCTGAGCTGGGCTAATAACTGATCAAGTTTGCTAATTTTTTCCACAGGTTGAGGAAAATGCAGATGCCGACTACGTGTAGATGTTCATCCACCGATTTCTGCTCTGCAACCGCCCTGACCCCTCCTACCCAGCAACTATATCTTAAAGCTCCTCCCCATCACCCCGTCTCATGGGCCAATTAGGTAAGAGTTCATACTAGCCATACCACCCTGAATTATTTAACCGCTTTTGCCTGGTTCCCCTTCCACCCTGTCATGTATGCCCTGTGCTGACTTTGTTCCTTGTCAACTCCAGACATGTCTTTATTGCTACTGATCACAGTGCACATTTTTGAATCTTTATGTGTACATGGGGGCAGACAAATCTGATCATTACATAAGCAGGCTGTTTATCCTACTAATACTCTTATCTTTTTGATAGGTTTTGTCTAATTTATAGACTTCCTAAAGTTTCTAATTATATATAACACCCCCCCCCCTCAACACCTGACAATATAATTTATGTGGTGTGATTTTTAATGGCATTTAAAAGGCTTTCTGGCAATGCCAGAGCCATCATGAATAGAATCCCACAATTCCCTGGCATGGTTAGAGGTTTTTTTTTTGTTGTTGAGAGGGTTATCTAAAACACTGAAGAAAATTAGCTCTTTCATAATGTATTGGGCACTGAAAAGAGAACATTTAAGGCCAGCCAATTGGGAGATGAGAGTGTGGGAACAATTGAGGAACTGTCCTTTATTTGAAACAAAGTCCCCCCGTCCCTCTTTCCTCCTCATTTATCCCTCATTTTGGTCTGATCTATATAGTTGTATATAAACTATACTTTTTTATCTTTCAAAAAGTGTTTCAGTTACAGTGTTTAGTGAGGCCAACCAGTCAGCCTTTCAAAGCCACCAGGCTCCTCCTGGTTTATCATGGATGTCCCCTCTCGTAAAGAGAGGGGACATCCACAGTTGTATAAATGTTATGTGTGCAGCAGTAAAATACCCTCAATCTCTTTTACAGCAGATTATGCATCGTTCACAACTGTATGTGTGTACTCTGCAGAAGACTGTAGGTAAGCACAGGTGCTAAAGATAGGTTCACCGGTATGCCTTCTATGCTGTAGGTCTTCTTGCGAGTGTCTCAGGAAAGTATTTTTTATTTATCTTGGTGTAAATTAACATCTACTGTCATCCCAATGCTCCTCTGCTATTACTAGTAAAATAGGTAGTGATCTGAGCATTATGTAATGCTCTTAAAAATCACTTAGACGCCTTTCACACTGGAGCGCTTTTCAGGCGTTTTAGTGCTAAAAGCTAAAAAGCTTTAGCACCGGCGGGAGGACAATCTGCAGGCTGCTTTGTGAAGAGCTGGGGCTGGTCGCCTTTTGACAAAGTGCATGTGCGCGAAACATGTCAGTCACGGCAACCAAAGCTTGCGGTTCACCACTCTATATGTATTCGCCTTCCCTCCATATCCGGACGCAGCTCTGACGTCATCCAGCGTGTCTCGTGGCTTTGCTTGGTTTCCCCGGCTCCATCGTCCTGTTGTGGATCACGCTGCTCACTGCCTGCAAACTGGCACTGCCATGTCCCGCGACCAACCCCAGCTCTTCACAAAGCAGCCTGCAGATTGTCCTCCCGCTGGTGCGGCTTCCATCCTGCACACCCATGGAGCCTGGTCTTCTATGTGCTGTCATCGGGCGGTTCACATCTTCTCCCCATGGAGCTGCAACCACTCCCCATGTGGTTCAGGTATTTTACTATCCACATCTTACCAGCAAGCCACCTGGAGTATATCTCCTTCCCCCTACCCATTTTACAGTGTAGTATCATTTTGCCTTTAAAAAAAATAAAAAACATTTTAAACTTTTCACTCACTTTAATGCTTTTATGTTACATGACTGTTTGCTGCATTTGTTTTAAACATTTCACAGTCCTACAGAGAACTGTTCAGGGATTGTTCATCTTCTTAGTGCAATAAACTATTTTTCATCTATTTACCAGTCCAGATGTAATTTATGCAACTCATGGCTTTACCCATAGAGTGCCACTTTTTTGTTCTTTGTCTCTAGTCACCATTTTCCAGTGGTTTAGGCAGCTGCACTGGGTTATTGTTCCTTTTTATCCGGGTTTTATATCTACACAATTGACTGACAGCTTTTAGCGCTTGAGAACTTGGTGTGTATTTTGCTAAAGGATCGCTAAGCCGTCAATGGGCCCTTAAACAGTAACACACGCTGATAAGATTATTTACACGTCATCTCGTATATATGTATCTAAAAAAACAATAAAAACTTGAAGACTTTTTAAAACTAAGCCTAAAACTCCATCTTCTGGCTCGGAAAAATATATATATTAAAAATGTTATGTTTACCTGACTCAAACAATATTTTAAAATATATATTCATTTTTAATCCTTAACATAAGAAATAGAATTATAGAAAACACTAAACAAATACATTTGTTGTCTTCTCACCTATAAAACCTACTATTGCAGTAATTAGGCATTTTGCTCGGAATACAAGACAAGAAAACAATGGAAGCAAATTCAGCTCTATAATGGGATGTGCTTTCCCTGCAGTAAGTGCATCAATGTATCAGGCCAGGAGTGCACAAATGGAAATCCTTATTGCCAGTTATCCCAACTGATGATTGATCTGGTTCTTGGCTCTCAAGCAAGCCGTCTATAATGAAAAGGTTCAGTGTCAGGTTCACTGGAAGGGGCTGTTGAGAGAAAGCTTCAATTATTCATTGTTATTCACTTTGACCTTAGCAACCTTTTTATGAGTTCTGTCTCTGCAGACATCCAGAACTTCCCTCTACATATAATGTAGGCTGTCTAGAAAAAATAGCATTTCATAGTGATTTCTCTAAACCCCTTTTAGCTTACTACAGAAAGGCATTGTAAAGTCTGTCACTTGAATGATGCTTGATGATGAGGTTCAAGCCATTTCCTCACTTCCATCTTTGATCATTTTATTACTTGGTAACAATTTTATAGTTCAGTTATTATGTGACAGTTGATACCAGAATCACTTATATTCCCTGCACAAATTCACAATGTTATTCAGACCAGTAATTAAATGTAATGGCTAACATAAACCATATTAAATTATTTAACCACTTGCTTACAGGGCACTTAAACCCCCCTTCTATCCAGACCCATTTTCAGCTTTCAGCGCTGATGCACTTTGAATGACAAGTGCGCAATCATACAACACTGTACCCAAATGAAATTTTTATCATTTTTTCCCCACAAATAGAGCTTTCTTTTGGTGGTATTTGATCACCTGTGCGGTTTTTATTTTTTGTTAAAAAAATTTAAAAAAAACAAATTTAAATTTTTTTTTTTTTTTTTTTTTTTTATATTTTGTTATAAAATTTTAAAAAGGGTAATTTTTCTCCTTCATTGATGTACGCTGATGAGGCGGCACTAATGGGCACTGGTAGGTGGCAGTGATGGGCATTGATGGGTGGCAGTGATGGGCACTGATTGGTGGCAATAATGGGCACTGATCTGGTACATTGATACGCAACACTGCTAGGTGGCACTGATTGGCACCACTGGTGGGCATTGATAGGTGGCACTTGTGGGCATTGATAGGTGGCACTTGTAGGCATTGATAGGTGGCACTCATGGGCATTGATACGTGGCACTGGTGGGCACTGTGGGCACTGTCAGGTGGCAATGTGTCAGGTGGCACTGGCAGGGGGTACTTGTGGCACAATTGAGGCATTATTGCCTCCTCCTCTTTGGGACTGATTTCCCTTGCTGGTGAGCCGGTAATCGGCTTTTTTTTCTCCTCGCACTGTCAGCGCGAGGAGAAAAAAAAAACGATCACAGAGCTTTTGTTTTGATCATGTGATCAGCTGTCATTGGCTGACAGCTGATCACAATGGTAAGGGGCCGGGAACGGCCCTCTACTTGGATCGGTGATCACCCGAGTCTCAGTGACTCGGTGATCACAGCATTCTCCACGCGCGCCCTGCAGGGCACGTGCACAGGGGAGGCCGTCACATGACGGCCTCCTGGGAATTCAGGTCCGCGCTGTAGCCGTCATTCGGCTATAGCGCAGATATCAAGTGGTCAAAGAGGAATTCGAGCCAGGATAAAAAAACGCAGATACCAGGAGTCTACAATATTGAACTTTTTCACAATATTCAAATTTTCTGAGATACTGAATTTTGGGTTTTCACTAGCTGTAAGCCATACTGATCAAAATTAAAAGAAATAAATGCTTGAAATATATCACTCTGTTTATTGAATCTATATAATATCTGAGTTTCACTTTTTGAAATGAATTACTGAAATCAATTAACTTTTTGATGATATTCTATTTTTTTTAGATGCATCTGTATACAATAGAAGGAGGAAGTGAAGGGGCTAATGTATTGGTCACATAGAGTGGCATCATGGAAAGGAATTGGTTCATGTTCAGTTATGCAGGATATAATAGTTGAATAGTATTGCAGGTCACTAGAGACAGAAAAGAGATGGTATGGGTAGGGGGGCATGAAAAGGTTAAAAAAAAAAAAAACCTGCGTCAGTGAAACAGAATAAATCAATCTACAGTTGCAGCTGTCGATCAATTCATTCTTTCCCCATTGATAAGTACTTGATCTCGCTCCTTCCTCTGTTGTAAGGGAAAGGGGAGGGAGCAACATTGTAAGCAACAGCATGTGATTGCTGTGACGACCAATCGCAGTGATCATCACATGGTACCCAGCTCCTTGGGTCGGGTCAGTGCAGGGTTCCTGTGTACGCAGTCATCTAATGACATCTTGGAACAGAGCGATTATCAGGCACAACAGCCACCCAATAGCTATTTATCTAGTACTGTTTATAAATGGCACTAGGGAAAACACAGCCCACCAATTCCCCGTTTAAGTGAATACTGGAGGGGCAGAGCAGAGATCCGGTGACAGACAGTCACCGCCTTTCTGCTCACTGAGCGATCAGTTCAGTTTTTAGCTAGGTCCAAAACTCCATGGGGGATTCAAGGCCCCCTGCCATGTACAAGAGAGATGTGAATTGGGAAGAGCCCTCTGTATTAGGCTGACAGTACACTATACAATGCGATTTTAAAATCTCCTTTAGATTCTGTTTTAAATGTCACTATATCCATTGACATACTGTACCTCCTTAGGCCCAGTCTGTTTGGACAGTAGGGATGAGCTTTCTGTTTGGGTCGAACATGAGTTCGACTCAAACATTGGCTGTTCGCCAGTTCGTCGAAAACGGAACATTATGGGCCATTCGCACCAAATTCGAGCTGCATGTAACGGCCCATAATGCACTGCGGGAGCTCAGTGCATTGCTATATAATGATTGGCCAATCACGGCGCCCTCAGCTAAGAGAGCCATAATTGGCCAAAGGCCAATCATGGCTCAGGGGGACTAACTCCACGCCCCACACTATATAAGGCCGCCTGCACGTCGGCCTTGTGTAGTGTGTCATTGCCGGCGTGGACGGAGAGAGAGTGTCATTTAGATTGAGCAGGCAGGCAGGTTATTCAGTTAGCTGCAGTGTATTTAATATATATATATATATATACAGTCAGTCTTGTGTATGTATATATATATATATATATATATATATATATATATATATATATATATATATATACATCCACTGTATCCAGTTTAGCTAGATCTGACTGCAGTCTGTTACTGGTGTACTGTTTCTAAAATACTTCAGGCAGGCAGGTGATTCAGTTAGCTGCAGTGTATTTAATATATATATATGTATATATATATATATATATATATATACAGTCGGTCTCGTGTATATATATATATATATATATATATATATATATATATATATATATATATATATATATATATATATATATATATCCACTGCATACAGTTTAGCTATATCTCACTGCAGGCCATTCCTGGTGTACTCTTTCTAATATACTTCTGGCAGGCAGGTGATTCAGTTAGCTGCAGTGTATTTAATATATATATATATACAGATAGTCTCGTATATATTTATATCCACTGCATACAGTTTAGCTATATCTCACTGCAGGTCGTTCCTGGTGTACTGTTTCTAATATACTTCAGGCGGTGTACACAGCATACAGTGCTGTGCACCCATAGTGCAGTTGCTCATACTTTCCTGGTGGTGTACACAATACATACAGTGCACCCATAGTTGTTATTAAACTTCTGTTGGTGTACACAGTACCGTGCACCCCTAGTGCAGTTGCTACTACTTTCCTGGTGGTGTACACAATACATACAGTGCACCTATAGTTGTTATTACACTTCTGTTGGTGTACACAGTACCGTGCACCCCTAGTGCAGTTGCTACTACTTTCCTGGTGGTGTACACAATACATACAGTGCACCCATAGTTGTTATTAAACTTCTGTTGGTGTACACAGTACCGTGCACCCCTAGTGCAGTTGCTTCTACTTTCCTGGTGGTGTGCACAATACATACAGTGCACCTATAGTTGTTATTACACTTCTGTTGGTGTACACAGTACCGTGCACCCCTAGTGCAGTTGTTACTACTTTCCTGGTGGTGTACACAGTACACAATACAGTGTAGTGTTTTTTTGCTAAACAAAATTTACAGCATGTCCGGAAGGCCACCAAGGAGAGGCAGACGCTCACAGGCCACTAAAAGAGGGCAAGCAGGCTCTGTGTCTACAGTCGACAGTGCTGGTCGTGGACACGGTGCATCCTCAGCACGTGGCCTCAGGGCACGCTTGTCCTTTTTTCCTGCAGCTGGCCATGTTATTGAGCCACAACATGCAGAAGAGTTGGTGGAATGGATTTCAAAGTCCTCCTCATCCTCTGTCACCCAGGCTCAGAGTAGTTTGCCTGTCAATGCAGCTGCCAAAGCGGCCTATTCCATCGGCTCCATGTCAACAGTCACTCTTTCCCTAGCTCCACCATCATGCATGGAGGAGTCCCCCGAACTATTCGACCACAGTGTCGGGTACATGCTGCAGGAGGATGCGCAGGTTGAGGAAGGGAGTAACATCAGCCTAGAGAGAGGGGGTGCCCAAGAAGGTCAAGAAACTGGCTGTCATGTTCCCCCAGCTGCAGCATACTGCCAAGTTTGCTCCAGTGACGAGGAGGGAGGGGATGATGAGGTCACTGACTCAACTTGGGTGCCTGATAGAAGAGAGGAGGAGGAGGCACATCTCCAATGAGGTAGGATGCCCTCCAGGGCTAGCCTAATGGCAGCCACCCTATTGCATCACACCGCAGAGCTAAGCAGGTGCAGGGCACTGCTGACTCCCCACATCTTTTGAAAAGTTCTTTGGTGTGGGCCTTTTTTGACACGTGTGCAGCAGATCGCACTGTTGCTGTTTGCAACATATGTCTGAAGCGTATAAAGCATGGCCAAAACAGCAGGCGCTTGGGCACCACATGCTTGACCAGACATATGACTACCTCCCATGCAGTCCGTTGGCAACAGCACTTAAAAGACCCACATCAAAAAACAAGGCGGACCTCTTCTTGCTCCTCATCAGCTGGGATCTCCAACCCCACTATACCTCCAGTCCTCTCAGAAACCTGCACTGAGAGGAATGAAGGTATAGAAATAGGTGTCCCAGGTACTTGCGGCCAATCTGCTAGCGGTACACCACATTGGATTTTAGCATCCAAATTTTCCTACCCCAGTTGCTAAAACGTCGAAAGAAATTCGGTCCCAGCCATCCACATGCTCAGCGTCTGAATGCTAGTTTGGCCAAATTGCTAGCACTGCAACTGCTGCCTTTTCAGATGGTAGACTCTGCCCCCTTTTGTGAATTTGTGAAATGTGCTTTACCTCAGTGGCAGGGTCCCAAACGCCATTTCTTTTCACGGAAGGCCATTCCGGCTCTCTACTAGCATATGGAAGGCAATGTCTTGGCCTCATTGGACAGGGTGGTCAGTAGTAAGGTGCATATTACTGCTGACTCATGATCCAGCAGGCATGGACAGGGACGTTACCTTTCTTTCACGGTGCACTGGGTAACTCTGCCGGCAGCTGGGAAGGATGCAGGACAGGGTTCAGTATTGTTGGAGCTTGTTCCGCACCACAGCTCCAAAATGCTAGTGGTGATTCTGCCACAGCTCTCTCCTCCACCCCCTCCTCTTCTTCTTCCTCTATGGCCTCTTCCTTTGCAGATTTGTCCTCTTAACCAGCGGTGCTCCATAGGCGTTCAAGGGGCTACGCAAGCACTCAGGCAAAAAGATGCCATGCGGTGCTTGAGTTGGTCTGCTTAGGGGACAGGAGCCACACTGGGGCAGAGATTCTGGCAGCTCTGCAGGGGCAGGCTCAGAGGTGGTTGATGACACGCCAGCTTCAGCCAGGAATGGTTGTATGCGACAATGGCACCAACCTCCTCTCCGCACTCCGACAGGGACACTTGACCCATGTTCCCTGTTTGGCTCACGTCCTGAACTTGCAGTGGTTCTTGAGCAGGTACCCAGGCTTACAGGATCTCCTGAGGCAGGCCAGGATAGTCTGTGGTCATTTCCGCTGGTCATATAATGCCAGTGCTTGGCTGGCTGACATTCAAATAGAATGCAACCTGCCCAAGAACCGCCTCATTTGTGACATGCCCACCAGGTGGATCTCAACGTTGGCAATGCTGCAGCAGCTGCACATGCAGCAGAGGGCCATCAATGAGTACCTGTGTGAGTATGGCACCAGGACAGGGTCAGGGGAGCTTGGCTTTTTTTTTGCCACGCCAGTGGCTACTGATCAAGGATGCATGCACTGTCCTGTCACCATTTGAGGAGGCCAAGAGGATGGTGAGCAGTGACAGTGCATGCATCAGTGATATAGTCCCTCTTGTCTTCCTGTTGGAGCACACGCTTCATGGAATAATGGACAGGGCACTTGAGGCAGAACAGCGGGAGGAAGAGGAGGACTTCCTTACTTCTCAAGGCCCCCTTTATCCAGATACTAGTATTCCAGCAGGCCAGCCGATCACACTCTTCAAGGGATCGTTTGCATTTCCCATAAACCCATGGAGTTGTACCCTGCTGGTAGGAAGTGGTTGAGGATAATGTGATCCTTAGTGACCCAGAGGACTCAGGATCGAATGCCTCTGCAAACCTACGCTGCATGGCCTCCCTGATCCTGCAAAGCCTGAGAAAGGACCCTAGGATTCATGGTATCAAGAAGAGGGATCATTACTGACTGGCAACCCTTCTTGATCCACGTTACAAGGGTAAGGTTGCGGAACTTATCTAGCCTTCGCAGAGGGAGCAGAGGATGAAACATCTTCTGGAGGCCTTGCAGAAAGGTTTGTGCAATGCGTTTCCAGAGCTTGGGAGGTTACAATTTCCTGGTGATGGACAACGTGTTGCTGAGGCTTTGTTCAGTCACAGAAAGAGTGGTGGAAAAGGTGGCCGGCTGACCGATGCCTCCAGGCAATTCTTCAGTCCTCAGCTCCCAGGTCTGATCGGTTCCAGCAGCCATCGCCAGCATCTGAATTACATGGTGCAGGAATATCTAGGGGCAAGATCAGACTATGAGACCTTTCCACCAGAACATCCACTGGGTTACTGGGTCTTGAGGATGGACCACTGGCCAGAGCTTGCTCAATATGCAATTGAGCTACTGGCCTGTCCTGCATCCAGCGTTCTTTCTGAACGCACATTTAGTGCTGCTGGAGGCTTTGTAACCGATCACAGAGTGCGCCTGTCCACAGACTCTGTTGATCGGCTCACATTCATAAAAATGAATCAGTCTTGGATCACCAGCTACCAAGCACCTGATGCTGATGTAACCAAATGATTTTTCTATGGATGTGGGATCCCTTGAATACTGCATATGCTAAGTGACTATCCTATTATGCTGAGTGACTATCCTTTTCCTCCTCAAATTTTCATGGTGATAGCTTCTAAGAATATTTTCGCCACCACCACTACCTAAGACCCAATTTTTCTGCCCCTGTTCAATAGGGGCGTGTAATTACAACTTTTGATCAAATATTTAACAGCAGGGCTTGTTCCTGCGCTAAACAAGAGTATCTGTGAGGGGTTGCAGTGTTGTGGCACCACCACCACTGCCTAAGGCCCAATTTTTCTGCCCCTGTTTAACAGGGGCGCATAATTACAATTTTTGATCTAATAATTCACAGCAGGGCCTGTTCCTGCGCTCAACAAAAGTATCTGTGAGGCTTTACAGTGTTGTGCCACCACCAGCACCGCCTAAGGCCCAATTTTTCTGCCCCTGTTCCACAGGGGCGCGTAATTACAATTTTTAATCTAATATTTCACAGCAGGGCCTGTTCCTGCGCTCAACAAAAGTATCTGTGAGGCTTTACAGTGTTGTGCCACCACCACCACCATCGCCTAAGGCCCAATTTTTCTGCCCCCATTTAACAGGGACATGTCATTACAATTCTTGATATAATATTTCACAGCAGGGCCTGTTCCAGCACCCACCAAGAGTAACTGTGAGGGCTTACAGTGTTCTGGTACCACCAACACCTAAGGCCCAATTTTCCCCAGAGTGTATAGGGCAGGCTGTATAGTATATACAGGCGGTCCCCTATTTTCAAAAATCCGACTTACAAACGACTCCTATTTACAATCGGAGGGAGACAACAGAAAGTGAGAGGAAATCTACCCCTAGGAAGGGAAATTCTCTCCTGTAAGAATTAATATGGGAAAAAGGTGTCTCCCCACTGATGCTTTATCACCAATCCATGTTTCTCTGATAACCCAAAATTTTCAAAATCCAATTGTCATTGGGACAGAAAGTGAGGTGAAACAGGGGCACAGACAGAAAAACAAATGTTACAGGGGTGATGATAACCCTTCCCTATGTTATCCAAAAAGCTTAAAAATTGATTTTTTGGCTGGAGCTACACTTACAAAATGTACCTGTTCGAAATTACAAACAGATTCAACTTAAGAACAAACCTACAGTCCCTATCTTGTTTGTAACCCGGGGACCACCTGTACACTGCTGCTGTTCAGAGTATATAGGGCCTGGGGGCCCCACGCCTTTTTTATTTTAATTTGGGTGCGGGGTTCACCTTAATATCCTTACCAGACCCAAAGGGCCTGGTAATGGACTGGGGGGGGGGGGGGCAACATTACATTACAGCCGCACAGCAAGTTTTAAATGACTTTTTTTCCTTTAGAAATGTAATTTTGTGCAGGGACTGTTCTAAACACGGGAAAAATGCGCCACTTTACAGGCATACTATAGACACCCCCCAGGCACGATATTTAAAGGAATATTACACTTTTATTGTTTCACTTTAAGCATTATTAAAATCACTGCTCCTGAAAAAACTGACATTTTTAAAACTTTTTTTTGCATTGATACATGTCCCCTGGTGCAGGACCCGGGTCCCCAAACACTTTTTATGACAATAACTTGCATATTAGCCTTTAAAATTAGCACTTTTGATTTTTCACGTTCGAGTCCCATAGACTTTAACGGGGTTCTCACGTTCGCACAAAATTTTGGTCTGTTTGCATGCTCTGCCGCGAACCGAACCGAGGGGTGTTCGGCAGTATAGTCATCTGCTGACTTGGCACCATCTACTGCCAGCTTATCTCTTCAATAAGACACAGAAGTTGAATCCAACACAATTTTTATTAGCAGTACAGAGGATGCTTTTCAGTCTTTTGAACTAAATATTAGCACTGACTGAGAGAACATTAAAGAAGTGGGGAGGGTCTACCTAGAACTAAACTAACTAGCATTAAACAGGTGGGGAAACAGAGGAAGATACCAAAATCACATTGTAAATAAGTTGCAGTGGCTCAAAAGCCCACTAGATGTCAGCTTTGTACAGAAAAATTATAACTTAATGCAAGACATATAAAATACATTAAAGCGTTTGTTAACCTTAAAAAAAAAAATGGATCCTGCTCTTTTAAGGCAAGTTATGTGACACAGTGCTTGTCCTGTGTCATTTGACCCCCTGTAACACCTAAAAAACCTGATTGATCCTGACAGTTTCTCCCCACCCCTATTTAAACTGACCACAGTGTATTAGCATGGTCAGTTTACGTGTCTCCATCATCAGCAGCCTGCTATCTACTCTCCTCTCTTCTCCTGTGTCCTCCTCCCCCTCCCCTCTCTGTCTGTGGGTGAGCCGCCCCTCCTCCCTCCTGCTGCTTTCATAACACTAACCTGTATACACCATCAGCACTACCTCATATTGCAGTGCCCCTCTCTGTGAATGATTTATAAATATAAATGCTGTAAATACCTAATTTAAGAGCCTAGATTGTAATCACATGACCAGCCAGCTCTCTCCTCCTCTCCTCCTCCCTCCAGACTGACATCAGCAGGGGAATCGCAGCTCCGCCCACTGCATCTCTCAGAGGAGGAAAGGAGAAAGCTGGCTGGTTATGTGAACGCAATCTCGGCAGTGAAATTAGGTATTTGCAGCATTTATTTTTATAAATCACACACAGAAGGGAATACTACAATAGGAGGCAGTGCTGACGGTGTATACAGGTTAGAGCGGCTTAACAACCACTTTAAAGTGTGACAGAACATCCACCATCAACTATGTAATATAAGGGCCTGTCTGATGTGCTACCAATTGAATGGATTTTTTAGGTTTGTCATCATATTACAAATGTAGCACCCTCTAGTGTGTTAGGTTGTTAGTGTAGCTGTTAGTGCTAGGTTTGGCTCAGGGCCAAGCCTGAGCTGGGAATCTGGGTCAGGGCATAGTGGCTCAGGGCTGGATGACTCCTCTTAGCAGCCTCTCTGGTGCTGCCCCCTATTTTAGAGAATGTTCTAGACATAGTGGGTGCAGGCTAGGAGGAGCTACTTGGAATATTTATGAGGGACTCAGCCAATCTTCAGTAAAGGACTGGCAGGGGGAAGGCCACCTTATAAATAGGCATGAGTCATGCCAGGGAGAGGCAGTCGGGTGGAAGATGGAGACTGAGCGCTGAGGAGGCTGTTTGTGGCCCTTAGGGTGTCCCCTCAGTCTTGGGGGGGTGACCTGGGGCTCGGGTGCTAGAAAGATCCTGTCATAACACACGGAGGAAGCCCTTCTTGGAAGCACAGGAGCAAAGAGAGAGGACAGCATGTCTGGAAGATCTCCTGAGAGTCAGCAGGGTGGGCTAGTGAGTGTCAGTCTGGAGGACTGTGGGGAAAAGTTAGCCTGGAGGACTAGTGAAAAGGGCAGCCAGATGGGTTGGCTGTGCCTGAAGTGGTGGTGCAGGGATCAGTAACCACAGGACAGCATGTCTGGAAGATCTCCTTAGAGTCAGCTGGGTGGGCTGGTGAATGTCAGTCTGGAGGACGGTGGGGAGAAGTTAGCCTGGAGGACTAGTGAAAAGGGCAGCCAGATGGGTTGGCTGTGCCTGAAGTGGTGGTGCAGGGATTAGAAATCACAGGAGTGATGCAAGCTGGACATTGAAATTCTGCTACACAACCAAGGGGCCTCAGGTTCCTGCCTGTAATGGGCCATTGCTTTCATCTGACTGAGTGACTGTCAGGTATTCACAGTGTTCCTGCTGGGTTCTGCAAGCAAGTGAGTGCAACAGGAAGAAGAGGAACCGCACATAGAGACTCTATATAGGAAGAGTTGTCCCTGAAGTTGTTGTTGAAGTCAAATGGGCATCCCATAATCTCCCATCCTTATCCAAAATATTGCCCTCAATAAATAACAAAAAACAAAGTCACAGACTGTTCTCTGACTCAAGAGTGTCTGTGAAAATTTGGTGTGCCTAGTTGTGCAGGGTGGGGGATCCCAGTCTACTTGAGGCTCCTTGGGGGTGTGCTACACAAAGTTTTGCAAAGCTAAAGGTGATTTTACAGAGATTGTACAATCAGACTGTAAAGTGTATGGCCAGCTTTAGTCCCAGTCATATTTCGATGCACTGTATCCTTATATTCGTCAACATGAATCTATCATACAAATACAATCTAAAAAAAAAAGACTGATCATTTAGTTGTTATTCAGTTTTCAAACATTAATTTTTTTTTCTTTTCAGAGAAAAATAATCAGTCGATGAACATGCTGTGTAATTTGAAAGTGTCACATTTTCTGTGTCAGTCTCTCCTGGGTAGCAAGAATGTTGGATCTGAAGTTCTCTTTTCATGTACAGATTTAAACACACCCGAGGCTCCATCTATAAACTCAAAGCCAAATGGACTTTTAAGAAATTCCCAGGATTTTACCTGATATAACAATGATTCATCTGTCATCTGTCTGATAGCAGTCCAACTATAAAAAAAAGGACAGGATACAAATCTATACAGTAACAAGTGCCCACACTCCAGTTCATCATGGGATTATTTTCTATCAGTGGTTTCCAAATACTATGGAACAGTCCAGTAGCTGACTCTTTAAACTAATTTCCAGGGACACTTTGATGTTAATCTGCACTGAGATACACAGAATAAGACATGGTTTTGTTTAAATGTTATGTTAGTTGATTTTTTTTAAAGGTTATACATTTTATTCTGTTACAAATCTTCTTATATATGGAAAAAGATTTCCAAACCACCATCTATTAGCTAAAGAGGCAACATAACAATCCCTGCTTGCAATGCAGCTCCCTTTTTCTGACTGAAATATCTTGCTGATAAGATAGGACTCTAATGCCCCGTACACACGGTCGGATTTTCCTACGGAAAATGTTCGATGGGAGCTTGTTGTCGGAAATTCCGACCGTGTGTAGGCTCCATCGGACATTTTACATCGAAATTTTCGTCACACAAAATCTGAGACAACAAAATCCATTGTCGTAAATTCCGATCGTGTGTACACAATTCCGACGCACAAAGTTCCACGCATGCTCGGAATCAAGCAGGCTATTGAACTTAATTTTTCCCAGCTCCTCGTACATGTTTTGTACGTCGCCGCGTTCTTGACATTCGCAATTACCGTCAAGATTTGTGTGACCGTGTGTATGCAGGACAAGTTTGAGCCAACATCCATCGGAAAAAATCCATGGATTTTGTTGTCAGAATGTCCGATCGTGTGTACGCAACATAAGGCTCGGTTCACACTATGTGCAGCGCGGGGAACAGCAGGGGGTCCGGTGCGTCCCTGTTTACCACTTGAGGTCTGAATTAGGTTAAAATTTTTGCCTGAATTCGGACCTGAAGGACCCTTCTGCTGTCTGCTCTGTGTCCGCCCGAGGGATCTATGAACTGGCTCCATTGAGAGCGGGTCACACTCTCCTGTCATGCGAACTGGAAAATCGCATCCAATTCGCATGAGTGTGAACCCTGTTAAATCGATGGATTTAGTTCCGCTTTAACCACTTTCCGACCAGGCCATAGACAAATGATGTACTGGTCAACAAGTGGAATACCGGGCTATGGCTGCAGCAATATGCCATAACCCCAGTATTGTGTTTTTCAGCCCGTGATTCTTCACAAGATAAAAGTGGTCTGAGTGGCGAATTCACCATTGGATCACTTTTAGAGGCAGGTGGTTCCCGGGCTTACTTGATCGATCCGTAAAGCCTGGGACCCATGCAATGGATTGCAATAGAGATCAGTGAAAGCAAGATGGCCTCCGCTCATCTCTATGGCCTTGGAGGACCAGCGTGACCTCATCACATCACTTCCGGTTCCCCCAGCATGTAAACAAGGCTTCTTTTTTTTTTAAACGCAAAAGATCAAAAATTTTCTTTTGATCTTTTACTTTAAAGGTAGCACGTGCTTGTGTGCAGTGGTGAACACATACGTAGGTCATGTCCACACATTTGAGGTATTGCTGCGAATGTCAGAGCAAGATAAATAATTCTGGTTCTAGACCTCCTCTGTAACTCTAAACTGGTAACTTGTAGAGATGTTTAAAGTGTCAACTGTGGAGATTTTTAAGTAATGTAGTTTGGCGCCATTCCACAAGTGTGCACAATTTTAAACCTAGGATGTTTGATATCTATTTACTTGGTGTAACATCATCTTTCATATTTTACAAAAAATTGGGTATATATTGTGTATTTTTTTTTATTATTCATGTTGAGTATTTTGTCAAAATTGCATTTGAAAAATTGCTGCACCAAAACTGTGACATAAAAAATTGCAACGGCCACTATTTTACTCTCTAAGGCCTCTGCTAAAAAAAAATATATAATGTTTGGGGGTTCTAAGTAATTTTCTAATACAAAACCACAAAAGTGATTAAGCTGAAGTGATACAATACATAGCCCCCTCTGAGATAGGTTGCTAGGATGTTAGGTAAATCTAGTTCCTTTTGGCTCCTCTATAATCATTTCCGGCACTGATCTGTACTAGCCTAGAATGTTTGTACAGGGCAGCTAAATTTCATGTCTATCGTGTTTTTAATGTTTTTTGAATAATCTTTTGATACTTGTATGTTACTGAATCTTACGTCATACTGTGAATAATAAATATCTACATTTTTTTACTACACATTTGGTCCGTCATTTAAAATCCTGAGGGGTTATACCGTGCCTTGTGCACTAGATTCTTTCTCTTTTGAGAAAATGTATTGGACCGACCAAATGTCCATGCACAGATTGCCAATCCCTATTATATTTAACTCTGTAATGTTTACAGCAGCTTTTGATTGTTTTGGGCTGTTCTGGATCTCACAGTCTGCAGGTTTGATTGTTTCCCCATGCATTCTAAAAGTTTCAAATACATAGTGGGCAGCAAAGTCAATTAAGCAGCCTGAGTATTTATTGTGCTTCAGCCAATCCCGGGGAAAGATGTGCCCAGTAGGTGGCTGAAGGGGCATATAAATAGTCATCTGGATGGGGTTGCTTCCCCCAAACACACACACTGTCCTACTGACTTAAGCTGATGTTTATTGCAGTCTCAAATGTGGTAGAGCCGGGGGCCTACATCTGAAAGTGTTTTTGACACCCTAAAACTGCACCTAAATGATCCAGTCCGTGCAGCCTAACTGGAGGGTATCTGAAGCAAGCTGAAACTGGAGGGTATCTAAAGGAAGTTGATTGGGTACAGCTGCTCCCCTGGCCTTCTGAGTATTGATTTGATTACAAGAGCCTGGTGACTGTATAAATTTGGGATAGCTGGGCCAAGTAGTTCCTTTCCTGAGGGGTCCCTATCTCTGGCCTTCCCTAGTCACTAGTGAGGGAGAACCCTTGTCATCATTTGTATCTGTGCTGCAAACCACCTCATGTTCTTCACTAGTCTTCACTGTGAGACTACAGACCTCTATCACAACTTGTGCTATATATTATTTATTGGTCCTCAGCTGTAAAAATATAGTCTGTTCACCTGAGCTAAAACTTACCTCATGGTTCCCAACTGTGAGAAATAGACTATGCTACTTTTGCTAAGGAGAAGAGTGTCCTCTATCTACAGTGCTTAAGTGTTTGGAGTATATCATACCACCTCAAACCCAGTCGTGCTGCAATGTTTACAAGCAAATCAACTTTAAAAAATCCCCTAGAATGTTCAATGAGCCAGAGTGAGTGGACTATTACTGTGTGCCAGTATGGAGTCTGTACCTCTCTCTGGAGCGTTGCAAGGATTCTTGGACCTGCACCCAAGTGGAACAGAGTTCAGAGTTCTCGAAAATGTTCCTATAACGCAGGAATTGCCTGTGGAACAAATCTGTCAGGCAACATGGATGGCTGGAATCCATAGTTGACCAAAAAAGGAGATAATCGGGAGGCGGCATTAATGGCCCTATTGTGAGCAAACTCTGCCCAAGGTAACAGGTCCAACCAGTTGGATGGTAGTCAGAAATATAGCAATGTAGGATCTGCTGCAAGGCTTGGCTGGCCATTCTGCGGCCCCATTGGACTGAGGGTGATATGTCACGGAGATAGAAATCTGAATTCCCAACTGTGCACAAAACCCCTGTCAGAGATAATAACTTAAGGTAACACATGTAACTGAAAGACCCCCCCCCGAGTGAATTGTTTAGACATAGACCATATGAGTTGATTTTTCCCTGGGTGCCCGGCTGCTTTAGGAGAACGGTAGGTCTGGAGCAAAGCAGTGCAGAGACTCTCAGGGAAAAATCAGCGGTCATGAGGTTTTTGCAGGAGGAGAATGTTTCCGAAAATGCCAGAATGCTCTCACCCAAAGTTGAAGTCAGACTAGTGTGAATAGTGGCCAAAATGCGGTCTGGAGATTTTGCAGGAGTAGGAACAGATTTCATTTTGGAAGAGGAGAAAAACTGCCACAACCATGCATCTGCCCTTATATTCTTTGTACCGGGTAAAAAGAAGACTATGTATTTAAAGTTTGACACAAAAAGGGCCTAGCTGCACTGTAATCTTTTTTTCTGTCTGTATGGTCTTATGGCTGCACCATCTTTTATGCATTTTTTAGGGTGTGCCCCCCAAATCTTTGTTTGTCTAGTGTATGAATCCTGACCAAATCCCTTTGGGCTGGAGCACCCCACCCCCCATCATTGCCTCTTATTAGTGTCCACCTGTGTTATAGGAGGAGTCCTTTTAATTCTACCATTTAGAGGAGTGTATGCTCTCATGGTTCAGAGAAGCAGGATCTTCCATTCTATGGATAGCGTAGGACCCAGTGATATTGGGGTACTTTGACGTAGTAATGGGCTTAGCACTATATGGCCATCTGGTGTAACTAAAGCCCCATATTTTCTGAATATGCTCAGGTATTTTTAAATAGCCTTGCAGGAATTAAATGTAATTTTTGTATGTGTGCGTTGTAATCTTTTTTTTCTGTCTTATGGTCTTATGGCTGCATCATCTTTTATGCATTTTTTAGGGTGAGCCCCCCAAATCTTTGTTTGTCTACCTCAGTGGAGGACTCAGACCTAGGAGGCATGGGAGGTGAGGGAGGCATGGGTTGGAATGCAAAGCTCGGAGCTAAGCATACAGGAGGCTTCGGGTCGTGGTCCTTAAAGGAAGGTAAAAAAAGTGGGGTATGGCTGGAAAAACCTCAATGGACAAGGCTACTAGGTACTAGGTACTAGGCTTACCTAGATGATTTAAGGAAAAACAAAAGGCCGCCAAATACCCCCGAATTGGTGTGGGGATCACAGAAGGTTGGATAAAGGCAATCAACAACAAGGTTTAAAAGCTAGGTTCGACAAAAGTATAGGGTCAAAGATAAGTGTCATATCCTAGAAATAATTAGATCACAAAAAAGGAATCCAAACAAGTGTGAATGAACATACCTAGAGCATACTGAGCATTGTTGGACCTAGGCTTTTAAACCTTGTTGCTGATTATCACTGCCTTTATCCAACCTTCTGTGATCCCCACACCCCTTCGGGGGTATTTGGCGGCCTTTTGTTTTTCCTTAAATCATCTAGGTAAGGCCATGTTTTTTTTTTTGGTCACATATGCTTCATTCATGCTCACTATCACTAGCATTTAGCTAGTTTTTGCCCTGCAATTAATAAACATTTGTCCTCCCCCCCTTCTCTATAGTCACATACATTGGAACGATCACTATTTTAATCGATCCTTCAACTACAGCTACTTCTTTGCAAAACACCCATCTCGCGTCCCTGCGGTCATATTGATTTTATCTTATAATTGTAAGTTATTGAGGCTATGTTAGCCCTACCCACTATGTTTGGGACAATGTCTATCCCAACATTTTCCTGTGATTAAACACTGTATTGACATTCATGTTTCTGACTTCTGATTACTAGATCTCTGTCTGCCCCCTACAGTCATGGATGCCGTACAGTTTCTGTGACCTCCATTTGGGGTATCTTCTCCTGCTTCGGTTCCCTTAGGGGGCTGAGTTTCTCATTTGGGGTGCATTACCATGTCACGCATTCATTAGTATTACATTTACTTCAGTGTATCTAAGGTATGTTTGGATCATTTACAGTAAGGTGCATAAATATTGGGACATCGACACAATTACACAAATATCTTTTTGGCTCTATACACCACCACAATGGATTTGAAATGAAACAAACAAGGTGCGCTTTAACTGCAGACGTTCAGCTTTAATTTGAGGGTTTTTACATCCAAATCAGGTGAACGGTATAGGAATTACAACAGTTTGTATATGTGCCTCCCACTTTTTAAGGGATCAAAAGTAATGGGACAGATTAACAATCATCCACCAAACTTTCACTTGTTAATACTTGGTTGAAAATCCTTTGCAACTACAACCTGAAGTCTGGAATGCATAGACATCACCAGACGCTGAGTTTTATCCCTGGTGATGCACTGCCAGGCCTCTACTGCAACTGTCTTCAGTTCCTGCTTGTTCGTGGGGCATTTTCCCTTCAGTTTTGTCTTCAGCAAGTGAAATGCTCAATCGGATTCAGGTCAGGTGATTGACTTGGCCACTGCATAACATTCCACTTCTTTCCCTTTAAAAACTCTTTGGTTGCTTTCGCAGTATGCTTCGAGTCATTGTCCATCCGCACTGTGAAGCGCCGTCCAATAAATTATGAAGCATTTTGCTGAATATGAGCAGATAATATTGCCTGAAACACTTCAGAATTCATCCCGCTGCTTTTGTCAGCAGTCACATCATCATTAAATACAAGAGAACCAGTTCCATTGGCAGCCATACATGTCCACGCCATGACACTACCACCACCATGCTTCACTGATGAGGTGGTATGCTTTGGATCATGAGCAGTTCATTTCCTTCCCCATACTCTTCTCTTCCCATCACTCTGGTACAAGTTGATCTTGGTCTCATCTGTCCATAGGATGTTGTTCCAGAACTGTGAAGGCTTTTTTAGATGTTGTTTGGCAAACTCTAATCTGGCCTTCCTGTTTTTGAGGCTCACCAATGAATTACATCTTGTGGCGAACCCTCTGTATTCACTCTGGTGAAGCCTTCTCTTGATTGTTGACTTTGACACACATACACCTACCTCCTGGAGAGTGTTCTTGATCTGGCCAACTGTTGTGAAGGGTGTTTTCTTCACCAGGGAAAGAATTCTTCGGTCATCCACCACAGTTGTTTTCCGTGGTCTTCCGAGTCTTTTGGTGTTGCTGAGCTCACCGGTGCGTTCTTTCTTTTTAAGGATGTTCCAAACAGTTGATTTGGCCACACCTAATGTTTTTGCTATCTCTCTGATGGGTTTGTTTTGTTTTTTTCAGCCTAATGATGGCTTGCTTCACGGATAGTGACAGCTCTTTGGATTTCATATTGAGAGTTGACAGCAACAGATTCCAAATGCAAATAGCACACTTGAAATGAACTCTGGACCTTTTATCTGCTCCTTGTAAATGGGATAATGAGGGAATAACACACACCTGGCCATGGAACAGCTGAGCAGCCAATTGTCCCATTACTTTTGGTCCCTTAAAAAGTGGGAGGCACATATACAAACTGTTGAATTCCTACACTGTTCACCTGATTTGGATGTAAATACCCTCAAATTAAAGCTGAAAGTCTGCAGTTAAAGCACATCTTGTTCGTTTCATTTCAAATCAATTGTGGTGGTGTATAGAGCCAAAAAGATTAGAATTGTGTCGATGTCCCAATATTTATGGACCTGACTGTATCTTATGGATTTTTATTTGTTTTTCCACTTAGAACTTTCCAATTTTGGCACAGGCCTATATCATTTCCCTGAGGAAGCCAATGCCTTGGCGAAACATATAGGAATTGATTACCTGTATCACTGGCTTATTACACCAAGGCCTATTTTGTCTTACCCTTTCTTTCTTAATGAGCATTTTATGTACGGCACTGTCTATATTTTTGTATGCTATACTGCTCCCAGTGATCGGGGGCAGTAATCTCTGTCATGTTCTAGTGAGCCCATCCCCCCTACAGTTAGAACACACTAAGGGAACATAGTTAACCCCTTGATCACCCCCTAGTGTTTAACCCCTTCCCTGCCAGTGTCATTTACAAAGTAATCAGTGCATTTTTATAGCACTGATTGCTGTATAAATGTCACTGGTCCCAAAATAGTGTCAAAAGTGTCCGATGTGTCCACCGCAATCGCAGTCATGATAAAAATCGCAGATCGCCGCCATTACTAATAAAAAAAAAATAATAATAAAATTACCAAAAAACTATTCCCTATTTTGTAGACGCTATAACTTTGCGCAAACCAATCAATATATGCTTATATTCTTAACCAAAAATATGTAGAAGAATACACATCGGTCTAAACTGAGGAAGAAATTTGTTTTTTTATATATTTTTTGGGGGATATTTATTATAGCAAAAAGTAAAAAAACATTGCTTTTTTTCAAAATTGACGCTCTTTTTTTGTTTATAGCGCAAAAAATAAAAACTGCAGAGGTGATCAAATGCCACCAAAAAAGCTCTATTTGTGGGAAAAAAAGGACGTCAATTTTCAGTTAAATTGTCAGTTTAAAAAAATGCTCTGGCCAGGAAGGGGTTAAATCCTTTCGGGGCTGAAGTGGTTAATGGACTTTTGGCAGCAGAGGTGGAGCGAGAGCGGGAATATCAAATACCCTTTTAAAGGAGACCACAAACTCAGGGTAATTCTGAACAATGGGTTTCTGTGTTTCACATAGAGGGTTTGCCCAAGCCAAGGCTTTGTCAGAAAGCAAAAAAATAATAAAGCCTGCTTTGCTTCTGTCCATTAAGAATGCCTGGGGCAGCACCTCAAAATATATTCCAGCTTGGTTGAGAAAACCTCTGCAGTGAGCTGGATCACCTCCAGAATGCTAGAGAAGTGGAGCAGAACCAGTCATAGCTCTTACATTGGTAGTATTAGAGGCAGCTGCCTGAACATAGATAGGACAGCAGGGATGGCTTGCACTACTGGTTGTATCGGAGTAGGAGGATCCAGATGAGCAGTTTGAATCAGGAGCGTTTGCAACGCTATGGAAAACTGATCCATGCGGTGGTCCTGCTCGTCCAATCTGGAGAAAATATTACAACTAGGTGGATTGCCTGCATCTTCTAACTTCATGGCCATTGAGTAATGCCAGAAACCATTAACCAGGCGGAGACAGTAAATGCAGTTAAAATCACACCTTTAATAAAATAGTAAAAAATAACACAGTCCAGGAACATAGTCAAAAACTGAAGCCAGAGTTTGGATGCCAGAGCAGGTAATTGGACGAGCCGGGGTCAGGAAGCCAGAAGTCAGCGTAGTAAGGAGCAAAAACAGGAACAGGTATCAGAACAGAAGTCAGCCAGGCCAAGTCATACACTGGAACATATTGGACATCATAGACCACGCAAGGGCACCGAGAAATGAGCAAAGCTGTTTAAATAGTCAAAAGGGGCTAGCTGTAGGCTGGACTAATGAGGCAGGTAATGTTAACCAGGTGAGTCACTGTGGAAACAATGAGTGGCTGGTAATCAACCGACAGCCAAGCAGCCTCTGTACACTGAAAGAAAAGAGCTGCTTGTAAATAGCAGGGGTCCAGCCCTGACAGAACAGCACAGAGGGGGAATTATATTTAGAAGGGCAGATTTATTTAGGGTGAAGTATTGCAGGGATTTCGTTTTACACTACATTCAGTCAAGAACATAGCTATGTCTTTGGAGAATTCTGTCGTTGTCTGTTTGCCAAGGCTGGGTCCAAATGCATGGAGGGATTTCAGCACTACATTTGCAAATTACATCTGAAATTACAAGTGTACGCCTAAGAAAGTCCAAAAAATACTGTATAATACTAGGAAGTAATATTTGTATAATTATAGGCAATACAAAACATTATTTAAAAAAAGTAAAAGTTGAAAAATGTTTTTGAGTTATGTACCTGTATATAAACGTCTGTTGTTTGTATAGGTCATTGCTGCTTCTTGTGTTGAAGGTTAAACTGATATAACTGTGATATGATGATGATTAACATTCAGATGATATGAAGCCACGTTTTCTTAGGAGGCACATAAGCCTATGCATGCGATGGACCTTTCATATTTGACATATTGTTTTACTATTTTTTACAGGTTAACGTTTTGCAGTGCACACATTACTATGTGGTTGCATATGACTTGAGGCGGTTCTTATGAAAGGTAGTCAGAAAGCTGTATCAGCATGCTTTTTAAGGGAGGCTTACACAACAAAGTGAAGTATGACTTTAAATGAGCTTTCCATATCCCCTGCTCTGCAGCACCTAAAATAGGGAAACATAACGTTCATTAAAAAGGTACACACAAACATATATTATTCATTGAAATGTTATTTTTCTAGAAAGGATAAATTGTGCATGTGAACATTATGGGCATATTTTGTAATATCTGTCAGTCTTGTACTGTATTCCTTTATTTTTAATAGTTTGTATGTACAGCATTTAGTATAGTAAAAGCCTATTATTACACTACAGAGATTTAATTGCTTCCTTGCTTATACCGCAAAGAACCTTAACCACTTCAATACAGGGCACTTATACACCTTCCTGCCCAGACCAATTTTCATCTTTCAGCGCTATCACGGTTTTAATGACAAATTTTTATAATTTTTTCCCACAAATAGAACTTTCTTTTGGTGGTATTGGATCACAACTGGGGTTTTTTATTTTTTGCGCTACAAATAAAAAAAGACCAAAAATTTTGAAAAAAACCCCAAAAATTCTTAATTTTTTATTACTAAACTTTGTAAATAAGTACGTTTTCTCCTTCACTGAAGGGCACTGATGAAGCTGCACAGACGCACTGATGGGGCAGTATTGATTGGCACTGATGAGGTGGCACTGATGGGCACTGATGATGAGGCACTTATATTCAGCACTGATGGGCACTGATAGGCGGCACTGATAAGGAGCACTGACGGGCACTGATAGGTGGCACTGATGGGCACTCATAGGCAGCATTGATAGGTGGCAATGGGCACTAATAGGTGGCACTGGTGGGCACTGATAGATGGCACTGTTTGGCAGCACTGATCAGGGGGCACTGGCAGGTATCACTGATGAACACAGTGCCATCCCTATTGGGCACTGATTGGCATCCCTGGTGGTCCTGGGTGGGCATCCCTGGTGGTCCTGGGTGGGCATCCTCGGGGGGGCTGCACTAATAATCAATCAATGCAGACCCACCCTGTCAGGAGAGCAGCTGATCCGCTCTCCTCTACTCGCGCCTGTCAGCGCGAGTGGAGGAAAAGTCGATATACGGCTCTTCCTGTTTCCACTGTGATCAGCTGTGATTGGTCACAGCTGGTCATGTGGTAAAGAGCCTCCGTCAGAGTCTTCTGCTTGATTCCAAGCATGCGTGGAACTTTGTGCATCGGAATTGTGTACACACAATCGGAATTTACGACAACGGATTTTGTTGTCAGAAAATTTGAGATCCAGATCTCAAATTTTGTGTGACCGAAATTCCGATGGAAAATGTCTGATGGAGCCTACACACAGTCGGAATTTCTGACAACAAGCTCCCATCGAACATTTTCCGTTGGAAAATCGGGCCGTGTGTACGGGGCATAACAGTGGATGCTCTAGTCTCATCTGGGTTCATGATTAGCTCAGATCTCTGCTGGTATGGTCTCCTGCTGGCAGGCGAATATCCAGACACAAGTGCTTTCTCTCTAACTCCCTCAGTGCCAAGAAGAAGAAATTTCCCAGGCATTTTAATAAAAATCATCTCTCCACTTTTCCTATGGCACAGCGCCTATTGAGATCTGTAGTGTACAGCCGCGTACACATGAGCGGAATGTTCGACAGAAAAAGTCAGACGGAAACTTTTCATCGTCTATTCCCATAGTGTGTAGGCCTCATCGGACTTTTTTTTCTCGAAAATTCTGACAGACCTAGAAATGGAACATGTTCTAAATATTTCCGATGGACCCAATTCCTATCGGGAAAACCGATCGTCTGTATGCTGTTCCGACGGACCAAAAACGACGCATGCTCTGAAGCAAGTACAAGACGAAAGCTATTGGCTACTGGCTATTGAACTTCCTTTTTCTAGTCCCGTCGTAAGTGTTGTACGTCACTACGTTCTGGACGGTCGGACTTTGGTCGGACTTTGGGTTGACCGTGTGTAGGCAAGACCGTTTGAATGGAATTCCGTCTGAGTT
This sequence comes from Lithobates clamitans, assembly GCA_037952925.1. Lineage (NCBI taxonomy): Eukaryota > Metazoa > Chordata > Amphibia > Anura > Ranidae > Lithobates > Lithobates clamitans. Next base: position 3,428,962 of record JBBGZY010000833.1, on the reverse strand, counting down.
CTGTTGGAGAAACCTTCAGAGTTTATTCTGACGGCAAAACCGGTCGTGTGTATGCGGCATAAGGAATCTATTTTTCCCATTATATGGCTGCTGTCTTAAACTACAACTCCCAGGATTCTCGGAGCTCTGCATAGAACTCTATGGGCTTTAGCTCTCCCCCTGCTGGCCTAAGGAGAATGGTACAACATAACATCAGTATTTCAGTAGAGGGTTTGAAGAAAGGCTAAATCTTCTCCATATTGCTGTAGCCCAGAACCTTGCTAAGGCTAAAAAAGTCCCTGTCTCTCTACTGCCACAGGTTTGGTGACAGACAGAATAATAGGATTTTTATAACAGCTTACCTGTAAAATCCTTCTCTTGGAGTACATCATGGAACACAGAGCCATAGTTATTAACTATATGGGTATATAGGCACCTTCAGGTGATGGACACTGGCATACCCAATACAGGAGGTTCACTCCCTATATAACCCCTCCTCCTACCAGGAGTACCTCAGTTTTTGTAGCAAAGCGATATACCTACACCCCAGAAAGAGGGGAGGGACCTCTGTGTCCTGTGATGTACTCCTGTTTTAGATTCAGAACAAAAGTTCCAATATTATTATATCTACCCCGATCAGATTGTTGAATACAAAAGCATGCATGCTTCAAGTAAGCTCACACTAAAACTGCTTAGTTCAGAGTCAAATTACTTTCTGTTTAATATTTCCGCTTCTCAAGACTTTTATACAATTCCATTGAAGATTGAGATACGTCAACAAGACTGGCGCATACAAACCATAAATATAAAAATACAAATATGTGACAAAATGTTGGCTTTCAGCTGATGCACATTTACAGAAGTGAATCACTGTTTTTGCAGCATTCTCTTGCTCCATTGTGTTATGCTGTTATATTTTGAATGTATTCTGGGAAGCAGGCGCAAACTTTTTGATTAACTCTTTGCAGTCAGTCCATTTCCTAAGCAAGCTTTGAGCTTTGCAGAATATCTGTAAATGTCTTAAGGCTTAATAAGTATAGAAGCTGAGTTTATATATGTTAGGTATATAAAGCAGGTATTGGAATAGACAGTTCACCATGATCACATCCATTACAGTCCCCCCTTGTTGAAGCTGTCTATTTCAAACTGTCCCTCATACTAAAAAGTCCTATTTACTACCCTGGCCCTCTCCTCTGCAACTCTTTTCAACTGTATATAGAGAAGAGCAGTGACTAACTCATTAACTCACTACCCCCCTTGATACAGCTTGGAGGGGCAATCAGGTGCTGTCTGTCCCTGTAGTCCTATGCATCTCGGGAGGAGGTGACTGTAACAGAGCGTAACGCATAATCATCATTAAGTCTTACATAATCTTCATCATCATCTGGTATTTCCTGGTTCACAAACATGGGAGTAGATTGGGCAACAGCTTTTTCTACACACTTCTTAAAGTAGGTAAGAACACAGCAGACCATGACAGCTAGGGTCACTAGAATTATCAGAATGGCTATTCCGATCTGTGTTAAAATTCCCTGCCATCCCTCCTTTATCCAGGTGAAGTACTGATCCCAGGGGTTGGAGAGCCCTGAATTCTTCTTTAATTCTTTGGACAAATCCTCAAGCTTCTGGATGGTTAAAGTCACTTTACCATTTGGGCCTGTGTTATCTGGGATATAAGTACAGCATGTACTCGTTTCAGGTAACATCTTACACACACCCCCCTTTTCAGCTAGGACCATGTCTAAGGTCATATGGTTTTCAAAGGTCATATGTGAAGCGGCTTCTAGTTTTTTGCTAAACCTCGGAGTGCATCTCTGGTGTATTTAACAAACCTTTGTTGGTTGTAGTAGATGTCATTTATCCAGTCTATAGTCTTGTTTACAGTGATGATGGGGATCAGGGACTCAAATCCTGCTGCTACTTGGTCTCTTGCTTTGAACTCATCTGGGACCCCTCTAGGGACCCCTATGGCATCTATGTATACATGAGGGTCAAAGCTTCCTGCTGGGGCACTCTTACGCCTCCTGTTAGGTCGGGGTGTGTTGTTTGTATTTGGCCTTGGGTTCTCCGAGAGAATATACATGTTCTCCGAGAGAACATGTATATGCATTATGGCCTTGGCTAATGCACATTCTACTGTCCGCTGTCCTGTCAATATGCTTCTAATTTTCATGTTTCCGCAGATCCAGTACATGTCTCCCAAAGACTGGACTTGATTTTGCACTAGATTTGCAGACACCTCACTATAAGATCCTCAGTAACCCTTAGTGAAATTCCCAAGAGGTGTCCCCACTCCCTGATACCATCTATAGCATGTGTAATTGCCAGGATATATGGTGATACCTTCACCTGGCTTGGGGGTCTTGGTAACTATGGGATATTCCTTCACACAGGGAGTGGTCAGTGGTTGTGTTGGTAAATAGGCTGAGGAAATATGTCCCATGTTCTGGGGGTATGTTTAGGGGTACCATTCCTAAGTGTGGTCTAGCCCCCCCACACACATAGCAATTGGTCTTATTGTGTTTCCCTGCACTGTACCTCATCCACTCGAGCCACAAGTTGACATCTGAGAACCCGGTTTCTGCAGCCATGGTATCCTTAAAGGTAGGGTCTGCTATGGCCACCATGTCCTTTAATGTCTGTATATGGGGCCTCAGGGGGTTTGAGCTAGATGTGAATTGGGGAACTCCCCACTGTGGGGTTGTAAAGGCTTTTTAAAACAGGAATACCCACTTCCCCACCATAGGCCCAGAACATAGGTCCCACTGTCTTCTGGACTAGGATTCTCAATGTTCAGCCTGAACTCTTTGGTGTAAGGCTGATCTGTGTGTTTGTTGATTGTCATTCTATCTAAGAGTGACTTCCCATTTTTGTCTTTCCTATTTTGGGCGTTCTCAGGTTTGTACCCCCAGTTTGTCCCCCCAGTGTTCCAACCCACTGCTCCCCAGGAATCACAGTTGTTACCCCAATAGGTGTCAGTGACGCATACATACACAGTCATGGGTCTTACTGCTTCATCCCAGGTCCGGATCTTGTAGATAGTACCTGGAATTATCTGTTCATAAGAGGATATAAAAGTGGCAACATGTGTATTGGATGAGTTATACCAGAACTGGGTTATACCATCTTTTTGTATGATGGCTACCTCTTGCGCCTGGGCAATGATTACTATGAAAAGGATATACAGAATCATTTGGTCCCCTCTGCCTCTTCTTCAGGTTCAGGGACTTTCTTGGAGTGGGAGGCGTGTGTCCACGTGTTCTTCCCGACCACCTTGACTTATGTGGCAGTTAGGAGTACCTGGAAAGGACCATCATATCTGGGTTCAAGAGTATGTTTTCTCACAAACTTCTTTATCAGGACCCAATCACAGGGAACCAGCTTGTGTGTGGCTGTATCTAGCTCAGGATCTGGAATGGAAGAAATCACTTCCGAATGGATACGGGTTAATTCTCGAGATAAAGCAGTCACATAATCAGTTAATACATCAGATTGGAGCTGCAACTGTTGTGGGAAATAACAACCTAGACTGAGAGCTGAACCAAACAATATCCCATAGGATGACAGACCATGGTTTCCCCTTGGAGTTTACCTAACACTGAATAAAGCAATGGGTAGGCTGTCTGGACAACTCATTCCCGTTTCCTGAGACATTTTTAGCATTCTAGATTTTATGGTGCCATTCAATCTTTCCACCTTCCCACTGCTGTGAGGACAGTATGGGGTGTGGAAAGCTAGTGTGACCCCTACCTAAAGCTGTCCATATCTCCTTGGTTACTGAGGCCGTGAAAAAGCCGGCCCCTGACCGCTCTCTATGACCTCTGGGACACCATATCTGCACACTATTTCTGTTAAAAGTCTTTTAGCTGTGGTCTTTGTCGTCATGTTGGTAACGGGATAGGCTTCCGGCCTACATGGCAGACGCGGTCTCTTGTTTAATTCCATAATTCCTTCAAATTCTGTGGCTCCTTTTTTGATCCACACTTCTTTTTCTTCTTTGTCAGCTGTCTCTTGTTGCTCCTTGAGGTGGGTCCTGTTTACAGGAGGGTTTTGTAGAATCATAGTGGTTTCTACAGTATCATCCAGGATAGGTGCATTCACTCTGCTGACCACTTCTCGTGTTCAATCTGCAGCTTTTTTGCAGTGGTATCTGCCAGGTGATTGCCTCGTGCTTCTTGGGAAACCAGCTTGCCGTGCATCTTTACCTTTAGTATAGCCACTTGTGCTGGGAGGAGTAGGGCATCCATTAAGTCCTTGATAGCTGCACTGTGTTTTACAGGTGTTCCTGCTGCTGTCAGGAACCCTCTGGTTTTCCAGATGATCCCAAAATGTCCTTCTGCCAATTTGCATGCCATAGTTAGGGCCTGGAGTTCTGCTTCCTGGGCAGACATGGAGGACGGTAATGCTGAAGGTTGAAGAACTGTATCTTCGGTGGTGACTGCGTATCCCGTGTGGTACCGTCCAGTACTGTCTGCATACCTGGAACCATCCACAAAAATTGTCAAGTCTGGATTCTAAAGGGCTGTCATCACTTCAAAGCAGTCATGAGTGGTAAGATGAGGATTATTCTCCAAAGAGGTTCCCCCCTTGAGAAAAGGGAGCAGAGTGGATGGGTTAAGGGTATCACATGGGAGGACGGTGAGCGCAGATAGGGTGTGTCAGAGGTCATCATGAGAGGAGCTAATCTCTACTGCTCTGTGAGGATTCTGGACCTAATAACTATGGTACTAATAACAACGTCTCAAGCTCCATTACTCTATACTCAGACTCTTTTTGATTAACTCTTTGCAGTCAGTCCAGTTCCTAAGCAAGCTTTGAGCTTTGCAGAATATCTGTAAATGTCTTAAGGCTTAATAAGCATAGAAGCTGAGTTTATATATGTTAGGTATATAAAGCAGGTATTGGAATAGACAGTTCACCATGATCACATCCATTACAGTCCCCCCTTGAAGCTGTCTATTTCAAACTGTCCCTCATACTAAAAAGTCCTACTCACTACCCTGGCCCTCTCCTCTGCAACTCTTTTCAGCTGTATAGTGAAAGGATTTTACAGGTAAGCTGTCATAAAAATATTATATCGCACATCACGGGACACAGAACCATAGTTATTAACTATATGGGAAGTCCCATAGCAATGCTATTTGAGGGGGGGGAGACACAACCCGTAGGGCACCCCCAGACTTGAGGACCTATACTGCTGCCTGCAGCACACTGCGCCCAAAGGCGATATCCTCATGCCTTCTTACATCCACCTGATAAAACTTGGTGAATGTATGTACTAAAGACGAAGTCGCAGCCTTACAGATCTGAGCCATGGAAGCCTGGTGACACACTGCCCAAGAAGCACTAACCGCTCTGGTCGAGTGTGCTTTGACTTGAAAAGGTGGAATCTTACCCCTTAAATCATAAGCCTGAATTATAACTTGCCGAATTCACTTAGCGACAGTGGATTTTGACGCTGCCTGTCCTTTCTTAGGACCTTCTGGCAGTACAAATAAGACATCAGTCTTTCGGATCTGTGCAGTTGTCTTTAAATAGACCTTGACCGCTCTCACCACATCAAGACAATGTAGTTGTTTTAGAAAGGTTTGCTGGGGGTTTTTTTTGTTGTTTTTTGTTTTTTGGGTATGGCCCCGGTTAACGAAAATGCAACAAGAGTAGAGGCTAGACGGTCTTTTAGTATAAGGAAAAACCAGATAATGAGTAAATATGAGTTGTGACTATGAGTAATAGTAATTGACGTCTGTTATGATGATGTTATATGTAAAATAGTAGATGTGTTGTACTGACGTATTTATAGGAAAAATTGTACTACTATTCTTATGAAAAAGAAATAAAGAATTAAAAAAAAAAAAAGACAATGTAGTGACTTCTCTTCCCTAGAACATGGTTTTGGAAAAAACGATGGCAGGACAATATCTTGGTTCAGGTGAAAACCTGAGACCACTTTTGGCAGAAAACTTGGACTAGGATGCAACACAACTCTGTCCTTGTAAATATGAGTTGTGACTATGAGTAATAATAATTGACGTCTGTTATGATGATGTTATATGTAAAATAGTAGATGTGTTGTACTGACGTATTTATAGGAAAAATTGTATTACTATTCTTGTGAAAAAGAAATAAAGAATTTAAAAAAAAAAGACAATGTAGTGACTTCTCTTCCCTAGAACATGGTTTTGGAAAAAACGATGGCAGGATAATATCTTGGTTCAGGTGAAAACCTGAGACCACTTTTGGCAGAAAACTTGGACGTGGATGCAACACAACTCTGTCCTCGCGAATAATCAAATATGGCTCTTTACAAGAAAGAGCAGCCAATTCTGAAACCCTCCATGCTGAGGATATAGCAACCAAGAACATTAAAGCGGGAGTCCACCTATCTATCGTTTTTTTTTTTTTGGAGTTCATTCACAAACTTTTCTTCTCATGATTATCTACTCACATGTTCTGTGTAATAAGTCCGCCTGTGTCCGATTTCGTTGTAAAGAATAACTTATAAAATTCACTGAAGGCGGTTTCCATCTTCATTGTGGGCATTTGAAGCCCACAAGCATGTATTTCCTGGATGCGGTGAATGCTGTGCTCCCAGCATTCACCGAGATGTTGTGATGATGCTGTTGCACAATGCATGCTGGGAAGCCTGAGACTAGCTCCCAGGGGACTGTGGTAGGTCTGGGAGAGGCTAGAAACACGCCTACTCCCATGGGAGGAAAACCAGGAAGTGCTAAGAAGATTAGAAAAAAAAGGTAATTTAGTAGATTTAAATTTTTTTACACAGCATGTCAGCATCTAGGCAAGGAAGAGAATGCATAGAGATAATGATCAAAATTTGGGTGGAACCCCGCTTTAACTTCCTTGTCAAAATGTCTAAGGGAGTATGCTGTATCGGTTCAAATGGCTGTTTTTGTAACACTGACAAAACTAAGTTCAAGTCCCAAGGGTTCAAAGGAGGTCTGACTGGCGGATTAAGCTGCATTACCCCTTGCATAAAAACCCGGACCAAAGAATGGGAGGAAAGCGGTCTTTGAAATAAGACCGATAAAGCTGAGACATGGCCCTTAATAGTACTCAAGGCCAGCTTCATCTCTACCCCTAATTGTAGAAAGGCAAGAATTCTGCCTATGTTATACTTCTGAGGGTGCCAACCCTTGGACTCACACCAGGAAACATAAGCCCTCCAGACTCTATAATATAAAGTTCTGGAAGCATTCTTCTGAATGTGGGTTTCAATAGCCAAGCCGTTAAATTTAGAGTTCGTAAGGTAGAATAGAATATCGGCCACTGTGAGAGTAGGTCTGGCCGTAGTGGAAGGGACCATGGATCCTCCACCGCCATCGTTTTTACGATTTCTGCATACCAGGACCTTCTGGGCCACGCTGGGACTACCAGAATTACCGGCTTTCTTTCCAGCTTGATCCTGTAAAGAAGCAGTGGCAGCAACTGAATAGGGGGGAATGCATAAATCAGTGAGAACTGATACCACGGGGTCACCAACGCATTTGTTCCGCATGCGAGTGGATCCCTTGTCCTAGACACAAAGTTGACCAACTTCATGTTGAATCTGGATGCCAGAAGATCTATGTCTGGAGTCCCCCATCTTTAGTAAACAGCACAAAAAATGTCGGGGTGAAGGCACCATTCCCCCGGGAGCAACTGCTGGCAGCTCAAGAAGTCCGCCTGCCTATTTTATACTCCTGGAATGAAAACTGCTGATAGGCATGGCTCTTTCCTTTCTGCCCAAGTTAGGATATGGTTCACCTCCCTCTGTGCTGCGAGACTCTTGATGCCCCCTTGGTGATTAATGTAAGCCACAGCTGTGGCATTGTCGGATTGTATCCTGACAGGACAACCCCGTAACCTGAATGTTCAGGCCTTTAGAGCCAGACCCGCTGCCCGAATCTCTAGGATGTTGATGGGCAAGGAGTTTTCGGTTCTTGACCACAGTCCCTGGACAGTTGTCTTTTCTAGAACTGCTCCCCAACCTGAAAGACTGGCCTCTGTCATTATCACCTTCCAGATAATTGGTCTGAAGGACTTTCCTTTCAGCAGATTCTGGGTTACCAACCACCAACTGAGGCTTTGTGGCACCCTTGGGGACAGCCGGATTGGCAAGTCTAAAGCTTGAACTGTTTTGTTCCAAGCAGACAGGATACTGTTTTGCAACAGTCTCAAATGGAACTGGGCATAGGGAACCGCTTTGAATGAAGCCACCATCTTTACTAACAACCTCATGAAAAGGCGAATGGAGAGATCCCTTTTTGACCTGACCATCTGTATCAGCTCTCTTATGGCGTTGATCTTTGTCTAAGGCAAGAACACCTTTCTCTGGGCTGTGTCTATGATCAGACTCAAGTACTCTAGCCTTTTTAGCGGTTTTAAGGAAGACTTCTCTAAGTTGAGAATCCAACCTAGACTTTCCAGGTAACTGGTTGTAATGCGCACGCTTTGCTCCAAACGAGCCACTGACTGGTCTATTAGTGCCCTGTGCCCTTAACCTGGCTAGAGATGGGGCCAGAACTTTTGTAAACACCCGGGGTGCTGTAGCTAGCCCGAAGGGTAAGGCTACAAACTGAAAATGATGCTGTTCTACCTCGAATAACAGAAACCTTTGGTGAACGGGAAATATAGGAACATGCAGATATGCATCCCTGATGTCGATAGATGCCAGGAGTTCTCCTCCTTGTAGTATTGAGACCACCGACCTGATCGACTCCATGTGAAAAGAGCGGATCTTCAGGAACTGATTTAGATTCTTTAGATCTAGAAGAATGGGTCTGACATCTCAGTTCGGTTTTTGTACCGTGATGAGGTTTGAATAAAACCCCAAACCTTGCTCTTCTGTGGGGATTTGTATAATCACCCCCTGAGCCTTTAATCGATCTAGTGCCCGAAACAGAGATTGCCTTTTGCCTGGATCTTTGGGAACGTTTCACCTCAGAAAACGAGATGGTGGAAACTCCCGAAATTCCAGTTTATACCCTAGAGATACCGTGGAGATGACCCATCTGTCCTGAATTTCCTCTTGCCAAACTTCTGAGAACTGCAGAAGTCTTCCCCCCACCCTGGCGAGCGGGGGCGCCCCTTCATAATGAGGCTTTAGAATTCTGTTTTGCAGGTTTCCAGCCCCAGGACTTCTTTTGTGCCTGGGCCTGACCCTGAGGCTTTCCTTTAGACTCTGACAGCGGAGGCCCTCGCCACTGCCTAGAGACTAGTGCCCCTTGCGCAGGAGAAAGAGTCCGCTTGAATGGAGGGCGTTTATTCCTTCTCTAAACTGGCAAAAGAGTACTTTTCCCACTTGAAATCGTTTGGATGTATTTGTCCAAATCATCCCCAAATAGCCGATCCCCATGAAAAGGAAAATCAGTCAGGAGCTTTTTGCATGGTGCTTCGGCTGACCAATTTTTTAACCACAGGATTCTACGCATGTGTACTAGCACAAGCGCAAGGCGGGACGCCTGGTGAATAGAATCTTTAATGGCGTCTATGGCAAAACATAATGCTCTTGGTAGTTCAGCCAAATCCCGGGCTTGCTTTACAGGAACCTCTTTAAGGGCCTGTCTAAACTGGTCCTTTAGGGATTGACAGATGCCTATTGCAGCAACTGCAGGCTGAGTAACCGCACCTGCTAAAGAAAAAGAGGATTTTAACAGGAATTTCAACCTTTTATCTGTTGGATCCTTAAGCATTTGTGCATTGTCTACTGGACAAGCTAGACTTTTATTCACACTGGAAATCACAGCGTCAACTGCTGGTACATTCCATTTTTTATTTTTTTTTACAAATAACTTGGTGTTTTATTTGGAAGAGTAAATGCATACACAATAAATACAATAGTGTCACAGTTGCGTAAGGTACAGAAATGACAGAAGGATCTAGGTTAATGACATGTTTTACAGATCTTATACATTCAATGTTATAATGCAAAAGTTTACTTATTAGTTACAGGGGTGTAAGAGGCCCAGATGCTAGGTCTGCAGTTAGGGTTAAGTAACAAAAAAAAAAGGGGGGGGGAGGCAACATCCAGGGGATCAATTAGGTATCTCATTACACGTGGCTGCATTCCCTAACCAAGTGTCCCAAATTTTGCCATATTTGGCTGGGCATCCCCTGTGAACATAGATCTCTTTTTTGTACGGTAAGACCTTATTGATTGCGGATATCCACTCCTGGAGCGTTGGTGGCGCAACCTGTAGCCACTTTCTTGCTATAGGTAACCTAGCAATGAATAATGATTCTTGTAGGAATATTTTGTGGAATTTATCTGAATTGGGATCTGGGAACACCCCAGTAAACATTGTTTGAGACACAGCGTCAGGGGAGATCCCATCTCCTCGTGAATGAATTTTACTATTTTGGACCAGTAGTCTTGTATTGCTGGGCATGACCAGAGGAGATGAAAGAAGGTGTTGGATGGACTGTCACATCTGGGGCACAGTGGGTTTTGGTCAGGTTTGTATTTAACCAAGCGGAGAGGGGTCCGGTATGATCTGTGCATGGTGTAAAGTTGTGTAAGACGGTCCGACATCCTAGTTGAGACCTTTTTACAAATACCCAGTGTGTCCTCCCATTCGTCATCCTTCAGCTCCCCCACATCCCCAGACCAGCGATCCCTCAAGTTGTATGCAAGATTTGTTGCTATTGGTCGGAGCAAAGAATTGTAGAACACTGAGATAAGTTTACGAGAATCTTGCCCCGTTATGATACATAAAACATCTAAGTGCTCCATATTAGGGGAAACGTCCCTGAATTGAGCTTGTGGCGGAGCTGGAGGTTAAATTCCTCCTTGAGCTGTTAGAATGATTTTAGGACAGTGTCACAATAAACATCTGACAAATATCTTACCCCCTTGTTAAGCCATAAGGCATGGTCTGGTATGGTTAAAAGTTCCCCCAGGCCGGGGTTGTCCCATAGGGGTGTGAAAATGCGTGGGTGGTGTTTTCAGTCTGCGCCTTATCACCTCCCAGATGCTACAATAGTGGTATAATAATCCCCTGCGGTTCCCCAACGTCCAAGTACCTGCAAGGTCTCTGAGGAGAATTTGAAAAGGGTGAGTAAGCCTGCGGACGTGAGGGGAGCATATCAGAGCCAGGTAACAGTCCTTGTCATGTTTGTCTAGGTAAAAAAAGTGGGATAGTTGTGCCGCCAGGTAATAAACATTAAAGTCAGGTAGTGCCACGCCCCCCAGCTCTGTGGGGTTTTTCAATGCTTGCCAGGACAGTTTATGCCGAGTCGTCGCCCACACAAAGGAGTTAGGAAGAGCTTCAATAGATTTGAAAATTCTAAGGGGTAAATAGGCTGGAGCATGCCAGGTACATTCCATTTTTGGTGAATTTCTCCTCCATGGGATAGAGAACTGAGAATCTCTTTGGAGGGAGAAAATGCTTATCCGGGTGATCCCATTTGCATAAATAAGCTGTTTTAGTAATGCATGGACAGGAAACGCATACAAAGGCTGTGAAGGTTTTAAGGAACCCAAAGAAGAAACGGAACTTTCAGCTGACTCCGTTAGGGGTAGCTTGAAAGTAGAACGAACCATCTACGTAAGGGACTGTACCAGCAATTTCTCAGATTGCGATGCTGAAAAGGGTTCAGCGACTGTTGTTTCCTCCGCAGAGGAGTAATCGGTTTGTCTTTCCTCCTGATCGCCTGAGGGTAACACCTCATCCTCTACCTACTTCCCCTTTGATAAAGGGTCTAAGGTGGGGGAGGGGATCTAACACGTTTCCTATCCTTTTGGATGTGATTAAAGCCGCTAATCTTCCCTCTAGCCCCAATAGGGAGGAGGAAAAGGCATCTTCAGTCACGTATACAGGGGCTGAGATGTGAGAAGCAGCTGCACCACCAATTGGTTCCAATGACTCACCCTGGCTTACCACATCTGGTATTTCAGGAGAAGATGACAGTGTGGAGGCACGACTGGAGTTCCCAGCGCCTGGGGGTGGAATTTTTTTGTACTTTTTTGAGTTCTTTGTGGTGTCTTTTTTGGCAGGCATAGTCCTAAGCACAAAAGCAGAGGCACTATTTAAATGCACTAATCGCTGAACAATAGTCTGACAGTATAATGCCACTAATAAAAGTTCAGCCTAGCGCTGGGAAAAATGTCCTTTCCATATTAGGAATGCCCATTTGCAGCACTTATGTGCCCCACCGCTCCTGTGTCCCGAGTGAACAGCCAGCTTGCTTCTCCTCACTATACAGCCGAGGAGAGACTGCTCCAGTTAATGTTTGCAACTTGCGCCGTGTGTCCTTGTGAACGCTACGTCCCACACGCAGTGCCGCGCCTAGGCCGCGCCCCTCCATACAACCCGCCCCCCCTTTCGCTTAAAAAGTCAAAACGTTCCTGCGCACGTGGGCGGCCTTTGGGTCCCACAGACCCATCACCGGGGGGGGAAGGAAGAGACTAATGACGCCGAGTAGGAGGAAAAAAATTCTGGAGCCGAAAACCGGGACCTCCGCACCCCCCATGGGGGGGGGGGGGGTGGTATTGCAAGGGGAGCAGCAACAATTGTTGATTTACCTAACCCTCTTGGTCCCTCCAGGGGGGAGAAATGCAGGATGGCAGATCTCTTACCTACAAGAGGAATCCCCACTGTGCAAGCTGCTGCTGCCACACACAGACTGACACTGAGCTGAACTGAAGACAACAGATTAAGGTATGTGCATATACTCCCTCTACTGAAGATTTAAGGCATGACAAAATTTTTCCCTAAGGAAGAGAAACCATAGGTGGATTTTTACAGTTCCTAGGCTTCTTCCCTTACCTTATCCTCGCCGCAGGATTCTGCTGATTTAACAGACAGATCCAACCTTCACCCATCACGACGGGCTGCGTTTAGGAAACCTTTAAGGACCGGGTCTTTTTTTATCAAGGTTCCACTCCCTTGGACCTGTATTAGCACCCCGCCAGGAAAAACTTTAGGTAATGTAAGCATGACTAAAGCCCTGGGTCCTGGGGTCCAGCCCTGCAAGGAGAGGCGTTACAGGCAAAACCTCGTTCTTCTTATGCGAGGCCCGGTTACCATCCACCTTGGCCTCAGTGGCACTTTGGATGGATCCGGTCTGTGGAGGCTATTTAAATCCAGCAAGGATCCCTCCAGTGGAGCTCCTCAGAGCACATCTTCACTCGTGACCAACACCTTAGACACTGGCGAAAAAACTGAGGTAATCCTGGTAGGAGGAGGGGGTTTTATAGGGAGGCAACTTCCTGTTTAGGTTGTGCCAGTGTCCATCACCTGAAGGTGTCTATATACCCATATAGTTAATAACTATGGCTCTGTGTCCCATGATGTACGATAAAGAAAAATATCCAGCTGTACGTGACAGGTTGCAGCTCAGTCAGGAGTCAGACCAGCAGTTATTTTATTAAATCCTCATCATAGACACTGGTCAACTGAAGGATACCTGTTTTTCCTGGGACACAGCTTGGGACGCAGACAGCGCTGGACAAATAGGTAAAAGGCTTGACTGTGCTATCAATTAGCCAATCAGACCGACTTTGCTGAGGCTACATACAGTGCATACAGCAGAGGTTGCCTTATACTGTATAGGTTAAGCCACACCTTTTTTTCCAATCAGTGGAATTGTCCTCTTCTCATATACTTTTAGAATATAAAACAGTGCTTATTCACAAACCTGTATCATAAATCCATGCACCACAAACATGTTGTACATACACCACAAAAAATAAAGTACCATACAATATACAATTGTTTCAAGTTTTCAGTGTGATCTTTCATGCATTAAATAATAAGTCCAATAAAAACTTGGCTGTTTCATGTGTTAATTGTGTTGTTTTTATTGTCCATCCGCCCAGTGTAAAAAACAAAGATCTATCACCTGATAGTGGGAACAACTCTGCAGCGTTGATTGACCATGGGCGGGGTTTGAATGCACTGAAGTAGGTAGCCAATATTCATCATTCAAATGTTTCCAGTGTTTTACACCATTAACAACAAACAGTACAATAAGGAAAGGAATAAGTACCATAACAATAGTTTGATATACAAAAATGTGAATGTATCTCTTCTTGTTGACTTTCAATGGTCCTTCACCTGAACCCCAGTACCATAACCTTCGTTCCACACTTAGGCAGGCTCATATATTTACTTGTGCATATACTGTATATTGGGATGAGCTTGATTTTCGGGTTAAACATAAGTTTGACTCGAACATCGGGTGTTCGCCCGTTCGCAGAACAGCGAACATTATGGGGCATTGGCGGCAAATTCGAGCGCTGCAGAATGCCCCTAACGCACTGCGAGATCGCAGTGCATTGCTGTATGATGATTGGCCAAAGCATGCACCTGACCTGCATGCTTTGGCCAATCACAGCGCCCACTGCTAAGAGAGCCATATATATATACCGTATATACTGTATATATATATATATATATATATATATATATATATATATATATATATATATACCCTGCATCCAGTGTAGCCTATATCTACAGTGCATTCCATGGTGTACTGTTTCTAATACACTTCAGGAGGTGTATTAATATATATATATATATACAGTCTTGTGTGTGTGTGTATATATATATATTTATATATATATATACTGTATTTATTGGCATATAACACTCACTTTTTCACCATGAAAATCGGCTGCAAATAGCGTGTGCGTGTTATACGCCAATACTTCAATTTTAGCTGCCTAGGAGGGGACAGGGAGGGGGGTGGGGCGAGCACCGTCAGATTACATACAGTGAGAATCTCCTGTTTACTTGGCGGCCTCTGTAACAGGAAGTCCCGTCTCCTGGGCCGCCATTGGACCACTGTTCTGTCTATCATAGAAAATTCTCACTGTATGTAATCTGTCGGCGCTCGTCCCGCCCCCCTCCCTGTCCCCTCTAGGCTGCAGATGGGCATCGATCAGACTGCACTGATGGCGATGGTAAAGGCTGCTGCATTGAAGGCAATGGTGAGGCTGCTGCATTGATGCAATGGTGAGGCTGCTGCATTGATGGCAACAGTGAGGCTGCATTGATGTGCACTGATGAGGCTGCATTGATGGCACTTGTGAGGTCACAGATGGGCACTGATCAGGCAGCATTGATGGCAATGGTGAGGCTGCAGATGGGCACTGACCCTTATTTTGCTTCAAAGTTTCTTATTTATATTTTATGTTTTTTTCCTGAAACTTCCCTCTTAAAATGAATGTGCGTGTTATACACCTGTGCGTGTTATACGCCGATAAATACGGTATATATATATAAATAAACTCTGCATCCAGTGTAGCCTATATCTTCAGTACATTCTGTGGTGTTTCTAATACACTTCAGGCGGTGTACACATTATCTAATACAGTGTGTACAGTGTCTACTACACTTCTGGTGGTGTAAACAGTACACAATACAGTGCAGCCGTAGTACAGTTTCTACTACTTTTCTGGTGTTTTGTACAGTTTCTAATACACTTCTGATGGTGTACACAGTATAAAATACAGTGCAGCCATAGTACAGTTGCTAATACAGTGCAGGCGGCGTACACAGTATCTAATAGAGTGCGTACAGTTTCTACTACACTTCTAGTGGTGTACACAGTATCTAATACAGTGTAGTGCGGTGTTGCAAAACAAAATATACATCATGTCCGCAAGGCCACCAAGGAGAGGCAGACGCTCACAGGACACTAAAGGAGCGCAGTCCTTGTGTCTACAGTCAACAGTGCTGGTCGTGGACATGGTGCATCCTCTGCAGGTTGCCGTGGGGCATGCTTGTCCTTTTTTTTTGCTGCTGGCCGTGTTTTTGAGCCAGAACAGAAGAGTTGGTGGAGTGGGTAACAAAGCCATCCTCATCCTCCTCATCCTCTGTCACCCAGGCTCAGAGTAGTTTGCCTTCCAAGGCAGCTGCCAAAGCGGCCCATTCCATCTGGTCCTTGTCCACAGTCACTCTTTCCGTAGCCCCACCATCATGCGCAGAGGAGTCCCCAGAATTATTCGACCACAGTGTTGGGTACATGCTGCTGGAGGACGCGCAGCGATTTGAAGGCTCCGATGTTGGTTCCCAGGTTGAGGAAGGGAGTAATGTGAGCCTAGAGAGAGGGGGTGCCCAAGAAGGACAAGAAACTGGCAGTCATGTTCCCCCAGCTGCAGCATATTGCCAAGTTTGCTCCAGTGACGAGGAGGGAGGGGATGATGAGGTCACTGACTATACTTGGGTGCCTGAGAGAAGAGAGGAGGAGGAGGCACAACTCCAATGAGGCACAACTCCAACTCCAATGAGGCAGGATGTCCTCTAGAGGGCAGCTTAAGGGCAACCACCCTATTGCATCACACCGCAGAGCTCCGCAGGTGCAGGGCGCTGCTGACTCCCCGCTGACTTTAAAAAGTTCCTTGGTGTGGGCCATTTTCCACACCTGTGCAGCAGATCGTACCATTGCTGTTTGCAACCTATGTCTGAAGCGGATCAAGCGTGATCAGAACAGCAGCCGCTTGGGCACCACATGCTTGACCAGACATATGACGCCCTGCCATGCAGTCCGTTGGCAACAGCACTTGAAAGACCCACATCAAAGAAAAAGGTGGACTTCTCCTTGCTCCTCATCTGGGATCTCCAACTCCACTATACCTCTAGTCCTCTCAAAAACCTGCACTGAGAGGAATGAAGGTATAGCAATAGGCGTCCCAAGTACTTGCAGCCAATCTGCTAGCAGTACAGCACCATCTGATTTTAGCAGGCAAATTTCCCTACCCCAGTTGCAAATCGTAAAAAGAAATTCAGTCCCAGCCATCCACATGCTCAGCGTCTAAATGCTAGCTTGGCCAAATTGCTAGCACTGCAACCGCTGTCTTTTCAGCTGGTAGACTCTGCCCACTTTTGTGAATTCGTGGAATGTGCTGTACCTCAGTGGTAGGTTCCAAAACGCCATTCCGGCTCTCTACCGGCATGTGGAAGGCAATGTTTTGGCGTCTTTGAACAGGGCGGTCAGCAGTAAGGTGCATATTACCGCTGACTCATGATCCAGCAGGCATGGGCAGGGACGTTACCTAAGAATCGAATGCCTCTGCAAACCTACGCTGCATGGCCTCGCTGATTCTTCAAAAGACCCTCGGATTCGTGGTATCAAGGAGAGGGATCATTACTGGCTGGCAACCCTTCTTGATCCACGTTACAAGGGTATGGTTGCAGAACTCATTCTGCCTTCGCAGAGGGAGCAGTGAAACATCTTTAGGAGGCCTTGAAGAAAGGTTTGTGCAATGCATTTTCAGACCCTGTGAGGTTAAAATTTCCTGGTGCTGGACAACATGTTGCTGAGGCTTCGTTCAGTCAGAGGAAGAGCGGTGGAGAAGGTGGCCAGCTGACCAATGCCTTTAAACATTTTTTCAGTCCTCAGCGCCAAGGTCTGATCGGTTCAAGCAACCAATGCCAGCATCTGCTTTACATTATGCAGGAATATCTAGGGGCAAGAGCAGACTTAGAGACCTTTCCAACAGAGCATCCACTGGGTTACAGGGTCTAGAGGATGGACCACTGGCCAGAACTTGTTCAATATGCAATTGAGCTACTGGCCAGTCCTGCATCCAGCGTTTTTTCTGAATTCACATTCAGTGCTGCTGGAGGGTTTTTAACAGATCATAGATTGCGTCTGTCCATAGACTCAGTTGATATGAAATGAACTGAAATTAATCAGTCTTGGATTAGCAGCTATCAAGCACCTGATACTGATGTAACTTATTGAATTTTCTATGGATGTGGGATCCCTTGAAGACTGCCTATGCTGACTACCCTATTTCTCCTCAATCTTGATGATGCTAGCTTCCAACAATATTTTTGGTTTAGGGCACCACCACCACCACCACCACCCAATTTTTCTGCCCCTGTTTAACAGGGGCATGTTATTACAATTTTTGATCTAATATTTCACAGCAGGGCCCGTTCCTGCACCCACCAAGAGTAACTATGAGGGCTTACAGTGTTGTGGCACCCCCATCACCAAAGGCCCAATTTTTCTGCCCCTGTTTAACAGGCTCATGTAATTACAATTTTTGATATAGTATTTCACAGCAGGGCTCGTTCCTGTGCTCACCAAGTAAGTAACTGTGAGGGCTCACAGTGTTCTGGTACCACCAACACCTAAGGCCCAATTTTCTGCAGAGTATATAGGGCAGGCTGTATAGTATATATACTGCTGTTCAGAGTATATGGTGCCTGGGGGCCTGGGGGACCCCCACACCATTTTTTTTTAAATTTGGGTGTGGGGTTCCCCTTAATATCCATACCAGACTGAAAGGGCCTGGTGATGGACTGGGGGGGACTCATGCCGGTTTTTTCAATGATTTTCATCTATATTGCCGGGACCCGACAATACATTACAGCTGCAAATAGTTTTAAATTATATTTTTTCCTTTAGAAATGTAATTTTGCTGTGGTATTGTTCTAAACACAGGAAAAATACTCTACTGTACAAGCATACTAAGGACACCCCCCAGGCACGATATTTAAAGGAATATTTCATTTTTATTGTTTTACTTTAAGCACTATTAAAATCACTGCTCCCGAAAAAACTAAAGTTTTTAAAACTTTTTTTTTGCATTGATACATGTCCCCTGGGGCACTTTTTATGGCATGTAAGCCTTTAAAATTAGCACTTTTGATTTTTCACGTTCGTGTCCCATAGACTTTAACGGTATTCGCGTGTTCGAACAAATTTTTTGCAGGTTTGCATGTTCTGCTGCGAACCGAACCGGGGGGTGTTCGGCTCATCCATACTGTATATATGGGGGTAGGGTATTTCATTCATTTATGCCTGAATACTTTCCTTATATCCATACATTTCTTGTCAGCATAGTGACTACAGTTTTATCTTATCTTCTTCTGCACCCTGTAACAAATGGGTTTATGACCACATATTGAATCAAAGGATGCAAAGTATTGATTATCATTTCCCTGGAGTAAGCAGTGAACACAAATAGGTCTAAATATGAGATATAGGACACTTGAGTGGCAAATGTAAGCCTTCCAAGCCCCCAGGAGCAGGGTCCTGGGTCAAAGTTACCCCTTTTAGGCCCCTGTTCCAAAGTCACTGGTACCTACACAGTAGAGACTTGACCAAAAACAAGCTGGACACTGTTTGTTGGAAACTCATATATACTGCATATACTGTATGTGGGCAGGGTATTTCATTCATATATTTCTGAGTATTTCCCCTATATTCATAGGTTTTCTCATCAGCATAGTGCCTACAGTTTTAACTTATCTTCTTCTACACCCTGCAGCATATGATTCTATGACCCCATATTGTATTTCATTCATATACTGTATTCCTGAATGCTTTCCTTATATTCATATTCATAGGTTTCTCATCAGCATAGTGCCTATAGTTTTACCCTATCTTCTTCTATACCCTGCAATATAGGATTCTATGACCCCATATTGCATGAAAAGATTCAAAGTGTTGGTTGCCATTTCCCTGGAGTAAACAGTGGACACAGGTCTATATATGAGATATGAGACACTTCAGTGGTAAATGGAGGGACACTAAGATAGAAATAACTACATTGTCAGACCACTCCCCAGTTACAATGAAGGTGAGAATCCCAGGGCCCCAAAGATAACCATTTACATGGCGTCTTAACGAAAATCTTATAAATGAAGTAGCCGAAAGAGTACAGTAAGAAATAGATTTATACCTTGCGGTGAACGACACAGGGGATACATCAGGAACCATCCTGTGGGAGGCTCTTAAAGCTTATATTAGGGGAGTGCTAATCTCTATTGGGGCTGGGAGGAAAAATAAAAGATTAAAAAGAAAGGAGAATCTCATTAACGAAATTCATAGATTAGAACAAGCTCATAAATTTCACATAGGGCACCACCAGGAACTCTTGCATCAATTGATAACTAAGAGAGAAGAACTTAAAGACTTAATGGAGACCGATTCCAGTAGGATATTTAACAAACAGTCAAAAGACAGATACCTGTGGGGGAACAAAGTAGGCAAGCATTTAGCGGGGATGCTTAAAAAGAAAAGAGACATACATTTTATTGCTAAAATTCGGAAAAAAAACGGATCTGATGTATAGAACCAAAGGGATAGGTGAAGAATTTAGGAAATATTATGCAGCTCTCTATTCAGTCAGACAGAAGGGAAGTGGGACTCCGGGAAAAGATGAGATGTCGGAAGACTTCTTAAAGTCAGCTGGACTGTCCATTTTGTCTGAAAATGATAAAATGGAGATGGATAGACCTATCACAGAGGAAGAAATTTATGCAGCCTTAAAAACATCTCCTCCAGGAAAAAGTCTGGGACCAGATGGTTTTACATCACATTTTTATAAAAAATTCAAAGAATCCCTGGTCCCGAAGCTCTGTCAGGTTTGGAATGGGCTGGGGGTGAAAGGGGAAATGTGTGGGGGAGCGTTGTCTGCATCAGGGACGTTAATATTAAAAGAAGGCAAAGACAGTACGCTATGTTCTAGCTATAGGCCGATAGCTTTACTGAATGCAGACATTAAACTATACGCCAAGGTAATGGCAATGCGGCTAAAGGAGAAGATGCCCACCCTGGTCCATCCGGATCAAGCTGGCTTTATACCAGGGAGAGAAGGGAGGGATAATGGAGTGCGGTCGCTGCCTATCCTGGAGGTCATTCAAGCCAGTGAGTCCCCAGGTCTATTCTTGTCAACTGATGCTGAAAAAGCATTTGACAGGGTAGACTGGGGATTCATGATCAAAACGTTGGAAGCTATGGGGGTAGGTCAAACTATGATTAAATGGATAAAAGTATTATATAATCATCCTTCGGCGTTTGTTAAGGTGAATGATACCCCTTCCTTACAGTTCACAATGGAAAATGGGACCAGGCAGGAATGTCCGTTGTCCCCTCTTTTGTTTGTGCTGACACTGGAGCCCCTGCTGGCCACGATTCGAAACAATCTGGACATTAGTGGATGTGTGGTGGGAGGAGAAGAGCACAAACTGGCGGCGTTTACCGACGATGTGCTATTTTTCATCAACAAACCAAGGTTCTCGATTCCAAACCTGTTGCTGACCCTGAGAAAATACGGTGAGATCTCAAACTTCAAAATCAATCTTAGTAAATCTGAAGTCCTAAATATAATTATAAATAAACAGGAAGAAGCCAGACTTATTAAAGAGTTTCAGTTCCCTTGGAGAAAGGATATTAGATATTTGAGGGTCAGACTGTCCAACTCATTGAGGAAAATTTATTTAATAAATTATATCCCCTTATTAGATGAAATCAAGCAAGAAATTAAAAAAAAATTTAATATGTCCTATCTCTTGGATTGGACGTATTAACACAGTTAAAATGGTGCTAGCCCCGAAAATTCTTTATAAGATTCAGATGCTCCCAATCTCACTTCCCCAGACATATTTTAAAACCTTGAGAGGACTAATAGTGAGATTTATATGGAACAATAGGAAACCACGTATTGCTTACATGGTGTTGAGTAAGGGGAAAGCACAGGGTGGTCTTGCTATTCCAGATTTTAGAAAGGTAATAGTTTTGACACGGGTATTAGATTGGGCAAGAAATGAGGCCGATAAAAGATGGGTTAATATAGAAAAGGCCTTGAGTAATACACAGTTAAGCCACTTAATTTGGAACCCCCCACAACTTAGGAAGATGGGTCCAAACACGCACGATATAACACTACTTACACTTAAAATTTGGGATCAGACTCACGCACAAAATATTTGGAACTATAATTCACCCTTAATTTATTTAAAAGATAATGAGTTTTTTATGCCAGGGATGAGGTCAGTGGGAGGCAAGTGGATAAAAAAAGGGAATGCACAATTGAAAGACATTATTAAGAATGGTAAAATTTTCACTTTCCAGGAGTTTAAACACGGGTTTAATGAAAGTTGATGTGTGGCGGTACAGCCAACTCTCTCATTTCGTTGATAGTCTTCCAGGGCCTATTAGAGATGGAGAAGATCTCAAGCCGTTGGAGAAGCTTTTTCTGAGGGAAAAATAAAAAAATAACATATCATCGTTATATAAAATTTTAATGGGCAGAGATGGGTTGGAAGTGCCGCCTTACGTTAAGAAGTGGGAAAATGAACTGGGGTCACAATATAATAAAAGCACTTTAGAGACAATTTTGAAGTCGACACATAGTTCTGCAGGTGACACTAAAATGATTAAGACTAACTATAAATGTTTGGCAGCTAAAAGCTTAATACCAAAAAAATGGCAGGAGGTGGCGGGTCCTAGAATCCGGGACTGGATATTTAGGGTTAATGAAATATACATCTTAGAGAGGTTAGAGGAAGGAGAAATGGTGTCGGTAGATGGTATTGACTGCAGGGATAAGTGGTCCAAATGGGTAATGTTGAAAAAATTGTGGAGATATGTCGAGGAGATTATAAGATAATATAAAGGGAGTAGGGATAAGCAAATAATGGTTTTTGTTTTTTTTCTTTTGGAACTCTGCAGGATAGGGGTGGGGGGGTTTCAGGGGTAAAAGGGGTAATAAGGACTATTTTTCTTGCCTGTGTTAACCTGAAGTATGTGCTTGTCGTACTTTTATAAAATCAAATAAAGAATTAAAAAAAAAAAGAGCAAAATGAAATGGACAGCCAGGTAAATGATGAAGACTCAATTCACAAAAGCCTAACACCTTTGTGCAGTGAATTAATTGCTTATTGTAAGACTCATATTTTGTTATGTTACAGATACATTTACCACACTGATTTACAGCACCTTGTGAGATAATAAAGCTATCAACATTAAAGTGATTGTAAACCCTGGAAAAAAAATGGAGGCCTTCCAAACACCCAGGATCAGCGTTGGACACTCATTGATGTATTTTCTGCTCCCCTAAGACAGCAAAGGTCCACTGTTGTGGAGCTACAGTTCTTACAGAACCTTCAAAATGAATGTAAGATACAATGGACGACTGGTGTTCCTACTAAATGAAGGTGATAGCACCACATTATACAGGTGTTCCGTTACTGTGTGATACTAATTCTGTTTCAGTGGTGCATCAATCTGACAATGTTTGAGGAAAGAAATTACTGCAAAACATAGTTACTTGAGGCCAGCATTGTAAATTAAACACAATTTGGCAGTAGGACATTTATATAGCATTTGCCACTGTAAATAGAAAAAGGTCAATATTGCTCTCAGAAGATAGGAAGCTTGTTTGAAATCATGTATATGCTATGTTAATTTAATAGAGAGTCTTCCAGAGTCTGGTTATATTCTCAGAAATGACCCGAAGCCTTTCTGCATGGTCAATTTTCAGTAGCATAAATCCTAGGTGTGTCTGTAAATTGAGTAGCCAACATCTGCTAACCCCTGCACAGAACAGGTTGCATTCTATTGCTTTGCATCACTCTATTTTCAGCTCCCATCTCACTGTTGCTCTTGTTTATCCCTTGGGGCTGTGTTCTCTATCATGTGAACGGGTACTTTTCCCTATGAAATTTTTCCTCATAAAAGAAACACACATGCAGTGTCAGTGACAGGAGAGCAGCGTGAGTCTTTCTCCGCTCTACCTGCCCCTATTTTTGGCACATCACACACATAAACAGTCATTGTACCTGTGCTTAGACACTAGACGGAGACCTTGATTTATATCCATGCTTCTAGCTGGATCCTGAATCACACATCTCACTTGTTTGTTCTCACCTTCAGTTTGTTATTTTCTGCTGGAGAAGAAATGAGTCTTTGCCATGTTAAGAAAACTGAAATGTATTTCTGCTGTGTTGTACTTGTGATGTTGGTAGTCTTGCAAGGTAAGTCATTAAGAAATTAATTAGCATAATTTTTAGATCATCATGCTTCTAGGAGGTTTTAAAATAGTAATTTAAGGTCAAGTATACATTGCAGGTTTTTGGGCATTTGGATTCAATCTGGATTCATATTGTTTTGTTTGTTGTTATCATTGCATTTATGTTTAGTATATTTACCATATAATAAAAGTGCTAATCAGCATCATGTTTAATATACAATAATGGGCATATGTATATATCAGTGAGTGTGATTTTCACCAGACATTCACTGGTAATGAATCAACGACTGTCATTTAAAATGCATGCACCTGGAAGATTCACCCACATTTTATGTTTGTTGCACATTAGATTCCCTATATTATTAATTTACCTAATTTTTTTAATCATTAATATAGGGGAAGTATTTATATAGCGGTGAATGTGAATTTCACCAGACATTCACTAGTGGTGACTTAATCACTGTATTTTAAAATGCATGCACCTGGAAGATTCACCCACATAGAATGTTTGGTACATGTTAGATTCACTGCCTTATTAATTTACCTATTTTTTTTATAAATATTTTTACATTATAAGGGACTTATTTATATAGCAGGCAATGTGAATTTCACCAGACAGTCACTGATGGTGACTCAATCACTGTTGTTTAAAATGCATGCACCTGGAAGAATCACCCCGTGTTTGGTGCACATTAGATTCACTGTCCTATAAATATGCCCCATATATATCTTTTTTTAATATTTCATATTATTGACTACAATTAAGATAATGAGATTTGGTTGTAGCTTTCTGAGAGCTAACAAGGTGTTCATCTCAATAATATTTGAAATACTGCATTTTATATAATATATATTTGGGATTACTTAATGGCATAAAGTAATGATGTATAGCATCCCATAGCAACCAATCAAAAGACAGTTTACATTATTCAGCCCATTTTAGGCTATTGAATGATGTTACTCAAATGATTGCTTTGGGCTTATGTGTACATTATCAAAATTTACAATTTTACAAATTTAAAGTTAACTTCTAATTTAGAAATTTACAAAAAAGCATGAGTATGAATCAACCCATATACTACCTCACTATTTAATATTTAGAGATGTTTTGCTTTACTTCGTGAATTAAAAATTAGTTTAATATAGAAAATATTATAAGAGTTTATAAACCGGTGCAGCATTTATACACTGGTGGATAAGAAACAAAGCAATATTTCAGCACTGAAAAAGTTACAGCCAGGATGCACAGCCCTGCATTGTGGAGAAATGTAAGCCCTCTGGCATTAAAAGGGTTGAAAGACTAAGACAATTTAGTCAATGAAATTTTAATCTTGAGCAGCCAAGCATTAAACAAGGACTTAAGGGAGAGCTGGAGTCACAAGTGCCTTGCGTAACATCATCTTCACTTGTCAAACCAAGTTTAGAAGAAATTTGCAGAAGTGCTCTCTAAAACCATTCAGTGTGTCTGTGCAATAAAGCTTTAATAGAGAGATGTCCGATTTATCCCACACAGCATAAAAAATGTGTGCTTGTTCCCCAAAACACCTGTGGCTTTTTGTATTGCCTGACTGTATACTTTTGGATAATATAGGTCAGTTGTTAAACACAAAAATATTGTTAGAAAAAGATGGTGAAGTTTCACATATGCCACATATGTGACAAGTGAACTATGATATAAGATTACAGGAGACTGTTCTGCAAAAGAGAATTTTGGGGTATTTTCACAATAAATAATGTTTTGGCATTTCTTCTAAATCTGAACTCCAGGCAAACAGCTAAATAATCAAATTAACCACTTTCCTACCCGCCCATAGACATATGACGTCTGCAGATGGGATCTCCCATCCTGGGTGGGCGTCACATGACGTCCTCGGCTTCCCCGTGGTATTGGAGGCATGCTCACGTGCCGCTGCATCACCAAGGAGCCGATGTGTGTGCCCTGCGGCCACGATGACCACCGCGCACTTGCGATCGCTCGTTACATAGCAGGACCGTGGATCTGTGTGTAAGGAAACCAGAAGTAATCTCCTGGCGTGCGCCCGCCCACGCGCACACGGACAACTGCAAATGACCGTGCATGCTCATGCACGTGTGCGGCGACCAGCATGCACGCGCAGGAGCGCATCCCTAGTACCAATTGGCGCCAGACGACCTACTTAAAGGGTGCCTTAACCACTGATCAGTGCTGATTGGTCTTTCAGCTGTACTCCTGATACCTTGAACCTTGTGACTTCCCTGTCTGATTACCTGTTGCTGACCTTGGCTCCTGTTGACCCTGCTTCTGGATTCTGTTATATCTGATCTCTGGCTACTGATCCGGGCTCTCTATTTGACCTTGCTTCTGGACTGTGTTGAACCTGATCCCTGGCTCCTGATCCCGGCTTCCCATCTGACCTTGCCTCTGCCTGATGTCCTTGTACCCTGCTGCCTGTCTGTTAACGAACCGGCTATCCTTGTGACCTTGATCCTGTGTCCTGTCTGGCTCAGTACTTCCATCCGAGTGTCTGCAACTACAGTCCTGCGACCAGCTGCGACTTCCTGCAACGGGTTTCCGGGTCTTTATCTACAGGCACTCATGTTCCTCCTGACCCTCGGCTCCTTCTGTTCCATCCTCAGTGGGACCTGGGCTGGAGATAGAAGAGAGGCCGACCTCGTCATTTCAGTCTCCCTTCAGGTACGTGACACTGTGTGTGTAATGCTGCATTACCGTTGTAATGCTGGATTGAGCCTTCCCTGTGCTAACATATTCCTGCGGCCCCTCGGCTCCGACCTGTGGCTGCTCCCTGTTCTTGGTGTGTGGAGGTGCTCGTCCTGCTGGGCGGCGGAGGCGGGTGAAACGCTCAGGAGATCCCGCAGTGCTGCCACGCTGTAGAGAAAGTGTCCGGATGAGGCAGTGCCTCAGCGTCTGAGCCCAGTGACGTCTCGCAGGCATCACGAGAGACTGAACGGAGCGAGAGTCCCGGAGACAGCGGAAGGGGAGATCTGAAGTGACCGTGTCAGGTTCGCTGTCATCGTTTTATAGCGACAGGGACCCCCATATACGACCTAATAAATGTTTTAACCCCTTGATTGCCCCCTAGTAATCCCTTTCACCACTGATCACCGTATAACTCTTATGGGTGACGCTGGTTAGTTTGTTTATTATTTATAGTGTCAGGGCACCCGCCGTTTATTACCGAATAAAGGTTTAGCCCTCTGATCGCCCGGCGGTGATATGCGTCGCCCCAGGCAGCGTCAGATTAGCGCCAGTACCGCTAACACCCATGCACGCAGCATACGCCTCCCTTAGTGGTATAGTATCTGTACGGATCAATATCTGATCCGATCATATCTATAATAGCGTCCCCAGCAGTTTAGGGTTCCCAAAAACGCAGTGCTAGCGGGATCAGCCCAGATACCTGCTAGCACCTGCGTTCTGCCCCTCCGCCCGGCCCAGCCCAGCCCACCCAAGTGCAGTATCGATCGATCACTGTCACTTACAAAACACTAAACGCATAACTGCAGTGTTCGCAGAGTCAGGCCTGATCCCTGCGATCGCTAACAGTTTTTTTGGTAGCATTTTGGTGAACTGGCAAGCACCAGCCCCAGGCAGCGTCAGGTTAGCGCCAGTACCGCTAATACCCACGCACGCACCGTACACCTCCCTTAGTGGTATAGTATCTGATCGGATCAATATCTGATCCGATCAGATCTATACTAGCGTCCCCAGCAGTTTAGGGTTCCCAAAAACGCAGTGTTAGTGGGATCAGCCCAGATACCTGCTAACACCTGCGTTTTGCCCCTCCGCCCGGCCCACCCAAGTGCAGTATCGATCGATCACTGTCACTTACAAAACACTAAACACATAACTGCAGCGTTCGCAGAGTCAGGACTGATCCCTGCGATCGCTAACAGTTTTTTTGGTAGCGTTTTGGTGAACTGGCAAGCACCAGCCCCAGGCAGCGTCAGGTTAGCGCCAGTACCGCTAACACCCACGCACGCAGCATACGCCTCCCTTAGTGATATAGTATCTGAATGGATCAATATCTGATCCGATCAGATCTATACTAGCGTCCCCAGCAGTTTAGGGTTCCCAAAAACGCAGTGTTAGCGGGATCAGCCCAGATACCTGCTAGCACCTGCGTTTTGCCCCTCCGCCCGGCCCAGCCCACCCAAGTGCAGTATCGATCGATCACTGTCACTTACAAAACACTAAACGCATAACTGCAGTGTTCGCAGAGTCAGGCCTGATCCCTGCGATCGCTAACAGTTTTTTTGGTAGCGTTTTGGTGAACTGGCAAGCACCAGTGGCCTAGTACACCCCGGTCGTAGTCAAATCAGCACTGCAGTAACACTTGGTGACGTGGCGAGTCCCATGAGTGCAGTTCAAGCTGGTGAGGTGGCAAGCACAAGTAGTGTCCCGCTGCCACCAAGAAGAAGACAAACACAGGCCCGTCGTGCCCATAGTGCCCTTCCTGCTGCATTCGCCAATCCTAATTGGGAACCCACCACTTCTGCAGCGCCCGTACTTCCCCCATTCACATCCCCAACCAAATGCAGTCGGCTGCATGAGAGGCATTTTTATGTCCTCCCGAGTACCCCTACCCAGCGAACCCCCCCAAAAAAGATGTCGTGTCTGCAGCAAGCGCGGATATAGGCGTGACACCCGCTATTATTGTCCCTCCTGTCCTGACAATCCTGGTCTTTGCATTGGTGAATGTTTTGAACGCTACCATTCACTAGTTGAGTATTAGCGTAGGGTACAGCATTGCACAGACTAGGCACACTTTCACAGGGTCTCCCAAGATGCCATCGCATTTTGAGAGACCCGAACCTGGAACCGGTTACAGTTATAAAAGTTAGTTACAAAAAAAAGTGTAAAAAAAAAAAAATAGTTGTTGTTTTATTGTTCTCTCTCTCTCTATTCTCTCTCTATTGTTCTGCTCTTTTTTACTGTATTATATTCTGCAATGTTTTATTGTTATTATGTTTTATCATGTTTGCTTTTCAGGTATGCAATTTTTTATGCTTTACCGTTTACTGTGTTTTATTGTTAATCATTTTTTTGTCTTCAGGTACGCCATTCACGACTTTGAGTGGTTATACCAGAATGATGCCTGCAGGTTTAGGTATCATCTTGGTATCATTCTTTTCAGGCAGTGGTCGGCTTTCATGTAAAAGCAATCCTAGAGGCTAATTAGCCTCTAGACTGCTTTTACAAGCAGTGGGAGGGAATGCCCCCCCCCCACTGTCTTCCGTGTTTTTCTCTGGCTCTCCTGTCTCAACAGGGAACCTGAGAATGCAGCCGGTGATTCAGCCAGCTGACCATAGAGCTGATCAGAGACCAGAGTGGCTCCAAACATCTCTATGGCCTAAGAAACCGGAAGCTACGAGCATTTCATGACTTAAATTTCGCCGGATGTAAACAGCACCATTGGGAAATTGGGAAAGCATTTTATCACACCGATCTTGGTGTGGTCAGATGCTTTGAGGGCAGAGGAGAGATCTAGGGTCTAATAGACCCCAATTTTTAAAAAAAAAAATACCTGTCACTACCTATTGCTATCATAGGGCATATTTACATTCCCTGAGATAACAATAAAAATGATTAAAAAAAAATGAAAGGAACAGTTTAAAAATAAGATAGAAAAGAAAAAAATAATAATAAAAAAAAAAGCACCCCTGTCCCCCCCCTACTCTCGCGCAAAGGCGAACGCAAGCGTCGGTCTGGCGTCAAATGTAAACAGCAATTTTTGATTTCACTCTTCACTGCCTATCACAGTTTGGGAGGCCATGGAATGCCCAGGTGGCACAACCCCCCCCCCCCCAAATGACCCCATTTTGGAAAGTAGACACCCCAAGCTATTTGCTGAGAGGTATAGTGAGTATTTTGCAGACCTCACTTTTTGTCACAAAGTTTTGAAAATTGAAAAAAGAAAAAAAAAATTTTTTCTTGTCTTTCTTCATTTTCAAAAACAAATGAGAGCTGCAAAATACTCACCATGCCTCTCAGCAAATAGCTTGGGGTGTCTACTTTCCAAAATGGGGTCATTTGGAGGGTTTTGTGCCACCTGGGCATTCCATGGCCTCCAAAACTGTGATAGGCAGTGAAGAGTGAAATCAAAAATTTACACCCTTAGAAATCCTGAAGGCGGTGATTGGTTTTCGGGGCCCCGTACGTGGCTAGGCTCCCAAAAAGTCCCACACATGTGGTATCCCCGTACTCAAGAGAAGCAGCTGAATGTATTTTGGGGTGCAATTCCACATAGGCCCATGGCCTGTGTGAGCAATATAACATTTAGTGACAACTTTTTGTAAATTTTTTTTTTTGTCATTATTCAATCACTTGGGACAAAAAAAATAAATATTCAATGGGTTCAACATGCCTCTCAGCAATTTTCTTGGGGTGTCTACTTTCCAAAATGGGGTCATTTGTGGGGGTTTTGTACTGCCCTGCCATTTTAGCACCTCAAGAAATGACATAGGCAGTCAAAAAACTAAAAGCTGTGTAAATTCCAGAAAATGTACCCTAGTTTGTAGACGCTATAACTTTTGCGCAAACCAATTAATATACGCTTATTGACTTTTTTTTTTTACCAAAGACATGTGGCCGAATACATTTTGGCCTAAATGTATGACTAAAATTGAGTTTATTGGATTTTTTTTATAACAAACAAATATCTAGTCCGAATAACAAACAAATATCTAGTCGTCGTCACGCTGGAGAGGCTTAAAAGCGGGGCTTTTTCCCCGCCAACTTCTGTCACTTTTCTGCTTAATGCGCTGGGCAGATGGATTCTCCTGACAGGCAACTTTGTTCCACAAAATTCTGATTATCAACAGTAAGTTTTTTCATCCATTTTCTTCTTTTAGCAATGATCCATTCCAGTATGTACGATAATTAGATATATCTTCTTACTATGTTCATACCCTTCAGGTTCCCTGTGAGAGTTTGCAGTTACACTTCCAGGTCTAGCTCATCCATTAGCTGTGTATGGACGTTCCTGTATACTGCCCCCTTCTTGACTGCCACTCCACTGCAACACAAGAACCGTTCCCTTACATTTTCAGCAATTTTGCTCCCTATCATCCTTTGGATGTAACTTTTTGTCATCTTTAAATTGATTCTACTAGAGGTATCTTTTTGATTTCTTTTCACCCTCATATACAATGCCACTGATAAGTGCACTCTGGTTAAATTGACCTTATTCATTCATACTTACTGATTTAATCTTTCTCTTTTTAGAGAATCTTTATCTTTAGGGATTTTATTCCTCTCTGCATGCCTTTATAGTGAGGTGGGGACTAAGGAGAAAGCATTTGCCATCGCAAAAAAAAACCAAAAAAAAAACAAAAACCCTTTTTTTAATTATATCTTTTTCTACAGGTAAGACTTTTATAAGTCAAATTATGATTATATATGTTTTTTTTTTTTTTCTCATCCTGATACATATCGTATGTTACATACATTATACCTTAATATATGATATCTACATATATGTACAGATTTGCTCATTTTTTGTATGTATTTTTTGTATTTTTTCATTTAGTACATTGTCTATATTTAAATATTATGACTGTATGATGTATAAGCAGACATTTACTTTTATTGTTTATATATACATATATATTTTTTTCTATTTTTTTCTATTTTCCATAGTTGACTCTAATATCACAATATATCTCCTGAAGAAGCTTAGGAAAGCGAAACATGTTGAGAAAGTGGTATTAATTTCTGTATCAAAGAATTACCCCTCTTTTTTGTTTTGTATATTGTCTTTTGCCAATGTCTGTTTCTTTTAATGAGATTGTTTAAATAAAATATCATTTTACTATACGCTCTGTATATCATTGATCTCAGCACCGTTAAAAGTCCCTGAGGCCTACACAATGGCCTCAACGCCCCTTTCCAATTCCTAGTCAAGTTAAGTTAGCCTACCAGGTAGCTAAAACTTACAATGACAAGGAAAAAGGGGGAGGAACAGCACCAACTGTCTCAGGAGAATTCATCCACACAGTCAACCCGTTCAGTTAAGGAGAAGGGGAACCAAAGCGTATCTGCAGCTGCAGCTGCAGCAAAACTAGAAAAATTTGCACATACGCCCTCGCAGTCGCCTGGTAAGAGCAATCAAGCACCCCCCCAGGAAGGGGCTGGTAGGAGGGCCTGGAGATAGAAAGAGTCTGGGGAAGGGAGCAGATAACTCAGCAGCTAACCCCAGAGCAGTAAATAAGAAAAGCCCCGAGAGGGGTTATTCAGGGGCGACCACGGACACTACCCACAATTTAAATATAGTCAGTGATCAGGAGCCTACCTTAAATGATGTAATGGGTGCAATAAATGCCTGCAGTAGCTCGCTGAGTGAGATGTGCGTGGAATTAAGAGGCCTTAAAGAAGAAGTCAGCAGTATTAGGCAAGAGTTTCAGAAAATAGTGGAGAGAATTAACGGTCTGGAGGAAAGGGTTAACCAAGTAGAAGATATGGTATTTCCAATGCAGCAGGATTTTAAAAAAATGCAAGCCCAATTGGAGGCTAATAAACTCAAAATGGATGAATGGGAGAACAGGTCGCGAAGACAAAATGTGAGAGTATTGGGTCTCCCGGAGAAATGTGAGGTCTCCTGCCCCGAAGAATTTATGGAGAAATGGCTTAAAGAAGTTTTTGGAGCTGAGGCTTTCTCACAGCTTTTTTCTGATGAGAGAGCACATAGAGTGCCCACTAACCCTGCATACTCAGGAGGCCGTCCTAGACCGTTGATAATGAGGTTTTTTAGTTTCAAAGACAAGATGAAGGTGCTGCAGAGAGCAAGAGAAAAAGGGGACATTTTCTATAATGGGGTTAGAATATCGTTCTACCCAGATTATTCTCCGGATTTGCAAAGAAGAAGAGCAGGCTTTTTGGATATTAAGCGAGCTTTACGGAACTTTAACATACCATACGCACTTTTATATCCAGCGCGGTTGCGAGTTGTGGCCTCAGGGTCAACCCAGTTTTTTGAATCAGCTCGTGGGGCCATGAAATGGCTTGAAGAGTATAAAAAGAACTTTTAGAGATGAAAGCTGATAGTATATGGGAAATGCAGTGTTTTTTTTTTCTTTTCTCTTAGGGATCGGGAGGGAGTGTGGTGGTTTGGTGTAGTTGATGATGGGTGGAATATTAAGATTGTGGTTGGAGGTTTTTTTAACCCTTATGATAATAGGGTCTCAGGGAATGGGGGAAGGGGGGGTGGGGGGTGGTGTGAAGGGATTGATAGCTAGGACAAATGTTGTTGACCTAGGGTGGGTGGTAGGGGAATGGATGGATACGGTTGAGGGGGTTAATAAGGTCACGAGGAAGGTCCCTAGGGCTGGCGAAGATAGGCAATGGGGTGTGAAGAAGGGCTCAAATGTAACAAGGGTTAAAAACTATAGAACACGGTTAATAAAAGTTGTGATGTTGAAAGTAAATAAGAATAAGCACTTAAATTACACAAAGAAAAGAAAGAGAATGAAAATAACACTGAATAGGGTTGGGGGAGGGGGGGGGGGAAGCGGAGGGAATCTCCGTCTGCTCCCGACCAGCTCCCTCTTTTACAAAAGTAACACTGATGGGTGTTTTTGGGGTCATTGTTGATTTGATGCAGAGTGCCAAGGGGTTGCTGGGAGGGAGGGCACTGGTGTTAGAATGGTTTTGTTATAATAGAGGAGTGATATTTCTTTTGTTGTTTTTCGTTTTATATAATAGCGTGGTATTAGTGCAGTTTCCTCCCTCGGCCCTGACGCTTATATTGTTAAGTAGGGAATAAATTTTTCCCTGGTTTTGCTACTACTGGTATTTCTTTATGTTAGTTGTTTTATGCAGTCCAGAATATTTGGTATAAGCTCCTGGAACATAAGGGGGATGAGTGATCCCATTAAAAAGGCCACCGTATTTTCGGAACTGAAATCTTGTGGCACCGAATTGATATGCCTGCAGGAAATGCATTTGACAGACGAGACTAAATTACAAATTAGAAATAAAAAATTTCAGACTTAATACCATTCTGTGTACTCCTCTTACTCAAAAGGAGTTAGTATTTTGGTCAAGAGAGGGTTGATGTTTTCCTGCAGGGATGTCAGTATTGATAAGCTGGGTTGTTTTATTTTTGTGTATTGCTTGATTGAGGGTAGGCCTTTTGTTATAGTAAATCTGTATATTCCTCTCCCATTTAGGATGGATGTCCTGCTACAGTTGGTAGGGTATATGGAAGATAAAGAAGGGGTGCCAATTATTGTAGTGGGGGACTTTAATACCGTGTTGAATAATAGACTAGATAGGTTTCCCCCTGGGCAGGAGGTGAGCAGGGTGTCTGAGGGCCGGTTGGCTCAGTTTCTTGAGGAGATGGGGTGGTGTGACCTATGGAGAGCCCGCTTTCCTAATGCACAACAATACTCTTGTTTTTCGGGGTCCCACCACACCCTCTCCCATATTGACCTGGCCATCGGTAATCAGGAAATTCAGCCTTTAATAAGGAAAATTGAATACCGTCCAAGAGGGGTGTCAGATCACTCACCACTGATAGCAAAAACAGAGGTGCAGGGCAGTGGTAGTCAGAGGATATGGTCACTAAACCCAATATGGTTGGAGATAATAGGGAATAGAGAGGAAATAAAGGCAAGATTAAGAGAGTTTATTGAACACAACGCTGGTTCTGTCTCGGAAGGGGTGGTCTGGGATTCCTTAAAAGCGTATCTTAGAGGGCTTCTGATTCAACAGATATCAAAAGTGAAGAAGCAAACAAGGGTAAGGGGTGAGACTATTAGAGAGGAGGTGTTGGTGTCAGAGAGAAAGTACGTGGCAGATCCAAGTCCGGAAAATCAAGAGTGCTGGGTAAGGAAGCAACAGGAATATAAAATGGAAAATATTAGAGTAGCTAATAGGAATCTTTTACAGAGACAGAGGAGCTTTGAGGAGGGTGAGAGTGTGGGCCGGATGTTGGCCGGATGTTGGCCATATTGGCCAGCACTAATGCTCCCTCCTCAATAATTCCCCTAATTAAGACTGCAGAGGTGGAGATTTTATCAGATTCCGGGGTAATAAGGGAAATGTTCTTTGATTACTATAATGAGCTATATAGGTCACAACACTGTGTAGAAAGGGGTGAGATGGAGAAATTCTTGGAAGGAACTAAGCTCCCGTCTCTATCGGCTGTAGATAGGACCAGCCTGGAAGCCCCTATAACAGCTGAGGAAATGTGGCAAGCTATAACAGATATGCCCAATCGGAAAGCTCCAGGTCCAGATGGACTTCCAGCTGAAATTTACAAACAATATGGGGAGGTGCTGGTCCCAGAGCTTCTGAAGACACTGAACTGGTCGGCTGCTGTTGGTAGATTGCCGACCTCGATGTCCGAAGCAACCATAGTATTAATCCAGAAGGAAGGGAAAGATCAATTAGACACATCCTCATATAGACCAATCTCATTGCTGGGGTCTGATGTTAAGATTTTGGCAAAAGTCCTGGCAGCTAGGTTAAATAAGTGTATTACTACTCTGGTGCACCCAGATCAATCTGGGTTTATACAGAATAGAGCCACTAGCAAAAATATTAGAAAGAAATATTTGAATCTTCAGACCCCAGTTGAGAATACAGGCTCCAGAGCTGTCTTGTCTTTGTATATTGCCAAGGCATTTGACACTCTGGAATGGGGATATCTATGGTGGGATCTGGAGAGGTAGGGTTTTGGTCCGTTATTTATCAATTGGCTTAAAATACTATATCAGCACCCTAATGCCAGATTAAAGATCAACAACGCATTTTCACGGAGGATATCCCTTGGGAGGGGAACAAGGCAGGGGTGCCCGCTTTCACCCCTGCTGTTCGCCCTGGCAATGGAGCCTTTTGCGGAAGTTGTGAGAAGTGCTTCTAGCTTACAGGGTTTTAAGAGGAAAGGGGGAGAGGAAAGAATAGCCCTATATGCCGACGACGTTTTAATATTTTTGGGGGACACAGGGTCCTCGTTAGCAAAAATAATGCAGCTGATGGAAGGATTTGGGAGGGTATCGGGGCTGATGGTCAACTGGGAGAAGTCGGTACTCCTCCCGATTGACTCGACCAGTGGCTCGCTTCCACAGGGAATACCCCAGATTAAAATAGTGGAAAAGTTTAAGTATTTGGGTATAGTGTTATCTAGCACCCCTAACCAATTTATTTGAGATAATTTAATTCCACTTTTAGAAAGATTTAAAAGGAAGAAGGATATCTGGTGTCGGCTCCCCCTGTCTGTAGCAGGCCGTGTAAACCTGATCAAGATGATTTGGATGCCACAGCTAATGTACAAACTCCACAACTCTCCGGTTTGGATAAGTAGAGATTGGTTTGTTAAAATAAACTCACTTTTCCGAGAGTTAATATGGAGAAAGGGTCAGGCTAGGATCAGCCTTCAGACATTACAACGTCCCACTAGGGAGGGAGGGTTGGCGGTTCCTCATCCATATAAGCACTTTCTGGCTGCACAGATGCAACATCTGGGAGGGTGCGAACATAGGGGAGAGGTGAACAATAGTAGGGAAATTATGTTAGCAGGCAAGCCACATAAATCTTTAGCAGGGGCACTGGAGGCCGGGTCCATTTGCGGTGCGCTACCAACTTATAAGCTGGTTGCAAAAATCTGGCGTGCAGTGAAGGCTGAGATGGGGTATAAGGGCTTTACAGAGTTCTCACCTATATGGAACAACGAGCAATTGAAGGAACTAAGCTTTATAGGAAAAAATAGGTTGTGGGAAGAGTGTGGCTTGGTTTGGCTGGCCCAATTGTTTAATGAAAATGTTTTTAAGTCTTTTACGGATCTGAGAAGGGAATTTGGAATTCCAAAGGAAACATTTTATTACTACCTGCAGATTAGGCATGCCCTGGATAAACAATTTAAGACTAGGGCATTGGAATGGCGCAAGACTCCTTATCTTAATAGAGTGGTATTAACATCTAGCCTTAAGGGTCTGATTTCAGGGATCTATAGACAGCTGATGGCCAGAATGACAAGTATACAATTGCTTGCGCGTGCCAGGGAGGGGTGGGAGGCGGATGTGGGGGAGTTGACGGACGACCAGTGGAATAGGATATTGGCGCTGGGTCCTCTGGTGTCGGTCTCTCCGTCGCAGCGGGCCTCCCACCTCTTGCTGGTGCATAGAGCTTAATATACCCCCAAGAAGTTGTACAGGTTCGGTCGCAGATTAGATGATAAATGTCCCAAATGTCTTGAGACAGGCGATCTCATACACATGATGTGGAGATGCCCGAAACTAGCCAGATACTGGGTCGAGATCCTGAACGTTATTGAAACCAGGTTTGGGATAAGACTGGAATTG
Organism: Lithobates clamitans; assembly: GCA_037952925.1. NCBI lineage: Eukaryota > Metazoa > Chordata > Amphibia > Anura > Ranidae > Lithobates > Lithobates clamitans. The sequence goes on along the minus strand of JBBGZY010000833.1, from coordinate 3,391,965 downwards.
GAGGCCAAGACCTGTGTGCTGGGACTAATTAGACAGAATATGGGGAACAGGCTTAAAGTTACAGCAGTGGCAAGATGCCTTTATCAAGCGAGGAAACTGATAGCGCAGTCCTGGTTGTCAGCGGCCCCCCCTACCCCGGAGGACTGGGTTAGAACAATGAACGTACTGGTGAGAATAGAAAGGACAACTTATATTAGAAGAGGAAGCTACAGGAAGTTTAGGAATATGTGGGAACCATGGTTCCAGGTGGGCTGAAAGGAAATTTGGGATCCGGCACGTACAAAAGGAAGAGAAATGTAAATTATAATTGCCGAAATATCTTTCAACTGTATACCAGACTATTATGGGTTATTAGTTTAGTTTAATTTTATAGAGCCAAAGGGTTGGGGGTGGAGGGAGGGGGGGGGAGTGGGGGGGATAAGGGCTATGGGTAAGTTAAAAAGGTATGATGGTAATAATGTGTGCCTCCGGAGGGTGTCTTATTCGGCCTCTGGAAAAGATTTTATATTAAATGTATTGCCTATTTTTTGTACCTGTATATCTTGGAAAATTAATAAAAAGGATTTAAACTAAAAAAAAAAAACACACCGATCCACGTCCTGTCAGGGGAGAGGAGACCGATCGTGTGTTCATACCAAGTATGGACACCGATCGGTCTCCTCCCCAAGTCAGTCCCCTCCCCCCACTGTTAGAATCACTCCCTAGGTAACACATTTAACCCTGCTGCCCTGGTACCCTGCTACCCTGGTACCCTGCTGCCTGTCTGTTAACGAACCCGGCTATCCTTGTGACCTTGCTCCTTTGTCCTGTCTGGCTCAGCACTTCCATCTGAGTGTCTGCAACTACAGTCCTGCGACCAGCTGTGACATCCTGCAACAGGTTTCTGGGTCTTCATCTACAGGCACTTATGTTCCTCCTGACCCTCGGCTTCTTTTGTTCCATCCTCAGTGGGACCTGTGCTGGAGATAGAAGAGAGGCCGACCTCGTCATTTCAGTCTCCCTTCAGGTGCGTGACACTGTGTGTGTAAACACACAAATCCACATCCTGTCAGGGGAGAGGAGACCGATCATGTGTTAATACCAAGTATGAACACCGATCGGTCTCCTCCTCAAGTCAGTCTCATCCCCCCACAGTTAGAATCACTCCCTAGGTAACACATTTAACCCTGCTGCCCTGGTACCCTGCTACCCTGCTGCCTGTCTGTTAACGAACCCGGCTATCCTTGTGACCTTGCTCCTGTGTCCTGTCTGGCTCAGCACTTCCATCCGAGTGTCTGCAACTACAGTCCTGCGACCAGCTGCGACTTCCTGCAACAGGTTTCCGGGTCTTCATCTACAGGCACTCATGTTCCTGCTGACCCTCGGCTCCTTCTGTTCCATCCTCAGTGGGACCTGGGCTGGAGATAGAAGAGAGGCCGACCTCGTCATTTCAATCTCCCTTCAGGTACGTGACACTGTGTGTGTAAACACACAGATCCATGTCCTGCCAGGGGAGAGGAGACCGAAGTATGAACACCGATCGGTCTCCTCCCCAAGTCAGTCCCCTCCCCCCCACAGTTAGAATCACTCCCTAGGTAACACATTTAACCCCTTGATCGCCCCCTAGTGTTAACTCCTTCCCTGCCAGTAACATTTATACAGTAATCAGTGCATTTTTATAGCACTGATCGCTGTGTAAATGTGAATGGTCCCAAAATAGTGTCAAAAGTGTCCGATATGTCCACCGCAATGTCAAAATCACGATAAAAATCGCAGATCGCCACCATTGCTAATAAAAAAAAAATAAATAAATAAAAATGCCATGATATTTATCCCCTATTTTGTGGGCGCTAAAACTTTTGCGCAAACCAATCAATATATGCTTATAGCAATTTTTTTACCAAAAATATGTAGAAGAATACATATCGATCTAAACTTAGAATTTTTTTTTTTAAATGGGATATTATTATTATAGCAAAAAGTAAAAAATATTGTGTTTTTTTCAAACTTGTCGCTCTTCTTTTGTTTATAGCGCAAAAAATAAAAAATGCAGAGGTGATCAGATACCACCAAAAGAAAGCTCTATTTGTGGGGAACATATGGATACAGTTTTGCATGATCGCGCAATTGTCATTCAAAATGTTACATCGCTGAAAACTGAAAATTGGCCTGGGCAGGAAGGGGGTGAAAATGCACTATATTGAAGTGGTTAAATACATACACTATATTACCAAAAGTATTTGGACAAGAAAAAAGGGGGGTTGAATCGCGCTAAAACAGATTGGTGATCATACACATCATCACCAAACCAAATATTTAGAACTAAGTGAAGAGTTCCCCTTTAGTGTATACATAATATACAAAACACATGTCAAATGAATAATCAATCCAAAAATAAAATGTTCAAAGTGATAATAAAAAGTCCATGTATAAAAAATAAATCACCCAAGTGATATAAAAGTATCTTAAAAAGGTTCCAAAAAGGGGGGCGTGGCCTGACACTGCATGGAGTAGGACGTGTGGACTCTGAGCTCCGTCCATTACTCCTGTAAAATCATTAATCCTGGACCTATTCACTGACCAACTGGCTGGACTACCTCTCTAGGACACCTGGGACAGCTGCCCCTGACTCCTGAAAGAAGAGGACGCACGGCGGCCCGAACGGAGCGGCGATCTCCCGCTCGGCGGGTGAAAAACTAATTGAGACCGCGGCTTCGGCCTACAACCGGAGGCCGCGGCCATCTTGGTACACCTTACTCTCGGCCCTGCTTGGATCCAGCCACACAACGCAGGTACCTGGCTGCTAGATAACTCCCTGAAGGAGCTGCACTGTGCTCATCCCTCCTCCTCCTAGCCTGCTCACCCACCTGAGGCCCAGAGAGACTGACACTCACAAACGGCCTGGCTGGCGGCCTGGGCCTACATGTGTTGACCGGCGGCCATCTTGGCACACCTGCCCCTTATACCTGTGCAGTACACATAGACTGCAGCCCTGCTATCCCCCTGTAAGGGCGGCTTATCCTGAGGACGTGGCCTGACAGAGGAATAGGACGCATTCCTGAGAAGAACTGCCCATTACTGCTGACTCTACCTTATCCTGTACCCGCAGACCCCTCTAAACAAGCCTAGTAGCTTTCCTTTTGTGACCGCTGCAGAACCCAATCAAGATGTCTCCCACAAAGGCTCAGAAAGCAGCGACGGCGGCAAAACTAGCTCAGTACCGCCGGCAGGAAGAAGAGGAGATGGAGGAAAATGACACAGCGGAAAAGCCTGAGGAGGAACGCCCGGCGGGAGATACGGATCGGCTTCTCGAGGCAATCACATTCTGCAGAACTTCACTAACAGCCCAGATAGAGGAGGTAAAGGTAGATATATCTCTGATCCGGCAAGATTTACATAAACTCCGAGACCGGGTTAAAACTACAGAAAACCGAATCAGCAATGTGGAAGACGCCATCCCGCCCCTGCAAGAGGGGACAGAACGTATACAGCGCCAAATCCAGCAACTGTTCTCCAAGCAAGACGAAATGGAGAACAGACTGAGGAGATGCAACCTGCGATTAATCGGCCTCCCTGAAGGCGCTGAGGGAAAGGACCCCACCACGTTCCTGGAGCAGCTACTTATCACACACTATGGCAGAGAGGCTTTCTCCCCAATGCTAGCTGTGGAAAGGGCCCACCGAATGCCTGCCAGACCGCCTCCGCAGGGAGCACCCCCGCGCACCTTTATAGCCAAGCTCCTTAATTATAAGGATCGGGATGCGGCCCTGAGAATGGCGCGAGAAAAAGGCAACATTCAACTAGGGAACAGTAAAATCGCCATATTCCCTGACTTCTCAACAGAAGTACAGCGCCGCAGACAAGGGTTCACAGAAGCCAAACGCAGGCTGAGATCAAAGCAAATTAAATATGCCATGCTATTTCCAGCCCGACTCCGAGTAGAGCAAGATGGCAGAGTTCACTTTTTTGAGGACCCCGAGGAGGTAATAACCTGGCTGGAACGCCAAGGGGCACCGGAGAGAGCAGACTGATACCGCTGTAAGTACTTTTTTTTTTTTTTTGCTACCACTTACCACAATCAATACAGCATACAACTCCTGACACTTATTGCAGACCTGATTAGAAATTAACAGATATGCGCTGTGCACTGAAGTGGACATATACAGATCAAACTGCTAGATTTAAATATTCTTTGCACTAGCCCATTTATTCGCTCAGTGAGCCAGATGGAAGACCCGCCAAGGAACTGTGAGTTGTATCCTTACCACGAGAGTCAAGTTTAGCCAAACAGTCAACAAGCTGATTTTTTTCCCTTACCCACATTTTTTACTTTAATTTGTTTTCCCCTGACATCTGATGTGGCTCAATATGTTTTTTGAGAAGACGGAGCCCCGGAGAGGGCACAGTCCTGCCCCTCTATTGCAAAGTGCAGCGAGACTTTACCCCACTCGACATCAGAGAATATGCTAGTGGGATTGGGGAACACTGCAATGAACAATTATACACCGCTCCTCCAATACTGAGTGTAACCCGTCAGCACTCTCTTGTGCAGTGGCCTCAATTACTCACATGTTTATGGCTTCACCATGCAAAGTTTTGTATTTCCTTGTTGGGGATTTTCAGTCGGTTTGGGGATGATGCCTGCAACGGTTGGGGAGGTTGCAAGGCGGGGTGGGGGGTGGTGGGGGGGACAGTTCAACCGTTGAACAGATTTATATGTGTCACAACCAGATGGTACACCAACCAAAGTTGGACATTGTTGTTGCAGACATTAAACGTTATGCTATACTTAGTGCAATGCACGCTAAATATACATTACAGACATCTGAAAAGGCTAACCAAAAATCTAGATGTATATATGATGGCTGAAATACGTTGCTGTATAGAAGAGAACACATGGGGACTCTAAAGTTTCTTACCTGGAATGTGCGGGGCCTGCGTGAGAAGATAAAACGCTCGGCGGCCCTCACGTTCCTTAAAAAACAACACGCTGACATCTTAGTCTTAGTGGAGACTCATGTGGAAGGGAGATTGCAAATGGCTCTTCGCCGACCATGGGTCGGATGGGCATTTCATTCAACCTACACATCACACGCACGTGGAGTATCAGTTTTGGTGGCCAAATCGGTACAATTTGAACTTATAGAGGTTTCCACAGACCCGCAGGGACGGTATGTCTTTTTATCTGTCAAGCTGTATGGGGAACCTTTCCTTATTTTGGCTTTCTATGTACCCCCCCCATTCTCCATACCCATAATCTTAGAGGGCTTCACATTCATGACCAAACACCCCACAGTCCAGGCGGTCTGGCTGGGGGATTTTAACACCACACTAAACCCCTCGGTAGATAGGCTTCAACCCTCGAATCCACAACCAATAACCAACAGAGAAACCAAATTTGCAAAGCTAATTTCCTCCTTTCACCTTGTGGATTCTTGGAGATACAAATACCCACACAAACAATTATTCTCTTGTTTCTCTTCCTCCCACGGCTCTATGTCTAGAATTGACATGATACTGTTATCACAAAGTCTCACACCCCGATTACTAGAGACGGCTTTTTCTCCCAGGCTGTTGTCTGACCATAGCCCATACTGGATTACACTAAGCGTGCCCACTGACAAACCAAAGCGGAATTGGCGATTAAACCCGTTCTGGCTCTCACTGCTCCCTGAGGATGATGAACTTATGAATGAGTGGAAGTCGTTCTTCAGGAATAACGACCGCTCAGCTTCCCTGACAACAATCTGGGAGTCTTTTAAATCTCATGTTCGCATGATACTCTCAACCCGCATTAACAGAATTAAAACAGATTCCTCTGGAGAGCTTGATAGAGCGATAGCGGTACTATCCCAATCCGAACAAAACTATATAGATGATCCCTCTCCCGCAAATGCAGACTTACTTAAACTTCAAGCCAGAGTAGTAGCCCAACTCCAATATGGGAAAGAAAGACACAAAATGTTCTTTGCTAGACAAAAGCTGTTTGAGCACGGGGAAAAGGCTGGCAAGCTCCTAGCATACCTGGTACACAGTGAAGATAGACCCCCTGTGGTAATATCTTTACACGGTCCTGGCGGTGAATCCATCACTAATCCCCTCACAGTAACCTCTATGTTCAGGGATTTTTTTATTGACCTCTACACCTCAAAAAGTCCTGAGGATAAGGGCCCAATGAACTCCTTTTTGGAGGAGACGACATTTCCCCAGTTAACAAAAGACCAGGTTGACCTCCTTGAGGCACCACTCACTGAGGAAGAAATAGCGTTGGCTATTGCTGGATTCGCCAGGTCCAAATCCCCGGGCTCGGACGGCCTACCTATAGAATTTTACTCCCAATTCGGCGATTTTTTGATCCCAAAACTTCTAACCTTATATAATCACCTATTCGAGACATTTACACTCCCCGCTTCTATGAGAGAGGCAACAATAGTCCTCATACCCAAACCGGGAAAAGATCCAGGATACCCCGAATCATACCGCCCAATCTCCCTATTACAAGTAGATATCAAGATATTAGCCAAGGTACTCTCCCTCCGACTCAATCAGGTCATTCTCTCCCTGATACATGCGGATCAGGCGGGGTTCATGCCTGGTCGTAACACCTCGTTCAACCTACGAAAATTGTTCATCAATTTACAGGCCACACATGAAAATGTGGGATCCCGGGTGATTGTGACGCTTGACACGGCCAGGGCATTCGACTCCGTGGAGTGGGGATACTTATGGCAATGCTTGGGAAGATATGGCTTTGGCCCCAGATTCCTTAAGTGGATCAAACTGCTTTATCAAAACCCCACAGCTAGAGTGGTGGCGAACGGATGGCCGTCTCAAGAGTTTGACCTCAGTCGAGGCACGAGACAGGGCTGCCCTCTTTCCCCACTTCTCTATGCCTTTGCTGCGGAGCCTCTGGCTGTGTCGATCCGTGCAGACCCCGAGATTGTGGGTCTACAAATGGGAACCTTAACTGAAAAAATTAGTTTATACGCGGACGATACCCTATTATACCTCGCTGACTCAGGCCCATCCCTTCAAAAAGCACTACAGTTGATCGAACATTTTGGAACGTTTTCCGGTTTAAAGATGAACTGGGAAAAGTCTCAGATACTACCTATAGACAGTTTCCCACCATCTGAATCATGGACAGATACCCCACTAAAAAGAGCAGACACAATCAAATACCTGGGAATCCGTATATCCAGAGATCCGGCTGATTATATTCCCCTTAACATTGAACCCCTCTTTTCACTAGTCAAAACCAAACTACGCACTTGGGCCCGCCTACCACTAGGAGTATGGGGTCGCATAAATCTGATAAAAATGGTCCTTCTCCCAAAAATCCTCTACATATTGTGGCATACCCCACTCTATCTCCCATTAAAACACTTTAAGTCTCTTGAAGCTTTACTCAAACCCTTTGTGTGGGGGACTAGCAGACATAAAATCGCATGGTCAGCGCTTAAAAACCCGACAGACATGGGGGGAATGGCCCTACCGGATCTGAACCTCTATTATATTGCATCACAACTATCACAACTATTCCACATAGACAAGACAGACAACGTACGCTTCCTGACCCTTCTCTGCTCCAAAAGTGTGCAACTCACAGGTGACTCTCTGTACACAATATCGGCGGGATCCAGGAATACTGAAATGGGGGGAGACAAGAAGTCCTTGCTATATCATTATAGACGTATTTGGGACCTTGCCTCCACCAAATTAGAAATACCAAGACTGCACGATCATACACCGATATGGCACAATAGAGATATGTCAGAATTCATTAACATGCCGGACTCGGAGCTGTGGGAGTCTAGGGGAATTTATTATATACATCATCTGCTGTTCAATGGAACTCTCAAAACCTACGATATACTCAAAGAGGAATTTTCTCTTCCACACTTCATGTTTTTCAGATACCTGCAAGTAAGACATGCAACCCAAACACAATTTTCACAGGTTGAGGCTCCTCCTGCTCTTCATCCCGTTATGGCTATTGTTAAAAGTACAGACCCACGTGGACTAATATCCACATTTTATAATATGCTTCTGACTCCCACCTCGTCAAAAATAGCGTTTGATTTGAAGCCTCGATGGGAGAGAGAGGTGGGCCTGATGGAAAATGAGGAGTGGGAGGAAGCCCTCGAGACATGCAAAGCAGTATCACCAAAACTCTCGGACAGACTCTCTCAGATTTACATAACACATAGAACATACCTCACCCCAATTCGAGTAGCCAGATATAAGCGTAATCAGTCCACTCTATGCCCGATGTGTGGCCAAGAAACAGGTACGTTCTTTCATTTAATATGGACATGCCCCAAGATACAACAACTATGGAAACAGGTCATAACATTTCTACATGACACCATGGGCTCCCCAATAGCATTAGAACCAAAACAATGTCTCCTAGGGATATTTCCAGACACAGTTGACAAATTCACCAAGGTATTCCTACATGAGACTCTATTCTCCGTCAGAAAAATTATTGCAAGAAAGTGGATGAGACCATCCCCTCCCAGTGTGACGGAGTGGAAAATAGAAGTTAACAATACCTTGCCATACAAAAAACATATTTACATTAACAGAGGATGCCCGACAAAATACAACAAAATCTGGGATCGATGGTTACAAGAACCTGAAACTTGCACTTAACCATAAACTCGCTCAGTAATACAGCATGTGGATCTCTGTACCTAAAACTCTATTCCAGATACATACAGATAAAGTATAAACCAAAAGATACCATGGTCCATGTTGTTCCCCCAAAATGGTCACGTCTGTACTAAACACAATATATCCCCTATAGACTTAAAGGTATATAACAGTGTCACATTATGCACATACATAGCACGTGTACTAAAATAAAATACAATTAAACCAAATATGTTCAACGGGGGGGGGGGGGGGTGAGTGTGGGAGGGAGATAATATTACACATTATGATGATAGTAGTTCATGGTGGTATACATTTATTTCTACATTAACATATACTACTTCTAATGTTGATTATATTAACAATGTATACTGTCCTTGTTTAAAGCGCTTTTTTATGTATCTATATATACATACTGGTAATTCTATGTATTTATATGCATCATCTTTGCCTAATAAAACCCTGTTTGATGAAAAAAAAAGGTTCCAAAAAACATAAATTCTTGCTGTGAGAAGAAGAAAGCTTGCTTGCTCCACCACCGTGAAATCAGACTGGCCGCTTACCAGAAACTCATGATTCCCCGTTAGAGAGGATCAGAGAAAGCTGTTTGTTAATACTGTTTCGAACCACGACCAATGGATCAGAGACCTTATACCGAGATGGGACATCAAAGACTGCAGGGTCAGGCTAAAGATGTTCACAATGCTAGTAGACAATAGTAGGCATGTAGTGTAGTCTGGAGCGCCGGCCGGAAGCTCACAGACAGCCCGTCCTACTGGAAACAACAGCAGCAATGGGAGGTGACGAGAACACGGGCAGAGCGACGTGTTCTTGTCACCTCCCATTGTCGCTGTTGTTTCCAGTAGAACGGGCTGTCTGTGAGCTTCCGGCCGGCGCTCCAGACTACACTACATGCTTACTATTGTCTACTAACATTGTGAACATCTTTAGCCTGACCCTGCAGTCTTTGATGTCCCATCTCGGTCTCTGATCCATTGGTCGTGCTTCGAAGCAGTATTAACAAACAGCTTTCTCTGATCCTCTCTAACGGGGAATCATGAGTTTCTGGTAAGCGGCCAGTCTGATTTCACGGTGGTGGAGCAAGCACGCTTTTTTCTTCTCACAGCAAGGTTTAGGAGTGTTTATGGGAATTTATGGTAATGTTTGACCATTTTTCCAGAAGAGCATTTGTGAGGTCAGGCACTGATGTGGGCGAGAAGGCCTGGCTCGCAGTCTCTGCTGTAATTCATCCTTAAGGTGTTCTATTGGGTTGTGATCAAGACCAGGTTGTGCAGGCCAGTCAAGTTCCTCCACCCCAAACTCACTCATCCATTTCTTTATGGACCTTGTTTGTGCACTGGTGAGCAGTCATTTTGGAACAGGAAAGGGCCATCCCTAAACTGTTCCCACACAGTTGGGAGCATGAAATTAAGAGTTTCTTTCACTGGAAAAAAGGGGCCAAGCCCAACCCCTGAAAGACAACCCCGCACCATAGTCCCCCTCCACCAAATGTATGGACCAGTGCACAAAGCAAGGTCCATAAAGACATGGATGAGCGAATTTGGGTTAGGGGAACTTGACTGGCCTGCACAGAGTCCTGATCTCAACCTGATAGAACTTGGCATGGTTCCGAACCACACCAAGTTCAAAACTAAACCCTTGGGGAAAAGAGTATACATATATTTGCTGTGCGGTAATTTCCTCCTGGGAATGCATCATCCAAGGTGTCTCCTGTTGCTGCTGATCGGCTATCCATGAAGGAAGTTGGTGAGATTCCAGCAGTGTTTCCTGTGGTTCCGATTACTCTACTAAGCCTGTTTTGACCCCCCTGAATAAGGGTGGTCGCAGGCTTTCCGGTAATCCTCCATTGCATTATCACCAGGTGGCGGGAGCACTAGCGGTGGATTACAGACCCAGGGTCTTGCATTGAACATCTAATTTTTGAACTTTTATTTCACTTTCATTTCACTTCATGAGCCATTTTTCACAATATTTTATATTTATGTTTTTGCGATATTTTCATTTGCACCATCAACTGATTTTATTTATCAATTTATCTGATGTTAATATTGATTATTTATTGGATATTAGTTACTTTTGTATGTTATTAATTCATTGATTTATCACACACACTTTTTGTGGTATTTGTCCAGCGCTGCACTTTTTCTCTCTACTTATATAAGGATATTAAAATCACAAGACCAGTGGTTAATGTATGGTAATTTACAGCAAAAAATTCTGAGTCATGAAATGGGTTTTATGGAAAGAGGCTAATCAATATACATGAGTTCAGAGCTCCCAACACGTATGAATATTTAAATTGTTGAATTCCTTCTTCAGGGTCTGATTTGCATCAAGCTGTATTGTCTAATGATACAATGGCAAGAATTTTTTTTTTATAAAAGTCAACCAAATCAATCGTATATGTATGTGACACATGTATGTAAACATATAATTGGGAGAAAGGCATGGGGGAATAAAGATGGGACAAGCATTTTATGAGAATTGGTGGTACTTATGAAATAACCAACTGTGATGAAACATAGTACACATCAAGGTCCGGCATGGGTCATTGGTCTGCGTCTCAAGGTGGCCCCATAGCGTGGATCATTTGGGAAAGGAGTCTCCAAAGAGTGATTTTGAGCACATAGATGGTAACTCTTGGCCAGAAACTGGCATACAGTTTAACCTTGGCAATGTTTTCAAACATTTGGGAGAATGCAGTGAATTTGCTGAACTGTGGGGGGAGCTGTCGAGTGACAGGGTCCACAAGGATCGATACTAATAGCACAGAGACACTCCTAAGCAAAGAAAAAAATGTAATGGGAGTAGCCCAACTACCCACAATCAAACACACCCCACTCCTCTCCTGCACATACTACCCACCGCCATACACTCCGCACTGTACATTGCCTATTTAACCACTTCAGCCCCGGAAGGATTTACCCCCTTCCTGACCAGAGCACTTTTTACAATTTGGCACTGCGTCGCTTTAACTGCTAATTGCGCGGTCATGCAATGCTGTACCCAAACGAAATTTGCGTCCTTTTCTTCCCACAAATAGAGCTTTCTTTTGATGGTATTTGATCACCTCTGCCGTTTTTATTTTTTGCGCTATACACGGAAAAAGACCGAAAATTTTGAAAAAAAATGATATTTTCTACTTTTTGTTCTAAAAAAAATCCAATAAACTCAATTTTAGTCATACATTTAGGCCAAAATGTATTCGGCCACATGTCTTTGGTAAAAAAATGTCAATAAGTGTATATTTATTGGTTTGCGCAAAAGTTATAGCGCCTACAAACTAGGGTACATTTTCTGGAATTTACACAGCCTTTCATTTATGACTGCCTATGTAGTTTCTTGAGGTTCTAAAATGGCAGGGCAGTATAAAACCCCCACAAATGACCCCATTTTGGAAAGTAGACACCCCAAGGAAATTGCTGAGAGGCATGTTGAGCCCATTTAATATTATTTTTTTTTGTCCCAAGTGATTGAATAATGACAAAAAAAAAAAAAATTACAAAAAGTTGTCACTAAATGATATATTGCTCACACAGGCCATGGGCATATGTGGAATTGCACCCCAAAATACATTTAGCTGCTTCTCCTGAGTATGGGGATACCACATGTGTGGGACTTTTTGGGAGCCTAGCCGCGTACGGGGCCCCGAAAACCAATCACTGCCTTCAGGATTTCTAAGGGTGTAAATTTTTGATTTCACTCTTCACTGCCTATCACAGTTTCGGAGGCCATGGAATGCCCAGGTGGCACAAACCCCCCGCCAAATGACCCCATTTTGGAAAATAGACACCCCAAGCTATTTGCTGAGAGGCATGGTGAGTATTTTGCAGCTCTCATTTGTTTTTGAAAATAAAGAAAGACAAGAAAAATGTTTTTTTTTTTTTTCAAATTTTAAAACTTTGTGACAAAAAGTGAGGTCTGCAAAATACTCACTATACCTCTCAGAAAATAGCTTGGGGTGTCTACTTTCCAAAATGGGGTCATTTGGGGTTTTTTTTTGCCACCTGGGCATTCCATGGCCTCCGAAACTGTGATAAGCAGTGAAGAGTGAAATCAAAAATTTACGGCCTTAGAAAGCCTGAAGGCGGTGCTTGGTTTTCAGGGTCCCGTGCGCGGCTAGGCTCCCAAAAAGTCCCACACATGTGGTATCCCCGTACTCAGGAGAAGCAACAGAATGTATTTTGGGGTGTAATTTCACATATTCCCATGGAATGTTTGAGCAATATATCATTTAGTGACAACTTTGTGCAAAAAAAAAAAAAAAAATTCTCTCTTTCCCGCAACTTGTGTCACAATATAAAATATTCCATCGACTCGACATGACTCTCAGCAAAAAGCTTGGTGTGCCTACTTTCCAAAATGGGGTCATTTGGGGGGGGGTTGAACTGTCCTGGCATTTTATGCACAACATTTAGAAGCTTATGTCACACATCACCCACTCTTCTAACCACTTGAAGACAAAGCCCTTTCTGACACTTTTTGATTACATGAAAAAATTATTTTTTTTTGCAAGAAAATTACTTTGAACCCCCAAACATTATATATTTTTTTTAAAGCAAATGCCCTACAGATTAAAATGGTGGTAGTTTCATTTTTTTTTTCACACAGTATTTGCGCAGCGATTCAAACGCATTTTTTGGGGAAAAAACACACTTTTTTAAATTTTAATGCACTAAAACACACTATATTGCCCAAATGTTTGATGGAATAAAAAAGATGATCTTAGGCCGAGTACATGGATACCAAACATGACATGCTTTAAAATTGCGCACAAACGTGCAGTGGCGACAAACTAAATACATTTTTAAAAGCCTTTAAAAGCCTTTACAGGTTACCACTTTAGATTTGCAGAGGAGGTCTATTGCTAAAATTACTGCCCTCGATCTGACCTTCGCGGTGATACCTCACATGCATGGTGCAATTGCTGTTTACATTTGACGCCAGACCGACGCTTGCGTTCGCCTTAGCGCGAGAGCAGGGGGGACAGGGGTGCTTTTTTTTTTTTTTTTTTAATTATTTTTTTGCTTTTTTATCTTATTTTTAAACTGTTCCTTTCATTTTTTTTAAATCATTTTTATTGTTATCTCAGGGAATGTAAATATCCCCTATGATAGCAATAGGTAGTGACAGGTACTCTTTTTTTGAAAAAATTGGGGTCTATTAGACCCTAGATTTCTCCTCTGCCCTCAAAGCATCTGACCACACCAAGATCGGTGTAATAAAATGCTTCCCCAATTTCCCAATGGCGCTGTTTACATCCGGCGAAATCTAAGTCATAAAATGCTTGTAGCTTCCGGTTTCTTAGGCCATAGAGATGTTTGGAGCCACTCTGGTCTCTGATCAGCTCTATGGTCAGCTGGCTGAATCACCGGCTGCATTCTCAGGTTCCCTGTTGAGACAGGAGAGCCAGAGAAAAACACGGAAGACGGTGGGGGGGGGGGCATTCCCTCCCACTGCTTGTAAAAGCAGTCTAGAGGCTAATTAGCCACTAGGATTGCTTTTACATGAAAGCCGACCGCTGGCTGAAAAGAATGATACCAAGATGATACCTAAACCTGCAGGCATCATTCTGGTATAACTATTCAAAGTCGTGAATGGCGTACCTGAAGACAAAATAATGGTTAACAATAAAGCACAGTAAACGGTAAATTATAAAAAATTGCATACCTGAAAAGCAAACATGATAAAACATTATAACAATAAAACATTGCAGAATAGAATACAGTAAAAAAGAGCAGAACAATAGAGAGAATAGAGAGAGAGAGCAATAAAACGACAACTATTTTTTTTTATTTTATATTTTTGTATGTGTTTTTTTTTTTTTACACTTTTTTTTGTAACTGTAACTTTTATAACTGTAACCGGTTCCAGGTTCGGGTCTCTCAAAATGCGATGGCATCTTGGGAGACCCTGTGAAAGTGTGCCTAGTCTGTGGAATGCTGTACCCTACGCTAATACTCAACTAGTGAATGGTAGCGTTCAAAACATTCACCAATGCAAAGACCAGGATTGTCAGGACAGGAGGGACAATAATAGTGGGTGTCACGCCTATATCCGCGCTAGCTGCAGACACAACATCTTTTTTGGGGGGGTTTGTTGGGTAGGGGTACTCGGGAGGACATAAAGAAAATGCCTCTCATGCAGCCGACTGCATTTGGTTGGGGATGTGAATGGGGGAAGTACGGGCGCTGCAGAAGTGGTGGGTTCCCAATTAGGATTGGCGAATGCAGCAGGAAGGGCACTATGGGCACGACGGGCCTGTGTTTGTCTTTTTGGTGGCAGCGGGACACTACTTGTGCTTGCCACCTCACCAGCTTGAACTGCACTTATGGAACTCGCCACGTCACCAAGTGTTACTGCAGTGCTGATTTGACTACGACCGGGGTGTACTAGGCCACTGGCGCTTGCCAGTTCACCAAAACGCTACCAAAAAAACTGTTAGCGATCACAGGGATCAGGCCTGACTCTGCAAACGCTGCAGTTATGCGTTTAGTGTTTTGTAAGTGACAGTGATTGATCGATACTGCACTTGGGTGGGCTGGGCTGGGCGGAGGGGCAAAACGCAGGTGCTAGCAGGTATCTGGGCTGATCCCGCTAACACTGCGTTTTTGGGAACCCTAAACTGCTGGGGACGCTAGTATAGATCTGATCGGATCAGATATTGATCCGTTCAGATACTATACCACTAAGGGAGGCGTATGCTGCGTGCGTGGGTGTTAGCGGTACTGGCGCTAATCTGACGCTGTCTGGGGCGACGCATATCACCGCCGGGCGATCAGGGGGCTAAACCTTTATTCGGTAATAAACGGCGGGTGCCCTGACACTATAAAAAATAAACGAACGAACCAGCGTCAACCGTAACGGTTATACGGTGATCAGTGGTGAAAGGGTTAACTAGGGGGCAATCAAAGGGTTAAAACATTTATTAGATAGTATATGGGGGTCCCTGTCGCTATAAAACGCTGACGGCGAACCTAAATATTTACCTCCCTAACTAGCGTCACCAGCGACACTAATACAGCGATCAGAAAAATGATCGCTTAGTGACACTGGCGACAGGGGGTGATCAAGGGGTTAAAACTTTATTAGGGGGGGTTAGGGGGGTATACTAGACCTAAAGGGGGCTAATACTAACTGCCCTACCACTTCTAACTGTCACAAACTGACACCATGCAGTAATCAGAAAAAAAAAAATACTGCTTGGTGTCAGTGTGACAGGGAGGGGGGAGGGGTGATTGGGGGGTGATCGGGGGGCGATCGGGGGGGGGGGGTCGGAGGTGTAATGTGTGCCTGGCATGTTCTACTGTGTGTGTGTGTTGTGCACTCACATGTCTTCTCTCCTCTGCGCTGGAACGGAAACTGCCGAGCCGAGGAGAGATGACATCACATCCTCTGCCTGTGTGTACTACACACAGGCAGGGGAGGATTCCCATTGGCTGGGAGCGATCGCGAGGGGGAGGCCACGATCGGATGGCCTCCCCCTCGCCTCTCAACGCTCCCAGACAAATGCCGACCGCCGCTGGCACCGGGGGGGGGTCCAATCGGACCCCCCGCCCGCGGGAGGCAGATCACGTATGGGTACGTGATTCTGCCTGCCCGTGCCATTCTGCCGACGTATATCGTCGTTAGGCGGTCGGCAAGTGGTTAACATTACTGCACTCTGCAGTCATCTCAGACACTATTAAACCACACCCCATTTAGCCATACCCAACATTTAGTGCCCGTGTCCATCCCCCAATCTAAACTCTGCTGTACAGGGACTGCAAGAGGCACATACTAAGTCAAATGTGGGTATTTACACTGCTTGAAAAAAAAAATGAATGTGTAAATAAATACACATCTGTATTTATTTGTGACTTTTATTTCTGCCTGGAGTTCAGCTTTAAGGCAGTTCTCCAGTCACTTTTAAAAAAAAAATTAAAAGTCAGCAGCTACAAATACGGTAGCCGATAACTTTTTAAAATAAAACATTTATCTGTTCAGGGATCCAGTTCTGTAGTCACCCTGGCAGGTTCTTCACTAGTCTTCATTTCCCCAGCGCTGCCATGCTGAGTGTGGGAAGCCAGCTGTGAAGCCTTGTGGCTTCACAGCTGGCTTCCCACTGAGCATGCATGAGCTGCAGTGATTGAGAAGAAAAATGTGGCATGGCCAATATAGTTAGTGTTATTTCATGTTGTATTATTTGTTGTGTCATCTTTCCTCCTCGGTTTGCTATGGTTTTGACAAAAACAGAATGTGGGGGTACACTGAAAAGACTGTGGGAGTAAAATAAGAACCATTGTTGGTGTCAATGGAAGCAATAATTACCCCCAAGCATTGGTGTCAGCAAATATATCTCCCAATCATGTGTCAGGGCCCACAATAATACCCCTTACCATGAGTCAAGGACAGCAAGAACTCCCAGCAAGTGTCAGGGTTAGCAATGAAAACTCCCAGCAAGTGTCAGGGCCAGCAGAAATAAACCCTGAGTCAAAGAGCCTAATTGTGGCTGCTAATGGAAGTGCTATAAGGGTGTTTGATGAAATTTTGGAGTTGTTATAGCACACCTAAGCCTGTTCCTTTTGCATCCTATTAAATGTAAAGTGGGCCTGCCACCCAGTCAATGTTCAACATTTGATGTTAGACCTCAAACCACTAGATGATTTTTGATAGCACACTGTTATACCACCAATTTTTTGGCCAAATGTTGCGGCCATCCCTGCTTTTAATTGTATACTTGCTTCAAATACTGTATTTATTGGCAAATAACACACACTTTTTCACCCTGAAAATCGGGTGCAAATAGTGTGTGCGTGTTATATGCAATTTGGGCTGCCTAGGAGGGAATGGGGAGGGAGGTGGGACAAGCGCCGTCAGATTACATACAGCGAGAATCTCCTGTTCACTCAGCGGCCTCTGTAATAGGAAGTCCCGTCTCCTGGGTCGGCATTGGACGGCTGTTCTGTCTATCATAGAAGCCAATCCAGGAGGCGGGACTTTGTATTAAAGAGGCCGCCCAGTAAACAGGAGATTCTCGCTGTATGTAATCTGACGGCGCTCGTCCCGCCCCCCTCCCTATCCCCTCCGAGGCAGCAGTAATCTGAGGTGAGGCTGCAGATGGGCATTGATCAGGCTGCAGATGGGCATTGATCAAGCTGCATTGATGGGCAATTGTGAGGCTGCAGATGGGTATTGATCAAGCTGCATTGATGGGCAATTGTGAGGCTGCAGATGGGCATTAATCAGGCTGCAGATGGCACTGATCAGGCTGAAGAGGGGCAATGGTGAGGCTGCAGATGGACAATGGTGAGGCTGCATTGATGGGCACTGACCCTTATTTTGCTTCAAAGTTCTATATTTAATATGTAGTCTTTTTCCTGAAACTTCTCTCCTAAAATGAAGGTGCGTGTTATACGCTTGTGTGTGTTATATGACGATAAATACGGTAAATAATGAAAGAATTAAAATTAAAGTGGACCACAGCCATGGGCTGAACCTATGTAAACATGACTGAACACAAGGGTAACAATAGCTTTACCCACGGTTCCTGGTAGCTGGCTCTTGATTGCGCTTAAAGTGGTTCTTTGCCCTACAAATACTGTAGCTGCTGACTTGTAAAAAAAGAACACTCACCTGTCTAGTGGTCCAGCGCTGTCCTCACATCCTCACATAAACCGGTTCTTCCCTGGTCTTCAGGTCCCCAGCATTGGTATGTGTACTGTGGGCAGCCAGCTGTGATTCCTTGCGGCTTCACAGCCGGCTGCCCACAGCGCATGCGCAAGCCACGTTGCACTTTGTGAATAGTCCCACAGCCATAAGTAATGCAAAGAGTGCATAGATCAGGGGTAAGTAATGAACACATTGCAGATGTCAGCAATGAGTAAAGTAAGTAGAAACACACCACTACAAAGAAGTATATTTGGTATTTATATGTTTAGTACATAATACTAATTACTACACAATAAATGTTCCCATTTTTACTGCCGTTTTTTGCTGCAGAGACAAGCTCCCAGAGTTGGCAGTGACAACCAATCAATTTACAGCTTTTCTCTTTTATTAGTTCAGGTTAGAAATTCGAAGACACGCATACAGTTAATGAGGTCCTCACTTTTCCACTTGAACTAATAAAACAGAAATGCTACTGTCAACTTCAGGAGCTCTTCTCTGCCTCAAAAAATAAATGTTTCTGTTTTTAAGTGCTAGGTAGGTCTGCAAGTAACCAGATCTGTGCTCCAACTAATGAGGAGAAGTGGCAGAATGTGATTATTCAGATTCCTATTCTCCAGGACACTGATCTCCTTATTCTTGGTCACCTCACTCACCCAGTCTCCCCAAAAAATAACCTAGAAAGGAGGTCTTACCCACACTTGACAAGAGTCACGTCCTCCCCAAAATGGCACTATGTAGCAAATTGCACATGTGCAGCTGTTTTGCTTTGTGTATCATGCAAGGTTACTTTGTGGTATAAGCAAGGCAGTTAAGATCTCTGCAGTGTATAAATGTGTTTTTACTGAACAAAAGTGCAATATTAGGAATGCAAATACAGTACAAGACTGACAGATATATCAAGCAAGCTGCCTAGCAAACAAGCAAAAACTATGGTCTGTAACAGTAGAAATACGCTTAAATGTTACTTAACTCCAGTTACTGTGTGTTCGTGATCTCCGTTGAGAACTAGAACTCAGGCTTCTTAAGCAGTTGCTGGAGAATCAGGCAAAATCAGTCTTTAGGTCTTCAGGCTGGTTACAAATCCTCTACCAGCTATGGTGTTAGTCCCCCACTATCAGTCCCTGCTGCTGCTTTTTTGGGGTTTTTGTTGACAATGGTTACAAACTGTTCCAGCTGACAACAGTTCCCATTGTTTGCAGACAGCTTGTGTACTTGATACCAAGGTATTAGTTTGAGAAGCATCCTTAAACAAACTCAACACTAACCTGATTTCCATCCTATGACAGTCTTATAGAAAAATCATTCATATAATATATTTTATAGCAAATACAACACAGCAGCAATACTTGAATGGCGGACCAGATTTTCCTTTCTGGCGTTTTAATTTTAAAAGCCAGAAAAGCAAAACCAACCCAACAATTAACACACATGCATAATTGGCTACAGAGTCCACTAGTTCCATATTGAGTTGGCGGAAGCACCTTCGCAGTGCAGGATACAGAGTCAGACTTCCCCAATTAGATATTTACTGGATATGCTTGTTTGCTGGGGGCAGACCCCTCAAGAAAAAGATCGTTCTCTGCTGGCAGCACACAATGGACACTAGCCATCACACAATGGACACTAGCCCGCACATTAAAGCAGATTGTCTAGCGTGCGTCTAGACTGAGAGGGTCCTTAGGGTACAGCAACACACCAAAAACCTGTTTTAATCAGGCACAGGCTAAATCATCTGACTTTAGATTAAACACTATTTATGAGACTAGGTGCAGAACTGCAGCCTGAGAATTCTATAGCACTAGGGAATGTCCAGCAGATAGCAGGAGAGGAGAGGGAACTTTCTATCCATCTAAATACAAATGCAGCCACACATGGGTTGATGCAATTTTCAAAAAATCTTTGTGCCCAATAATAAGCATTTACAGTGGTTGAAATTGTTCATCCCCCCCCCCCCCCCAACATGGCCTTCTTATTGCCCATTCCTACTCTGAGCATCATATCAAAGGTTTTATTAGGGTTGGGTTTACCCATTTTTGGCCAACCTATGCATAAGAGAATCTACGCAAGCATTATCTACATATACAGAGGGAAAGTATATATTGTGATGAACATAGTCTCTACTCTTAGGAAAGATGTTTCAAAATCTCACATCAAATCATTTAGGATCTTCTGCAGTGGGTGCTAGAGCTGCATGAGGCCGGGTTCACACCCATGCGAATTAGATGCGGGTTTCCCCGCATCCAATTCGCATAGCAGGAGAATGTGACGGTCTCCCTATGGAGCCGGTTCACATATCTCTGTTGCGGCTGCGGAGCGCACTGCACAGAAACGCTGTGCGTCTTTGGCTCCATTTTAGGGCTGAATTCAGGTGTAGAATCGCCCCTGATTCGACCCTGAAATGGGGAACAGGGACACATAGCGCTCCTGTGCGATCTGCAGTGGGTTACAGTGTGAACCCGGCCTGATAGATTCCATTGATTTTCATAGTAACACTGCACCATATATTGGTGTCTATACCTTTTTCCAGATTTGTTTGTTTGTGCAGACACATTTTGTGACAAGTTGGTATCTTATCACAAGGCCACAATCCATTATAAAAAAATTAGAAATATTAGAATCATTTAGGGGTACAAACTGATATTTGAGGTCCTGCCATGAAGCACTATCACACAGCTGAACCTATTGTTTTATTCAAATTTGTAGTCTAGAGTCACGAGGATATAATTCAGCTTGAACTGGGTATGTTTAGGTAAAAAAGATGGTGTAATCTAAACATTTTATAACCAAATAACCAAATAAGGCTATAACTATTAAATTGCATCCAGGCTGTAAATTTCATTTTTCTGAAGGGCTAGGCTTGTCTAAAAGTATCTCTGATCCAGCCTGAGCTCCTGTGGTAAACTCATTCTCAGTAAGCTTCTTTTAATGAAATAACAAAATTCACTGTAGCTCTATGGTTGACCCACAAGAGTGATGCCAGTAATAAACTACACTGCCCTGCTGCATTCAGAAAAGATTAGTCAAATATGCAGTTGTGTTTCAGTGTACTTTAAATATATAAGCAGACTTGTTGTTCTGGTTTAGCACTGTCTGTGATCTGCAGTGTCTCTTCATGGTGCATTTTGATTAACACAAAACTGTAACCAAAGCATTTGTATCATGCAACTTTTAAAAAAATTATTTCTAAAGCCACATTGTTTTCATTTCAATAGAGCATTGAAGGTATACGTTCCAAATTCACCCTTTTTATTCGCTATGGGATTGAAAGTAAGACAAATTTACAAATGTTAAGTTTTAAGCAGATTAGGCTTAGAGGAGAAACCTTTCAATGAGGGCACTTGTTAGATTTCTGCTATGTCCCCAAGACAGGAAAAGAAGACAGAGCTCCCAATGGGAGCAAAATCAACCATTCCCTACTTTATCATGTGGCTGCTGCTATAAGAGCTAAAGATATTCAATATCGTAATAAACATGTCTGCAGATGTTCTTTTTTATCCAGGTCATGGTAAAGCTAGTAGTGGGTAGTCACATTTAACTGGACTTGTTCTATATGTTGACAATGTTTCACAGCACATCCAAGATGCTTTTTCATTTCTAATAAGTGTCACGAACATACCCCAGCAAACTATAAATATATCCATATAGCTACAGTATCTTAATCACCAAAATCCAATCACCATGAAATGTAAGTAATCCATATAGCTAACTCAGTCACCTTAATCCAATCACCATAAAATTTGACAATGCAGATGTTGATTGTCCAAGAACAGGATGGAAGGTGTGAAAGTTGTGGAATCATTCCAGTTCTAACTGCATAATCCCATCCCTTGGTTTGAAAAGGCCGCAGTAGGCTGAAGGTGTGCATTATGGCTGAAGGTGTAAATTATTGTCAAATTACCAGTATAGAGATGGTAAAATAGCATTATATGTGGTTGACAGATAGGGGTTGATTTACTAAAACTGAAAAGTGCAAAATCTGGTGCAGCGGTGCATGGTGGCCAATCAGCTTCTAACTTCAGCTTGTTCAATTAGGCTTTGACAAAAAAACCTGGAAGCTGATTGGCTTCTTTGCAGAAATTTGCCAGATTGGTGAAGGAAAACTGCTAGGAGAGAATTAGAGGCAGAAGAGACAGCTGCATCCTATGATACCATATTCCCTTTTCATTTGTACCAACTACAGAAGCCATTGAGACTGTAAGGAAACATCTGAAATAATAGCCAAACTGAACCCAAGCCAGACCAGGTATGTTCCTTGCTAGACTCCTGTTTCAAGTGCAAGGATACATTTAACAGATAGAAATATGTCTGTTCAATGGGATCACCATTATTTCAGAACAAGTCCAGGTAAATTTGACTAACCACTACTGGTTCTAAATGTGATATTAATTTTGTGTCTAATGTCAGAATTCAGTATATTTTGGAAAAAGGTTTATTTGCCAAAAAAGGAGACACAATTTTGCTGTACTTCTTTGATTTACCACAATATATAGCTATATGTAGGGATGCACCGAAATTTCGGCCGCCGAAACATATCGGCCGAAAATGGCCTTTTCGGCAATTTGCAGAAAGAGAATTCTTGCTGATAATGGTGCCAAAAATAGTGCCGCCCATTACGGGGGTGTCGTTCTAGAGTGCTGTCGTGCTTTGCAGGGAGCGCACTGTGGAGGTAACTGTGCACAGAGCGGCTTTCCCTCCCAGCTCCGCCTCCCGACATCTCGCTCTGAGTTGCTCCTGCACAGTGTGTTAAGTGCGGCCGGGGTACATATTTATCGGAGGCACAGGCGGTGGAGCTTGCTCCCCTCCTCCCATCACTCAGTGCGTGGTGAGCGGGTGATAGAAGCCCCTGCATGTGGGAGGATTCTGACATCTGACCCAATCTCTGCTCCTGTCTTCTGTCACTGTGCAGTGCCGCTGTGATCCTCTCCTGTCTCTGAGTGTCATTGCCCAGTGGCTCTGTACCGACCGGAATGTGCTTTGTAGAAGGTAAATGAAGTACGGTAATCTTTCTGGCTTCACTGCATACTAATAACTCCTCACATCCGTCCCTTCTCCTCTCTCTCATTGCTTGTCCGCTCTCACTACACTCGCAGACCTCCTCCTCCCCCTTCATCCTCAGCATTTCCCAGTCCACAATCTTTTCATCTACCAGTCTTCTTAATCCTCTGTATGCTCTAGTCTGCAACTATCACAGCCCCAGAATCCTGCCAGCATTCCTCATTGCTCCTTCATTCTGCCAGAACTTCTTTTTCTTTACACTGCAGGGACGTAACTACAGTTGTTGCCATTGCGACCCAGCCCGAGAGGAGGGGAGGCATACAGGGAAACCAATGCCTTCCATGTTTTTCTTGCAGCCACTGAATGCCTACAGGAGGGAGAGGAGGAAAAGTGGGCATTCAGCAGCTGCAGGAAGAACATGGAGGGCATAGGTTTCTCTGTATGCCGCCCTCGTCTCCAGCTTTTTTCTGCTGCCCATGGGCCCCTCAGCTCTCTCCTGGCCCTTCTATGATCTTGCCCAGCAACTTCTCTGCCCCCTTACTGTTCTCTTGCCCCCCTTGTGCTCTTTTCCAGTCCCCCGTGCTGTTTTTCAGCCCCCCCTGTGCTCTTCTAAAGTCCCCCCTGTGCTCTTCTACATTCCTCCCCGTGCTCTTCTACAGTCCCCCGTGCTCTTCTACAGTCTCCCGTGCTCTTCTACAGTCTCCCCGTGCTCTTCTACAGTGCCCCCTGTACTCTTCTCTGATCCCTGTGCACTTCTTTGGTCCCCCTTGATGCTTCTCTGATCCCTGTGCTCTTCTCTAATCCCCCTGTACTCTTCTCTGATCCCACCTGTACTCTTCTCTGATCCCACCTGTACTATTCTCTGATCCCCGTGTGCTCTTCTCTGGTCCCCCCTGTGCTCTTCTCTGGTCCCTGTGCTGTTCTCCTTTACCCCGCCATTCTCCTGTCACCCTGTACTGTTTCCTGCCTGCCCTCCCAGCTCTGCCAGGTTCCCCCCTCCCATCTCCCACCGGCTGCTGTGGGGAATATGTCAGGATGGAGAGCAGGGAATGATGGGCACTGGTGAGGCTGCATTGATCTCCTGTAGTATGTCCGCAGTCTCTGACCATCTCCTGTAGTATGTCTACAGTCTCTGGCCATCTCCTGTACCATGTCTGCAGTCTCTGACCATCTCCTGTACCATGTCCCCAGTCTCTGACCATCTCCTGTACCATGTCCCTAGTCTCTGACCATCTCCTGTACCATGTCCCTAGTCTCTGACCATCTCCTGTGCCATGTCCCTAGTCTCTGACCATCACCTGTACCATGTCCCCAGTCTCTGACCATCTCCTGTACAAAAATATTTTTTAAAAACAGTCATCTTGGTATCGGTTTCGGTTTTCGGCCTAGTGTATTTTTCATTTTTGGTATCGTTTTGGCACCAAAAAACCCATTTGGTGCACCCCTAGCTATATGAATTGTAACATGTAACATATAGTATATAAAGCAGGTGCTTTCCCAATTTGAAGAGGCTATGCTATATTTATGCATAATTAGGCCATGATTCTTTACTAGCAAAAGCAGATATTAATTTGCATTCAGATTACTGCCCATTCAATCCATTAGGCTTTCAATTTGAAGGTCTGTATTATTTTGACTTGCCGATGGGGTACTCACCTTCCTGTTTCTACTTTGAAGCCTTTTCCAGTTTTGTGGAATGAGTTTTGAAGTGTACAACAGGATCCCCAAATGTTTTACCTTATTTGGACAACTATTTCCAGGTCCAGATCAGTTATCAGCCTGCCTCACAATGTTAAATTCCTTTAATAGTATCTGCTCATGTTTTGGAATTCCTTTAGCACAGGAAAAAACAGTTTTTCCCATTACCTGTTTAGATTTTCTGGGCATTACGATAGATTCTTCTCTTATGGAATTTCTCCTTCCTAAAGAAAAATTGGAAAAAAAATCAGAATTCTCTTCTTATTTTTGTTCGTGGGAAAATGGTTTCATTAAAAGACATGCAAAATGTATTAGGCTTACTGGCATTTGCAACTAGGGTTTTGCCACTTGGCAGAATTATTTTAAGAAAACTCTATTTGGCCATATCTGGTTTCAAGAATTCCAAATCACACGTGAGAATAACTTCTGATCTGCGGGAGGATATGTTAATTTGGATTCAGTTCTTGGTGCATTTTAATGGTAGAGCCACGTTGCAGCATGATTTTATTTTGGATAGTCAATTTTGTTAATTTACAGACTAAGCTGATTTGTTCTGCAAAATGGAACGCCCATTGGTGTGCTGAACAATGGCCGGCCATTTTTAAATGCATTACCCTGAATATATGGGTGAAGCGACAATATAGTCGCAGGCGCTCTTTCTCTGTTTCAGATGTCGTGTTTTTTTCGAGCTCCTGCCGGAAGTGGACGGATGTTGAACCTTATGCCCGCAAAACCTATGAGGGTTAATTTAATCCATACTAATATTCAAAACTCATTGGCACCTTCCACTTGGGGCGGATATTCATCTGCATGATTTTATGGCTGTCCTTCCTGAATGCTCATCATACTTCTCTGTCATCATTTTCTGAAAATGTGGTCCTTTTTTCCCCTAATTCACTACTTTAAAAAAATTATTCACGGTCACACATTAACTAAATTCTGTTTGGAGTTTCCTTAAGTTGCATGGTCTTCCAACAATTTTCAGTTTCTTTTCAGTTCAGCAAGCAATGAAAGGATATGAAAAATCTAAGCTGATACTAGATACTGGCCTATTACACAAAGATTTTATGGAAGCTTTGCTTATGTCCTAAAAACATCTGTTTCTTCCCCTTTGAAGCGATGACATTGGTCATCAAAAAAACCTTAAATTACATTTTTCACATTTAGTGTATTCCACTATCCAGAAATTCAAAGCATTATCTCCCAGTACTGACATTGTTTTTTCAGAAATCATTCCTCGTTTAGTTTGGCAAGTTATTATTAGATTTTATGGCTGGTTTAATATAACTCGAGCTACAAAAGCTAAGTTGTTGAATTGTTCCATTTATGCTTGTTTATAGGTTATTTGTGAATGTTATTGGGCACAATTCCCTAAGCGATATTTTACCGCATCCGAGTATGCGGATGCGGTAAAATGGAAAATTCCCTTTTCCAAAAAAGTGTAAGGCAGCCAGCAACTTAGTCATGGCATCTATGGCATGGCTTCTGTATTGAGGGCTCAAGGTACCTTATGCATTGGGTATAAAGCTCCATGATAAGTGGAGATAACCTGAACGTCTGCAGGGTATCAGCATCCGTGAATTAATTCAGCAGTGAACGGTCACTTGAGATCTTTTCCTCCTTCTCCTCTTCTGCATTACTTTAAATTCCAGAAGAGTGGATTCAAAGAGCTCCATCATCTTTGCTATGCTGTCTGCCAGCCTCCTGACTAAAATCTAGCTGATACCTGTTCCAGCTTGTACTTTCCTACCTATTTTTTAAACCAATCACTGACCATTGCCATAGTTATCACATAGTTATCGCAAGCTTGGACTAGTACTTAATTACCGCATGCATTTATTTATTTATTTACTTTTGTGGACTGACTTTAATGCCTTTTTATTCTGTATTTAATTAGCATTTTTGGTGTTTACGCTAAATACTGTAAACGAGCAATAGTGGATCGACGTTTTCATTATCGCATGCACTAAGTGGTCACGTGACCATCATAACGCATTCGATAACTTTTAGATAATTGTGCCCATTGATGTGATGTAATATTTAATAAACATATTTAATAAACCAATCATTATTAATTATTATTATCAATTAGCTGCTTGAAATCCCATATCATTCTACAATTTAAATTAAACATTTATTTTACTCATTCTTGTTAGCACTGATAAATTGAGTAGCACATTAAAGAGTACATAGGCCAAAAGAAACTCAGCCCCAAGGAAATTAATATTTTACTGTCTATACCACAGTTTTACAAACACACTCTGGGGTTAGTTTGGAAAGCACGGTTGTCAGATGTAATGTAAAGCCAGCCTATGCCAGTTACAATATAGCCTAACTAGCCTGGATTTTTTTAAACAAGAAACCCAATAGACAGAAAATCTCTGAAAAGCACCATTAGATATGCATTTATTTAGAAATAAATTGCTGGGAACTAGCAAATCTGACAACCGTATTGGAGAAATGCTTGCTTTTGACACACTGGGGGTTATTTACGAATGGTAAATCTACTTTGCACTACAAGTGCAAACTACAATTTCAAAGTGCACTTGAAATTGCACTGAAAGTGCGCTTGGAAGTGCAGTAGCTGTAAATCTGAGGGGTAGATCTGAAATGAGGGGAAGCTCTACTGATTTTATCATCCAATCATGTGCAAGCTAAAATGCTGTTTTTATTTCCCTTACATGTCCCCCTCGGATCTACAGCGACTGCACTCCCAAGTGCACTTTCAGTGCAATTTCAAGTGCACTTTGCACTTATAGTTTGCACTTGTTGTGCAAAGTGGATTTGCCTTTCGTAAATAACCCCCACTGAATACAATTATGCACATTTTTTATGTGCTTTTATGTACTTCTTTATGCATGCACCATGCTCTGTATTTTAAATATAAACTTAGTTGCAGTGCATAGATGTAAGCTAGCCACATAAAAATAATTGGGATTTAGGTTTGAGAGTATAACCATTATGCTGTTTATTGAATTCTAAGATCCACTAAGTTTATGGAATCTTAGCCATTTTTAACATTATTATTATTACTTTCAGATACATTACAAAGTGAGATCGAAGAGAGACTTTTCCGTAAGCTTTTCGCGCATTACAATCAGCACATAAGACCGGTAGAAAATGTGTCTGATCCTGTCGTGGTACAATTTGAGGTTGCAATAACTCAGCTTGTTAATGTGGTAAGTCAAGCCCTCTTGCACAATATTTTCAAATGTCACATCAAGATAATGCTCAAAGTTACACACTTAAAGCGCTATTAAATTCAAACTCAAAACCAATTCTTATATGTGGTGTCTGCATTTTTTCCTTTATTTTTACCTGGTGATCCAGTCTGTAACACACTTTCTGTCTTAAGGTGGATCCACTCTTGATGGATGAGCAAAAATAAATACCTTTGGACAGCAGCATTGTCAGTCTGGGGAGAGGGTAGTTTTAAATGCACTAGCAGAAGTAGATGGACTTGAATAACAAAGTAAAGCCAAACTCCAGCTCACACTTTTTAAGCAGTTACAGCAACAGTTTTTTCCCTTTTGGGATAAAGGTTTTACATAAATAAATGAAAGTTAAACATTGTTATCCCCCTTGTCAGAGATATTACATTTTTGTTTTTGTGTTTAACACTGCTTTATTCAGAAGAGCATGTTTTGAGAAAATGTATATATAATTTCCCTTGTGGAGCGTGCATAGGTCACATATACACTGAGCAAAATTATAAATGCAACACTTTTGTGTTTGCCCCTATTTATCATGAGCTGAACGCAAAGGTCTACGCCTTTTTCTATGTACACAAAAGGCCTATTTCTCTCATATATTGTTCACAAATCTGTCTAAATCTGTGTTAGCGAGCACTTTTCCTTTGCCGAGATAATCCATCCACCTCACAGGTGTGGCATATCAAGATGCTGATTAGACAGCATGATTATTGCACAGGTGTGCCTTAGGCTGGCCACAATATAAGGCCACTCTAAAATGTGCAGTTTTATCACACAGCATAATGCCACAGATGTCGCATGTTTTGAGGGAGCGTGCAAGTGCTCACTAACACAGATAGACAGATTTGTGAACAATATTTGAGAGAAATAGGCCTTTTGTGTACATAAAAAAGTTTGTAGATCTTTGCATTAAACTCATGATAAATAGGGGCAAAAAAAAAAAGGATTGCGTTTATAATTTTGCTCAGTGCAAATCCATAGATTGTAAATATATACTGTATGCGCATAGGGGAAGCTGCATCTGCTTCCTAAACATGAAGGCTAGGTTCACATCTGTGTGGGTGGTGCCACTGTGGGACCTACACAAATACCGGCAGCGGCAAACAACCAAAAAAATGCGGGACCCACAGGCGGGTGCCATTAATCCTAATGGCATGCCCCTCGCACTGGAAATTAAACCAGTACTGGGAACCTCTGTTCCTGGGCGGGCTGCGATTTAAAAAATAGTGCAGCGACTTCTTTCCTGCATGTTGCGGGGCATGGCAGCCCATTATAATGAATTTTCTCTCGTGCCCACGCAATCCGCAGCCCGCACAGCTGTACAGGTGTGAACCTAGCCTTAGGCTGCTTAATGCTGTATATATCCTATACATCACACCAATTTAATAATGAAGACTACAACTGTCAGCTTCATTCATAAAGGAAGGAGGAACAGGACTGGGCTATCACACTGGCAGCCCAGCACTGCAAATCACACTGGGAGAATGGCCCGCCAATGTAAGCAGGGAGCTCTGCTGTCAATCTGACAGCTCTGCACTATGTACTGTATGTCAGGAGCAGCATTAGCATTTAACTGGGAGATCAGCACTCTACCAGTGTAATCTGTAGATCTGGTTTGTTTGTTTGACAGAGTAAGAAAAGGCTTTCATGCAAACTGCCCCCTCCCCTAGCACATCTCCATGGTAGGTCACTCTCCTGCCTCTGCCTCAGTCTGGTACTGCTTGCATGTCATGCTGTAGATTGCATTTCTTTAAGAGTGCCTAAAAAGAAGGATTCACTGCAGGACATAAGAGCCGACAGGAAGAACCATTGCATGCTGTGGGGGGTAGCTATTCAACCCATCCAACTGGTCGATAACTTGTAGCAGTTGAAGAGAAGTAAATCTGCAGCATTTTAAGAAATGGAGGTTGATTTACTAAAGGCAAACAAACTGTTCACTTTGCAAGGGAAGTTGCACTTTGCAAGGAAATTTGCCCCAGAGCTTAGTGAATGAGGGAAGCTCTGCTGACATATTTGCAAAGTGAAACTTCATTCACTAAGCTTGGGGCAAATTCCTTTGCGAGGGCAAAGTGCCTATTTACCTTTAGTAAATCAACCCCATAGGCCACTAGAAAGATAAGTATAGAGTCATTTTAAAGCCAGCCCCCCGCCCCAATCCCTCTCTTCCCTGGTCACAAGAAATCAGTAGATATTTTAATAGATTCAAGATCTTCCTTCCCAACGGTCCACTAAAACTGCTCTTAATGCGAGCCACCTTACGGTCTTCTCGATACACAGTATTACTGTTTGTTACAAACTTTATTTTAAAAAACCCTTATGCCGTGTACACACGAGCGGACTTTTGACGGACTGAACTCCGAAGGACTTTTTGACGGACTTTCAACGGAGTTCCGACGCAACGGACTTGCCTACACACGATCACACCAAAGTCCGACTGATTCGAACGTGATGACGTACAACTGGACTAGAATAAGGAAGTTCATAACCAGTAGGCAATAGCTGCCCTTGCGTCGTTGTTCGTCCATCGGACTAGCATATAGACGAACGGATTTTTTGACCGGACTCGAGTCCGTCGGAAAGATTTGATACATGTTCTATTTCTAAAGTCCGTCTGATTTTTCGACAGCAAAGGTCCGATGAAGCCCACACATGATCGAATTGTCCAGCGGATTCGTTTTGTCGGACCTTTGCAGTCAAAAACTCCGGTCGTGTGTACACGGCATTACAGATTGTTTGTGACTTGAGGAAAATGTTTTGAAACAAACTGTGATTTCCTTATTAATGCTTCATTTTTTAAATTAACGTCTGCTTTCCCTTCTTCCCTTAGCTTTTTTTTCAGATTTTTTTTTTTTCTACTAGTATGTCTGTTTTTTACGTTTGCCTTATTTCTTTTTTGTAGCATTACATTAAATGCTATGTACTAGTGTCTTTATAACAGGCCCAAAAATAAAATATGCTCTTTTGATGAATTATAAACTACTTTAGCAGGAAGAACACATTTTGCTCACAATCATCAATCTTAGTATGTTGATTAATGCTAAATCACGCTGCATTAATCACATTACAGCAGCTTCCCCATCCCATTCAGTTGTCTTTGGACCAAAAAGCAGTAAATCTAGGGCTAATGGACAGCGTAGTCATTTCTATAATCTGCATTGGTATGTGAACACGTGCAAGCTTCATCCATACTTTATTTACCTGTGAAGGAGGGATGTACTTTGCATTTTCACCTTTGGTGTCAGAGAACCTTATCCCGACATGACATATACAATATGAACAGTATCTGCTTAAGCTACAGAGTTAAAGAGACGTCCTTTCTCATTCATTTGGGTTTGTAGTCTTTGCACTTGAAGTGGCCCCAGCCAGATGCCTAGATCTGCACAAAAGCTAGAGCCAAACAGTTATTTTTTTTATGCACTACAGTGTAACTACTTGCTGAGCAAACACAGTCACAGCATGAATTATATATTCTTTTCACAGACCATGGCCCTGGCTCTAAAATGCTGCTATACCAAATGTGAATTAATAACCCAGAACATAACTGTATGATTCACTTTTCAGTTATTTTTATATTTTTCCAGCAAACAAATAAATCTACGCAATTTATTTGGCAGCACAGCAGTACTTATAGACCAAAACTCTTTATATAGTGTGTCTAGTTCTAATCTCTATGTTATTAAAAGTAGAACTTTATAGCAGTTTATATCTAGCTACAGAATGTCCCAGCACAGCATCCTTGTGACGCTCTTAAAGATTGCTCATCATCAGTGATTTGTTGCTAGACATTATAGAGTATAGGAAGCAGCAGCCACCAGGGACGATGCAAGGATGAAACGCTGCAGAAACTCATCAGTTAAGCCATTTAGCAATAAATTACTAGTGACTGAGCAACTTAGTGACACAATTAAAAATAATTGACCATTCTTTAGCAGTTTTCTAGCAATTTATCACCATTAAATCATGTTACAGTAGGTCACCATGGCATGCTCACTTGTGTAACATGACCCTTAAAACTCAACGTCAACAAATACTTTTCTTTTTGTTTTACAGTGGGAAAGGGTAGGCATCATACTAACAAAATCCCAGAATAAACACATTTTTGCTACACCAGGAAAAGGACAGAACACATATAGGTTTTTTATTGCTCTATGTGCTTTACTGTCCTGGTGATCCCCAATCCTTATTTCCTGTCCTGGGCTTGGCAGGGCCAGGAGTAGGGTACTGAAGTTAAAGTGATATTAAAAGCTCATGTTTTTCTTTTTAATAACAAACATGTTATACTTACCTGCTCTGTGCAATGGTTTTGCACAGAGTGGCCCTGATCCGCCTTTTCTTGGGTCCCACACCTGTACTCCCGGCCCCTCCCCCTTGCTCCCATAACAATCCGCTTGCTATGGGAGCACTCGTGCGTGCTCGCTCCCAAGGTGTCTCTGTGTGTCTTTAGCCACTTCAGCCCCGGAAGATTTGGCTGCTCAATGACCAGAGCACTTTTTGCGATACGGCACTGCATCGCTTTAACTGACAATTGCGCGGTTGTGCGACACTGTACCCAAACAATTTTGATGTTCTTCTTTCCCCACAAATAGAGCTTTCTTTTGGTGGTATTTGATCATCTCTGGGTTTTTTATTTTTTTCACTATAAACAAAAAAATAGCGACAATTTTGAAAAAAAAAAACACAATATTTTGTACTTTTTGCTATAATAAATATCTCCATTTTTTTTAAAAAAAAAGCTAATTTTTTTCTCAGTTTAGGCTGATACGTATTCTTCTACATATTTTTGGTAATAAAAATCGCAATAAGCGTATATTTACTGGTTTGCGCAAAAGTTATAGCGTCTACAAAATAGGGGATAGATTTATGGCATTTTTATTATTATTATTTTTTTACTAATAATAGTGGCGATCTGCGATTTTTATCATGACTGCAACATTATGGCGGCCACATCGGACACTTTTGACACATTTTTGGGACGATTGACAATTATACAGCGATCAGTGCTATAAAAATGCACTGATTACTGTATAAATGTCACTGGCAGGGAAGGGGTTAACACTAGGGGTTAACTGTAGGGGGAGGGGGTTGACTATAGGAGATGACAGATTGTGGTTCCTAGCTATTAGGAACTCACGATCTGCATCTCCTCTCAGAACAGAACAGAGATTTGTGTGTTTACATACACACATCCGTGTTCTGCCTCTCATGCCCGTGATCGCTCGTGGCCGGCGGTCATTGCGACCGCCGGTCACGAGCATCGGCACCCCCCCCCCCCCCCGAGTGCAGCGGGCCTGCTATCCCGCTTAAAGGAGTCGACGTATAGCTACGACGGCTCACGGGATCGTGATGACCTGCCGCAGTATAATGACATCGGATGGTCGGCAAGTGGTTAAAGCTGGATGCACACTATATAATTTTCTTTAGATTTACCAAAACCATATAATATGAGGTCAAACCTAAACACTTTCAATTTGTATGCAATCTAACAACAAAAGTTGTATCCATACACACTATTAGATTTTCTGCAGATTTTTGTCTTCAGATTTACCAAAACCATGTAGTGCAAGGGCCTGCCTGATTGTATACAAATTGAAGCTCTTAAGGTTTGACCTCATATTATATGGTTTTGATAAATCTGAAGACAAAAATCTGCAGAAAATCGAATAGTTTGTATGGGGTCTAAAGCCTCGTGCACAGGCTTAGATTTTCTGACGACCCAACGTACGATTTTTGTGGCATGCTAGTCTCATGTCAAAAGTGAAGAGGTTACTTAAGCCTCGTACACACGGTACGATTGTTGAACAGCCGAGCGCCTGATTTTTGTCAAAAGGGCGTGAGCCAGGATCTTGTCCTGCATAATAACATTACACAAATTGTCATGCCACAAACACGAATGTAGTTACGTACTACAAGGAATTTCAGCTCTTGAGCGCCACCCTTTGGGCCCCTTCTGCTAATTTCGTGTGTGGTGAGCATTGATTCCGAGCATGCGTGTTTGTACTTTCGACTTTTGTGTGACAGATTTCTGTACTGACCATCTGAAAATCTGACGTGGAGCTGTCGTTTGACAAAAATTTACTAGCTTGTCATCCAACATTTGTTGGCAGAAAATTGGAAAACAGCTGTCAAAAGGAGTGTACTAACGGTAAGAATTTTCGGACAACAGTGTCAACAGACAATCCCCTTCCAACAATCGTACCGTGTTTACGAGGCTTTAGGCCTCGTACACACGGTTTGATTGTTGGACGACCGAGCGTCTGATTTTTGTTTGACAAACACGAACGTAGTGACATACTATAGTATAAAGAGGAAGTTAATTTCTCAAGCGACACCCTTTGGGCCCCTTCTGCTAATTTTGTGTTTCGTAGAATTTTGGTGAGCGTTGATTTTCAGATCGTACAAAACAAATGCCTTTTAAAATACGTTTGGCATAACTACATCAGTATCACCAGCAAAGCAGATTCATTATTATCCCATTAAAGAAGATGAGAATGTGCGCTGCATTTCGACATTTCATCAATTGCCGCATCACGAATGTTAATTCGAGATTACGAATGGTAGTTTACTAGACCAAACTCTTCCCGGTCGTTCCTTGATTCTGAGTATGTGTGTTTGTACTTTCAAAAATCGGACATTGAGTTCACATCCGACAAAAATGTTATAGTCTGCACATCCAGCTTTTGTCTGACGAAAAAGTGAAATCCCTTCCCACTGGCTGTGATTGACAGCGGCAGGAGACAGTGTCTCAGCCAATGAGGAGGGGCAGAGATGGGAGAGCCTCTGTTCTCCTGCACATCGAGATGGGGCTCGGGTAAGTAATGGGGGGGGGGGCTCCACATAGGTTTTTTTTTACCTTAATGAATAGAATAAAACCTTCAGCCTTTACAATCACTTTAAAGCAGAATTTCACCTAAAAGAAGAAGTTACACTCTCCAACCCCCCCCCCTTCAACTTTTGGTACATTATTTTTCTTTGGGGAGGAGCAAGTACCTAGTTTTGACAGGCACCCAATCCCCCTTCCACTCAGATTGCATAGGTGAACTGAACGGAAGTCCAGGACCCCTCCGTCCTGCCCGCAAAGGTCCCAGGAAGCTGCGCGTAAATTCACAGTAAGCAACATGGCATGCATATGCGCAGAGGGAAGCCGCTGTGAAGATTCAAGGAGTCACAGCCGTCTCCCCACAGTTAACATGCCAGCGTCATGGACCCAAAGACTGGCAAAGAACCAGCCCAGGTGAGGATGGCACTGGATCCCTGGACAGGTAAGTGTCTGTTTATTAAACGTCAGTAGCTACAGTTTTTGTAGCTGCTGCCTTTTATTTTTGGAAACCTGGCTGAAGAACCCTTTTTAAGGGAGCGGAGCACACCGAGTTCAGGCAAGATTTGACAGTTATTGTATTTAGAAGATGGCAGGTTAAAGGACAATAAGGATGCTTGAAGAACACAGACTCTAACACTAGAGTTTCACTGATAGGAACAGTTGCAGTATAACTTGCAGTAACAGACATAAACGCTTATTAGGCACATATTTAATCCCTTGATCGTCCTAGATGTAAATCCCTTCCTGCCCATTGTCATTAGTACAGTGACAGTGTTTATTATTAGCACCAATCACAGTAATAATGACACTGGTGATGTCAGTGGCAGTTAGTTGTGTATTACTAAATAGAACTCGCGCTAGATGGAATAGTAAATAACAAATAATAAATGATAAACCGCAGCTATTACAAAGGTGCTAGAACCTTAAAAAAGTGAATACATAAATTAACAGCGCTAGCAGAATATAAACATCAACGTGATAATGTGCTTGTAAATTATTGACCATGACAATATTGACAAGTTCTATATATAATGAACAAAGTGCTAAGTGTTCCAAATGCAAATTCTAGTGCTTCATGGTTCAGGATAGGATTTTTCAAGTGCTACACTCCCCTCTTGTGACCCCACTCACCAGAGTTAATGGACCCTCAACTTTGCAGTCTAGGGGTCAATAGGGCTCTGATCTAAAAGATCTGATGTGGAAAAACCGGACTCTCAGAGAAGCTGCCATGCAGATATTCATGTGGATGGACTGAAGTAGATTCATAATGGGAAACATTCATAATGGGAGATAAAAAAGCTGATAGTGAAGTACTGCTAATACTAAATCAAATGCGCAATCAAACAAATGCCACTCACGAGATGACTCTGTAAAACAGGCATCAGTAAGTTCCAGGGTTCACCGCTGTACGGCGTGCGTTCCACGGATAGCGGAAGTTGTGTCACTGAAACCTAAAAAAAACGTTGACGCGGTTCGCCAATCTTCCAGGGCGTCATCAAGGACATGATTATCAAGTTGCAATTGGTTAGTTACCCCCAGCGTCAGTTAGTGTCAGATTGTCCGGCACATTATCGAAGTCCCGTTATATGTCACCGATCGCCCATATTACTAGTCTGAAAAAATAAATAGCTAAAAATCCCACCCAGGACCACCATCATGCCGCCCAGGACCACCAGGATGGCCATCCACACTGGACTACTAGGTATGCAACCCTAGACCCCCAGGGAAATACTCATTTGTGCCCAGGCAGCTGCCAATCAATGCCCAGGCAGCTGCCAATCAGTGCCCACTCCAATGCCTACCACTGCCAGTGCCACCAGGGATGCCTATCAGTGCCTCCTATCAGTGCCGCGTATCAGTGCCCATCAGTGCCACTTATCAATGCCCATCAGTGCCCAGCAGTGCCGCCTATCAGTGCCCAGCGGTGCCGCTTATCAGTGCCCATCAGTGCTGCCTATCGGTGCCACCCATAAGAACCCATCTTTGCAGCCTTTCAGTGCCCATCAGTGTCGCCTATCAGTGCCCATCAGTGCCCACCAGTGCCACCCATGATTGACCATCAGTGCCGCCTATCCATGCCCATCAGTGCTGCATATCAGTGCCACCCATCAGCGCCGCCTACCAGTGCCGCATATCAGTGCCCATTGTCAGTGCCTGTCATTGCCCGCTCATTGGTGCCACCTCATCGGTGCCGCCTTATCAGTGCCTGTCAGTGCCGCCTTATCAGTGCTCATCAGTGAAAGGGAAAACTTACTTATTTACAAAATTTTATAACAGAAACAAAAGCAAAACTTTTATTTTTTAAAACATTTTCGGTCTTTTTTTATTTGTTTAGCAAAAAATAAAAACCGCAGAGGTGATCAAATACCACCAAAAGAAAGCTCTATTTGTGGGAACAAAGTGATAAAAATGTAGTTTGGGTACAGTGATGGATGACTGTGCAATTGTCATTCAAACTGCGACAGCGCTGAAAGCTGAAAATTGGTCTGGGCAGGAAGGTGTATAAGTGCCTTGTATTGAAGTGGTTAAAGATCTACAACTTTTTCTATCTACACAAAAGGCCTATTTCTCTCAAATATTGTTCACAAATCTGTCTAAATCTGTGTTGGTGAGCACTTCTCCTTTGCCGAGATATTCCCTCCACCTCACAGGTCTGGCATATCAAGATGCTGATTAGACAGCATGATTATTGCACAGGTGTGCCTTAGGCTGGCCACAATAAAAGGCCACTCTAAAATGTGCAGTTTTACTGTATTGGGGAGGGGGGGATGGGTGTCCAAAAACTAGTCAGTATTCTTTTGTGACCACCATTTGCCTCATGCAGTGCAGCACATCTCCTTTGCATAGAGTTGATCGGGTTGTTGATTGTGGCCTGTGGAATGTTGGTCCATTCCTCTTCAATGACTGTGCGAAGTTGCTGGATTTTGGCAGGAACTGGGACACGCTGTCGTATATGCCGAACCCGAGCATCCCAAACATGCTCAATGGGTGACATGTCCAGTGAGTATGCTGGCCATGCAAGAACTGGGATGTTTTCAGCTTCCAGGAATTGTGTACAGATCCTTGCAACATGGGGACGTGCATTATCATGCTGCAACATGAGGTAATGGTCGTGGATGAATGGCACAACAACGGGCCTCAGGATCTCGTCACGTTATCTCTGTGCATTCAAAATGCCATCAATAAAATGCACCTGTGTATATTATCCATAGCATATGCCTGCCCATACCATAACCCCACCGCCACCTCGGTCCACAACATTGACATTAGCAAACCGCTCACCCCATACACGCTGTCTGCCATCTGCCCTGTACAGTGAAAACTGGGATTTATCCGTGAAGAAAACACCTCTCCAAAGTGCCAGACACCATTGAATGTGAGCATTTGCCCACTCAAGTTTGTTACGATGACGAACTGCAGTCAGGTTGTGACCCCAATGAGGACGGCGAGCATGCAGATGAGCTGTCCTTAGACGGTTTCTGAAATTTTGTGCATAAATTCTTTGGTTATGCAAACCAATTGTTGCAGCAGCTGTCTGGTTGGCAGGTCTCAGACGATCTTCGAGGTAAAGATGTGGGATGTGGAGGTCCTGGGCTGGTGTGGTTACATGTGGTCTGCGGTTGTGAGGTCAGTTGGATGTACTGCCAAATTCTCTGAAGCGCCTTTGGAGGCGGCTTATGGTAGAGAAATGAACATTCAATTCAAGGGCAACAGCTCTGGCGGTCATTCCTGCAGTCAGCATGCCAACTGCACGCTCCCCCAAAACATGCGACATCTGTGGCATTGTGCTGTGTGATAAAACCGCACTAAGGCACACCTATGCAATAATCATGCTGTCTAATCAGCATCTTGATATGCCACACCTGTGAGGTTGGTGGATTATCTCAGCAAAGGAGAAGTGCTCACTAACACAGATTTAGACAGATTTGTGAACAATATTTGAGAGAAATAGGCCTTTTGTGTACAGTAAAAGTCATAGATCTTTAAGTTCAGTTCATGATAAATAGGGGCAAACACAAAAGTGTTGGGTTTATAATTTTGCTCAGTGTATATACCATAGTTTGTAGATGCTATTACTTTCACGCAAACCAATCAATATACACTTACTGGGATTTTTTTTACCAAAGACATGTAGCAGAATACATTTTGGCCAAACTTTATTAAGAGATTTGATTAGATTTTTTTATAGGATATGTATTATAGCAGAAAGTAAAAAATATTGTTTTTTCAAAATTGACAGTCTTTTTTCATTTGTATAGTAAAAAATAAAAAACCCAGAGGCTCTATTTGTGTGAAAAAAATTATATACATTTAATTTGGGTACAGCATTGCATGATTGCACAATTGTCAGTAAAAGTAGCGCAATGCCGAATAGGTAAAATGGTCTGGTTATGAAGGGGGTAAAACCTTCCGGAGATGAAGTCAAGAGATGGGTCAAAGGACCCTTGTAGTTCTCAACCAAGGGGTATAGCAATGTGGGCAATGTTCCTTCTGTAAATATAGCGAGAAAAACAAGTATTGAACACGTCATCATTTTTCTACGTAAATATATTTCTAAAGGTGCTATTGACATGACATTTACACCACATGTCGTTAACAACGCATGCAATCCATACGTACAAAGACACCAAACAAATAAGTTTGGAAACTAAGTTATGTGTAATAAAATGGATGGGCACACGAAAAAAGTATTGAACGCATGAAGAAAGGGAGGTGCAAAAAGGCATGGACACCAGCTGAAATCTATCAGTAATTAGAAAGCAATCCTGCCTCTTGTCAGTGCAAATTAATATCATCTGGTTCATTCTCAACTGATGGCCTATAAAAAGGTGTCTCATTACCAAGGTGTCACACAAGAAACATCTCATGCTGGGTAAAAGCAAAAGTACAAAGTATTAAATACATGTCAGCTAGCA
Source organism: Lithobates clamitans (assembly GCA_037952925.1). Classification (NCBI taxonomy): domain Eukaryota; kingdom Metazoa; phylum Chordata; class Amphibia; order Anura; family Ranidae; genus Lithobates; species Lithobates clamitans. The sequence continues at coordinate 3,352,021 of JBBGZY010000833.1, read as the reverse complement.
TGTTCAATGCCTTTTTTCCTGTGTCATTACATTTTATTACACATAATTTAATTGGTGAACTTATTTGTTTTGGTTTCTTGGTATGTATGGATGGCATGGGTTGTTACCAACATGTGGTGAAAATGTCATATCAATAGCACCTTTAGAAATATATTTACCTAGAAAAATGGTGAGGTGTTCAATACTTATTTTACCTACTGTATATTGGAATGTCAGATGATTGGGAATTATTACAGTAAAATTTTTTACTTGTGGATTTAACTCTTTCTACGTGGGAAAGACACTTAGGATGTTCTGGCAAAGAATTAAAGTGGGGGCAATTTAAAAAGCCCATTAGCCAATAGCCAGACCTTTTGCATGCAATCATGGTTACAGTACGGAATGTCTACAGTTTTTGGCTCTCGCCAAAAATCTACCCTCATATGGGAGGTGGTGATTTTGACAGAAAGATTTTGCAGATTGAAACTAAATGAATTTTTAAGTTAAATGTGACACGACCACCAGGCCTTAATTAAACCATCAGTTATGTTCTATTCAAAAATGTGGTTTAGTGATCTGGAAATTTGAGTTTACCATATGGGGCAGATTTTATGTGGCATTGATATATAAGGCCAGGTCCAATGTTTGTCTCTTATTTGATGTGTTATATTTTATTTCTCTTATGTCCTTTTTCCACTCCTGACCTCTAAGGGTAATTAGTGAAATTGAAGGTTACGACTAGATTGTGAGTCGTCAGATTAATGTATCCATGGGACCACAGTGGTTGTTTTTTGTTATTTACTTCTTAGTTTTTGCTTTTTGTTTTTCACTTTTTTTTGTGTGTTGTGGTATTGTTTTTTTGTTTTTTTAATTTTTGCTTTATTTGATTTATTTTCCTGGTGCATCATGGCAGCATACAATGGGGTGTGGCTCCGCCCCTGCAACCTGGTAGGAGCGGTTAAATATAAATCAAGGACAGTCCCGACTTGCAGCATTAGCCTTTTTATCCTCACCTGGTCAGGACTGGAGTCGTAAGGTAACCCTTACTGCTTGTTGCCCCAGGCAGGTTCAGCCTCCCCTGGGTGGAAGCCCTTTCTGTACAGACTCTAAAGGAGTTATATGTTTGGAGCCCCACTTTGGCGGTCGGGGGGTGGCATGCTTTAGCCTCTTCTGGGTGAAAGTCCTTCCTATACAGCCTCTAAATGAGCTATATGGTTGGAGCACAATCCTGGTGGTGCAGGCCTGTCAATGAAAGCTTAAAACAAGCTTAAAGCCTTGTACACATGATCAGATTTTTCAACGTAAAATGTGTGATGACAGGCTGTTGGTGGAAAATCCGACCCTGTGTAAGCTCCATCGGACAATTGTCGGATTTTACACGGACAAATTTTGGATAGCAGGTTTTAAAATTTTCTGCGGACAAATGTCTGTTGTCTGATTTTCCGAGCGTGTGTACACAAGTCCATTGGACAAAAGTTCAAAGTACAAACACGCATGCTCAGAAGCAAGGAAGAGCCAGAAGCGGTCGGTCTGGTAAACTAGCGTTCGTAATGGAGAATTAACATTCGTGACTTGGCAAATTATGAAATCTCGAAATGCAGCGCACATTCTTTTCTTCTTTAATGGAATAATAATGAAGCTGCTTTGCTGGTGATACTGATGGAGTTACTGCAAACAAATTTTCAAAGGCTTTTTTTTTTCTAGTGATATCAAGAATAATATTTATTTTTTAATTTTTTTTGGGCAAGTTACCACAACACTATTATCACAAAATAAAAAGCATGAAATGAAAAGCGCGAAGTGAAAAGCGGGAATCAACACTCACCAAACTTCTGCTAACATGAAATTAGCAGAAGGAGCCCAAAGCGTGGTGCTAAAGAGCTGAAAAACCACGTAGTACGTCTAGTACGTCACTACGTTCGTGATTGTTGGCCAACAATTGTGTGCTGTTTGTCTGCAAGATGAGTTTGGGCCAACGCCCTTTGGACAAAAGTCCATGGTTTTGTTGGCCAACAATCCAATCGTGTGTACGAGGCTTTAGAGTAAGTGGCAGCTTTTTCCCTTTGCTTCTCCTTTCTTTTCTCTGTTTGTCAGCGTGTTTCCTGAACCTGTTTGTTTGTGGGTATTTGCCATTTCCAAGATGGCTGCAGCAGTGCAAGTATACTGCATGGATGACAGGAAGGGATGCGGTCACCGTGGGCAAAGAAGGCAACAGGAACCGAGACCGCGATCTGAGCATTCTCAGGCACTGATATCATCGCTGATGGCCAGGGGTGCCAGTTCTAAATGGTTTTAACACATTTTTGAAAAATTCCACATTTTGTCAGGTTACAACCCAAAAAGTAAATGTATTTTATTGGGATTTTATGTGATAGACCAACACAAAGTGGCACATTATTGTGAAGTGGAAGGAAAATGATAAATGGTTTTCAAAATGTTTGACAAATAAATATGTGAAAAGTGTGGCGTTCATTTGTATTCAGCCCCCTTTACTCTGATACACCTAACCAATTGCCTTCAGAAGTCACCTAATTAGTAAATAGAGTCCACCTGTGTGTAATTTAATCTCAGTATAAATACGGCTGTTCTGTGAAGCCCTCAGAGGTTTGTTAGAGAACCTTAGTGAACAAACGGCATCAGCAAGGCCAAGGAACATACCGGACAGGTCAGGGATAAAGTTATGGAGAAGTTTAAAGCAGGGTTAGGTTATAAAAAATATCCCAAGCTTTGAACATCTCACGGAGCACTGTTCAATTGATCATCCGAAAATGGAAAGAGTATGACACAACTGCAAACTTACATGGCTGTCCACCTAAACTGACAGACCAGTAGGGATGACCTGAACACCCCCGCCGGTTTGGTTTGCAGCAGAACATGCGAACAGGCAAAAAATTTGTTCGAACACGTGAACACTGTTAAAGTCTAGGGGACACACACATGAAAAATCAAAATTGCTAATTTTAAAGGCTTATATGCAAGTTATTGCCATAAAAAGTGTTTGGGGACCCAGGTCCTGCACCAGGGGACATGTATCAATGCACAAAAAAGTTTTAAAAACAGCAGTTTCTCCAGGAGCAGTGATTTTAAAAACGGTTAAAGTGAAACAATAAAAATGAATTAGTCGTTTAAATATCGTGCCTGGAGGTGTCCTTAGTATGCCTGTAAAGTATCGCATCTTTCCCGTGTTTATAACAGTGCCACAGCAAAATTACATTTCTAAGGGGAAAATATGTCATTTAAAACTGCTTGCGGCTGTAATGTATTGTTGGATCCCAGCAATATAGATAAAAGTACCAAAAATACCAAAAAAAATGGCGTGGATGTCACCCCCAAAATCCATACCAGGCCCTTCAGGTCTGGTATGGATATTAGGGGAACCCCGCACCCAAATTTTTTTAAAAATGGCGTGGGGGGCCCCAAACACTATATACTCTGAACAGCAGTATATATACTATACGACCTGCCCTATATACTCTGCAGAAAATTGGGCCTTAGGTGTTGGTGGTACCAGAACACTGTAAGCCCTCACAGTTACTCTTGTTTGGCACAGGAACGGACCCTGCGTTGAAATATTATATCAAAAATTGTAATTACATGCCCCTGTTAAACAGGGGCAGAAAAACCGGGCCACTGGTGGTGGTGGTTCCACAACACTGTAACCCCTTACAGTTACCTATGTTGGGCGCAGGAACGGGCCCTGCATTGAAATATATCAAAAATTGTAATTACATGCTCCTGTTAAACGGGCAGAAAAATTGGGCCTTGGGTGGTGGTGGTGCCACAACACTGTAAGCCCTCACATTTACTCTTGTTGGGCGCAGGAACGGGCCCTGCTTTGAAATATTATATCAAACATTTTAATTACATGCCCCTGTTAAACAGGGGCAGAAAAATTGGACCTTGGGTGGTGGTGGTGGTGGTGTCCTAAACCAAAATTATTATTGGAAGCTAACATCATCAAGATTGAGGAGGAATAGGATAGTCAGCATAGGCAGTCTTCAAGGGATCCCACATCCATAGCAAATTCAATAAGTTACATCAGCATCAGGTGCTTGATAGCTGCTGATCCAAGACTGATTCATTTTTATGAATGTGAGCCTATCAACGCGCCTGTGGAGCACTGAATGCACGTTCAGAAAGCACGCTGGATGGAGTACAGGCCAGTAGCTCAATTGCATACTGAGCAAGTTCTGGCCAGTGGCCATCCTCAAGACCCAGTGGATGCTCTGTTGGAAAGGTCTCCAAGTCTGCTCTTGCCCCTAGATATTCCTGCACCATGTAATGCAGACACTGGCGATGGTTGCTTGAACCGATCAGACTTTGGCGCTGAGGACTCAAAAATTGTTTAAAGGCATCGGTCAGCCAGCCTCCTTCTCCACCGCTCTTCCTTTGACTGAATGAAGCCTCAGCAACACATTGTCCAGCTCCAGGAAATTGTAACCTCCCAGGTTCTGGAAATTAGTTGAACAAAACTTTCTTCAAGGCTTCCTGAAGATGTTTCATCCTCTGCTCCCTCTGTGAAGGCAGGATGAGTTCTGCAACCTTACCCTTGTTATGTGGATCAAGAAGGGTTGCCAGCCAGTAATGATCCCTCTCCTTGATACCACGAATCCTAGGGTCCTTTCGCAGGCTTTGCAGAATCAGCGCGGCCATGCAGTGTAAGTTTGCAGAGGCATTCTATTCTGAGTTCTGAGTCACTAAGGATCATATGATCTGTAACTACCTTCTCCCAGTCACGTACAACTCCTTGGGTTTCTGGGGACTGAAAACCATCCCTTGAAGACTGCTGCTGAGTGTTATCCTCTACATTCATGCTGACACAATCCTCCCCCTCCTCCTCCTCTTCTTCCTGTGTGTTTGGCGGGCCTGCAGGAATGCTATCTGGATAAAGGGGCCCTTTAAAGGTAGGGAAGTCCTCCTCTTCCTCACGCTGTTCTGCCCCAAATGCCCTGTCCATGATTCCACGAAGCGTGTGCTCCAACAGGAAGACTAGAGGGACAGTGTTACTGATGCATGTATTGTCACTGCTCACCATTCTTGTGGACTCCTCAAATGGTGACAGGACAGTGCATCAATCCTTGATCAGTAGCCACTGGTGTAGCGAAAATAAGCCAAGCTCCCCTGACCCTGTCCTGGTGCCATACTCGCACGGGTACTCATTGATGGCCCTCTGCTGTGTGTGCAGCGCTGCAGCATTGCTAACACTGAGTTCCACCTGGTGGGCATGTCACAAATGAGGTAGTTGGTGGGCAGGTTGCATTCCCTTTGAATGTCAGCCAGCCGAGCACTGGCATTGTATGACTGGCGGAAATGACCACAGACTTTTCTGGCCTATCTCAGGAGATCCTGTAAGCCTGGGTACCTGCTCAAGAACCGCTGCACCACCAAATTCAGGACGTGTGACAAACATGGAACATTGGTCAAGTGTCCCTGTCAGGGGGCAGAGAGAAGGTTGGTGCATTGTCGCATACAACCATTCCTGGCTGAAGCTGGCATAGCGTCAACCACCTCTGAGCCCGCCCCTGCAGAGCTGACAGAATCTCTGCTCCAGTATGGCTCCTGTCCCCTAGGCAGACCAACTCAAGCACCGCATGGCATCTTTTAGCCTGACTGCTTGCGTAGTCCCTTGAATGCTTAAGGAGCACCACTGGTTCAGAGGACAAATCTGCAAAACAGGCCATAGAGGAAGAAGAAGAGGAGGGAATGGAGGAGAGAGCTGTGGCAAATCACCACTAGCATTTTGGAGGCGTGGTGGCGGAACAAGCTCCAACAACACTAAACCCTGTCCTGCATCCTTCCCAGCTGCCAGCAGAGTTACCCAGTGCATCATGAAGGAAAGGTAACGTCCTTGCCCATGCCTGCTGGACCATGAGTCAGTGGTAATATGAACCTTACTGCTCACCGCCCTGTCCAACGAAGCCAAAACATTGCCTTCCACATGCCAGTAGAGAGCCAGAATGGCCTTCCGTGAAAAGAAATGGCGTTTTGGAACCTGCCACTGAGGTACAGCACATTCCACAAATTCACGAAAGAGGGCAGAGTCTACCAGCTGAAAAGGCAACAGTAGCAGTGCTAGCAATTTGGCCAAGCTAGCATTTAGACGCTGAGCATGTGGATGGCTGGGACCGTATTTCTTTTTACGGTTCAGCAACTGGGGTAGGGAAATATGCCTGCTAAAATCAGATGGTGGTGTACTGCTAGTAGATGGGCTGCAAGTACTTGGGACACCTATTGCTATACCTTCATTCCTCTCAGTGGTTTTTGAGAGGACTGGAGGTATAGTAGGGTTGGAGATCCCAGATGAGGACCAAGGAGAAGTCCGCCTTTTTCTTTGATGTGGGTCTTTCAAGTGCTGTTGCCAACGGACTGCATGGCAGGTCATCATATATCAAGATATAATTAAAGTACAAAAATGTGAGGGGTGTACTCTTATGAGATGTACAGTGGGAACGGAAAGTTTTCAGACCCCCTTAAATTTTTCACTCTGTTATATTGCAGCCATTTGCTAAAATCATTTAACTTCATTTTTTTTCCTCATTAATCTACACACAGCACACCATATTGACAGAAAAACACAGAATTGTTGACATTTTTGCAGATTTATTAAAAAAGAAAAACTGAAATATCACATGGTCCTAAGTATTCAGACCCTTTGCTCAGTATTTAGTAGAAACACCCTTTTGATCTAATACAGCCATGAGTCTTTTAGGGAAAGATGCAACAAGTTTTTCACACCTGGATTGGGGATTCTCTGACATTACTCCTTGCAGATCCTCTCCAGTTCTGTCAGCTGGGATGGTAAACATTGGTGGACAGCCATTTTTAGGTCTCTCCAGAGATGCTCAATTGGGTTTAAGTCAGGGCTCTGGCTGGGCCATTCAAGAACAGTCACGGAGTTGTTGTGAAGCCACTCCTTCATTATTTTAGCTGTGTGCTTAGGGTCATTGTCTTGTTGGAAGGTAAACCTTCAGCCCAGTCTGAGGTCCTGAGCACTCTGGAGAAGGTTTTCATACAGGATATCCCTGTACTTGGCCGCATTCATCTTTCCCTCGATTGCAACCAGTCGTCCTGTCCCTGCAGCTGAAAAACACCCCCACAGCATGATGCTGCCACCACCATGCTTCACTGTTGGGACTGTATTGGACAGGCGATGAGCAGTGCCTGGTTTTCTCTACACATACCGCTTAGAATTAAGGCCAAAAAGTTCTATCTTGGTCTCATCAGACCAAGGAATCTTATTTCTCACCATCCTGGAGTCCTTCAGGTGTTTTTTAGCAAACTCCATGCAGGCTTTCATGTGTCTTGCACTGAGGAGAGGCTTCCGTCGGGCCACTCTGCCATAGAGCCCCAACTTGTGGAAGGTTGCAGTGTTGGTTGACTTTCTACAACTTTCTCCCATCTCCCGACTGCATCTCTGGAGCTCAGCCACAGTGATCTTTGGGTTCTTCTTTACCTCTCTCACCAAGGCTCTTCTCCCCCGATAGCTCAGTTTGGATGGACGGCCAGCTCTAGGAAGAGTTCTGGTCATCCCAAACGTCTTCCATTTAAGGATTATGGAGGCCACTGTGCTCTTAGGAACCTTAAGTGCAGCAGAAATTTTTTGTAACCTTGGCCAGATCTGTGCCTTGCCACAATTCTGTCTCTGAACTCTTCAGGCAGTTCCTTTGACCTCATGATTCTCATTTGCTCTGACATGCACTGTGAGCTGTAAGGTCTTATATAGACAGGTTTGTTGCTTTCCTAATCAAGTCCAATCAGTATAATCAAACACAGCTGGACTCAAATGAAGGTGTAGAACCATCTCAAGGATGATCAGAAGAAATGGACAGAACCGCCTGCACTGTATTAGCAACTGTACAATGGCTGCACTGCGTACACCACCAGAAGTGTAGTAGAAACTGTACACACTGTATTAGATACTGTGTACACCACCAGAAAAGTAGTAGAAACTGTACTACGTCTGCACTTTATTGTGTACTGTGTACACCACCAGAAGTGTAGTAGAAACTGTACACACTGTATTAGATACTGTGTACACCGCTTGCACTGTATTAGAAACTGTACTATGGCTGCACTGTATTGTGTACTGTGTACACCACCAGAAGTGTAGTAGAAACTGTACACACTGTATTAGATACTGTGTACATCACCAGAAAAGTAGTAGAAACTATACTATGGCTGCACTGTATTGTGTACTGTGTACACCACCAGAAGTGTATTAGAAACTGTACACACTGTATTAGATACTGTGTACACCACCAGAATAGTAGTAGAAACTGTAGATATAGGCTACACTGGACGCAGAGTATATATATATAAATATATATTAATACACCGGCTGAAGTGTATTAGAAACAGTACACCACGGAAGGCACTGTAGATATCAAGTAAACACTGAATATATAGTCTATGCTAAATGCAGAGTATATATATATATATATATATATATATATATATATATATATATATATCATAAACAACAAATGTCACCAGTCCAGCGCTAAAACATGGCCATGTGTGAATAAGAAGGTGTCACAGTCAATGGCGTGGGGTCTAAGCCCAGTGAAGCTGGACAGCAGCCATAGCTGGAGGATATGGATAAAGTAGAACAAAATAAAACAATCCAGTGCTCAATGGGTTAGTGGAAGAAGCAGACTCACAACAGGCAGTTGAACATGAATACACCTAGTTTAATCAGTGATAAACATAAAATCAAATCCTGTTGTCAAGCAAGCAGGAATGAGAAATGATAAAAAATAGAGAAGGCTTATGGTGTAACCAGGAGTCTACAGAGCAACGAAGGGCTGACGGCATCCGGGTATGGGGGAAAACCCTCGCTACAGGGGGGGCACCAATACCCCTGCTGCGCTGTAGCCAAATGTGCAAACCACTCACCAGCGTGTGAGAGATGGCTGGACATGCTGGAGGAGGAGGCAAAGGCAGCAATCAGCGGGTAGATGGGAAACTGAAGAGCTGACAGGAAGGGGAGAAAATATCCCGATGCTGCAGACAGATTCACGCTGCTCTCTCCTAGTATAACCAGACGCTTGGGTTGCTGCTCACCGCTGTGTGGGAGTATCCTGGGGCTATACAATAACCGAAGGGATAACAACCAGAGCTGGAATGGCTGACAAGGATGACGGTCAGCGTTGCTGGAGGTTGCTGGAAGTTGTAATGACTGGAATACCTTGTGGGCTGCAGTGACCCGCAAGCTTCTCGGTTGCCTTGATGATGCATTTCGCGTGCATGCACTTTTTCAAAGTCAAGGAAATGGGCAACCAGGGAGTTTAAATAGTGTATAGGGGTGGGGAGTTTAATAGAGCAAAGGGGCAGGACAATTTGGTACCTGACATTGCTCAACCCCTCAGTGCTCAGGAGATAAAATTAAAAATATATATACACAATTTTACATGATCAAAAAATGAATTAATCTTATATATACACACATAATTCATAATCCCCAAAAAAACATAATAGTAACAATAACGATTTAAAAAAAAAAATACAAATATGATCGATTCAAAATGTCAACACATATATTAAAAATATATAATTATATAGGGTGTATGTGAAGAAACCTGTGCATATATATTCTTATATACACACACAAACTTACACATGGAATATACCAGCGAACAATTGTAAAATGTGTGCACAGATGCAAATTGAAGGATATACTGAAATAAAACAATGACCTAAGAAACATTGAACAATACCCTCAAAAAACTACAAAAAAGTACACTAAATGATAAATTACCAATTGTATATATCTCAATTAACAACAAGAAATAGATACTGTGTGACCACTAAAATCGAGAATGGACGGGGAGGGGGAAGGAGTTGGGGGGGTTTATGGGAGGGTGTGGGGGAGAAAGGCATGGGGGGGTTGGGAAAGCAGGGAAAAGGGGAGGGGGGTTGAAGGGTCAATAGGAGGGGGGGAAGCTATGGAGGAGCTAAACAAAACTGCATGTTTCCAATTCCTCGTTTAGTCCTTTGGGGGCAAGAGAGTCAAGCATATATAGCCAGAATACTTCCCTCTTGCATAATAGGGAAAATCTCTCATTTGCAGTCAAGGTTCCTTTAGGGATGGTCTCTATAGCAAATACTTCCGGGCATTTAATATCATCATTATGCATACAATGAAAATGCCGTGGAACGCTATGTTCATCACATCCTTTTTTGATGAGTCTACGGCGACCCACGTATAAAAACCCGCAGGGACACCATAAAACATATATAACAAAATAAGTAGAGCATGTGATGAATTGTTTAATTACATAAGTTTTACCTATATTAGTGATGATCTCGTTGCTGCCATGAGTGAAAAATTGACAGGTCAGGTATCCTCTTTTTTTTTGCACTGAATAATGCCTGTCCTGTTATCGAAATACGATCTGATGTCTAGAGGGGATCTGGTGGACTTATTTGTCATTTTGCTTGGTGCTAATATGTTTTTCATGGTCCGTGCTCTTCTGAGGGTTACTTGGGGGGCTTTTGGTAACTCAGAAGCCAGACGCTGGTCTAATAGTAAAATCTTATAATTTTATTTATTATTCTGGAGACTGACTTAAACTTGTCATTAAAAGTTGACACAAATCTGACTGTATACTTGTCATTCATTTCAGCTGAAATATTCTTTTTAAAGGGAGGATTCATGTGTGACAAGAAAGCATCTTGAACTAAGTCCCGTGGATATCCCTTTTCCTCAAATTTTTTTTTCTGCTTCCATATGGGGTGGTGGCAACTGTTAAAATGCAGGTAGGAATTCCCACTAGTGGGCTTAACGTGATTCTTGGTAACAATCACTCTAATATCATGGGTCAACACTAAATCCAAAAACACCAACTTGTTGGGAATCGAGTACATGTGTAAAGGTCAAACCAAAGGGCTTGGCATTGCAGTGAGCTATGAAGGAGGGGAACACATCCAGGCCACCACTCCAAATGAGCAGTATGTCGTCAATGTATCTACCGAAAAACACAATGTGCTCAGAAAATGGGTTGTTGGCCCAGATGTATCCCTCCTCCCAGCAGCCCATCGTTAGGTTGCCATATACTGGAGCAAAATTTGCCCCCGTGGCTGTGCCCCTACATTGTAAATAAAACTGTTTGAAAAATGTGAAGTATTTGTGTCTTAGGCAGAATTCAGTTGATTTAATCAGAAATTGTGACTGCAAGGAATTGATGTCTCCATTCTGCGTGAGGAAATGTTGTATGGCCATAAGGCCTACCTCATGGAGTATAGATGTATAAAGAGATACGACATCGAGTGATGCCCGCATATATCCCTCTTCCCAAGTATAATGTTGGATGACATCAATAACTGGATTTGAGTCTCTAATATAAGATGGGAGTTGGCAAACCAGGGGTTGTAGAAAAAAATTGAAATACATTGATAAGCCATTAGTAAAGCTATTGGTACTAGGCACTATTGGTCTTCCCGGAGGATCTATCAAAGACTTGTATACTTTTGGGAGATGGTAAATATATGGTGTGCTACACTCAGATGGAAACAGGAATAGTCTTTCCTCTTTGTTAATCACTCCGTTTTCCCAAGCCTCGTAGACCAAGATTTTGAGTTCTAATTGATATCCGGCAAGAGGGTCAGCTGGCAATTTAAGATAGGTATTGGTGTTGGTTGGCAGCTGGCTCGCCTCTTTGATGTAAACTACTCTGTTATGCACCACTAAGCTCCCACCCTTATCGGCTTGTCTGATAATAATATCAGTATTAGCTGTCAGATCTTTTAAGGCCCGGCTTTCTTCCCTTGTTAAGTTATGATATCTGTTAGTGTTAGGGGTGTCGCAAAGTGCTAAAAGGTCTTTATAAACAGCCTGATAGTAGGTCTCTATGTAGGGACCCTTTGAATGTGTTGGGAAAAACGTAGATTTTGGTCTAAAAGTAGTATGTGTGACTGATGGTTCTATAAATGGTGTTGGGATATGTCCCTATGTATGGCCCTCTTCCCAGAGTTCCTCCAGAATCTCTGGAAGAACTGTCAAAATGTCTGTCAAATGTCATTATTTGTTTCATTGTGTGGCCCCTTATCTATTTTGGAACATGATTTGTTGTTTATCACTGATTAAACTAGGTGTATTCACGTTTGTCAGGGCTGGGCTCAGCCCTTCCTTCTCTGAGCTGGCCGCTCAGCTGTCGGCTAATTGCCAGCTCCCATCTCTCTCCACAGTTACCCAGCTGTTGTTGATTCTGTTCATCAGTCCTGCCTACTTAAAGTCGTCCAGCTCACTTGATCTCTGCTTTCGCCTTTGTCAACATCACAGAGACTTTCTCCTGCGTTCCTGTTGAAGACTTGCTCAGCTGACGTTCCTTCTGGCTCCTGATCCTGCTTGCTGTACTACTACGTTTATCTCTGGCTCTCTGACATTTGCTTGGCTGACTACCCGATCCGGTTACTGAACTCTGGCTTGTTTTGACTACGCTTACTCTGTTTACCTTATTATTTTTATTATTAAACAAGTGTGATTTAACTTTACATCTGTCTCGGTCTGATTCATGGTTCCTGATAAAGTTCAACTGCCTGTTGTGAGTCTGCTTCTTCCACTAACCCATTGAGCACTGGATTGTATTGTTTTGTTCTATATATATATATATATATATATATATATATATATATATATATATATATCTCAAATACACTGCCACTAACTGAATAACCTGCCTGCTTAATCTAAATCAAGCTATCTCTCTGTCCACGACAACAACACTACACACGGCCACTGTGTAAGCAGCCTTATATAGTGTGGAGCGTGGACTTAGTCCCCCTGAGCCATAATTGGCCAAAGGCACCCTGTGTTTTGTGTTTTTTCGACCTGAATATCAAGCTCATCCCTACAGACCAGGCAAGGAGAGCATTCATCAGAGAAGCAGCCAAGAGGCCCATGGTAACTCTGGAGGAGCTGCAGATGTTCACAGCTCAGGTGGTAGATTCTGTCCAGAGGTCAACTAGTAGGCGTGCACTCCACAAATCTGGCCTTTATGGAAGAGTGGCAAGAAGAAAGCCATTGTTGAAAGAAAGCCCTAAGAAGTACCGTTTGCAGTTTGCGGGAAGCCTTGTGGAGGACACAGCAAACATGTGAAAGAAGGTGCTCTGGTCAGATGAGACCAAAATTGAACTTTTTGGCCTAAACGCAAAATGCTATGTGTGGTAGAAAACTAACACTGCACATCACCCTGAACACACCTTCCACACCGTGAAACATAGTGGTGGCAGCATCATTTTGTGGGGATGCTTTTCTTCAGCAGTGACAGGGAAGCTGGTCAGAGTTGATGAGAAGATGGATGGAGCCAAATACAGGGCAATCTTAGAAGAAAACCTGTTAGAGTCTGCAAAAAGACTTGAGACTGGGGTGGAGGTTCACCTTCCAGCAGGACAATGACCCTAAACATACAGCCAGAGCTACAATGGAATGGTTTAGATCAAAGCATATTCATGTGTTAGAATGGCCCAGTCAAAGTCCAGACCTAAATCCAATTGAGAATCTGTGGCAAGACTTAAAATTTGATGTTCACAGACACTCTCCATCCAATCGGACAGAGCTTGAGCTATTTTTCAAGGAAGAATGGGCAAAAATGTCACTCTCTAGATGTGCAAAGCTGGTAGAGACATCCCCAAAAAGACTTGCAGCTGTAATTGCAGTGAAAGGTGGTTCTACAAAGTATTGACTCAGGGGGGCTGAATACAAATACACGCCACACTTTTCACATATTTATTTGTAAAAATAATTGAAAACCATTTATCACTTTTCCTTCCACTTCACAAATATGTGCAACTTTGTGGTGGTCTATCACATAAAATCCCAATAAAATACATTTACGTTATTCATTATAACATGACAAAATTTGGAAAATTTCAAGGGGTATCAATACATTTTTAAGGCACTGTATGGTCATTGTCTGCAGGTATGTTTTGCTTTTTTTTGGCATTCACCTGGGCTCTTCCTTTCTCAGGTGCTTACTCTGGGTTCACCGTGTCATGCTGTTTTTCATTTCAGTTTGTTGTTTTATCCTGCCCAGTCAGACCACCCATTGTCTGTAAGGTAAAGGGAAGAAATAATAGAGTATCTGGTCCCAGTGCTGTTGTAATATCTACAGCCCTGCATGGACCTCAATATGGAGGGAGCTTTCTAAAGGCCAAAAAAGTCACCATCTAAGCACTGGCATCTAGGCAATGTTGATCACGGTCATCGTCTTGCCTTTCATTATCATTGCTCCCAATCTATAAAACATCACAGGTTACCAGCCTTAATAGTTGCTGTATTTGTGGTGGAATGTCATTGCCTGACAAGCTAGTATGTCGAGTCTGCTTGGAGCAAGGAGCCTACAGCCCTGCAAGAACCTCAAGGTGGAAGGAGCCCCTAAGGGCAATAACAAGTGGTCATCTAGGAGCAGACATCCCTGGCAATGTTGATCAAGGTCATCATTTCTCCTCTTAATATCATCGCTCCCCATCTACAAAACATCACAGGTTAACAGACCTAATAGTTGCTATATTTGTGGTGAAAAGCCATTGCCTGACAAGCTAGTATGTCAAGCCCACTTGTAGGAAGCAGCAACAGACAAAGAAGCAGACATCAGGAAAGTAGTAATTCAGCCCTCAACTGAGGAGTAGAGAATCCATCTGTTGACTCCTTGGCCAATTCTTTAATCAAAGCTTTGATTAAAGAATCTGTCAATAAGTTAATAGGTGGAGTCTCTACTCCTCAGTCGAGGGATGAATTGCTACTTTCCTGATGTCTGCTTCAGGATGAATTGCCTAGCACTTCCAACGAGAGCCAGCAAGTGGTGCCCAATTGGAAAGTTTGTCAAAGGACAAAGACATTAAAGGGACCACAGGCTTTGATTTCTGCCTAATAGAAGCCTTTTACATGGGCAGTTAAGGAAGCAATTGCCTGGGGTGAAATGGAGGAAACACTCCACAAGGTTAAAAAGTACCTCCCAAATCTCAAGAGAGATCCAGTTTAATTTCCCCTCCTTGGGGGACTGATGGGGTTAATCCAGGATAGCAGGGCCCAGAGGAAAAGGCCTGTATGAATAACATGTTGTCAAAACTGTAAACTCTGAAAGAGCCAAAGATCAGCCTGCTATTGTCACCTCCAATGGTGAATGTATCATTATTGCGACTGACAAGAGAGGTCACCTTGTGGTTACGTTCAAAGACGCTCTAAACCGAAAATTATATCGAGCTAAAGCGCTCTCATGAAGAATCTGGATGTGCCTACGACCGGCAATACCATTTGCAGCAGTAGGCAGAGAGATATCAAGTTAGATGACTAACATTTAAAAATAAAATAGGCTTTCTGGAGGCAGTGGAGAGAGATAAAGTGGTAACAGCTTTGTAAGAGCTAAAATTGGCAAGAGGCTTTGTGGAGTAGGCATCAGTAGGTGTCATTTGATGTTCTTTAGGAGTGATGCTGTCCGCAGTCACAGCAAAGAGGGCATAACGGCAGAAGCCATGGTCGGCAGGATCACGCCTCATAATCAAACTGGTACAAGATACCAGACAAGGGCTCCAATCTATATTCGGAAGTAGACTGCATACAGTTACTTTATGGGTGATCAGTGCCAGGTCAGAGCTGATATCATCTGTTAAAATCAGAGGTCCAGCTAATAGGCAGCAACTTCAGGTTACTTATGAAAAGGAAAAATCCTATAGTCCAGGAAAAGATTACCAAAGGGAACTGGAGAAGTACTCAGTCTTCTTTGTTGAAGCCTATCTAAGGCACCTGTCTTGGAAGAACACAAAAAAGTCTCCCTAAGGGTTCCCTCATCCATGGGGTACATGTAGGAGCCAGATTGAAGCATTGTGCACACACCTGGATGGAAAATATTCAGGATCAGTGGACTTTCAGCCAACCAGGCTACCGCTTTTGAGAGAAAATCAAAAACTTCTGGTCCTGTTTATGGCTGAATTAATTAAAAAGTGAGCGATAGTGAAGGATTCTGTTCAACTCTGTTCCTAGTAATAAAAATTAAAATCAGGCGCTCTGTGCCCAGTGCTAAACTTAAAAAAACCCAACAAGCAAATTAAGTTGGAGTCGTTTGAGGTGGAGAATCTCCAATCAACTCTATTATTGATAGATCTGGGAGATTGGATGCTCTCTGTAGATTTATCAGACGCCTATTTACATGTCCCAATCCATCCTGCATTTCATTCCCACTACCAGTTTCAGTGCTTTCCCTTTGTCTGTCCACCTCCCCCAGGACATTCACAAAGGTCCTACTTTCTGCCATATTGAGGGGGTGAGAAAGCACCACTATTTGGATGACATCCTTCTTCCAGCCAGCAATTGGGAGATGCTTATCCAGCATCAGGACGCTCTGCTACACAATCTACAGAATTTTGGGTAGCTAATCAACTTGGAAGAAGGTTTTCCTCTGCCCAACCCAAAGAATGATCTTTCAGTAGAACTTTTACGAGGGAAGATCTATCCTGTGATAGAGAAAGTCAAAAGTGCTTTGGGAACGAAGTCTCCTCCAGCAGAACAGTGCCTGGGTATCAGTGGGTCTTCCTAATTGACCAATTGTTGTTTCCAAATGGGAAATTATCATGTCAGACACCAGCCAGAAAAATTGGGAGCCCATTTCAAGGAACAGTTTGCTCAACATTGTTCAGCTCACAAGGCATGGTATTGAAAGCTCTCAAACTGAGAGCAGTGCCTCTTCTAGTATTCGCTTCCTTGATAAGAGGAACAAAGGTTGCACTGTGCCTAGACAACAAAATGGCAGTTTCATACATGCAGAGGCAGGGGGAATGAGGAGTAGAACCCTGTTGTTGAACCTGCGACTGCTAGTTGATTGAGTTCAGATTCATCAAGAAGACCTGAGGGCACTCTGTGTGCCAGCAACTCAAAATCAGTTAGTAGTCTCATTTAGCCACTCAAACAATGAGTGCTGGGGTGTTCAGTCAGTTAACTCTGAAGGGGGGATCTCCTCAGGTGGATCTAGTGACAACTACTAGGAATACGAAATGCAGCGGACTCCTAGAGCACCATACCCAACAGTGAAGGGTAGACTTCTTAGACTGCCAGTGGAACTTCCAGTTGAGGCATATCTATCCCCCAATGCCTATAAAATGCAGATTCTTAGCCATACTCAAGCTGAATCTAGTAACAATATCTGCAATTATACAATTTTTGCAGAGGAAGCTCTGGTTTCTGTCTCTCCTACAGTTGAACATTGAGTCACCACTGCTTCTGCCAGTGACTCTAGATCTAATTACTCAAGGCCAGTTTTTGCCATCCAGCCCGAAGAGACTACATTTGATGGCATTGAAGTTGGAAGGCAGAGGCTACCAAGTCAAGGGTGCTCAGTGTAGGTAGTGGCTACTTTGCTTAAAGCCAGAAAGGTCTCCACAAAAAAGACTTAACAGTGAATATGGGTAAAATTTGCAGATCTCGCAGAGCTAAAAGCCTGGAGTCCTTTTTTTATCAGAACCAGCCAAGGTTCTGCAGTTCTTACAACTGGGGCTGTACAAGGGTCTAGATTCAAATACATTAAAAGTTCAAGTTTCAGCCTTGTCTGCACTTACTGGAGCTCAATAGGCTCTTAACCCTTTGGTGATACAATTCTTAAAGGCTTGCATGAAGTTAAGACCTTCCAGGAAACCATTATCCCTTAAGTGGGATTTGCCTATGGTCTATGAAGCTATTTCAAAGCTTCCTTTCTATCCTACAGAATTGGCTACATTTTGGTATCTAACCCCCGAAGACCATATTTCTGGTTGCAATAATCTCTACAAAAAGGGTGTCAGAACTGCAGGCTTCTGTACACGAGGAGTCTCACCCAACATTCTATCCTGACAGAATAGTCCTATAACCTCAGACCTCTTTTATCTCTAAGGTGTCTTCCTTCTTCCACTTTAACCAGGAGGACAATTTACCATTTTCTTTGGTGAAGCAGGAAAACTACATCCCCTGGATGTTGGACTAGCTCTGATGGCTTGCTTGGCAGCTACCTTTACATTCAGGAATACTGAAATCTGGGCTTGGTTCCGCATGGCTTATGGCAGGGTCAGTCAGCATCAACACGTACAATTGCCTCCTGGATTGTTAAGGCAATTAATAGAGCCTACTATTCACAAGACCTTCCTGTTCTGAAAGACTTAAGAGCATATTCCACCAGGGCAATGCCAACTCCATGGACAGCACAGTGCTGAGTGTCTCCTGCAGCTATTTGCAAGTAGGACAGACCCATGTTCAGTTTGCACCAGAACTTTTGAACACCGTGAAAGGTCGGACCCGAATAACGAACCCCAATAAAGTCAATGGGACCCGAACATCAAAAATCAAAAGTGCTCATTTTGAAGGCTTATATGCAAGTAATTGGGCATACACTGGTTATAAGGGTCCGGGTCCTGCTCTGGGGGACATGTATCAATAAAAAAAAGTTTGTGAAAAACATAATTTTTAAATGAGCAGCGATTTTTTTATTCTTAAAATGAAAACCTAAAAATGAAAAATTCCTTCCAATATAGTGCCTGGGAGGTCCCCTTAGTATACCTGTAAAGTGGCAGGTCTGTACATGTCTAGAATCTGCTGCTGCAATAATTGCATTTATAAAGACAAAAAAAAATGCAAATTTCCCTGCAAACTGCCTTTAGTTTGCTCAGCAAAAGCTGGGGAGCCAGTGTGTATGATGAGGCCAACAATGTAGTGCACTTGGAACAAGATTAGAGATTTTTTTTGATACATTCTGGTGTCACTTTGACTTTGTATAGAAGTAACAGATGTGTAAAAATTGGTCTTTGGGTGTCGGTGGTGCCTTCCCACCGTAACCCTATAGAGGTAATCTTGAAATCTTGATGAAAGCAGGAATTGGCCAAGCTGTAAAAAAATTGCAATGATATGCACCTGTCAAACAGGTGCAGAAAAATTGGTCTTTGGGTGTCGGTGGCACCTTCCCACCATAACCCTATAGAGGTACTCTTGATGAAAGCAAAAATTAGCCTTGCTGTAAAAAAAATGCAATGATATGCACCTGTAAAACAGGTGCAGAAAAATTGGTCTTTCGGTGTCGGTGGCGCCTTCCCACCATAACCCTATAGAGATACTCTTGATTAAAGCAAGAATTTGCCTTCCTGTAAAAATTGCAATGATATGCACCTGTCAAACAGGTGCAGAAAAATTGGTCTGTGGGTGTCGGTGGCACCTTCCCACCAAAACCCTATAGAGGGACCCTTGATGAAAGCAAGAATTGATCTTGCTGTAAAAAATTGCAATGATATGCATCTGTCAAACAGGTGCAAAAAAATACTCTTTGGGTGTCAGGGGCGACTTCCCACCGTAACCCTATAGAGGTACCCTTGATGAAAGCAAGAATTGATCTTGCTGTAAAAATTGCAATGATATGCATCTGTCAAACAGGTGCAAAAAAATTACTCTTTGGGTGTCGGGGGTGACTTCCCACCGTAACCCTACAGAGGTGCTCTTGATAAAGGCAAACAAAATTGCAAATGATATGCACCTGTCAAACAGGTGCTGAAAAATTGGTCTTTGGGTGTTAATTGTGCCCATGAAACCTATATCAAAAACATTCTTCCAGATGAAATGATTGAACACCCTCAAAGCTAGGCAGCCTCGAAGTACTGCAGAGATTCCACCGAGCCACATGAGAAAGGCAGAGGGAGATTAGGGAAGTAAACAAGTGGCTTAAGAGCTGGTGTAGTAAGGAGGGGTTTGGGTTTCTGGAGGACTGGGCCGACTTCTTAGTCGATAACCGGTACTATAGAAGGGATGGACTGCACCTAAATGAGGAGGGTGCAGATCAGCTGGGAATGAAGATGGCCAAAATGTTAGAGGGGTTTTTAAACTAGGTGATGGGGGGGAGGGTCCAGAGGTAGAGATAGTCAGCGCGGAACATATTCTGAACCTATTCCAGAGGGTAGTATTGGGGGGCATTAGTGGTAGGTTGACCAAAGCACATAAACCCAAGGTAAGTATAGTAGCAAGTCCTAGTCGCCATCTCAGAACACCCAACAAGAGGATAATATGCGACCGGTCTAAACTACGTGGCATGTTCACCAATGCCAGGAGCCTGGCGGACAAGATGGGTGAACTAGTGATACTGTTGTACGAGGAGGATTTGGATTTTGTGGGAATTACAGAGACCTGGTTCAACAGCTCTCATGATTGGCTGGCAAACATTCAAGGGTATACCCTTTATCACAAGGATAGAGAGGGTAAAAAAGGGAGAGGGGTATGCCTATAAATCAATAATAATGTGAGAGATGACATCACTAAGGGAGCTAGGGAGGAGGTGGAATCCTTATGGGTAGAGCTCCAAACTGATGAAGCTAGGGGGTAAATAATACTGGGAGTATGCTATAGGCCCCCTAACCTGAGGGTAGAAGGGGAGACAGATCTCCTATCACAATTTGGATTAGCAGCAAGGTTGGGAAGTGTTATCATAATGGGGGATTTTAACTATCCAGACATAGACTGGGTGGAGGGAACTGTGCATTCATCTAAGGCTCGCCAGTTCCTAAATGTCTTGCAGGACAATTTTATGGGTCAGATGGTAGACGCACCAACTAGAAATAAAGCGTTACTGGAGCTACTGATTACCAACAATACAGACCTGATCACAGATGTGGAAATACGGGGCAATTTAGGTAACAGTGATCAAAGGATCGAATTGGCTTCAGTATAAATCACACAAATAGGAAACATAAGGGGAATACAAAGACACTGAATTTCAAAAGAGCCAACTTCCCTAAACTACGAACCTTGCTAGAAGGCATAAATTGGGATAAAATCTTAGGAACAAAGAGAGATGGGTTTGTTTTAAGAGCATATTAAATAAGGGCATTAGCCAATGCATCCCAATGGGTAATAAATTTAAAAGAGAGAACAAAAGTCCTGGATGGCTTAACTCCAATGTAAAAATGCATATAAAAGCATAGGAGAAGGCCTTCAAAAAATACAAGGTTGAGGGATCATCATCAGCATTCAGACTTTATAAAGAATGCAACAAGAAATGTAAGGGTGCAATAAGGACGGCTAAGATAGAACATGAAAGACACATAGCGGAGGAGAGAAAAAAATCCCAAGAAATTCTTTAAGTATGTAAACAGTAAAAAAGGGAGGACAGACCATATTGGCACCATAAAGAATGAGGAAGGACATCTGGTTTCAAAGGATGGGGAGATGGCAAAGGTATTGAATTTATTCTTCTCCTCAGTCTTCACGAGGGAATCGGGGGGCTTCAGTAACCAAAACTGCAGTGTTTATCCTCATGACACATCACAGGAAGCACCTCCATGGTTAACAGAGGACAGAATTAAAATTAGACTTGGGAAACCTAACATTAATAAATCACCGGGACCAGATGGCTTGCACCCCAGGGTACTTAAGGAACTCAGTCAAGTAATTGCCAGACCATTGTTCCTAATTTTTACTGACAGTCTACTGACTGGAATGGTACTAGCTGATTGGAGAAAAGCCAATGTAGCACCAATATTTAAAAAGGGCCCAAAATACATCCCTGGGAATTACAGACCAGTTAGCCTAATGTTAATAGTATGTAAACTCTTGGAGGGGATGATAAGGGACTATATATAAGATTTTAGTAATGAGAATGGTATCATTAGCAGTAATCAGCATGGATTCACGAAGAATCGTTCTTGCCAAACCAATCTATTAACCTTCTATGAGGAGGTGAGTTGCCATCTAGATAAAGGAAGGCCCGTAGACAAGGTGTGTTTCTGGATTTTGCAAAAGCATTTGACACAGTTCCCCATATACGTTTACTGTACAAAATAAGGTCCATCGGCATGGACCATAGGGTGAGTACATGGATTGAAAACTGGCTACAAGGGCGAGTTCAGAGGGTGGTGATAAATGGGGAGTACTCGGAATGGTCAGGGGTGGGTAGTGAGGTCTCCCAGGGTTCTTTGCTGGGACCAATCCTATTTAATTTGTTCACAAACGACCTGGAGGATGGGGTAAACAGTTCAATCTCTGTATTTGTGGACGATACTAAGCTAAGCAGGGCAATAACTTCTCTGCAGGGTGTGGAAACCTTGCAAAAAAGATCTGAACAAATTAATGGGGTGTGTAACTACATGGCAAATGAGGTTCAATGTAGAAAAATGTAAAATAATGCGTT
Organism: Lithobates clamitans; assembly: GCA_037952925.1. NCBI lineage: Eukaryota > Metazoa > Chordata > Amphibia > Anura > Ranidae > Lithobates > Lithobates clamitans. The sequence continues at coordinate 3,329,918 of JBBGZY010000833.1, read as the reverse complement.
TGGGTGGCAAAAATATGAATGTAATTTATACACTGGGGGAGAACCTCTGGGGAAATCTAGGATGGAAAAGGACCTGGGGGTCCTAGTAGATGAAAGGCTCAGCAATGGCATGTAATGCCAAGCAGCTGCTAACAAAGCAAACAGAATATTGGCATGCATTAAAAAGGGGATCAACTCCAGAGATAAAACGATAATTCTCCCGCTCTGCAAGACTCTGGTCCGGCCGCACCTAGAGTATGCTGTCCAGTTGTGGGCACCAGTGCTCAGGACGGATGTACTGGAAATGGAGCAAGTACAAAGAAAGGCAACAATGCTAATAAAGGGTCTGGAGGATATTAGTTACGAGGAAAGGTTGCGAGCACTGAACTTATTCTCTCTGGAGAAGAGACGCTTGAGAGGGGATATGATTTCAATATACAAATACCATACTGGCAACCCCACAATAGGAATAAAACTTTTTCGCAGAAGGGAGTTTAACAAGACTCATGGCCAGAAGAAAAGAGGTTTAACCTTAAACTTCATAGAGGGTTCTTTACTGTAAGAGTGGCAAGAATGTGGAATTCCCTTCCACAGGCGGTGGTCTCAGCGGAGGGCATTGATGGTTTCAAGAAACTATTAGATAAGCACCTGAACGACTGCAACATACAGGGATATACAATGTAATACTGACATATAATCATACACATAGGTTGGACTTGATGGACTTGTGTCTTTTTTCAACCTCACCTACTATGTAACTATGTATGTAACTATGATTCCACATCCCAAAAAGACTTAATCAGTGACATCGGCATCAGGGACTTCATAGCTGGTAATCCAGGACTGATTCATTTTGATAAAAGTCAAAAGGTCCACGGAGTTTGTGGACAGACGCGTTCTATGATCAGTAACGAAACCTCCTGCATCACTAACCGCACGTTCTGAAAGCACCCAGGATGCAGGGCAGCCCAACGACTCAATAGCATACTGGGCAAGTCCTGGCCAGTGATCTATTCTAATGACCCAGTAAATCAGTGGATCGTCAGCTGGAAAGCTTCCCATCTCTGTTTTGGCCCCAAGGTAATCGTCCACCATATGATGAAGACGCTGCCGATGGGATGTGGAAGCTGACAGCCCTGAGCGGCGAGGACTAAAAAATTCTGAAATGCCTCACTTAGGCAGACGTCTTCTACAACGCTCCTCTCTTGACCAACAGAAGACGCAAAACAACATTTTCCATGACACTGTAACCTACTGGAGTCAGGAAAAACATTCAATAAAATCCTCTTTAATGTGTCCTCAAGAGATTTTATCTTCTGCACTCTCTGTGGGGAGGGGATGAGTTCTGAGACCTTCCGCTTATAATGGTGGTCAGGGAGGGTTGCCAACCAGTAAACATCCTTCTCCTTTATGCCAGATATTCTTGGGTCCTTTTGCAGGCTTTGAAGCATGAGGCTGCCCATGCGCCTCAAATTTGCAGAGGCTTGAGATGCGGACTCCTCTGGGTTACTCAAGACGACAGCATCTGGAACTTCCTCCTCCCAGCCAAGGGTCCTGGGGTTGGAAAGCCATCGCTTACAGATTGACGCATGTCTTCCTCTTCTTCAAAGCCTATGAAAGTGCCAGAATCATCCTCCTCATCCTCCACCCCTCTCTCCTCCTGTGTATTCTGTGACATAGGAATGATGCTGTCTGGATAAAGTGGGCCCTGAGAGGAAAGGAAGTCCTCCTCTTCCTCCTGCTGCTCTGCCTCCAGTGCCCTGTCCATAATGCCACGCAGAGTCTGTTCCAACAGGAGCACAACAGGGATTGTGTCACTGATGCATGCACTGTCACGGCTCACCATCCTTGTGGCCTCCTCAAATGGTGACAATATAGTGCATGCATCCTTAATGATCAGCCATTGGCGTGGGGAAAAAAAGCAGAGGAGGCTTGAGCCTGTTGTCATGCCGTTTTCACACAGGTACACGTTGACAGCCCTCTGCTGCATGTATAGCCGCTGCAGCATTGACAAAGTCAAGTTCTACCTTGTGGGCATGTCACAAATCAGGCGGTTTACGCATTGAAAACGAGGCTTGGGACGATTGATACAGTTTACACTTCCATTCCCAGCTGAGACGCATGCCATGCTTCCCGTTGTACACAACGAATGACGGACCAGCCTCTGCCTCATCCCCCAGCTGTGCTGCTATCTGCTGTACTTTATATGGGCATGTAAGTGCTTTTCTATTAAAGACAGTATTACACTATATTGCCTCTCTGTGGCTCGTTTATGGGGGAGCCAATTTTCACAAATTTAAAGATAAGATCCTTTCTTATATCATTGTTGGACTTACCTGCTATGCCCCCTACATTCGTGGTAGAGAGGGCGCATAGGATTCCACCAACCCCTCCAGCCCCTGGTAATCCCCCCAGGCCTCTTTTATTGAGACTTTTGAATTTCAGAGACAGAGATAAGATATTAGCTGCAGCTAGAGATAAACGAGAACTGCGGTTTAATAATGCAAAAATCATGTTGTTTCCTGATTACTCCCCTGAAGTCCAGCAGCGACGCCGGGCCTTTACAGAGGTCAGAAGACGCCTAAGGGATAAAGGTCTTAAATTTAGCTTATTATATCCCAGCAAGCTTCGAGTTGCAGACGGGGACCGAGCATTCTTTTTTACCAATCCGGAGGCCGCCATATCCTGGTTAGATGGCCGTGGGTGACGCATGTGTTTTTTTTTGGTTTTTTTTGTAACATCCTTACCACTATAGTCCATTATAGTGCACCCCTATAGTGTCTAAAATTTTCTTGCTATTCTGTGGTCTCCTAATGAATGCTTAGATAAATGTACTTTATTTGGAGTTGGATTGCTCAGCCTTTTGGACTTGGACTTGGACTTGGACTATATCTCTTACACTAAGAGCCAAGAGTTAGATAATTAGAACCCAACCCCACCTCAATTACTTCTGTTGCTCCCTTTTTTTGTCCCCTTTTTTCTCTTCTTCTTTTTTTTTTTTCTCCCTCCCCCTCCTGCCCTTTTCTCCCCATCCCTTTTTTTTTTTCTCCCTCCCCCTCCTGCCCTTTTCTCCCCATCCCGTCCCTTTTTTTTTTTTTTTTTTCTCTCCCTCCCCCTCCTGCCCTTTTCTCCCCATCCCTTTTTTTTTTTTTTTTTGGATAGGTATTGGATAGGTTTTTCCTTTTTTTTTTTCCTTTTTATATATTTGTTCGGCTATAGGGTGCCTGAACAAATAGTAGTAGTAGTATGATATCCCCTTTTAGGGGTATATCTGCAATATAGTTGCAATACAGTTGCAGCTTGCGTGTGTGTTCTTTTTTTTTTTTTTTTTTTTTTTTTTTTGGGAGAAAACTAATCCCAACTCTCCTCCTCCTTTTTTTGTTTTTTGAGAGGAGATGGGACTTAGTCGGATAAGCACTTCGTGCTTGGGTATATATTTTTTTTTGTTGTTTTATGTTGGTCTTTGTCATGGTTTGTATAAGCTTGTTTCAAAAATTGCCTTAAAAATTAACATTGCTGGTACATGGTATATTGTAAAAATCTTGCTGCTTGTGAGTTACCCCAAATGGTGTTCCCCTAGTCATTTTACTTGGCCATGGCTTCTTAAACCTATATGGCCACTTCCTTAGCTGAAACCTTTTCGGTCCTTTCATGGAATGTGAGAGGTCTTAATTCTAAATTTAAACGGGCACTGTTGATAAGATATCTAAAAACCCACTCTCCACATTTTATTCTCCTACAGGAAACCCACCTCACAGGCAGCAAGGTTTTAACTCTAAAAAAACCCTGGATTCAGAGGGCCATCCATGCGACTTACTCCTCTTATGCTAGAGGGGTCTCAATCCTAATACACAAGAAATTCCCCTGTGTTATTGAGGACGTGTGCACGGACCCCCAGGGCAAGTTTGCAATGGTGGTGTTTTCACACTGGTCTCAGCGATATATAATCATAAATGTTTATATTCCTCCACCTTTTACACATGATTTATTATATAAGGTTTTGGAAAAAGCAGCTCCTTTTTATCCAGCAAAATTGCTGGTGATGGGGGATTTCAACTCTACTATCTCCCCAGATTTGGACAGACCAGTCCCATCAAAAAACTATAGCTCTGAACTATCTATATGGGCACAGGCAATGGGGCTACAGGAGATATGGAGATGGAAACACCCGGCTATTAGGGCATACTCATGCTTTTCGGCCTCACATAGGACTGCCTCACGGATTGACTTAGCCTTCTCTAATTCAATCCTGTTGACGGATGTAATAGGGGCTAAATACCTACCCAGTGGGTTGTCCGATCATAGCCCACTGGTAATCGAGCTTCGCTCGTCTGCACGCCGAGATGCGGCCCTGTGGAGGCTGGGGGCACAGTGGATTTCCCACCCTGAGGTGGCTGATACTATCCCACCCAGACTAGTTGAGTTTTGGGAACTTAATGAAGGCTCCTCGACCCCACAGACGGTCTGGGACACCTTTAAGGCCTATACAAGAGGGCAATATATCTCTATTATCGCTAGTGTCAAGAAACAGCAGGGCCGGGAAACTTACAGGTTACAACAGATGGTAGAGGATCAAACAGTAATCTATAGTACAGATCCTACAGCAGCTCATTTTGACGCATTAAATGCCGCCCGCAGTTCACTAAATTTACATTTAACGGAAGTTACAAGATTGGATATGCATAAAGGTAGACAGCGACTATTTGAACAGGGGGACAAGAATGGTCGTTTCCTGGCCATGTTGGCACAGCATGAATATCCATCCACAGTGGTTTCGGGCCTGCGGTCTTCAACTGGGGATAAGGTGACCTCTCAGGTAGAAATCTTACAAATGTTTAAAGCCTTTTACCAAACTCTTTATACCTCTGCTCTTCCCCCCGACTTCCAGCCAGAGATGTTGCAAAACCTTTTAGATCCACTAGCACTTGGCTGGCTGTCGAATGAGGAACGAGAATCTTTGGTATGCCCTATTTCGGCCTTAGAGGTTTTAAAAATTATACGGTCCTTCCCTTTGGGTAAGGCGCCAGGGCCGGATGGCCTTCCTATAGAATTTTATAGGGCACATGCAGCATTTTTGGCACCCATCCTGGCCCAATTATACACCCTCTGCCTATCCAAGGGTGATCTGCCCCTTTCAATGCACCAGGCCTACCTTACTTTGATCCATAAGGACCTTAAGGACCCAGAGCTATGTGCCTCATATAGGCCAATAGCCCTATTGAATAATGACCTGAAAATCTTAACCAAACTGCTGGCTACCCGTCTATATCCATTATTACCTTCGGTTATTGACTCTGATCAAACAGGATTTATGCCTAAAAGGTCAACCGACGTTAATCTTAGGAGACTCTTTACCAATATTCATGCCCAACACAACAACTCCGGTACCAGAGCTATTGCCCTACTAGATATAGAAAAGGCATTCGACACTGTAGAGTGGCCCTTTTTGTGGGAGACTCTACGTCGAATGGGTTTTCCACTACGGTTTATATCATGGCTGCAGGTGATCTATAGGTGTCCCATCTCATCGATTCGTTTGGGCTCCAGACTCTCAACCCCATTTCAACTGTTTCGGGGAACTAGACAGGGCTGCCCTCTTTCTCCGGCTCTATTTGCTCTAGCTATAGAGCCAGTTGCAGAGGCTCTCCGTACATCGCCTCATATTAAGGGGCTTAGGATAGGCATGCTGGAGGAGAGGGTAGCCCTGTATGCTGACGACATGGTTTTATTTTTGGGGGACGCGGGTCCATCACTTCAGGGTGCTCTGTCACTCCTCAACACTTTCTCCATGGTAACGGGCCTCCGGGTAAACTGGCCAAAATCTACTCTATTTCCAATAGATCAAGCAGCCAAATTGACATCCTCTCCAGATAGCCCATTAAAGTGGGTTGACTCCTTTAAATATCTTGGGGTTTGTGTCTCTGCACAAGCCTCAGATTTTCTTAAATTAAACTTGGATCCGGTAGTGGGGGATATGAAAGCTAAACTCAAGGCATGGAATAATCTCCCCCTATCGGTATGGGGCAGGGTCAACTTGCTTAAAATGAAGGTCATCCCCAAATTCATATATTTATTCCGCCATTCCCCGCAGTGGATTCCTAAATCCTTCTTTATTAAACTAAACCAACGCTTTTCAGAGTTTCTCTGGGGCTCCTCACCACCGAGATATAAGTTAACTACATTAATGAGGCCACTATCGCAGGGTGGCATGGCCTTTCCGGATTGCTATAAGTACTTTTTGGCGACACAGCTGGTGACAGTGGTCTGGTGGCTAAATCCTGATAAAACCAATGTGGCCTCCGCTTTGGAGGCCACCGTGGCAGGCTCCTGGGAATCTCTTCAATACCTAATTTACAGAGGCCCATGTGCCCCACACTTATTAACTCCGTCTATGCTTACTACTTTACGGGCCTGGAAAATGGGCTTGACTATTGAAAAACACAGCCAGATGGGAATTTCCCCTAATACACCCCTATGGCTAAACCCCAATTTACCACACTTTTACAAATCTATTGACCCCCAGATATGGACTAGATATGGTATAAAATTAATCTCACAAGTGGTGTCTTGCACCTCACTGCTTTCTTTTTGTCAGCTTTCCTCCCAGTATAATCTTCCGCAGCATTATCAGTTCCGTTATCTTCAACTTTTGCATGCTTTCAAAGCCCAATTCCCACGTTCGTCCTGTATATTAATACAGTCTAAACTGGAGACTACTCTTAGATCCGGTTGTACAAAAAAACCTACATCTCACATATATCAGCATTTAATCTATGAGTCCTTGCCTCCGTTGGACGGCCTTTTGTCCCGTTGGCAGCGTGACATTCCAGATTTGAGTGGCGAAGATTGGGATGGTGTTTGGGACTTCCCTTTTAGTTCGCTAGTCTCTATACGTGACAAGTTAGTCCAATTTAAAATAGTCCACCGGGCGTATTTCACTCCCCACAGACTTCATTTGATAAATCCTGCCCACTCCCCTAAGTGTTGGAGATGTAGCTACACCCCTGGAGATTTTTCCCATATCTTTTGGCATTGTCCAAAGATACAACAATTCTGGGGGGAGGTACTAGGCCTAATCAATAAAATTGCATCTACTAATCTACCACTGTCTATGGAGATTTGTATGTTGGGCCTTATAAAAAAATCAGTTCCTGCTGTAGCTAAACGCACGATGATTGGTTTGCTTCTATTTTACGCTAGGAAAACTATAACATTTCAATGGAAGAAGCCCTATCCCCCCACAAATGTCCAGTGGAAACGTTTGGTTAACGATAATCTTCCACTATATAAAGATACCTATCTTAATAGAGGCTGCCAACTGAAATTTAATAAGGTTTGGAGTGGGTGGCTGGAGGAAATGAACATTGCTTACTAATGTTGGACTAGCTTCAGTTACGGTACCAAGAATCGACGATTAAATGTAATTCCTAGTTAATAGGTATAGGCCTTTATGGGCAGTGGGGGGGGCGGCCCAAAAATTCCAAAAATCCCCCTTTCACTTACATGCTAAAACTGTATTGCATGGATGTATCTCTCTATTTCTCTTTTTTTTCTTTCCATTTCATTTTTTTTTTTTTTCTTTTACCTGATGTACTTGCGATATTACATGTACAAGCTAGACAACCAATTTGTATATGTTTTTATGTCTTTGTGTCTTATAAAGAAAATTTGAATAAAAATAAATTTAAAAAAAAAAAAAAAAAAAAAAAAAAAAGATAAGGAGCACTGCATTCACACTTCAGAGTGTAACATTTTGAGGAATTACCATTCACCATCTATGATTGAATGAATTTTGATCGATGCTGGAAACGGGACATTGGCGCTACACTTGGCTTGGAGGATCCTAGCTGAGGAAGGTTTTCCCTCTATTATATGCCTGGTGGTCACTTTGTGGTCAGGGATATCCGGTGAGCAGATTTATATGACACTTCGGGGAAGTACTTTTTTGCTTAACAAGAATCAAGCACACTGCACTTTAGCAAGGCACGGTGTTGGAGTTACTATATATACAGAAGAATTGAACCAATATATGTTTTTTAGATATATTTTTATATCACTTATGCTGGACTGGGTTGTTGTCATATTTATAGTATATGGGCTGGTATATATGGTGCACTTACATATGGTTGGGTGATTTTATATTTATATATATACCTACATGGTTTTGCGCCCAATTTTTCATCATCTTAAACACCAGTAAATAGCGAACCCAAAGTGATTGTAAACCCTCGTTTTTTTTAAAATTTAAAATAACAAACATGTCATACTTACCTTCACTGGGCAGCTCGTTTTGCACAGAGTGGCCCCGATCATCCTCTTCTGGGGTCCCCCTGGCGGCGCTGGTAGCTCCTCCCCGCATCAGATAACCCCCTAGGAGAAGTGCTTTCACGGGGAGTTACCTTGTGGGCGCGCTCCCGAGTCCAGCATTCGACGTCCATAGATATGAATGCCGGACTCGGCCCTGCCCCCCGGTACCCACGTCATTGGATTTGATTGACAGCAGCGGGAGCCAATCTATCCAATCAAAAGCTGGGACCCCATGCAGAGAGGGACAGCTTGTCTGCCAAGGAAAATACAGGGCCCAGGTAAGTAAAACGAGGGGCTGGGGGGCCTGTCACTGCCAGGTGAAAAAAAAACATGAGAGTTTACAACCCCTTTAAACAACAAGCGGCCCACAACTAAAAATGCTTAAGTGGCAGAAACCTAGCAAACTAACTATATACAATATGTACAAATATATACAATAAGGGAAGCAAGGGTAACAGCAAGCAGCAGAAAGGGAACAGGATGCAAGGATAGCTCAGGAGCAGGATGGATCTGGCAGCAAGCAAGGCAATCAAAACACTGACACGATATGCAATAGTAGTGGTGGGACTTACATATCCTCCCAGCAGCTGGAATTGATTGCAGAAACCTGCTGACTGCTGGGAGACACCTGCTAGTGGACACTGGAACTGCAGCAATCATCCCAGAGCACCACAGTGCCACCAGCAGGCGAATTTGATCCCAACAGTCCCCCCCTCCCTTAAGGAGCAGCCTCCAGATGCTCCAGCGTGCCCCACCCTTGGGATCTGAAAGCTGACTGGGTGCCCCACCGCGGGGGGGGTATGGAGGCTGGTTGAGTACCCCGTCAACAGAGACCGGCTGGGCGGCAGTCTGAGAATCAACATAGTCTAGCTGGGCGGCAGCCCGTGAATCAGCATAGTACAGTTGGGCAGCAGCCTGGGAGTCAGCATAGTCCGGCTGGGCGGCAGCCCCAGAATCAGCATAGTAGGGCTGGGAGGCAGCCCGGGAAGGCTTGGTAGCAGATGGCAGGTAACCAGTGGCAGGCTTGGCATGGGATAGCAGGTCACCTAGGACATTAGAATTGAATTATTCTACATTGTGTTTGACATACAGTGTAAAAAAACAAAAAAGATGTTAAGTTAGGTACCATAGGTTACTGCATGTCTCTCTATTAACTGAGTAATATCACATTGCAAATATACAAGTGAAAGTCCAATGCTGAAAAAGAAGAGAAATTAAAAATTGCATGGTTAATACCACTTTAAGCGAGATTATGTAAGAAGGTAGGTCAATAAACATTTAAATCTAATTTGAATTTAATTGAACCGCTTTTCGAGAGAATGAACTAGTACTGATATTTGGAGTGTTAATTTTAGTGATGATTTCATATTTGTGAGCATTGGTTTAGTACTGAGATTTTCATCAGAAGCTCATGTTAATCCACCTGTGTGCATGAATATATTTCTGGGATAAATAGACTTAAGTTGATGAAGACTAAGGCCTAAATTTGAACATGGGGATGTTCAGTTAGCCACTTTCTGGAAAGGGAAGTTGTATAACTCATGAACAAATTAATACTTAAATTAAAACTCATCTAAATTAAAGCAAGAGAAAATCAACTGAGCAATTCCCAATGCAAACAATCTATTTAACTGCATTCCATGTGAACAACATCTTGAGACTACATGAGAAATAGCATGGCTCAGTGTTCTTTTTGTTTTCTCTATATGCTTGGCACAGTGATATGCATCTTGTGATTACCATAAGAAAAATGTTTATAATACCTACATATTATCTCATGGTAACATGTTTCCATAACAAAGCAGTTGCCCAAAAAAAGATTGGTGTGTTAGCTTTGTGTTGGAAGAGTCATTGCCTTTTCCTTGTAGCTATGTTTCTCTAAAAGTAGGGGTCAATTGTGGAGTATCAACACAGCTTAGAGTTGCCCCCTCATCCCTTTAAACCCGAACACCTTTGAATTACACAGGTTCTGAGGCTAATTAAATGCAGATAAGGCACCAAGTGAGTTTAATTACCACCTTAATCAGCCACATAACCTGTGTAATTAATATATGTTTGGGTTTAAAGGGATGAGGTGGCAACCATAACACAGCTGCATGCTCTAGTGAGGTGGATTAGCCCTTGCCCTGCAAGCTGGTTTGCTCCAGTGCTTCTAGACAACTAAGGTGGAAATTATAGTAAAGCTGAGGTAGGACAGCAACTTGCCAAGTATTCAGATGGCTGAAAATGTTAAGCAATGCACAATTATTGCTCTTTGTTACAAGATCAAGTGACTGAGAACTGTAGGTGAATAGCCTGCTGCTGTTGTACTAGTCAGGACCTTGTCTGTTTAGTGACTGTTAAATCAAGCTAAGAGATTAGTTATTATCTTTACCTAGGAGTTGCTGTGGAGACTGCATGAGGCATTGTGCGAACAGTCTCCAGCCATTATTATCTGTGGGTTCCCACACCAGGATTGTTTCGTTTTTTCATCGAGCAAGGACTGTTCAGCAGCTTTGTGGGGGTGCACTCTAAAGTACTTCTCGGTTCATCTAGTTAACTTGTCCTGGGTTTACAAACCACTAGTTCTAAAAGATGGGTATTCTGGTGTCATAGATGACCCTAAACCTTATACAAGCACTTGGTGAAAAAATATTATTGTAAATCGAGTGTTTCAAGCTACACCTTCAAAATATATTCCACTGTTAAAAAGTGCTCTTTAGTAAGACTGCTTCTATTTATAGTTGTTCCATTGCCCACGTGTTCCACGACCTTTAATAACAGTTATCTCCATTGAAAAGTGCTCTTTAGTAAGACTGCTTATATTTATAATTGTGCCTATGCCCATGTGCTCCACACCCTTAGATACCAGTTATCTCTGTATTATAGATATTGAATGCAGCTTAAAGTACAACTAAAGACAAAACCTTTTCTCCATTTTGGATAGAGTAGGGGGTTATAACCCCAGTAAGGTTTATTTTTGCCAGCTGTGTCCTATTGGGGAGATTTTCCCTTGGAATCCCTGATTGGCTGAAGCAATGAAAGCTTTGCACAATCAGGGTACAGAGCACTGTCAGAGCCATAAGTGGATTCTGTCATGATGACTCTATCCAATCATGGCCCATTGCTTTTAGTCCCGCCCCACAGTATAAAAGTATTCTTTCAATAGCGCCCATTTTTAGTGTGATATCAGCATGGAGAGAGATAGAACAGGGCTCTGTTCAGTGCTACTAGACAGTTAGGGGGTCATTTACTATAGGGCCAATAAATGATCCTGCAGTCCCGTAAAATAGCGCCCAATTAGGGCCAATTAAGACTTCAACTCTCAGAAACTGGGCACAAATGCAAATGGAAAGCAGCGCTACTGCCGGCGAATATGCCTGTCAGATCACATATGCGGGATAAGTGGAAGTCAATTAGGCTCGAACCTGCAAAATCCAAAGTTCTCACTGAAGGCTTAAGTGCAAGTTCTTTGCCATAGAAAGTGTTTGGGGACCTGGGTCCTGCCCCAGGGGATATGTATCAATTGGAAAAAATGTTTTTAAAACAGCCTTTTTTTCCAGGAGCATTGATTTTAATAATGCTTAAAGTGAAACAATAAAAATTAAATATTCCTTTAAATATCGTGCCTGGGAGGTGTCCTTAGTATGCCTGTAAAGTAGTGCATCTTTAAAAAGAAGATACATAGGTAGGTAAAGAAAATGGAGGAGATGATGGTGATGAGGTCACTGATGTGACTTGGGTGCTAGATAGAGCAGAGGAGGAAAGTGAGGGTGAGGCACAACCCCATCGAGGTAGCCATCATGGAAGAGTAGAGAGCAGCCACCCTATTCCATCACATTGTGGAGCTGTTATCTCTTGGCCCACTTTGCACAGCTCAGCTATCTGGGGCTTTTTTAGCACATGTGCAGCCGATCGCACTGTCACAATTTGCAAACTTTGTCTCAAGCACATCAAGCATGGCAAAAACACCAACCATTTGGGTACCACCTGCTTGACTGGAATGACCGTCATGTAAGCTCATTCCAGCTCTGTACCATCACATGGAAGGCAATGTTGTGGCATCAGTGAGTCCATAACAAGTACAAGCCAGCAACTTGGCAACTTCTCCATAGAAAACTTTATTATAGCATCATAGCAGTGACATCATCCAAAAAGCAGACGCGTTTCGGCCTAAGCCTTCATCATAGCATAAATATATGACATTAAAAATAGTTATATATAAGGAAACAACCCTCCTAAAGTAAAAGGGGCGGTATTAGCTTAATTTAAAAAATCATCACATTGATTGGTTACAAATGGAGATAATCAAAACCTGGGTCAGATGATCATGTGACAGGGGGTTTAAACAGGAAACACAGAATGTTAACCATTAATGTCCCACTGATGAAACAGTGGAAAATTGTCTTTTAAACCACAAAAATGAATAATACATTTCAAAGGCTTATTTCAAAAACAGGCTAACATCCATCCTGTTATTCATACCAAACAGCATCCTGGTATTTAACCTATGTATCCACCACACCTCGCGTTGGAGCAGGGTGCGATGGGTGTCCCCCCCTCTTGTACTGTAGATTGCTTAATTTGTTCTAGACCGAAGAAAGAAAAAGTGTCAAGGTTACCTCCATGCACTGTCTTGAAATGTTTAGATACATTCAAAATGTTTTTAGCATTTGGGTTGACAGTGTCATTATAATGTTCTGAAATCCTGATTCGTAAATGACGAATGGTACACCCCACATATTGTATCTGAAAGGCACTACATTCCATTACATAGGTCACTGATTTAGAACTTCAGTTAATAAAATGTTTAAGAGTGTATGTTTTGCCTGTAGAAAATGAGGTGACAGTTTTAGTATTTCTGTGTCTTCTGCATTGTCTACTCGTGCTAGTGCCACAAGGGAACGATCCCGTGGTACTAAGCCACGTGTGTGAAGGCTGATGTATAAGAAAAAGGCTGGGAGATAAAATAAATTCCAAGGTGGGGGCCCTTCTGCTAGAAAAGCTGCACCCCTGCTGTAAAATGTTGTATAATGTTCTATACACATATAAAATAGAAAGACATTGTTTAAAAATTGCTACAATTTGATTTGGTGTAGAAGAATTTTTTTGGTGTAGGTTTCATTAGCACAATTCTGCACCTGTCTAACAGGTGCATATCATTTAAATTTTTGACAGCAAGGCCAATTCTTGCTTTCATCAAGAGTACCTCTATAGGGTTACGGTGTGAAGGTGCCACTGACATCCAAAAAACAATTTTTCCGCACCTGTTTGACAGGTGCATATCATTGCAATTTTTGACAGTAAGGCCAATTCTGAATTTCATCAAGAGTACCTCTATAGGGTTACGGTGTGAAAGCACCACCGACACCCAAAGATCCATTTTTTCGTACTTGTTTGACAGGTGCACATCAATGCAATTTTTGTCAGCAAGGCCAATTCTTGCTTTCATCAAGAGTACCCCTATAGGGTTATGGTGTGAAGGTGCCACAGACACCCAAAGAACAATTTTTCCGCACCTTCTATCCAAAGTCTGTGGAAAAGACACCAGAATTTATCCAAAAAATCTCTGATCTTGTTCCCAGTGCACTACATTGTGGCCCCATCATACACACTGGCTGTGCAAGCCATTTCGTACAAAATAAAGAAAGCTTGCAGGGAAAATGGTCATTTGGGCTTTATAAATGCAATTATTTCTGCAGCAGCTTCTATATACACAGTACATATGTGCCACTTTACAGGTTGACTAAGGGGACCCCCCAGGCACTATATTGAAAGGAATTTTTAATTTTTATGCTTTCACTTGCATAAATAAATCACTGCTCATTTAAAAATGACGTTTTTTACAAACATTTTTTTCATTGATACATGTCCCCCCGGGTAGTACCCCAACCCCTGTAACCATTGTATGCCCAATTACTTGCATATAAGCCTTCAAAATGGGCCCTTTTGATTATTACAGTTTGGGTCCCATAGACTTCAATAGGGTTCATTATTTAGTTCCGAACTTTTGTGATGTTCTAAAGTTCTGGTGCGAACCAAGCAGGGGGTTGTTTGACCCATCCCTAGTCCCCATTGGAAGATATCTCCACTATTCCTGTTCTGGGGACAACCCAAAACTTGGTGTTTTCTTTCCTTTCACATTCATGATGATGGTAAACAGGAATAATAGAGAGGGCGAGTCACCCAAACGGACAGAGACAGCAATAAAAACCTGACAGGTGTTTTATTCCCTCTTCACTCCAAAACAAAGAAAAGAGTTTTCACTTTAGTTATAATTTAAGATAACAAGCATTATGTGCACTTGTGACAATTGTTCATTCAGTTCTTTACAAATTAGTTTTCTAGGTCAGAAATTATATTTTGGAAGGATAATTTACCCAATGTCAGTCAATCATAGCTATTGTTTTTCACCCCTAATAAATAAATGACACTTCTGCTTGCACACAGATTACCAACATTTCTTCCCTCTTTTTTCTATGTTCTGAGGCCTCATATTAGTAAAGAGAGTATAATTGCAACATTAGCTATAAAAAAAATAAAAAATAATTAGATGGTCGTATCTTGGATTTTACACATTGCATTGAAGACATGTATATTTTTTTTTTTTAAGGATGAAGTTAATCAAATCTTGGAGACCAACTTGTGGCTTCGCCATGTAAGTAGTCTGCTATATGCATTCTGTCATTTAACACCTGAGTTACTGCTGTTATGCATGTAATGGTTACATTTGATTTTTACCAACTATTATGATTCTTTCATGAAATACCAGTCACATGAGGTATTGTTTATTACATAGAATTGCGAACTACAGTTATAGTCAGGGAGTACAAGAATCAATAACAAAGATATGAATCTTAAACCTGTTTGTCCATTCCCTTATCATTGAGAAAGAAAGCAAAGGTCAATTCAATTTTTTTCCAAAACTTGTCCCCAGAACGAAAGGAAACAAAAACATTTTCAATAGGGACACCTATTTTGGGGACAACCAAATGTTTGTTAAACCTCCTAAATAAAGCAAAATATACATTTAATTACATTTATCAATAATCTTGTTGGTGACTTGTAGTCTACATCTTAATCCTCTGGTGCTAACCTTCCTACCTCTGATGTAAAATTTTTATAGTATTAAAAATCATATGGTAAGTTATGATTTTATGATTATAGATTACCAAATATGCCATATTTATCTATTAATTTTTCATCAGACTGTGCATAAAAATCTAACAAGCACTATGGACAAGCAAAACGAAAAAAAATCACAGTTTAGTTGAATAATGTAATGTGTGTGGATGGGATTCAAACCAAAATCTAGTAAATTAATGATTTAATTTGCTTTGTATAACAGATCTGGAACGATTACAAGCTGCAGTGGAATCCTATAGATTATGATGGAATTGAATTTATGCGTGTTCCTGCAGACAAGATTTGGAAGCCTGACATTGTCTTATATAATAAGTATGCAGTCTATTTTAATAGCATTATGAACTTAGTTTCACAGTATAACATTAATTACACAATATTATCTTTCTTCAGCGCTGTCGGAGACTTTCAAGTAGAAGGAAAGACTAAGGCTTTACTGAAATACAACGGCGTAATAGCCTGGTCTCCTCCAGCAATCTTCAAGAGCTCATGTCCGATGGATATAACTTTTTTTCCATTTGATCACCAGAATTGTTCAATGAAGTTTGGGTCGTGGTCATATGACAAAGCGAAAATAGACCTTTCTATCATTGGATCGAAAGTTGACATGAAAGATTTTTGGGAGAACAATGAATGGGAAATAGTAGATGTATCGGGATATAAGCACGATATTAAGTACAATTGTTGTGAAGAGATCTATACTGATATCACATATTCTTTTTACATCAGAAGACTGCCTATGTTCTACACCATTAATCTGATTATGCCATGCCTCTTCTTATCATTTTTAACTGTACTGGTGTTCTATCTTCCATCTGACTGTGGGGAGAAAGTCACTCTCTGCATCTCTGTGTTGTTGTCCTTGACTGTGTTTTTGTTGGTAATCACTGAAACCATTCCTTCAACTTCTCTGGTAATTCCACTTGTTGGAGAGTACCTTCTATTCACTATGATATTTGTAACCCTATCTATAGTAGTTACAGTATTTGTGCTTAACATCCATTACCGAACCCCAACAACACACAAAATGCCTGGATGGGTCAGGGGTGTCTTTTTGAAACACCTTCCTAAATTACTAATGATGAGAAAGACTATGGAGAAGAAAGACCGACCTTGTTCTAAAAGAGTCAAGAAGAGAAATGTTCGTAAGACTGGAAAACTCATGAATTCACAGTGTAGAGATGTGGATGTTTTTGAAGATGAGACTTGTTATCACTGTATGAGAACAAAGGAACAGAGCACCAGAAACCGCAGGCGACATCACCAAGAAGCTTGTAACGTAGTTCAGCATTCTCCAGGAGAAATTACAGATGTTGTTGACAGCATTCAGTTCATGGCAGAAAATATCAAAGATCATAACGAAAGGAAAGAGGTAAGATTTTTCATATACCAGTTGATCCCAGTTGAATAATACCATTTTATTCATTCCAAACAGAAATGATTTAAAAGCAGTTCTATTCTGAATTTACAGTAATCGTTATCTACTAAATGTACTTTACATTAAATCCCCTTTATAAATCTCAATATATAGGAGGCTGATACCTTTCTTTCTTGGATATACCGTATGTGCTCCTAGCTGCTGCAGATTTAGTTATCCACTGTGCTGGCCTGATCTAGCACATTTAGGTTCTTAAGAGTCAGGGGTGGTCTTTCTCTGGTGATAGTTAGCTTGTTTATGGGCACCAATAGGCAATGCACACTGCAGTTACTAATCTTGGAAGGACAAGGGATACACTTTATGATCACAGAGCTTTTCCAGCATATAAAATATGTGTATAGAATCAACAAGCACTTCCTCAGATGTGCTTTTTATTGCTTAGAAATTAACAGCTACCTGAATCAAGTGATAGGCAGCTCAGTGATATAGTATCACTATATATATCAGTGGAGTATTGATGGCTATTGAATTAATGTACTGTTGTGGTAGGTGATCAATCTACTATACATAACATTTGTAAACTTATAAAAAGTATGGTATAGGTGAGATATTCTTAACATTGTTGCATTATATTGTCTGTGTCTTTTATTTTAGGAAGAAGATGATTGGAAATACGTTGCAATGGTTATTGACCGAGTCTTTCTTTGGGTCTTCATAATCCTATGTGTTGTAGGGACCACTGGCTTATTTTTACAGCCAATGATAGATGGGTAAAAAAAGTAAAGATTTTCTACAAGAACCTTTTTTTACACGCCTTTTGTATAATTGATATAGACACTTTTCATTTTATTTTACATGTATCTTCATATGTATTTACACAACTGACAGAGGGTGGTGCACAACATAATGTAGCTTGAAGCAGGGTTTTAATGCAATAATGAATATTACGTTCACAGTCAATTAGGGCAACAACAGAAGCAACAGTGATTGAGCACAATGATTTCTTGTCACTTACTGTACCTAATTCCTCCACAATTTGGGCTCCTCTTTAGTAGCATCCCCCTAGTGAATCTGATCCATTCACAATGCAGTGCAGTCTAATGGTTAAGGACTCTTACAAATACCTGTTATGTTGCAAGCAATGACAAAGGCTTAGGCCAAAATTTCAGTTCTAAAACTGGTAAAATAGTTTTCAACATTACAGTAAAGGTAACACAGTGTTACACAGTGTTACAAAGAGTGCGCTATTACAAAGCAAAATATGCTGTTTATTTGATAAGCAAATTGTTGTATTAGCTGACATTGGAAGGCTAACTTGTAATTTTGATATAGTAAAGATTACTCATGGGTTATGCAATGGGTAAAATAAGTAATGAACACGTCACGATTTTCTGCATAAAAATATTTCTAAAAGTGCTATTGACATGAAATTTTTACCATATAACAACTCATGCAATCCATACATACATGCAAAAAAAATAAGTTCATAAATTAAGTTATATGCAATAAAATGGAATGACACAGGGAAAAAGTATTGAACATGCTAACTGAAATTTATTTAATATTTCATACAAAATGCTTTGTTGGTACACCTCCTATAAACTAGTCGCATGCATTGCTCAGGTGTGATTTTGGCCCATTCTTCCATACAGTCTTCAAATCTTAAAGGTTCCGTGGCCTCTTATACTTGTATGAACTCTGATCTTTAGTTCTTCCCATAGATTTTCTATTGGATTCAAGTCAGGTGATTGGCTGGGCCATTCTAGCAGCTTTATTTTGTTTCTTTGAAACCAATTGAGAGTTTCCTTGGCTTTGTGTTTGGGATCATTGTCTTGCTGAAATGTGGACCCTCATTTCAGCTTCATCATCCTGGTAGATGGCAGCAGATTTTTATCAAGAATGTCTTGGCACATTTTTTCATTTATCCCTTCTTCAAAGATATGAAGTTTGCCAGTACCGTATGCTGAAAAACAGCCCCACACCATAATGTTCCAACCTCCAAACTTTAAGTGATTGTAAAGTCTTGTTTTTTTTCAATAAAAATAACAAATATGTTATACTTACCTGCTCTGTTGCAGTGGATTTGCACAGAGCAGCCTGGATCCTCCTTTTCTCTGGTCCCTTTTTGGTGCTCCTGGCCCCTCCCTCCTATTGAGTGCCCCCTACAGCAAGCAGCTTGCTATGGGGGCACCTGAGCCGAGTCACAGCTCCCTGTGTCCATTCAGACATGGAGCTATGACCTAGCCCCGCCCCCTCTCTCTCCTGATTGGCTGACTAACTTTTACAGCAGTGGGAGCCAATGGCGTGTCTCAGCCAATCAGAGGGGAGAGTCTCGGATGGCCGAGACATATGTGAAGATCGCTCGACAGAGATGGGGCTCGAGTAAGTATTAGGGGGGCTGGGGGGAGGGGGGCTGCTGCACACAGAAGGCTTTTTATCTTAATGCATAGAATGCATTAAGATAAAAATACTTTCTGCCTTTAACTGTGGGTATGTTTTTTTGTGGTGATATGCAGTGCCATTTGACCTCCAAACATGGTGTGTATTATGGCATCCAAAGAGTTTAATTTTGGTCTCATCTGACCAGACTATATTCTCCCAGTATTTCACAGGCTTGTCTAAATGTTGTGCAGCAAACGTTAAACAAATTTCAACGTACTTTTTCTTCAGCAATGGAGTCTTGTGTGATGAGCGTGCATACAGGTCATGGCGGTTAAGTGCATTACTTATTGTTTGTTTGTTTATTTGACACAATTGTATCTGCTAATTCAGGTCTTTCTGAAACACTCCACACTGGTCCTTTGCTCTTGGACAACTCTTCTGATAATTCTTTTCACTCCTCTGTCAGAACGAGGAGCATCTGGCCGTGGCCGGTTTATGGTGAAATGATGTTCTTTCCACTTCCAGATTATGGCCCCAACAGTGCTCGCTGGAACATTCAGAAATTTAGAAATCCTTCTGCAACCAAAGCCATCAGTATGTTTTGTAACAATAAGGTTACAAAGGTCTTGCGAGAGCTCTTTGCTTTTACCCATCATGAGAGGTTTCCTGTGTGACACCTTGGTAATGAGACACCTTTTTATGGGCCATCAGTTGAGAATGAACCAGCTGATATTAATTTGCACTGACAAGGGGCAGGATTGCTTTCTAATTACTGATAGATTTCAGCTGGTGTCTTGGCTTTCCATGCCTGTTTGCACGTCCCTTTCATCACGTGTTCAATACTTTTTCCCTGTGTCATTTCATTTTATTACACATAACTTAATTTCTGAACTTATTTGTTTTGGTTTATTTATATGTATGGATTGCACAGGTTATGACCGCCATGTGGTAAAAATTTCATGTCAATAGCACCTTTAGAAATATTGTATATTTACCAAGAAAAATGGTGACGTGTTCAATATTTATTTTACCTGTTGTACATAATTTACAGCCCATAGTTATTTTGGGGATCCATAGATATCAAATAGTGTTATGGAACATTTACCAGAACTTGTAGCAATTAGATGTTTTGAAGATTCATAGATATTATATAGTTAACTGGAGAAATTTCACAGTTCAGTAAAAGGACTCTTGGCTACCTGAAACTTGTACATGTATATTTTTATTACTCTGTAATACACATATTAAAGTCACAATGTGTGTAATGATGTTTTGCTAGTGCATGTATAATAAAACCCTGGGAGGGATACAATATAGTGCTTGGGCATAGGGTGGATTGCTATTGGAGCACTGATATGACATTTTATCGTGTTTCAGAGTATAATGTCATATGATGTTGAAAGATTATATATATATATATATACAGTGCCTTGAAAAAGGATCCATACTGACTCAGTTAAATTGATGATAGGCAACTCCTATCCTCATATTGATTAGTGGTTCCAAATTAATAATAACTACTGCAGTAGGGAACAGACACAAAAGATACACTCCTCATCTTTCCAAATAACTGTTCTGCTTTATTATAATGCAATTGAAGGTTTTTATACACATGATTACGTAGGTATCACATTAATATTACAATTGTACGTTTATGGTAACAAGGGGCATTACATAGGCAGGCCAATTCTAATCAGGACTCAAAAGAATGTAAACATGTACTGAAAACATTATTAGTGCTGTGTGCACAGTGAGGGCAGTGTGCAATACATACAAAATAGAATACAATTATATACAGAACTTACAAATTTCCATTACAGTCTCCCCTCTTTTGATCAATATTTTGATCACTAACCATACCTGCTATCACCTTTAGCCTGGAACCTCCACACGCTTAGGTGGAGGTAGTCCTGGCCAAAGAGGCAAAAAACTCCATTGTGGAGAAAATAATAGCTGAGCAACTTTTTCATTACAAAATGACTTTTCATTGTGAAAAACAAATGATTGATGAGACATATTTACAGAATACTGGCTGTACACTCCTGTGGCCAGAATGGCCTTCTAGCTGAATTGTGGGCATGCTGACTTATTAGCATATGTAAACACAGACAATTCTACATAAAATGGAAGACATACAAAAGACAAAATATGACTTCAACATGGCTAAACTACTTTTCAAATATATATATCCCTTACAATTAAAGTAATTAAATCAAAAAGTAACTAGACTGTGATCACAAGAGGGAATCAAGATCAAACACAGAGATTTCTTTAATTTAGTCATTTTTGCAGTGTCTGGTGTGGATTCAGGTGACTTTTCCTTCAAGTTTTGCAAAAACTGTACATGAAATAGATGCTGTATTGAGTCTCCAAACATTTCCTTATATATAAATGTCTCTTAACAATCCACAAGTCACCTGGATTTAGTTTTAGATCCTTCCAAACTTTTAGGATCTGGAACTGGGAAGAAAACACATAAATGAGTTTGTCAAAAACCTTAAAAGATCAGCAACATTCTCTGTGAGATCCGAATGGAGGACTTCAGCTGCTGAGACAAAATATAAGCAAGTGAGTAACACACTCCCAAACCAAATCCCATAGAGAGAGAGTCCAACATCCCCCTTAGAGGCTTGATAAAATATAAGAAAACATTCAGGCAAAAGTTTTCTAGTTTCTTACTCTACTTTGTCCGCTACATTGTAGACAGTAGGGACTGTAAAAATAAAACCTCAAAACTTCTAGTAAGGACTCTCCTATAAAAATGATTTCCTCTGTTACTCTCTGTACTTTCTGCACTCTATATTTACAAGCTACTTCTGATAACACTTTTTACTGTGGCCTTTGCAGTAGCATTTGCCACTGGACATCCAAAAAACCTGTCCATACAGACATAATGCATACTTGTAAGATCCTAACTTGGGCATCAGGATATATCTTTTTGTAATCTCTGGAAGGGATGTTCAGCTTTTGGTCAACACCTTTGGTAACAGGTAAAACAAGAAGCGGTATGTTGTAAAAACAACTGTGGTGAACCCTGGCTCTATCCCATGCTCATTTACTAAGGCAGCCATAACTGCTTGTGACTGATGACACGGTCCATGTGTCAAGCTGGAGGGAAAAGAGTGTCTGGCAGACATAAATGATCACCTTTTCCAAAGTCCTGTTTCATAAGAAGTTGCCCCCTGTGGACCACCTGTTCTTCTCGTTCTGGGGTCCTTAATGTTGAATTATTAATCCCAGCTATACTGGGCCAGAACTAGGGTGGAATCTGTGAGTTGCACAGACCCATCAAGTGTCCGGGGCTGTAAATGCAGCATCCTTAGTCACCTGGTCTGCTTCCATGTGTGAAAGTTAATATGGCTACCTCAGCAAGAACCTGGAAGGCTGAAAACAGCCAATCAAATTAACTTGGCATGCTTGATTGGTTTACCTGCCGAAGTAAAAATAAACTTCTGGCCCTTCAAATGGAACCAAAAGCTCTCTATATCTCAACTAGCTATATAAATATACATTCTTTTTATAGCTCACAGGCTTTGCTAAAACATGGAGCTCTGCTTCTTGAGCTGGGGAAAAAGGATCCAATGACTCTGAATACATAGTATCCTTCTGGGTGATAAACTGCATACTCAAATCTACAAAAAATGTAATATCTTCCTGCACTGGGCTCACAGCAGCTGATTCCTACACCATCAATTTAACACATGTGTTTTTTTCCTTTCTTTTGAATAAATGTACGCGTTTTTCATTGTTAGATTTGTACATAAACATACTCACATTTTAAACCTTTCATTAGACAAACATTTAGCAGCTGTATATTTGCTGCGCAGAATGTCGGACCATTAAAAATTAAATGTTTGACCAAAACAATATCTAACTTTGTCTAATAGCACCTTTGCATAAAAGCTACAGCTCTGATATATCGGGATGAATCCTTCATTACTGGGTCCAGCTTGCATAAATATATTACAATGGCTTGTTTTCTATCATGCTGTTTTGTGTAAGAACTACAGTTTCATGTTTCAAAAGACAACTTTTTCCTGGCAATATTATAATAAATGATAACAATACCCTGCGGTCATGGAGAGATGCCCATAAATACAAAATATTCTTCTGCTTATACCACTGTACTTACAAGGAAAAGGGGCACATCATTTCACAATCCACACATTCTGCTTTGGATTTCAAAAATAAAAATAAATAAAAACAAAAGGACCAAGAATCTGTATGATGGACCAGAAAGCATCAAAAACTATAAAACAACTGGCTGCAGGAGGCATCTATCCTAACAGGGTGTGTGGACTTGATGTGATGGGTCTGTTATATTTAAATTTTATTTATTATAACTCTCACATCATGGACCGCACATCAAGTTATTATCAAGAATCTTCAATTTCTCATTTTTGTAGAAAAACTTCTTATGTATCCCATCCATCTTGGCTTTGTTAAATATTATGGCAGCTGTATTCCAAATAACAACCTCATCTTAATCTTTTTTTCTCTCAATAAGGGTTTATTGTATAAATGTAATATTACAAAATTGTTATCTTAATCTAAACTAATCCCATTTTTACAAATTTCCCCAATAACCTGGATTTCATTTCCAACCAAAGGTTGTCTAAACCAGTTTCAATATATCTATATTATTAATAAAATTGTTAAACTCATATTATAAATTAATACTCATTATTACTTAATTTTACTTAATTTCCCTTTTTTAAATGCACTGTTTCCACTATCAAAGGATTTTCAATTTGTGTAATACACGGTTGAATGTAACCTTCATTTCACCATGTTTGGAAAACAGATTCAAAATAATTGTGATCACATTGTTTACCATTAGATTCATTAACCTGGCACATTTTGTTATAAATGTTCTGTCTAAAAAACTGGAATTGACATGGTGTCCCAGCTTATCACTGACCTCTGATCTCAGCCACATTTCTTTCAGGAGAGCACAAAGGAGGGGGTCACATCTGCGTACATGACACACACAAGCAATAGAACTAAAGGTCCCAGCATTCGCACACACATACACCAATATCTCTCTAAAATCGCTTACATTTTTCCCATTTGTACACAACACATACATATCATTCTCTCACTTTCTTTTAACTCTCATTAATATTTCCCTGCCTTAAATTCTGCATTCCTTATTTTGTTCAGATATCCTTTATATCTAGCTTCTATGATTCTATGATCAGACGGGCAGCCACAGTGCTCATCCCATCTTCCCTCTCTGACAACATATAAAATATTCTGTTTGAATTCTCATTTCTCTGTTTCTGATTTTACTAGTTGTAGTGCCTGACCCCAAATTCATCCCACAACTTAGCATGAAAATGTCCCTTTCTGTCTAGTGTTATTGTCACCCTTGATCCATCCTGCTCACATAGATAGCTGTTTCTCTATCTGTTTACTCTGCATGATTCTTAGTCCCTGTGGACCTTGGTAACCCAGTTACCCATTGTGGATCCCTGTCCATTTTAACCATTAATCTAGGGGCTCAGTATAGGCAGAACCGCACCTTCGGTTCATATATAGTTCTCCTCTTGCGCTGGGCATTTTTGAGGGTCTCTTACCTTTCATTCCCTTACTTAATTCAATGCCCATAATGACTGGCCAGTCTTCTCTACATGTGCCAATACCTCTTGCCTCTAAACTACTTTAACTAACAGGTGTACTACATATACCTGTGAACAGCACTATTCTTCCCTTTCTTATCTATAACACTCTGATGGACAATAGACAGTGACAACATAACATATAACCACCAATCAATACAGTTCGATTAAAGGGAGTAAAATAGGTACCCTTTGTCCTGAAAATGCCTTACTGATCAAGGAAGTCTGATAACTCAAATGTAAGCAAAAGGCTTACCTCAGCCGGCTGATTATCAGAAATTCCCGGATCGTCTCAAGCTCCTCATTTCAGATACTCAGGGTCACCTGTAAATCCCCTCCTGGCTGGCTCACCACCTGACCTGGACATTTTATAGATAGGCAACCCCTATCCTCATATTGATTAGTGGTTAATTAATAATAACTACTGCAGTAGGGAACAGACACAAAAGATACACTCCGCATCTTTCCAAATAACTGTTCTGCTTTATTATGACGCAATTGAAGGTTTTTATACACATGATTACGTAGGTATCACATTAATATTACAATTGTTTATGTTAACAAGGGGCGTTACATAGGCAGGCTAATTCTAATCAGGACTTGAAAGAATGTAAACATGTACTGAAAACATTATTAGTGCTGTGTGCACAGTGAGGGCAGTGTGCAATACATACACAATAGGATACAATCATATACAGAACTTACAAATTTCCATTACAATACCCAATTACATTTTTGACATTTTGCCATGTTACAACCAGAAACATAAATGTATTTTATTGGGATTTTATGTGATAGACCAACACAAAGTGGCACATAATTGTGAATTGGAAGGAAAATGATAAATGGTTTTCAAATTTTTTTACACATAAATCTGTGAAAATGTGGCGGGCATTTGTATTCAGCTCCTTTTACTTTGATACCCCTAACTAAAATCTAGTGGAATCAATTGCCTTCAGAAGTCACTGAATTAGTAAATAGAGTCCACCTGTGTGTAATTTAATCTCAGTATAAATACAACTGTTCTATGAAGCCCTCAGAGATTTGTTAGAGGACCGTAATGAACAAACAGCATCATGAAGGCCAATGAACACACAGACAGGTCAGGGATAAAGCTGTGGGGAAGTTTAAAGCAGGGTTAGGTTATAAAAATAAGCAGCCAAGAGGCCCATGTTAACTCAGGTGGGAGAATCTGTCCACAGGACAACTATTAGTCATGCACTCCATAGAGCTGCCCTTATGGAAGAGTGGCACGAAGAAAGCCATTGTTGAAAGAAAGCCAAGAAGTCCCATTTGCAGTTTGCAAGAAGCCATGTGGGGGATACAGCAAACATGTGGAAGAGGGTGCTCTTGTTAGATGAGACTAAAATTGAACTTTTTGGGCTTAAAGGAAAACGCTATGTGTGGTGAAAAAATTAACACTGCACATCACCCTGAACACACCATCCCCACCATGGAACATGGTGGTGGCAACATCATGTTGTGGGGATGCTTTTCTTCAGCAGGGACAGGAAAGCTGGTCAAGCCGCGTACACACGAGCGGACTTCTCGACCGGACTGGTCCGACGGACCAAGTCCGGCGGACAATTCGACCGTGTGTGGGCTTCATCGGACCTGCAGCGGACTTTTTCGGTTGAAAATCTGACGGACTTTAGATTTGTAACATGCTTCAAATCTTTCCGACGGACTCGAGTCCGGTCGAAAAATCCGCTCGTCTGTATGCTAGTCCGACGGACAAAAACCAACACTAGGGCAGCTATTGGCTACTGGCTATCAACTTCCTTATTTTAGTTCGGCCGTACGTCATCACGTATGAATCCGTCGGACTTTGGTGTGATCGTGTGTAGGCAAGTTCGGTCGTTAGAAAGTCCGTCCAAAGTCAGTTGTAACTCCGTCCAAAGTCCATCGGAAAGACCGTCGGACCTTTGTTGTAAAAAAGTCCGACCGTGTGTACGCGGCATTAGAGTTGATAGGAAGATAGAGGGAGCCAAATACAGGGCAATCTTAGAAGAAAACTTGTTAGAGTCTTCAAAAGACTTGAGATTGGGGCGGAGGTTCACCTTCCAGCAGGACAACAACCCTAAACATACAGCCAGAGCTACAATGGAATGGTTTAGATCAAAGCATATGCATGTGTTAGAATGGCCCAGTCAAAGTCCAGACCTAAATCCAATTGAGATCTGTGGCGACACTTGAAAATTGCTGTTCACAGATGCTCTCCATCCAATCTGACAGAGCTTGAGCTATTTTGCAAAGAAGAATGGGCAAAAATGTCACTCTCTAGATGTGCAAAGCTGGTAGAGACATCCCCAAAAAAACTTACAGCTGTAATTGCAGCGAAAGGTGGTTCTACAAAGTATTGACTCAGGGGGGCTGAATATAAATGCACGCCACACTTTTCATTTATTATTTGTAATTTCATTTCATTATTTATTTGTAAAAATTTTGGAAAATCATTTATCATTTTACTTCCACTTCACAATTATGTACCACTTTGCGTTGGTCTATCACATAAAATGACAATAAAATACATTTATGTTTTGGTTGTAACATGAGAAAATTTTGAAAATTTCAAGGAGTGTAAATACTTTTTCAAGGCACTGCATATATATTTATATAGATATATATATATATATATATCTATATATATATATTATAGTGCTGCAGGATACACTATATTTAGTTCAACTGTGATAACAGAACACTTGACCATTGGAGCAATGTAATATTTTAGCAATGGCGGGGAAGTCATATCTATGCTGAGGAGCAGGTGTGCTATGATGCTGCCTGCTGTGGAGAATATTGCAGCTACACTGGTAGTATGTAAATGTAGTGCTACCCCCGAAGGAGCTGCTGAACTTCGGGCCTTTTCGCCTCTCATAGCACCCACAGCCAGGCAAAGGGAATTTTACACACACTCTCTGATGGCTCAAGAAACAGTCTAGGGGTTTTGGTTTTTAGTGTTTATTTTGGGAATGTAGAACTTGGATAGGATTTGGGGGTACATGGGATGCCCATAACTGAAGAAATTACAAACTCCAAACAAACGGTTGAAGACCTGCTGTTATATTCCAAACTGAATTGTGCTGGAATAAAAGCCACAAAAAGTAATGTTAAAGACACAGCACCGGGCCATATTGCATGGCACATTGCTGCTCTATGCCCAAAGTTAGAGGTGTTGGGGGCTCCTGGCTGTTTTGCTCTGCACTTAAGGTATCTGGTCCCAGACACATGAGGTATTGCATTTTCCTGTCCTCTCCTACCTTTGGGTGCAATGGCTGGTTTGCATTCTCTTTAAGTAGCTCCTAGAATCCAGAAGGCTGCTGTGCTGGTCTTTTGCTGAACAGGCTGCTTCTGTCTTGGCCTGAGTGATGTCCTGGAGCTTTTTTCCTCTCTCCCCTCTGCTCCTGCTTCTTCTCTTCTGCCTTGGGGCAGAGCCCCCAGCACAGGGGTCATCTCCAGAAAAATGGACCCTGGACTGCTCCCAGACTGCCAGGCTTCAGAATATATATGGGCCACTTCACCTCCTTCTAGGTCCGCCTTCCCCAGGGATTAGTGGAAACTCCATTCAGGCTGCAGCCTCTGCCCCTTCCCACTCCCCCATCCACTATGTTCTAGAACTTTCCAATGAGATCCAGAAGACAGGGGGAGGTAATAGAGCCACAGCCTGTGAAGCACTGCCCAGTCTCGTAAACACAATTAACACATGCTCCTTTGCCTACAGGGGAGCTAAGCTAAATTTACCTACATTAGTAACTGTGAGGGTGCTACATACTGTATATAACTGACAGGCAAAGCTTGGGCCTTGGACATGATTAGCCTGCACTACCCAGTTTAGCATTTTTTTTAGGTGATGGCTGGCTGTACTGCTATGAGAACTCTCTGAATGTTATGTTCTTCAGCAGGCCAGCTTGATCTATGCCCATCACACAAAGATATGTGTTTTGAGGAATGCAAGCTCCTGATTTACAATTTCACTCGGTACAGTATGTCACGTGACGACTGTAGTAAGCAGAGATGTTCAGCTGTACATCTAGGAAAGCTATCTGGATTTTCTACCTTGTCCAGCTGCATAAAGGTATATTTCTTGAATATTACATTCTTTTCTCACCATGTTCTACATTCAGTGTATTTAACTTGATTGATTTTAAAATAGTATCAAAATGTAAAAAAATATATTCATTTCCACATGGTATTGTATTTATTTCTAGCCTACTCCTATTAGTCTGAAAGATCTTGAAGTTTGTAAACTTGTGAAGATCCCACATATTTACTTCCTTGCATTCTGTGACAAATGTTCACTATGTCTTGTGAGTAGACATTGCTTTGTCACACATTTCACAGAGTCTGCCTCTGAACTACAGAGGAGTTGAGAGGAGGAGTTTTAGGAGGTGGAGTCAGTGCAGGAATCACTGCTTGCGGGCAGCAAGGTACCATGGGATATGTAGTCCTTAGAAATTGGTAAGTAAACAGCAGAGGAGAAGCTGCAAAGCATGCAGGGAATACAGAAAATTGTGGAAAGAGCCAGAGACCAGGTAGCACTCACAACAGGAAAGGGGATTTTTCAAGTAAGTTTATCTTTAATTGTCAAAAATAACTGTTGTTTGTATTGCTATTACAATGCTGATGTTAAAACTTTGAAGTGTATTCTGTGACCATAGAACTCATTTATATGTACTTTTTTTCAAATAGCAAATAAAACATAATTAACTAATTAAAATTGTTGGCAATTTTGAAAACATCTCCCCTATCTAGCAACATGACACCTTGGTCTCTGCTAAGAAAAAAACATTATGACCACTATATGACACCCAACTGGCCACAAGAAACATCACAACCCCTGGCCTTTGTTTATATGGTAAACCCCTAACAACATATACTACATAACCTCTGTCAATATTCATCCCCTCTGAAAGTATATTATCACACTACCATGTGGCTTCTTTGGCAACATAACATCCCCAGATTTAGGTAACGGCACCTTTAAAGGCACATATCACCTCCAGGGCTGCAAGGCACTCCTGGGCTCTGGTTGAATTAATTATTTTGCAGTATTTCGATTGCAAAATAGCCATTCATGGCTGATTATGGCAGAAATAAAATTCTCTGGCTGTTGGTGACATTTGCCTACCAGCATTCTTAAGGATTTAGTAAGCTTTTGCTCAAGATAAATGCCAAAATGTAAACTCAGGAGATAAAATTGGCAGCTACGGCAGTGTTACCTAAATAAGTTTAGACCTTGTGCATACTGGGCATTTGCCCAGCTCTTCTGAACACTTTTGTCATTGCAGGTGAAAAGCAGCATCAAAAACGCACCTTAGCCTTGGTTCATATATATGCGGTTGCGGTTTGCAGTCCGGAGTTAAAAACGCATCCAATTCACATATATGTGAACCCAGCCTAAAGCCGTGTTTTTGAAAACGTGTTTAGGTGTATTTAGGCATGTCAAGTGCTTTGCAGTTAGACCCCTTTCACACTGAGTCGTTTTGCAGGAGCTATTGCGCTAAAAAGAGCGCCTGCAAACCAACCTAAAACAGCCGTTGCTGTCTCTCCAATGTGAAAGCCCGAGGGCTTTCACACTGGAGCGGTGCACTAGCAGGACGCTGAAAAAAGTCCTGCTAGCAGCATCTTTGGAGCGGTGAAGGAGCGATGTATACACCGCTCCTTCACCGCTCCTGCCCATTGAAATCAATGGGGCAGCACGGCTATACCGCCGGCATAGCGCCGCTACAGCGGCGCTTTGCGGGCGGTTTCAACCCTTTTTCAGCCGCTAGCAGGGGGTAAAACCGCCCCGCTAGTGGCCGAATAGTGCCGCTAAAACGACGGCAAAGCGCCGCTAAAAGTAGCGGCGTTTTACCGCCGACGCACCCACCGCCCCAGTGTGAAACCGGCCTTAATTCATTTTATTAGCCAGAATAATGACTTATTCTGGCCATTGAATTGAATTAACACTGAAGTGCTAAATGTGCCTAACATTTAGACGTGCCAAGCGTTTTTTCTGCCAAGACACTGCTGCTCCTAAGCAAGCTGCCAGTGCCTCTAAACCCCCCTGACTCTAACTGCCTGTAAATGTCATGTCTATATTTGCATGCACACATTGGCATATTATCAAGGGGCATTAGAGGCAGAAAAAAAAAAAATCAAATGCTTCTAAAAGTGGCATTTTTGTATGTAGTACCCCCCTAGGTAAGTGCTATAAGAGAGTATAGTTTTGGGTCTTTCTGCTTATCAGGAAGATTGCCAGGCAGATTCAGATGCTTTCTGTCTACGAGGGAGCAAGGATCAATTGAAAGGGTCTGCTCGTGGTGTTCAGGTGCTGCCAATGTTGTCTGAATGTTTCACACTGGTCCAATAGGGGGGCATATTGGCAGTAGCGTAGCGTGGGGGGTGCTGGGGGGGCCGTGGCACCGGGCGCAAAATTTAGGGGGGCGCAGCGCAGCATCCAGTGCCAGTGTCACTCCGTCCTATGGACGGTGTCACTCACTGCGCTCCAGCCCAAATGTTGCTGCTCAGGGATGGGCAGCGGCTGCCCGGTGATTGGACGAACGGGTGTCATGTGCGGTGGCAGGGGCTGGGTTGCTCTGAGAGTCCCGCCTTTGCCTTGCTGTGTGAGCCCTGGTCGTCATCTTCTTCTCCTCCTCCGCGCCGGACTGGATTTTCCCTTTTCCCCATTGTGGCAGCCTGTCTTGGACTGGCATGGCGGCGCCTGCTCTATCCCACAGAGCAGCACATGTAATGAAATGACATCTCCGGGGATCTTCCTGACCAAGTGAACTGTGGTATGTGACAGAGATGTACAGTAGTCACAGTGTACACTACTACACACATACACAGAGCATCACCATCTCCCCCACTAATCTCTAATGTCCCTCCTCTCTCCCCACTGTTCCTCCGGTCCCCCCAACTATCCCCAATGCCCCTCCTGTCCCCCCCAATGTTCCTCCTGTCCCCCCAACTATCCCCAATGCCCCTCCTGTCCCCCCCAATGTTCCTCCGGTCCCCCCAATTATCCCCAATGCCCCTCCTGTCCCCCCAATGTTCCTCCTGTCCCCCCAACTATCCCCAATGCCCCTCCTGTCCCCCCCAATGTTCCTCCTGTCCCCCCAACTATCCCCAATGCCCCTCCTGTCCCCCCAAGTGTTCCTCCTGTCCCCCCAATGTTCCTCCTGTCCCCCCAATTATCCCCAATGTCTCTCCTGTCCCCCAAATGTTCCTCCTCTCCCCCCAATGTTCCTCCTGTCCCCCCAATTATCCCCAATGTCCCTCCTGTCCCCCCAATGTTCCTCCTGTCCCCCGAATTATCCCAAATGTTCCTCCTTTCACCCACTTATTCTCGATGTCCCTCCTGTCCCCCCAATTATACCCAATGTCCCTCCTGTCTCCCCACTGTTCCTCCTGTCCCCCCAATTATCCCCAATGTTCCTCCTGTCCCCCCAAATGTTCCTCTTATCCCAAATGTTCCTCCTTTCACCCACTTATTCTCAATGTCCCTCCTGTCCCCCCAATTATACCCAGTTTCCCTCCTGTCTCCCCAAATGTTCCTCATGTCCCCCCAATGTTCCTCCTGTCCCCCCAATTATCCCCAATGTCCCTCCTGTCCCCCCAAATGTTCCTCTTATCCCAAATGTTCCTCCTTTCACCCACTTATTCTCAATGTCCCTCCTGTCCCCCCAATTATACCCAATGTCCCTCCTGTCTCCCCACTGTTCCTCCTGTCCCCCCAATTATCCCTAATGTTCATTCTGCCCCCCACCATGTTCCTTCTGTCCCCCAATGTTCCTCCTGTCTCCCCACTGTTCCTCCTGTCCCCCCAATTATCCCCAATGTTCCTCCTGTCCCCCCAAATGTTCCTCCTGTCCCTCAAATGTCCCTCCTGTCCCCCCAATTATCCCCAATGTCCCTCCTGTCCTCCTAAATGTTGCTCCTGTCCCCCCAACTATCCCCAATGCCCCTCCTGTCCCCCCCAATGTTCCTCCTGTCCCCCCAACTATCTCCAATGCCCCTACTGTCCCCCCAAGTGTTCCTCCTGTCCCCCCAATTTTCCTCCTGTCCCCCCAATTATCCCCAATGTCTCTCCTGTCCCCCAAATGTTCCTCCTCTCCCCCCAATGTTCCTCCTGTCCCCCCAATTATCCCCAATGTTCCTCCTGTCCCCCCAATGTTCCTCCTGTCCCCCGAATTATCCCAAATGTTCCTCCTTTCACCCACTTATTCTCAATGTCCCTCCTGTCCCCCCAATTATACCCAATGTCCCTCCTGTCTCCCCACTGTTCCTCCTGTCCCCCCAATTATCCCCAATGTTCCTCCTGTCCCCCCAAATGTTCCTCTTATCCCAAATGTTCCTCCTTTCACCCACTTATTCTCAATGTCCCTCCTGTCCCCCCAATTATACCCAGTGTCCCTCCTGTCTCCCCAAATGTTCCTCATGTCCCCCCAATGTTCCTCCTGTCCCCCCAATTATCCCCAATGTCCCTCCTGTCCCCCCAAATGTTCCTCTTTTCCCAAATGTTCCTCCTTTCACCCACTTATTCTCAATGTCCCTCCTGTCCCCCCAATTATACCCAATGTCCCTCCTGTCTCCCCACTGTTCCTCCTGTCCCCCCAATTATCCCTAATGTTCATTCTGCCCCCCACCATGTTCCTTCTGTCCCCCAATGTTCCTCCTGTCTCCCCACTGTTCCTCCTGTCCCCCCAATTATCCCCAATGTTCCTCCTGTCCCCCCAAATGTTCCTCCTGCCCCTCAAATGTCCCTCCTGTCCCCCCAATTATCCCCAATGTCCCTCCTGTCCTCCTAAATGTTGCTCCTGTCCCCCCAAATGTTCCTCCAGTCCTCCCAAATGTTCCTCCTGTCCTCTCAATGTTCCTCCTATCACCCACTTATTCTCAATGTCCCTCCTGTCCCCCCCCACTTATACCCAATGTCATCCTGTCCCCCCAATGTTCTTCCTGTCCCCCCAATTATCACCAATGTCCCTCATGTCCCACCAATGTTCCTCCTGTCCCCCAATGTTCCTCCTGCCCCCCCACTTATCCGCAATGTCCCTCCTGTCTCCCCAATGCTCCTCCTGTCCCCCCAATGTCCCTCCTGTCCCCCAATGTTCATCCTATCCCCCCGCTCATCCCCAATGTCCCTCCCAATGTTCCTCCTGGCCCCCCCCCCCCACTTAACCCCATTATCCCACTTATCCTAAATGTCCACCCTCTCCCCCCCACTTATCCCAAATGTCCCCCCTCTCCTCCCACTTATCCCCAATGCCTCTCTTCTACTCTCACTTATCCCAAATGTTCCTCTCCCCCCCCCACTTATCCCCAAAGTCCCTTCTGTCCCACCACTTATCCCAAATGTTTCTCCTATCCTCCCATGTATCCCTGATATCCCCCACTCATCCCAAGGTGCCCTCCTCTCCCCCCACTTATCCCAAACACCCCCCCCCCACTCCCCCCACTTAGCACCAATTCCCCCCTCCCCCCACATAGCACCAATGTTCCAACTCTCCCCCAAGTTAGAAATTAGCACATTGCCACCCCCCCCCCCATTTAGCACCAATGCCCCATTAACTTGGCACCAATATCATCGCCTATACCCCCTTTTGCACTAATGCCCCCTGTCCCCACCTAACATTGCACTCCTGCTGTAAGTTGTAGTTGCTTTTCTGTAGCAGCCCCTCTCTCTGATACTTTGTAGGTAGGGAAGAGAGGAATTGGGGGTGAGAAAAGAGCTCTTACTGGAAGGAGGTTGTAAACTGTCCTGTGAGACATGCATTTCTGAGCCCCGCAATCTGTACGTAGCACACTCATGAACTCTGCAGTGCACTCTCTACTGAACTTCTTCTGAACTTCTGAACTCTGCTCACTCTGCGTAGCGCACTTCTGAACTCTGTGCACTCTTGAGCTCCTCACTCTGTATATAGTGCACTCCTGAACCCTGCACTCTGTACCTAGCGCTCTCCTGAACTTTGCACTTTGTACGTAGTAGGATCTTAATCTTTTCTCTTTATATATAGCACACTCCTAATGTTTGCACTCTGTACGTAGCGCACCTCTGAAGTCTGCACGGTGTACGCAGTGTACTCCTGAACTCTGTTTGCAGTGCACTCTTGAGCTCTTCACTTTGTATGAAGTGCACTCTGAACTCTGTACCTAGCACTCTCCTAAAGTTTACACTCTGTTCTTGGGGTACTCCTGATCTTTGCACTCTGTACGCAGTACACTCATGAACTCTGTATGTACTGCACTCCTGAACGCTGCACTCTGTGCAGAATGCATCACTAGTATTTAACAATGCCCCATTAAGACTCTCCCACTGTTAGGCGGTGGTGGTGTGGTTAAGGTCCTGGACTTATCCTCTGATAAAAAAAACTCCCTGCCTATAGTATGTCTGCAGTCTCTGACCATTTCCTGTAGTATGTCTGCAGTCTCTGACCGTCTCCTGTAGTATGTCTGCAGTCTCTGACCACCTCCTGTACCATGTCTGTGCTCTCTGAACGTCTCCTGTAGAATATCTGCAGTCTTTGACCGTCTCCTGTAGTATGTCTGCAGTCTCTGACCGTCTCCTGTAGTATGTCTGCAGTCTCTGACCATCTCCTGTAGTATGTCTGCAGTCTTTGACCATCTCCTGTAGTATGTCTGCAGTCTCTGACCGTCTCCTGTAGTATGTCTGCAGTCTCTGACCACCTCCTGTACCATGTCTGCACTCTCTGAACGTCTCCTGCAGTATATCTGCAGTCTTTGACCATCTCCTGTACTATGTCTGCAGTCTCTGACCTTCTCCTGTAGTATGTCTGCAGTCTCTGACCGTCTCCTGTAGTATGTCTGCAGTCTCTGACCATCTCCTGTAGTATGTCTGCAGTCTCTGACCGTCTCCTGTAGTATGTCTGCAGTTTCTGACAGTCTCCTGTAGTATGTCTGCAGTTTCTGACCATCTCATGTAGTATGTCTGTAGTCTCTGACCATCTCCTGTACTATTTCTGCAGTCTCTGACCATCTCCTGTACTATGTCTGCAGTCTCTTGCTGTCTATTGTAGAATCTCTGCAGTCACTGGCCATCTTCTATAGTATGCCTGCAGTTTCTGACTGTCTCCTGTAGTATAGCTATCACTAAATAATATACACAACCCTTATGTCTGGTTTATTTTTGGCTGCCTGCTCTGCTGTATATAGGTGTTCCTCGTTATTTGCAACCTAAGCCTCGGTGCATGCTGGGTGACTGAATAAATGCCAACAGCATATGTACTCAGGGTCTTCTGCTGGAGAGCGGGGTCCCAGAGGGAGGGGGCAGGTTCCACTTCTCTGTAGAAGCTGCAACATGGCCTTGGATGTCTGACCTGAGGGCCTGAATCTGAGAATAGCTGCAACCCAGATGTTCTGCAGAGATGACTGGAAGGGAGACACGATAGAAAGGATCTGCTTCAGCCTATAGTGAGTACAGATCTGTATCTTGGGGCCTGTTCTGTGAGGGCCATCCCTTCAGCTAGTATTGTCAGAGGACGGGTGTCAGTGAAAGGGGATGCTAGTGAGTGTCCTGAAGAGAAACAGTTTCATAAAGTCTGCAGCCAGAACAAGCAAAGGACTTATTCTTCCCATACAAGTGTTGTATAGTATAACAGCAAGTCTGTTACCATATCTAACCTGTGAGGCCGAGTGAGAGTTGACTTTAGTTGTAATTAGTTCCAGTTGAAGTATCCCAATATTCCTTTCTCCTATCCAAATTCCAACAATAAACACCAGAAAAACCAAACCCCTGGACTGATTATTGGAAACGAGCAGATGAGAGTACGGGCGGTTGTGTAAAAACCCTTAGTAACCGGCTGCAAGATAAGAAGGAGAAAAGCCCACGGAAGTCTACACACAGCAATCCCTATGGGGCAGATCTACATGTAAATGCAGTTATTAGGCACATTTAGGCACGTAAAGCACTTGGAGATTAGTTCATTGCATTGGCCATTAAAATGAATTAATGCTCAAGTGCTAAACACCCTAGCATTTAGGTGCGTCAAGCATTTTTTTCTGCCAAAAAGCTGCTGCTCTTGAACACACTACCGGCGGGGTTTTATTTCTGCCTCTAAACATCCTGCCTCTAAATGCCTTCACGCGCCTATGTGTGCATGGACACATAGGCTAACACTGAGGGGTGTTTAGAGGCAGAAAAAGACAAACATCAAACCCTCCTAAAAGTGATTATTTTATTGCCCAGTGTGCATAAGGTTTAAAGTGAACCTGTCCTGGCCTAAAAAATGTCTGAATTAACACATTACTGTGTTCCCTACAAGTACCTGTGCAAGTCACTAATGAGATTTTCAATCACATTGTACAGAGTTTATGTTCTCAGCTACCTGCTGTTGTTAGGTTTGTTAT
This sequence comes from Lithobates clamitans, assembly GCA_037952925.1. Taxonomy (NCBI): domain Eukaryota; kingdom Metazoa; phylum Chordata; class Amphibia; order Anura; family Ranidae; genus Lithobates; species Lithobates clamitans. The sequence continues at coordinate 3,292,775 of JBBGZY010000833.1, read as the reverse complement.
TTTTGTTTAGCTACATGTTCACTTTAAGCCTCACTTCTCTGGGCACTAAGCTTCAACCCCTGTCATCAGCTTTCAAATACTAGAACCCTAGTGAGCAGTAGGGGCTCTTAATGATATTAGCCACTTGGCGACCAGCCCATAGTAAAGATACGTCATGTGTTTGACGTTATGTACCAGTGTTATGACAGTAGCTAACTGCCTTAACCCCGTTTTTTGTTTTTTTTACTATGGCCTATTCTATGTGGTCCTGCAGGCAGATTCGCCATGGGATCACTTTTAGAAGCGATCCTTCCTGGGCTTACCTGACCCATCGGTGAAGCTCAGGAATGATCCGAAGCTTAGTATGGAGAAGAGTGAGGCCAAGATGGCCACCACTCGTCTCTATGCCCTTGGAGGACCGGATTGATGTCTGACGTCACTTCCCGGTTGCCGGGCTATAGTCAATATGTTTTTTTTTAAAGCAAAAGTTTAAAAAATATATTTTTGATCTTTTGCTTTAAAAGGTAAATGAGAGACACAGGGTCTTTTTGAGGACCTCTCATCCTTATTTCTTTTACAAGGGATGTTTACATTCTTTGTAATAGGAAAAAAAATGATACAAAAAATTAATGGACAGTGTAAAAATAAAAAGTTAAATAAATAAGGAAAAAAAATTTAAAGTGCCCCATCCCTCTGTGCTAGCATGTAGAAGTCAACGCATACATAAGTTGTGCAAGTATATAAAACAGTGTTCAAATCACACATGCGAGCTATTGCTGTGAACGTTAGAGTGAGAGCAATAGTTCTAGCTCAAGACCTTCTCTGTAACTCTAAACAGGTAATCTGTAAACATTTTTAAAATGTCGCCTATGGAGATTTTTAGGTACCGTAGTTTGTTGCCATTCCACGAGTGTGTGCAATTTTAAAGCATGGAATTTTATGTATCTATTTACTCAGCGTAAGATCATCTTTCACATTATACAAAAAAAATAGGGTAAACAGTGTTTTTTTTTTATTAAAGTGTATTTTTTCCCCAAAAATTGCGTTTAAAAGACCGCTGCGCAAATACTGTGTGACATAAAATATTGCAACGATCGCCATTTTATTCTCTAGGGTCTCTGTCAGAATTATATATATATATATATATATATATATATATATATATATATATATATATATATAATATTTTGGGGCTCTAAGTAGTTCTCTAGCAAAAATTACTGATTTAAATTTTAAACAAAGTTCTAGAAAAGGCCTGGTCTTCAAGTGGTTAGTTTTGATTTGGAGAAAAATAAAGGGATTTTTTAGCCCAAGTCCGGTTATTCTAAAGGAAACCTGTACTAAGATATATTTTTGGGTTTGTCATCATTGACCCTATTACATCTAAACTAGTTCTAGGGCTTTTTCTGGCTTCCTGATATACATACTTGTTCTGGATCAGTGCAACAGAAAATGCTAAGAAGGTATTTTAATAGATCAGCATAACAGGTTGGTAACAAGCAGAGTTTAGCAATGGATACCTTCATATTTTTTTACAGGTTTACTTGAAATATAGCATTTACATGTATGACTGGAGATTTACTTTAAAGTGGTATTTAAACCTGTATCATTTATGTCTAATTTGATTTTAACTTTAACATTTGGAACCAATACAAACACAAAATTAGTATGCAGAAACAGACAAACTGAATGGTAATAGGGCAAAGGGTAAAAACCAAACTCATTAAATGACAGATATAATAGTAATTATTATATTGTAAGCTAAACCAGTGTTTCTCTTTCAGTCAAGGCACTCTTTAAAATTCTGCACATCTCTCACAAATCTCGATGCACCCCATTATCTAATGTAAAACAACTAAACAAATAGTTTTACATAACACAGCAACATCCACACACATAGGACACCCAACGTGAGAGGTCATTTATTCCTCCAAAGCAAATACACCTTTGCACACTGGTACTGACTAGTATTTCAACTTCTCTCTTTTCAGTCTCTTTCCCTCTCTCAGCTAATGTGACTGCAGTGCTGATTCAGGGAGGGGCAAACAAGGATGCTGTGCAGGCATTTAATGTCCTCCTTAGCAACTAATGATGTCATTGGTTGTTAGGATGCTGGCAGCTGGAAGGTTGTATTGATGCACAATGAAAACCCACGGCTTTGTGTAATTAAAAGGCAGGCTTGATCCATCCGCTGGCTTGTATACAATTTTGGGGCAATTTTTAGGTATTTTGACAAGGCACCCCTGAAGAATGCTGAAGGCATCCCAGGGTACCTGAGCACCCCGGTTGAAAAAGGCAGAGTTAGACAGCATCTATATACTATGTTACCAACACAGGTTTCTCTAAACCAAATGAGCCACACAGCTAGCTAGTATCAATAATTATTTTTTTATTATTGCATATCAAACATTGTTTTGTTTTTTTTGTTGACCAAAGGCACAATACAGATATGTATCTAAAAGCATAACCCTATCTGTCCTCAATTGATCTCTGCACTCTTTTATGGGGCTATGGTCAGATACACAAAAATTTAACAGAGATATCCCCTCTCACTAGGGATGCCTTGATAATCTGGTATCATAAGCGGGAGACTTACTCTCTAACCTCTGAACCGAGCCCTCTCACTCCCTTATTTGATAATCCTGCCTTCCCCGAAGGCAGCTCGGTCCTAAACCTAGATGACTATGACAGAGCTTCCTGGCCTACAGCCAGACAATTCGTACACAACACTCTAGGCACATATGTCACAGACCGAGTCGCTTTATCACCTAAGGTATCATGGCTTACACGTCTACACCTGGATTCCTTCTGTAAACAACTCCATAACTCTAAACAAATTCATAGACCCCTGACTGTATTTGAGCAACTTTGCACACTCCCGGAAACTCCTAGACACACTTTATCACTGATATATCAATTCGTTTTGGGCCGTGTACATACATCCCTACCTAAATATACTAAAATTTGGTCTGAGGAACTCGGGAGAGATATAACAGAAGCCGAATGGGAGAAAGCTTTCCTTTTCACTCATAAATCGGCCATCTCGAGCTATACTCGGGAAAAAAACTACAAATTGGTATCGAGGTGGTATCGAGTCCCAACCTCTCTCAAGGTCATGTACCCTTCAGCTTCTGACATATGTTGGAGATGTAACTCCGCGAAAGGTACGTACATACATATTTGGTGGGAGTGCGATGTGCTTCTCCCTTTTTGGACACATATTTTTCAAATATACTCTGAAATATACGATAAACCACTCACACCATCTCCAGCCATTGCTCTCCTTTCCATACTCCCTGGTACCATTAAATCACAAAAACATAATCTTCTGAAATTCTTCCCTCCCCCTCCCCTGATTTCCTTATCCTCCTTTACTGTATACTTCCCTTTCCTCTTCGGCTACCTTTAGCACATTCAAACCTATCCTCCTTGGCCTCTCTTGGCCACACCAAGGAATTACTAGTATTCTGTAGTTCTCACCATGAGTCCTTCCACGACTTAAAAGAACTGGAATACATTTTTTCTTATTTTTTCCACACCGAATGTATAAGCCTTATTAACAATTTATCTTATCTCATCCAACATCAGTCCTGACCCAACAAATGCGCTTCTGGAAGAATGGTCAAACATTCCCATAGACACAATCCTAAACCTTGTGGACAGCCTTCCCAGAAGATTTGAAGCTGTTATAGCTGCAAAGAGCTGACCAACTCAATATTGAACCCTACCGACTAAGACTGGGATACCATTAAAGTTCATGTGCTTGCAGTCTCCTCTCTAATTGATTCATCGATCGACTTCAGTACAACCAGCCAGTCCGGGTTAAATTAATGAAATACATTTTATCACATATGTTTATTGGCATAAATAATTGACCAATAGCCTTACTATAGACAGAAGGAGCTGGTAAACTGGTGTAAAGTACTGTGAAGTGTTTTAATAAGCCTTTATGTATTGCATACTTTGTCATGATGTGGCTATAATACATAATTACAGAATTTTGCCAATAATGGACTTATGAAGGTTTAGCTGCATACAGGGCATCACTTTTTTTTATGCCTGACCAACTATTTATCCCCTGTCTGGCCTTGTTCTGTATAAAGTACAACTAAAGGTAATGTTCCTGTGCACTTTAGCAATATGTTAAACCACTAGTGACAACATTTCCATCACAATGCATTTTTAAAGATAAAAAGAAGGTTTATTTGTGCCACTGGATAACAGTAACTAGAAAAGAGATAATGGAGAATGAGAAGCTAAAGTGTAGCAGTGTGATGATAAATAAATGTAGACATATCTGGGACACGCGTATACTAAGCTGCTTTAGCCAACGGCAAATCTACTGCTTTGGTTGTGTTTAAGCAAAAGAGATAATGCAATAATGTTCCCCTTAGTGCCTAGTTCTGTAGAAATAAGTAATATATGCATTCTTTCATTTTACCTCATCATCACCACTGTTAGGATTTAGGGACTTGTTTTATTCCAAAAAGAAATGTTATTTCAGTGTGACTCTGGCAGAGTCATGTACGGTATTTTTGTCCTCAGCTTGAGTCTTAAAGTTTGGGGATGCTTATGGCCAAAAGTTTCTGGGCACCTGAGCAACATATGCTTATTTGGCATTCCATTCCAAAACCATGAGAATTAACATAGAGTTGCTCCTCCTTTGTAGAAATTACAGCCTCCACTCTTCTAGCAAGGCTTTCCACGAGATAATCAAGGGTGCCTGTGCATATTTATGCCAAAAGAGAATTCCCTTCTCTTTCCCTGAATAACTTTCCCTTCTTTTTCCCCTCTTTCTTCTTTGTCTTTCTCTTTCTTTCTAGCAGGGTCTTCAGTTATCCCAATATCAGGGATTTTGGGTGCAGAAATGAGAAGCTGGTCAATGGAGGGAACCATCATCCCTTGCCACCGCCCCCCCCCCACCTCCCCAACTTTGCTTGGCGAATGGCAATAATGTTGACACATCTGGACTTGGCTCCCTCATAGGCTAAATTGGAGGTGTTTTCTGGGGGCAGGTGACACCATACCAGACTAATTTCTTGAGTTTATACACAATAATATGTTTGTGATCCATGGGTAAGACTTGTAGACCCCTTGACGGAGAGAGTTTTATTAGAAAACTATACAAAGCCCTGTAATGTGACTGTGTGGAATCTAATGGGTAAATTGTTTTAACATTTTTTAAGTGGCCCTCTCCAAACTACGCCTCAGACTGTTGCGGAACTGCATGTCCCATGAGGCATTGTAAAACTCTGACATTCACAGACATGACTAGGCATGATGGGAATTGTAGTTCCTGAACTGGAGGGTCATAGTTTGGAGACCCCTGGTCTAAAATGTCGAGTAACCTGTGGCTGTGTCTGGTTCCATAGTGGTCTTTGGCAAGGGGGTGCACCAAAAACCACCACAGTATGTTTGGACACATACCACCTAACTGCATGACAGTGTCTACATATGTTTACAGTGGACATATATCATCATAATGAATAATTTATGTCTATGGTATGGACGTAGGTGTATTCAAGGAATTGCAAATGTTGCCTGGACTATTTGTTCACTTTACCTACCTGAAGAAGGACCCCACATGTTTTTATTTGTCAGCGAACCATAGGAGGGGGAGCGGGGGGGGGGGGGGCTATGGGTGAGATGGAGTTTCTGTGTTGGGCATTAAGGTGAAAAGTTAATAAACCTATTTTTTAAGAACAAACAAGGCACTCTTTGGTGATATTGTCTTGAAAAAAGATTTTTGTAATCTATAGGCAAAAAAGTAACAGTTTAAAAAAATAGTGTTGCTGTAGGTGAAAAAACTTTACATTTTATCACATAATGTGTAGTGCTCACTGCTGCCACCTTTAAATTACACATATAACTACACATATATTCAGATTATTAGTATTGGTGGACAGGGATGAGCCGAACACCCCCTCCCCGTTCGGTTCGCATCCAGAACATGCGAACAGGCAAAAACTTTGTTTGAACACGCGAACACCGTTAAAGTCTATGGGACACGAACATGAAAAAGCAAAAGTGCTAATTTTAAAGGCTTATATGCATGGTATTGTCATAAAATGTGTTTGGGGACCTCGGTCCTGCCTCAGGGGACATGTATCAATGCAAAAAAAAGTTTGAAAAATGGCCGTTTTTTTGGGAGCAGTGATTTTAATAATGCTTAAAGTGAAACAATAAAAGTGTAATATTGCTTTAAATTACGTACCTGGGGGGGTGTCTATAGTATGACTGTAAAGTGGCGCATGTTTCCCGTGTTCAGAACAGTCTGAGTGCAAAATGACATTTCTAAAGGAAAAAAAGTCATGTAAAACCACTATCGCTAGCGCCGGCTATAATGGATTGTCGGTCCGGCAATACACATAAGTTCATTAATAAAAACTGCATGGAATTTCCCCACAGGGGAATTTTTAAAAAACAAAAATGCGTGGGGGTCCCTCTAAATTCCACACCAGGCCCTTTAGGTTTGGTATGGATATTAGGGGAACCCCGCGCCAAAATTTAAAAAAAAAATGGCATGGGGGTCCCCTCAAAATGCATTCCAGACCCTTCAGGTCTGGTATGGATTTTAATGGGAACCCCACGCCAAAATAAAAAAATGGTGTGGGGTCCCCCCAAAAATCCATACCAGACCCTTATCCGAGCACGCAACCTGGCAGGCCGCAGGAAAAGAGGGGGGGGGACGAGAGAGCGCCCCCCCTCCTGAACCGTACCAGGCCACATGCCCTCAACATTGGAAGGGTGCTTTGGGGTAGCGGCCCCCCCAAAGCACCTTGTCCCCATGTTGATGGGAAGAAGGGCCTAATTCCCACAACCCTTGCCTCGTGGTTGTGGGGGTCTGCAGGTGGGGGGCTTATCGGAATCTGGAAGCCCCCTTTAACAAGGGGACCCCCAGATCCCAGCCCCCCTGTGTGAATTAGTAATGGGGTACAAATATACCCCTAGCATTTCACAAAAAAAGTGTCAAACATGTTAAAAAAGACAAGAGACGGTTTTTGACAATTCCTTTATTAATTTCTTCTTCTTTCCCGGCTTCTTCTTCCATCTTCTTTCTTCTGGTCTTCCTTTGATGTTCTTCTTCTTTCTCCATCTTCTTCTCCCGCTTCTTCCTCTGCTGCTTCCTCCGGTCTTCTCCCCCGGCATCTTCCTCTGGCTTCTTCTCCGCTTCGTTCTCCGCACGATCCGCCTCAGTGAGAGTCTTCCACTGTGTGACGCTTCTGTTGAGGTGACAGTTCTTATATAACGAACCTGGTGACCCCGCCCCCTCTGATGCACGGGGAAAGCCATAGGGAAGTCCCCGTTTGTCAGAGGGGGCGGGGAATTGAATTTAAGGTTTTTTTTTTTTTTGCTTACACTGGTTCAGTTTGGAGAAATGTAAGTATGAAAATGCCATATCTGTGGAATCCTTGTGGAAACAAATAATCACAACCAATAATTTTTATTGAAAAAAGGGATTTTAAGCAAACAATAAGGTACGCAATAATCCAAATGCATATTAAACAATGGTGTTACAGTGGAAATTGTCAAAATCTGCATATTCTGATCACAATATAACTATACCATATCATAGTTAGTGTATATGACCATCTTGCCAGGGGGGGCTAGACGGTAACATGTGAAAAGCGCATAGCGCAACAGTCAAAATCATTATCATAGTTCACTGTAGGCGGAGAAATGTGAATATCAACATGTTTGGCAAGTCATAACCTTATTTGTATATGGTTCCAAGGCAGGAGGAGGGAGAGAGAAAAAAAAGGAAGAAAAAAAATAAGGGGGGAGGGACCTCCTGCAAGATAAATTATACATGTTTGTACCAAATTTGCCTACACTAAGCCAAAGAACACCACATTTCCGAGTATCGACCCAGCTAAAAGCAACCCTGAAGCCCACTCGCCAACATACTAATTAAAAGAAAAGATTCAGTTAAAAATTAGAAGTTACAGAAAAGGTTGAAAGGAAGAAAAAGACAAGAACTAAAAGGACAAAGAGGAATTGCCACCGGTCCCCTCGCTCCAAAACAACGACTACCCCCCCTTCCCCCCATACAGGGATTAAAAATCGAGGAGTTCCAGACCCTTTTAAAACGGTGTTGTTGGTCACAAAGGCAATTTTTCATTTAGTATGATCCAGGAGATTTTGTTTTTCGCTAATGCTAGATTTATCACAGGAGTTTTCCATGCTCGCGCTATGGTGATCTTGGCTGCCAGAAACATAAAGAAGGTGAGAGTCCTGAGATTTCTAAGTAGCTCACTCGAAAGGTCGGAAAATAGTGCCGTCTTAACATTTTTAGGAATATTCAATCCAGTCACCGAATATAATCAACTGAATATTCTTATCCAATACTGTTTCACTTTTGGGCACACAGTAGTCGTTTCTACTACTACAGTGACTGCTGCTATCTTTGAGGTTCTGTGCAAAGCTTATTCTGGATGAGCTGGAAATCGTGATATCACTGACCTGCCTCTCCACCTCATCCAATCAGAAAATGCCTTGCATTATTTATAAAAAAATGCAAGGTATTCTGTGAATGGGGCCCTTGCTGAGCAAGCTAACCCCTATGTTCACTATGAAGCAGGGCAGCTGCTCGGCTTGGGACCCAGAAGACAGCGAGGATCACTGTAGTAGTGGAGACCAATACAGTGATTATCTGCTTCCACAGGGATTCTACAGGTATGACTTACAGTATGCATACTTACATTGATCCAAGCTGGACCAATGTAACTATGCAAAAAACCATACATGGAATTCCGCTTTAAAAGGATGCCCAGTGGTAGGTTCCTTTCTTCCTTCCTTCCCCTTTTTATATACCTTCCAGAGAATGTTTACCAGTCTGTTATAAAAAGGCTATTGTTTACGGAGCTCTGTAGCTTTAGCTGTATTTTTAACATGTAACTGAATGACTCATTGCAGTGACTCATTCCCTATCAGATGGCTCATTCCGAAGCTTTATTCAGACAAAGCTAGTCAGGAGGCAAGTTTCTACTGCTATCCTGTCTCTTTGGATAGCCATTAATGCTTTGGGAATCAAGGTAATTAAGTCTGCACCAATACAGACGAAATGTGTCGGTGGTTACAGACCCTCTACCTGTCTACCCTGTCTCTGGTCATCAGCAGATAAGAGCAGCAAAGTGTGAGGGCGACTGCCACAGAGGACTATGACATAGAGGCAGCACTTCCAGCATATGTAAGTTTGTGTAAGGCACTGTTTAGGGAATGCACATGAGGGCTTTCCCCCTTGCCATCAGAGACACATGCGTTGTGCCACAGCAGCTGATCCTCCTGGCTAGTTTAATGTGAGATACTGTTTTGCTCACCTTGTGGTGCTAGCCTTTTTGCTTAGCCTCTCTGCTGTTGTTTGCATTGCGGTGTATGCTTAATGTGCCTGCTACCTTCAACTTTGCTTTACTGAGGAACATTTGATTGCTTTGCTATCTGCTTTCTGCTATCATGACAACCAATTTACCTTTATGGCTATGCATTAACTTGCATGGATTGCATTTCTGTTCCATAATTGTGGAAGGTTTTATCACTCCATAAAGTGAGTTGTAGTTGCATTTGGATTGCAGTAGCACCTTTATACTAGTATTGTGATGGTTGATATGTGTTGTATGCATGATGGAAGGCTGGATGACAACAATGTTATGTTGGAGGGGTCTTTTTTGATAGGGAAGCTTAAAGTGTCATTAAAGCTTTGTTTTTTTTGTTTTTTTAAATAACAAACATGTCATACTTACCTCCATTGTGCAGTTCGTTTTGCACAGAGTGGTCCCGAACATCCTCTTCTGGGATCCCTCGGCGGCTCTTGCAGCTCCTTCCTGCATTAAATAACCCCCTGGGAGAAGCGCTCTCCCGGGGGGGGGGTTACCTTGCCGGCGCACTCCCGAGTCATTCATTCATAGAAGTAGAATGTATGACTCGGCCCCGCCCCCGGGTCATTGGATTTGATTGACAGCAGCGGGAGCCAATGGCTGGGCTGCGATCAATCCATCCAATCAGGACCCAAGACACCGGCTTTTGCTGGTATGCTTGTCCCTGGGATGAGATAGAGAGGGTACAGGTAAGTAAAACGGGGGCTCGGGGGGGCTGCAGCATTACAGGAGGTTTTTCACCTCAATGGTTTACAGCCCCTTTAAGTCAAACACTTTATTTCAATAAATTGCTTTGCAACATTAGCATTCCGCTTTACCCTTTTTCATGTTTCTTTTTTTTTAATGAATAGTTATTTTTAACATTGGACTATTTTGTAGTGTTCCATTTCTATTTCACTGTGAGTACTTATGATCTATGCATCTATGACGGTATTTCATTTGAAAGAAATTCTGATATCTAGAAGCTAGCTAATCATCAAAATTCTTACATTCTCCCCATAAGATTGCATTAGAGGGTAGTATCATTAAGTGTGCCATAAAGTCAGACCCTGTTACAATTAAAAAAAAAATCAAATCTGGGCAGAGAAGAGGCTTTTCTGACTAGTAAATGACCTTCCCGGCCGGCAATAGTCACATGTAAAAATCTTTTGTGCCTACATCTCTTCTTTACCCCAGATTTTTTTTATCATGGCCAGTGATTCAGGTGATAAATGGCATGCCATTTGTTTGAGTGATATCACTTGCACATAAATATAAATACATTAATTAACTTGACTTCACTATCCTCTGAATGTCAGATGTATAACATAATCAGTATTTGGAGTTTAGATGTGAGAAAAGTATAAAGAAACTTTGCTCTGGTTACAAACATTTTTACATCAGTTTATTGGGTGCACAATCAAGTCAATTCTTTGCGTTTCTGCAAGCTACTGCAAAATGTCAGTTGAAATGCTGGTTATGTACCAATGTAAAACCATTGCAATATACCAAATGCAATCTATGCTGTAAAAGGGATGTAACAGTGACATTAATATTTTAAGAATGTCAGTTACAAATATCCAGTTGCAAAGGTGTTCATGCTGCCTACCTTGATTAGTAACTCGAAACCAAAGGCCCCCTATTTCTAAATGAAAGCAACTGGATCAGTGTTCAAAGTTGTTGACTTAGCACAGAAACCTTACAGTTGCGCTTTAGCCAGAAAATCCGCTTAATTTACTGTGACCCGAATGTTATATAATCCATTTCGACGGGCTTCAACAGGCTTCTGGGTGGAGTTACTGCCTATTGACACATGATGCCATATTCTGCATGTGCAATCAAGACACCGGGAAGATTAATGCTAAGAAATAAAAACGAGATATTCAGCAGAAATGCTAGATCCCCTAAGACTGCATTTTCATGTTTGGCTGCATAGTGCCTTTAATTAGAATCAGCTTTTTTTTAACCATGTATAGGGATACAAGAAATGTATCTATGGTTTAACGTTTTGAAGTTTAAAATGGCTCTCACTGTACTTTTCAGTATAATAAAAGGCATTCCTCCTTTTTTTATGCTGAATTAGGCCAACTGCGCAGTCACTCTTACCCCACCTTCATGAACTGTATTTAAAATAATCAGATTTAGTTGAGGAAACAATGATATACTCGAAAATCTTTAATGTAAAACTGGTTTTAATATAACAAGAGCATGAGATTATTTTACTGGAGCAGCAGCTTGAAATTGACATTCTTATTTTGTTCTATGTGATTGTTGGCCATAACATGACCTTGGAAGGCTCCACATCAGAAGCTTCTCTTGTTAATAATTCAGTCCTTAAGTGCTGTGTCCAAATTGCTTTCGCTATTTTAAGCACAGAAAATGTCAAAACTCCAGAGCCTAAGGGACAAAGAGGATAAACTAAACAAAGGTGTCTCCACTAGAATATTTCAAAGTGCAAAAGTGGTTTTTTTTTTCAGATTTTATTTTAACTTGGAAATGATAGATATTTGGAAAAAGACTTACAATTGCAGAGCTGTATTATATTTTGCCTTCAAGTGCCACAAAATCTGCCCGACTATTGTAATCATGGATATCCAGATCCTTTCATGAAAGCTTAGAGACTGCAGCTGGGCATCACTTAATTTATCTGACAGTTTTATGGTTCGCTTGAAACAATTTAAATCGCCATCAATCACTTCTGCTTTTTCAAGTTAGTCACATTTTACTTCAAGCTACAAGGGTAGAATATGAATTTTGTCATAATTAGAATATAGGCAATTAAATGATTATTCTTTCTGAAGTCTGCCTTGTCTTGGCAGTAAGAGAGAGATTTATTACTAGCTTGCTAAAGGGCACAAGATGAATATAACTTTATACAGTCAAAATGGAAAACTGGCAGAGGGACCCATGCATCTAGCTTGGGGCAAAATGAACCACATCGAGCTCATGCTATGGCATTTTTCTGTCTTTCAGTACTTGAAAAGTTATGCAACGTAAATCATATTGGGATTTAGTGCTAAATATGTAAGTCAGTTTATAGCCAAAAAATTATCTTTTAGAACACAACAAAATGTAATTGAAGCCACAAGGCAGACTTTAAAGCAATGTGATGAAAATTGTGGCAATAACTAAAACTACTTTTTAGGGTGTCATAATCCAAATCACTTTCCAGTGAAACCATTCATTATGCGTGTGCTAAACACTGTGCAGCAATTTGTAGCTGCACACACACACACTCCAGTAACAATGGTCTATGGACTGTGATCTATAGTGAATCAGCCACCCCAGCAGGGGCACTGACAGGGGTTTTAACCCTTCCATACTCAATACTCCATACTCTAACACAGGGATATGCAATTAACGGACCTCCAGCTGTTGCAGAACTACAAGTCCCTTGCGGCATAGCAAGACTCTGAAAGCCACAAGCATGACACCAAGAGGCAGAGGCATGATGGGAATTTTGCACAGGTGATTTGATCAGTTTCATTGCCTTAGTAATTACCACAGCCGTTTCATCTGAGGGAAATCTTGAAAACATGACCTGTTGGTGCGCCTTGAGGACTGGTGTTGAGAAACACTGTCCTAAATGGATGTTCATTAAGATTCAACTTCAACTTTGCTGTTTTATATGAAATGGGTTACTTCTTGAGTTAATTAGTTTAGGTAGAAGTGAAGAAGTGCTTTATTATTGTAATTGTAAAGCAATGTAAGCCAGACTTAGATGTGCATAATCCCATAGATTAGCTGTCTTTGCAAAGAGCAGAATTCCAGAGCAAAAATGCACTGTTGTCACCCTTTTGCATTAGCAATTGCTTACCATTTTTAAAAACTACAGATTAAAGATTAGCTTTAAAGCTCAACTCCAGGCTTGGCACTTTCCTCCCCCTATTTTTGCCCCAATGCCCAAGATGTAGGTTATGCATACTTTTTTTAATACTTTTTCAAAATTTATTGGGCTGTTCACATGATGCTGTTGGGTCCTCTTCACTTCTTCTTAGGGCTCCTCAATAATGCAGAAAGTTACACTTAAAGGCAGTGTCTACTAGGTGGGTGCTATGTTTTTTTAATTGTTATGCCTTAACCGTACAAATTGTGCATTGTTTAGGTATGCTGCTGGGGGGGGGGGGGGGGGGGGGGAGTTGATATAAGGAAGTAAGTGCCTCTAGATCAGGTCACTCTACGTGTGGGAAGTGGAATAGGAGATTGCTGTGATATGTAAGTGATGCTTTGCTGTTAATTCACCCCTTAGCAGTGAACCAGTTGGGGTTCCAGGGTATAGACTCGTGAACTTACACAATTATTCTATATAATTTAAAGCAGTGGTCTTCAACCCTGTCCTAACAGGCCAGGTTTTATGTATTACCTTGGGGAGATACAGACTAGAATACTGCAATCACTGAGCAGCAAATGATATCACCTGTAATGTATTTCAGTTATCTTGCAAACATGGTATAAAGTATATGTAAACTCTTGCCTTGTAAAACAACCCATTCAGCTTAAAGGATAAGTTCATAAAAAAAAAAAAAAATAATAAATGCACATTTATTTGCAGGTAAAAAAAATGTGCATTTATTATTTTTGTTGTTGTAGGAGCCTGGAAAGCATTGCACCAGCGATCAGCAGATCTCTGATGCCATGCAGGTCTCCTGCACACAGTCAGTGTATCAGCTTACCCGCACGGGTAAGCCAATACTCACTGACAGGAAGACTCAAGGAACTACCACAGCACTGTGGCAGTTCATTAAGAACTACAGGCTGACAGCCGCTAAGAAAGTCGGGCTTGTAGTTCATTCAGACACACAGAGCTGTGTGTCTGAATGATACGGCCGTGTGGGCGGAGCCCCGCTGTTTTTCAAACAGTCTCAGCCAGGCCACAGGTGCAAGCAGAAGCAGACATGTTCACACACAGATGCAGGAGCAGCTCAAGCAGATGTCCAATTTTGCAGTCCCTCAGAAAGAAAGGGAGGAAGCAGCAACAATCGCTGAGCTAGGAGTTTTGGAACAAGCTGTTGAAGTCCATCATTTTGTCTTGACTGCATCTTATGAACTTGCATGTCATCCTAAACCAGAACAATGACAACACAGAAAGCATCTGATCCTAAGCAAGACACTGCAAGTTTGTGAAGTACGTTGGACACCCTTCTGCCTCCCAAGTTGCTGACACCTCATTCAGCAACCTATGAGGCATCACAGACCTTCCTTAAGCCTGATTCTCACCTATGCATTTTTAGTGCTTTTTACATTTTGCAGAATTGCACTACAGTCCATTTAACATGGTTCTGTGTGCAAATCTGCAAAATGCAAAAAGCACAAAAAACGCATAGGTGTGAATCAGGCCTAAGTCCAGATTACCAAATAGTCTCAGCTCAGGAGTGTTGTCTAGCCAAGGAACCTGACTTAAGAGACCAACAGAGCTTGACAAACCCCCGTAGATGCAATGGCACTTTGCAAGGCAGGACTTGCCAGAGAAAAGAATGCCTTAAAGAGGGAACTCAATTTTTTGGTCCACAGGGACTTTAAACTCTGGTAAATCATCCACTGATACTATAAGTGTTCACAGCCAGGACCACCTTTTGTTGAAACTTTACTCTATTGGGTATTGTTGCGTGAACCACTTAGGGGGCGCAAACAAGTTTGTGCAGAGGGGCACAGTCATTGTACAGATCCTCTTCAGTATGAGGATGCAACAAAGGATTTGGCTTACTTGGGAGCTTTTCAAGACCCCAGCCCTGTTACCCTAGACCCATAGTGAGAGCTTCAGATTTTTACAGACCATCCTTGTGAGGAAACTCACTGTGGTCCTTTAAGTTTGGGAAACATTTGAGGCCTGTGTGTGTGTCTTCATGGAGACTGCTTCCTTGGACCCTTCCTCGCTGCCTCCTTATCTTCTAGGGACCTAAAACATGTTATGGTCATCCATCCATAAACCCTTACAGATATCTGCCAGTTGTTGCAGCACAGTGGACAAGCCATGCCTGCACACTGAACCAGAGGCCCTCTTGCGTTCAGGCTGGGCGGCATGTATGTGCCCATTGCCTAATGGAGCAGCTAGCAGAGTGCGAAAACACAACACCCTCTAGCAGTGCTAGATGACCTAGACCCCTGCAGCTCCTGAAGCATTGGAGAAATATGCTGACTGCACCTAAGAACCTCCTCAACATGAAGGCAGGGAATGAACACTGCCCCCCACCCCACCCACACTTTCAGTGCCAAGAAGATGTCCCCAATAGTTTTTAATAGCACATAGATCAGGATATAGTGATCCATGTCCCCACTAGTACATCTGCTGTAGGGTCTCGCATCCTGGAAACAGATATGTCCAGCTTTGTGTTTAACCAAGCAGCCAGCAAGTTCACGTCAAGTGTCCCTCAATGCTGACATGTACAACTCCCCCTTAGAGAGACAAATTCCAGGTCCCAGTGTTTGCTGAGAAAATCTGTCTGCCAGTTCTTCACCCCAGAATAATGAAGGCCACAGCTATGGCATATTGTGATTTAATTTGGACAAAATTACTGGTTATAAAGGAGGTCCAGTGAATTGAATTAAGTATGTTAAATTTAGAAGCATTGATTCCTCTGAAGATCAACAGCCCTGAAATTCCCATCAACTCAGAAGACTAGTGTCCCTCGTGACAATCTTTTATTGTAAGCTAACCAAGGTGGCCAACAGTGCTGGGGACAGAAGCCACTATAAAATCAAGACAATTTGGTTCCTGGATTGGGGAATCAACTTGTCCAGAAACAGATTGGAATTGTCCCATGCCACAATATTATTCTATTTCAAGTCGTTTGTTTTAAATTGAGAAATATGGACACTTTTGAAAGTGGATACCATTAATCCCAGCACTCCCCCATGCAGCTTTTTTTTTTTAGAGGGAAGGCCAGTGATGGGATAGAAGTTGTCAAACCTGACACTACAGTTTTGTCCACTTCTCCTTGGGCAGGAAGATATTGGATTGATGGGTATACAGGAACAGATCCAAATACTTCAACCTTTGTGATGAAATCAGAGAGGACTTTACAAGGTCCTCTAAGGTTTTTTGGCTTGACTGACACATTGGAGATCAAGGTGGCCTAATCACGCAGCAGCAATTTCTCTAAGTATCCAGTTGGAAGTAGCCTGAGGTAGAGATTGCCCAGGGCTGGAGACAAAGACCAAAGGGATGAACCACTGTGAATTAATGGCATTCCTGATGACCTTAAAAAGATAGAAATGTGAAGTACACGTTATGATGGATGTCAGGACATCTACACGCTAAAGGTAGGCAATAACTAACTGAATCGAGTCCATCTGAGAATATACAAAGGCATTTAGAGCCTTTAAAGTGGTTCTAAAAAGGATGGAATTGGCAGGAATGGATCTTCATAGTGTTGGCACATTTATCTGCAGGCTTGGATTGTTTGGTTTGCCACAGATGGTGAGAATCCCCTGAGAGAATGAAAGTGGGTCTTGTGGGTCCGGAAACTGGAACCTAAGTTGGAAGGACGAACAGAAGGTTTTGATGCAGGATAAGAAAGTGTTGGCCTGCTTCTGGTTCTTAGCTTTGAGAAGTTAGGGCAAGGGAGTACCCTTACCCCTGTTAGAACTTTAATGATTTAATTCAGTGTCTCCCTTCAAGTGTAGGTATATTAGGGCCAACCTATGTCCCCCATTAACCAACACTTAAGCCAAAGAAGAAAGATGAAATAAAAAGAGTAGAGACAAAGAGTAGATGAAAATAGGATTTTTATAACAGCTACCTGTAAAATCCTTTTCTTTGAAGTACATCACGGGACACAGAGCCATATTAATTACTATGTGGGTTATAGTAATAACTATAACTTCAGGTGATGGACACTGGCACAGGAAGTTCACTCCCTATATAACCCCTCCCACTACTGGGAGTACCTCGGTTTTTGTAGCAAAGCAATACACGTGTATACCAGAAAGAGGGGAGGAACCTCTGTGTCCCGTGATGTACTTCAAAGAAAAGGATTTTACAGGTAAGCTGTTTTAAAAAAAATCCTATTTTCTTAATCATACATCACGGGACACAGAGCCATAGTAATTACTATGTAGGATGTACCAGAGCAATGCCAACTAAGGGGAGGGAGACACAATAGAATTAGGGCAACATGAGACTAGAGGAGGTATACTGCTGCCTGCAGCACACAACGCCCAAAGACGATATCCTCAAGCCTTTTTACATTCACCTGATAAAATCTGGTAAATGTATGGACTGAAGACCATGGAAGCTTGGTGATGCACTCCCACGAAGCATTAACAGTCCTAGAGAAGTGCGCTTTTGATTTGAGAGGGTAGAATCCTCCTCTTTAAACCATAAGCCTAAACAGTTACTTGCTGAATCCATATAGAAATAGTAGATTTTGATGCTGCCTGCCCCTTTTCTAGAACCTTCAGGCAACACAACAAAACATCCGTTTTTTTATTCTGAGCAGTCGCCTTTAAGTAGACCTTGAGTGCTCTCACCACATCAAGAGAATGTAGTAATTTTCCTCCCGTAGAACAGGTTGTGGAAAAAATGAAGGTAGAACAATATTAGTTAATAGTTCGGATAAAAACTATACACTACCTTTGGTAGAAAGTTAGGATGTGGACACAATACTACCTTATCCTTGTGAATAATCAAATATGGCTCTTTACAAGAAAGAGCAGCCAACTCTGATACCCTTCTTGCAGAAGATATGGCTACCAGAAAAGTAGTTTCCTTGCCAAAAGGACCAAGGGAATATGCTCAAAAAAAGGCTGTTTCAGCAATGCCAACAAAACTAAATCCAAGTCCCAAGGGTTCAGGGGTGACTTAACCAGAGGATTAAGCAGCGTTACCTCCTGAATAAGCTACGAACCAAAGAATGCAAAGCAAGTGGTTGTTGAAATAATACCAATAAGGCCGAAACCTGGGCTTTGATATTATGCAAGGCCAGCTTAATTTCTAACCCCATCTACAGAAAGTCAAGGATTCTACCTATGACATACTTCCTGGGGTGCCAACCCCTGGATTCACACCAGGAGACATACGCTTTCTAGACTCTATAATCTATGATTCTGGAAGCCAGCTTCCCCGCATTAATCAAGGTAAATACCACTGGACCTGACAGCCCACGCTTCTTTAGAAAGTGGGATTCAACAGCCAAACCGCTAAATTTAGCTTTTGTAAGGTAGGATGGAATACCAGACCTTGCGAGAGAAGGTCTGGACGTGGTGGTCCCCTACCGCCATCCTTATGATGTCTGCATACCAAGATCTTCTGGGCCACAAGAATCACCGATCTCCCTTCCTGCTTGATCCTGCGAAGCAGTCGTGGAAGCAGCAGAATAGGAGGAAGTGCATAAATCAGTGAGAACTGATTCTACGGGAACACCAAGGCATCTGTTCCGCATGCTAGCGGATCCCTTGTTCTTGACACAAAGTTGTCGATTTTCTTGCTGAACCTGGACGCAAACAGATCTAAGCCTGGGATCCCCCATCTTCGGCATATTGCCAGGAAGATATTGGGGTGAAGAGAACATTCTCCCAGAAACAACTGCTGGCGACTCAAGTAGTCCGCCTGCCAATTTTCTATTCCTGGAATGAAAACTGTCGATAGGCAAGGTACATTGTTTTCTGCCCAAGTTAAGATATAATTCACCCCTCTCTAGGCTGCACGACTTGTCTTGCCCCCTTGGTGATTGATATAGGCCTTTGCTGTGGTATTGTTGGATTGGAGCCTGACAAAGACCATTCCGTAACCTGAACATCCAGGCCCCCAGGGCCAAGCGCACTGCCCGGATCTCTAGAATGTTGATAGTCCAGATCAAAAATGACCTTGCCTATCTCGTTTGGACAGTGACTTCTTCCCGGACTGTTCCCCAACTCAAAAGGCTGGCATCTGCTGTTACCATCTACTAGGTAGCTGGTAGGAAATATTTTCTCTTCTGCAGATTCTTGGTTGTCAACCAACTGAGGCTCCGGTGCATCCTGGAGACAGAAACATTGGGAAATCTAGAGCTTGGACCTACTTGTTCCAAGCCGAAAAATACGGTTTTGCAGCAGCCTCAAATGAGACTGAGCATAAGGAATGGCCTCAAATGAAGCCACCATATTTCCCAACACCCTCATGCTCAGTCGAATAGAAGGATTCTTCTTTGCTTTAACCATCTGAATCAGTTCCTTTATGAAACGGATCTTCGCCTGGGGCTATAGGAGGGGCCAGACCTTTATAAATACTCGAGGTGCAGTAGCTAGACTGAAATGCAGAGCTACAAACTGAAAAAGAAGATTTTCTACCTCGAAACATAGATATTTCTGGTGAGCGGGAAATATAGGTAAATGGAGGTATGCATCCCTGATGTCTATTGACGCCAGAAGTTCTCCACCTTGTAGGATGGAAACAACTAATCAGATTGACTCCATGTGGAAAGAGCGGATATTCAGAAACCGGTTTAGATCTTTGAGAACTAGAATGGGTCTGACATACTCATTTGGTTTTGGTACCGTGAAAAGGTTTAAATAAAACCCCAATTGCTACTCTTGCATGGGAACCACTAAGATCAATCTTTTGAGACAAAAGATGGTCCAATGCTTGAAAGAGACTTATTTTCCTATGGAGTGTGAAAAAACTAAGAGACTGGGACTTTCGGAACGCAAGTTTGTACCCTAGAGTTATTGAGGAAGTCACCCATCTGTAGCCTCCGGCACCTGGCATTCCTAGGTGATCTCCCATCCAGGTACCGACCAGGCCTGACCCTGCTTAGCCTCTGAGATCAGACGAGATCAGGCGCTTTCAGGGTAATGTGGCTGTAGGCTCCGACAATCTTCCTGCCAGACCCTTGAGAACTGCAGAAGTCTTGCCCCCTCTCGAGCAAGCAGGGGTGTCCCCTCATAAGGAGGCTTCAGTTTCCTTCTTGAACTTGACGGCGGAGGCCGTTGTGACTGCCTTGAAACAGATGCTCCTAGCACTGGAGAAGGAACTTGTTAAAATGAAAATATATGTTTACTCCTCTTCCAAACTAGCAAAAGGTTAATTTTTCCTCAAAAAAAAATTTGGAAGCATTTATACAAATCATCCCTAAACAGCCGTTCACCATGAAAAGGAAAACTAGCCAGGAGCTTTGCATGATGCCTCGTCTGACCAATTTTTCAACCATAAGATTCTATGCCTATGCACCAGCCCAAACGTGAGGCTTGAAGCATAGAATCTCTCATGGCGTCTATTGCCAAACATAATGCCGCTGGTAACTCCTGGGCCTGCTGATCAGGAATAACCTTGAGCATCTGTTCAGACTGGTCTCTCAAGAACTGACATACACCAATTACTGCTAGCGCAGGTTAAGACAAAAAATAAAAAAAACACTTTTTTTCGGAATAGGAATTTCCAACTTTTTATCCGTTGGATCCCTAAGCATTTGAGCATTGTCTATCAGACAGGTCAAACTTTCATTCACAGAGTATATAGCAGCGACAATTGCTGGTATCTCCCACTTGTTAGTGAATTTTTCCTCCATAGGAAAAAAAGTGTTTAAAACTTTATAGGAGGGAGAAAATGTTTAGCTGGGCAATGTAACTCAATATATTGCAATATTTGATAGCCCTGATCACTTACTCTGACTGGCCACCCCAGAACTCTTAGGGGAAAATGCCAATGTAGAGTGTTTAGAGCTTGTAGGAGTCCCTTTTAAGCTCTTTTTGGGGTGTTTCTACCCCTCCTTCTGACCATAGCCCGATGCACAAATGCAGATGAACTACCAGAAGAAATCGCATCCACTGCTTGAGCAATAGTCCAGAAACTGCCGCAGCTATTTAATGCTCAGCCTGATGCTTTTAGTAAATGTGCCAAAGGAAAACCTGTGTCACCACTTACATGCCTCTTATTAGCTTTTGTATCTCTCCGACAGCTGCAGTAAGCAAAAAATGGAGCCTTTTTAAAAAAATACCCCCGCGCTGCACTCCACTGCCGTGCTAAACCACAACCACTCAGTGTTCCCACCGTGTCCTCCCCCTCTTTTCAAAAAAGAGCGGTTTCCCCACACGAGCGCGGGCCTCCGATCCAACGGGATCGGCGTGTGTGTGTGGGGGATGTGACAAACGGCCGTACAGAAGCAATGGAGAACAGAGCTGCATCCGCCGATCGTTCTGCTTCTCCCTCTACTCAGATAGCTTTTGTCCAGGTGGGGGGTGTTTTTTTTAGAGGAAACCCCCCCCCCCCAACATGTTACTGGAGTCCTATGACTGCTAGCCAGAAAGAGGTCTGTCAGCGTCTGCTGACAGAGCATGACCTGAGAAAGCATGACAGGGTACGTGCTCTATACAGCCCCCAGTGGTGACTTTTAGGTATGACAACATTTACTTTTTAAAGGAGACAATTCATAAAAAACTTTAAAATTCTTTAGACGTCTCCACTTACTTTTCTCGCCGCAGGGAATTCTGTGGCAAAACCAACAGACCCAATCTTCACCTCTCACGGTGAGCTCCATTTAAAAAACCTTCAGGAATCGGGCCCCCTTTTTATCAGGGGATCCCACTCCTGGACCCATAATAGCACCCCGGCTGAAAAAACAAAAGCACTGGATCCTGGGGTCCAGCTCTCTAGAAAGAGAAGCGTTACGGGCTAAACCTTGTTTCTTCCGCCACGAGGCCCGGGTACCATTCAATCTGGCCTAAAAAGACACTTTGAATGGATCCGGCTGCATAGCTAGCCCCAGCAAGGATTGCTCCAGAGGAGCTCAGCACAGCTTTACTCAAGACCAACACATTAGACACTGGCGAAAATACGGAGGTACTCCCAGTAATGGGAGGGGTTATATAGGGAGTGAACTTCCTGTCTTAGGATGTGCCAGTTACCATCACCTGAAGGTGGCCTATAACCCACATAGCAATTACTATGGCTCTGTATCCCGTGATGTACGATTAAGAAACAAGAAATTGCTTCTAATTTCTTGCCTCTAGGGTCCTTGAAGGAGGGAATAGTATGACCAAAGCTTTATAAAAAAAAAAAGGTGACACGGATGGGTCAATGACAGGAGGAGTAGATAATTTTTTGGCATAAACGGTTAGGGGCAAGGAATTATTTTTCTTGACATTTCCAATCTTTGCAAATTACAGAAGGGTTGATATCTCTCTCTCTCTCTCTATATATATATATATATATATATATATATATATATATATATATATATATATATATATATATATATATATATATATATATATATATATATATATATATATATATATATATATATATTTGTGAAAACTGGAATTTAACATTAAACTACATTGTTTTTAAAAAGTATTTGAACCCCATTGGCTGCATAGTGCATTTTATCACAAAAGGTGAACATAGCCATTCATTAAACGGTACCAAAAAGGCATTATATGCTTACCCTGGCTGCAGATTCTACTAATCCAGAGTTTTTGCTGTCAAATGTATGCATGTTGTGCCTGTTATCTTTATGTATTTTTGAAAGTGTACGTTCACCTTTTCACAGAAAATAAAAATCTGAACACTCTCCCCACGCACCTTGGTTCCAACTGCATTTACCTCCGTGGCAGAAGAGCTAATCGCTACCTACGCAGCAGTCCAGGGATTTAAAAGCCCTCATCTTCTTCACACTGAAATAGACTGTGCGGTCAGTCGGAGTTATTGGAGAGACGATGGCATTATCAAGTAAGATTACATTTTGCTGCCACTGCACCCCCTACCCTTCACCCAGTGCAGTGGCAGCAAAATGTAATCTTACTCGATAATGCCATTGTCTCTCCAATAACTCCGACTGACCGCAAGGTCAATTTCAGTACAAAAATGCATTGAGTTTGAGCTCTGCAGAGTCAACAGGCACCCAACAGGTGGCAAGCCCAACCCAGGACATGGTGGACCACATGCAGCCTACGTGTGGGGCAACAGGGTGAGAATGTCTGCTATATTATCCACTTACATACTAGAGCACAAAGAACATAGTCATCGCCGAAATTGTTGGCACCCCAGAATTTTTTTCAGAAAGTTTCTCACAGAAAAGTATTGCAGTAACACATGTTTATTCCCTTTGTGTGTATTGGAACAAAACAAAAAAGGGAGGAAAAAGGCAAATTGGACATAATGTCACACAAAATTCCAAAAATGGGGTGGTCAAAATTCTTGGCACCCTTTCAAAATTGTGGATAAATACGATTGTTTCAAGCATGTGATGCTCCTTTAAACTCACCTGGGGCAAGTAATAGGTGTGGGCAATATAAAAATAACACCTGAAAGCAGATAAAAAGGAGAGAAGTTCACTTAGTCTTTGCATTGTGTGTCTGTGTGAGCATGGACAACAGAAAGGAGGAGAAGAGAACTGTCTGGGGACTTGGAGAACCAAAATTGTGGAAAAATATCAACAATCTCAAGGTTACAAGTCCATCTCCAGAGATCTAGATTTGCCTTTGTCCACAGTGCGCAACATTATCAAGAAGTTTGCAACCCATGTCACTGTAGCTAATCTCTCTGGGCGTGGACGGAAGAGAAAAATTGATGCAAGGTTGCAACGCAGGATAGTCGGGATGGTGGATAAGTGGCCCCAAACAAGTTCCAAAGAAAATTAAGCTGTCCTGCAGGCTCAGGGAGCATCAGTGTCAGTGCGAACTATCCGTTGACATTTAAATGAAATGAAATGCTATGGCAGGAGACCCAGGAGGACCCCACTGCTGACACAGACATAAAAAAGCAAGACTACAGTTTGCCAAAATGTACTTGAGCAAGCCAAAATCCTTCTGGGAAAACATCTTGTGGACAGATGTGACCAAGATAGAGCTTTTTGGTAAAGCACATCATTCTATGGTTTACCGAAAACGGAATGAGGCCTACAAAGAAAAGGACACAGTATCTACAGTGAAATATGGTGGAGGTTCAATGATGTTTTGGGGTTGTTTTGCTGCCTCTGGCACTGGGTGCCTTGAATGTGTGCAAGATATCATGAAATCTGAGGATTACCAAAATATTTTGGGTCTCACTGTAGAGCCTAGTGTCAGAAAGCTGGGTTTGCGTCCGAGATCTTAGGTCTTCCAGCAGGACAATGACCCCAAACATATGTCAAAAAGCACCCAGAAATGGATGGCAACAAAGAGCTGGAGAGTTCTAAAGTGGCCAGCAATGAGTCTAGATCAAAATCCCATTGAACACCTGTGGTGAGATCTTAAAATTGCTGTTGGGAAAAAGCGCCCTTCCAATAAGAGAGACCTGGAGCAGTTTGCAAAGGATGAGTGGTCCAAAATTCTGGGTGAGAGGTGAAGGAAGCTTTTTGATGGTTATAGGAAGCGACTGATTTCAGTTATTTTTCCAAAGGGTGTGCAACCAAAAACTAAGTTAAGGGTGCCAAGAATTTTGACCAACCCATTTTTGGAGTTTTGTGTGACATTATGTCCAATTTGCTTTTTTTCCCTCCTTTTTTTGTTTTGTTCCAATACACACAAAAGAATAAACATGTGTATAGCAAAACATGTGTTACTGCAATACTTTTCTGTGAGAAATACTTGATTTTCTGGAAAAATTTCTGGGGTGCCAACAATTTCAGCCATGACTGTATAAGAGAAGTGTAGACTAGGGCCTTATGCTGTAATTTTGGCTACAAACACATGTAAAGCACAGCTGTGTATATTAGCTTGGAAAGGCCTCATATCTGGCTCCACCTGACTTCTCTCACCTACCAGTTCATAGCAGGATGGAAAGTAAGGATGGTTACTCCAGTTTTAGGACATAAAGCCTCAGACAAATGTAAGAATAAAAGGGCATGCTGGAGAAGAAAAGCAGGGGGTGGGGAATATAAAAAGTTTGCTGAAAACTGGAGTTCAAAACATATGGAAAAAAAATGACTGACCAGAAAATATGAACAAATATACACTTTAATTAAACTACATACAGAAAATCAATAAAATATTCTAAGAGAAACATTTAAACACACAAAATACTCAGCTCTGGACAAACAATTACTTGTAGAAAGATATGTACACACATGCATTAGACAGTTTTAGACTTTGAAAACCCTTTATGTACAAAATGCATTTAGATAGGGCTTTCAATTTCAGTACTGTTCTACACAGCAGTGGCTGGCAATTAAACACATGCAATTTCAGTTTTATGTCTTAGATTGCACACATAAATGGATAAAAGACTGAGAATGCACTGTGGCCTGGTAGGATATACTCTACAGCAATATCATTCTTGGCAAAACCACAATTTCATGCTTCCTAAACTTAGGACACATGTACAGTAACAAAATCCCAAGAGTTCAAGCTCAGCTTAATCCAAAAGGCTATAGATACTGCTCAGAAGCCACTTTGATCACAGAAGCTGAAAATCACAAATCAGAACTATAAAATACCAAAATGTAAAATGCCAATAAAGAAGGTACAGTACTTAATGCTCAATGGGCAGTGCTCCATAAAGCGAGTGACACCAATAAGCTCCTAAGAATTTACCACTGTGGCAATACCTAACAGAACTTGGAAAATATATGTTTGAGGTCTTCAAACTTAACTTTCGAGATATCAATTAATTGTTTTAACAAATTCAGATATTTGCATTATTTTCATTGAGGCTTATAATTTGAAATCAAGAGGACTTGAAGGTTTTGCAAACAAGGGCATTTATACATCGCTTTTAAAACCTGGAATTTAAAGCTTTCAAAATTCTATTGCACTCACTTCCTGGATTCACAAGCCTGGTCCCACCCTATTCCGGTCTTTTACGCCTTACTGCTGGCCAGTAAGGCTGACTAACATAACAGGCCACTAGTGAGGCTTAGAATAAATGGGAAAAAGCAGGACAGTCCCTGCAATTTTATTTCAAAGCACCCAGGTACCTAATGTGTGAATACTGAGGTACCTACTTCTGTTCTCACAGTACTTGATGAGACATAGTAAGGCGTTGTAAATGCTAACCTCTCAAAACAGGCCAAGGTCACCGACAGCATGGTTATTTAGGTTACAATGTTAAAAACATGAAAAATCAGTAAATACTTTGTTTTTAAAACGTTTATGTGGTTGCATGACCACAAATCCTCTGTAGTACAGACATAGCTGTGGAGGTGGTGGGTGTGAAATTCAGGCGCTCTAAAGTTACAGCTGGACGTGGACTACTGCCCCCTGGGACTACAGTTCTCTTGCCAACTAGCATAAATTCAAACACATGCTGGTGGGATAATGACATTACATATCTCTCCTTGTGCGTAGTACGACAAGTCATTGCACATATCTAATTAAATAGGGAATAAGTGGAGCGCCAACAACTTATGTTTAAATATGAACATTGAGTTATTCGGTAAAAAAAAAAAAAAAAAAAAAAAAAAAAAGCATAGGGAGATTTACATTTGACTAGAACTTCACTTTCAGGCTTGCTTTAGAGTGACTCTCCAGGCTAATGATCAAATATACATGTGAATGTTTGATTTCCTTGTTTTCAAAAGTGAAGCTACCTGTTCAATTCTAAGCTTCTCAATAGACAAACATAAAAAGCATCATTGCCTCTGTCCAATAAGCAAGGGAGGTAACATAGCAAGTATTAGGGCTGAACCAGGAACCTTCTGGTTTAGATGAGTGAATCACAGGAATGAATGATTAAATGAATGAAAATTAATCCTTTTGCAAGTTAAACTGTGTATATATATTTTGGTTTCCCTGGAGCTCCACTTTAAGCTGAACCACAGACATTATTGCATTTGTTACATTAGGTCTTCTATGAAGAGTCAAGAGTTAATACATCTGCACTGCTCAACAGACACTTGATCACTGCCCAACTCAACACGGTCATCTAACATTTATAGGCCCCTTAAAATGCATTTCAAAGACTAAATGTAGACCTTGTTTTACCTAAAAAAAAAAAAAAAAAAAAAAAAAAAAAAAAAGCCTCTAGGAATTCAGATGTATGTGTTCATCTTATTAGGTTGAATGTATACAAGAGGCTATCACTGACATACTGACCAATTTTTACAGTGGTTGTGCCGCTATACTAAAACCCCAAAATATTAAAGTGCCCTTGTTCTGTGTCTCAACATGTGGTTTCCAAGAAAAAAAAGCATATTAACTATTTGAGTAGACCCATTTCAAGGTCTTTTCCAAATACAGAATATCACTGCCCTAAGACAAAGGCAGAGGATAAACAAAATGAGATCAATAGAAGGCTCTGTTGCAAGTTTGGCTACACACGCACACAATATTAAAAAAATGTGGAGCTTCAGAAAAAAAAAAAAAAAGAAAAAGCGATGCCATTTCATTTACAAATGGCAATGATGGAATAACATGGGTAACACATTCGTTTTTCGCTTTATTTCATATACACTAAATAAAATACTGCCCATTTCATATAGTACAGTATTAAAAGTAGTTGCATCTTTGCATAAACACATCCTCTATGTACACAAAAAAAAGTCAATTCAGTAAGGCCATAATAAAAAAAGGAAAGCGAGTTAAAAAGATCATATATACAATATTGACTGGCTACAAAATGTTGACCTTTGTACAAAAAATGTTTCCACTGAAAGTTCAGATGTCTTCTTAAGAAAAAAAAAACAACCATTTTAATGGTGGACAATTAGCAAAACCTGGGCTTGCATCTCCATATATATGTTTGGTAAATCCACAAAATGGTTGTGTAAACTGAGAAGTCCATCTTAATAAAATAATGCCTGCATTACAGGCTTTAATTTATTGAGTGCATGGAGAACCTTCCTGTAGCAATATAAAAAAATTACAAGTTCTCATTTACTGTGGAATTAAAGATGGCATCCTTACTGAAAGACTTCTTAGAGATTTCTTCCTATTAAAAAAAAAAGAAAAAATACAGTTAAAATAAATATGCAATAGACTAAATGGAAACAGGAATATATCAAATGCCTGCCCAATTTCAACATCACAATAACCAAAAACAATTTGCATCTATAATATTTTAAAAAGGAACTTAATTGTATCTGAGCACCACCTGAAAATGCCATTTCATTAATTTTTAATATTCAAAGCTAACTCACTCATCCATCGGAGTCTCCATGCTTTTTTTGTTGAGAAATGACTTTTGAAAAACACCCCACCTAGCATTCCTTGCCATGGCCATCCTGAGTAAGGGCGAATGATTTATGTAGCATTTACTTCCTGGAATCCATTTGTCCTTGGCTCAGGCATGAACACATGCTTAGCTGAGAAAAACCCTCCTCCAGAGGGAGAAAAAAAAAATGTCCTTGTAGGACTAGTGGGGTGCCTAGGCAAAGTAAATATATTCTACCTTCCCATATATTTATCAAGGCTATCAGTATTAAAAATTGTTAATTAGAAGTTCCACTTTAAAAAAAAAAAGGCAGTCTAAAAAAGTCCCTAATCCAGTTACTATATCGCTGCACCATTCTCATCAATTAAACAAAAAAATGATTTTGGTCTTGCCAGTAAAATCTGTTTCCTGGAGTACAGTACAGGACACTTTTTTTTTTTAAATGATGATGCCTGGGTTATATGCAGCTACCCTCTGCTGGTTCCTGCTGAAGCAACCAAATTTCGATCCATGTTTGGCAAACCTAACAGTGTAGAATGTGCTTTAACATAAAAGAGGAACCCCATTCTAAATGACTAACTTATGCCCTTTGTGCTGATCTTTCGGTTTTTAGTTTTAGCACAACTTATGTTAACAGTAAGTTCTCTGATCCTCCTAGTAATGGTGGTGGTAGAGGCAGGGAAACCTTGCAGGAACCACCAGAAAACAGAATTCATCATCCTAAATGTTGCAGTAAATGAGAGGGAAAATTCCCACTGCGTGCACCAAGTCCAGACAGTGAAGAGAAGCTTCCTTAGGATGCTTCGGAGCAGGACAAAGGAAGGAAGGACAATATCCTTGAATCCAAAAGGCTCCCATCCCTCAGGGCCGTGACTTCAACAGCTATGCTGTTAACTGCAGCAACTGAGAAGCAGGATGGAACACAGAGGCCTGGGAGGGGAGGTCTGGACAATGCGAAAGAGCCCACAAAGCTTCTGCTCAGAGCTTGAGTATATTGGAACACCTCGGACAATTCATAGCAACAAGATCACCAGGATGGCCTCCTTGACCCTGCCAGAAAGACCTAAATAAGCTTGAACTGATCTCATGGTGTCATTACTATGTTCACTGTGAGGGCCCGAGAGTTCCCTTGACCTGGTGAAAAACCTGTCCAGTCAGTTGCAGAATCTGGACACCTGGAGGTCCACACCCGATGTCCCATCTACGGCAAACAGCTTGAAAAGGCCCATTGTACATCCCCCCCCCCCCCGGATTCAGATGCTGACTGAGAAATTTTCCATGCCTAGGATGTGGATGGCAGACCGGGCTGGAATGTGAAGTTCTGCCCTAAAGGGTCTTTGCTTGGAGAGGCATGACTTCTGGTGCCTCATTGATGACTGATATAAGCCATGGCATTGCCTGGCTGCATTCTTGTCAGGTGTCCTCACAACAGAGGAATCCAGCATTTAAGGACAATCAAATTGCCCCAAGTTCCAGAATTTTGGTTGGAAGGGGAGCTTCTAGCAATGGCCAAATCCCCTGTACTTAGAGTGTTCAGGACTACTCCCCAGCCCAATAGTCTGCATTACTGTAAGAACTATTCACAATTGTGGAAGGGTTTCCCCACGTCTAGTACCGAATTGGAAATTGACCACATTAGGGATGAGTCTGGCCTTAGGAGCAAGTCCAAATGAGCATTTCAAGGACTAAGTCCATTTGTCCTACACATTAAAAAGTGTAATCAAAAAGGCGGTTAAGATTGAACATTTAGAAACTTGAAGTGTAATTTTAGTGTCCAAAATGAAAATGGGCAGACAGGCAGGATTTAATTTTTATTTTTTTTTAAAGATATGTTTATTAAGAGTTTTACAAAAACAGACAATATTAGTTCGCAACCAGACTGTACATCCCAAGTCACATAGGGAATGTACTTACAGAAGAGAAATCTACAATTTTAACATTTAAACTGTTCAGTCAGCAGGTAAGCAACTGTAAACATTAACTCATATATATGTGTGCGAAAGAAGAAGTCAGTAGTGTAGACTAGTCTCCTGGGCCTGAGGACACTAAAGTAAGGAGGGCTAGACACCCATCTAGGGCTGAAACTACTAATCGATGAATCAACAGCTAATCGATTATGAAAATAGTTGTCAAATATTTTCATAATCGATTAATGGGCCAGCCGATTAGTTGGCCTGCATACAGAATGCATTATTTGTTTACATATCAGGAAATACAGTGAAGCACACATACAGCTCTGTACACAGTCCATACATGTCAGTAAGTGCCTGAGAACTTGTGAATGTGTGGGGAGCAATGCATAATGGGGCATGTAGTCCTGGGCAGAAAGTGAGTGGTTCTAAAAAGGCAGAAGTTTTTTTTTTTAACCTTGCTGTAGGGGCACTCTATAGGCAAGAGGAGCCAGAAGTGTCGGTGGGGGACCCCAGAACTGGAGAATCGGGGCTGCTCTGTGCAAAACCATTACACAGAGCAAGTAAGTATGACATGTGGTTTAAGAAAAAAAAAAATCACTTTAAAATCACGGTGTAGGGAAGATCAGTATCTGAATCCAGAGAAGGTGGAGGCTGATAGACTGGAGGTAATAAAAGGCATTACAATTGCATTCAAGGTAAACTTTTACCAGTATTGTGCATTACATTTAAACTGATCTTAAAAAAAAAAAAAAAAAAAGTATCAGCTTTTAGTACTACTTTAAATATAAAACATTTAAAATCTCCCCTCATGTCTTAACTAGGAGTCAAATGCCCATATATCCTACTTCTGGGTGGATAGAGATAGATACACACACACACACACACACACACACACACACTACAAGTAATATATTATTACTTTCACTGTCTCACAGAATAAATGAACCCCTTATAGTAGCGATCTGCTCTTTTTTTGTACTAACTATAAAGGGCTAATTTTAGTTTAACCGCATTACAACAGCTGATTAAAAAAAAAAAAGAAAGAAAAAAAGCATGCTGCTGCAACTAAACATCTTAGGCCTGGGTCACATCTATGCTTTTTTTTTTTTTGGTGCTTTTTGCAGAAACACACTACAGTTCATTTAACATGGTTTCTTATGAGAGACATTCACATCTATGCTTTTTTTCAGCCGCTGTGTATTTGGAAAAGGTCAAGGACATTTTCAACACAAGAACGGTGCTTTTTTGCTTGTTTGGTTCAAAAGCCTTCAATGGAGAAGCTTCAGAAAAACATTTAGTGCATTGTTGCTGCAATTTGCAGTTTTTAATCTGCCCAACAAATTGACCAAAAAAAACATAAAAAATGCAAAATGCAAATCGCACGTGCAAAAAACGCAAAACACACAGCAAAAAGCACTGCAGAAATGGATCAAAAGCTGAGGTGTGAACCGGACCTTATGCTGGCCATACACTTATCAATTTTTGGATGAGACTAATCATACGAAAAATCTTTGTACATTCGCTGAATGAAAGAATGCGTTTTGAAAATGTCACTTGCTTTTAACATTGTTTTTAATCAATGTAATTTCTGAACGAAAACCACATACACTGTCAGAAATTCCTTTCCCCAAGAAGTTTTCTACTCTGCTCCTTTGAATATTCCCATCACTGTCGTCGAAAACAAACGTCGATTTAACCCCACTAAAGATTAAAAAATTTTCTCAAAATGAAAATTTTATATAATATGTTATAGTTCTGTCTGAAAATCCACAATAGTATATACAGTATATCTGTTCTGTCTGTTATTCTCAGAGTGGATTAAAAATTTTGCTCTCCATAAATATAGCTGGTTAATTATATTTACCACTGCATATAGATATTTAAGAATATTTAGCTTTTTTTTTTTTTTAAAGCTTTACATATTAATTATATTATACACCACACTTAAGGTTATTATCCAATTAAATCGAAACACTCAGCCAACTAATCGATTATGAAAATAATCATTAGTTGCAGCCCTATGCCACAATTTGTCAAAAAGATGGGGTTGTCGTCAGAGCTCGAAAGTAAGCTTATACAGGGCTAAGCTATTATTGATCAATTGAAACCAAGTATTTAAAAGAGGGTTGAGAAGTCCCTTTCCAGCTCAGGAGAATAGTCTTTCTTGGCGAAAAAGTACAGTATGCTACAGAATTTAATCTTTTAATACGCGTAGAAAGTGACAATTCACCAAAAATACCCAATAAAACAGTTTTTAGGATGTAAAAATGTTAGGTACCCATAGGAGAGTGGATAAAAACGAATCAACTTCTGACTAAAATGAGAAAATAATTGGGCAGGACCAAAAGCAATGCATGAAAGGGGTAAGGCGACTCTAATGAAATATTTTTAATTGTATATCTCTAGAAGCTATAAACAGAACGTTTATAATTATCTATGAATTCAGTCCAGTCCTCATCGGTGAGCTGGATACTCATGTCAGACCAACAGGCCTGTGAATCCACAAATCTAGGATTAGAATCAGCCATTAGAGTATTTCAGTCGTCAGAGATTAGAGAAACTACTTAGAAGCCCAGAAACCACCAATGGGGCCATCTGTAACAGGAGTGAGACTGAGCCAAATTGCGCTCCCAGGGCATGCCGAAGCTGAAAATGAAAAAACAAAGAAGAAGAGGGAGGAAGATCAAAGTCCTCCCTCAGCTGGGTAAAGGACTTATATACTGAGCAGGGCCTTAAGTGACAAAAGATATTTAACGCCTCTAACAATCCAATACTGTGCATTAGGGATCGTGAGAAATTTAACATGGGGTTATACAAAGCATATTATGAGAGGCAGTGCAGGTATCCCTAGAGAAACAGGTCACTAGGGTGATAAAGACAACGTAGTACATAGCATTGCCACTCCTGGGCAGGTAGGTATCTGCCTCCAATATAGAATATGTAAAGTTTCCAGAGAGGTGACTACAGCGGCTTCAGTAGTGGTACAGGCATTATGCGGAGAGGGGTGTAGCCAATCGAGCACCACAACCAACTGAGAGGCTGGGGGGTTTACTAAAGGCAAATCCACTTTCCAATACAAGTGTATTCGCTGTAGATCTGAGGGGGACATGGATGATATAATCAGCAGAGCTTCTCCTCATTTTAGATCTTCCCCTCAGATCTACAGCGACTGCACTACAAGTGCACTTGGAAGTGCAAAGTGGATTTGCCTTTAGTAAATTAACCCCAAGTAATACAGATAAAAATTTGGGCAAGCCAGTTCAGCCAGGTGAGATGGTAATTTCAGAACATCTAGGGCCATTTTAGAGGAAACCCGTGCATAGGGAATCAGTTTAAAAAGTGATTTGGGGATTCTGCAAGGAGCATTAGCCATTACATATAAAAGTTTTGGAAGGAAAATCATTTTTAAATAGGTTGCTCATAAGTTCAAAGGTAAGATTCAGCCATTGGCCTATGTGCTGCTGAAGTTGGGTGATAACAGGGCACAAGTTGTTAACTATGTAGGGAGCTCAAAAAGGCAGCTGTACCACCACTCCCAAATAACAGAAGGAATGAACCACTTGGAGTTGAGAACTCGGATGAATCACCTGTTCCGCCCTAGATCTAATGGAAAGAGACTGGACTTAGACCAGTTGATTCGGAAGCCTGCCAAAATCCTCCATTTCTTGTAGCAGGGAACACAATAAAGTAGAGGGGTCAGCTAAATATACAAGGGTATCATTGGCATATAATGAGACTCGCTCCTCTATAGTGCCAATAGTAAGGCCCTGAATGGATGATGAAGAGCATCTGCGGATAGCTAAGGGTTCAATGGCCAATGCAAAGAGGAGTGGAGGTAGAGGACAGCCCTGTCATGTTCCTCTAAAGATGGAGCATGTTGGAGAGACGGCATTATTAACTCGAACCCTAGCGACCAGCTCAGTGAACAGGTGTCGTATCCAGGCGATCAGCCAAGGGCCAAGTCCATAGAGCTGCAATACTTTGAGCAAGTAAGGCCATTCTACACCATCTAGTGCCTCTACAAGTGTCTATTGATACATTTAGTGACACAATGACATAGGTAGAGGCGTGGCCATAAGGATATTGCCAGCTTCCAAGGCGGTGGTTAAGGTACGCAGAAGACAGGGGCTCAACAGATGTTTGAACTTATTATACCACTCAGTGGGGTATCCATCAGGTCCCAGAGTCTTGGTCCAGAGGCATCAAGTAGGCTAATAAGCACCCCGCCTTGTTGCCATGCTCAAACATTTTTTGGGAAGCATACAACATATTTTTCTGTGTGAGGTCCAACAGGCGAAGTTCATAATTTCTACGGGAATGCAACCAGATGGCAAATTTTATAATTATATATATATACCCCGTTTCCCCGAAAATAAGACCTAGCGTGATTGTTGGTGATGGCTGAAATATAAGCCCTAACCCCCAAATAAGCCCTAGTTAAAGTCCTTGTAGGTCTTATTTTCAGGGTAGGGCTTATATTGCAGCCATCACTGACAATCACGCTAGGTCTTATTTTTTGGGGGGAAACAGGGTATATATATATATATATATATATATATATATATATATATATATATATATATATATATATATATATATATATATATATATATATATATATATATACACACACACACACACATACACTATATATATATATATATATATATATATATATATATATATATATATATATATATATATATATATATATTTATTTTACACACACATATACAGTGGGGACGGGAAGTATTCAGACCCCCTTAAATTTTTCTCTGTTATATTGCAGCCATTTGCTAAAATCATTTAGCTTCAATTTTTTTCCTCAATGTACACACAGCACCCCGTATTGACAGAAAAACACAGAATTGACATTTTTGCAGATTTATTAAAAGAAAAACTGAAATATCACATTGTCCTAAGTATTCAGACCCTTTGCTGTGACACTCATATTTAACTCGGGTGCTGTCCATTTCTTCTGATCATCCTTGATATGGTTCTACACCTTCATTTGAGTCCATCTGTGTTTGATTATACTGATTGGACTTTATTAGAAAAGCCACATACCTGTCTATATAAGACCTTACAGCTCACAGTGCATGTCAGAGCAAATGAGAATCATGAGGTCAAAATGAACTGCCTGAAGAGCTCAGAGACAGAATTGTGGCAAGGCACAGATCTGGCCAAGGTTACAAAAAAATTTCTGCCGCACTTAAGATTACTAAGAGCACAGTGGCCTCCATAATCCTTAAATGGAACCCTTCCTAGAGTGAGCTGGCCGTCCAGCCAAACTTAGATATCGGGGGAGAAGAGCCTTGGTGAAAGAGGTAAAGAAGAACCCAAAGATCACTGTGGCTGAGCTCCAGAGATGCAGTCGGGAGATGGGAGAAAGTTGTAGAAAGTCAACAATCACTGCAGCCCTCCACCAGTCGGGGCTTTATGGCAGAGTGGCCTGACGGAAGCCTTTCCTCAGTGCAAGACACATGAAAGCCCGCATGGAGTTTGCTAAAATACAAAACAAAACAAAAAAAAAAACACACACACCCCTGAAGGACTCCAAGATAATGAGAAATAAGATTCTCTGGTCTGATGAGACCAAGATAGAACTTGTTGGCCTTAATTCTAAGCGGTATGTGTGGAGAAAACCAGGCACTGCTCATCACCTATCCAATACAGTCCCAACAGTGAAGCATGGTGGTGGCAGCATCATGCTGTGGGGGTTTTTTTCAGCTACAGGGACAGGACGACTGGTTGCAATCGAGGGAAAGATGAATGTGGCCAAGTACAGGGATATCCTGTGCTGTAGCAGAGCAATATGCTCAAGATGGCACTGGTAGTCAGCGGGAGGTTCAGGAGGGTGAGACTTTACACACAGAATGAATCATTCTGTGCCCGATAGTGTCATGGGTTATGCCAAAACCTCCTTAGACAGGGGAAAGGGTATAGCCCTTGATTTTACAAATGGCCACTGCCCCACCTATAGCCCCTGACTTGCGTCACAAGGCTAGTGGTTTCTTCCAAGGGAGAGCCTGCTAGGTGGGGACTCTCCACTCACTTTAAGAGTGCATTCCCTTTCCTCTGTGGAGAGTGTCTGTTTATCAGTGTCCTCACCTGTAGGTGGAAGAATATAACCCATGGTCAAGACTTAAAAGGAGTCTGTCCTGTACAATCATGAAAAGGCATATGAAAAAAGGTAAGTGGCAAATGTTTGGCTATGTGAATAGGAACATGTAACAACAAAAAGTGGGAAAATAATGTAACATGGCACCAGCCGACACTGATTTTAGTGCTGGCTGCAACTGACAGACCACTGGTTAAATAGTTTTCTCCAC
The DNA here is from genome assembly GCA_037952925.1 of Lithobates clamitans. Taxonomy (NCBI): domain Eukaryota; kingdom Metazoa; phylum Chordata; class Amphibia; order Anura; family Ranidae; genus Lithobates; species Lithobates clamitans. Next base: position 3,256,213 of record JBBGZY010000833.1, on the reverse strand, counting down.
CATTATAAGGATATGTATATGAAATGCTCACTTTTCATTCCTATACATTTAAAGCTATTGCTTTTTAAAAACATACATTTCTGCAGCTTTCATGTCAAAATGGAAATGTTGTCCAGGTTTCCTTTTTAAGGGTTAAAGAACAATTTCTAACAACAGATTTAAGTGGGAAAGCAAGACATTATTTTGGATGACCTGTATTCTAAACACGCCAATGCACTGTCTGACATCCAGTATTAAAGCCATCCAGAGACAGCAGTAAACGTGAAACTCTTGCACAACTGTACTACTGCATAGCAGAACGCTAATTTTAATGCACAATCAAAACTGCCCCCTTGTGGCTGCTTTTCTTACTGTCAGCTGAACCAAAGCATATTACCAAAGTGCATATGCATAGAGATAAGCATGCAGTTCAGTTACCTTAAATTCTGAATAGGTGCCAGGCTGGCTGGATAGTAGATTTGTTTGCTTGTTACTGTCGTGCAAAGGAGTTCTTACAGGTGTGTCTTTAGCTTTCACCGGTGTCTGCAAAGTAAACTACATCATTACAGTTGGCCCTTTAACAAAATAACATAATGTAGGGCTAGACAAATCCCAGGCCCCAGGTCGCCATGGTGACTAGAAATTGCGTCCTGGCACCTGGGCTTTTGTCAGCCCATTCGATGTTGGCACCAGGAAATTACTGCATTTCTCGGTAGGGGGCGCGCGCCCACCCGGTCTTCGGTTTTATTACATGCAGATCACGGGGTACCGGCCAATTATTCATAGCTAGGACCCGCAGATCGTCGGAGCGAGTGACAGGAGAGAGATCTGTGTCGTAAACAAAGAATTCTCTGCTGACAGCAGGGATGTGCATCCCCAAGTAAAACAGTACAGTTACATTACACTCCCTAGGCACAGCGTTAACACTTTTGCTTGCCTCAGATGTTAACCCCTTCCTACCCAGTGTAATTTGTACAGTGATTGCATTTTATTAGCACTGATCACTAGTGACACTGGTGATGTCAGAATGCCTGCCAGACTAGCACAGTCCCGCTATAAGTCGCCAATCGCTGTCATTACTAGTATATAAAATTTTCACACAAACCAAACAAAGTAATATACACTTATTAGATTTATTTTTTTACCAAAGACATGTAGCAGAATACATATTTGCCTAAATTTTTGAAGATTTTTTTTTTTGGGGATATGTTTTATAGCAAAAAGGAAAAAAAAAATTTATATACACTGTATATAATATTTTTTGGTATATATATATATATATATATATATATATATATATATATATATATATATATATATATATATATATATATATATATATATATATATATATATATATTTTTTTTTTTAGCGCAAAAAAAAAAAAAAAACCCAAAAAAACCCAGTGGTAATCGAATACCATCAAAAGAAAGCTCTATGTGTGTGAAAAACAGGATATACAGTTCATTTGTGTACAGTGTTGTTTAACTGCGCAATTGTCCGTTAAAGTAGCACGGTATAGCAAAATAGCTTTGTTAGTTAAAAAATCAGACTCCTAACTATTAAGCTGGCTCCTAGATTTAAAGCAAAAAAGTAAGGACCCTAAAAAGGGAAACCTTTGAACCCCCTGGTAAAATGGGACTTTACAGGCGAACAAGACAATTAAGTTTATGAGTAAAACCTATTTACTTATTGAAAATTGCTAAAAAAAAAAAGCATAAAAACATGAGAATCTAAACAGATGTGTACAAAATACTTATACAGAGTACAACACATTTTTTCATAATGTATTTCTTTACACTTTTGAATATATATTTCTTTATTTACACCATACCCAGCAGTCAACTGTGGGACACCAGAACTTCATCGAGCAGCAATGTCATTTGGCTTAATTTCAGGAAGGAAAGGGTTTCAATCTTGGCTTAGGCAGACATCAAACTTAATCTACAGCATCAGCCTAAGCTCGTTTTTGGGGTAAGTTTTGCACTTTCAAAAAGGAAAAATGTATCCAAAAATGATTACCTTTAGTGTTTCTCAACTATAAGCGTCTAGTAGCCTTATAGATTATAAGGAATTCTATATCATTGTAAATAGTTATGGCCGTTCAAGAAACACCATCACCCTGGCCAAGGCAAAGTGACAGTCTCTTCAAAGCAACACACACATACACACACACACCTTGCCTGTGCTCCATTGCAGCCAACTACCCAATGATAGTGCTCGGACCCAATCTGAAGCTCTCAAGCATGGTCCATTGATCAAGAGATTGATGTTACATTTCTCCTTTGTTGTTGACACTTCTGATTTTAGCAGCGGAAGAGGAAGAATTAGCAAGGGAGGGACAGGCGAGTAGAAGATCAGGAGAGCACATTTGCAAAGATACTTCACTCTGCATGGGTAAGATGACTAGATCTGGTTTACACTTGTAGCTGGAGGGCAGTTAACACAAAAATGTGGTTAAGCCCGATCCTCCACTTGGCAAATGGTGCTCCCTAATGCTCAGGTAGTGGACTATCCCTTGGCAACATAAAATCCAACACAAAAAAGACTATGGACCCTGCATTGGTCTTGATTAGGTCAAGATAGTGTGGAGGAGCAGAGAATCAGGTAAAGTACATATATTTTCCATGCCCCCTACACCTAAAACAAGCTATTTGCCTTTACCCTTGAGGGTGCAGCCCCACTCGCCGCCGATAAAAGTGATCTCGCAGTGAATCACCACAGAGACCACATATATCTGAAACCGGACTGCTCACTGAAGTGGATATCGGGGTTATGGCAGCTAGCCGCTGCCATAACAACGATATTTCTCTTCAAAGAGCCGACATATAACGACGATGGGCGGTCTGGAAGTTGTTAAGCTTTGTAAAAACCATTAAAGCACTCCTGAGGGTTAACAATGATCCTAATGGGAGAACTAACTATTGCTTTAAAGCGTATCTCCACTTTTGTTGAGGAAAAAAAAAAAAAAAAAAAAAAATCGGAGCTACTTACCGGTAACGTCCTTTTCCAGGAGTCTTTCAGGACAGCACCATAGAGAGACCTTGGCTCCTCCCCTCTTGAGGAAACACCACCTTCAATTTCAAGATTTAATCCTCACCGTCCCCCCAGTCCCTCAGTTCTTTCAGAGGACCTCCGGCTAGCTGGGGAGACACAAGAACACGTCATAATAATCTCTATCTTACCTGACGTTCTCCTGCGATGAGTTCTTCAGGAATATCCAAAAATTTGGGTGGGTATCTGTGCTGTCCTGAATGACTCCTGGAAAAGGACGTTACCGGTAAGTAACTCCGATTTTCCCATTTCCGTCTTTCAGGACAGCACCATAGAGAGGATAAGCGAGCACCTTACCTTAGGGTGTGACTACTGCCTGCAGAACTTTACAACCAAAAGCCTGGTCTTTTGTTGACAGTAGATCCAATCTGTAGTGCCTCACGAACGTGCCAAATCTGGACCACGTTGCCACCCTACAGATCTGCTCCGGAGACGCACCAGCCCACTCTGCCTGAGAAGTGGCCATTGCCCTGGTGGAATGTGCCCTAATACCTTCCGGGGGCTCTAAACCACTTACTACGTATGCCTGGATAATGGCTAAGCTTAACCATCTGGCTATTGTGCGCCTAGAGGCTATCCTTTCCTAGTTCCTGAAAATAATACAAAAAAAGACTCAGACTTTCTAAATGGTTTTGTACCTTCCAAGTACTGAAGGACGCACCTTCTAACGTCCAATTTATGAAAAATATGTTCCTGTTCCCTCACAGGACTCGAACAGAAGGTGGGCAAAACAATTTCTTGGCCTCTATGAAAACTCAAGGCCACATCGGTTCTAAAAATCACACGGTCCGGAAACACCTGGAAAAAAGGTGCTCTAATAGAAAGGGCTTCGAGTTCACTCACTCTTCTTGCCGTAGTGATCGCCACCAAAAACACCGTTTTGAGGGTGATCCATTTTAACGTTCAAGTCTCTAACGGCTCAAAAGGTTCCACTGTAAAGGCCTGTAAAACTAAAGAACTAAAGAAAGATCAGACATTGGGAAGGGGGAGACTCTAACTGGTCTCTGCCTGCTTAAGGCTTTAAAAAACATAACTATCCACGGGTCTATTGCTAGCTGTTTTTCCAAAAAAACGCTCAGAGCAGATACCTGTCCTTTTAGGGTGCTAAGGGCTAATCCCTTTTTCGCCCGATTGCAGAAATTCTAAAACCGCTACGGGACTGCGCACATCAAAAGGAACTTTCTGTGCACGAGCTATTGAAAGGTTTCCACGTCTTAAGGTAGTTAACCTGCGTTTCTCCCTTTCTGCAATTCAGGAGGGTTTCCACTAAACGATCTGAGAAACCCTTGCCCCTCAGCAATTCCTTTTCAGTAGCCAAGCTGCGAGGCTCCACCTCTCCACCTGAGGACAACAGATTGGCCCCTGAGAAAGAAGATTCTCCTGGACTGGCAGAAACCAGGGAGGTTCCGCTGCTAGACTCCTTAGGATGGAAAACCACGGCCTCCTGGGCCAATGTGGTGCAATTAGAATAAGAGTTGTGCTCTCTAATTGGAACTTCCTCAGTACCGCTGGAATCAGTACAGAGGGGGGGGGGGGGGCGGGGAGGCATAACACCTGGCGAAAGACCAGCTCTGGGCCAAGGCGTCCACTCCAAGTGCCCCGTCCCATCTGTTCAGGGAGAAGAAAAAAGACGCGTCTTCCTGTTTTCTCTCGAAGCGAAGAGGTCTACACAAGGCCTTCTCCACTTTCGAGATATTGCCTCCAAAAACCTCTTGGTTCAAAACCCAGTCGCCTTCTCTTAGCAACCTCCTACTGAGGAAATCCGCCACCCGATTTTGTTCCCCCTTCAAATGCACTGCCGAAAGGGACAGGACATTTGCTTCGGCCCACCTGAGAATAGATTCTGCGAGGACCCACAGGGATCTGCTTTTGGTACCCCCCTGCCTGTTTATATAGGCTACTGCTGAGGAGTTGTCCGATCGGACTCTCACATGCTGCCCACGGAGTTCCCCCTGAAAGGCTCTGAGTGCCAAGGCTATAGCTCTCAGCTCCCTCCAGTACGAGGACCTTTTTGCGTCCTCTCTCGGCCAGACCACCTGAACTGGTAGGACCCAATCCAGACCCTGTGAAAGATAGGCCCCTTTTCTCCACCACCAGAGGAACCTCTTGATCTGACTCGGCACTGTTACCAGGGAGTCCAAAGACCCCTGACTGCCGTCCCAGACCCTCAGGATGAATAGTTGTAGAGGGCGAAAATGGAATCCTGCCCACTGAACTGCTGGAAGGGATGATGTCAGTAAGCCCAAAGCTGACATAGCTCTTCTTACAGATATCTGATGACTGCACTGGAGTAACAACATTGCCCTGTCCACCTTCTGGATTTTTTCCAAGGGAAGGAAGACTTTCTGCTTTGTTGAATCCAACATGTAACCCAGAAAGACCACCCTTTGTGATGGTATCAAGTTGGATTTCTCCAGGTTCAAGAGCCATCCCAGATTCTCCAGGATGTCTCTTGTTGACTGTAGACAACTGTACCGGGGAAGAGGCAAAGAGAAGCAGATCGTCTAAGTATGCGATTACTGAGATGCCTCTGAGCCGCAGAAAAGCTAAGACCTCCACCATAACCTTGGTGAAGATGCGGGGGGAAGAGGATAGCCCGAAGGGAAGGGCCCTGAAATGTCCCTTTTTTGGTATTCACCGCCAGCCTGAGGAACTTCTGGCACCCTTCTGCGATGGGAATGTGTAGATAGGAATCTTTCAAGTCCACCGATGCCATGAAGCAGTTCGGGAGAAGGAGCGCTTTCACAGAGTAAATAGAGTCCATTCGGAACCTCTTGTAGGTGAGCGAGACATTCAGAGGCTTCAGGTTCAGGATGAGCCTGAACTTCCGACGGTTTGCGGACCACAAAGATGTGGGAATAAAAGCCTCTGCCTGTCTCGCCTTCTGGGACTCGTATTACCACCTTCTGTTCCTCCAACTCCTGCAGAGAGGAAAGAAGAGCTGATGACCTTTCTGCGCATTTTGGCAGCGTGGTGACGAGGAGCCTGCGTGGTGGAGGTTCTGCAAACTCCAACCGGTACCCTCTTCTTATGATCCCCAAAATAAATTGGTTGGAGGTGATAGTCTCCCACTGTGGGAGGAAGCACCCCAATATTACTCCCACTGTGGTTCCGTCACTTGGTCTTTTTCGGCTGTTCAGGAGGGCGAAAAATAGCCCCCCCACGCCCTTTGCCCTTTTGTCCCCAATCCTTTTTCTGTTGTTCAGTTTTGTTCAGGGGGGTCAAACCTCTTCCGGGGGCGAGACTTTATTAGTCTCTGCAAATTTCCTTTTAAAAGGAAAAGACTTTTTTTCTGTCGGCAGTCCGATCCAAGACGGCTTCCAGACCAGGTTCAAACAGCAAGTCCGCAAAGTTTAACTTTAGATGCGGTATCTACCTGCCACGTCTCAAGCCATAAGGCTCTCCTTGCTGAATTGGATAATGCTGCCGATCTTGCGGACATACGCACCGATTCTGCCAAGGCGTCCGCAAGATAAGCCACCCCCTTAAGGAGCATAGGGAAAGACGACAGGATTGTTTCCTTAGATGTCCCTGCCTCTATGTGCGCTTTAATCTGCGTCAACCAATATTCCATGTTCTGTGCCACCACTGTGGAAGCCATGGCAGGCTTGAGGTTACCCAGGGAAGAATCCCAGGATTTTTTCAAGAGGGAATCTATCCTCTTGTCCACGGGATCTGGGAGAGCCCCCATGTCCTCAAAAGCCAGGTCAGTATGCCTGGAGACCTGTGAAAGGCCGCGTCTAGTCTAGGAGATTTATTCCATACCAGCGCCTCCTCCTCTGCAAAGGGAAACCTTTGTTTCAGAGTTCTTGAAAAGAAAGGTTTCCTTTCCGGGTCCTGACACTCCTTTTTGATGGCCTCAACCAAAACCTCATGGACCGGAAACACCCTCTTCTTATGCTCTCCCAGGCGCCTATACATCTGGTCATGGAGAGATAACTTCTTCCTTTCCTCCTGGATTCCTAAAGTGGCATGGATTGCTGCTAAAACCTCCTCCACTTCTACCAGCGAAAGTTTATAGTGAGAGGCTGTTGTGGATTCCCCATCCACTTCCTCTCCCTCTGACTCCCCCTGGGGATCTGAAGAACCGCCATCAGGCTCCTCCTCAACCTCCTGTCTGGCGCCTCCTGGATTTTCTCCACTCCCAGAGGGAGCATCCATTAAGCTTGGAGCATCACCCTGTTGTGCTGGTGGAGAAATGACCTGGGGCTGTGGCAACTGAAAACTAGAAAAAAGTGTTTTTAAAAGCTTGCACAGTGCTAGAAAGCTCCTTGACGGACGCTGCTAGATCCGAACATTGTTCCACTGACTGTTCCCTTACTAACCCCTCTATACACTCCATACAAAGTGGCTCTGCATGAAGGGCATTTTTTCTTGGGATGATGGGGTGACTTGCTTTTTTCCGTAGATTTGCTCTGAAAAATTTAAAAAATAAAAAAACAGTCAGAGAATTTATCCACCAGCACCTCCCACAGAGGGCCACCAGGGGTGCTTTTCCCAGGATTAACCACCACCAGGGTCCCGGTTACAACCCTTCCCCCCACCAGAGGAGACAAACACCTGTGGAGCTTACAGGAAGGGGTTAAGGGAACACCACCCCAGGGTTCCCCTTACCTTTGAGTGGCTGGTGCAGGAATCTCCGGGAGCAGTTCGAGAAGCCTCCGCTTCCGACAGTTTCCCTATGGGGAGGGTGTGGTCTCCTAACCTCCGTGTGCTGTCCCCACAGCAAAGATGAGGCAGCACCAGCCAAGCGCGCGATCCGCCTTCAACCCCCGCGACCGGAAGTCGCGGGTTAGACGGAAACACTGACCCCTGCCAGAACTGACGTCACCCGCCGTCCGACCCAGCTCTCAGAGCTCCCACGCTGGCTGCATAGAGCAAGCGGGTCTCCCTGTGCCTCCGCCCCGTGCCACCCCTGGGCAGAAGAAGGCGGACCCCTCCAGCTTTACTCTTCGCCAAGAGAAGCTGGAGGAGCGCGATGTGCAGTTGATACAGGTAACCAGCTCACTAGCCTCTCAGACTGCAGGGTCGAGCGAGAGAGAGAGAGAGAGAGAGAGAGAGAGAGAGAGAGAGACCTTGGTGCCCCCTCCCTCTGCTCAGGATATAATTGGCCTCAGCCTCCCTGGCTGCATAAGCCCCTGGTCCCTAGCGATGTCTCCCCACCGGAGGAAACACCAGAACTGAGGGGCCGGGGGGACGGTGAGGATTAAATCTTGAAATTGAAGGCGGTGTTTCCTCAAGAGGGGAGGAGCCAAGGTCTCTCTATGGTGCTGTCCTGAAAGACGGAAATGGGAAAAAAACATTCCCTCCGGGTGATCTATGTACATTGCAAGGATTATAACAACCTTTGTTGCAGATTCCTACATTTTGTTATTCTGAAATAATCCATGTGCGTTTGTCTCTGCCTCTGTAATGAGTGGGTCATATAAAATACAGCAAAGTGCCCCCTACGTAATAAAGTTTTTTGGGTTTTTTTTTTTCCTTTTTGGTGGCTCTACTTTCCTGCTGGCACTTCTGGAAATTCTGTGGTCAGTGTGCCAGTGCTTCAACGTTTGGTGGATGGGAACAGTCATTACAGCTGGCTAGCACCTTGTGCTGGGGCAATTAGTTTCCTCAAATGCTCTTTATAAAGGGTGATCATCCTGCGTCAATCAGTGCTGATATAGCCTGATCCCTACAGCGATAGTGCCACCACTTCCTGTGCTGCTCAGCCAAGCCCTGCCCCTCTCCACAGCTTAGCATTGCTTTGATCCCTACTCAGCTCTGTTTATCCCCATCGCTCAGCATTGCCTAGCATTCTAGCTGCCTAGGAGCCAAACAAGGAATCAGTGAAGTCATTGTCCATGAGATACTCCAGTACAGATTCTCTTGTGTGAAACTGAGATAGTAGTAGCTAGAACTACTGACACAGTAGTAATATTAGTACCCATTAAAGTGTTACTAAACTTACAACAGTAAAATCAGTCTGTATATGCAGCATAGCATGCTTGTTATACTCACTGTGGAACTTAAGGGGTTAATCCTCTGCATTGTGTAAAAAGGCTGTTTTAGCCTGTTTGCACAATCCTCCCAATACTGGCCCTGTCTATCTGGGGAAGGCCAGCTATTGCAGGCAGAGTAGCCGACCTGCACATGCTCAGTTGTGTCTTTTAAGCTGGAGAGAACAGTTACTTGTTCTCAGATGGCCAGGTCACATGATATTGACATCACACATGTAGGCATGTATACATGCTGTGGTGGAAATCTCCTCCTACCTGAACTCTCAGCAATGGAGAAACTGTGCAGCTTATCATACAACCGTGGTATACAGATCACCCAAAAAAAAGGTATTTAGTGGCAGTATTTTAATGTAAAAAGATGATTTATAAGCTGTGGGCGGGCAGATGAACTATTTTCATATTACTGGTTTTAAAATTCTTAATTTCATGATTAATCCAGCATACAGAACATGTGGCAAAGGAGAGGATTGTGCCTCATAGGAGCAGCTTTCCACTGTTTGCATTTTGAGAAACGAAAATGATCATTTATAGAATAAACTTTACAGAGATTCTCTAGCATAGAGGTAGACAGAAGACTAATGCTGTAAGCCCTGGGAGGCATGCCTTTATAAAGAGGAAGACACAAAGCACAAGGCCGATCCCTCTCATCAGCAGTTTCTCCTACAAAAATTTTATAAACCCAAAGGACATTGCAGTAAGTAATAAGCAATTTATTAGTTCTGCCTAAAGGAAGGCTACATTGGTATTCTAAAAAAAGTTAACCGCTTAGATAAAGGGCTTCCCAATTACTACATTGCAGATGAAGCAATGTATGGTGCATCACGAACATTATTAGCTCAACTCATAGCTTTTATGAGAAATGATGATTTTCTTTTCTTTCTACATTATTTACTTGTGCCTTTGATTTACATTATTTTCCCAAGTCATATAGCAACATCCAACATAATATGCAGCACTGTTCATAACACATATCTACCTACTTCCCCTTTCTACTACTTTTGGGCCGCGTCTTTTCCCTGGTGTTTAGAGCATGAAAATATCTGCTTGACACAACCAGCAGCCTTACGTCAAGTAATCCCATTCTGCTAAAATGAAGCCAACGGTGTGCAGACATTGCAGACACAGGGTTTAGCACCATACAAGTGAGAGACAAGAATGTTTCAACCCGGAACGTGCTCTTCTCTCAGTTATCTAGATCATAGAACCACACTAACTTAATACTTGTGTGCTACATTAAAAAAAACAACTTCATAATCTAAAACACACACACACACAGTGTGCTTTCCTATATATTTAAAATTATGTTGGCTTTGGCTTTAATTTCTTAACTTATTGGTGCTGTCTAAAATAGCTATACATTGCATTTTGTATATCATAAGAAGGTGCTCATGAGGGATATGGCAGAATTCACATTACTCTTAACCACTTAAAGACCGCCCGCCACAGATATACTGCGGCAGGGCGGCTCTATTATGCAAAACGACTTACCCATACGCCGTCTCGTGTAATAGATACTGTGGGCGTGCGCCAGCGGCATGGAGCGGGAGCCAATGCGCATGGCCGGCAGCTGTAATGCCCGCCGGCCACCCGCGTTCGCTCCACAGTGGCAGAATGGGGATCTGCCTATGTAAACAAGGCAGATCCCTGTTCTGACAGGGGAGTAGAGGGATAGTCTGTTCCTAGCAATCAGGAACAGCGATCTGTGTACTCCCTGTCAGTCCGTCGCCCACAGTTAGAAAGCACCTCCCTAGGACACACTTAACCCTTTGATCGCCCCTGGTGTTAACCCCTTCCCTCCCAGGGTCATTTATACAATGATCAGTGCATTTTTTTTTAGCACTAATCCCTGTATTGGTGTTACTGGTCCCCTAAAAGTGTCACTTAGGGTCAGATTTGTCCGCTGCAATGTCGCAGTCCTGCTAAAAAAAAAAAAAAAAAAAAAATCGCCGATTGCCACCATTACCAGTAAAAACAATATATATAAAAAAAATGTAAATTCCCTAAAATCTATTCCTATTTTGTAGACACTAACTTTTGCGCAAACCAATCAATATACCCTTTTTGGGATTTTACCAAAAATATGTAGCAGAATACATATTGGCCTAAACTGAAGAAACTATTTTTATTTTTTTGGGGATTTGTATTATAGCAAAAAGTTAATATATTTTTTTCCAAAATCGGTCTTTTGTTTATAGCGCAAAAAATAAAGTTGCAGAGGCGATCAAATACTACCAAACGAAAGCTCTATTTGTGGAAAAAAAATGACATCCAGTTTAAATAGGTACAGCGTCGCACGCCCGCGCAATTGTCGGTTAAAATAACTTAGTGTCGTATCGCAAAAAATGGTCTGGTCATTAAGGGGGTAAATCCTTCTGGTCCTTAAGTGGTTAATCTGAGATTCACCGGCAAACAATACTTACAGGTTACCAATCTATAGTAAAGAAATATTGTAATGGCATTGTGACGGACTTCAATTACTTACTTTAATTGTGGAAAGCTGTGGTTTTCCTGCTGAGGTTTGGTTGCCAAAGGCACTGGTTACGTTTGTGCGTGACATGATTGCATTTGTTGTTCCATTAATCTGCACATAAAAGTTTCACAGAAGAGATAAACTCACAAATAGTATAAAAATACACATCTACACAGAAGCCATTTAAAGTTAAAGTTGCCATTGTCATCCTCAGGTAGAACGCGAACATTAAATGTGGAAGTTTATAATCACAACTAATGGGTATATTTGAACCGGCACTAAAAATATTGAAAATGACTGTCAAATGTAAAATGGAGTGCATATACCCTTGTGATCCACCAATCCCAACTGTGCAAAATGGCTGCACAGCTTAAATAGGTCTACCTACTAGAGAGACACTTCCTCAGCAGGATTCATTTCACTAAGGAATACATTAATCATTTTGGGTTAAAAAAAACATTGCTAATATATGTACAGCATATGTGTGTGTCTAAATTTGCATACAAAATCTCTTACAAATAAACATTGAATATATGACAAAGGATTTCCATAGCACTATTGTCAGCAGAAGCACCATGTCATGACACAAGTCATCGTTCTGACTCATTTAGCTTGAGTTTAGCAATGGGCTCCTTCCAGCAAAGCTAAATAGCTACTACATGGAGATGGACACTAAAGCTCCACCTGCAAACTGGATAGAAGACAACATTCCAATGCAGCATTTCACATTAACTCAGCAAAAGTTAAATATTTTCTGACCATATGAAGTATGTACACAAAGACTGTACTTGCATAATAACTATAGTAATATTAAACCCTCAGATTTTTTTCAGCTCAACACATTGAGCACAATAAAATAAACATTCCCCAGTTAACTATGTTAAAATTCTTACCCCAGCACTTGCAGTTTAAAACTTTCAAGGCTGCTGGCTCCTGCTTTGTCAGTGCTGCTTCGCAGAACTTCCAGTCTTCACAGAAAACAGCTAGCAGTGAACAGTGTAATCTTCGGTCAGTCTGTTAGTTTGGAGAAGGGGGGTTTGAGGTAGCAGGGGAGTACTTTGTTATTCTAGGCTACAAGGTGGTGTGTTTCTTTTAAGTCACATTGGGGGTGCTAAAACTGGTGCACGCAGAATCTTGTGCAGCTGTGCATAGTAACCAGTAAGCTTCTAAGTTGTATGTCTATTACCAATCCTTGCACTGGCTTAAACAATGACATAAGGACAAAAAGATTCTGCATACTCCGTGATCAAATCAGCTGCCAAAAGTTCCTCTCACTTGAACTACATCAAGTCACTGAAGCCCTATTGAGCGTTTACCATAGTGAAAAGCATGAACATGAAATTCTGTGTTGATTTGTAGAGTGACAGAATGGTATCTTAGCAAGCAACAGTTTACTTGAATACTTGCCTTCCGGGTCTTGCTACTTGGAGTACCCTGCGTACATGTTCCTGCCGGTCTTTTAACTGGAGTCTTAAATGGTAGAGAGTCTTCTTTTTTCTGGGTGGAAATAACCAAACCGTTTACTAACAGCGGATATAGAGAGTATGTATGTATGTATGTATGTATGTATGTATGTATGTATGTATGTATGTATGTATATATATATATATATATATATATATATATACATATACATATACATATACATATATATATATATACATACATATACATACACACACATACACACACACACACACACACACACACAGGTCCATAAATATTGGGACATCGACACAATTCTAATCTTTTTGGCTCTATACACCACCACAATGGATTTGAAATTAAACTAACAAGATGTGCTTTAACTGCAGACTTTCAGCTTTAATTTGAGGGTATTTACATCCAAATCAGGTGAACGGTGTAGGAATTTCAACATGTATATGTGCCTCCCATGTATATGTGCACTTGTATATGTGCCTCCCACTTTTTAAGGGACCAAAAGTAAAGGGATAATTGGCTGCTCAGCTGTTCCATGGCCAGGTGTGTGTTATTCCCTCATTATCCCATTTACAAGGAGCAGATAAAGGGTCCAGAGTTCATTTCAAGTGTGCCATTTGCATTTGAAATCTGTTGCTGTCAACTCTCAATATGCGATCCAAAGAGCTGTCACTATCTTTGAATCAAGCCATCATTAGGCTGAAAAAACAAAACAAACCCATCAGAGAGATAGCAAAAACATTAGGTGTGGCCAAATTAACTGTTTGGAACATCCTTAAAAAATAAGAATGCACCGGTGAGCTCAGCAACACCAAAAGACCACAGAGAACAACTGTGGTGGATGACCGAAGAATTATTTCCCTGGTGAAGAAAACACCCTTCACAACAGTTGGCCAGATCAAGCACACTCCCCAAGAGGTAGGTGTATGTGTGTCAAAGTCAACAATCTAGAGAAGACTTCACCAGAGTGAAATACAGAGGGTCCACCACAAGATGTAAACCATCGGTGAGCCCCAAAAACAGGAAGGCCAGATTAGAGTTTGCCAAACAACATCTAAAAAAGCCTTCACAGTTCTGGAACAACATCCTATGGACAGATGAGACCAAGATCAACTTGTACCAGAGTGATGCAAAGAGAAGTGTATGGAGAAGGAAAGGAACTGCTCATGATCCAAAGCATACCACCTCATCAGTGAAGCACGGTGGTGGTAGTGCCATGGCGTGGGCATGTATGGCTGCCGATGGAACTGGTTCTCTTGTATTTATTGATGATGTGACTGCTGACAAAAGCAGCAGGATGAATTCTGAAGTGTTTCGGGCAATATTATCTGTTCATATTGGACGGCGCTTCACAGATGGAAGCATACTGCGAAAGCAACCAAAGTTTTTTTAAGGGAAAGAAGTGGAATGTTATCCAATGGCCAAGTCAATCAATCACCTGACCTGAATCTGATTGAGCATGCATTTCACTGGCTGAAGACAAAACTGAAGGGAAAATGCCCCAAGAACAAGCAGGAACTGAAGACAGTTGCAGTAGAGGCCTGGCAGAGCATCACCAGGGATGAAACCCAGCATCTGGTGATGTCTATGCGTTCTAGACTTGAGGCTGTAATTGACGGCAAAGGATTTGCAACCAAGTATTAAAAAGTGAAAGTTTGATGGATGATTGTTAATCTATCCCATTACTTTTGGTCCCTTAAAAAGTGGGAGGCACATATATAAACTGTTGTAATTCCTAAACCGTTCACCTGATTTAGATGTAAATACCCTCAAATTAAAAAATTAAAGCTGAAAGTCTGTAGTTAAAGCACATCTTGTTTGTTTCATTTCAAATTGTGGTGGTGTATAGAGCCAAAAAGATTAGAATTGTGTTGATGTCCCAATATTTATGGACCTGACTGTGTGTATATTGAATTATATATATCACATACATACATATATACACATACATACACACAAAGTATATATTTTTTTTATAAATGTAGTAGTAAAAACCAAAGCAAATCACTACAAGGCCAATACCTCTGGGAATAGGAGGAAAGACTACATTATTATTTTTTTTTACATATATGCCCCAATAAATTCAAGAGCACGCACCCGATCTTGTTTCTCCCGTTCCTTCTGCTGTTTGAGTGTTTCCCACTGATTTGCGACATAATCCATAAACTTGCTTCCATTAAACAAAAATGGACATTCTTGTTCTGCCTCCCACGATTCTATCCTAGCCTTAAGCTCTTCCTCTAGCTAAGAGATAAACGCATTAACATTAACCGTTCACAGATTAATCAAATATGGATTTGAAGATTCAAAACATGCACCTTATTTTACCTTAGACAGTAATTTCTGAAGTTTTACACGTTCCTTTTCCTCCTTAAGTAAACTTCCTCCTCGGTTTGAGAATCTGTTGGGATCTGATGCCTTTTTCTGGAACGTAATGTGTAAAATTAAAAACATTTCCTCTAATTTGTAAAAAAATAAATACCAAATCAGCAGCAAAATAATGTGTAGAGGCAATTCGTTTGTACTACATTATAAGTAGAAAACCGTTAAACTTGTTTGATTGTTACATTTAAAGCTCAGGCATTATTTATGGTTGTTCCTTTTCTTTTTGTGGACACAGAAACTACCCAATTCAATGTAATCTCTTGCCATGTGTCTACTCACTTTCTGCCCCACAGCCCAACGTTTCAGTTTATGCCTATCCTATCTTTCTACGGAAAAGCATCATGAAAAACGTGTGACTGAATTTTCCCCTATGCAAAGAAGTGAGCCCATTGCAATAGCGCAGACAGCTGAAAAGGACAATGTCATTTTTACAGGAAATGTTCTTATTAAGGCAACATGGACACAGGGACCATTCATGGATGCCTTTATATATTTTTGGAGATCTTTCATTTCTAACAATTCTTTTAGGGCCAGATCACACCACATGCAGTCCAGTGTATTTTTTTTCTGCATCAAAAACACATGGAAAGTAGGTTATATGGTTTTCAATGGCATAGTTCACATCAGTGCTTGCAGTTCCAGTAAGAAAAAAAAAAATAAAGTAGAACATGCTGCATTTTTTCTGCACTGGACTAGAATGCTGTAAAACGCATCAGAACACACTGCAACACACTGCAAAAAAAAAAAAAAAAAAGCACTGCAACGCATCAAAAACGCGCATGCAGAAAAGCACCTGGAACGCATCCGGACTGCGTTTCTTTGGTGTGAACTGGCCCTAAAGCTGATCTCCGTGGATTAAAGTAACAAAAAAAAAAAAAAAAAGTTAGAAGAAGGGGGAGAACACACACACCAAAACAAAAACTTGATTTCATTGATTCATTTGAGAGATCGATGCTCACTTTCTCTCCAAGTGACAATGTCCAAGACCTCAAACAGTAATAGAACTTGGCAGCAGTTCTAATGCTTACCCACTTCATAGAAAACTGCAGGTAAGCAGTTTGCCTTTTAAAACCAATGCAGATGGTGAGCTAAAAGGCACTCCGCTTCTTACATTTTTTTTTTTAAACACCACAAAACTAAACAATGAAATATATAACCTCCAGCGCTAAAAACTGAGACCAGTTTGTTTCCCACTTGGCAATGGAATCAAGAATTAGCTTGCATCTTTCATATTGCAATTTCAGTCTCACAATTTCATTATCATGCTGGGATAAAAGATCTTCTGTGAAGTCATCTGTAAAACAAAAGGCTAAAGTTATCATGTAAATTATGTACAGCAATATACTTCATACATTAGCTGTGATGCGCCTAATTAAAGGGTCAATGAACCGAAAACACATACACACACACACATTATATCATATACTTCCATTTTAAGGGGGGCTACTCTCACCATACTTGGTCTCAAGGCAGGTGTATTTAGTCACCCTTCCCCAAGCAGACCCAATGCACTAACTTGTAGGAAGTGCCAGCATAGCAAACTAGTATTAGAGGGCACTCCTGCACAGTACTGTACTGTACAACTGGCTTTTTTTTTTAGGAAGGTTTAGTGACACTTTAACATGCGTGTGTAGCATTATAACTGCAAAACACTAAATATACAGATGTGTTTATCATTTGCTTTAAAATGTTCAATGAAATGTTACTTCTGTAGGAATTATTCAGTCACATATCAAATGGCTCTCACCAAATATTCATCTATTATACTAATCAGTGAATGGCTGGGAACCAGCTTCTGATTTGTGCTGGGGCCTTCTGCAAACAGTCATTATAATTGGCCAGAGGACAAACAGGGTTATAGCAAAATGTGCATTTTTTTTTTATTTATGAAATCAAGAACTTCCATCTTTTAGTAAAATAAAACAAGAGACTGCAGAACACATAAGTTATCAACTCTTACCGCTATAGTATGGTTCAAATGCCTTTCTTTGCTCTTCGCTATAAAAACATTTATCCCAGTATATCTTTAGTTCATGTCTTATCTTTAAGATTACTTGCTTCAGATTCACTATCTTTATCTCCTCTAGCCGTCCAAGCTCATTTTCCCACTGAAAATAGAAGACATTCAAAAGGCATATCAACGAACTAATGTAATGGTGAAAGAATCTAAATGGCCATAACAGGTTCAAAATCCAGGTTATGTAGCAGGTAAAACTAACAGTAAATGTGCCGATAATGCAACATGGTGACAGCAAAATATGTGATGTTGTCTGGCCAAAAAAAAAAAGTGGCTCCATGGTTTCCTAAATATTCACTAAAAGGTGAAGCCAGCAAGTCTTTGTAGTATGGAAGTATGCCTTTACCTGCTATCTACAAACTTGTAATGGGGCTTGCTTTACTATGAATCCCCACAAGTAGGGTAGCATGGATTCACAATCCAGTGGACCACTTCTGGACTCCTGACAGATCTGTTGATTAGACCTAGCTGTACTAACTCCACTATATGTTTGCTATGTGTTCCCATTTACACAGCATGCCTAATAAACATTAAAAGAAGCTATGAAGCTTTATTCCCTCCATACGTTTTTCCAGTCAACATAACATATTTTGCAGCCACTACGTTAATCTCCTAACGCCTATGTAACACATATGTGCTGAAGCAAAAAAGGTGGGCTTTAACGCCCACACATATGCCAATATGTTTATAACCCATAGCTGAGAGCCACAGATCAGCTTTCCACACTTACCAAGCCAATAAAAGCAGGATTCTGTTTCAACCCAGTAATACTCAAAGTGTTTTCAACAAGCCTTATATGGTAGGAAAAGACCAGTTTCACACGACATTTGGGCTTCACAAGTCTTAGACATTACTTTTTAAGCTACATTTAATCAGCTGTTACATTCATTTTTATATAAATAAGATAAATTTAAAAAAAAATGCACACTGATCTAAAAATGAAAACGGAAACTTAGATACGTTTTGAATTGAAAAGCCTCAGGCTTTACTTCGAGCCCTTTCACACTAAGCCGCAGGCAGCGTTAGCAGCAAAGTGCCGCTAGTTCTAGCTGCACTATCCGGCCGCTAGCGGGGTGCTTTTAACCCCCACTAGCAGGCGATGGAAAGGGTTAAATGCAGGCGCTTCGGCAGAGGTGCCCATTCATTTCAATGGGCGGGGCGTTTTGGGAGCAGTGAATACTACACTGCTCCTCCACCGCCCCAAAGATGCTGCTTGCAGGACACTTTTTCACATCCTGCCAGTGCAGCGCCTCAGTGTGAAAGCACTCTGGCTTTCACATTGGGGTGACAGGAGAGGCGTTTTTCAGGCACTTTACAGGCGCTATTTTTAGCGCCTGAAAAACACCTCAGTATGAAAGGGGTCTTAGCTTGGATGTCAAGCTTTACAGGTTAGACCAGGCCCACAGACTGAGAATTAGAGCTCTAAACCACATTACTCCTAGCAGCAGATGCCTAAAATATGCCGATTTGTTGTACATTTCCTCTCATGGACACTTACCACTTTAATTTCGTCGTAAATAGGGTTTCCAGTAAACTTTTGGCATACTTCTTGCTCTTCCTCACTAATTTGCAACAGTTTCCATAAATCCCCTACTTTTTCTTTAAGTTTGTTCAGAGTAGATAAAAGTTCTTCCTTTTTGATTTCTAGCTGTAGCACAAACATAAAAGCAAAACATGAAAACATTCGGAGGCTGCATAAGTGCAAGTTTCCCACACTCCACCACCCCAATCAAAAACATGTAAAATAAATGAAAATTCCAAACCTAAAATAGATCGCCATACTTGGCTTGATGAAAACAAGGGATCCGAGAGGGCTGAACATAAACTAGGTCATTTAGGAGGGAACAGTGGATTATGATTGCTTACAGGGGTCAAAATCATAACAGATTTTCTGAAATGCTGGACAAACTGCTTGACTGAGCAGACTATTAGCTTCTTTCAAACTTTAATTTCACTCGCTTTTCTTTGGCTACATTAAAAAGAATATGCACAAGGCTTCAGTGGTGTCTTCCCCCTGTCCATTGGCCAAGACTGCACGGTCACCTCTTATAGAATTAACGATTCGGTAGCTAGGTTCCAAAGCCAAAGATGCTACAAATCTCATTCACGTCTATGAGGAGGTGCAGCACATCATGCCAGTAATTCTCTCAAGATTTAAGGACTAACTTTACTCAAGATACTCGGAGCTTGGTGGTGGTTGTTGGTTGAATCACAAACCAGCTCTTTAGGTTTCCCAAGTAGTAGTTTGGCTCAGCTCTCATAAAGCCACATGAGCCTAATGGAGCAAGAATTCAGCTTTCAGTTGTAAAAATATACATTTTTAAATCCTAAAAAACATTAAAATTTCAAAATCCTTAGAGCTGGCCTCAACAACGCAGTTAACTCCCATTAGATTCAAAAGAGGCTGTATTTATAGCATCTTTAATGTACAGCTACAGGCAAGTGTGTGAAAAGGGACTGCACAGGCTTGGCCAATGCCGGAGGTTTTGGGCCCAAGCATGCAAGCACGGGAAGAGGTTGTCACTGTTGTAGTGAAGTAAGCAAGCAAGCACGCGTGCAGTTCTATGTAAGGCTAGTGGGATATAAAAGGGTAGGCAAGGGGTTTTCTTTTTAAGAAACTAGTCCTTTTAACTTTATATTTTAACAACCATTCATATGTGCATTTGTAAGCTAAAACTATACTTGTTAGATAAAATAGGCAAAAACAGGGTTGACATTTTCTATTAGACACCGACAACATCTACTGCACATTTAAGAGACTTACTTGTTCTTTTAAAACCTTAAGAGCTTTAATATTCTGTGGTGTGAGAAAAAAAGCCTCATCATCCTCACAGATGGCATCCCGCTCAAGAGAATTTTCAGGCTGTCGCCCTATTTCGTCTAAACACCGTCGGATTTCTGCTCGAAGTGATGAAAAGACCTCAAGGCGTTTTTTCTAATGTAAATAGATAAGACTGTCCTGTACATCATATTTCATTGATACATGAAGAGACATAGAATAAACAGTTCACACAATGCTGATACATATGACAAACATGACCAAAATTTAAAGTTACATAAAACTATATTCTTATTGTCCAAAAATAATCTGTACGTTCCCACATACTGCGGGACCATGGAAAACAAATGTATACACTCTAAAAGAAAGTTGCATCACAAGGAAAAAAACAAACAAAAGGCACTTACTTTTCTGAATTAAAATACATACTTGAATTGCTAGTTTTAAAGCAGTTGTTCAGTCTGGGCAAAAAAGTATTAAAAGTCAGCAGCTACAAAACCTGGCTTTTAATATAAGGACACTTACCCACCCAGAGATCTGGCACCGCCCTCACTCGGGCTAGTTCTTTACTAGCCTTTGTGTTCCTGGCACTGCCATCCTAACTGTGGGCAGCTAGCTATGCATCTTTTGGCTTCACAGCCAGCTGCACTTTGTGAATAGTCCCGCAGTCTTCTGGGACCTGTCAAATATGGGAGGACGTGGGGAGTCTAAACTAGAGATGTGGCTAGACAGTAGGAGTACAAAAAAAACATGCTAGTTACGAATACCCCACCAGGAAGCCAGTGGAGAGTCTGACCTTTCAAGCAATTATAATATCAGGTGGCTTTAGTGTACACATGGTAGTCATAACATCCCAACCATTGGAGTAAATAAAAAGCAGTGACTGAGGTGGCAAGTAGGAAATTCAGCTGCGTTTTAAGATGGGTATGCAGACCATCCATTGTATTTTAGCACCCACCCAGTACCGAGCACCAATTTTGTTGAACTTCGATTTTATATAGTTTTGAAGCTGTACATTCATATGTAAATACCATGAAAATTTTGTAATTTTACCTTTTCTTCAGACTGAACCCTAATGTGTTCTTTGAGCTCTTCTAGCTGTTTATGACTTGGTATGCTCCCTGATGGTATATAATATGGAGTAACACAAAGATCAGAGCATAATTCCTGGTCTTCTTTTTGTAGGAGCATCAGTTCCTCAAGACGTTCATTCTTGTGTTTCGTAAGAAGCTCTAATCTCACTCTTAGATCTCTTTCAATCTGAAGAATAGTCATACTTTCATCCACCTAAAAAAATTACCAAAAATTAATGTAATAAAGAAAAAAAAAAAAAAAAAGGTTCATAGTTCGTAGGGAGAGTGTCAATACTAATTTCTCACCTTGTACTCCTCTAGAGATAACTCATAGCACAGAGTCTTTAATTCCTTTTGGCACAGGTGAATACTTTTTTCAATCCTATCTTTCATGTCCATTTCTTCTGTGATCATGCGATTAAACAACTCCTAAAAGAAAAAGGCAAAAACAAAAACCACACATCTTAGCACTAAGGCATATAAAGGATACATTTCTCACTGTTATTAGGCTTGGATCACACCTACAGGTGCAACCAAGTGCAGGGTCATTTTCACATACAGTACAGCCCATTCATTTCAAAGGGTTGTCCTACATGAGAAACATGGGGGGGGGTTCCTGACCTTTTTTCAAGAACGTGCCACACCAAACTGCATGATGCTGTGGCACCATGCAGTTTGGTGCCTGCGAAAACACAAGCATTTGCAAATGCCTGGGGCTGCCATTAACAACTAATGTCACTGACACGCGTCTGATAAACTCCAGCAAGTTTCTCTGCGTGTTGGGAAAGCACGGGGTTTTAGCTGGAACATTAAGATATACCAAGTTATAATAAACTTTTAAAAATGTTACTTGTGCCTAAAAACCTGAAAATTCTACCTTTTGACTTGAATGTCTCCTGAAAAGCAGCAGTGCATTTCCAGGCGAGTGAACATGCCTAGGCTTATCTGTGCCTACAGTGTCAAATATGAAGCACTGGTGCCTCTGCTAGTCTCAGATGTGGCGGTCACTACTGCGCTGTTTACCATTCTCCTTGAAGGATTAACTCTACCAAGGTGGCCATCTCCACACAGACACAGTGCAGATGGTGGCATAGCAAGTCAGTAATGGTGAAAATATCAGCTGCAGGTAAACTACAGGACTAGACCTTTGCAATATGTCGACATTTTTTGGGCGCAGTTTCCAGAATTCAGTTGCACTGAACTTGGTTCAAACTGCTACAGCACATAAAGCTTGCTAAAATGGCCTCTCAAGCAATATTGCTATCACATATTGATTAAGAAGCAGTTTTACTGCAAAAAGGACTGTTGCAGCTAGATTAATAAGGGCCATTATCCTTTCAGTAATTCAAACAGTTAGATGGGGAGTATAGCAGGTCAGGAGACAACAAAGGGTATTTCTGCCCAACGTCTGGATTGTTTTAGTATGCTTTGATTAAAGCCAAGCACCGGGCAAATAAATTAATGTGATCTCGAGTCCATTTAAATGTTAAAGCTTGTAATGAGAAGAAAACATAGGGCCAGAAATTGCCAGCAGCAAGGCACAGCCTGTTATGGCAGTCACCCCAGCAGGCTGCCTATATGCGTCTGACCTGTTGCATCTTAGTCTCTAGGAGTTCAATCTAGGTAGTGCCAGGAAGTACCCGGAAGAGCAATGGGCGGGATATTTCCTGCCTGTCCCTGCTTTACTACACTGATCATCAGTTGCCTTGCTCTGCCCCCTGCATCGTAATCTCTGCTCACCGCGATTGCAGATCATTGGACCAGGCACAAGTGAAACCTTCACTGTTAGCAGTGTGCAGAGGCTTCGGAGTAGTGGGGCAGAGCTTAGTTTCCACTCTCTGCGACCAAGCAATTGGGGACATCACCTGGACAAACAGGTTATGCTAGACTGATTATGGACTCTACACTCCTGAGGATGTTGAAATAAAAAAAAACAAAAAAAAAAAAAACACAACACATAGATTAAAGAGCTCAGTAAGTTACCATATACTGTCTATGTGATATACATGTATATTATGGTTGTAACCAGTAAAATGTATGGAAATTATATGTAGATATGTGTTCAAATATGGTGTTCAGACATAAGCGGGGAGGTGTAACCTAATACAGCCATACTTTATGACCACTGACAGGTTAAAGTGGAACTGCAGTCTGCTCACATAATTTGTACTAAAAACATCTTTGCCATTCTGAAGCTTCCCTCCAACCACTTTGCATATTATTTTATATATACTGTGATTCTGTACTTGCCAAATATGCTGCAGATATCCCGCCACCAAGTCTGGTTGCATCCATTTTAGCTGTGGGCAGCTAAAGCTGCTGCCTGTTCACTTCCTGGATTTACACATAAGCACACCTCTAGCTCTGCAGCTCTCATTGGTCCTCTTATGACTCATCCCCCCTCCCTTTCTGGCAAACTCTCACAAGTGTGTGAGAGAGATGTGCACAATGAAGAGAGATGTGCACGATGTCATAAGCCTAGGTTAATGACCAGAGAAGAAACAGGAAGTGGGCTGTATAAGATATTTAACTGGCAGAGAAAAAATGTTTTACTATCCAAAGTTAAAAACAACAAGGGCAGAGGATTTAATAGATGGAAAGTTGAAAATAATTACTGACGGTCCGCTTTATAGTTCATAACATTGATTGCCTTGTTACAATGGTATCTGAAAGTCGTGGGATATATTGAGCAGCTAGTTAAAATGTGGTCCCTGAAGTTGAAGTGTTGAAATCAGAACAAAAATGAGCATCGGAGTTTGTTACAGGTGGGGCTGCGTAGCTGCAGACCAGTCAGGGTGCCCATGCTGACCCTTGCCCACAGCAAAAAGTGCCTAAAATGGGCACGCGAGAATCAGAACTGGAGGATGCAGTACAGGAAAAAGTCGGCAGAAGCAGTGTGTGATACCTTGGGCATGTTTTGCTGGGAAACCTTGGATTCTGCCATTCATGTGGATGTCACTTTGACATATTCCGCCTACTTAACCTCTTCAATACCAGGCACTTTCGCCCCTTCCCACCCAGGACAATCTTCAGCTTTCAGCACTGTCGCAATTTGAATGACAATTGCACGGTCATGCAACACTGTACCCAAACAACATTTTTATCATATTGTTCCCACAAATAGAGCTTTCTTTTGGTGGTGTTTGATCACCTCTGCAGTTTTTATTTTTTGCTAAACAAACTAAAACGAAAAAAGACTGAAATTAAAAAAAAAAAGTTTTCTTTGTTTCGGTTATGAATTTAGTTTTCTCCTTCACTGACAGGTACTTCTGAGGCTGCACTGATATGTTGAGTTGATGGGCCTGATATGCAGCACTGAAGGGCACCAATAGGCAAATATTTTGAATGAGAGTGGTCCATGTATATTTCAGCCCTCTTTAAAAAGGTACATAATTGTAATAACAAATAAATCCATCAATAGCTATATTTGGGATAAAGTAAATTAAAGTGAGGTTCCCATAAAAAAAAAAAAAAAGAAAAGTCAGCAGCTACAAATACTGCAGCTGCTGACTTTTAATTGGACACTTACCTGTCCCAGGGTCCAGCGATGCAGGGGATTGAAGCCCCGCTCGTCTCCCCCTCCGTTCGGCGGCGCTGGCATTGCAACTGTGGGCGCTGGGTTGTGGCTTCACAGCCGGGAACCCACTGCGCATGCGCGAGCGGTGCCGCGATTGGCCGCTCAGTCATCTGGGACCTGTAATGGGTCCCAGATGATTGACAAGAGGGAGGGAGCAGAGCTGAGCCCTTCCTGTGCCGAGGGGAAGTGATGTCACCAGCCCAGGCACTGAAAGAGGCAGAATACGAGGGTCCCCCTGGCAAAAGCCATTTAGAGGGGAGTAAAAAAAAAATTTCCAAATGTTTTTTTTAATTTTTTTTTAGGCACATTCATGTTTTTTTTTTTTTTTTTTTGGGTGGAACACCACTTTAACCACTTGCCGACCGCCTACCGCATATATACTGCGGCAGAGCGGCACGGGCAGGCAAAATCACGTACCCGTACGTGATCTGCCTCCCGCGGGCGGGGGGTCCGATCGGACCCCCCCCCGGTGCCATCGGCGGTCGGCATCTGACTGGGAGCGTCGGGAGGCGAGGGGGAGACCATCCGATCGTGGCCCCCCCCTCGCGATCGCTCCCAGCCAATGGGAATCCTCCTCTGCCTGTGTGTCGTTTCACACAGGCAGAGGATGTGATGTCATCTCTCCCCGGTCTGGCAGTTTCCGTTCCAGCGCCGAGGAGAGATGACAAGTGAGTGCACAACACACACACACACACAGTAGAACATGCCAGGCATACTTTACACCCCCGATCCCCCCCCAATCACCCCCCCCCCCTGTCACAAACTGACATTAGCAGTATTTTTTTTTTTTTTTCTGATTACTGCATAGTGTCAGTTTGTGACAGTTAGTGTTAGGGCAGATAGTATTACCCCCCTTTAGGTCTAGGATACCCCCCTAACCCCCCCTAATAAAGTTTTAACCCCTTGATCACCCCCTGTCACCAGTGTCGCTAAGCGATCATTTTTCTGATCGCTGTATTAGTGTCGCTGGTGACGCTAGTTAGGAACGTAAATATTTAGGTTCGCCGTCAGCGTTTTATAGCGACAGGGACCCCCATATACTACCTAATAAATGTTTTAACCCCTTGATTGCCCCCTAGTTAACCCTTTCACCACTGATCACCGTATAACCGTTACGGGTGACGCTGGTTAGTTCGTTTATTTTTTATAGTGTCAGGGCACCCGCCGTTTATTACCGAATAAAGGTTTAGCCCCCTGATCGCCCGGCGGTGATATGCGTCGCCCCAGGCAGCGTCAGATTAGCGCCAGTACCGCGAACACCCACGCACGCAGCATATGCCTCCCTTAGTGGTATAGTATCTGATCGGATCAATATCTGATCCGATCAGATCTATACTAGCGTCCCCAGCAGTTTAGGGTTCCCGAAAACGCAGTGTTAGCGGGATCAGCCCAGATACCCGCTAGCACCTGCGTTTTGCCCCTCCGCCCAGCCCAGCCCAGCCCACCCAAGTGCAGTATCGATCGATCACTGTCACTTACAAAACACTAAACGCATAACTGCAGCGTTCGCAGAGTCAGGCCTGATCCCTGCGATCGCTAACAGTTTTTTTGGTAGCGTTTTGGTGAACTGGCAAGCACCAGCCCCAGGCAGCGTCAGGTTAGCGCCAGTACCGCTAACACCCACGCACGCACCGTATACCTCCCTTAGTGGTATAGTATCTGATCGGATCAATATCTGATCCGATCAAATCTATACTAGCGTCCCCAGCAGTTTAGGGTTCCCAAAAACGCAGTGTTAGCGGGATCAGCCCAGATACCCGCTAGCACCTGCGTTTTGCCCCTCCGCCCGGCCCAGCCCAGCCCACCCAAGTGCAGTATCGATCGATCACTGTCACTTACAAGGCACTAAACGCATAACTGCAGCGTTCGCAGAGTCAGGCCTGATCCCTGCGATCGCTAACAGTTTTTTTGGTAGCGTTTTGGTGAACTGGCAAGCACCAGCCCCAGGCAGCGTCAGATTAGCGCCAGTACCGCTAACACCCACGCACGCAGCATACGCCTCCCTTAGTGGTATAGTATCTGATCGGATCAATATCTGATCTGATCAGATCTATACTAGCGTCCCCAGCAGTTTAGGGTTCCCAAAAACGCAGTGTTAGCGGGATCAGCCCAGATACCTGCTAGCACCTGCGTTTTGCCCCTCCGCCCGGCCCGGCCCAGCCCACCCAAGTGCAGTATCGATCGATCACTGTCACTTACAAAACACTAAACGCATAACTGCAGCGTTCGCAGAGTCAGGCCGGATCCCTGTGATCGCTAACAGTTTTTTTTGTAGCGTTTTGGTGAACTGGCAAGCGCCAGCGGCCTAGTACACCCCGGTCGTAGTCAAACCAGCACTGCAGTAACACGTGGTGACGTGGCGAGTCCCATAAGTGCAGTTCAAGCTGGTGAGGTGGCAAGCACAAGTAGTGTACCGCTGCCACCAAAAAGACAAACACAGGCCCGTCGTGCCCATAATGCCCTTCCTGCTGCATTCGCCAATCCTAATTGGGAACCCACCGCTTCTGCAGCGCCCATACTTCCCCCATTCACATCCCCAACCAAATGCAGTCGGCTGCATGAGAGGCATTTTTATGTCCTCCCGAGTACCCCTACCCAACGAACCCCCCCAAAAAAGATGTCGTGTCTGCAGAAAGCGCGGATATAGGCGTGACACCTGCTATTATTGTCCCTCCTGTCCTGATAATCCTGGTCTTTGCATTGGTGAATGTTTTGAACGCTACCATGCACTAGTTGAGTATTAGCGTAGGGTACAGCATTGCACAGACTAGGCACACTTTCACAGGGTCTCCCGAGATGCCATCGCATTTTGAGAGACCCGAACCTGGAACCAGTTACAGTTATAAAAGTTAGTTACAAAAAAAAGTGTAAAAAAAAAAAAAAACACAAACAAAAATATAAAATAAAAATAGTTGTCGTTTTATTGTTCTCTCTCTCTCTATTCTCTCTCTATTGTTCTGCTCTTTTTTACTGTATTCTATTCTGCAATGTTTTATTGTTATTATGTTTTATCATGTTTGTTTTTCAGGTATGTAATTATTTATACTTTACCGTTTACTGTGCTTTATTGTTAACCATTTTTTTGTCTTCAGGTATGCCATTCACGACTTTGAGTCGTTATACCAGAATGATGCCTGCAGGTTTAGGTATCATCTTGGTATCATTCTTTTCAGCCAGCGGTCGGCTTTCATGTAAAAGCAATCCTAGTGGCTAATTAGCCTCTAGACTGCTTTTACAAGCAGTGGGAGGGAATGCCCCCCCCCCCCCAACATCTTCCGTGTTTTTCTCTGGCTCTCCTGTCTCAACAGGGAACCTGAAAATGCAGCCGGTGATTCAGCCAGCTGACCATAGAGCTGATCAGAGACCAGAGTGGCTCCAAACATCTCTATGACCTAAGAAACCGGAAGCTACGAGCATTTTATGACGTAGATTTCGCCGGATGTAAACAGCGCCATTGGGAAATTGGGAAAGCATTTTATCACACCGATCTTGGTGTGATCAGATGCTTTGAGGGCAGAGGAGAAATCTAGGGTCTAATAGACCCCAATTTTTGCAAAAAAGAGTACCTGTCACTACCTATTGCTATCATAGGGGATATTTACATTCCCTGAGATAACAATAAAAATGATTTAAAAAAAAAAAAAATGAAAGGAACAGTTTAAAAATAAGATAAAAAAATAATAATAATAAAGAGAAAAAAAAAAAAAAAAAAAAAAAAAAAAAAGCACCCCTGTCCCCCCTGCTCTCGCGCTAAGGTGAACGCAAGCGTTGGTCTGGCGTCAAATGTAAACAGCAATTGCACCATGCATGTGAGGTATCGCCGCGAAGGTCAGATCGAGGGCAGTAAGTTTAGCAGTAGACCTCCTCTGTAAATCTAAAGTGGTAACCTGTAAAGGCTTTTAAAGGCTTTTAAAAATGTATTTAGTTTGTCGCCACTGCACGTTTGTGCGCAATTTTAAAGCATGTCATGTTTGGTATCCATGTACTCGGCCTAAGATCATCTTTTTTATTTCATCAAACATTTGGGCAATATAGTGTGTTTTAGTGCATTAAAATGTAAAAAAGTGTGTTTTTTCCCCAAAAAATGCGTTTGAAAAATCGCTGCGCAAATACTGTGTGAAAAAAAAAAATGAAACACCCACCATTTTAATCTGTAGGGCATTTGCTTTAAAAAAAATATATAATGTTTGGGGGTTCAAAGTAATTTTCTTGCAAAAAAAAATTATTTTTTTATGTAAACAATAAGTGTCAGAAAGGGCTATGTCTTCAAGTGCTTAGAAGAGTGGGTGATGTGTGACATAAGCTTCTAGATGTTGTGCATAAAATGCCAGGACAGTTCAAAACCCCCCCAAATGACCCCATTTTGGAAAGTAGACACCCCAAGCTATTTGCTGAGAGTCATGTTGAGTCCATGGAATAATTTATATTGTGACACAAGTTGCAGGAAAGAGACAATTTTTTATTTTTTTTATTTTTTTTTGCGCAAAGTTGTCACTAAATGATATATTGCTCAAACATGCCATGGGAATATGTGAAATTACACCCCAAAATACATTCTGTTGCTTCTCCTGAGTACGGGGATACCACATGTGTGGGACTTTTTGGGAGCCTAGCCGCGTACGGGACCCCGAAAACCAAGCACCGCCTTCAGGCTTTCTAAGGCCGTAAATTTTTGATTTCACTCTTCACTGCCTATCACAGTTTCGGAGGCCATGGAATGCCCAGGTGGCACAAAACCCCCCCAAATGACCCCATTTTGGAAAGTAGACACCCCAAGCTATTTGCTGAGAGGTATAGTGAGTATTTTGCAGACCTCACTTTTTGTCACAAAGTTTTGAAAATTGAAAAAAGAAAAAAAAACATTTTTTTTCTCGTCTTTCTTTATTTTCAAAAACAAATGAGAGCTGCAAAATACTCACCATGCCTCTCAGCAAATAGCTTGGGGTGTCTACTTTCCAAAATGGGGTCATTTGGGGGGGGTTTGTGCCACCTGGGCATTCCATGGCCTCCGAAACTGTGATAGGCAGTGAGGAGTAAAATCAAAAATGTACGCCCTTAGAAATCCTGAAGGCGGTGCTTGGTTTTCGGGGTCCCGTACGCGGCTAGGCTCCTAAAAAGTCCCACACATGTGGTATCCCCGTACTCAGGAGAAGCAGCTAAATGTATTTTGGGGTGCAATTCCACATATGCCCATGGCCTGTGTGAGCAATATATCATTTAGTGACAACTTTGTGCAAAAAAAAAAAAAAAAAAAAAAAATTTGTCACTTTCCCGCAACTTGTGTCAAAATATAAAACATTCCATGGACTCAACATGCCTCAAAGCAAATAGCTTGGGGTGTCTACTTTCCAAAATGGGGTCATTTGGGGGGGTTTTATGTCATCTGGGCATTTTATGGCCTTCAAAACTGTGATAGGTAGTGAGGAGTAAAATCAAAAATGTACGCCCTTAGAAATCCTGAAGGCGTTGCTTGGTTTTCGGGGCCCCGTACGCGGCTAGGCTCCCAAAAAGTCCCACACATGTGGTATCCCCGTACTCAGGAGAAGCAGCTAAATGTATTTTGGGGTGCAATTCCACATATGCCCATGGCCTGTGTGAGCAATATATCATTTAGTGACAACTTTTTGTAATTTTTTTTTTTTTTTGTCATTATTCAATCACTTGGGACAAAAAAAATGAATATTCAATGGGCTCAACATGCCTCTCAGCAAATTCCTTGGGGTGTCTACTTTCCAAAATGGGGTCATTTGTGGGGGTTTTGTACTGCCCTGCCATTTTAGCACCTCAAGAAACGACATAGGCAGTCATAAATTAAAGGCTGTGTAAATTCCAGAAAATGTACCCTAGTTTGTAGACGCTATAACTTTTGCGCAAACCAATAAATATACACTTATTGACATTTTTTTTACCAAAGACATGTGGCCGAATACATTTTGGCCTAAATGTATGACTAAAATTGAGTTTATTGGATTTTTTTTAGAACAAAAAGTAGAAAATATCATTTTTTTTCAAAATTTTCGGTCTTTTTCCGTGTATAGCGCAAAAAATAAAAACGGCAGAGGTGATCAAATACCATCAAAAGAAAGCTCTATTTGTGGGAAGAAAAGGACGCAAATTTCGTTTGGGTACAGCATTGCATGACCGCGCAATTAGCAGTTAAAGCGACGCAGTGCCGAATTGTAAAAAGTGCTCTGGTCAGGAAGGGGGTAAAACCTTCCGGGGCTGAAGTGGTTAAAGAACCACATTTACAAAAAATTATCCTTCTCTCTCAAGATAAGATTTTAAGTTGCTTTAATCTCCTGCATTACTGCAGCCTGACTAATCTGCGCGCCAGTTCCATTAACTTATGTGGAAGTCTTTTAAACACAGTCAAGCAGAAGCAGCGCTTAAAAGGTCAACAAAGGAAATTTAACATAACGCAACTGTAAGTAGAAGTTGCAGAGAAAGTACACTTAACCATACATTTTCCCAAACCATTTATTATTCTGAGAGTCAATTTTATCTATTCTTTAAGCTCCTTAAATAGTGGTCAGTGTACTTCAGACAGATAAAATATATACAATGTGTTTGTGTAATCTTTTTTTTTTTTTTTTTTTTTTTTTTTTTTTAAGCATATACAGCAAAGAACATGGCAAAATATCCTTTAACGTTTATATAGTCAGGAAAGAATTTTTTTAAACAAGCAACTATAATGAACCAATTTAATGTAAGGCTATCATCTTACAGTTTTATAAATGCACTTGCGGACTGGCACTTTGAAGAGGGATATCATTATGGCAGCAACTAGCTACCATAACCTCGGTATCCTCTTCTTCAGTAAGCGGTCCGGTTTCAGATAAAAGTGGTCTCAGCGGCGGATTCGCCTCAAGATTACTTTTATAGGCGGCGGGAGAGGACCCCCCACCCCTTACCAGAGCCGTCGGTAGCGGCGGAGGCGATCGGGTCCTCTCCCTGGCTTAGTATGGAAAAGAATGAGAGGGAAAGATGGTCCCCACCCGTCTCCATATCATTGCAGGGTGGAAGCACCGTCAAAATGTCAGTTCTGCCCATAGCTCTTAAAAAAAAAAAAAAAGCTACTTTTTTTTTATTTTTTCTTTGCACTTTTGTGTAAATATAAGATCTGAGGTCTTTCTGACCCCAGATATCATATTTAAGAGTCCTGTCAGGCTTTTTTTCTATTACAAGGGATCTTTACATTCCTTGTAAAAGTAATAAAAGGGATACCTTTTTTTTTTTTTAAAGAACAGTGTAAAAATAAAAAAGGTAAAATAAAGAAGAAAAAAAAATGTTTTTAAACTAATTTAAATGAAAACGGTGTTCAAACCACACGTGAGGTATCGCCGCAATCGTTAGAGCAACAATTCTAGCCTTAGACCTTCTCTGTAACTCAAAACATGCAACTTTACTGTTGTCATATTTTTTAATTCAAAAAAGTGTATTTTATCTAAAAAAGTGCGCTTTTAAAGACCGCTGCGCAAATACGGTTTGGCAGAAAGTATTGCAATAACCGCCATTTTATTCTCTAGGGTGTTAGAAAAAAAATATAACGTTTGGGGGTTCTAAGTAATTTTCTAGCAAAAAAACCTGTTTTTAACTTGAACACCAAATCTCAGAAAGAGGCTCGGTCTTTAAGTGGATAATAAATAAGAAAATGCAGATATGGAGATACATTTTTGTGAATGTACATAATATCTCAGCCAATAATCTATGTCAAAGCCATATGTTGAAATAAAATATTTATATTTAAAATTTTGTTTAGTAAATGCACCTTCCATGGAACTATAGATGGTTTTGAAAAGGATAGTCGATCTGACCCCATCAACTCTTAGAAAACTGAACGAACCTTCAGAAAACTTTTTTTTTTTAAAAGAAATTCTACTGGTGTATGGCCCATCTGGTATGATGCCGTGGCACAGCCCACTAAATCCTGGTCCAGACTATCCAGCAGAATATTGATGTGGAGCGAAGCTTCCCCCGACAACCCAAGAGGGTACCTAGAATAACTCCCTAGCTCGGCACCGATACTAGTATCGGTGCCGATAGCGAGCATTTGTACTGCGTGCAAGTGCTTTGATGCCTAATCCGATACCTGGGCAGTCAGGGGATGATCGGTGCAGCGGTGGGGGCCGTTGCAAGCACTGATCTCCCTGTATAGCTTTCAATAAAGCAGCTGACAGCCACTTCTCCTCCTCTCCCTCCTGCGGCTGTCAGCCGCTTTACTGAAATCTATACAGGGAGATTGGTGCTTGTAATGGCCCCCACCGCGGCACCGATCATCCACCCAACTGTGTCCTCCTAAGGGCCCCCGCCATGTCCTCCCCCACCGTGTCCCAGATCTGTCAGGAAGGAGAGCGGAGGAAGGAGTCGGTAAATCTGTCATTTACTGGCTCCTTCCTTTTCCGAATGCACAGTCAGTGATCACCGACTCTGTCCATTTATAACTGAGCATTGTAAACTATCAGCTTGCGAACATAAAAGAACAATCGTAGCAGGGTTCTCTTATTATTACTCAACTTCATCCTCAATCACAACCAGAAGCGCCAGTGGACTACAGATATTTGAAAGGTCAAAAATATCCGCAATAAACTGAGTAACCTAGGACCAGAGGGCGGAACCTAGTGCACTCCCATACCATATGAATAAAAGATTCCTCCTCCATAAAAGACATTTATGGCATGTAGGGGTTTCTCTCCTCCCCATTTTATACAACCGAAGGGCGTATAGTACATTTGATGTAGGTATCTTAGCTGTATCATCTAATCTCTAGCTGAGATGACTGTGGGCATGTATGAGACCAACACCTCCTCCCAATGTTCTTCCATTGATTAATTAGTAATGGAATTGCCAAGAGCTGGGTACACCCATTTCCACCTGCAACTGTGCAAACGTTTTAAAATTACCCGTATCATAATTGATGGAGATACTTAATCCCGAACTTGGACCATTGATAACCATCTTCCAAATGAAAGAATTTGCTTAAACATGGGTTAAATCAGAGTGGAGCATTAGGAGATAAGTGGAGAGGACAAGAAATAGCTGGGTCCATGATAGGAATAGATTCCCACTTCTGTAGGAACCCCTCTTACATAAAGTGTTTTGCCAGCAGCAGTCCAGGAGGAGCAAAGACCTTTTCTAGATTAGGCCAATCAATGTACATTCCTAGATGCAATAGGGAATGCACTGACAAAGAATAACAAGTTGGAGACTCGGGCCTGGGTTCACACTTGAGCACAACGGCTCACAACAGGAGTCCAGTACGTCTCCATTCATCGTTTCAGGTCCGATTTCAGCCTGAATTTGGACCTGAAACGGACCAAAAGACACACAGGGCTCCTGTGAAATTCACACCAGAGATGTGTGAACCGGCTCTATAGACAGCAGGTCACAATCTCCTGCTATGCAAAATGGATGCGGGGAAACCTGCATCCAATTTGCATAAGTGTGTACCCACTCATAATGAGCCCAGAACAATCACTTTAGGTATAGCTGACACAGGCAGCTTTAATTCTAAACATGTGCAGATTGCACCAGTAAGTACCGAGATGGTAACCTTACAGTTTGGAGCATTGTCTGTAGAAAGTGACTCCTTGTGTACCAAGTGTTCAATTAAACTACAATAGCTGTTCACCTCTGGTTGACTGAGCAGAAACTGCTACTTCAGGGAATTTAGAGAGAGACCAAGAAGCATGTAACATTATGCTTGCTACTCCTGCATTCTAAATCAGCTATCATAGAAGAGACCTGCCAAAAAAAATGACATATGTGTTAAAACTCCCCTCCTGGGAAACACGGAGGAGGGAGCCATTCCTAAGGAAGGAGGATATGGCAGAGGACAAATGCCCACTCGAGTTACCCTGGAGCCTAAAGGGCTTTCTCCTCCATGATCTGGACATACCGTTAAATATCTAAAGTATAGGGAAGGTCACCTGACGGTCTGCGATTATGTCACTAAATGGCAGCAGGGAGCCCACAGAAAATGTCCTCATGTTTAGGGGTATTCCCAGTAAGGAGGGCAGGACAGCAACGAGGATGCGTGTGCAACACAGAAAAGTGCAGTACAGTTAGGCAGTATGGCTGGGGCTCGTGGAGGCTCAGGGAGAGTGCGTCATGCACCATATTTTAAATGGGTCACACCGCCTCAGTCAAAATGAAGGCTGGGTGCTAATGCCAAAGCACCCCAGCCCACTGGGCCCTTGGCTGGCCTGTGATGTTAAGACATTTTTTGCTGGAAATAGAGTTGCACAGACAAAGACGCACCCATGAGCTTTCATAAGGGCAAATAAATATATGGAAGCAGCGCTAGCAAAAATAATAAATGAGTGCAAAAAAGTGTTACAGCTGCTGGATACAAGTGCTACAACTTGACATAAGTGATACAAAAAAACAGCGCTGGCAACTGGCACATAAATTGATAAATATGTAGCTGCAAATAACTGAATAATTGTGAATCAGAAAATTGCACTACGTGCTAAATGGATCAAGTGACATATGGTGAAGGTGAGATACATCTGTTTAAAAACAGAGAACTTCAGCAATTAGAAAACCCCTGTTAGACTTACCGGTAACGGTATTTCCAGGAACCTTCCAGGATAGCTACTTGAGAGATGATCGGCTCTGCCCTCTACAGGAAACACAAATCAGATAGAATTTAAAAGGCCCCTGCCTTTCCTCTGACCCTCAGTAGTAACCTCCACCGAAGGTGCACTCGGCAGAGGAAAAATATAGAAAACATAAAACACACCACCAGGAAAACATGGTTGACCAGTTAAAAAAATAGAATAGGGTGGGAATATAGACGCTGTCCTGGAAGGTTTCTGGAAATACCGTTACCGGTAAGTCTAACGGGGTTTCCCCCCCCCCCACCTTCCAGGACAGCTACTTGAGAGGATAAGCAAGATTTAATACCTTAGGGAGGGACGACAGCCTGAAGCACTTTCCTACCAAAGGAAAGGTCCTGGCTGGAAAGCATCTGAACTCTATAATGCTTGACAAATGCATGAGAGGAGGACCAGACGGCAGCTTTAGAGATATCTTCCCATGAAGATCCCACTCTTTCTGCCCATGATGTGGCCATGGATCTTGTTGAATGGGCCCTAATTCTAGAAGGAGGGGTGCGACCTGATGCTTTATGTGCCTCACAGATAGCTCCCCTAATGCACCTAGCAATAGAACTTTTAGATTATTTGGACCCCTTCTTTTGGCCACTGAACAAAACTAACAGTTGGGAGGAACTCCTAAACCCACTGGTCTTTTCTAGATAAAGCAGAAGACATCTCTTTAGGTCTAAAAGACCAAACCTTCCCTCTTCCGCATTTTTGGGAGAGGTGCAGAAACTAGGGAGGACTACCTCCTGGGACCTATGAAAGTTGGAAGAAACTTTGGGTAAATAGAGTGGATCGGGTTTAATCACCACCCTGTCCTCTAAAATCCTCAGGAAGGGATCTTTACAGGAAAGAGACTCTAGATCAGAAATCCTTTGCCCTGACGTAATAGCCAAGAGGAAGGACAATTTCAAAGAAATAATTTTCAGGGAAGCCGCATGCAAAGGCTCAAAAGGAGCCCTTGTTAGTGCATTTAAATACCAACGACAGATCCCAGGGAGGAACATGTTTGAGGATCCTGGGAGTATGTCTAGATCGGGCTAAAAGGGACCTCCTGACTAAAGGGATTTTCCGCTAGTCTTCTCTCTGAAAACAAAGATAGGGCAGCAACCTGAACCCTAAGGGTGTTGACAGAGAGCCCCTTTTTCACTCCCTCCTGCAGAAGATCTAAAATGCAGGGAGTGGAAAAAGAATCTAAACCAGATTTCCTTTGCCAGGAAATAAAAGTTTTCCAAACTTTCCCATAGATTCTTTTAGTGACCAACTTACGGCTGTCCAGGACAGTATGAATAACCCTCACTGAACACCCATTTAACTGTAGGATGCGCCGCTCAGTCTCCAGGCCGTCAAATGGAAGGTCTGAGGGTTTGGATGCAATACCGGTCCGTGATGGAGTAGATCCTGTCGAACTGGAAGGGGCCAGGGAGGATACACAGATAGGGCCTTCAGAGGAGGAGAACCAACTTCTCCAGGGCATTAAACTGCAAATGAGACGGCTCGTTTCCCACGAGCACTGCAAACCTGGGGAACCTTCGGTGGCTCTGGCAGATTGGTACATGAAGATAAGCGTCCTGAAGGTCCAGGGTCACCATGAAGACCTCTGGAAACAACAGATTCCTTACTGAATAAATGCTCTCCATACGGAAACATCTGTAAACTATGTATTGGTTCAGGACGCTTAAATTTATGACCATACGAAAGCCGCCGGAAGCTTTCTTGACCAAAAAGACGTGAGAATAAAATCCCCGGAAATTCAGATTTTCTGGGACAGGAGAAAAAACTCCCTCTGTTTCCCACACAGAGATCAAATTTACCATGGCTTGCCGTCTCTCTTGGTCTCTCGGCAGGTGGGTAAGAAAAAACCTCTGGGTGGGGAGATTTTTGAATTCCAATCTGTAACCTTTTTCCAGGGTTTGAAGGATAAAGGAATTGGTGGAAATCTCTGCCCATTCCTTGATGAAATGGCACAATCTTCCCCCTACCCCTAACCTGGCGTCACTGGAATCCTTGGAAGGGACTGAAGGAGCAAAGGGAGTTTCCCTTTGTGTTTGTCTTTGTTAAAAGGACCACTTCTTTTTAGACTGTTGCCTGTTGGCTTTAAAATTAGCCTTGTTTTGGAAGCCACGAAAAGGCTTCTTATTCTGGGGCTTATTCTTTTGGGAAGAAGGGAATCGTTTACCTTTCTCAGAGGAACGAGATAAGACTTCTAAGGAAGAACCAAACAACAGTTTGCCTTCGAAAGGAATGCCACAGAGCTTGTTTTTGGAAGTAAGGTCACCTTCCCAAGATTTAAGCCAGATAGCTGAATTAATGAGAGCAGAAGCCCTGGCTGCGGATTTCACTGAATCTGCTGCTGCATCAGGCAAGAAGGCGACTGACTTGGCAATGAGTGGGAGGGATTCTCTAATCTCTTCCTTGGGAGTGTCAGATGCCCGAAGATCATCTAGACGCTGAACCCATACGTCTAAATTTCTAGCCACACAGGTGGATGCTACCGCTGGACATAAAGAAAAAGCATCCCAGGCCCCATGCAGCAATGAGTCGGCCTTCCTATCCATTTGATCCTTAAGGACCCCAGAATCCTCGAAAGAAAAATCTGATCTTTTGGACACCTGTGACATAGGGGCAACTAATCTAGGACACTTAAAGAAAACCTCCTCAAAATCAGACTGAAAAAGAAATCTTCTTTTGTGTCCTCTGGATTGGAACAATCTTTTTCCAGGTTCTTTCCATGCAGATAGAATCATGTCTCTAAGAGACTGATGTACCGGAAAGGTTCTAGATTTCCGTCCCTGAAGGGCCCTATACATTTTATCCTGTACAGATTGAACTTGCTGTGGCATCTCAATCTGCTCTGAGGTATAAATTGCTTTTAATAGTTCATCAATATCCTCAACTGGAAAAAGATACTTAGATGAGCTACCTGTATCCTCCTCTGATGCAGACTTTTCATCAGATGAAGAGACTGAATTCTCACCTTCCTTCAGATCAGAGGTATTGCGTGAACTAACAGTCTCAGATACTAATAAGGGAAGGGACTTGGCAGAGGTTGAAGGATCTTGAGCTATGGGTCTAGAAGAGGGAGGGCCTATACTAGTAACCCTGTCATTCAGTGACCTAAAAGAGTCCACTACCTCCTTCATAGAAGTCATTATCTCCTTAAATGAGGAAGACTCTGAACTAGCTCTGGTGGGATACAATCCTCAATACGGTTCAATACGAGCGGACGTTCTATCCTCAGACCTGTCCTCAGGCTCCATGAAGCAAGCGGAGAACGGTCGCAGAGAAGACTGCTGCTGTACCGCAAAAACTGCGCCTAGAATGGAGTTTTTAGCAGGCCATTCCCCTGCAGCATGTCCTTAGTGTCTCCACAAAATGCTCCTTATAAAAACTCGGCGTCCGGAAGTGCGTCATGTGACTTCCGGTTCCGGCGCCATCTTGCTGCATCACCGGAAGTCCTCCCGACGCCATCTTGGTACACCGGAATGAAGCATTTAGGAGGACACAGTTCCACACAGCAGCGCTGGGGGAAAGGAAGGGAGTTGCCACCATTTACAAAGGCAAGTAACCCTTAGAAATAGGAAACCCTTCTGGTATAGACTATTATCCAGGACTTGGCCACAACTAGTCCTGGATGAAACCAGAGAAGGCGGGTCCACCAACCACAGTTACCAGACCATAAGAAAACAAAAAAAACGTGTCGGTGCTCCTGGAGGGACTGGAAACACAAAACAACTGAGGGTCAGAGGAAAGGGAGGGGCCTTTTAAATTCTGATTTGTGTTTCCTGTAGTGGGCGGAGCCAATCATCTCTCAAGTAGCTGTCCTGGAAGGTGAGGTGGGAAATATACCTTAACATATAGCAATATGAAAATGCATAAATCGCAGCATATAGCAATATAGATAAACATATACACAATATAAAGTGAAAAATCCAGGATGGATATGAACATTCCACAGGATAAACCCACTAGACAGTAATAGCAGACTTCCAGCTCCTCAGCCAAAGGATTGCATACAGTAATAAAGACATTTGATGACGCCCTGGAGGAGGGGCGAAACGCGTTGACGCCATATCCGGCTCACGTTCACAACCAGTGACGCTGTTTCCTGTGGAACGCACGCTATCATAGCGGCGATCACGGACCAACTCTGAATGCCTGTTTGTAGTCTTCACTCTGTGAGTAGCGCTATCATGCACACCTGATCCTTTTCCCTACGATATTATACCATATCTTTTTCTGGGTGGAATGTGATGTCTGTGGCCTCCGAGGTTATATCCCAGTAACAGCAGTCCAGGTCACATCCTATCCTCCTGTATCTACTGCATTTCAGGTGACTGTATGCAATCCTTTGGCTGAGGAGCTGGAAGTCTGCCATTACTGTCTAGTAGGTTTATCCTGAGGAATGTTCATATCCATCCTGGATTTTTCACTTTATTTTATGTATATGTTTATCTATATTGCTATATGTTGAGATTTATGCATATTCATATTGCTATATGTTAAGGTATGTTTCTAATTGCTGAAGTTCTCTGTTTTTAAACAGATGTATCTCACCTCCACCATATGTCACTTGATCCATTTAGCACGTAGCGCAATTTTCTGATTCACAATTATTCAGTTATTTGCAGCTACATATTTATCAATATATGTGCCAGTTGCCAGCGCTGTTTTTTTGTATCACTTATTTAATAAGGGCGAGACCTGCAAATACCAAATCGAGCACAGTCTGGAGAGTGCTAGGCAGGATCCAAGGTAATACCACATCAGAGTCTTCACCCTCTTGGTGGGCATACCTCCTAAGGGGTCTTCAAGGACAGGTCTTCTCCAGATGATGGACCACAGCCCAGGACCTGTAGCGCACTCTGTGCCTAGGTGAGCACTTAATGACGGGGTTTAGTATCCAGAGGGCCACATTACAGGCCAGTCTAGCTTCTTCCTGCCAGGATTCCGGGCATGGCCCAGGGTGAACGCAAAAAGTAGCTAATCAGGAAGTTGCAAAAATGAGCCCAAATGGACCTGCAGCAACTGATGAACCTTCCTTGGAAAAAAATAGCTTAATAAAATGTAAAAGAGAAAATAAGAAATGGTTAGCTCCATTCCCAAAAAATACATTGCAAAAAACCAAGACATGCTGGCAGGGGGAGGGGTTTTACTGGGCTGTGGTTCTTACAGCTTTTGTTTTTCCATTGTTCAATCTCCTGAAAGGTAGCTGTATAACCCAATGTACTTGATTAGTTATCCTGTGCAAGTAATGTTTGAGTAAAAAAAAGTTATACATACTATATATCTCATTACCTCAATGTGCTTTCTCACTTCCTCGATTCTCCGCAGTCGCATTTCCTCTTTGATACCCAGCCCATCCCAGATATCCATAAGCCTTGCAAGTGCATGGTTTGCACTGGTGATGACAGACGAAGCCAAGACCTCGCTAAAACAGAGAGAGAAAGTGTTTTTTTTTTTGTTTTGTTTTTAAAAGAAATAGATCCAAGCAGAGAACCATTAAATTAGCATCAGAACATGCATAAATGTTGTGGTACAGAACCAAAACACCAAAAAATTAAACAACAAAAAATAAACTTTTACTTGCTATAAAACAAGTTCAGACGGACTAAACGAAGATTTGAAATCTTTCTAATTGAAGATTGATGTAATGCTAGTGAGAAGTTGAACCTTGAAATAAAGGACATCAACGCCAGCTGCATACGTCTCACACATGGTTTACTCAAGAATATACACTGTACAGCGGACCATCCTTCTGAGTCAGGAGTGGTCCCGTTTACAAATGATTTCAGATATTTATAGAGAAGGGTTATACAGTAATCTTATGGCGGGCACAAGCCCAAAGTTACACATCACAAGTACGCAGACTGATTTCTAATCTAATAGATTCCATCATACACGCTAAACAGTGCAAATGGAGGAATCTCCCCTGGCGGCCATTATATTTAGGCAAGTGCAGCACCTGTGGCTGTCTGAATACCTAAACAGTGACTTCATCTAAATGGATACGGTCACTGTTCAGCCAACAATTTCTGATCCAGCTCCTTCACTTTTTCAGTCAAAGTTCGTCGAGCCAGCTGGTGCCAACCGGACCATCCATGTATAAAATTTAGGCCGATTCGGCAAGAATCGGCTGAAATTCGAACCATGTATGGCCAGTCTAATGCCCCGTACACACGGTCGGATTTTCCAACTCAAAATGTGTGATAGGACCTTGTTGTCGGAAATTCCGACCGTGTGTGGGCTCCATCACACATTTTCCATCGGATTTTCCGACACACAAAGTTTGAGAGCAGGCTTTAAAATTTTCCGACAACAAAATCCGTGTACACAAATCCGACGCACAAAGTGCCTTGCATGCTCAGAATAAATAGAGAGATGAAAGCTATTGGCTACTGCCCTGTTTATAGTCCCGACGTACGTGTTTTACGTCACCGCGTTCAGAACGATTGGATTTTCCGACAACTTTGCGTGACCGTGTGTATGCAAGACAAGTTTGAGCCAACATCCGTCAGAAAAAATCCTAGGATTTTGTTGTCGGAATGTCCGAACAATGTCCGACCGTGTGTACGGGGCATGAGTCTCAGATGCAGAGCTACAGTTTCTGCCTTTGCTTACACTACAATGTGCTTCAAGTCATGGGGACTCACACTCAAGGACTTAGAATCTTTGGTTTAGCATAATAACCACACATGGGCAGATGTATGAAAATGAAACAAATATTTTTTTTGTTTTTTTTCCCATCAACAGGGACTAGCTAGAGTTCCTATTTCATGTTAAAAATTGGACTGGATGTTATAGGTTGGAGCAAATAACATTTCTTTGGATCAAATTGTGCCTGGCCGTCTTCTCCTAGGTTTTTGGTGGGCATAGCCAAGCACTGTTTACTCTGGCTCTCCCATCTATTAAAACTTCTGCCTTTTAATTAACACAATTCTGGACAGTTTGCTAGAACAATTAGTCTGGAAAATTAGACTGATGATTAGGGGGAACCATTTGCCTGCTTGTAAAGAGCCCCTGAGGATACCTCAGCTCAAAGTCACAAGCACAGCTTTAACCAAGTACAGGAATATACCTGCATACAGCTCTGTACAGTCATTCATATCTATAAGGCAGTTGCATACAGCACCTGTGGCTCCCAGGTTTGTAAATATGCCCAAACGTTTCATTCTATAGCCCCAGGCGTTCTTTTAAACCCAAACTCCAAGTTATTTTAAAAGTGTAACTAAATGCAACACTTTTTTTTTTTTTGGATAGAGTGAGGAGGGATTAGAACTCCTGTCAGTTTTTATTGCTGTCTGTGTCCCCCTTTAGGAAGATGCACCCTATTTGTCCTGTTTACTATTATCAAAAGTGAAGGTAATAGAAAATCCCAAATTTGGGGCTGACACCGGAACAGTAATAGAGGAAAAATCTTCCAATGGGGACACTAGTTCTGGAGACATCCCGGGATTCCTTCACTTTGGAGGGATCTTCTCTCACTTTCTGTTTTGACTATGGAACAGGAAGTGAAGGAAAATTTACCCTGTGGGACATATATGGCAAGAAAAACCTGACAGGAGTTATAACCCTCCCCTTACTCTATCCAAAATAAAAAAATATAAAAGCCAAAAGCCCGGAGGGGCATTACATATGAGGCAAGTGGGACCTGTTTGACATGACGCTGGAAGGGGCCAGGCGCCATCTTGCTGAGCTGACAGATCTACACTGTGTATATGCATGCTGTGATCAGACACTTGTATGAGTCTCTGCGCATTGCGAGTCTTACTCCTTTTCATTATTTTATTAAAAAGTCAATGGCAATACTACTCTATTGGATCTTCTTTGCATACAGTGGGGAAAGTATTCAGACCCCCTTACATTTTTCACTCTTTGTTATATTGCAGCCATTTGCTAAAATCATTTAAGTTCGTTTTTTTCCTCATTGATGTACACACAGCACCCCATATTGACAGAAAAACACAGAATTGTTGACATTTTTGCATATTTATTAAGAAGGAAAAACTGAAATATCACATGGTCCTAAGTATTCAGACCCTTTGCTGTGACACTCATATATTTAACTCAGGTGCTGTCCATTTCTTCCAATCATCCTCGAGATGGGTGTACACCTTCATTCGAGTCCAGCTGTGTTTGATTATACTGATTGGACTTGCTTAGGAAAGCCACACACCTGTCTGTATAAGACCTTACAGCTCACAGTGCATGTCAGAGCAAATGAGAATCATGAGGTCAAAGGAACTGCCTGAAGAGCTCAGAGACAGAATTGTGGCAAGGCACAGATCTGGCCAAGGTTACAAAAAAAATTTCTGCTGCACTTAAGGTTCCTAAGAGCACAGTGGCCTCCATAATCCTTAAATGAAAGACCTTTCATTTAAACCCTTCCTAGAGCTGGCGTCCGGCATAACTGAGCTATCGGGGGAGAAGAGCCTTGGTGAGAGAGGTAAAGAAGAACCCAAAAATCACTGTTGCTGAGCTCCAGAGATGCAGTCGGGAGATGGGAGAAAGTTGTAGAAAGTCAACCATCACTGCAGCCCTCCACCAGTCGGGGCTTTATGGCAGAGTGGCCCGACGGAAGCCTCTCCTCAGTGCAAGACACATGAAAGCCCGCATGGAGTTTGCTAAAAAACACCTGAAGGACTCCAAGATGGTGAGAAAGAAGATTCTCTGGTCTGATGAGACCAAGATAAAACTTTTTGGCCTTAATTCTAAGCGGTATGTGTGGAGAAAACCAGGCACTGCTCATCACCTGCCCAATACAGTCCCAACCGTGAAGCATGGTGGTGGCAGCATCATTCTGTAGGGGTGTTTTTCAGCTGCAGGGACAGGGCGACTGGTTGCAATCGAGGGAAAGATGAATGCGGCCAAGTACAGGGATATCCTGGACGAAAACCTTCTCCAGAATGCTCAGGACCTCAGACTGGGCCGAAGGTTTACCTTCCAACAAGACAATGACCCTAAGCACACAGCTAAAATAACGAAGGAGTAGCTTCACAACAACTCTTGAATGGCCCAGCCAGAGCCCTGACCTGAACCCAATTGAGCATCTCTGGAGAAACCTAAAAATGGCTGTCCACCAACGTTTACCATCCAACCTGACAGAACTGGAGAGGATCTGCAAGAAGCAACGGCAGAGGATCCTCAAATCCAGGTGTGAAAAACTTGTTGCATCTTTCCCAAAAAGACTCATGGCTGTATTAGATCAAAAGGGTGCTTCTACTAAATACTGAGCAAAGGGTCTGAATACCTAGGACCGTGTAATAT
The DNA here is from genome assembly GCA_037952925.1 of Lithobates clamitans. Classification (NCBI taxonomy): domain Eukaryota; kingdom Metazoa; phylum Chordata; class Amphibia; order Anura; family Ranidae; genus Lithobates; species Lithobates clamitans. Next base: position 3,211,572 of record JBBGZY010000833.1, on the reverse strand, counting down.
TTCAGTTTTTCTTTAATAAATCAGCAAAAATGTCAACAATTCTGTGTTTTTCTGTCAATATGGGGTGCTGTGTGTACATTGAGGAAAAAAAATGAACGTAAATGATTTTAGCAAATGGCTGCAATATAACAGAGTGAAAAATTTAAGGGGGTCTGAATACTTTCCGTCCCCACTGTATATCCTCTGAGCCTTTTTTCATGCAAGAGCTGCAGAATATGGAAGTGTGACCTTGGTGCAGCTGACCTGTTGTCCATGTAATTAAAGCGCTTTTGACCACCTTGATTTTTTTAAGGGGTTCATCACATCAGATGAGGAGACACCCAATTGGGCATGTGGGTGACACTCTTTGGTGGCAGTCCATGTTGGAAAATTTCCCTTTACTTGTGGCACATGAACTGTGGGTAGTGGTTTTTTTTTGGACACTTAAAATCTAATTGGATGATATATGGGACCGTTCTCCCTTTTTTTATTTATTTATTTTTTACTTACAACCTAGTTGGATGATGAATGGGATTGTTTTCACAATTTACGATGATTGTGTAAATTTATGAGCTTTGTTTATTTGCACATTATTATTATTATACAAGATTTATATAGCACCAACAGTTTGCACAGCGATTTACAATACAAGGGCAGACAGTACAGTTACAGTACAAATCAGAGGCCCCTGCTCCTTAGAGCTTACAATCTAGAATGGAGGGTCAAGTGACACAAAAGGTAATAACTGTGGGGGGATGAGCTGATGGAGAAAATAGACATACAGTTGTTAGGTGTGGGTAGGGTAGGCTTTTCTGAAGAGGAGGGTTTTCAGGGATTGTCTAAAAGCTATTAGAGTAGGAGATAATAGGACAGATTGCAGTAACGAATTCCATAGTATTGGAGAGGCTCTAGAAAAGTCCTAGAGGCGAGCATGGGAGGAAGGTGATAAGGGAGCTAGAGAGCAGGAGGTCTTGGGAGGAACGAAAAGAACAATTAGGTTGGTATTTTGAGACTAGGCTAGGGATATAGCTGGGGCTAAGTTGTGGATGGCTTTGTAAGTTTTTTTCAGTATTTTGAAATAAATACGTTGGATGGGTGGAAGCCAGTGGAGGGATTGACAGAGTTGTAGCATATTTCATATTAAGGAGCACTTCACTGTTAGGTATACACTTTAAAAGACAAACCAATATGGCCCGATTAATCCTGATGTACTGACGGCCTATGTCATTTCTTGAGGCCCAATCACTGATTTGGGTTATTTATTTACCAAAGAAATGTAGCAGAATACATTTTTGGCCTATAAATTTATGAAGAAAGATTTGCAAAATTTCATAACAAAAAACGTTCTTTTTTTTTTTTTCAAAATTTTCGATTTTGATTTTTTGTTTATATAATAAGAAACCCAGTGGTGCTCAATGTACTCCTTCCCTCCTCAGGTGCCACATATGGGACAGGATAGTTGTCTTTCACAATCATTCTGTTCCCACTTCCGGAAGCCGCAGTATTGACCCGGCGGCCGCCAGGCTAGTAGGAATCAGGAGTGGAGCCTCACGCATGCGCAGTAGGGTTCCCGGCGTGAAGCCGTAAAGCTACACTGCCGGGTTCCCTTACTCGCAATGGAGGCTGTGACGAAGGCAGGTGTCAGATCCCTGCCCTCCTCACTAACTCGCGAAGAAAGGCCCAGCCAACCTCACGCCACACTGTCACTTACGTAACAATGCCACTCTCAGTTGCACCCAGCACAAAGATTTTTCAGCTTGCGGGACCACAATCTAGGTGTCAGCAGCCTGAGAGCGATTGTCACTGGGCTAATTACGCAATTAACCCTTTAAGTGCCACCAATGACATTTGTTTAGGAAGGATCAGGATTTCAATCAGTTTAGCAATACCAATTATGATTTCAGAATAAGTGTCTGCAACACACACTGCCACCACAGACAGGTCTGCTCAGAGGCCTTACTCTACAACAGTAGCGCTCTTCAAGAGGCAGGTTCGTTTATAGCTTGCATGAAGAGCTTTAGAGACAAGGTTAACACTTTTCAACATAAGGGTTTAATAATGAAAAGGTCAAAGTTGATGCAAATAAAATATTTACAGAAAAAAGATGTTTCAAAGAGATAATGACAACATACAGCCACAAAGAAATAAGGTAGAATCGGGGAAGAATACTTGCAATTAACGTCCGAGGTAGGGCTGAAACAACTAATTGATTAATTGACAACCAATCGCTAATGAAGTTAATCGATTACTATTTTCATAATCGATTAATCGGCCAGCCGATTATTTGGCCTGCATACAGAATGCATTATTTGTTTACAAATCAGGAAATACAGTGCAGCACACATACAGCTCAGTACACCGTCCATACATGTCAGGAAGTGCTTGAGAACTTGTGAATGTGTGAGAAGCAATTCCTCATGGGACATGTAGTCCTTGTCAGGAAGTGAGTGGTTCTAAAGTCTGAAGTTTTCTTTGACTTGCTATTGGGGAGCTCTATACTGTACTTAACGCACAGAAAAAAATCAGTGTAGAAACAGATCAAAAGCAAACTGCATAGGTGGGTACTGAGCCTTATGCTGGCCACACGGGTCAATTTTCAGACGAAAATATTCATATAAAAAAATCTTTGTACATTTGCTGAAAGAATGTTTGAAATTTTCACTTGCTTTTAATACACTGTTTTAAAATGAATGTAATTTCTGAACGAAAACCACATACACTGTATGAAAATTCCTTTGATGAAAAAGTTTTCTATTGTTTCTAAATTTTCCTGTCACTGTGGTTGAAAACGAACGTCGATTTGACCCCACTAATGATTCAAAAATCAAACGAACGTTCCAAAAATAACAATTTTTTTTGAAGGAAGACATTGTTTTTGTATGGCCACCATATAATATATTACAGTTGTGTTTGAAAATCTGCAAAACAGTCTAACTTTTTTTTCTTAAAAAGATATCCGAGTCTGATATTTACCAGATTCAACTTCTAATAAAATATACAGTATATCTCTTCTAATAGTATATACAGTATATCACTTCTGTCTGTTATTCTCAGAGTGGATTTGAGATTTTGATCTCTAACCATATAGTTTATCTATATTTACCACTGCATATCGATATTTAAGAATAAATTGCCTTTTTTTAAGCTTTACATATTAACTAAATTATACACCACACTTTTTTTAAGGTTATTAACCGAAACAATAGTCCGCCAACCAATAGATTATCAGCCCTAGTCCGAGGGTTGATCATAGTTCGATCGACAAGCTGGGTAATCGGTTCTCAAACTTGGCAGATGTTCCTGCTTGGATGGTAAAAGGAGGAGAACTGACCATTGTCTTGGCTTCTCCTCTTTTCTGTCAGATCAAAGGGGTGTTGACAGCAACCAATTGTCTGGTCATCTTGTTTAGGGGTTGGTTTCTGGGAGGTGTTTACACTCATGACCATGTCCCAGGTACACTTTGTGATACATATTCATATCTCTACTGTTTACAGACTGCGAATATCCAGATAATTGTTCAGCGGGACATTTGCTTCAAAACGAATACACACATGCCAGATCTTCAAGGCCTAGTTTACCTAGGAGGAATAAGGGGTAAAATGTTGACTAGAAAGATCTGAATGCCGCACACTGGATGAAGTAGAAAACTTGTCTTTATTATTAAATTGGGACCAACAGAAGTACAAGACAATCATGCAGGATGTACAGGCTCAGCTGACGCGTTTCACACTCGGAACTGAGTGCTTACTCATATAAGCTATGAGTAAGCACTCAGATCCGAGTGTGAAACGTGTCAGCTGATCCTGTACATCCTGCATGATTGTCTTGTACTTCTGATGGTCCCACTTTAATAATAAAGACAAGTTTTCTACTTCATCCGGTGTGCGGCATCCAGATCTTTCTATTCAACATTTTGCCTTACTGAGCATTTAGCCAGCACCTGGGACTCTTCAACTCTGAAGGCTTCACATCAATCTCACACCTGGGTTCAGATCTACCTGAGCGGTGAAACACTTTCTTTGCTTCAACTGCATCCAAGGAATAAAGGGTACCAGTGGTTTCCCATATGACCTGACATAGGGGTGTCTGGACTTGAAACGTTACAAATTATCTGAGGAAACTAAATATGTCCATATTATGGCTGTACTATTATTACTTTGGAAGTTATGAAGCACGCTGAAATTTCATACTAATTCCACTGTTTAAGCTTTATGTGCACTAAGGTATTTACGACCGGTATCGGCTGGTTCTCTAAATTGAGAGGGTGACAGTTTGACAATAGGCCTAGGCATCCTGCCAGGCCAACATTAGCTGTTTTTACAGACCTAGCCTGGTTCTGCATTAGCTGTTTTTACAGACCTAGCCTGGTTCTGCTTTCTCTATGTTGAGATAACAGCTCTTTTGAAGTATAAACCTATTAATTCCTGGAAATAAAGGAGGAGATTTTTACTGCAATGTTAAACTATTAGCCAAGCTGTCATGGCTGCCCTAAGGTTCTCAAACAACATGGCCACTAGCTACAGCTTTTCGTGTGTCCAGTATGTGATCTCATTACAGAGGAAACATCAGCTGCGGTGCAGACAGCGCTGGACTCCAGGACAGGTAAGTGTCCAATTATTAAAAGCCAGCAGGTGCAGTATGTGTAGCTGCTGGCTTTTCATTTTTGCAGCAGTGGGCGGACCTCTGCTTTAAATAAATTTCATTTGTGTACAGTGTTGCACGACCACTTACTCAAATAAAATTAATGTTCTTTTTTCATACAAATAGAGCTTTCTTTTGGTGGTATTTGATCACCTCTGTGGTTTTAATTTTGTGTGCTATAAACAAAAAAAGCAGAAAATTTTGAATATATATATATATATATATATATATATATATATATATATATATATATATATATATATATATATATATATATATACATATACACACATACACACACACACACACACACACATATATATATTATGCTATAAAACAGACCCAATAAAAATGAAATTTAAAAAAAATCTAATTTCTTCATCAATTTAGGCCAATTTGTTCTCTGCTACATATTTTTTTTTTTGATTGGTTTCCGCAAAAGTTATAGCGTCTACAAAATAGGGGATAGATTTTTGGCATTTTTATTTTCTACAGTGATCAGCCATTTTTAGCGGGACTGCGGCGGACAAATTTGGACAACTGACATTGTTGATACTTTTTTGGGAACCAGTGACATTATTACAGTGATCAGTGCTAAAAATATGCACTGATAATATGCACTGACATTGTACTAATGGCACTGGCAGGGAAGGGGATAACATCAAGGGTGATCAAAGGGTTGAAGTGGTTAACCTGTACTGCCACTTTTACCTACAGGTAAGCCTATAATAAGGCTTACCTGTAGGTACCGTGAATATCTCCTAAACTTGCACCGTTTAGGAGATATTCACTGTATCGGCAAATGCGCACTGAAGAAACGGCTCACTTGTGCCATGTCTTCAGTAACTGTGCCGTGACATTGCGGTTCCGGCCAATCATAGCGCCGGAGCCTGCAAATACCCCCGGGAGACATGTCGCTGGTCACAGCGGTGTACAGGGACTGCTGCAACAGCTTCGATCTAAGGTAAGTATTTCATAATGAGCTCGTATGCAATGCATAATAGCTCATTATGCCTGTGTCTTGCAGGTTTTTGGGTTTTTTTTGAGAGTTTACAACCCATTTTAACTGTGTTCCAACAGTGTGTTTCTAACTGTATGGGCTGCCTGGGACAACTCACAGATCCGTCTACCTGCATAGCAGAAAGACAGGATCTCCGTGTGATCCCCTGTCAGAACGGTGATCCGTCTTTGTTTACTTTGGCAGATCCCCATTCTGTCACTGCGAGGTACATTTGCGGGCGCCAATCGGCGTGTGTGCGCACGCCCACAGATCGCTGTGCACGAGTCCACATACAGCTACGGCAATTCGTGCAGCCGAACCAACATGCCGCAGTATAACTGAGATGGCTGGTCGGCAATCGGTTAAGGTGTATATTTTTTTTTTTCCAAAGAACTGCGTTTGAAAGACCGCTGCGCAAATACAGTGTGACATAAAATATTGCAATGATCAGCATTTTATTCTCTAGGGTCGCTGCAAAAAAAATAATGTTTGGAGGTTCTAAGTAATCTTCTAGCAAAAAATACTGGATTTAAACTTGTATTTTCTCTTCTGGTTGAGATTATATATATATATATATATATATATATATATATATATATATTAATTCAGAATGAACATAGAGGTCAATTCCCCAAGAGATAAACACATGAATTTTTGAGTTAATAACTCATGCTGTATTTCTCTGAAAAGATTGCGCTGCTCTACGATCCTCTACCGTAAAATGCAGCCTCGGGCTGCTGTGTGAACGGGGCACACGGAAGACTATGCTGTGCATGGTAGCCAATCAGCTTGTTCAATTAAACTTTGACAAAAAAAAACCTTGAAGCTGATTGGTTCCTATGCAGAGCTGCACCAGATGATTTTGCACTCTCCAGTTTTAGTAAATCTCCCCCATAGTGTGAATACAGCCTGGATGATCCCAGAGAGAGGGCATATTTCCATGTCTGCTTTTCCTCTCTGAATTGCACCAAATGCCATGTATGACTCTGCTTTGGAGACACCCAGTGGCTCCTATTATGAAATACAGGGTAATAAACAAAGCAGGGTAATAAACAAAGCAGGGTAATAAACAAAGCAGGGTATGCTATGAGGCTTGCACATGTGTAGCGCACACACAGGCTGACCCAGACAAGTAGCGGGTCACGGCTGACATTCCTAGCATACTGCGTCTGCTTATTATTGTTATGGCGTATGGGTAGGTAGGGCGTGCGGCGCCTGGACGTTGGCATTGTCTGTGGGCACTCTCTGCAGCCTCACCTCTTCCTGGCGTGACGTGACATGTCGCCGTTTCCTTATAACGAGCCCCCTAAGCCTCACCACTCCAGCGCCCTCTGACAAACCCGGGATGATGACGACCACCTCACCGTACACCGCAACGCGCTGTAGTTTTCAAACTTCGCTCCGCTGCCGCTCTGAGGCTTCTGATTGGACGTTCAGAGGAAAGGGTGTGACGCAAGGTCCTCTCACGTGACGTGCTGAGTGGCTGTGTCCGTTACGGGCTCTTACAGGACGTGTCATGTCTGTGTAGGAAGTAGGAGCCGGTGCGGCTGCGCAGTGCTCTCCTTCAATGAGGGAACAGTGGCAATAATACATAACCTTTATCGCATTCACATTGGTGCCTGTATTAGCTTGAGGCATGTAACAGACTGTCAATGGAATGTGCCACCAGTTACCTTATATAAAAAATAAAGGGTGCTCCCACCTTGTGCATTACCTCACATTGCATTTAGGCTTCATGCACAATTTTCTCCTGACATGAGGAATACAGCTTCAAAAATGCGCCTAAGCTGCATTTTTGCAAACGTGTTTAGGCTTGTCATGCGTTTCCGTGTTTATTCAATCCATTAGCCAGAATATTCATTTATTCCGGACATTTAAATGAATAAATGCTGAAGCACTAAGGCTGCATTCACACCTTAACGTAGCGTCTTTGAGCTTTTTATTTTTGTGTGTGTGTGTGTTTTTATGCTAGGTTTGTTACTAGGTTTTTTTTTAGCTTTTCCATCAACTTTTTTTATTAATATTATTCATTTATTTACTACTGCCAATACTACTACTAATAATACATTCATGTAAAATAAATACACAAATAAATAAAAATAATCATAAATAATTAGAATAAATGAATACTATGTAATAATAAATAAACAATGAACCCCTAACCCTTAAAAAAAATAATAAAAACCTAAACACCCTAACACTAACACTTTTTTATATTATTATTATTATTAATAATAATAATAATAAAGTGTTATTATTATTATTATTATTGATATTATTATTTTTATTTGGGTGTTTATTATTATTTTATTATTATTAGCATTTTTTTTCTGCCTCAAAAAGCCTATAAATATATATATGTGTGCATAGACAGATAGGCTAACACGGAGGGGCATAAAAAAAAATGGGTCAAAACCAGTGCTACATGTGTTTCTCAAGTGTGCCTTATGGGGCGTATACACGGTTGGACTTTTCGACCGGACTTGTCTGACGGACGCCGACGGACCAAATCCGGCGGACAATCCGACCGTGTGTGGGCTTCACCGGACCCTCAGCGGACTTTTCCAGTCGCAAATCTGACGGACTTTAGATTTGGAACATGCTTCCAATCTTTACGTCGTAACTCCGCCGGACCCAGAAATCCGCTTGTCTGTGTGCTAGTCCGACGGACAAAAACCCACGCTAGGGCAGCTATTGGCTACTGGCTATCAACTTCCTTATTTTAGTCCGGTGTACGTCATCACGTACGAATCCGTCGGACTTTTGTGTGATCGTATGTAGGCAAGTCCGTTCGTCAGAAAGTCCGTCGGAAGACCGCCAAAAGTCCGTCGAAAGCCCGCTGGAAAGTCTGTCGGACAAGTCCGGTGGAAAAGTCCGCTCGTGTGTACGCCGCATTAGTTTGTACAAGTATTAAACAGATCCCATGTAGTCAATGAAAGGAAGAAGTTGAGATGTAGTGTGACACCTAAAACTTTTGATTTACAATGTGCAACATTTTAATTATAAGGAAATTGCAACTGTACACAATGGGTAACGATTTACTGATTATTATTATTTAACTTATATTGGTCCAAATTAATTATTAGCAAGGTTGTTTTTCAAGCTTTTTAGTTGCTAGAACAAGGATGCTTACTTCAGCACATAGTATAAGCTAAAGCAGTACATTTGAATGTTGATAGATAAGCGAATAGGCAAGGCCGGTATTTCCCCACTTGTAGCTGCCATTATGTGAAAGCTTCAACAAGCCGCCTGTCTGCCTTGGTTAGCATGGCCAGAAAATTTAGCGATAACATTTTGTTGTTGCAATACCAGAGACCAAAACACAGTATGCTGTTTAAGCCACTGCTACATTCTTCCTGTAAGTGAAAGATACGTTCTTGGTGGCCTTTCGAAAATGAAAAGAGGACGAGTACCAAATTTAAAGTGCATCATTTTGCTACAATTTGCTTTTTTATGTCTCCTCAGTACCAGGGATGAGCTCAGGCTTGTTTGGACTCTAGTCTGAACCCACCTGAGTGAGCCTGCCAGGAAGCTGTCAACTGTACGGGCCAATCATAAGTGGTCAAGGCACGCGGTGATGATGATGGGTTGGAGCCTGTGCTTGGGACATCATCACGTTCTTACACTCAGGAAGTGACTTTCTCTCCCAGGACAGATGTTTTTATGCAAGCATTGTGATACTTCTTAATTTGAGTGACACTCTTTGGCTTTCATTTTTTTTGGCAGTTTTACACTCTGTGGCATTGTTTTCTCTCGTACACTGAGCAAAATTATAAACGCAACACTTTTGTGTTTGCCCCTATTTATCATGAGCTGAACTCAAAGATCTGTGATTTTTTCTATGTACACAAAAGGCCTATTTCTCTCAAATATTGTTCACAAATCTCTCTAAATCTGTGTTGGTGAGCACTTCTCCTTTGCTGAGATAATCTATCCCTCTCACAGGTGCGGCATATCCAGATGCTGATTAGACAGCATGATTATTGCACAGGTGTGCCCTAGGCTGGCCACTCTAAAATGTGCAGTTTTACTGTATTGGGGGGTCGGAAAACCAGTCAGTATCTGGTGTGACCACCATTTGCCTCATGAAGTGCAGCACATCTCCTTCGCATAGAGTTAATCAGGTTGTTGATTGTGGCCTGTGGAATGTTGGTCCATTCCTCTTCAATAGCTATGTGAAGTTTCTGGATATTGGCAGGAACTGGAACACGCTGTCGTATACGCCGATCCCGAGCATTCCAAACATGCTTAATGGGTGACATGTCCAGTGAGTATGCCGGCCATGCAAGAACTGGGATGTTTTCAGCTTCCAGGAATTGTGTACAGATGAGGTGATGGTTGTGGATGAATGGCACAACAATGGGCCTCAGGATCTCGTCACGGTATCTCTGTACATTCAAAATGCCATCAATAAAATGCACCTGTGTTCATTGTCCATAGCATACGCCTGCCCATACCATAACCCCACCGCCACCATGGGCCACTCGATCCACAATGTTCATAGTTGCCAACTGTCCCGGATTTCCCGGGACATTCCCGGGACTGGGACTCCATTCCCGAATTTGTGGTGTCCCGGCAAATGTCCCGAAAAATCCGGTTCCCGTTTTGGAAACAACCGCCGCCGATAGAGGTCGGCGGCCAGCGGAGACATTGTCTCCGCCGGCCGCCATTTTGTGGAAGTTCAGGAAGACGGCTGGGGGGGGGCTAAACGAAGCTTCTGCGTCGCCGCCCACCCCCTGCCCCGCTCCGCCTCGGCCCGCCCCGCTCCGCCTCGGCCCGCCTACCCCCCGCCCCGCTGCCAGTCTGATATGGAAAGGGGCGGGGGTTCTAGCCATGCTGCGGACACACCTCTAGGACACCTCTGAGGTGGGGGGGAGCGCGCGCACCACTGTGGGACACCTGATGTGAGTGGGGGGGGGGCACTGGGGACACCTGATGTGAGTGGGGGGACACCTGATGTGAGGGGGGGGGCACTGGGGACACCTGATGTGAGTGAGGGGGGCACTGGGGACACCTAATGTGGGGGGGGGGCACTGGGGACACCTGATGTGAGTGGGGGGGGCACTGGGGACACCTGATGTGAGGGGGGGCACTGGGGACACCTGATTTGAGGGGGGGGCACTGGGGACACCTGATGTGAGGGGGGGCACTGGGGACACCTGATGTGAGGGGGGGGGGCACTGGGGACACCTGATGTGAGTGGGGGGGGGCACTGGGGACACCTGATGTGAGGGGGGGACACCTGATGTGAGGGGGGGGCACTGGGGACACCTGATGTGAGGGGGGGACACCTGATGTTAGGGGGGGCACTGGGGACACCTGATGTGAGGGGGGGGCACTGGGGACACCTGATGTGAGGGGGGGCACTGGGGACACCTGATGTGAGGGGGGGGCACTGGGGTCACCTGATGTGAGCGGGGGGGCACTGGGGACACCTGATGTGAGGGGGGGGCACTGGGGACACCTGATGTGAGGGGGGGGCACTGGGGACACCTGATGTGAGGGGGGGGCACTGGGGACTCCTGATGTGAGGGGGGGGCACTGGGGACACCTGATGTGAGGGGGGGCACTGGGGACACCTGATGTGAGGGAGGGCACTGGGGACTCCTGATGTGAGGGAAAGCTCCGCCAGGGACACCTGATGTGAGGGAAAGCTCCGCCGGGGACACCTGATGTGAGGGGGGGGCACTGGGGACACCTGATGAGAGGGGGGGGCACTGGGGACACCTGATGTGAGGGGGGGCACTGGGGACACCTGATGTGAGGGAGGGCACTGGGGACTCCTGATGTGAGGGAAAGCTCCGCCAGGGACACCTGATGTGAGGGAAAGCTCCGCCGGGGACACCTGATGTGAGGGGGGGGCACTGGGGACACCTGATGAGAGGGGGGGGCACTGGGGACACCTGATGTGAGGGGGGGCACTGGGGACACCTGATGTGAGCGGGGGGGCACTGGGGACACCTGATGTGAGGGGGGGCACTGGGGACACCTGATGTGAGGGGGGGCACTGGGGACACCTGATGTGAGGGGGGGGCACTGGGGACACCTGATGTGAGGGGGGGGCACTGGGGACACCTGATGTGAGGGGGGGCACTGGGGACACCTGATGTGAGGGGGGGCACTGGGGACTCCTGATGTGAGGGGGGGCACTGGGGACACCTGTGAGGGGGGGCACTGTGACTGGGGACTCCTGATGTGAGGGGGGGCTCCACCAGGGACACCTGATGTGAGGGAAAGCTCCGCCGGGGACACCTGATGTGAGGGGGGGGCCGCCGGGGACACCTAATGTGAGGGGGGGCTCCGCCGGGGACTCCTGATGTGAGGGGGGCTCCTGATTGTGAGGGGGGCTCCGCCGGGGACACCTTATGTGAGGGGGGGCTCCGCCGGGGACACCTAATGTGAGGGGGGGCTCCGCCGGGGACTCCTGATGTGAGGGGGGACTCCTGATTGTGAGGGGGGGCTCCGCCGGGGACACCTTATGTGAGGGGGGCTCCGCCGGGGACACCTTATGTGAGGGGGGGCTCCGCCGGGGACTCCTGATGTGAGGGGGGGCTCCGCCGGGGACTACTGATGTGAGGGGGGGCTCCGCCGGGGACTCCTGATGTGAGGGGGGGCTCCACCGGGGACTCCTGGTGTGAGGGGGGGCTCCGCTGGGGACATCTGATGTAAGGGGGGCTCCGCTGGGGACATCTGATGCAAGGACAGACTCTGCTCGGACATCTGAAGCAAGGACGGACGGCTGGTGGCAGGCGACGTGGCTAGTGACACGCACAGGGATCCCACTGATTCTGCATTATGGTAAGTTGAATGATTTCATTTTATATTACAATGTAATAATAGAAATAATGCACTTTAATCATCCTGACACCATAACAACCATGGTGCTGGGAAGATTGAAGTGCTAACACCAGGTGTTTGGAGTATCTTTATCTGCTGATTGTTAAACTTTCTAGAATACACATATTTCTATTGTGTAGGATCCGGGGACACCTGATGTGAGTGGGGGGGGGGCACTGGGGACACCTGATGTGAGGGGGGGACACCTGATGTGAGGGGGGGGCACTGGGGACACCTGATGTGAGGGGGGGACACCTGATGTGAGGGGGGGACACCTGATGTTAGGGGGGGCACTGGGGACACCTGATGTGAGGGGGGGGCACTGGGGACACCTGATGTGAGGGGGGGCACTGGGGACACCTGATGTGAGGGGGGGGCACTGGGGTCACCTGATGTGAGCGGGGGGGCACTGGGGACACCTGATGTGAGGGGGGGCACTGGGGACACCTGATGTGAGGGGGGGGCACTGGGGACACCTGATGTGAGGGGGGGGCACTGGGGACTCCTGATGTGAGGGGGGGGCACTGGGGACACCTGATGTGAGGGGGGGCACTGGGGACACCTGATGTGAGGGAGGGCACTGGGGACTCCTGATGTGAGGGAAAGCTCCGCCAGGGACACCTGATGTGAGGGAAAGCTCCGCCGGGGACACCTGATGTGAGGGGGGGGCACTGGGGACACCTGATGAGAGGGGGGGGCACTGGGGACACCTGATGTGAGGGGGGGCACTGGGGACACCTGATGTGAGCGGGGGGGCACTGGGGACACTTGATGTGAGGGGGGGGCACTGGGGACACCTGATGTGAGGGGGGGCACTGGGGACACCTGATGTGAGGGGGGGGCACTGGGGACACCTGATGTGAGGGGGGGCACTGGGGACACCTGATGTGAGGGGGGGGCACTGGGGACACCTGATGTGAGGGGGGGCACTGGGGACTCCTGATGTGGGGGGGGGCACTGGGGACACCTGTGAGGGGGGGCACTGTGACTGGGGACTCCTGATGTGAGGGGGGGCTCCACCAGGGACACCTGATGTGAGGGAAAGCTCCGCCGGGGACACCTGATGTGAGGGGGGGGCCGCCGGGGACACCTAATGTGAGGGGGGGCTCCGCCGGGGACTCCTGATGTGAGGGGGGCTCCTGATTGTGAGGGGGGCTCCGCCGGGGACACCTTATGTGAGGGGGGGCTCCGCCGGGGACACCTAATGTGAGGGGGGGCTCCGCCGGGGACTCCTGATGTGAGGGGGGACTCCTGATTGTGAGGGGGGGCTCCGCCGGGGACACCTTATGTGAGGGGGGCTCCGCCGGGGACACCTTATGTGAGGGGGGGCTCCGCCGGGGACTCCTGATGTGAGGGGGGGCTCCGCCGGGGACTCCTGATGTGAGGGGGGGCTCCGCCGGGGACTCCTGATGTGAGGGGGGGCTCCACCGGGGACTCCTGGTGTGAGGGGGGGCTCCGCTGGGGACATCTGATGTAAGGGGGGCTCCGCTGGGGACATCTGATGCAAGGACAGACTCTGCTCGGACATCTGAAGCAAGGACGGACGGCTGGTGGCAGGCGACGTGGCTAGTGACACGCACAGGGATCCCACTGATTCTGCATTATGGTAAGTTGAATGATTTCATTTTATATTACAATGTAATAATAGAAATAATGCACTTTAATCATCCTGACACCATAACAACCATGGTGCTGGGAAGATTGAAGTGCTAACACCAGGTGTTTGGAGTATCTTTATCTGCTGATTGTTAAACTTTCTAGAATACACATATTTCTATTGTGTAGGATCCGGGGCTGCTGTCCCGTCATTTCCCTCTCTCCCCGTCTCCATCCCTCATTCATCTCAGACTCTAACCACACCCTCTAGAGCCACGCCCATTTAAGCCACGCCCACTATTTTGCGTAAATCACGCCCATTTTTCGGCGCGGCGCGCTTGTCTATTTTTACTAGGACACGCCTGCTGACGAATGCCCCGCCCCCTAATTATTTGACAGCTCCACCTACAGCCACAAAAGTGTCCCACATTTTTTTTTACAATGTTGGCAACTATGAATGTTGACATCAGCAAACCGCTCACCCACACAACCCCATACACGCTGTCTGCCATCTGTCCTATACAGTGAAAACCGAGATTCATCCGTGAAGAGAACAGCTTTCCAAAGTGCCAGACGCCATCAAATGTGAGCATTTGCCCACTCAAGTCGGTTACGACGATGAACTGCAGTCAGGTCGGGACCCCAATGAGGATGACAAGCATGCAGATGAGCTGCCCTTAGACGGTTTCTGACAGTTTGTGCAGAAAATCTTTGGTTATGCAAACAGATTGTTGCAGCAGCTTTCCAGGTGGCTGGTCTCGGACGATCTTGGAGGTGAAGATGCTGAATGTGGAGGTCCTGGGCTGGTGTGGTTACACGTGGTCTGCGGTTGTGAGGCCGGTTGGATGTAATGGCAAATTCTCTGAAACGCCTTTGGAGGCAGCTTATGGTAGAGAAATGAACATTCAATTCAAGGGCAACAGCTCTGGTGGACATTCCTGCAGTCAGCATGCCAATTGCATGCTCCCTCAAAACTTGTGGCATTGTGCTGTGTGATAAAATTGCACATTTTAGAGTGGCCTTATATTGTCGCCAGCCTAAGGCACACCTGTGCAATAATCATGCTGTCTAATCAGCATCTTGATATGCCAGACCTGTGAGGTGGATGGATTATCTCGGCTCATTACCACAGATTTAGACAGATTTGTGAACAATATTTAAGAGAAATAGGCCTTTTGTGTACATAGAAAAAGTCGTAGATCTTTGAGTTTAGCTCATGATAAATAGGGGCAAACACAAAAGTGTTGCGTTTATTATTTTGCTCAGTGTATGTCCAATGCATGGGATGTTGCATTGTGACCGGCCACAAGTGTGTATGTGGGACCCTTTTGGAGAGCTTCATTCTGTATACTGAAACCAGATGGCTATTTTTGAAGATGTGCTCATCCCTTTGAGTGGTGATTTATATTCACACAAGTGTGACTGACTCTGTACCTATGGTGTGAGAGTCCATTAATTCTGGTAAGTGTGCATGCTCTTCTTTATGGTGGTGGATCACTAGAGAATTGTGTGCATCATGGATTGTTGTATGGTGACTCCCTCATTGAAGAGGACATTTAGATTGTCACTGTGGTGTCAATACTTTGCACTTTATCTATCACTCATTTTTTGTGTTTTTTCATTATTTAGGCATTTTCACATCATTTTATTTAACCGCTTCAGCCCCGGAAGATTTTACCCCCTTCCTGACCAGAGCACTTTTTACAATTTGGCACTGCGTCGCTTTAACTGACAATTGCGCGGTCATTCGATGCTGTACCCAATCTAAATTTGCATACTTTTTTTTCCACAAATAGAGCTTTCTTCTGGTGGTATTTGATCATCTCTGCAGTTTTTATTTTTTGTGCTATAAACAAAAAAAGAGCGACAATTTTGAAAAAAAAACAATATTTTTTACTTTTTGCTATAATAAATATCCCCAAAAGTTTTTTTTAAAAACAAATTTCTTCACCAGTTTAGGCCAATATATATTATTCTACATATTTTTGGTAAAAAAAGCATATATTGATTGGTTTGCACAAAAGTTATAGAGTCTGCAAACTATGGGAAAGATTTATGGCATTTTTATTATTGTTTTTTTTACTAGTAATGGCGGTGATCTGGGATTTTTAGCGGTACTGCGACATTGCAACGGACCGATTGGAGACTTTTGACACTTTTTTGAGGACCATTGGCATTTATACAGCGATCAGTGCTATAAAAATGCACTGATTACTGTGTAATTGTCATGTTGTAAAGCGCTGCGCAAACTGTTGGCGCTATATAAAACCTGTATAATAATAATAATTGTGTCACTGGCAGGGAAGGGGTTAACACTAGGGGGCGATCAAGGGGTTATATGTAGGTTCCCTCAGCATGTTCTAACTGTGCGGGGATGGGAGTGACTAGGAGAGGAGACATATCGTTTCTCCTACTTAGTAGGAACAAACGATATGGCTCCTCTCCTCTGACAGCACAGGGATTTGTCTGTTTACACACACAAATCCCCGTGCTAGAGCTTTATCATGCGGTCACGCATGGCCGGCGGCCATCGTGCCCACTGGACACGTGCATCGTGTCCCCCACGCGTGCCCTCTGGTGGCCAAAAACGGGTAGGACGTACCCGTACGGAATTTCGCCCAGGAGAGCCATTGTGCCGCAGTATATCTGCATTATTTTCACATGTATGCGGTATCAATTTATGTCAATTGATGTGTCAGCTGCCATAGGGACTGCTGAGGGCAATTTCTTCTTCCATTTCCAGTGAGAAAAGTTTAGCTGTAGAGACAGACTGTGACTAATCCTTTTTTCTCTCTCTGTCTTTTTTGGGGTTCACCTTTCCCCCAATACAGACATATCTGCATTTTAAAGTGGTTGAAGGTTTTTTTTTTTAATCTTTTTTGCATTTTATGACTACACTACTGACTTACTATGTCTTATTATATCTTGTGCTAGGTTTGTTTCTATGTGGTCTCTATGTGGTGGCAGCGATTTTGGTAGAGGCAAGTAAGTTTGAAGAGAACAACTGTTTTCAATTCCTGAATCAGTATTATAGACAGATAAGGGGTACCTCCATGGGGGCACCATGGGCACCAGCATACGCTTGTCTGCACTTAGGCCTATGGGAACGGGAGCACGTCTATCCCTCGTCTATGTACCTCGGCCACTGTCTCATGTGGCTGAGGTACATAGATGACGTGATTATGCTATGGGGGGGGACCCCCCGGGAACTGCAGTCCTTCATTGACGAACTGAATCTGAATGATTCAAATATCAAACTGACATTTTCTTTTGATTCCCGTACTTTGCCCTTCCTTGACCTTCAGATTCAGATCAACAATGGACAAATTTCCACAAAAACGTTCAGGAAGGATACAGCAGCTAATACTCTGCTTTTGGCCACAAGCCATCATCCGAGGTCCCTCATCCACGGAATCCCAGTGGGGCAGTTTCTACGTACCAGACGCAATTGCTCAGAGGACAATACATTCCTCCTGGAATCCCGCGAACTATACGGGCGATTCCGTGAACGAGGATACTCACATGGATGTATCAGAAAAGCGAAAAAACGTGCTTACCTTACTGAACGATCATCTTTACTTTCTAAAAACAAATCTGTTCAACAACTAGATAAAACCACCCCTCCCCCAATAAGGATCATCACAAAATATGGGACACAATGGGGGCAAGTTCGTAAAATACTCAATCGCCATTGGCATATTCTAGCTGAATGCCCTATAGTGGGGAGAATAGTAGGCAATAGACCCTTAATGACGGCAAGAAGGGCCACAAACTTGAGAGACAACTTGGTCCATTCGGAATATACGAGACCTACCAGACGCAATTGGCTTACCAGCCTCCCTCCCCTTAGGGGTATGTTTCGATGTGGCAGATGCCACATCTGTAAATACGTAGACAAGACGGATACGTTTACCAACTCGGACGACACAAAACAATTTAAAATCCATCATTTTATTAACTGTCGGTCAACGAGGGTCATTTATGTGCTCACATGCCCTTGTGATCTTATTTATGTGGGCAAGACCAAAAGACAGCTTAAAGTCCGCGTTGGTGAACATATCCAAAGCATATTAAATAAGGATGATGAGGCACCTTTATCATTGCATTTTCTGGAGAAACATAATGGAGACCCAAGTGGCCTTAAATGTAAAGGTATCTATAAACTGAATTTGCCCACAAGGAGAGGTGATTTTGATAAAGTGCTATATCAAAAAGAAAAAATGTGGATATTTATGTTAAAAAGTATGCAGCCACGAGGCCTAAACAATGAATGCAACTTATCTGTTTTCTTAGAACCATAAAGGGTTACTACCATCGCCAAGCCCCCCTAACAAGGGGACTGTGGATATGAACGGAGATTCCCCATTTGATGGAACTAAGTTGGGAGCCCTCATAGGTGTTGTTTGTTTATATTCGTTCATATATGACTCCTCTATTCTGAATAGTGGGCACTACATGGACTTGTTGCCAAAGATCTTTACTTGACATTCCGGGGAATTGCTGCATATACTCCTTACCACTAACTAGTGGAGTGTAGCAATTTTTTGGAATGGCTGTATTTGGTAACCCATACGGTTGAATCACTTCCCCAGAGTGCCTATTGTTCTGGATACAGGACGGCATTGAACCACTGACTCACTAAACCACTGTCTATATATGATCTGCTTATGATTAAAAATGACAACCGATGACTTGCTATCAAGAAATCTCGTTCAATGCCCTCTATCTCCTATAAGCATTACATGTAGAGTTTTCCTATCTTGTATATGAGAGCGGCATGTACTGATCTAATTTTCCAAAATTATTTATCCAAATTAATGATCAGCTTTTAGGTATATACATGTATAGGAAACTTCTCTGGGCTATATTTATGCATTCACCCCCGTATATACTAGGCAACGTAGAAGTTTTTAATAGTTGATTTATTCATATAAAAATTCCCTTAAATGATCTGGGATATTGCATATTTGTTCCTTTTATAAACTGGTGGTGCCAACTTCCAGTTACTCTGGTCAATTTAAACAGGAAGGACAGCTCCTATACAAAAACCTAATACCCAAAGATGTTTTTAGATACACAGGGGGTTAAACACTGAATGTTCCGCTGCACTAGGTGTGACTATGCACGGGTGAATGATATCATGAATGATTTATGCGAGGTGGACAGCTGACCATTAGTAATTAATTGAAACCTAATTGAAATGACTATATATACTCTGGCTGATACACTAATGCGCATGCTCTGAGGAAGCTATTATTTAGCGAAACATGTAAGCATCATTAAGGTGATATCCACAAGAAGGATCTTTGGATGGCCACACACTTACAATTCAACTTTTTTCCTCTAAACCTCTCTCCATACTGACCGTGAATTAGCAGCAGAGCCTGACACTTGCGGCTCTTTCAGCGGCTATAGCACCTGGTATAGCATTAAGGAGATGATGTCCGTGCAAACAGCTGATGGAGACTGACATCGCAAACAGCTGATGAGTATGTTGTAACCAACACAAGGGATCTCTACGTCCAACATCAGTGACAGCGATCCACAGTTCGTCAAGATCTCCTCGCTAAAAGCCGGCACTTGCACGCCGATCCCGCGGACACCGGATTTGAGGTGATACTCTCTGGTCTGCTCCAGCCAACGGTAATGTCATATTTATCTCCAAATAACACATAGTTGCTATTCCTTATGTGCTGCGATACCCTACTGCTGGCTAATATTGAAGAGATTAGATTACTGACATTTGGCTGCACTGGAAGCTGCAATTGTCTTAAGCCAATTTCACGGAATCTTTTTGGAATTGTCTCACCACACCTGCACTTCAAATCTTTCATGGGACTGCTTTAATTGTGAATACACCATCAATGATCGGGACTGCCTATGATGATCTAACATATGCATCACTTCTACTGACCAATCCCATAATCATTTGATGAGTACACATAGCATCCAGACAGAATTGACGAGTGAATCTGATTGAATGGTGTATGTGTATGTGAGGATAAGAGATCGATGAGATTTATTTGTCAACTGGTGGCCACCAATTATTCCTCCAGACATTAGGTCTTTTTTAAATGTGTTTTGGGAATAAGGGTTGTTGTTTGATATCTGATTTATTTTCATACTATGGATAGTTTATTCAATAAAGTATTATACCTTTAGTACCGGTTTGTCCTCACAGAAGAGTTTCTTTGTGCTTGTCACGTGATATTTGCAAGTAAGTTTGAAGAGAGACAGCGCACACAACGGGGAACTCCCAGTTCAATTTACAAGATCCTCTGTCAGGTGCTCAGGCTCAGTGTGTGCTTACACACTACAACACGAACAAGTAAAAGGATTGAGCCAGCAACTCTGTATAGCGATTTTAATGGTTGGTTTCATGAAGTGACAAGTAAACAACTGACGCATTTCGTCAACAGCCATAGTCGTAGCAGGGTTTTCCTTTCTAATGCATGTGAACCTCTAACAAGGATAACACTGAGTTTCACAGTAATGACATCACCAGATCTCACTCCAAGGGCTCGTTCACATCAGTTTTGGTCTCTGAAAAGTTAATTTGCTCTTCAGAGAGCATTTGACAGGTGAAGAGGAGGTGTTGCTTTAACTCCTTGATCACTGAATGCATGCAGTTGCAGGTCGCTTGCAAAGCGGCCCCATTCACTACACCCGTTAAAAGCGACAGGGGGTATGATTCCTGCCACAGCCTTGAAGCTTCTCGGCCACAGCATTTGTACATCCCCAGCCACTGCCTCTGCAGCTCAAAAGGGTAGTGGTTTTGATTAGTATAAGCGTAACTCAACTGTGGGATTTTACTGCCCCCAACTGCTAGTGTGAACGAGACCCAAATCATCTGAGGCTTGCAGTCAGAGGCATGATCTGAAACTGTGTATATACAAAACAGGAGTACCTAGGTACCCCTAGAGTACATTGTTAATTTTCAGGAGGATATCAAGTACATTTTTCAGGGGAATGCTTGACACATAATTACCATATCTAGATGTCCCCTTTAATATAACAAAAGTATTTTTTGAGTTCAGTTAAACTTTAAAGATGATACATTCTGCATTGATGCGATTCATTTTTGTAATACTCACAATGACAAAAGGTTAAATACAAGGATCTACTAATGAATTCACCCAGGAGTTGCTGGGCAAAGACACGAAATTCCAAACTGAACAAGAAAACCCCACACTAGTGTGAATACCATTGGTTATATCCATTGAAGGAGAAGTGGTAAATCCAGAGAAACTGTACCTTAAAGAGGAACTGCAGTCTGCTCACTTAATTTGTAATAAAAACATTTTGAAGCTTCCCTCCAACCACTTTACATATTATTTTATATATACACTGTACTTGCTAAATATACTGCAGAAATCTCCCTCCACTGAGTCTGGCTAACTGTGGGCAGCTGAAGCTGCTGCCTGTTCACTTTCTGGATTTACACAAACGTACACCTCCAGCCCTGCAGCTCTCATTGGCCCTCTTATGGCTCATCCCCCCCTCCCTTCCTGGCAAACTCTCAGGAGAGTGAGAGAGAGCTATGCATGATGTCATAAGCCTAGGCTTTTTACCAGACAAGAAACAGGAAGTGGGTTGTATAAGATATTTACTGGCAGAAAAAAAATGTTTTACTATCCAAAGTTAAAACAACAAGGGCAGAAGATTTAATAGATGGAATGATTAAAAAATGACCGAAGTTCCGCTTTAAATAAAGAAATACTATTCCTTGTTTACTCGTGTTAAAAGGCTTAAAACCAGCATCTGCTGGTTAGATATCAAAGGTCAATGCTTCATCAACAAGATACTGTTTAATCAGTTCCTAACTTTGCAATTTTATTGCAATGACTCACTCATGATGTACACATTTCCTATAATAGGGTGAACAACCTTTTAATCATTCCTCGGCTGTTCAATTGTACAAGCCCTTATCTATAGTGTTATTAAATGCCCATAACTCGGGGTTAATTTGGCAAAATTGTGATAGACATTCGGGATGCATGTACACTGGGTTGTGTGAACTTAAACAGGCCATTGACATTGCCTGTCAGCAAAATACAGCTTGTCATTAAAAACTATGCATCCTACACTATAAATTCACAGAATCACACAGACAGTTCAAGGTAATTGATAATGTCAGCAGAAATTTGTCTTCCATTTGTAACATCCAATATACCAAACTGATGATTCCAGTTCAGATTTCTGGACACTTAGTGGTCTTTTATTCAAAACATTTTATAGGCATTTGTCTATGTGTACATTTTTTTCTGTGTAAATTGAGCAAAAACAAATGTTCTTTAGGGTATTTTTTCTTCTAAAATAGATAGAGCTGTAAGAAATCTGTTTTATTATTAACGTTAGTCGGTGAACCTAAACTATGATATCATTGATGTAATTTATAGAGAGTAGACAAACACAAGATGTGTATAAAAGCTATTCTAATTCATTGAAGATCTAAGAAACATTTTTATAGACAGTGGATTTAGTCCTTGGTTACATAGCAAAACTGAAGGGAGCCCACAGCTACACACACAATAGATGACAACAGAAGGGAAGTCACTTAAAGTGTTTGTAAAGTTTTGTTTAAAAAAAAGAAAAAATAACAAACATGTTATACTTACCTCCTCTGTGCAGTGGTTTTACACAGAGCAGCCTGGATCCTCCTCTTCTCGGGTCCCTCTTCACTGTCCCTGGCCCCTCCCTCCTGTCGAGTGCCCCCTCAGCCAGCAGCTTGCTATGGGGGCACCGGAGTCGAGTCACAGCTCTGTGTGTCCATTCAGACACAGAGTTCCGACCCGGCCCTGCCCAGCCCTGCTCCTCACTGCCCTGATTGGCTAACTGACTTTGATTGACAGCCGCTGGAGCCAATGGCGCCCCTGCTGTGTCTCAGCCAATCAGGAGGAGAGTCCCGGACGGCTAAGACACTTGTGGACATCGCTGGAGAGAGATGGGGCTCAGGTAAGTAATTAAGGGGGCTGAGGGGGCTGCTACACACACAGAAGGTCTTTTTATCTTAATACATATAATGCATTAAGGTAAAAAACCTTCTGCCTTTACAATTCCTTTAAAGCTGAGCTATACTCACCTGCGATCCAGCAATGCGGCGTCCTCGAGCTCCCCATCCGGCCACTGACTTCTCTGGGCGGCTATCTTCTGAGTCTTGATCGACAGCTGCTTTTATTGGCTGGGCAGGGATGCTGTCGAATTTGTACAGTGAGCTGCACGTGCGCGGCTCACTGTACAAGGGCAGAGAGGCAGGTAAGTAAGTTTATTGCAGAAAACAAAGCATGTCTCTTCTAAAAAAAATTCCTGCCTGTTTGCCAATTTTTAATTGTGGTCAAAAGTTCAATTTTAAGCGCTGGGATGTGGTATCTATCACAGTCTACAAAGAACTCCAGTTTGGCATCCTGTTCCAACTGCTCTTGAAATATTTGTTAACCACTTCCGGACCGCCGCACGCCAATATATGTCCTAAGTTTGAAGAGGAATATCGTTGTCATGGCAGCAGCTAGCTGCTATAACCCCGGTATCCTCTTTTTCTGCCGGCGGCCTGGTTTCTGATAATAGTGGTCTCTGCAGCGGTTTCCCGCCGCGCTCTGGTGACCTCCTCTGTAACTCAAATATGAAACCTGTAGATTTTTTTAAATGTCACCTATGGAGATTTTTAAGGGTAAAAGTTTGTTGTCATTCCATGAGCGGGCGCAATTTTGAAGCGTGACATGTTGGGTATCAATTTACTCGGCGTAATATTATCTTTTACAGTATAAAAAAAAAAATGGGCTAACTTTACTGTTTTATTTTTTAATTCAAAAAAGTATATTTTTTCCAAAAAAAATTGCGCTTGTAAGACCTCTGCGCAAATACCGTGTGACAGAAAGTATTGCAACGACCACCATTTTATTTTCTAGGGTGTTAGAAAAAAAAATGTATAATATTTGGGGGTTCTAAGTGATTTTCTAGCAAAAAAAAAAAACTTTTTAACTTGTAAACGACAAATCTCAAAAAATGGATATACAACGGTGGTCAGCTAGAAAATGGCTGCACTTCAGTATAAGCATAGCTCATTTCCCCTTCAGTGCTGAGGAGCATAGGGAATACATACGATTTGTAAAAAGAGATATGATGTAACAATTTTAGAGAACTCTAGAAGGAATTAGCAAATAAATGTAACCAATATATTGAAGAAAATATGTCTGGCAGTTGCAATGCCCATTTTTTTCAGTCCCCAAGCTGTTGCTTCAGGTGAACAGGCAACCTGGTATCAGTCTTTGTCCATCAGAACAGGAAGTGAGAGGAAAACTCTCTATTGGAGCCAATGATAGCAGTAATGCCCTGTACACACGACCGTTTTTCCCGTCGAAATAAACTCTGAAGGTTTTTCCGATGGAATTCCGCTCAAGCGGTCTTGCCTACACACGGTCACACCAAAGTCCGACCGTACTGAACGCGGTGACGTACAACACGTAGAACGGGACAAGAAAAAGGAAGTTCAATAGCCAGTAGCCAATAGCTTCCGTCTCATACTTGCTTCAGATCATGCGTCGTTTTTGGTACATCGGAACAGCATACAGAAGAGCGGTTTTCCCGATAGGAATTGGTTCAGTCGGAAAATATGTTCTCTTTCTAGGTCCGTCAGCATTTTTGACGTAAAAAATCAGATGAGGCACACACACAATCAGAATATACGATGAAAAGCTCCCGTCTGACTTTTTCTGTCGGACATTTTGCTTGTGTGTACACGGTATAAGGCTTTGTTCACACTTGCTCAAAATACTGACGCTTAACAAACACGCCTATAGCGTTAATGTCCATACGTTTGTGTTGTGTCTAATGCGCATTAAAGACAGGTTAAAAGTGCTCCCCAAACACCCTATGCACATTTGACACGTGTTTGACGCGCATTAATAACACATCCCAGATGCCTAGGTTTTTTCTTGTCTGCTATGAACAAGGCCTAACATGCGGCAAATGGGAGGCAAACACTTTGCTGCAAACACATGCCGGTGCGTTTATGATGCGTTACCATAGACTTGAATAGAAGGGGTCAAGATGCTTACACTCCTTCCAAACTCCACATGAAGCTTAATTTTTAAAGTGCAGCAATACAATATGATGCAAATGCTTAATTTTTTTGATAAAGTGAACAGCACTGTGTGCTGCCCATAGTATTCATTGCATACTGCTTTACTAGGAGTTTGAGGAGAGTTATAAACTCACCCCAAACTCCTGCTCTTAATGCCACACAGGGGCACATGGTCTAAAACCCAAAAAGAGTTGTAAATAAAAAAGAAAGGAAAAGTTTCAGCTGGACAAGCTCCCCTGCAAATGTAGCAGTTAGAACGCTGAGACAAACCATTTATCACTGACAAGAGTGCTTACAATGATCAGCTTTTATTTATTCATGTAAAACCTTTATCCCAAAAGAAAAATTGTTGATGTAACTGCTTGTGTACCTGCAGTGTGATCTGGAGTTTAGCTTCAATTTCTTAGTGTGTATAAATCTGCAAGTCCTACCTTTAGATTAACAATGCTGCTGTACAAAGGTGCCCCTGTGCTCCTTCACTCAGAGTGGGGGCACTCTAATATAGGAGGTGTTATTGGCCAGATCACCAGAGGGAAGAAAGACAAAAAAAAAAGAAAACTAATGCAGCTATCACATCTAATGATTAGTAAGCTGCAATATAATATTTTTTTTTGGTTTTGGGTTTAATACTGCTTTAAATTAATAGCAAGTGCTTTTGGCCAGGGTGCAGCCTTCAAGCCTGGATGTCAAAAGACAATAAAGGCAAAAGCAAAGCAGAGTACCAGATTGTCAGGTAGAGTGGTATGAACCATAGCATGAAGTCAAGACAGGCTGCAGACAAATGTGGTCCAGGATCAAGCAGAGAACAAATCAAAATCCAAATCATAATCAAAGGCAGTAGAAGATAGCAAAAGCCAGGGTGTAAAATGAGTTCAGTGCCAGAATCAGATTCCAAGGGCACAGTCAATAGCAGACACCAAGTTCAATGCAAGTTGTTACCAGCGAAACATAGATTAATGTTCAGATACATTGTTGTCCTGGCTCTGGATCAGTACACTGGGCCAAATTTAAGTTCTTTTATGATTGATGTCAGCAAAGCTGAATTTGTGCCAGAAGACAGCATGGGCACACAGCACATTTGAGAGAGAAATAGAGTGTGCATAATGACAGGTGAGGGAGCTACCCTCCAATGGACTGTAATCATTCTTAGATAAAATATTGATTTCTGAGAAAAGTCTTCAACACTTAAAGCAGAGTTCCATCCAAAAATGGAACTTCCGCTTTAAGGGAGGTGACCCCTGACATGCCACATTTGGCATGTAATTTTTTTTGGGGGGGAGCCAGTACCCTCTTTTCAGAAGGTCCCGGCTCCCACTTCCTCCCGGCGCACCGCGGCCTTGGAAGGGAGATCACCTCTCCCCCCTCCCTCCCGGCAATCATCTGGGACACGTCACAGGTCCCAGATGATTGCCCGGCCAGTCGTGACGCTCGGCTTGCGCATGCGCAGTGGGTGCCCGGCTGTGAAGCCACAGCCGGGCGCTCACAGTTACAGTGCCAGCACCGTGGAGAGGAGGGGGAGACGAGAAGGGCTTCGTGCGCCCACATCGCTGGACCCTGAGACAGGTAATGTGCGATTAGTTGTGCTAGTTCCGGCCCAGGGGGGCACCCCCCCAAAAAAACAAAAAACAAAAACTCACCAGCCCCCACTAAGAAGCACTGCTGCTATGTATTTTTAGTGCTTTTTGCATTGTGCAGATTTGCACTACAGAAAGTGTTCCATAGGAAACCATGTTAAATGAACTATAGTGCAAATATGCAAAATGCAAAAAGCACTAAAAATGCATAAGTGTGAATCAGGCCCAGAGGAGCCAGTAGATTTTGGAAATGTGAGGCAAGCTGGAAAATCAGCATCTGATTGGCACCCGATCAATGGTTGCAGCCAATGGCTGCAAGTGCTGACTGGTGTGTTCTGCCGGGAAGGGGGGGGGGACGTGCATCCCCCTGTACAAACACATAGCTCTGTGGGGAGGTAGCTTCACTAAAATTGCATAGTTAGTACAGCGAGCTTCTCCTGGGCTCCTTAGTTTTTTTGTGTTCAGCCTGCTGGGTTAAAGTGGTTCTAAAGGCAGAAGGTTTTTTTTTATCTATATGCATTCTATGCATTAACATAAAAAAATCTTCTGTGTGCAGCAGCCCCTCTCAGCCCCCCGAACACTTACCTGAGCCCCATCTTGATCCAAAGATGTTGCACGAGAGTCTCCGCTGTCCAGGACTCTCCCTCCCCATTGGCTGAGACAACAGCAAGCGTCATTGCTGTCAATCAAAGCCAATGAGCCAATGAAGAGAAAGAGGGAACCGGGCCGAGGCACAGCTCCATTTCTGAATAGACACACAGAGCAGTAGCTCAGGTCTGGTGCCCCCATAGCAAGCTGCTTGCTGTGGGGGCACTCAGCAGGAGGGAGGGGCCAGAATACGGACCCAAGAAAAGGAGGATCTGGTCTACTCTGTGCAAAACCACTGCACAGAGCAAGTAATTATACCATGTTTGTTATTATTTAAATATAAAAAACAAGACTTTATGATCACTTTAATCATTCCATTACTCATTAGTCATTCCCACAAGCCTTGCCACAAGACAGGCATAAAGGCTTCATTATTCTATGAGAATTCTGAAACTAGTGTGGGTAAATGCACCATAGACTGTCCCGCAAACAGTGCAATTGCAACATCTGAGAAGCAATGGAGAAGGCTCAACATGGCTCATCAAAAACCTTGAGAACATACGATAGATATGTGTACAGGTCAGACAGGCAGGGATCATTCTTCCCAAGTGGTGGATCCAATGGGAAAGCCTTTACGTCAAGCAAAGGAATTACGTAGGCTAAAGTTTCTTGAAAAAGTATTTATACCCCTTGAAATTTTCATATTTGTCATGTTGCAAAGAAAAACGGATATGTATTTAATTGGGATTTTATGTGATAGACCAACACAAAGTGGCACATAATTATGAAGTGGAAGGAAAATGATAAATGGTTTTCAAAATTGTTTACAAATAAATATGTGAAAAGTGTGGCGTGCATTTGTATTCAGCCCCCCTGAGTCAATACTTTGTAGAACCACCTTTCACTGCAATTACAGCTGCAAGTCTTTTTGGGGATGTCTCTACCAGCTTTGCACATCTAGAGAGTGATTATTATTAATTGTTTTCTAATGAATTCCAACTTTTCAAAACGACTAGAATTCAGATCGGTTGAAAAACAATCAACCGATTCAAATTCTGTTTAAAGAATAGCTGGTTGTTAAGCGGCAGGTTGGGAAGCCGGCCACCTGCGTCCTTAACATCCGATGACTCATCATCTGTCAGCAGGCTTCCCCACTGACAGATGAATGTAGATAAAAGAGTGCTGGCAATACAAAATGTTAAAAAAACAGTGTGGGGGTCCCCCCAGTCCATACCAGGCCCTTTGGGTTTGGCATGGATTTTAAGGGGAACCCCATGCCAAAATAAAAAAATAACGGTGTGGGGTCCCCCCAAAAATCTGTAACAGACTCTTATCCTAGCATGCAGCCCAGCAGGTCAGTAAAGGGGAGGGGACGGGCGAGAGAGCCCCCCCCCCTCCTGAAGCTTACCAGGCCACATGCCTTGAACATGGAGGGGTGGGTGCTTTGGGTCAGGGGGGCTCTGCCCCCCCACCCCAAAGCACTTGTCCCCATGTTGATCGGGACAAGGGCTTCATCTT
The DNA here is from genome assembly GCA_037952925.1 of Lithobates clamitans. Classification (NCBI taxonomy): domain Eukaryota; kingdom Metazoa; phylum Chordata; class Amphibia; order Anura; family Ranidae; genus Lithobates; species Lithobates clamitans. The sequence continues at coordinate 3,182,759 of JBBGZY010000833.1, read as the reverse complement.
CACAATCATGGCCTGTGGTTGGGGGGGTCTGCGGGTGGAAGGCTTATCAAAATCTGGAAGCCCCCTTTTACAAGGGAGCCACCAGATCCTGCCCCCCCCCCCCCCATGTGAATGAGTATGGCCTAGCACTCACCAAAAAGGTGTTATAAAATAATAAAAAACACAGTTTTTGACAATTCCTTTATTAAAAAATAAAAAACAGTGTCCTCCAATGTAAATCCATCATGAATCACGCCGCCCGCCGCACCTGAAAAAGAGTAAAAAAAAACACTCCACACTGACATGGAGGCCATCTGTCTTCTGCAGGCTCCTCCGTTTGACAGTTCTTTTATAGGGAAGCGCTGGGCCACCTAGTGACGTCACTGGTGGCATTGCCCTCTTGTGACCTCAGCGACCCAGCATGCATTGGTTCGTGATGTCGCAAGGGGGAGTGGTGCCACCAGGTGAACCCCACTGTAAGTGAAACAATAAAAATGAAAAATCCCTTTAAATATAGTGCCGATGATGTGTCATTGGTTGTCAAAGAGGAGGTCCAGCCCCCCCACGAAAAATTGAAAGTCAGCAGCTACAAATACTGCAGCTGCTTACTTTTAATATTTGGACACTTACCTGTCCAGAGAGCCCACAATGTCGGCACCCCAGCCGATCTTCGGATCGGCTGTCGGATGTAGCCGATATCATTTCTGGAAAGGGAACCTGACAGTGAAGCCAGTTCTCTACTGCGTGAAGCGCACTGAGCTTTCTTATTGGTCTGGAGGCGGAGGAAGAAGGACAGGGCTGAATTTCTGAGAGAATGGGTCCGTCTCCTGGAAGTGGGGAACGGTACCTGTCAAAACCAGGTACCCGTCCCCCCCTTCCATCTGAAAGGTGCCAAATGTGGCGCTGGAAGGGGGGGGGGTGACAAATAAGTGGAAGTTCCACTTTTAAGTATAACTCCGCTTTAAAGATGCAGGCGGCTGGCTCCCCGGCCTGCTGCTTAACAACAAGCTATTCTTCACAAAGAATTTGAATTGGTCGATTGTTTTTCAACCGATCCGAATTCTAATTGTTCTGAAAAGTTGGAATTCTTTAGAAAATCAATAAACAAAATGAATTTTAACGAAAAAGAATCGAAATTTAACGAAAATTATACAAAACGAAACAAATTCCATAAACAAAGTAACCAAATTTCATAACGAAATGAAATGAGTAACATAACGAATCTATCCAAAATGACACAAATTTTTCCGTTCTGCACATGTCTAGTTCTAACACATGAATATGCTTTGATCAAAACCATTCCATTGTAGCTCTGGCTTTAAGTATAGGGTCGTTGTCCTGCTGGAAGGTGAACCTCTGCCCCAGTCTCAAGTCTTTTGCAGACTCTAATGCCGCGTACACACGAGCGGACTTTACGGCGGACTTTGCCCGGCGGACTGGGTTTCGTCGGACAATTCGATCGTGTGTGGGCTCCAGCGGACTTTGTTTGCTCAAAAGTTGGACGGACTTAGATTTGAAACTTGTTTAAAATTTATCCGACGGACTCTTCTTTCTAGCGGACAAACCGATCGTCTGTGTGCTAGTCCGACGAACTCAAACTGACGCATGCTCTGAAGCAATTACAAGACGGAAGCGCTCGGTCTGGTAAAACTAGCCTTCGTCTTGAAGCTAGCACATTCCTCTTCTGTCTTTTTTTAATACAGCCTTTTTTTAGGATTGATAATGCGAGAGGAATGAAGTTGTTTTTCTGCTTTATATTCACACAGAGTTCTCACAAACTACTTTCTTCATGATTTATCCTCCTGCCATGACTAATATAATATTTTGTAAAAGCCAGATCTCCATAACTTATACATTTTAAAATCGATTTTGGACTAATTTTTTTTTTTTTTTTTTATTTCAACACTTATCTATTTTACAATGTGTGTTAAATGATAACCACATTTTTTGTGTGTATTTTCAAGTTACCACAATTAACATTCATATTTTGTGTTGTTTTAATGAACCTTAATGAGGTTGGTGTCCCTTGTTCATTAGACATAGGGGGGTGTATTTAACAAAGGCAAAATCATTTTTCACTACAAGTGCTAATTATACATTGAATTCCACAGAAAGAGCATTTTGAAGTGCGTTCGCTGTGGATCCGAGGGGCACATGCAAGGAAGCCCAAAAAAAAGCAAATAATTTTTATTTAACATGATTTTCGGAATAAATCAGCAGAGCTTCCCCGAATTTAAGCTCTTCCCCTCAGATTTTCAGGGACTGCACTTCCAACAAGTGCACTTGCTGTGCAATTTCTCAAGTGAACGTTTCACTTGATATTCTAAATGATTTAAGCCTTTTGTCAAAAACACACATAGGGGTTGATTTCCTAAAGGGAAAAAGACTGTGCACTTTGTAAAGTGCAGTTGCCCTCTGCAAGAGCAGTTGCTCCCAAGCTTTATTAAATGTGAAGCAGCTCTGCTGACTTCCATCATCCAATCATGTGCAAGCAAAAATGTTTTTTTTTTATTTTACTTGCACAGGATTGGGTACTCTTTGCAAAGTCAAGCTTTTAAATAATTTCTGATGCTCTGGAGCAATTGCACTTGCAGAGGGCAACTGCCCTCTGCAAAGTGCACAGACTATTTGCTTTTCTCAAATCAACCCCATAGTCTTTTGGACCTGTACCTGCCTACTCCCAAAGAAAAAGGCGTTTTTTAATCAAAAGACATAGGCAAGAATGTAAGGTAACCAAAAATGTATTTAGTTGATTCTAAAAAAAATTAGGAAGGCAAAACTGGACACACTTTTAGAATCTGGGAAGCCTTTCGTCCCCCAGGACACACATCAAGTTTGAGGACAAGAAAATTGGTATCTTGCGACTATAGGGAGCACAGGGAGCACAGTCAGACCAGACAGAAACCAGGCAATCACTTTCGACTCTTCTGTGGAGCCTTCCCTCCACGCTTCTCTGCAGCCTTCCCTCCACGCTTCTCTGCAGCCTTCCTTGGAGGTTGTGCCTCTGGTGGTGTACTTGGGGCAGGAGGAGGAGGAGGAGTGGCTTCATCTGCCAGATATGTGGTAAGCTCCCCTCTCAAGCCCTTCTGGTAAGCCTCAAAAATCAGACCCTCACAGTGGAGGCGTTGGCCCTTTTCCATTTCCAGCAATCTGCTGCCTATATAGGTGCCATACGCCTCCTCTGCATTGGGTGGTTTGCTCAGGATGAGGCTTGCTTCCCGTATGAGGGCTAGGGATTCCTCCTCAGTTGGTGTCATTCTCCTGGGCCTTTTGTGGAGAATGCGGAGGGGAGGCACCTGACACTCTGTGCGGCTTCGACTTGGCCCAGCCACAGCCTCCTCCTCTCTCCCACTGGGCAAGGCCTCCTCCTCTCTCCCACTGGGCAAGGCCTCCTCCTGGCTGAGGTCATCCTGTGTAAAAAAAAGGGACATAAGTTGTAATTTTGTGTTATGCAATCACACACAATTTTCAGCTCATGACTTTCAAATATAATTACACAAAATAGTAAAGGCTATCTATTTGACAACACCATTATTTCAGATGATCAACAAGATCTGAAGTGAAGTATATATTTGGCCACTACTTTCTAGTGATATGTCTACATATTACTCTTTGTGCAGAAGTGATTTTTTAGGAAGCACTTTCAAAATTAACACCTTAACATCATTAATAACATTTACACAATCCCAAATTTAAAAAAAAAGGATACCTGGCTGAAGCTGGGCGCATCAACTTCATCAATGCTGAAAAGGCCCAGGTCATCCTGGGACTCCTCAGCTGGGGTGGAGGTGGATGGAAGGCTGGAGGGAAGAGTGGAGGGAAGTCTGGACGGAAACCCTGGAAGGGTGGAAAGTGATTGCCTGGCTTCGGTCTGGTCATCCAGGAATCGCAGTTTGTTGTAGTACCACAACTTGGGTACATATACTTGGTCAGCTGCTACCCCGGATCTGAGCGACTCCTGGATTTTTTTGTGTTTCCGCTTATACATGTTTCACAAGATACCAATCTTCTTGTCCTCAAACTTGAGGTCTGCCTGGGGGAGTCGAGTCTTCACAAACTCTAAAAGTGTGCCCAGTGTTGCCTTCCTAACATCCCTATTATAATATAGGGGGTGTTTGACCTCCCACAGGTTTTTCTTGTCCTCATAGAGCTCAATAAATTGGCACAAAAATTCTTCCTCTTTAAAGGGATTCATTTTTTCTGCAAGACAAGACACAAGATCCAAACTTAAATGTCAGTCCCAAATCACAGGATTAGTTTGGGTTGTAATCTAGGGGACACATACACACACACACACACACACACACACACACACACACACACACACACTTTAATCTTACCTTCGTTTGTGACGCTCGCTACTTCCGCACGGACATACGTAGGCCATCGTAATAGCTTTATATACACTGCGCATGTGTCATGCTCCGCCTGCGTCGCCCGCCCCTGACGTTCGTAAGTACGATTTGGCCCCGCCCCTTCACTCTTCATTGCGCAGTGGGAGTAGATAGCAAAAGATGGCGGAGAGATTAAGTGGAAGTAGCGCGGAGGAAAGCCCGGAGCCCCAAACATCCACATCCCGGAGGAGATATAAGGCCACCAACATGTCTTTTGAAGAGATGGTGGAGATGGTGTCCATATTGAGAAGGGAGGACTACGATGGCAAAAAGGACCGTACACACGACCGAATATGAGGAAGGACAAAATAATGTCCTCAGTTGTCACCGCTCTTGAAGATAAATTTGGTACAAAACGTTCGAAAGAACAATTGCGGAAGCAGTGGTCTGACATCAAAAGTCGGGAGCCAGAACAATATTGGCGAATAAAGAAGCTGCTTAAAAAAAGTAAGTACTTGTGTTTTACTATTGAGATACTTAACTTGCATGCTGATCCTTATTTTTGGAGTTTTTTCAGCATCGTTCGTAAAGACCGTTCTTTAGAATAGATATGATACTTTATAAAGTGACGTTATTTTTTCACCAAATACGATGGGACAGGGTTGGACATACATTTATGTCTTGATAATTTGTCGAATTCCCACAATTAGTTGATGTGGTGTAGATGTGTTTGAAAATATAATGCTTCATCAAAAATGATTCAGTGTAATGTAGGGACAGGACACATCAGCTGTTTCCACATCTGGACTCACGAGCACTATAGTGTACTATGTGACCACAAATAAATTTTAGAGGGGTAATACACATAGGACATCATTGAGGTGTCAGCATCTGTGAAACTTGCCTGAAAATGAGCATTGTTTATAATTGTTGTTCAGAGGTAATGTTCATCCTGTCTTCAACATTTATTATGATGAAAAATTGGCCAAAAATCATAACCAACGTTTAACTTTATTTATTAAAAGCTAAAAGATCAGTGTGTTTTAACTATACCTTTTGTTCAACTCTCATAGGGGAGAAAAGACTCAGACAACAGTCCAAGGATCTCAGGACCCCCCCAAGTCACCAGCCTGAGGCAGAAGATACCCCAAGCCCCAGCCCAAGACCACGCCCACCCGACGACCTTGAGGAAGGAGAGGTGGAGGAAGTGTGCGAGGTTTCAAGCCCACCAAGTGAGTGACTGACACCCCAGCTTGAGTTACTGTATTTTGGCGTGCATATTGTAAACCTTGTTTTTTTTCGCTCATTTTAGGTGAGTTTCTGGTTGTGGAAGGCCAAGCGGCAGAGCACTTCACCACAGACAGTGCGCAAAGACTAATTGGCCAGATAATGCTGTGGAATGGCCAGATCGATAAAATGCGTGACCAAATTCACAGCATGCAACTTCGCCTGGACTCCATGCAACAGGAAATGAAGAACATGATTGATGTTTTGGGCCGAATATAATCACGTTTGGCCTAAAAACATCAATCATGTTCTTCATTTCCTTGGGAAGTTTGTTTGTTTCAAAAATTGTATTTTAAATTTTTGGGGTATACCCAAATTTACATTGTGTGATGCACACGGTGTGTCATCATGTGCTATCTTCCATCATGGGTTAGCAATGTACTTGTTTTGTGTTTGCAACCCCTTCATCCTGAAAAATCTTTGGTGGTGAGAGGAACCAAAAATGGGATTGCACACACAAAACACGTACATTGCTCACCCATGATAGGAGATAGCACATGTTGACTTGACCCTTTTGTAAAGCTCAATTTTGAGCATCTTCTAAATGAACAATTTCTGCAAGGGTGACATTACATGCACCGTTCTCTAAATGTTGAACTTTGTAAGTTCTTTTTTTTTTGGTTTGGTTTATAAAAACACTGTTGTGTATGTAAATCTTTTTATATAAAGGTCTATATATTTGTGAAAATATGCCTTGAATAATTTAGTAAAACTAAAATTTTTTACACAACGTAAAATAATTTAACAAAAAATCAAAAAAAAAAAAAAAAAAAAATTTTTTGGAAAAAAATGCACCTTTCAATGTGCACAAAGTAAAATTTTTTACGCAATACAATGTGTGTGGCTGATTCTTGAGGTCAAATTTTGTGGTTTGTTTTTGTGGGCCTGATTAACTAAAGCTAAATGCACTTGACACTACTACAAGTGCACTAGGAGACAGACATAACTTAAATGTAAACAACAATAAAAACAAGATATTTAGATAAACCAATTTTGTTTTTTATTTTTGTAAGAAACTTACAGCTGTTGCTGAATAGCAATGGCCCCCCGACCATTAAAATAATTGACATAACGGTCACGCACTTGACGTGCGGTTCGGGGGGCCAAGCCAATACGGCCAATTTCTAGGCCTGTCAAAGTTCTATCCTGTTCCAGTCTGGCCTCAGGCCCAACAGAGGATAGATATGTTGCTGAATGTCCCCTTAAAAAGTTATGCAAGATGCAGCAAGCAAGGATGACGTAGTTTAGTTTATAGTCCGCCAAATTAATTGAAGAAAGGAATAAACGGAACCGGCTGGCCAGAATCCCAAAGGCATTCTCCACAACTCTTCTTGCTCTGGCCAGCCGATAATTAAATATCCTCCTCTCAGGGGTGAGTGTCCTTTGGGGGAACGGCCTCATCAAGTTCTCACCGAGAGCAAATGCTTCATCAGCAATAAAAACTGAGGGGAGTCCATCCACATTCTCGTCATCAGGTGGCAATTCCAGGCCACCGGTCTGGAGACAATGGCACAGCTCGGTCTGTGCAAAGACTCCTCCATCAGACATCCGGCCGTTCTTCCCCACATCCACAAACATAAAGTCCAAATGTGCCGAGACCACCGCCATCAAAACTACACTATGGAACCCCTTGTAGTTATAGAAATAAGACCCCGAATGCGGTGGTGGCACAATCCAGACATGCTTCCCGTCAATCGCCCCTACACAGTTGGGAAAGTCCCAACGGTCAGCGAACTGGGAGGCCACAGTCTGCCATTCCTGTGTACTTGAAGGAAACTGTGGAGTGCAAAAAAAATAAGATAAGGACTTTAAAACATAAATTGTATATCAGATTACACCAAAACATTAGTAAACAACAGCAGTCAAATATTATTAATATGTGTGTTTGTAATTGAAATGTTGAAAAACATAAGGCACACTTATAAGATTACTCACCCCCTCTGATGGCCCATTGATACATTTGAATGTGGGGGGAGGGGTTCTAATTAGGTTAACAAACACACCTGACTGGTTCAAACATTTGTGGGGTGGGGGAGGGGTTCTAATTAGGTCAACAAACACACCTGACTGGTTCAAACATTTGTGGGGTGGGGGAGGGGTTCTAATTAGGTTAACAAACACACCTGACTGGTTCAAACATTTGTGGGGTGGGGGAGGGGTTCTAATTAGGTTAACAAACACACCTGACTGGTTCAAACATTTGTGGGGTGGGGGAGGGGTTCTAATTAGGTTAACAAACACACCTGACTGGTTCAAACATTTGTGGGGTGGGGGAGGGGGTTCTAATTAGGTCAACAAACACACCTGACTGGTTCAAACATTTGTGGGGTGGGGGAGGGGTTCTAATTAGGTCAACAAACACACCTGACTGGTTCAAACATTTGTGGGGTGGGGGAGGGGTTCTAATTAGGTTAACAAACACACCTGACTGGTTCAAACATTTGTGGGGTGGGGGAGGGGGTTCTAATTAGGTTAACAAACACACCTGACTGGTTCAAACATTTGTGGGGTGGGGGAGGGACAAACAAGACAATGGAGCATACAATATACATTGTTCAAGGGACTATAGGCTAGAGATATAAATGGACCCAGGATTGCATGGTGGGGAGGTTAATGAAAGAAATTATGCATGTAGGGCAATAAATGATTAAAATAGGCATGCACGATGATAAAGGGGACATTTACAGCATATTGAAAGCATGGCAATTAGGTAAAGAGGACAGTTCTACAATACATCAAAAAACATTTAATACATATCATGTAATGTTAAAGGATAAAACTTACCTTCATATTTTCCTTCTGCAGGACCTGAATAATAGCAGAACAGGTCTCTGGGATTATGATCCCCAGAGCCTGGGGGGAGATGCCTGTTGAGAACTTCAAGTCCTGAAGACTTCTCCCTGTCGCCAAGTAACGTAACGTGGCAACTAGCCTCTGCTCCGCACTGATGGCTTGCCTCATGCAGGTATCCTGCCTGCTGATATAGGGGGTCAGCATAGCCAGCAGACGCTCAAAGACGGGGTCCGTCATCCTGAGAAAATTCCTGAAATCCTCAGGATTATTCTCACGGAGCTCACGGAGCAAAGGCATATGAGAGAACTGGTCACGCTGGCGCAACCAATTCTTGGTCCATGAACTCCTCCCCACCCTGTTCATGGACTGGACTCGGGTCAAAGTATTAACCCCAACACCAAGTCCCCACACAGCACGAACTCGAGAACGAGAACGTCCACGCGACATGGCTTCAAAACGGTCGGCTGCTCAAACAAACAAACTTATAACAAACGCACTGAAGAACAGCAAGGCCTATGAAGAACGACCTGAAAATCAGTAACGAGCGGACCAGAACGGCCTGCAAGGCAGGTTACGAACTGACCAACACGCACTGAAAAGCAGATACAAACCTCACAAGCACAAACTGAACCGCAGAAAACGAACGAAATAAGCTGAAGTGTGAAAAGCGCGAATCGTCTCTAACCAAACTTCTACTAACACGAGATAAACACGAGATTAGCAGAAGGAGCCCAAAGGGTGCCGTAGTGGGGCTTGAACTTCCTTTTTCTAGTCCCGTCGTACGTGCTATACGTCACCGCGTTCCAAACCAGCGGACTTTTGCAGTGAGCGTGTGTGGCCAAGTCCGTCCGTTTTTAAGTCCGGCGCAAGGAGCCAACAAAGTCCAACGAAAAGTCCGCCGGGCAAAGTCCGCCGTAAAGTCCGCTCGTGTGTACGCGGCATAACAGGTTTTCTTCTGAGATTGCCCTGTATTTGTCTCCATCCATCTTCCCATCAACTCTGACCAGCTTCCTTGTCCCTGCTAAAGAAAAGCATCCCCACAACATGATGCTGCCACCACCATGTTCCATGGTGGAGATGGTGTGTTCAGGGTGATGTGCAGTGTTAGTTTTCTGCCACAAGTTTTTAGGCCAAAAAGTTAAATTTTGGTCTCATCTGACCAGAGCACCTTCCACATGTTTGCTGTGTCCCCCACATGGCTTCTCACGAACTGAAAATGGGACTTCTTATGGCTTTCTTTCAACAGTGGCTTTCTTCTCGCCGCTCTTCCATAAAGGCCGGATTTGTAGAGTGCACAACTAATAGTTGTCTCCCACCTGAGCTGTGGATCTCTGCAGCTCCTCCAGAGTTACCATGGGCCTCTTGGCTGCTTCTCTGATTGATGCTCTCCTTGCCCTGCCTGTCAGTTTAGGTGGACGGCCGTGTCCTAGCTAGATTCTTCCTGTTTCTTCCATAGTTGGTGTTAGGCCTCCTTCACATGGCCTGTTAGCTGCATTCTCTGGATTCTAGCAGTAGAGTTTTGTGACTGGAATGACCGGGACATGCAAATAGCATGGGTCCAGTTTCAGTTATCTACAGGTAAACACTTGGCGGCCGATGCCTGTCATTAGTTTATATAGACTGAGTGGCCACTGCTACTCGCATGCCCCAGTCATTTCAGCCAGAAGAATCTGTCATTAAGAGCTGGTCACACTCGCCTGTCATCATGAACCCTGAAGGAAGACCGGGTGAAGATGGGCTTCGTTTTAATGGGCTTTGTTCTAGATGCATTCTATAACATTATGGCATTGTCTTTGCAGGGGATTTTACTTTTTTTTTGCCAGCCGTGGTTTACTACTGCTTTAAAGTGATTGTAAAGTCTCATTTAAAAAAACAAAACAAAAAAACAAACATGTTAAACTTACCTCCTTTGTGCAATGGTTTTGTACAGAGAAGCCTGGATCCTCCTATTCTCGGGTCCCTCTCCAACGCTCCTGGCCCCTCCCTCCCAACGAGTGTCCCCAAAGCAAGCAGCTAGCTTTGGGGGCTCCTGAGCCGAGCTGCAGTTCCGTGCGCCTACTCAGACACGGAGCTGCGGTTTGGCCCCGCCGCCCTCTCTCCTGATTGTCTCACTGACTTTGATTGACAGCAGTGGGAGCCAATGGCACTGTTGCTGTGTCTCAGCCAATCAGGAGGACTGAGGGACTTGTGGACATTGCCGGACAGAGAGGGGGCTCAGGTAAACATTAGGGGTGCTGAGGGGGCTGCTGCGCACAGAAGGCTTGTTATTTATATTTCCAAACAATTGTGGCAAAAAATCAGATCCCCTTGGGGGTGTCTACTTTCCAAAAAGGGGTAACTTCAGGGGTTTTTGTACTGTCTTGGAAATGTTTTTTTGCTAAGTTTACAAACAGAATGAAATTGTTTTATTTTCAGTTTTTTTTGTATTTTTTTACTTTATTAAATAGAAAAATAAAAAAAACTTAGAGGTTATTAAATCAAAATCTATCTATCTATCTATCTATCTATCTATCTATCTATCTATCTATCTATCTATCTATCTATCTATCTATCTATCTATCTATCTATCTATCTATCTATCTATCTATCTATCTATCTATCTATCTATCTATCTATCTATCTATCTATCTATCTATCTATCTCTATTCTGTTTTGAATTTCCTGGTGCTCCAAGCCTCTGTGTAGTATTTTCGCTGTCAGTCTTTATTACCTTTGTTTTCAGTTCTTATAATCTTTTGAAATAACTACCAAACAGTGTTCTCTAACTGGCAGCGTGAGCAGCTTTGGAAGAAACCATTGATTTCACAGGGGGAAATGTATTTGCTTCCTGCCTTGTGAATGGTGTATTACTCAAGCTGTGCTCATGACACCCCCCCCCCCCCCCCCCCTCAGTGAATAACATAGGAAGTGGTTTCATTTGAAACCAGTGTACAAACCAGCTGAGGAGGCATGGGAAAATTTTGTTGTGACAAGATTGTCTCGCTTGTTACATTTTAATGAACAAGTTGGTGTCAGTCATAGGATATGGGAGCACTGAATATTCTTCTAGCAGTTGGCCTGCTGCCAGGCGTAGTGCTTGCAAATTATGTTATTAGCATAGACCCGACTAAAGATAGAAAACCGATGAAGCATTTCTGGAAAAGCACCGGCTTTTGGTAAGTCTCAGGATTTTTGGGAAAGTTTAAATCTGTAGTTCTAACACTATTCTACGTGGGTATATTATATTATAATAACTCTTAATAATGAGGATAAATGTAGTGTATATGCAATGTGACAGAACAACCATTGCACAAATGTGCTGAGAGGTTGGGAGGTAACATCTATGGCCATGAATCTTGTGGGTAATCAGAAGACAGAAGATGGAACACATGTGCATGGCAACCAATCAGCGTCCGCCTTCAGCTTCTTCAGTTAAGCTTTGAAACTGAAAGCTGGAAGCTGATTGGTTGCCACTAGGGATGGGCACAGGCTCGTCTGTATTCTAGTCCGAACCCACCTGAGTGATCCTGCCAGGAATTTGTCACTCTACTGGGCCAATCATAAGTAGCTGAGACATCCCCCTCACCGCAGCCCCACATATATATGCCCTCTTGTATACTGAAGAGTAGAGATGGGCTTGGCACCTATTTGGGACAGGTGACTAGGACACATGGCTGGGATGAGGGCGCTCAGGTTAGGGTTGCCACCTCATCCCTTTAAACTTGAACACCTATTAATTATACAGGTTCTGTGGCTGATTAAGGTGGTAATTAAACTCACTCGGTGCCTTATCTGCATTTAACCACTTGCTTACAGGGCACTTAAACCCCCCTCCTATCCAGACCAATTTTCAGCTTTCAGCGCTGATGCACTTTGAATGTCAATTGTGCGATCATACAACACTGTACCCAAATGAAATTTTTATCATTTTTTCACCACAAATAGAGCTTTCTTTTGGTGGTATTTGATCACCTCTGCAGTTTTTACTTTTTGTTAAAAAAATGTAAAAAAATGAATTTTTTTGAAAATTTTTTTTTATTTTTTTATATTTTGTTATAAAAAATTTAAAACGGGTAATTTTTCTCCTTCATTGATGTACGCTGATGAGGCGGCAGTGATGGGCACTGATGGGCAGCACTGCCAGGTGGCACTGATTGGCACTACAGGTGGGCATTGATAGGTTTTCACTTGTGGGCATTGATAGGTGGCACTGTGGGCACTGTTTGGTGGCACTGTGGGCACTGCTAGGAGGCACTGTGGGCTCTTTTAAATTGGCACTAGTATTCGGCACTGATGAGGCAGATGTGCCTCTTCCATCCCAGCCGGTGATCGGCTTTTTTTTCTACTCACGCTGTCAGCGTGAGTAAAAAAAAAAAACGATTACCGATCTTTTTGTTTACATCATGTGATCAGCTGTCATTGGCTGACAGCTGATCACATGGTAAGGGGCCGGGACCGGCCACTTACTCGGATCGGTGATCAGCCGCGTCTCAGTGACTCGGTTATCACATCGCGCCCGGCGCGCGCCCTGCAGAGCACGCGCAGGGAGCGTGCACAGGGGAGGCCGTCATATGACGGCCTCCCGGGAATGCAGGTCCGCGCTGTGGCCGTCATTCGGCTATAGCGCGGACGTCAGGAGGTTAATTAGCCTCAGAACCTGTGTAATTCAAAGGTGTTCCGGTTTAAAGGGATGAGGTGGCAACCCTACCTCAGGTAGAGGGGGGAAGAGGAAGGCATGTTCCTGTCCCATAGACTTTAATAGGTTTGCATGTTTGCTAAAACTTTTTGCTTGTTCGAGGTGTTCTGGTGCAAACTGAACCGGGGGGTGTTCGGCCCATCCCTAATCCCGACTCACTGATGGTCTTGGCACTCATTTGGGATAGGTGACTAGGACACATGGCTGGGATGGGGGAGTAGGCACCCTCACACAGATGTAGGAGTGATCTGGCGGCTTCACAGCTCTTCAGTAGAGATGGGCTGAGGCATGTATGGGATTCTAATCCCAACCCACTTGCCCAGGAAGCTGACACTGCACACCGCTAATCACAGACAGTGAGACATTTTCCGGTTCGCAGTTACACAGACCAAGAAATGTCTCACTGCCTGTGGTTAGCGGTGTGCAGTGTCTGCTTCCTGACAGGATCGGGCAGGTGGGTTGGGACTAGGGTTGCCACCTCATCCCTGTAAAACCCAAACACATATTAATTACACAGGTTATGTGGCTGATTAAGGTGGTAATAAAACTCACTTGGTGTCTTATCTGCATTCAATTAGCCTCAGAACCTGTGTCATTCATATGTGTTTAGGTTTAAAGGGATGAGGTGGCAACCCTAGATGGGACTAGGATCCCAAACAAGCCCGAGACCATCTCTACTGAAGAGATGTGAAGCCGCCAGATCACTCTAACATCTGTGTGAGGGAGGCCCCCCATCCCAGCCATGTGTCCTAGTCACCTATCCCAAATGAGTGCCAAGACCATCATGGTGAGTGTCAGGATTAGGGATGGGTCGAACCCCCCCCCAACCCCGGTTCGGTTCGCACCAGAACACCTTGAACAGGCAAAAAGTTCTAGCGAACATGCAAACCCTATTAAAGTCTATGGCAGTGGTCATCAACCCTGTCCTTAGGGCCCACTAACAGGCCAGGTTTGCAAGATAACTGAAATACATCACAGGTGATATCATTTGCTGCTCAGTGATTGCAGTATTCTAGTCTGCATCTCCCCAAAGTAATACATAAAACCTGGCCTGTTAGTGGGCCCTGAGGACAGGGTTGATGACCACTGGTCTATGGGACACGAACATGAAAAAATCTAAAGTACTCATTTTAAAGGCTTGTATGCAAGTTATTGCCATAAAAACTGTATGAGGGCCTGGGTAATGCCCTGGGGAACATGTATCAATGCAAAAAAAAAAAAAATTTTTTAAAGGAGCAGTGATTTTAATGATGCTTAAAGTGAAGCAAAAAAAATGAAATATTCCTTTTAAATATTGTGCCTGGGGGGTCCTCTTAGTCTTCCTGTAAAGTGGCCCATCTGTGCAATGTATAGGACATGCCGCAGCAATAATGACATTTCTAAAGGAAAAAATTCAATTACCACTTCCCGCCCGGCCTATAACAGATTGACGTCCGGGAAGTGGTTCTGTTATCCTGACTGGGCATCATATGACGTCCAGCAAGATAACATGCCGGTGCGCGCCTCTGACAGAGGCTTCTTGCCACGTGATCAGCTGTGACCAATCACAGCTGATCATCTCAAGAACCAGGAAGTGCCGATAAACGCCATTCCTCGGTTCGCGCTGACAGGGAGAGCCGATCGGCGGCTCTCCCTGTCAGAGGGGAGGTCTGTGCTGATAATCGGCACACTCATTATCAGCACAGCCCCCACCAAATGTACCCATAAGCTTCCAATTGGTGCCCAGTCAGTGCCCCATCATAACTCCCTGCCAATGCCCACCATAGTGCCAATCAGTGCCCACCACATTGCCAGCATTAACACCTCTCAGTACCTGCCCAATCAGTGCTGCCCCTCAGTGCCACCTGTCAGTGCCCATCAGTGCCACCTATCAGTGCCCATCAGTGCTGCATATCAGTGCCGCCTATCAGTGCCCATCAATTCTACATATCAGTGCCACCTTATCAATGCCAACTCATCAGTGCCCATCGGTGCCGCCTCATCAGTGCCGAATAATCAGTACCCGTCAGTGAAGGAGAAAACAAAATTTTATAACAGAAACAAAGAAAAACTTTTTTTAGTTTGTTTAGCAAAAAATAAAAACCACAGAGGTGATCAAATACCACCAAAAGAAAGCTCTATTTGTGGGAAGAAAATGATAAAAATTTAGTTTGGGTACAGTGTTGTATGACCGCGCAATTGTCATTCAAAGTGCGACAGCACTGAAAGCTCAAAATTTTCCTGGGCAGGAAGGGGCGAAAGTGCTTGCTATTGAAGTGGTTAAACTTTCTGTAATGTATTGCCGACTCCCGTCCATATAGATGAAAAAAAATGGCAGGGGGTCCCCCAACCAGTCCATAACAGGCCTTTTGGGTCTGGTATGGATTTTAAGGGGAACTCCGCGCCAAATTTAAAAAAAAGCTGGCGTGGGATCTCCCCAAAATCTTTACCAGACCCTTATTCGAGCATGCAGCCTGGTAGGTTAGGAAAAGGGGGGACTAGTGAGCGAGCACCCACCCTCCTGAACCGTACCAGGCCACATGCCCTCAACATGTGCCCCCCCACCCCAAAGCACCTTGTCCCCATGTTGATGGGGACAAGGGCCTCTTCCCGACAATCCTGGCCGGTGGTTGTTGGGGTCTGCGGGTGGGGGGCTTATCGAAATCTGACAGCCCCCTTTAACCCATTCACCAAAAGTGTCAAAAAGTAAAAACCACAAGAGACAGTTTTTGTCAATTCTTTTATTAAAAAAGAAAAAAAAAGTGTAAATCCACCGCCAATCACGTCGCCCGACAGACCCGAAAAATAGCAAAACGCTCCGCCTCCATGGAAGGCCTCCTGCTGACTGCTGTCTCTTCACTTTGACAACTTTTATATAGGCAAGAGCGGAGCATCCTGGTGACAGAACCGGGTGACCCTGCCCCTTCTGATGTCATGTGATGTCACAGTGCATTATTGGGTGCTCTGGGAGTCCCCCATATGTTCGAACTTTTGTTTGTCTCGAACATCAAGCCCATCTCTAGTCAGGATAAAGGAGATCAGTGAACATATGTTTACCAATCTTCCCTGGGTAATATAAGCAGGGCCGGGACAAGGGGTGGGCAGAAGGGGCTGCCCTGGGCACAGCATTTATTGTAGGGAGGGAAGCGCTGCAAGTTCCTTCTACCATAACACTGACAGTAGTGGTGACAGCAGCATCACTACTTCTGTCAGCCCAGCGCTGACAGTAGCTATATTATTCTAAATAATATAGAAAGCTGAAGACAGCAGATATACATGTAAAACTTATGTAGGGAGATTTGTTTAATCTCTGTGTATCATCTGAGGATGTTCACTTGACTGGGTATAGGAGAGGGTTTACATCAACTTTTAATGTGACTTTTTTACGCTCTATAAAGTGGTATCAAAGTGGGACCAAAGTAGTGCAAATCAGTCGAAGTGACTTGTGTTTTATCACTTAAGAAGGCTCTCATAGGGAAGCATTTAATTTGACATGTCTTGCAACTTGTGCTCTCACAAGTCGGATCCCATGTTGCACCAGTGTTAGGGGGAAGTTCCACTTTAAAGTGGTTGTAAACCTCAGTCATGAAATCCGAGCAAAGCACATACAATGCTGTGAAAAAGTATTTGCCCCCTTTCTGAGTTTTTTTTTTTTTTTGCATATGTGTCACACTTAAATGACTCAGATCATCAAAAATGTTTATCAATACACAAAGATAACCCGAGTAAATACAAAATGCAGTTTTTAAATGATGGTTTCATCTATTAAGGCAAAAAAGCTATCCAAACCTGCCTGACTTAATGTGAAAAAGTAATTGCCCCCTTAACATACCTGGTTGTGCCACCCTTGCTTTTGCGATTACTGGCAATGAGTCTTTCACGTTGCTGTGGAGCAATTTTGGCCCACTCTGCTTTGCAGAATTGTTTAAATTCAGCCACATTGGATGGTTTTCCAGCATAAATGGCCTGTGTAAGGTCATGATACAGCATCTCAATTTGAGAGACTGGGCTTTGACTAGGCCACGCCAAAACCTAAATTTTGCTTTGTATGAACCATTTGGAGGTGGACTTGCTGTTGTGTTTAGAACCATTGTCCTGCTGCATAACCCAAGTGCACTTGAGCTTGGTCACAAACTGATGGCTGGACATTCTCCTTTAGGATTTTCTGGTAGGGCTCAGAATTCATGGTTCCATCAATTATGGTAAGTCGCCCAGATCCTGAAGCTGAAAAGCAGCCCCAGACCATAACGCTACCACCACCATGTCTGACTGCTGGTATGATGTTCTTGTTATGAAATGCTGTAATAGTTTTATGTCAGATGTAACAGGACGCACACCTTCCAAAAAGTTACATTTTTGCCTCATCAGCCCACAGAATATTTGCTTAAAAGTCTTGGGGATAATCAAGATGTTTTTTGGTAAATATGAGATGAGTCTTTGTGTTCTTTTCGGTCAGCAGTGGCTTTTGCCTTGGAACTCTCTCATGGATGCCTTTTTTTGCCCTGTCTTTTTCTTATTGTAAGGCCCACTGTTCCAAGTTATTTCCAGTTGTGGGTAATGGCTCTCCCCATGGTTCACTGGAGTTCCAAAGCCTTATGCCGTGTACACATGACCGGACTTTTCTACAGCAAAGGTCCGACTGAACGAATCCACCGGACAATTCGATCGTGTGTGGGCTTCATTGGACCTTTGCTGTCGAAAAATCAGATGGACTTTAGAATTAGAATATGTTTCAAATCTTTCCGACGGACTTGAGTCCGATCAAAAAATCAGTTCGTCTGTATGCTAGTCCGACGGACAAACAAATTCGCAAGGGCAGCTATTGGCTACTGGCTATGAACTTCCTTATTCTAGTCCGGTCGTACGTCATCACGTTCGAATCAGTCGGACTTTGGTGTGATCGTGTGTAGGCAAGTCCGTTGCATCGAAACTCCGCCGGAACCCTGTCGAAAGTCCGTCAAAAAGTCCTTCGGAGTTCAGTCCGTCTAAAGTCCGCTCGTGTGTACACGGCATTAGAAACCCTTCCTAGACTGATACATGTATGTTTCTAATCTGTTCTTGAATTATTTTAGATTGTGGCAGGATGTGTGGCTTTTTGTGATCTGTTAGCGTGTCAGACAGCTTCTATTTATGTGATTTCTTGATTCAACAGGTCTGGCAGTAATCAGGCCTGGGTGTGGCAAGTGAAATTTAACTCAGCTTTCCAAAAATTGTGGTTAATCAGAGTTCATTCATGATTCAGCATGGGAGGGGCAATTACTTTTTCACATAGGGCCAGGCAGGTTTGAACAGCTTTTTTCCCTTAATAAATGAAATAATTTAAAAACTGCATCTTGGATTTACTCGGGTTATCTTTGTGTAATATTAAAATTTGTTTGATATGAATCATTTAAGTGTGAGAAATATTAAAAAAAACAATCAGGAAGGGGACAAATACTTTTTCACAGCACTGTATATCTGTAGTGTTTACTTATCTCTCCCCAAAGCTCTAGGTGTCATTTCTCTCTGGTGCTTCGTTCCTCTATTTTCAGCATGTTTCACTTCTGAGAAGCATCACATGAGATAAATTTGTGCAGGGGAGAGAGCTCAGCACACAGCTTGTCTATTCAGAACGCAGTTCTTCTGCTGTGTGAAGGTGGGTGTGTTCCTTTCCTCCAGTCAGCTCTTACACATTGTAACTACAGCCTATCCGCCCCCTCTTCTGTGATACTAACAGATGGAGAAAGATTTTAACTCGATTCTGCCCTTTTGAAGGGGTGTAGGGAAGAGAGGGCTGCTGATAAACAAGTAACACCTAAGTAGGAGGATTTGTTTAATTTCTGCGTATCATCTGAGGCTGTTCAATTCACTGGGTATAGGAGAGGGTTTACTTCCACTTTACTAAAAACCTGACCGTAATTGTAACCCCTTCACCACTCTATCCAAATCTAAAAATCTAGAAAATAAAGGAAAGAAAACTGACAAGACTGTGCAATGCAATTAAGTCCTGATTTGATCACAGGGTTGATCCTCTCTTTTGAGACTGAAGAAGGCGTAGCTTGCCTTTGAAACGCATCCCTATTGGCTACTGCACTGGTCAGGCTGACAGCACTTCCACTACGCTGAGGATCCTCTCCCTGGACATCCATCCTAGCTCGGTATCATGGTGGTCCCTGGTCTCACTGGCATCAGCTATCCCCAAAGAGGAAGAAGAAATGGTCGCACACCAGAGACTAGAGGATACTTGCTGAATAAAGTCTTTATTGTCGTATGTCAGACAATCATGCAGGATTACAGTTGACGCGTTTCACACAAAAGTACCATGCTTTTTCACAACATTAAACTGTTCTCTGCACAGGCTACTTAAAGGTATGTATCCAATTAGAACCATACCTGACACACACCTGAGCAAAGAGAACAGCCAATAAGAAAAAATCACTGACATATAAATTTAAAAACATTTCTTGAATGCTAAATAGAAAAATATACACAAAATATACCTAAACAAAGGATAAACATATGAATCCAAAATCATAAACACTTGAAATAAACAAAAGAAAAAAAGAAAGGAAATAATAAATAGGAATTTATATGTCGGTGATTTTTTTCTTATTGACTGTTCTCTTGGCTCAGGTGTGTGTTTCAGGTGTGGTTCTAATTGGATACATACCTTTTAAGTAGCCTGTGTGGAGAACTGTTATAAAGATGCTTAAAATCACCCACCTACCAAAACATTGCTCTGCGCCCTGGGCGAAAAATTCACCACGGTACCCAAGTGGTAATATATAAACAATGTAAAAAACACACTATGAAAGCAGCTACTTAAATGTAAAACATAGATATAAATGCAATACTAAAAAGAGTCTCAAAAAATTGTCCTTTCAAATATTGCAGCAGCGCTTCCTGTCCAGTCTGATAAAGAAGACAAGCTTTCATATATAGTCCATACATGAGCAAAAAAGGAAACGGAGGAGGTCTATTGTGGCTTTTTGCTGTGTTCTGTAAAGAGAAACTTCCACCATACACTTCACCACGTGAGGGAAACTTCCCCTATGGGGATACTGAGCCATATGTGTTTTTTATCATCGTTCCCCCATTGTCATTAGTACATTGTTTATTGTTTTTCTTGCTGAGCTATATGCCTCAAACCATGACTTTTAATGCATCATTACTGGTTTTTAAAGTCACTTAATACATGATTGTTTCACCCTAATGCCTCTCATAGGCTCCTATATGTGGCCTGACCTATCAGAGTGCTTTTCCCTTGGCCACTTCCCTTCTCCTAACCTTTTAATGCCAGCACTACCATCCATCTGTAGCTTGGAGTGTGGCTGCCACGTCATTGCAGCCTATACGCTCATGAAACACGTCGCTTGCCAGTGACGTCATCTCTCCTCGCATGCCCTCCATCTGCACTTCAGGCCTCGCTTTGAGTTTCATCTCCACTGCGGCCGGCTTTACCATCCAGCGGTGTCCAGCATACACAGCCACACGCCCGGCAAGCAGGAACAGACATCCTGATCGATCTGATGATTACTCCCACGATGATATACACAGCCACATGCCCAGCAAGCAGGAAGAGACATCCTGACCGATCTGATGATTACTCCCACGATGGATACATTTTAATCTTACTACATGCCTATTGATGACTACATAAATGTGAGTTGCTTGTACATAAGATTTTAATAAATTGCTTTTCACATCTACCCCCATCTTTGTGCTTTTTCACCAGAGATACAGCAGTACTGCGCCTTTGATAATAAACATACTTCTCCACTGCTCCAATACAAACTTCCACCAGGTGTCAGTCACGCTATCTGGGGCTCCAGTACACCATATAAGAGGAATAAAATATCCCCATAGTGTAATACTGCTAAAAAAAGTTTTACTAATCAGAAACACGCCCCCTTACAGAATATGCGTACCAGATATAAATTAAAATGAAGCAAAAGGTAAGGTGCACTGTGCCTGTGGGTTTTCCCGGTCACCGGAAAAATGAGAGAAGCATCCGCTGTGTACAGCAGCGGTATGCTTCCTGGTTCCTCGGCCCATGGAGCACACACGTCACTTCTGGTAGATCACGTCTCTGACGTGTTTTGTCATTTCCTGACTTCGTCTGAGGGCGTGATCTACCAATCTAGAGGCTGGTATTGCTGGGAACGACAGGCCTCATGACCAATCAGAAGCATAATGACGCAATGCGGCCATTAAGCTATAAACTGTGCTTGATACCACTGTCTCCAGTGAATGCAAAACAACACACGGGCATCTGATTACTTAGTCAATATAGGATTTGCACCCATATGGGATTGACTAAGTAATCATATGCCTGTGTGTTGTTTTGCATTCGGACATTAAGCCACTAAAAAAAACGTCTGAATTCACCGATTTGTATAAACTTTTGAATGAGAGACTAAACAGATTGGAAAAGGATATCATGGAAACTAAAAAAGGAAAAAATGTTGAGAGACAAACTGGACTATGAAACGAACACAGTGTATGTTTGGAAGTACAGGCAGAATTGCGGCCATACACCTAGTAAACATGTAAGCTTTTCTGATACTGAAGCTGAGTTTATTGAGGATTCGGTGGTGACCTCTAATTCGGATGTTCCGTCAGCACAGCAGCAGTACACCCACCCAATCAAAAAACAGGACACAAACGCAAGCATTACAAGAAACCACACAATCGGGGCACAAGAAAACAGGAAGGGGCCACAGACGAGGATACAATTGGGGGTGTCAGCCGATACCAACTCCGGACTACCCCCCGCAGGACCAAGTAGGTACAATTAATGTCCTCAACCTCTCAAGTGATTGCCAGACTGTTGTTCCTAATTTTTACAGATAGTCTACTGACTGAAATGGTACCAGCTGGTTGGAGAAAAGCCAATGTAGCACCTATATTTAAAAAGGGCCCAAAATACATCCCTCGGAATTACAGACCAGTTAGCCTAACATCGATAGTATGTAAACTCTTGGAGGGGATGATAAGGGACTATATACAGGTTTTTAGTAATACGAACGATATCATTAGCAGTAATCAGCATGGATTCATGAAGAATCGTTCTTGCCAAACCAATCTATTAACCTTCTATGAGGAGGTGAGTTGCCATCTAGATAAAGGAAGGCCTGTAGACGTGGTGTATCTGGATTTTGCAAAAGCATTTGACACAGTTCCCCATAAACGTTTACTGTACAAAATAAGGTCTGTTGGCATGGACCATAGGGTGAGTACATGGATTGAAAACTGGCTACAAGGGCGAGTTCAGAGGGTGGTGATAAATAGGGAGTACTCAGAATGGTCAGGGGTGGGTAGTGGGGTTCCCCAAGGTTCTGTGCTGGGACCAATCCTATATAATTTGTTCATAAACGATCTGGAGGATGGGATAAACAGTTCAATCTCTGTATTTGCAGACGATACTAAGCTAAGCAGGGCAATAACTTCTCCGCAGGACGTGGAAACCTTGCAAAAAGACCTGAACAAATTAATGGGGTGGGCGACTACATGGCAAATGAGGTTCAATGTAGAAAAATGTAAAATAATGCATTTGGGTGGCAAAAATATGAATGCAATCTATACACTGGGGGGAGAACCTCTGGGGGAATCTAGGATGGAAAAGGACCTGGGGGTCCTAGTAGATGATAGGCTCAGCAATGGCAGGCAATGCCAAGCTGCTGCTAACAAAGCAAACAGAATATTGGCATGCATTAAAAGGGGGATCAACTCCAGAGATAAAACGATAATTCTCCCGCTCTACAAGACTCTGGTCCGGCCGCACCTAGAGTATGCGGTCCAGTTCTGGGCACCAGTCCTCAGGAAGGATGTACTGGAAATGGAGCGAGTACAAAGAAGGGCAACAAAGCTAAAAAAAGGGTCTGGAGGATATTAGTTATGAGGAAAGGTTGCGAGCACTGAACTCATTCTCTCTGAAGAAGAGACGCTTGAGAGGGGATATGATTTCAATTTACAAATACCGGACTTGTGACCCCTCAATAGGGATAAAACTTTTTCGCAGAAGAGAGTTTACCAAGACTCGTGGCCATTCATTAAAATTAGAAGAAAAGAGGTTTAATCTTAAACTACGTAGAGGGTTCTTTACTGTAAGAGCGGCAAGGATATGGAATTCCCTTCCACAGGCAGTAGTCTCAGCGGGGAGCATTGATAGCTTCAAGAAACTATTAGATAAGCACCTGAATGACCACAACATACAGGGATATACAATGCAATACTGACACATAATAACACACATAGGTTGTGTCTTTTTTCAACCTCACCTATATGTAACTATGTAACTATGATAGTGTGGAATTATGTGTTTCAGGCGAGCCTTCCGCTGCGCATAGCGCCACGGAAGAATCTATTCAGTTTTCATATAAGGAGCTATGGGCTTTGGGAGATTTAGAGGATCTGTCATGGGAGGGTGATATGGGTGTTTCTGATGAAATTTGTTTTCACTGGTAAACCTTCAGATTGCTCAAAAAAAATTTGTGATTTTTTTCCCATTGGTGCACCTTGTCCTGAGATGGATACATTTCAAAAAACAATGTAGTGAGATCCCGCTCTATTATCTTTACAATCATCAGTAGACACATGCACTCAACGGGATAATCTCTCTGTCAAAAAACATGAAAAAAAAAGGTAAACAGAGTAAGCGTAGTCAAAACATAGCCAGAGTTCAGGAACCGGAACGGATAGTCAGACAAGCCAAAATGTCAGGGAGCCAGAGATGAGCGTAGTAAAACAGCAAGCAGGATCTGGAGCCACAAGGAATGTTAGCCAAGCAAGTCAGGAGAGTGTCTCTTGAGATGTGACCAAGGCGAAGGCAGAGATCATCTGGTCTGGATGGCTTAAGTAGGCAGGACTGACGAGAAGGATATCATCAACAGGTGAGTCACTGTGGAGAGATAGAAGCTGGCAATTAGCCAACAGCTGAGCGGCCAGCTCAGAGAAAGAAGGGCTGAGCCCAGACTTGACACTCTCATATCAAAAAGCCCTTAAAAGTTTGGAGAATGACACATCCATTGTGGTTATGAGTGTTGATGCCTATAGAGTTGAGGCTGAAAGACAACTTTCTGATAGCAAGACTTCTTTAAGGTTGAAGGGTGACCCCACAAAGAAATACAAGATATCATTGACCTCTTTGGTTAATGAGGGGGTCAGTTTAGGTATCTTTGAGAAGAAATTCGGCAGTGAATTTGATTCCTGATCATCCTATTGCACCTATTTTCCACCATTTGCCCAAAACCCATAAGGGACTTGATCCATTACATGGGAGACCTATT
This sequence comes from Lithobates clamitans, assembly GCA_037952925.1. Classification (NCBI taxonomy): domain Eukaryota; kingdom Metazoa; phylum Chordata; class Amphibia; order Anura; family Ranidae; genus Lithobates; species Lithobates clamitans. Next base: position 3,158,445 of record JBBGZY010000833.1, on the reverse strand, counting down.
ATTTCTGGTATCGGCTCTCTAAATGAGAAATTGTGCTAATGGTTGGATGGTGTATTACAACCTCTGGTGTGTAAACTCCTTAGTCATCTTAGGGACACCCAATCCCTTACTCAAAATTGCAGATGATACAAAATGGGATGATCACTTCATGTGGGTCACCTGCAATGTCTCCAGTCTATACTCCAGTATCCCTCATGACCAAGCACTAGAGGCTGTAAATTTCTATCTTGCACGTGATTCCACCTACAGCCTTGAAAGGAGACTGTTAATCTTAGATTCTTTGCAATACTTATTAAAACATAATTATTTCTCTTTTAATGGAGAGTGGTTCCTCCAAAAATACGGAGCAGCCATGGGGGGCAAAATTTTCGCCCTCTTTGGCGAATTTTATATGGGATATATATACACACAGTATCTCACAAAAGTGAGTACACCCCTCACATTTTTGTAAATATTGTATTATATCTTTCCATGTGACAACACTGAAGAAATGATACTTTGCTACAATGTAAAGTAGTGAGTGTACAGCTTGTATAACAGTGTAAATTTGCTGTCCCCTCAAAATAACTCACAGCCATTAATGTTTAAACCGCTGGCAACAAAAGTGAGTACACTGCTGAGCGAAAATGTCCAAATTGGACCCAATTAGCCATTTTCCCTCCCCAGTGTCATGTGACTCATTACTGTTGCAAGGTCCCAGGTGTGAATGGTTAAATGTGGTGTTATCACTCTCTCATACTGGTCACTGGAAGTTCAACATGACACTTTATGGCAAAGAACTCTCTGAGGATCTGAAAAAAGAATTGTTGCTCTACATAAAGATGACCTTGGCTATAAGAAGATTGCCAAGAACCTGAAACTGAGCTGCAGCATGGTGACCAAGACCATACAGCGATTTAACAGGACAGGTTCCACTCAGAAAAGGCCTCACCATGGTCAACCAAAAAAGTTGAGTGCACGTGCTCAGCGCCATATACAGAGGTTGTCTTTGGGAAACAGACGTATGAGTGCTGTCTGCATTGTTGCAGAGGTTGAAAGGGGGGGTTAGCCCATCAGTGCTCAGACCATATGCCCCACACTGCATCAAATTGATCGGCATGGCTGTCGTCCCAGAAGAAAGCCTCTTCTAAAGATGATGCACAAGAATGCCTGCAAACACTTTGCTGAAGACAAACAAACTAAGGACATGGATTACTGGAACCATGTACTGTGGTCTGATGAGACCTACTTATTTGGTTCAGATGGTGTCAAGCGTGTGTGGCGGCAACCAGGTGAGGAGTACAAAGACAAGTGTGTCTTGCCTACAGTCAAGCATTGTGATGGGAGTGTCATATTCTGGGGCTGCATGAGTGCTGCAGGCACAAAAGAGAAGGGAACACTCAGAGTACAGACAAAAGGGCTGCGCACCCCAAATAATAAATTAAAAAGACGGGAATCCCCCTAACGGGGCTTTAAAGCAGCCAGTAGTGTGATGTTACACAGTACAAAACGGGTAGGTAAAAGATAATTTTATTGGTACTAAAAAGTATATAAATACTGACATCAAAAAGTCAGGACATGAACTGGAATACAAAAATAGTAAAAAACAATACCAATGACAAAGGGCAGTGCACAATAGGTTACATCGTAGGCAGCAATGATACAATAGCACAAAGGTCTTAAGTGTAGAAAACTGACGCATTTCGACCCCAGTGGGTCTTCTACAGAGGATAGATATATAATAACTGTAAGGATGTAAACATATGTCAAAAATCTTTCAAAAATGAAAAAAGAAGACAAGGAATACATGAACGATTCAATATATTACATCATTACCAGTCACGATGTACTCAATGGTAAGTGGCCATGATATGGAGGAATTGCCCTCTTGTGTGTCCTCGATCTCCCAGCGGGTAGGCCAGTCCTAAGAGGAGCAAGTATCGCACACACATGCCTTACAAGGAATCACACACTAGATATCCCCAAGGGTTGGGGGAGAAGAGGGGCATGCGCTGCACATGCGATAGAATAACAATTGTACTAGGTAATAAGCTCAAAAGAAAATTCCTCAAGGCAAAAAGAAAGGTATCATATTTATAGCCCCATTGAGAACGTCAACCTGTGACGAAACGCGTCTGGGAGGGACGTGCTGACGTCACCACGCTTTGCTCTGAGTGGACGGGAGCTGTCTGAGTGCCGGCCGGCATCGTTGTTATTCGTGTTTTAAATGTAAGTGCTTGTTTTTTAATAAATTGGAGTCGTACGTTATTACACCATTGGCTGCTTCTCCTCTTTAATATATACACCTATCCGAGCCTGTGAGGACCTGCCAGGACGGGATCGTGGTGACTCTGCCAGTGCTTCGTTTGGGCTATTTCTGGTCGTCTCTCTGGTGAGCAGGAACCCCTATAGGTCTATTTAAGTCTACACTCTGGGTACACAGAGGCTGCAAACCTATTGTTGTTTATGTCCTCACCAATTCACCATCTGGTAAGCGGCCCCTTGAGTCTATGCACCGGGTGTTTTCTTTGCTGCACAAATTCTGGTCTGTTGGTTCAACCCCATTTTTTGGTAAACTGGTGTTTTTTGCATTAGACTCTAAGGACACTCTTCATTGCATGCTGCACACACTTTTCTTGCGTCCCTGTATTGGTCATACATTCAGGGTGCATTTATGATTTTATGATTATTTGTGTGAACACACCCCCCCCCTCTTTTGATGGAATATGTTTATGTCAGTATCACACTATGGTCTTTTTTATTTGATTTAACCCTATGTGGACTCGTTCTGCTATATGAGCGTGAAGGATTCTGCCCACTTGAAGTGCTCCCAAAGGCCCGGGCTGGGTTTTAAGCCATCTGTCTGATTTGGCTTACGTTCTGGTAAGCAGTTCACCACATAGTCATTTTCCACTTTCTCCACCTCATCGTATAGAAGAATTTATTGCAGTATTATTGCAGTATTTTGGACTCAATTGTTGGATTTTCACTGATTTTATACTGGACTCACTTTTAGCGCGGTTTACCTGTTTATATATCATATTTATATTATTATTGGACAATTAGCTAGGGGTGTTGGCAGACGTGGGATGGGAGTGGGTCCATGTAGAGAAGCCTAGGGAAAAAACGTGAAGAGGTGAGGTGAGGAAAAAATGGGGAGGAATGGTACGGGAAGGAAAGGGGGGATAGGACGGAATAGGGAAGGTAAAGTTAAGGAAAAGGGGGGGAAAGGGGAGGGGGAGAAGGGAGGGAATAGGGAAAACAAGAAAAGAAAGGGAAGGTGAAAGGGGGGGGGAAGGTGGGGAGGAAGGTGAGTGCTGCCGGCACTGGGGAGCTACACTTCATTGAGGGAACCATGAATGCCAACATGTGCTGTGACATACTGAAGCAGAGCATGATCCCCTCCATTCGGAGACTGGGCCACAGGGGAGTATTCCAACATGATAATGGCCCCAAACACATCCCTCCAAGACAATCACTGCCTTGCTGAGGGTAAAGGTGATGGGTTGGCTAAGCATGTCTCCAGACATATACCCTTTTGAGCATCTGTGCGACATCCTCAAACGGAAGGTGGAGAAGCGCAATGTATCTAACATCCATGACATCATGGAGAAGTGGAAGAGGACTCCAGTGGCAACCTGTGAAGGTCTGGTGAACTCGTGCCCAAGAGGGTTAAGGCAGTGCTGAAAAATAATGGTGGCCACACAAAATATTGACACTTTGGGCCCAATTTATATATAGGGAATTGTTTTGAATTGGTTAGGGGATTTTTAAGGGAAAACGACTACTGATGAGGTGAACATAAGTATGCAATATTTATTGGGAATATTGTAGATATACAAAATCTACAGTGCATAAGGAGAAAGAAGGAAGTACATGTAAAAAATATATAGGATGCATCAACCAAGACAATACAGGGTTTAACAATCATGTACTCTGTGACATGTAGAACAAGTACGGAGTGCATCTGACGCGTTTCGAGTATTACTCTTCTTCGGGGGGATGTGATTGAGACCAGTACGTTAGCACATATCTATAATTTGAAAAAACAATTATGAGAAAAACAGGGTGTGAAAGTAGACAACAATAATATTATCATACAAGTTCGTAATGTAATAAGGTACGTACTGACCATATAGTATTTCTAAAAGACATCATGCATAGTTGCATCCACTTTAAAACAGATTAGTGCGGAAGGAAAAGGAAAGGGGAGGGACAGAGTGCCACTGTTCCGCAAGCGGCGCCCGGTCCAGAGCCAGCAATCCAGGTCAGCCCAAATAGAATCCCGAAAGGACATTCACCAACAGAGGGCGTCAGAATCCCCAGTGTGTGGTCAGAATCCAGGGAGCGAAACACCAATCGCTGTGGAGGGTGAAGAAACGAAAAAAATTGTTTTTTGTACTGGGCTATAGTAGACACAGTACCTGAGACCACATATCCATATGCCTACAGAGACCCACAGAGAAAAGTATCGGGAGTAGAAAAATGGTAATAACGCTGGTACCTGCTGAGATGTTAATGGTCAGAAGTGGTGTGGGAGAAGCAAGCTGATTTGTCCGGGGGAAACAAACACTAGGCAGATCTGCCTCAGACCAATTGGACATTTTCACTTAAGGGTGTACTCACTTTTGTTGCCAGCGGTTTAGACATTAATGGCTGTGTGTTGAGTTATTTTGAGGGGAGAGCAATTTACACTGTTATACAAGCTGTACACTCACTACTTTACATTGTAGCAAAGTGTCATTCCTTCAGTGTTGTCACATGAAAAGATATAATAAAATATTTACAAAAATGTGAGGGGTGTACTCACTTTTGTGAGATACTGTGTGTGTATGTATGTATGTATGTATGTGTGTGTATGTATGTATATGTGTGTGTGTGTGTGTGTGTGTATATATATATATATATATATATATATATATATATATATATATATATATATATATATATGCAGTATCTCACAAAAGTGAGTACACTCCTCCACATTTTTGTAAATATTTTATATTTTATTATATCTTTTCATGTGACAACACTGAAGAAATGACACTTTGCTACAATGTAAAGTAGAGAGTGTACAGCTTGTATAACAGTGTAAATTTGCTGTACCCTCAAAATTAGACATGTACAATTCATTTCGTAACAAATCGAAATTCGGCCGAATTTTGCATCTTTCGGACATTCGGATGCAAATATAACGAATGAATTCGACATGATTCGGTAATTCATTAAAGATCTAATGAAACAAAAGGTCAACTCAAAGTAAATCTTACAGTCCAATCAGCTGATTAATTTTGTTCTGGAGGTTGGATTACTGGCAAAGTGCATTCCTGAGAACTGAGTGAGAAGGGTGTTGTATTGTATTTGAGCAGAGGAGAAGAGATATTGTCATTGTGTGTGTTAATAGATTCAATAAACAAACGACTCTCCAAACTACGAATCATTATCGCGAATATAAATACATGCATAAATATCGAATTTCAACTAATACGAAAGAAATTATAGCAGATATAACAAATTAATTTGACGTGATTCGAGATTCAGTATAATGAATATTGACACTCTACGAATAATAACGAATTATTCGAAAACAAATTAACGTAACATAACGAATATAACAGAATGAAATTGCGTATTTTACGAATGACAACGAACTGAAACTAAGCAAAATTTCCCATTGTGCACAAGTCTACTCAAAATAACTCAACACACATCCATTAAAGTCGTAGCCACTGGCAACAAAAGTGAGTACACCCCTAAGTGAAAATGTCCAAATTGGGCCCAAAGTGTCAATATTGTGTGTGGCCACCATTATTTTCCAGCACTGCCTTAACCCTCTTGGGCATGGAGTTCACCAGAGCTTCACAGGCTTCCACTGGAGTCCTCTTTCACTCCTCCATGATGACATAACCGAGCTGGTGGATGTTAGAGACCTTGCGCTCCTCCACCTTCCGTTTGAGGATGCCCCACAGATGATCAATAGGGTTTAGGTCTGGAGACATGCTTGGCCAGTCCATCACCTTTACCCTCAGCTTCTTTAGCAAGGCACTGGTCATCTTGGAGGTGTGTTTGGGGTCGTTATCATGTTTTTAATACTGCCCTGCGGCCCAGTCTCCGAAGGGAGGGGATCATGCTCTGCTTCAGTATGTCACAGTACATGTTGGCATTCCTGGTTCCCTCAATGAACTGTACTCCCGAGTTCCGGCAGCACTCATGCAGCCCCAGACCAGACCATGACACTCCTACCACCTTGCTTGACTGTAGGCAAGACACGCTTGTCTTTGTACTCCTCAGCTGGTTTCCGCTACACACGCTTGACACCATCTGAATCAAAAAAGTTTATATTGGTCTCATCAGACCACAGGACATGGTTCCAGTAATCCATGTCCTTAGTCTGCTTGTATTCAGCAAACTGCGGGCTTTCTTGTGCATCATCTTTAGAAGAGGCGTCCTTCTGGGATGACAGCCATGCAGATCAATTTGATGTCAGTGTGCGGAGTATGATCTGAGCACTGACAGGCTGACCCCCCACCCCTTCAACTTCTGCACCAATGCTGGCAGCACTAATACGTATACATTTCCCAAAGGTCACCTCTGGAAATGAAGCTGAGCATGTGCACTCAACTTCTTTGGTCGACCATGGCGAGGCCTGTTCTGAGTGGAACCTGCCTGTTAAACCGCTGTATGATCTTGGCCACCATGCTGCAGCTCAGTTTCAGGGTCTTGGCAATCTTCTTATAGCCTAGGCCATCTTTATGTAGAGCAACAACTTTTTTTTTCAGATCCTCAGAGAGTTCTTTGCTATGAGGTGGCATGTTGAACTTCCAGTGACCAGTATGAGAGAGAGTGAGAGTGATAACACCAAATTTAACACACCTGCTCCCCATTCACACCTGAGACCTTGTAACACTAATGAGTCACATGACACCGGGGAGGGAAAATGGCTAATTGGGCCCAATTTGGACATTTTCACTTAGGGGTGTACTCACTTTTGTTGCCAGTAGTTTAGACATGGCTATATGTTAAGTTATTTTAAGGGGACAGCAAATTTACACTGTTATACAACTGTTATACAATATTTACAAAAATGTGAAGGGTGTACTCACTTTTGTGAAATAGTGTGTGTGTGTGTGTGTGTGTGTGTGTGTATATATATATATATATATATATATATATATATATATATATATATATATATATATGGAATAGACACCCCTATAGACCTTTAAAAAAAAAAAAAAAAATGTTGGCTACAGTGATGATTTGATTTTCATCATGGTTCTCTTGATGACTTTCTGAAGTATCTCAATCACAATAATATGAACCAACAGTTCATGGGACATTGTGACAGGAATGAAATTAATTTCCTGGATGTTCATTTATGTGGTATAGATACAGTGCCTTGCAAAAGTATTCACCCTCCCCCCCTTGGCATTTTTCGTGTTTTGTTGCCACCCGTTCTTAAAGATACTGTCACTGTCGTGTTTTTTGGTCAGGCAACGCACTTACACCTTTGCAGCCATTGTGCTATATGCTGGGTGTTCAGTGTGCCCCTGTATCTTTAAGAAGGGGAAGCTCCCCTTCAGTCCACCTGCTCTCACCTATCCATCAGAATGCATGTGCCTCCACTGTGGGGACACGTATAAGTTAGTGTTAGGTACCACAGATACTAGGGTGCCTTGACGAGGCTCTGTGGCTTACGCATGCATTTGCAAATATGTGCAGACTAAACCCCTGCTTTTAACGCGTACTGTTAGACAGGTTATTTGGTTGTCTGTGGGCTGGTCGGTAAGTTAAGCTTGGTTTTTTCCCTTGGATTTATCCTTGGACTTGTTTGTACCTGTTGTTAGCCCTCCACTGCGATAGCCAGCTATAGATAGGGGCAAGTGGCGTCTTTTTTGTATCGCTTTGGATAAGTCTCTATGAGCTTGCCACATCTTACCACTGGGATTTTTGCCCATTCCTCCTTGCAAAAGTCAAGCTCCTTTTAAGTTGGATGGTTTGCACTAGTGAACAGCAATCTTTAAGTCTGACCACAGATTTTCTATTGGATTGAGGTGTGGGCTTTGACTAGGCCATTCCAACACATTTACATGTTTCCCCTTAAACCACTCAAGTGTTGCTTTAGCAGTGTGTTTGGGGTCATTGTCCTGCTGGAAGGTGAACCTCCGTCCTAGCCTCAAATCACACACAGAGTGGTACAGGTTTTGCTCAAGAATATCCCTGTATTTAGTACCATCTTTCCCTCAACTCTGACCAGTTTCCCAGTCCAGACTGCTGAAAAACATCCCCACAGCATGATGCTGCCACCACCATGTTTCACTGTGGGGATGGTTTTCTTTGGGTGATGTGATGTGTTGGGTTGCGCCAGACATAGTGTTTTCTTTGATGACCAAAAAGTTAAATTTTAGTCTCATCAGACCAGAGCACCTTCCTCCATACATTTTGGGAGTCTCCCACATGCCTTTTCGCAAACTCAAAACGTGCCATTTTGTTTCTTGCTGAAGGTAATGGCTTTCTTCTGGCAACTCTGCCATAAAGCTCAACTCTATGGAGTGTACGGCTTATTGTCGTTCTATGTACAGATACTCCAGTCTCTGCTGTGGAACTCTGCAGCTCCTCCAGGGTTACCTTAGGTCTCTGTGCTGCCGCTCTCTGATTTAATGCCCTCCTTGCCCGATCCGTAAGTTTTGGTGTGCGGTCGTCTCTTTGCAAGTTTGCTGTTGTGCCAAGTTCTTTCCATTTGATTATGATAGATTTGATGGTGCTCCTAGGGATCATCAAATATTTGGATATTTTTTTATAACCTAACCCTGACTTGTACTTCTCAACAGCATTGTCCCTTACTTGTTTGGAGAGTTCCATTCCTTGATCTTTATGGCAGTGTTTGGTTATTGGTGCCTCTTGCTTAGGTGTTGCAGCCTTTGTGGCCTTTCAAAAAGATGTGTATATGTAATGACAGATCATGTAACACTAATGCCCTGTACACACGGTCAGACATTGATCGGACATTCCAACAACAAAATCCATGGATTTTTTCCTACGGATGTTGGCTCAAACTTGTCTTGCATACACACGGTCACACAAAGTTGTCAGAAAATCCGATCGTTCTGAACACGGTGACGTAAAACACATACGTCGGGACTATAAACGGGGCAGTAGCCAATAGCTTTAATTTCTTAATTTATTCTGAGCATGCGTGGCACTTTGTGCATCAGATTTGTGTACACACGATTGGAATTTCCGACAACGGATTTTGTTGACGGAAAATTTCATAGCAAGCTCTCAAACTTTGTGTGTCCGAAATTCCTATGGAAAATGTGTGATGGAGCCTACACACGGTCGGAATTTCCAACAACAAGGTCCTATCGCACATTTTCCATCGGAAAATCCCATCGTGTGTACAGGGCATTGAATTGCACACAGGTGGACATCATTTCACTAAGTGTGTGACTTCTGAAGGTAATTTGTTGCACCAGAGCTTTTTGTGGGCTTCATAACAAAGGGGGTGAATACATACGCACATGCCAATTATCAGTTTTTTTATTTCTGAAAAATTGTTTTATGCATATATTTTTCTAATTTTACTTCACCAACTTAGACTATTGTGTTCTGATCCATCACATATAATTCAGATAAAAAAAAAAAACATTGAACTAAATAGCAAAAGTAACAAAATAGGAAAAAAGCCAAGGGGGTGAATACTTTTGCAAGGCACTGTACGTCAGTACATACCAGCCTTTACAGTAAGCCTCTTTCTGGGAATACCTTGTTGATGGCCAAATCTGGCCATCCTGTGCACACCATTAGGGGTATCCCTGTTGGCCAATTTCTTAGAATTCGTAGAATATGTAATGACCAATATACCTATGAGAAGGAAGTACAGGCTCTTTATTTTCGCTTTTTCCAAAGAGGTTATCCAGGATATATATTGGATAGGGCTGTGTCCATTGCCAACTCCAAAAATAAAAGGGACCTTCTAAGGAAGACTCACCATTGTGATAGTAGAAGTAAGACAAGACAGTGTAACAACAAAAGACCCACCATCAGTTTGCCCTTCAGTGAAGAGTTTGACGACATCAGGAGGATTGTGCATAGATATCGGCCCATCCTTTTTGAAGATTGGATCTGGGCTGATCTTCTGAAAGATGGAATCAATTTTACATCATTTTGGGCCTAATAAAATTAGATCCACCACCTGGTTGCACTTCAAAGGCAACTATAGGTGTGGGGCGGCTGGGTGTTCATGCTGCACACATATTATCAAGGGTGATGTAGTGTGTTCTTTCTCTAATGGAAAGGAACATAAGTTGACATATTTTTACAACTGTAACATTGGGTACGTGGTATATGTTGTTACATGCACTATATGCAATGTGCATAACATCAGCCATACCACTATGCGACTTTGAGACAGATTCCAGGAACTCCTCTATAGTGTTGAAAAAATAATTCAACAAATGTCGGCAGACATTTTAATCAATACCATGATTAAACTCCTACTGTGAAACATGGAGGTGAATCGCTGATGTTTTGGGGATGTGTGAGCAACAAAGACACAGGAAATTTGGACAAAATTGATGGCAAGATATATGCAGTATGTTATAAAAAAATACTAGAGAAACATTTGCATTTATCAGCCAGGAAGCTGCGCATGGGCCATACTTGGACATTACAACATGACAATAATCCAAAACACAAGGCCAAGTTGACCTGTCATTGGCTACAGCAGAATAAAGTGAAGGTTCTGGAGTGGACATCTCAGTCTCCTGACCTCAGTATCATTGAGCCACTCTGGGGAGATCTCAAACGTGCAGTTCATGCAAGACAGCCCAAGAATTTACAGGAAATGGAGGCTTTTTGCCAAGAGGAATGGGCAGCTTTACCATCTGAGAAGCTAAAGAGCCTCATCCACAAATATCACAAAAGACTTCAAGCTGTCATTGATGTTAAAAGGGGGCAATACATGGTATTAAGAACTGGGGTGTGTAAACTTTTGATCAGGGACATTTGGGTAGTTTCTGTTGTGATTATGATTTAAAAAGAGTAAACACAGTTGATAATAAATGGCTTCAGCCAAACACTAACCATGAGTGAAAAATGTTTTTGTGTTGTCATTCATATTCTCTGAAAAATGGCCAAGAAATCATTAAATTCTGCCAGGGTATGTAAACTTATGAGCACAACTGTATTTTGTGTATATTTTTCTATTTAGCATTCAAGAAATGTTATTAAATTTATGTCGGTGATTTTTTCGTATTGGCTGTTCTTTTGGCTCATGTGTGTTTTCAGGTGTGGTTCTAATTGGATACATACCTTTTAAGTAGCTTGTGTGGAGAACAGTTTAATGTTGTGAACAAGCACGATACTTTCGTGTGAAACACGTCAACTGTAATCCTGCATGATTGTCTGACACACCACAATAAAGACTTTATTCAGCAAGTGTCCTCTTGGCTCTTGTGTGCGACCATTTCTTCTTCCTCTTTATGCTACAGACTGTGTTGAGCTGGGGTCTGCACTTGGCGCTGGATACACCTGAACATTGCCTGAAGCTTCTTGTTTGGTATCAGCTATCCCCACACTGATTCCATGCCTTGCAAGCTCTTCCTGGATCGCTGGACCATACATCTCTTACTGACATTTACCGCAGCACACTCAGATTGTCCTGGATTAGTCATCTCCAGCCTTAGTCTGTCTCCCCTTCCACCATGCGAGTGCTATTGTTTATAAAAACTCATTTTTAATAAACTGTGTTACACTATGCCTGCCTGGCACCTCTCTGTCCTTCCCCTCTTCTTTTGATCCTCTTTTTCACTACATAACATGTAATGGTGCTTGGTAAATGAGCAGAGAGAGAAGATTGCTCATGGTCTCCTCTCCAAAGCCTAGGCATTAACTGACTTCCAGTCCACAGATTAGAATCGATAGGGCTACATCAGTGGTCTCCAAATTCCATGCGGGAGGCAGATGTGGCCCTTTTCTCGCCTTTATCCAGCCCTTGGAGCACTATTCCTCCCACTGATATGAGACACTATTCTGTCAACTGACACCAACAACGGGACACTATTTCTCCCACTGACACCAACACAATACAATTCCTGCCAATGAAACCAACGACGGGGCACTGTTCCTCCCCCTAATACCAATTGTGGTGATGTTTACTCCCACTGATGCCAGGAAAATGTCCACTCCTGCCACAGTCCGGTCCCCATAAAGTCTGAAGGACAATAAACTGGCCCTTTGTTTAGAAAGTTTGGAGATGCCTGGGCTACATAGACTTTTTGAGATAACAGTTCAACAGGTATTTTATGCACTTAAAAAAGATACAACAATGGTATCTTTATCATTCCAAAATTAAGCAAATAAGAGGCTATTATTTTGGTTTACTTACAATTAAAGATATGTAATTGTGCTTTCTTTTTTCCAGCCCTCCTTTACCACATAATAATTCAGAAACCTATTTTTTGGGAAAAGACCAAAGACTGAACCTGGCATATATATCTTCAGTCCCTCATGGTGGCATCAAGCAAGTCCGAATGCACTGGTTACTGGACCTAATTACGTTTAAGTAAGTGTATAAGTTTATAGGTGTATGTGTGGTTTTTTTTTTGGTCTGGTACGCATCTGTCTTAAATGATACAGTATACAAAAATGTTGGTATGCTTTGCTCACTGTTGTTACAAAAAGCTAGAAAAAGCTAATATATTATTTCACTGTAAGTACACAAATAGGCAAACCAGGTAAATTTATTTATAAACCTTAAATACATTGGGGGGGAGGGGGGTATACTGTATCAAAACTGAAGCAGCCAGAATCTGGAGCAGCTGTGCATGGCAGCCATTTAGCTTCTATCTTAACCTCTTAGAGCTTAACCTCTTCCCGTCCGCGCTATAGCCCAAAGACGGCTACAGTGTGGCTCTCAAGTTCTGGGAGGGCACCCATGATTGTCCTCCCAAAACCATGCCCTTTGGGGCGTGCGTTGGGCGTGCTCTGTGACCGCTGTGCTCTTTCGAACGCGGTTGATCACAGATCGCAGTAAAGGGCCACTAACGGCAGGCCCTTTACCATGTGCTCTGCTGTGTCCAATCAAAGCTGGTCACATTAAACAGACTTGTCAGTTATCGGCAGTCCTTTCCTCACATGCTGTCTCTGTGTAAAGAAAAGGAGGGCTGGTAACTGGCAAGGCTGACAGGGCACAGTGAGTACATTCTTTACACTGATAATCAGGGCACTGATCATCAGTGCTGCCCTATCAGTGCAGATCAGTGCCCATCAATACCTCCTCATCAGTGCCCACCTCATCAGTGCCCATCAGTGGATCCTCCTCAGCACACATTTGCAAAATTTTATAATAGTTTTTGGTCTTTTTTTCGCTTGTTTAGCAACATATAAAAAACCTAGTGGTGATTAAATACCACCAAAAGAAAGCTCTGTCTGTCTCAAAAAAATGATACAAATTGTATTTGGGTATAGTGTTGCATGACCGCGCAATTGTAATTCAAAATGCGACAGCACTGAAAGCTGGAAATTGGCCTGGGCAGGAAGGGGGGTAAAAGTGCCCAGAACTGAAGTGGTTAAAGTAGGGCCGAATAATAAAAAATGCTCTGGTCATGATGGGGATGTTAAGTGGTTAAGTGGTTAAACTAAATCTGGAGACAAAGCCTGTCACTTTGTCACCCAAGTGTATTACTTTACATTTTTCAACTTGAAATCTCATTTGTCAGGTAGTCACCCATCCCTTTATTTTATTAGGGTCTTCTTGCAAAGTTTCTACATCCTGTTGTTATTGCCCTGCTTAACTTTGTAATATCAGCAAACACAGATTTGAACTATTTATAACAACCTCTATATATTTTTTTAAATAAATTAAACAGAATTTGTCACACTTCCCTGTAACCAGTTTTCTATCCAGGTACATACATTCTTGCCCATGCCAAGAGACCTCAGTTTGTAAATTAACATTTATGGGGAACTGCATTGAATGCTTTGATAAACTCCAGATACACCACATACACATGCCTTCCTCTATCTAGGTGACCGCTCACTTTCTCATAGAATGTTAACAGATTGGTCTTGGCAAGAATTATCTTTCAAAAAATACTGTTTTCATAAGAAAATTCTTGGATATAGTCCCTTATTATTATAATTTACATATATTAATGTTAGGTGTTAGGCTGACTGGCCTGTAGTTCCCAGGTGTATATCTTGGACCATTTTTAAAATGTTGGTACCACGTTGGCTTTTCAACAATCAATTGGTACCATTCCTGTCAGTAAGCTGTCTTAAAAATTGGGCATAACGACTGGCTATTACCTGGGTAAGTACTTTGAGGACTCTCGTATGTAAGCCATCTGGTCCTGGTGATTTATTTAAGTTAGGTTTTTTCAATTCTTTTTTGTACACTGGATTCTGTTAGCCACAAGTGTACATTCTGTGTCCTGTTAATAACAATACTATCTGGTTTATTATTACCCCTTCTTTTCCTTTGTAAAAACTGAGGTGAACAATGCATTTAATACAGTTGCTTTCTCCCTGTCAGTAGTTGTAACCAACTTCCCCCAATCATCCTTTATTGGGCCAATATGCTCTGACCTTGCTTTCTTATTATTAATATGTTTAAAAATTATGGGGGGATTTTTTTCCCTCTCCTCCACTATGTATCTCACATGGTCTATTTTAGCTGCCCATATTGAACTCTTACATGTTTTTATTGCTTTCCTTGTAGTGTTGGAATGCTGACAATGATCCGTTGGCCTTGTATTTTTTAAAGGCCATTTTTTTTCTCTTATATATGTCTTTTAATGCAAAAATTTAGAAACCCAGTTTTAACCATGGCTCTTTTATGTCTGTTGCCCTTTGGAATGCACTGGCTAATGCCATTATTTAATAAGCTTTTCCATTTTTCCTGTATTTTTTAAAATTTGATCTAATTTAATATCATGTAGTATGGAGTGCAGTTTAGAAAAGTTGGCTCTTTTACAAATAAATGTTCTTGCACTACTCTCATGCTTCCTTTTTGTATGATTTATGCTGAATGTAATTACTCTGTGATCTCTGTTTCCTAAGTTATCCCTTATTTTCACATCTTCAATTGGATCTATGTTTTTATGTTTATGATCTATGTTTTTGTAATTAATAGATTTAGCAGAGCATTATTTCTAGTTGGCGCAACAACGAATTGACACATGACGCTGTCCTGCAAGATATTTAAGAAGTGCTCAGCTTTTAATGAGTGAGCAGTTCCATCTGTCCAGTCAGTATCAGGATAATTGAAGTCCCCCATTATAATAACATTGCCCTGCCTTGCCACCATTCCTGACTGAGACAGGAGGTCAGACTCCTATTCATCCTTCAGGTTAGGGGGCTTGTAGCATACACCCACTATTAATTTCCCTTTTTTTTTTTTTTCCCTTTTGAAGCTCCAGCCAGAGGGCGCTGAATCCTCCCTTGCCTCATTAGCTATGTCACCTCTCGTGTTCAATAGCAAATCATTCTTGACATACAGGCAAACCCTCCCCCCTCTTCTATCTTCCTTGTCCCTCCGATACACAGGCTACCGCTGGACAGTCATGTCAGCTGTCACACAAAGTTTCCGATATTCCCACAAAGTCAAAACCCTCCTTGTGTATCAGCAGCTCCAGTTCTTCCTAGACTTCTAGTTGCGTGCATGCCATTTTAGTTTTGTAAAGTAACTTTACTTTCCTTGCACTTACTTTCAACTTCCCTTTACTTCCCTGTGAAGAAACAGGTAAAACTAAATTTAGGGATCGTGACGCTGTATATGTGCAGAGACCCTAGGAACATGCCAAACTGTGCATGTTGAAAGTGCAAAGTAGTGCAAAGATATGAGCAAAAATATGAAAAATAATGCTTAAATGTGTGATTTTTGCTGCAAGTTCTGAGGCTGCATCTGACCTTTTGCTTTGAGTTTCTTTTGATGCAGATCCTATTGAATTGCAGGCAAAGTAAGGCAAATTATTGTGTTTGATTATTTTATTGCAAAAAGCAGTGTTCTGAATCAATGCCCATCTAAACAAGACAGTAGTGTTTTTTTGTTGTATATGTCCAGCACTAGAGAGATTTCCTGTTCTCACGGGGATAATAGAGAGACAAACAACAATAAAAAACCCGATAAATGTTATTATGCATTCACTGAATTAAGTTAAAAAAATGCTCTACTGCTTGTTCTGCCCACCCCCATGCCTAAACACTTATCTGACTTTTGTCATTGCTCCGGCACCGCTCCCTTCACTTCCTGGTCTCACATTAGACACATAGGCTTGCTGGTGATGTGTGTTGTCAATGGATGCACACAGCTCAGATCAGGAGCACATGTACACTGGTGCCTCCTTAGCACCTGGCTTGCTAAGGAGGCACCAGGAGGAGGGAGAATCTAACAGCTTTGGTGGGGGACTGCCAGAAGAGGAGAAAAACCCTCTTTTTTTACTTTAACAAAATGTACCCACTTGTATGTCTGTGTCTTCTCTAGTTTAAGCAGAAGCATGTACTTGCTTGGAGTTCATGTTCCTTTGAATTGGATACATTGAAAGGCAGTGGAAGAAAGTTTTGCATGCTGTGTTTTTGTAAATGTGACCTACATTCTGCAAGTCAAAATTTAGTTCAAAGTGGCTTTTCACAGACAGTATAAAATACATCCAAAAGGTACATAACACTTGCATGCAGTAAAAAGGAACTGCATGCCCAAACAAATCTAAGAAGTGGGTAAGCTAAAAAAATACACATGATTAAATCTGTGCGTACATTTTATTCACAGTATAAATTAATTTCCTTGTACAAAAATAAATGTACAAAATTCTGTGGTAAATAATTTAAAGGAATCTTTAAAAGAATATCTATGAACCTTTTCTGTATTCAGATACATTAAACTCAATTCACAAAAGAATAAAGATCTTTATTTTCAGCCATGTGACTGAAATTTCCTAATTTCATTGGACTCAGCTGAAGATAACTGTCACTTTTTTTTTTTTTAATGAAGGGACCTTGTACTGGTGTGTTGGCAAACAATTGCAGTTGGTAGCGTGATCCAGATATAAACCTACTAGGATTTAATAAATGTAATTCAGTACCAGGATACAGGATATTTGCCCTGACCAGTGGTCTGCTTAAAGCAGACCTAAACCCATTACCTAAAATGTAATGTTAGCTATAGCATGTTGGTGCAATCCCAAAAGTTGTTTTTTCAGTCTTTTTAAACCTTAAGATTTGATTAAATTATTACCTGGTAATCTTGCCCTGTAGGTCCTTGTTTGGACACTTCCTGTTATAGTGTGACAACTGCCTCTCCATTGTGCCTCTGCACTTTAAATCAGTACACATCTTGGCTAGATTTATATATTATTTTAATACTCTTGCAATAATGTATTTCTTATACATGGTGCACTTTTAAAATGATCTTTTTTATCTGCTCAAAAAAAAGAAACTACTAAATATTGCACTAATTTTGTTGCACAGCATCTTTAAAAATATCTCTTTATTTACAGCACTTTAATGACAACTTGTCAGTAACTTTTGGAAGAACATTACATGCCAAAATCTAAATAAACAGAACGTGCTAGATTTGTTTACTTCTAGTATTTTACCTATTTTTGTAACACACCTTTTTGTATAGTTTAGTGTAACACAATTGGAGAACAACTTTAAAGTAGAACCCCAGCCACATTTTACTTTAATTATGGAAAGAGTGAGAAAAGATTGGGAATATGTTTTCATTTTTTTCCCTCCCTATCCCTGTCGCAGGATTTTTCCCTTACTTTCTTTCCTATCCTAGTGACCAAGCAAGAAGGAAGTGGACTGTACCAAGTAGTGGCATATACAAACATAAAAACCTGAAAGGGGGTTCCAATCTTTCCCTGCTCTACACATAAAAAGGCTTTAAAGGCTCCCTGTGTCTTTAATGGAGAGATTCTACTCACTTTCTAAATACATAGAAACTAAAAGGGAATCTGTTATTAGTGATATAAACATAAATAAGCTTTACAGGTGAGATCAGCACAGTGTATGTAAGTATACCTTCAAAGGATGACTACATACACCTACCTTTACAGTGCCCCACTTTGGTGAAAAGCCAGTACTTTACTACTCAGTGCAATCTGGACCAGTCAAATACCTGAGCAGTGAAGCAGTGGCTTAAAAAAAAAGACAGTTGGGAAGATAGGTTTAGCAGGCTTCTTTTCAAAGGTATGTTTTACATTCAAATTACCCTGTGCTGATGGGTCATTTTAAAATGAATGGGTTGTTTTACCTTTATATGACAGGAACACAGTGACAGCTAGCAGAGACCTAAGGCTTTCCAAGTCCCTCTTTGCCCAAGAAAGGCTTCCTGTGGGGAGCCCCTGCTAATTTTTTGAGACAGAGCTGTTTTGAGCTGTTTCACTGCCAATAATTTTAAGTCGATACTTTGACACCAAAGTGGTTAGAAAAGTTTTTCAGCATTTAAACAGTGGAGTCTGTTATAGCCAGCTCTTTCTCGCTTGCAAACTGAACAGCATCATGCATGCTGTGAAAGAGCATTCTACGAATGTCCTTGTTTTGTTTCCCAAAGTAACTTCCTCTGCTAAGGGCATCGATAACAGAAGTGTTGCAGCAAGCCAGTAGAACATCGATCTGTACTTCTTTGTAATCCTTCAGCAATCCCTTTAAGGCATTGAGGCCAGATGTGTCTAAAAAGCTTATTGAGGAGCAATCAAGAATAATTGTTTTCAACTCACTATTGTGATTTACAAGCTGTATATGAATATCATTGCCATCGCTGTTATCCATGCTTTTTTCATCTTGTACCTGTTTTCGTTTCTTATGCTTCTTTTCTATTTTCTTCCTTCTGATTATTTCAAGACCAGGATCCATGCCAGCCATTTTGTACACAGACCGGAGAAAGTAGCCTTTGTTTGCATAGTAGAGGGGAGCTTCAAATCTGAATATTTTAATTCTGGGTATGGGTGAAAGATTCTCATATTTGTTTCCATCTTCATAAAAGACAGTGTCCTTTATCTGGCTGAGCGTGGCTGTATGTGGTATCTGAGTGCGCACAATGACAGCTAACATTGAAAAGATCAATCCTACCATGAGGCCCATTTCTGTACTGATCAGAGCTGAAGCAGCCACGGTGACAATCCAGATAACTCCATCTGTTTTGCTTAGCTTCCATAGAGCTGGTAAATCTCTAAATTTTCTGAGGGCACCACGTAAGCTGACAATTATTATACAGGCCAAGACACACTTTTGTAGTGAGTAAAATAATGGGGCAAAGAAAAGCAAAACCAACAGAACCACAATTGCACTAACAACACTGGAGACTTGTGTTTTGCATCCTGTTGAAGTCTTAACAAGTGTCTTAGCAAGAGCTGCACTGGTGGCAAAGCAGTGGAAAAATGATGGGATTATATTGCAGAAGCCAATGGCAAACATCTCCTGGTTAGCTTCCACTGTATACGCATACTTCTTGGCAAACATTTCAGACAGAGATATTGTGAACGCAAAACTAACGACTGCAAGAGGAATAGCATCCACTGCTATTTTGCTCACTAGACTTAATTCGGGTACTTTTGGTGGTATAAATCCGGTTGGGATTACGCCTGAAACACTAGAACCATAGAGTTCATTGAGATTGCAGTAGTGTGACACAAGTGTGGCAACTACAATGACAACTAGTTCAGTTGGCAGGGGGATCTTTATTTTGTCTTTGTAACGATCCCCAAGCTCTTTGGCAGCCACTAATGCTGCTATACATATGGCACTTGTGATCACATCGCAAAAATTAGCATGGTGAATATTTTTAAATATGTTAATCCATGTTATTACTAACATCCCTATACCTGGACTGCGTGGGATTTTTATTCCAATGAGATATTTTACTTGTGCTGTTAAAATTGTCAGTGAGGCACCTGTTGCAAATCCATCCAACATAGATTCTGACAAGTATATGGAAAGAAAACCCAGTCGAAATATTCCCATGAGGAGCTGTAAAAATAAAACCAGATGGATGTTACATACAAACTTGCTAGATCTTAATATATATATATCATGACACTGTTTGTTCACCATTTGTAATGGCTTATTTGATTATATACGTAGGGAGTGTATCTGAGACTCATTTGAAGGGTTACTATAACTCTTTTTGGTCATCTTTAAAATGAGGATGTTTTTTGAACCAATATTTTATATTTTTTTATTATATTTTTAATGTATTTGTATGAGAACTTTGTTTCACAGTAAACATTTATTATGAGCATTCATGACACTCTGTTTTCAATGCATTATTGTTGGCAGTATGTGTCACAGACTAAAACAGATGTCCAGTCTCTGCTGGAAGAAGGGGAGGGGGTGTACCCCCCTTTTAATGATTGAACTTTAATTCTGTAATCTGAAGCAACTAATACTTGCATAGCGGCCTCATCTTGGATGAAGAATGAAACTTGCTCAAAAACCTTAAGATCTGCCTGCAATACTCACATTTAATCCAGAACTTTTCCCCACAGTAAATTTTCGACCACAAGATGTACTAAGTCTTCCAGGTAGAATGACTCCCTGTATCATGGGCCTCTCGCCAGTAGGGGAGTTACAACAGCATGCTTCACTGACAGTGTACTAATGCATAGAATGTCAGCTCTGCTCCCTGTATTATGGGGGTCCACCCACCACTGGGTGAGGGCTGAAGAACAGCAAAATTGATATGGGTAGGGACTCCGGGGGAGAAGAAAAGGTGACTGGGGTGCTTGAAAGTTTAGGATTCAGGATAGTTGGAAGAAGCTTTTTTTTAACCCTCAGAAGCCATTTAAAACCCATTGATCCCTTCAAGCTGAATTCCAGCCTTACCTTCAATCTTCCACAGTTATAAAGGAGCCTCTACTGTACTGAAATTTCTTACTTTGATTTAACTATACACTGTGAGTTTCTTAAAGTGTGCATTAGAAACTGCAGCAAGTCAGATGCAGCCTCCCTCATTTCCTGGCTGTAGGATGTCCAGCAGCATCTAGCACTTTTTTTTTACCTAGCCTTAAAGTAGACCTCCAGGCTAGAACTAAGCTTAAAACTGCCCCCCTCTTCTAACACCTATACTAACTACCCTGTATAATGAAGATGCTTATACTTGCCTATTCTCAGGGTGTTCCAGTCCAGTCATATGATCCGGCTACCAGCGGCCGGCTTCAGGAGAGAGGTAGAGACAGCAGACCACGGATGCCCCATAAAAAGCCTATGGGTGACATCAGTGCCCAAACATTCCATCCATTGTCAGCGCTCTCTCCTCTACACAGAAGCTGGTCACTGGGGAGATCACATGACAGGACTGGAGAGCTGTGAGAAATCCGTAAGTTTACAGATCTTCCTCCTTCAGGTAGTTACTATAGGAGTTAGAAAGTGGGTATAATACATTTTTAAAATAGTTCTTCACCCAAAAGAACTCCACCAAAAGAGGAAGTTTCGCTTTAATGTCTCCTCACCCCACTCCTCTTTGACATTTCGCATTCTTTTTTTGGGGGGGGGGGGGGGGGGCAGGTACCCACTTCTGAGCAGAAGTTATAATTTCCCTCTCCCTCCCTGAATTCTTCTGGGACATATCACAGGCCCTAAAAGACTGTGGGACCATTTAAAATGTGCAGCATGGCTCACACATGCGCAGTGGCACCTGGCTGCCCATAGTTAACATGCCGCCACTGAGGCATACCATATCACTAATTACATGCAGCACTAAAGAAAGTACTTTATGGTGCTGCTTTGGTGTAGTTATTTTATATTAGAACCTGTTAAAATTCCAGTTTTGCTGTGGCCCATGATTTGGATATGCACAAATGTCAATAAAGCTAAAAAAGCTTAAAACTTGTGTTAAATGTTAAACTAATGGATGCAAATTAACTGCTCGGATTTTAGTAGTATTACTAATTATGTAGAATTGTGTAAAATATTATTTACATTTATTTGTAGAAATTTTGTGTATGATCTGTCTTGTTGTTAGGAGTAGCAATTCACCCAATTTATCCTTGCATAAAGTGGCACTTGCAACACAGCAGAGAAATGAAACCAGGGCTTTGAGGAAAAGGAACAGTTTCTTGTTTTTCACTCTCTTGTCCAAACTTTTAATTTGTGGCCAGGATGATGGTTCCACCAACTTTTTGAGATGGGAACGAGGGACACCTGTTAGCAAAAGTATGTAGGCATAGGACACACACCCTGCCACGCCCACTTAAAGGAGAATTATACAAAAAAAAGGATTAGTTAAACCCATAAGTGCTTTTTTTTAACCACTACTATTTCTTTATATTGGCTTTTGAAATTTACAAATTCAGCAATTTAGAAATTTGGATGAAAGGTTTAGCACTGTGAAACACTTTGTGAAAGATAAATAGAGCATTTTATATACAGCTATATAGATCAGACCAAGATGAGGGACAAATTAGGGGGAAAGAGGGACAGAAGAACTTTATTACAAATCAGGGACAGTCCCTTGAAATCAGGGACAATTGGAAGCTATGGAGTATTAACTGTCATAGAAAAGCTGTGCATCGCTTCTGACATGAATAATGTGTCACTCGTGTTGGATTTAGCAGCAGCCTGGTACACTAATAATCTATGCCAGAAAACCAAGCTTGATATCACATAAAAAAGTGCCTGCTCAGCAGTTGTAGTGTATTATATTTACAGTCTGTGATTGGCTAGCATAACTGATATCTTCCCTCAGTTGAATTCAGATGAATGATGCTGTTTTATCCACAATCTGTAAAAAAATACATTTCATTTTTATTCACAATCATAAAAAGTAGTAAAAAACTCCCACAACGTGAGGTTAATGGGTTTTATTTTGAGTTGTTACCTTCTAGTCCTCTGACTTATTTTTAAATCAATCTAAGCTCATGTATTTTTCATGTCTAACACCTTTATTGCGCTTCCATTGATTTTTGTTGCTTTAGACGTCACACTTGACCTTAATGCAGTTTGTTGTTAGAAACAAGGAGAGGGAGATGCCGAAACAAAGATGATATATAGATGATACCCTTAATGTCTCAGGAATTGGGGAAAAGATCACTCTCTCTCACCGGAAGGGGAAGTGTGGCCTGAGCATGACGGAGTGAGGGGCGGTGTAATGCAGTAGAGCGCGCTTGCAGGAGAACGTGAGCGGTTAGACCAAGAGACGCCCTGAACTCATGCCGGGACGAGGTAAAGGTACTGGGGCGACGGATACACCTAGTCACTCGCCTATTACAAGGTACCTCACAGCGAAGAGAGAGGCTGCCAGCAGAGGTCAGCGCTATATCACAGCAAGCGGTACGGGCCACTCAAAGGCATCTAGCGGTGATGGAGGAGTCAGCCACCACAAGCAGATCCATGAGTAACACTCAAATGGAACTGACAGAATCAGTGGAAGTTTGCTCTCCGATTTGTCCGCAGACCGTAACCACCGCTGAGGCTCAGGTATGCCCACTAAACATAGGGGTGTTGACTACACAGGAATGTGGTAGTGAGCCGGACATTAGACAGCTTATACGGGCTCTCCTGACTAAAGAAGACATACAAGCCCTGATAAGCCACTTGAAAGCGACTGTGAGGGAGGAAATGAGTGAAGTGTGCTCTAAGGTAGAACTAATGGATAAGAGACTGCTTAGCTGTGAGACACTTCAGTCTACGGCTGACACCCGTATTGATCTGCTCAAGAGAAAGTTAGAGATACAGCACCAAAAATTGATAGCATTACAACTGCACGCTGAAGATTCTGAGAATAGAAGCAGAAGAAATAATGTGCGTATCAAAGGGATCTCAGAAGTCATAAAGACACCTGACCTAAGAAAGACAGCAATTGCTATTTTTAATAAATATCAGGAGAACCCCCCAGACGTATACATTGAGCTGGACCATAGGAGCCCGGCAGGGTACATTCCAGAACAGGGGGCACCTAGGGATGTTTTATGCCGTGTGCATTTCTTCAAAATAAAAGAGGACATAATGAGAGCAGCATGGCAGAAGGGGGCAATGGAATTTGAGGATCAGGAGGTACAGGTGTTCCCCGACCTTTACTGGCAGACGAAGGCGAGGCGACGGTTATTGAGGACGTTACTGGGGGTCTTATTAAATTTTTTGTCTCTCCTTTTTTTTTCCAAATAAAGGTGGAGTGCTAGGGGCAGGAAAGCCCCGCATTAAAGGTATTAAAACATACCAATATATACACCAATATATTAACTGTATGACACAGTGATAACTACATAATTTTTTTTTTTTTATATATAAACTGATTGAATAAAGGATTGGTTGGGTGAAAAGTGTTTTGGGGATGTTTAGTGAATAGGGCCAAGTATGGAATATGACACTATTTTTTTTTTTTATATATATATAGTTCTACTTTTTTTTTCCCTCCTTCCCTTTATCCTTTTTCTCCTGTGTCTCTCTCCCCTCTTTCTTTTTTACACTGTTTTTTTTTTTGTGAGAATATCTTTTGTAGAAATTGAATAGGGACAGGGTGGCTCACGGAATGGGGTGGGGGGGAGTATTATGGGATTACAGTAGTGGGGGGACACTGAGGGAGGGGGGTTATTAGGAATATTAAGGTAATTGGGGTACACATAGGGGGGGTGGGGGCGTGGGGGGGGGGTAGGAGAAGGGAGAGTGAGAAGGGTAGAGTAATCTATAAAAGGGTAGAAGGTAGAGATGAATCGGATTAGGTCTGGAGGGTATGGTTAGTTTGAAGGGGCTGATGGGGGAGGGGGGGGGAGAATTGGATTATGTGGTTGTAATTGCTAAATGTAAATGTAAATTATATATAAATGTAAAAGGGTGCTGTACCCATTGTGGAGTGATATATGGTGTTGCTTAGGATACAGGATATAGAATATACCTTTGATTTACAATTTGAAATACGGTGCTATCTCTTTTTATTTATTTATTTGTAATCTTGTGTGCGCCGCTGCTGATAGGCCTGCGCCGTACTCGGGGACATCCCCCCACAATAAGCGTCTCTCCTCAGGGTAGAGGTAAAGTCAGAGGCGTTTCTCCCTTTTTTTCCTTCCCTGAAGGGGCTAGTTAATGGCACCGAGGAGTCGCGCCGGCTGGCCTATCTCTTTGAGTAGGACAAGGGAATTGGGGTTTTTTTTGTTTTTTTTTGTTTTTTGGGCTCCCCCTCCCGTAGCTCCCAGACGATCAGAAGACATGACCAGAATAAAGTTTACCTCATATAATGTTAAGGGACTAAACATCCCAGAGAAACGGATTAGGCTGCTTGCTGAACTGAGAAGGTTAAAGACGCAAATTGCCTTTCTGCAGGAAACACACTTAAGAAGGGACAGAATACCAAGGCTGGTAAACCATAAATTCTCTGCTGTATACCATAGTGCATCCTTGACCTCTAAATCAAATGGGGTTTCTATCATTGTGTCAAAACATATTCCATGGAAGGAGACTAAAGTAATTACAGATGAGGAGGGCCGTCTTTTAATTGTAAAGGGATTACTAGGACTGCAAAAGGTTACATTAGTGAATATGTATCTCTCGAATGTAAACCAGGTTGGTTGCCTGGAGACCTGTCTCCAAATGATACATCAGCACAAGGAGGGTATTTTGATGATAGGGGGAGATTTAAATTTGGCCCTGGACCCTTCTATAGATGCGTCCAGGGGAGCCTCCCACCTGTCATTCATAAAACTACGAAGAGTAAAAAAATTATTAAATGATCTGCAGGTGGTAGATACATGGAGGACACTACATGTCCAAGATAGAGATTATACATTCTTTTTGGCAAAACATAAATCATATACTCGAATCGATTATATTTTGGTCTCACAGACAGGAATAACATCGTTGGTGAGTGCTAATATAGGCTCATTCACCCTGTCTGACCATGCCCCGACCAACTGTATCTTGGATCTAGGAGAGGGAGATCGTCGTGAGTGGCAATGGAGGATCAATGAGACCCTGTTAAAGGACAAGGATTATGAACAAAAATTAAATCAGGAACTGGATTCCTTTTTTCTAATAAATGATACGGAGGAAGTTACCCCATTCTGTTTATGGGAAACACATAAATGAGTGATGAGAGGGGTCTTTATAACTTTAGGGGCACATAGGAAAAAGAAGCTTAACAAACAGATTGATGTACTACTTAAAAGAATTCGGGAAGTGGAGCTGATACATAAAAAATCTCAGACACAAGAAATAGAGGAGAAATTAAGTGGTTTACGGGAGGATTTAAACTCATTGCTCATTGAACAGGCAAAAGCTAAGCTGAAACGGGGAAGACGGCCACTCTATGAATTTGGGAACAAACCGAGCAGGATGTTAGCAAAGGCCCTTAAGGATACCACTACACAGAGGTACATGTTAGGTATCAAAACACAGAAGGATGTGTTGGTTAGTTCCTCACAGGAAATGGCACAGATTCTTAAGGAGTACTACGAGGGTCTTTACCAATTGGAAGGACAATTATCTCCAGAGATGAGTAAGAGTAAATGGGAGTCAGCAAGGGAATATTTACAAACCTCAGGAATGCCAAAGGTGACAGAGGAGATAGCACGAGAGCTAGACGTACCAATTACAGTAGAAGAATTTAAGAGAGCATTAAACCTTTTAAAATTGGGGAAAGCACCGGGCCCAGACGGGTACACCCTGGCATACTACAGATTTTTTGTGGAGAAATTGGCTCCGAGATTCATAGCTGCCTTTAATTCATTGCACAAGGGACAGAAGATACCTACTGAGACATTGTTGGCACATATAGCAGTAATCCTGAAGCAGGGTAAGGACCCATCTCAGTGTTCCAGCTACCGGCCAATAGCTTTGTTAAATGCGGATCTAAAAATTTTCTCAAAGATCCTAGCGACCAGACTTGAAGAACACATCCCCTCACTGATACACCCAGACCAAGTGATGTTTACTGCTGGGAGGGAGGGGAGGAAAAAATACGCAGAAAGAAATAAACGCCATCTACATTACACAGAGTCAACAGAAACCCCTAACACTGTTTTCAGCTGATGCTGAAAAAGCATTTGATAGAGTTGATTGGATATTCCTTAGGGCTACATTGCAACATATCGGTTTGGGGGATGGAATGCTGAGATGGTTTTCAAATCTATACTATGTCCTGAGTGCGAGGGTTAGGGTAAACGATAGACTCTCTGATTCATTCTGTATTCGAAATGGAATGAGCCAGGGTTGTCCATTGTCGCCCATTATTTTTATTCTCACTTTGGAGCCTTTCTTAAGGAAGATACGAGCCAACCCCAATATTAGAGGTATAAATACAGAAAAAGAGGAGCATAAATTAGCAGCATATGCGGACGATCTGATTTTCTTCATAACCTCTCCAATAATATCCCTCCCATCTCTCTTAATGGAGATACGTCAATATGGGAGGATAGCAAATTATAAGGTGAATTATACCAAATCAGAGGCTATGGGGATGGGAAGAAAGGCACCCTTATTGCAACAGATAAAGATGCAATTTAACTTTAGATGGACAGAGCTACTTGGGAACTAAAATACCGAAGAAGCTTAGCAGGATATTTGCATTAAATTATGTCCCGATGCTAAGACAAATTAAACTAGACTTACAGAGATGGGATAGAGAGACCTTTACATGGTTTGGAAGGACAAATATCATAAAGATGAACGTCATGCCTAGGCTTCTTTACTTGCTGCAAACCGTGCCAATAAAGATTCTCCCAAGCTTTCTGAAGGACCTTTAGATTGAGGTTTTTGAAGTTTATCTGGGCTGGGAAGCCAGTAAGAGTACGGAGATCCATCCTAGTGCTCCCGAAAGAAAAAGAAGGCATTGGCTTTCCAGACCCAGTGAGATACCAGGAAGCCTCACAGTTATCCAGAGTAATGGAATGGTGCGCCTCTGAGAGGAAACCATATGTACAATTAGAACAAGCGATGGTTAATATTCCCTTGGAGGGATTGGCGTGGATAGCAAGACCGGATATACCAACAATAGTGAAAAAACATCCACTGGCAAGTGCAACTCTTCGTACAATTAACACGATCTTTAAAAAGACAAATCTGTCTCCATCTCCGAGTCCCATGACCCCAGTGCTGGGTACGCCAGACTTTCAGCCTGGCATAACAGGATATGAGGTCATAAAACGAAAGGGGAAAAACAGGATCATACATTTCTCAAGGGGTAACTGTTTGATGACAAGAGGTGAGGTAGAAGGAGAAGTAATAACAGACTTGGACTTCTTCAGGGCGATGCAGTTAGGAGCATACATCCGCTCGAAAATAAAATACTACCCAGAGATATGGGGACTATCGGGCTTTGAACAGAGATGTTTAGATGGAGAGAGTATGAGGCATTCCCTATCATATTTCTACAAAGTATTAACGAGCCTGGAAGCACCCCAAGATCTTAATTTTATTCAAGCCTGGGGGAGGGAAATGGGGATATTGTTCGCCCAAAGACAGAAGGATAAAATTTTAAAATCTATCCATAAAACATCAGTTGCAAGCAGGTATCAGGAGGGAGGATATAAAATCCTCACCAGATGGTATAGAACACCATCCGTGCTACATAAAATATTCCCACAGGTTCCAAATGTATGTTGGCGCTGTGGGAAGTCAGAGGGCACGATGTTGCACATTTTTTGGGAATGTGAGAAGATCAGGGAATTTTGGAAAATGGTCGAGGAAACGGTTAAGGATATTAAGTTAACGGTTAAGTGTGTCTCTTGGAGAAAATCCGGCAGCATTCTTACTAAATGTTGTCCCCATGTTGGTGGAAAAATATAAAAACTCCCTGCTTAAACACCTTCTCACGGCAGCTAGGGCCTGTATTCAGGCATTGTGGAGAAGTATAGTCCCGCCGTCTAGAGTACAGTGGTGGGCTAGAATAACAGAAATCCAACAAATGGAGAATCTGACTTTGATGTTGAAAGAACAGGATGAAAAATACTGGAAAATATGGGCTCCCAACCTAGTTTTTAGAAGTGGAGAACATGAGAGGTAGGTCATGTGCGATCGGATGGGAAAGGGAGGGGATGCCCCCTCCCTTTTTTTTTTTCTCTTCTGTTTGTTGGGGCTTTAGAGGGTGGGGGTAGGGGGTAGGGGGTAGGGTTAGGAAAAGAGAAAAGGAAATTATATGTGCTTATTGAGTAGATAAGACTGAGCTGTATTGATTATGAAATGAATAATGTTGTTATAATTTGGAAATATGGGGATGTGACAAGTTGTAAGAGAAGATATGAAGAATATGTTGAAAGCTCTTTGTGGATTGTAACATATAATATGCAAAAATAAAGAAATTATAAAGGAATTGGAGGGACTAGATATACCAGTTAAAAATGTCTTGAATTTATCTTAAGTCATATTGTCCTCTGATCAGGTCTCTTTACTATCCAAAGGTTTATCTTTTGCTCCTACCTTTCTTTTTGATGTTTTCTCCACCCTGCTAGAAGTGAATAGATTTGTATGTATTATAATATTAGGAAAACGTTTATCTGGAGGTTTTATGGAAATTATACTTCAGATTATACATCAGCTGAGGCTGGCCAGGATTCCCCAGGTCTCTGAGCAGGAGATTTAAGTGGTTGTAAACCCCAGTCATGAAATTTGAACTAAGCACATACTAAGCACAACAGCTGCATTCAAGTGTGAATAGGGCTAATGGATTGGTGTGCCCTGTGGAGATCGACATTTTACTAGTGCAGAAAAATGCAGGTTTCTGCGACAGTGTAAATGAGTCCTAATAGATGTAATGGGGTGGAGGTAGTGATTTAACATGTGAAGGCGAGAAAAGACCATCATAATACCTGAATACTAGGGATAGGCGAAGTGTTCGCCCCGAGCCAAAATTTGGTTGTTTGGATGTTTGGCGAACAATGAACATTATGCGCTGTTCGCGGCAAATTCAAAAGCAGTGGAACACCGTCAAAGTCTATGGAACACTAACATGAAAAACCAAAAGTGCTAATTTTAAAGGCTTATATGCAAGTTATTGTCATAAAAAGTGTTTGGGGACCCAGGTCCTGCCCCCGGGGACATGTATCAAGGCAAAAAAAAAAAGTTTTAAAAACAGACATTTTTTCAAGAGAAGTGATTTTAATAATACTTAAAGTGAAACAATAAAAATGAAATATTCCTTGAATATCATGCC
Source organism: Lithobates clamitans (assembly GCA_037952925.1). Taxonomy (NCBI): domain Eukaryota; kingdom Metazoa; phylum Chordata; class Amphibia; order Anura; family Ranidae; genus Lithobates; species Lithobates clamitans. Next base: position 3,128,384 of record JBBGZY010000833.1, on the reverse strand, counting down.
TGGGGGGTGTCTATAGTATGCCTGTAAAGTGGCGCAGTTTTCCCGTGTTTAGAACAGTACCAAAGCAAAATTACATTTCTAAAGGAAAAAAGTCATTTAAAACTGATTGCGGCTGTAATGCATTGTCGGGTCCCGGCAATATAGATAAAACCTAAACAAACAATATTCCCTAGAGAATTGCATGCATTCGAAGAGCTATGTCTGGGAAGGGACCCGATTCGACAATCTCTTTCTACTTCTTACAAATACCTTCTGGAACTTCGTGCCTGTTCTGACCCCTCCTTCCTTGTTAAATGGCAAAGGGAGCTAGGGGTGACTTTCACTGGCCCACAAAAGTAGTGTATATTTTTTTTTTTGCACATGTGCAGCAGATACCAAGAATCCACATACAAGATAATGACACATTGGTAAAGAACTCCATCGGTCCTTGCCAAGTTGTTTCCTCAACAAAGCGATTGATGTTGGAGATGTGGTTCGTCTGAAGGCACTCTCTTACACATTTTCTGCGAGTGTCCTGAGCTTTGCACTTTTTGGCAACTTGCGCTATACTACACGGCAGTCCGGATGACTAGAGTAGTGGACTGGTGTAGACACCAGACTCTTAAACTATGGGTCATGTTGGAGCAGGAAGCGGCGGGTGCACCACTTAAAAGGCTGCCATGGGCAGGTAAACAATACGTATCTCACCTTACCAGTCACCCACTAATAGTCCCTGTCTTAGCCGAAATTTTTTTTTTTTTTTTTAATGGAGAGCTTCACCTCCCCTATGATGCCAATAATAAGTCATCCGAGATTTCTACCCGGACTTGCTGATCCCTACTTCAGCTCATTATCACCTCAAGGCTCAATGCGCACCTCTCAACTCTTGGGTGCCAAGGGCTGGCTTGTGACGAGGACTTTGTTCCCCAGTTCGTCCACTTTGTGCCAATAGAGGTATAGGTAAAGATTGCAAAAAATGGGACAACTGGAGTGCCCTCCATTTACTGTGCTTGCCTATGAATGATAAGGGGCTTTGTTAGTGTGTTCTGCCCATTTCACAAGCCACCGATGTAGAGGGGACTTATGTAAGTGGGCTGTACTCTGATTTTGGTTTAAAAGTGGCATAGGAGGGGTGCAATAGCTATCACAGACAACCAGTAGTTAAAAGGTAGAAAAAGAGGGACCCCCTAGGAGTGGGACTTTATAGGCACTACCACGTAGACACAAAGTAGAAAAATAAAAAATATTTATTAAAGTATCATAAATAAAAAAAGTACATACCGTATTTATCGGCGTATAACACGCGCCGGCGTATAACACGCACTCCAAGTTTAGGAGGGAATTTTAAGGAGAAAAATGTTTTAAGGAAAAAAACTTACATTAAAATGTCCATCAATGCAGCCTTGCACAGCGTCCATCTGCATGCTTGTCCAGTGTCATTTGCAGCCTTGCAGTCATTTGCAGCCTTGCAGTCAGCAGCCTTGGTGTCATTTGCAGCCTTGCAGTCATTTGCAGCCTTGCAGTCAGCAGCCTTGGTGTCATTTGCAGCCTTATCAGTGTCCATTTGCAGCCTTGCAGCTTTGCCAGTGCCGATCTGCAGCTTTGTCTGTGTCCTTTTGCAGCCTTGCCCAGGCAGCAGTTAAACTGCAGTGACATGTCAGTGTCACTGCAGTTTGAAAATGGCGCCGCCGGCGCCGAAATACACAGAGCCGGTCCTTGGCTCTTCTTGGCGGCTCTCGTTCACTTTCGGCTCCACTCGTAGTCCCGCCCGGGATGGGTGTGACTGTGAGTGGAGCTAGCCGAACCTAGCCGAGTACACTCGGCTAGGTTCGGGCGGCGCTCGAGTGAAGCCGAAAGTGGCCGAGAAGAGCCGAGGACCGGCTCTGTGTATATTGGCGCCGGCTGCGCCATTTTCAAATCATGGTCGTCGATCGGGGGAATGCAGCGGATCGGCGTATAACACGCACCCGTGATTTTCCCCTGATTTTAAGGGGAAAAAAGTGCGTGTTATACGCCGATAAATACGGTATATAAAACACATAACCATGGATGCAAGAGACTGTACAAAAATTGATGCAAAGCGAAATGATACAACTTCCTTAACCCAACGACGTTTCAGAGATAAATTGTTGTCTTGTCTCCTTCATCAGGGGTTTTCACAGGGAGTACAGTATCTATGAAATTTAAATGCAAAGCTGACTGCGGAAGTTGTATCATTTCCATTTGCATCAATTTTTGTACAATCTCTTGAATCCATGGTTATGTGTTATATATATGTACTTTTTTAAATTATGATACTTAAATAAATATTTTCTATTTTTCTACTTTTTGTCTATGTGGTAGTGCCTATAAAGACCCACCCCTAGGGGGTCCCTCTTTTTCTATATTACAATTGGGATGTGGCACACCCCTCTGAGTGGTTCCCATCAGTAACCTTTTTTCGTAGCTAAAAGGTAGATCACTTGCCACCTGTGTTAAAGGAGCCTGATGTTAGGGGTGCAAAATATTGGGTAGAATTAAAATTTCACTGGAAAGGGGAGTACCAGCAGGTGAAGGGGGGGGGGGGGTTATAACTGTTATATAGAGCCCTGCGATACGTAGCCAACATACTTTTTTTCCCCAAAGAAGTTCTTTAGGACCAAAATATGACTGCTCTCAAGCTCAGATATCCTCATAGTCAAGGTTAGTGCTTGCACCTTGCACTCTTAGGCACTCTTAGGTTTGAGAAATATAGAAGTTAATTTCTGCGGAGAGGGAAGGGCAGGGGGTAGAGAGGGAGCTTTCAGTGCTTGGTTATCAGGAAGGATGTATTGCAGTTTGAACAGGTATTCTAACATGTCCAAATGCTCATTTTCCTTATCTGCAGGCATCCTCTGTATCTGCCTCCTATGCATGATTATTTTAACGTTTGCTCATTACATATTTGAAGCAGTTGTAGACTTTTGTCTGGAACCAAAATGTAAATTTTGTACTTTTCAAGCATAACAACTTAGTGTTTACCATACCTATGTACCTATATGCATAAATTTGTATATTTAAACTTGTAGAACCTTACCTGATAGATCCCCGCCATGAAAGTTAGTACAGCTGCCACACTAATAGCGTAACACTCCTTTCCGCATTCAATGTCCATTAGGCCCAAACTAATGTTGACTGATGTTTTGTTTATGATGTCACTGCCGTTTATGCCTTCCATTCTATATACAGCATCATCATCCAGGTCAAATCCTGCCAGCTGTACTTCTCGATCCACAACTTGGCCAACCATTAGGCTAAGCAAGCTAAAAATGCCCACAGACACGTGTCTAGAAGTCCCCATTAAGAAGTATATTAAATTGGCAAAGAAAGATGTGTATAAGCTGTATATTGGTTTCAGACCTGCTAACAGGGAATATGCTATGGCTTGAGGCACTAAGATAATGCCAATTATAAGCCCTGACATCACATCTCCCCATGTGTTTTCTTTGAAGTTGTATTTTGGAAGCCATCGAAATACAGGGAGAAAACCTGTGAATGTCTTTTTGGCCCCTTTGGCGGAACAGGTACATTTCTTTCTTAGCTTTGCTTTCAGACTCTTCCCAATATTCACACTTTTATCAACCTTCCTTTCCAGTTGTATATGAACATGTTGTGAGTGTTCATCTAGATGGTTTCCTTCAGTTTCGTCTTTCATGTTTATTTTGCTTGAATCGTTGGGTTCTGAAAATATAAGTCAAATAGTTTATAACATTTCAAGCTCAAACAAATACTCCTGTCACAAGTACTTTGTATTCACTTATCTATATCTGTGTCTACTTCTGCATCCAGCGCGCATGCTTGACTGCCCACGCTAGGAACACTCTCTCATCATCTCTTGGCTAGACTAGAATGCAGTGGATCTATATATGTAGGAGATTGTGTATATATATTTAATGCACTGAGATCACTGAATCACCTGCCTGCCTGAAAGTATATTTGAAAACGTACACCAGGAACGGCCTGCAGTCAGATATAGGCTTGCCTAGACTGGAATGCAGTGGATATATATATATGCAGGAGACTGTATATATATTTTATGTACTGCAGCTCACTGAATCACCTGCCTGCCTGAAAGTATATTTGAAATCGTACACCAGGAATGGCCTGCAGTCAGATATAGGCTTGGCTAGACTGGAATGCAGTGGATATATATATATGTAGGAGACTGTATATATATTTAATGCACTGCAGATCACTGAATCACCTGCCTGCCTTAAAGTGTATTTGAAAACGTACACCAGGAATGGCCTGCAGTCATATATAGGCTTGGCTAGACTGGAATGCAGTGGATTTATATTTGTGTGAGACTGTATATATATTTAATGCACTGCAGATCACTGAATCGCCTGCCTGCCTAAAAGTGTATTTGAAAACGTACACCAGGAATGGCCTGCAGTCAGATATAGGCTTGACTAGACTAGAATGCAGTGGATATATATGTAGGAGACTGTATATATATATTATGCACTGCAGATCACTGAATCACCTGCCTGAAAGTGTATTTGAAAACATACACCAGGAATGGCCTGCAGTCAGATATAGGCTTGGCTAGACTAGAATGCAGTGGATATATATGTAGGAGACTGTATATATATTTTATGCACTGCAGATCACTGAATCGCCTGCCTGCCTGAAAGTGTATTTGAAAACGTACACCAGGAATGGCCTGCAGTCAGATATAGGCTTGGCTAGACTGGAATGCAGTGGATATATATATATATAGGAAACTATATATATATATATATATATATATATATATATATATATATATATATATATATATATATATATATATATATATATATATATATATTTTATGTGCTGCAGCTCACTGAATCACCTGCCTGCCTCACAGTATATTAGAAAAAGTACACCAGGAACAGCCTGCAGTCTGAGATCTAGCTACACTGGATACAGTAGATGTATAGTGTGTGTGTGTGTGTGTGTGTGTGTGTGTGTGTGTATATATATATATATATATATATATATATATATATATATATATATATATATATATATATATATATATATATATATATATATATATTACACTGCAGCTAACTGAATCACCTGCCTGCCTGAAGTATATTAGAAACAGTACACAAGGAACGGACTGCAGTCAAATCCATCTAAACTAGATACAGTGGACATATATATATATTAAATACACTGCAGCTAACTGAATCGCCTGCTCAATCTAAATGAAATGACACTCTCTCGGTCAACGCCAGCAACACACTACACAGGGTCGACGTGCAGGCGACCTTATATAGTGTGGGGCGTGGACTAAACCCCCTGAGCCATAATTGGCCAAAGGCACCCTGCCTTTGGCCAACTATGGCTCTCTTTGCTGACGGTGCTGTGATTGGCCAAAGCATGCGGGTCATAGTGCATGCTTGGCCAATCATCAGACAGCAATGCACTCCGATGTCGACACAACACAGCATGACAAATTATCAGCCCCTGATATTTACTGACAGTTGTAAAAAAAATCACTGATTTTTACAAACTGTCCATAAATTTACTGACGGTTGGCAACCCTGCTACTGGCCAGTGATCCTTGCCCCTTAGCACTGCAAGGGATTCTTACCTGCTTATCAGCCCTTAATTCCCAGTAGCTGTCTGCTTTAGTGAGTCAGGGAATTGCAACCTAGGAATCATCTGCTGCACAACCCATCTCCACATTCAGGAACTCTGGAGAGGACAAGGTGGCAACTCAGTCCTTCCAAGGACTCTAACCTTCGCTATATGCATGAGCAGTCTCTATTCTTCTCAGACAGTACACATAGATATCCTTCCAGTCCTAGACTCTTCATGTATCCCGTGTACTTGCATTGCCTGGGGCCCCTGTGCACTGCAATGTTCATCATGCATATCTTTACCCCAGTGTTCTTGTAAGCTTAGCGAAACACCTGTACTCCTGTTTCTAAGTGAGCCCTGCACCTCAGTGCTATAAGTGTTTCTTACTAGTATTAAATGCCCTGCCTGTCTGTAAGGCCAACAACTCAGTGCTATCTGATAGTCAGTGTTCTGTGTTTTCCAGATTCACAACCCTAGTGCTTTCTTGGTCAGCTATAGCCTGCATAAGTGCACTCTCCAAGCACACAGCCATCCATAGGCTGCTTGGGCTGGGGAAACTTCTAGCCACTTCCTATTTTGTCATGCTAGTTTAATTTTTATTTACAAAAATATCAGTTTATCAGTCTATTTCTTAGCAATATATATATCTTGGAAAAACTGACTGAAATTGTGTGATTTCAGTGGTGATTACATCATCAGAAAAGACATTTCCCTTATGTTATTTTTTGTGAAAATCTTCTGCTGCTTCTTTCACAAATTGCAGCTACAGTAGAAGCAAAATCTGATTGCATACAAATTGCATGTATTATTTACTGATTAGACATTCAAAAATCATGATCATACTGATTTTTCTCTGTTTAGTCCTTCAACGTAACAAATGTTTCACATTTTCCAAATCAGATCTTCATAAATGCTTCCTAATTATATTTAGACATTCAGATGGTATAGATACAATATATTTGCAAATTATTTTTTTTGTATTCTAGCAAAAATAAGAGGGCACACAAATAGACTACATCGTACTTATTTTTTTTATAATTTAGACCAGTGGTTCTCAACCCTGTCCTCAAGTACCCCCAACAGGCCATGTTTTGAGAATTTCGCTTAGATAAAATAGCTGTCCAAGCCATTGACTCTGATTTAAAGCATCTGTGCAAGATAAAGGAAAACCTGCAAATATGGCCTGTTGGGGGTACTTGAGGACAGGGTTGAGAACCACTGATTTAGACCCCCTAGTCCTGATTCTAGTTTTAAATTATGAGGTTATGAGGTTATTTTGTTGTAGCAAGGTCCCAGGCCTCTTTTGGTCTAATGAGGACCTCCAGGACCAGAGATAGCTGACATCCTTCTGTATATGGTGTGTTGCAAGGCATAGTGGGTGCAGTATGGGGGTATATTGTTTGGGCACCAGACACTTCTTGAATGCAAAAGAGATTTTATTTCTTTTAACAGAACTTTGGGAGAGCGGGTTAGGGCCAGGACACCCTTAAGTAGATGCAAGATTAATTGGCAGACTCAGAGACTTCAACAGGACAGCCATGCAGGGAAAGGCAACCAGCAAGATGCCACATCTGCATGAGGTAGAAATGCTGTCTCCTATGGCAACAGTCTTTAACAGTTTCTAACACAAAGTGTAACAGTTCCTTCACTTCCACTACAATCACTCCTTGTAGTTCTTTTACCCACTGAGCTCCCAGTCTCTCACTAGACTAGTTGATTCACTGCCACTGAATCCCTTGAGCTCCTCCAATCTTCACGGTAGTATCTTCCTCAAGCGTCACCCTTGTTTCTCCGCTGGGTCCCTAGCTTGGCACTCAAGATACTTCTCAAGCTTCACCACACTGGTCTGCTTGACACACAAGGCTGCTCTGCAAGTGTCACCTCCGCTGGCTGGGCCCCTGGCTTGATACCCTCTGATGTTTCCCGATTCTTCACCATCCCCGGTTGGTGAAAATACTGCCCCGGTACTTGCTTCAGCTACTCGCTGTGGTTCCTTGTAATAAGGTGGTTAGTCCCTTAGTGGCGACAGCTTACCTTCTACCTTCTACCGGCCAGCAGAACCGTCACTTTTGGTTGGACTGCAAGCCGCAATCCCAACCCTGCGTTGCTCTCTTGCTTCTGGGTAGGCCCTCAGACAGCCTAGCAGCCAGATGTGCCCGGGATAGGCCCAAACTCTGGCCTAGCAGCCTGAGCAATACAACACATGTCCACCCAGACAGGTGGCACAGAACACCGATCACCTGACTCCACCCAAATATATAGGTTCTCCCAGCAGGCCAAGGGATTCAAGAAAACCCCTGCTGAGATGCCCCATTTACCCATAATCTCATCTTGCATTGCCCTTTTCATATTTAATGCCACCAGGTACCCAGCCACCTAGCGGCAGAAGAGTAAAGTGCAGCAATGCCAGACTTAGGGAGAAGTCAATTGATCCCTAACAATTAGCCAAGGTAGTTACTCCTGGCAGGTAAAGTTAGGAGCAACCCTAACTAAAGTCCAGGGTGCTACATCATTATTTCATAACCTGTGATTGAACATTATTTTCTAAGCTCATTGCTGTGCACAACTCTTCTTGAAAATTGGATAGAGTTAAAAACACAGTGAAAAAGTGTACATTTTCCACAAGATTCCCTCTTATAATATGATGTTTGGGATGAACTTTGTAGTTAAAGTGCCACTACATGATATCCTTATTCTCCAAAAAAAATCCATAGACATCCACTACTTTAATAGTTGCAGTCACGTGAACTAATTTATGCACAGTACACATTCTATAGTCCCTAGTGCATCTGGGAAGCGAGCAAGAAAGTGGCAGCTTTCCTACATACAGTGAAACAATGGAGAATGAACATAGCCACCCTCTAACAGCAAGTTAGGTCACAGCAGCAAATTTGGTGGAGACTTAGAGCAATAGAAGGAACTTTTTGAATTAAGAACACATACATGAATAGTTTTTTTTTTTAAATCCAGTGTTTAGTGTCACTTAAAGGGTGGAAAATCTCTATATGGATTTAATTTATAATGGAGAGCAGATATTGTTATCTGCTGTCTGTTATATTTTTCAGTCTTATTTATTACTACATCCTGCATTTTGCAGACCCTTTATTAAATGCATGCTGTGACATTGAGCCTGTGGTACCTCACAGAGTTTGGTCTGCTTCATGCAACAAAGAGAAATTTGTAATTGGAAGAGGGCCGGTCACATGACTTTAACAGATTTTGTTACTAGACCCTCCTCTTAGCTAAAGTGGAACTAAAATCAGGTTTTCAAAATATCTTTGCATGTAGGACTTTATTGCAGAAGAGTCTCTGGTAAGGACTTTTTTATTTTTTACAATAATAGTGCCTCTTCTTCCTGCCAGCAATGTTTCTAAATAATTAATACTGAGTCGCACAGCACAGTGTACATTCTCAGCTTGCTTTAGGAATTAACTCCCCTGTGCATGTACAAGAGTTGCATTATGCTCAGTCAGTTAATCAAGATGGTCAAAGACCCCAAACCTAGAAGAAGACCTGACCAACAAATAAGCAGCAGCGAAAGAGTGAACAGGGAAATTTCAGCTGTTATGTCTTTGAGGTGGTTCATCTGGCAGGTAAGTTTACAGCTATGTGCAAATATAATATGACATTACACTTGTACATTATGGCTTATCCCCACCCGCTCATGCATTAAAGCCCCATACACCTGATCAGAATAGCGTACAAAAAATACTGCTTTCTAAGCGATCGTACAATAATCTGATTGTTAGTACACAGCTGTCGTCCAAAATTTTACGAGGGGATAAACACGAAAAATGTTCTCGTACCATACCAGATCATATGATTTTCGTTTAATCAGTACAGTTTTCGTACGAAAATACAATACAAATACGCTACAACACATTACATAACTTCCAAATTTTTATTCTGTCATATGAGAGTTTTCATACTTTAGTAACCTATTAGTTTTTGATATGGAGATTAGCATCCAAAAAAAAACAAACCAGAAGATCATTCGTCCGATAAACTCATCGCGTGAACTAGGCTTTAGGCTAATGCTGAAAGGATAATTACTGCAGAAATGACCAGTCAAGATGGTGCTGGACGCATGGCTGTAACCAATTAGATAACCATGTAGTTCCACGAGAGAGACCAATACATCAAACGGCTTAGGTCAGGTGGCTTAGAAAGGTCAGTAATAGAGGTGTGCCAACTGACTCACTATAAAAAGCTGGGTTCCAAACAGACATTTGTTAGTGTGTGTTAAAGTATATAGGGAGAGCTGACAGTGTGTTTGTAGAGGGAGTTGCTGCTATACAAAGCTGTATAGTGCAACATTACAGTGAATTATTGTGAGTGTGGTTGGCTAAATATTATTGTGTGACTCCCCTGTGTTCACAGTGCAGAGACCCTACAGTCCTTTTCTATTTTGTGTGTGTCTTTAACAACTTCAGTTGCTGTTTAGCTTTTGTACCACGGCTTTGCACTGCTCCTTCTCCTTGCTTGTCTCAGGGGCAGCTTGGCAAAACTGGTAGCTTTGCAGCTGCTTCCATTTCAGGTTGTGGAGGTGACCCCATTCAGTGAGTTTTTGTTCTGTGCTACAACTCAGTGTCAGGTATCCAGCCACCATTATTTTTCACAGAAGGCCATCTCTGCCCTCCACTAGTATGTGGAAGGTAATATGTCTGTGACACTGGACTACTTTGTCAGTGACAGTATTCAAATCACCATGGACACGTGAAGCATCAATCATGGACAGGGACACTGGAAATCCTTCTCCACCCACTGGGTCAATTTTCTGGTACCTGGGAAGGATGCAGGACTGAGCACACAGCTGGAGGCAGCAGTGCTTCCCCGTTTACCTCCATTGTTGTCATACAGTAATAATTCAAATGTCTGTTTGAGGTCTGTGTAGCCTGTGATGTCTTTGACCTTTCGGCCCTCATGAGTATGTTTTTCTCATTCACTTATTTTTAAAATTTTTTTTAAAGTTAATGCACAAGGCTGTGTGCTCCTTTTTTTTGTTCCTTATAGAGATGTCCCCAGTCTGAAGAGGGCTGCATACCTGAGGTGAATCATTAATTGAAGTGGACTGTATGATTGAGTTTTTTAAGGTATATTTTATTGGGTTATATGCTAATTCTGCAGAGGGCTCAATAATATCATGTAATATATAATACACACTAGGTCAATCCTTCACCCTGGTTATGGGGAAAAGTGGTTTATAACTGAACTATGTTGGCCGTATGCCTCTTTGACCATGAGGTAGACAGACAGGAGATTCAAGCTCTGAGGAAAAGGGTTTTTCCCTCAAAATGCATTGACTCATCTGCCAGATAGCGAGGTCCAGGCCACATGAAACTCACAACCTGTTGTATTTGTCTGTTTGGAATCTGTGTACCCCTTGATATCTTTGGCCTTTCTTGTCTTGTATGTTTTTAATATTTACATAACCTTTCTTGGCACATGTCCTCAACTTAATGGTGTCTGGTTAGGTACCCTGTCTTCCAGGATGACCTACATTAGGCCAGAAGAGTGTGCAACCACTTTAGGTGGTCTAACCCTGCAAGCATTTGCCTGGCCTTTGTTTACATTCTCTATCCCTAGGTAGAGTCTGCCTAGGTACAGTCATCCAAAGGACCTAAGTAGAGTCAGCAGAAGGTGGGGGAGGAGTATGAAGAGAAGGCAGAAGGAGGAAATGGGGATGTCTTCCAGTGGAATATAAGTCACTGTTGTCCTTGATGGCCAGGGCTGCTGTTAGAAATCACGGGGCCCCTTACAGCCTAGCTGATAGGGCCCCCCTCCCCCAGAAAATGTCAAAACAATATTTTCCCTAAAAATACTCTAAAATCATTATGAGTGGACACAAATATAACATAACTTACAAAATTGCTGCTAAATATAAAAGATAAAACTGTATTCAGTTAATAAAAAGTTCTGTGTGCACATGAGGTTTGTGGCTCATTCACATAGGTGCTGTGGCCTGTACAGCGTGAATCAGTGTTTTGTTTTTTAAATGTGGCTATTGCTATATGCAGCAGCTGTGCAAACCTCAGGTCCTCATTTGACAGGCGTGTGGATGCAAATGTATGGCCCTGAACATTGACCGTGTGCATTCGGGGCAACTCACCCAAACCTGCACACTTATCAAATTAGGACCTGCGGCTGTGTTCATACAACCGCTGCATCCTCCTAGGGTAACAGACCACTCCCACCACACAAACTGCACATTCACACTGTATGGGCCAGAGAAACCATGTGAATGAGCCCTTAATTTTTAAAGTGATTGTAAAGCTTTGTGTTTTAAAAAAAATAAAAATAACAAACATGTCATACTTGCCTCCACTGTGCAGTTCGTTTTGCACAGTGTGTCCCCGAAACCTCCTCTTCTGGGGTCCCCTGGCAGAGCAGGTAGCCCTTCCCCGCATCATATAACCCCCTAGGATAAGCGCTCTCCCGGGGGGTTACCATGGGGGCGCGCTTCCGAGTCCAGCATTTGCGTCCATAGATGCAGAATGCTGGACTTAGCCCTGCCCCCCAACACTGCATCATTGTTTTTGATTGACAGCAGTGGGAGCCAATGGCTGCGCTGCTATCAATCTATCTAATCAAGAGCCGAGAACCCAGGCAGAGGAAGAGCGCGTCTCCGCCGTGGGAACTACTTAATTTATTAAATTATCTTTTTTACATTTATTACAATCAATTTTTATGATTTTTTTTTTATTACAATTTTTTTTTTAATTATTTGAATCTTTGCAGTCTCAGCAGCACTGAAGATGAATGAACAGGAGACAGAAGTACCTGACATATTTGATTACCTATTTACCAGCATCTTCCTCCACTCTCCATACTGACACCCGCGGCAGCCGGTGGGAGTGGGAAACCTGCAGTGCCGTGGGAAAGGTCCGGAGGGGGGCACATGGGGTAATCAGAAGCAGGCAGAACAGGGAGGGGAATCGGTGCAGGGGAAGCATTTACAGTAACGATGTCCTGTGTCTGTCATTCTCACTGCAGCAGCTGAAAGCCAGAGAGAGGAAGAGAAACTGGCTTTCAGCTGCTGCAGAGAGCCGCACAAGGCATCCTTCTGTAATTGCCCCTCTGCCCCGCCGCACTGATTCCCCCTGCTGTTCAGGCCCCCTGTGTGCCCCTGCCTCTTAGATGAGGACCAGTGGTCCCCCTATCAGTGGCACTGTTGACAACACCAATGACTCCTTTGGGTTCCTTTGCTGCAGGCAGTTTACGGCGAATGGGATTTTTTTTTTTTTTGCTGAAATGCCTGTGCAAGAATCCTAGGATTTAGGCCAAGAACAAGAGGTACTATTATTTGGTAGCCGCCCATTCAGATCCATGGTACAAGGGGAAAATGACAGGTCTAATGCTAGAATCCCAGAGGGAGCACAAAATGCACCACTTAGAGTAGGTACTGCAGAAGAATCTCTGGGCCATATTTCCTGATAGTGGCAGTCTCATGCCCAATCTTCCAATCACCATCAAAATCAAAAATATTTGGGATTTTGATGGCGAATATTATTAGGACACCATCATACCTGCAGGAATTGCCATGCTATGTAATACCATGATGTCACACATTTCCATTTAAACAAATTATTTTGTAAGTATACCCACTATTTTCGTACCCTATGGAATGTAATATCTAAAAGATTAGTATTATACCAATATTGTTAGCAATATTCTTCATAAATGGTACAATATATTGTTTACTAATTTAATATAATTTATGTTCTAGAAGAAGTGTTGCCCATATGAATAACCTCTGAAGGAAGACTTATATCAGTCAGGTTTCTACGCAAATGTCCATGGTAGCCAGCCCAATGATGTTTTATGGGTAGCTCTTTGTTATGCCATGTTCTTTTGCTGTTTATAAGTATCAGAATCCTCACATCTTAATATTTGTATGTTCTTTGTATTGTTTAAAGCTTTTATGATGTCAATAAAAATACACTTTTTATATATTGTACATTACGTCAAGGTTGGGTCCTGGACGGGTGCTATATAGCACCAATATTTGGGTTATGGTCCCTTTAAAGGAAGTGTGGTAGTATGGGTGATGAATTCCCAGGAATAGCTTTAATCAGGAGAGGACTGACTCGCAGTTCTCTCTGTTAATAGAGAGATATTTGGGATCCGGAATTTCGGAGGCTGACTACAGGGATTCCAGCACACACGGGGTTAAGAGCCTCCAGGAAGTAGTTCTTAAAGGCAGGAAGTAGTGCTAGGAGTGGTGGATAGGAGGAGTTGGTGAATACACCTGTCTTGGAGAGCTGTGAGTCTACTGGAAGTTGCTAAAAGATTTAACCAGCACTGTTAAACCTTGGGGTGAAGACCCATCCACAAACTGTATGTGCCTTTTTACTTTTACTTTGTGCTGAAGATAAGTGGACTTTACTTTGTATTTTTGCTTGTGTGCTGCTGGAAGCTTTATTTTCATTCGCTTGCTGAAAAATAAAAGCCTTTTTGTTTAAAGTTTATCGGCTTTGCACTCGGTCCTGTGGAGCTACAATCCCCCAAATTTTACAATATATACTAGTCTGCCATTAAAAGTCCATGAGGGGTTTACTGTACAGTTGATGCACCAAATTTTCTTTTCAATATTATTAGGATGGGACACTGGAGTGGCCCTACATATTATGATCCTCCAATCAAATGGCACTTTAGTGTCACAACTATATGATTGTAAACTGCTTGGGGCCCAGGCCTAATGTGAACACTCTTCGAAGTCTTAAACCCATGGACTGTTGGGTGTCCAGGCTGGACCACTTTCGTGATCTGGCACAGTATGTCCTGGAGTTTCTGGCTTTCCTGGCAGCTAGTGTGTTGTCTTACAGGGCCTTCAGAGCAGTGGATGATTTGTTATAGATTAATCTGCCTGTCCCAGACACCATGGTCAAGGTCACTTTCCTAAAAATTTATCAGTCCTGGATTAGCAATGACTACAAAACCCCTGCAGCTGATACTTCCAGCTAAATTTTTCTGTTATTCAGACCAAAAAATGGTCCCTTCTACCATCCCCTGCTTCTGCCACATTTCCTGACCTGCCACTATTACCAACTCTTGCCACCGCTGCTGGTCTGTCACCATTACCAGCTCTTAGCACATTTGCTGTCCCAAAACCATTACCAGATCCTGCAACCTTTCCTGGCCTGCCATCATTACTATCACATGCTACACCTTAAAGCTTGTGGCCTATTCCTGTTTCTGGCACTCTAAAGATGCCACACATAATGTTTTTGTAGCTGTACCTAAACTGCAAAAATGTCTAATCTTTGCTAAAGCGTAAATCATGCTCTGTGTCTCCATATTTGCGACCTATTCTAGTGCTCTGGCTCTCAAAATCATTTGTGACTATTGTCCTCAGACATACCGTAGTATTTATTTTAAGGTAAAACCTGCCCTGTCACTCCCTCTTATATTGCTGCTATTGGTAACTGTTTATATACTCTTCAGCTGCTGTACAACATGTGTGGCTATTGTGAGGGACTCCAGACACCCTGACTGGGTATCTCCGCCAAGAAGCTGCTTCCCAAGCTCTGGAACATGAGACAAGTGAATCTGGCTATATTTATCCCAAGAACTAGGCAGTACCAGTTTTGGAGTAAACCAGAATAAAAACTATTTAAGCAAGAATACATAATATACAGTGGGGACGGAAAGTATTCAGACCCCCTTAAATTTTTCACTCTTTGTTATATTGCAGCCATTTGCTAAAATCATTTAAGTTCATTTTTTTCCTCATTAATGTACACACAGCACCCCATATTGACAGAAAAGCACAGAATTGTGGACATTTTTGCAGATTTATTCAAAAAGAAAAACTGAAATATCACATGGTCCTAAGTATTCAGACCCTTTTCTGTGACGCTCATATATTTAACTCAGGTGCTGTCCATTTCTTCTGATCATCCTTGAGATGGTTCTACACCTTCATTTGAGTCCAGCTGTGTTTGATTATACTGATTGGACTTGATTAGGAAAGCCACACACCTGTCTATATAAGACCTTACAGCTCACAGTGCATGTCAGAGCAAATGAGAATCATGAGGTCAAAGGAACTGCCTGAAGAGCTCAGAGACAGCAAGGCACAGATCTGGCCAAGGTTACAAAAAAGTTTCTGCTGCACTTAAGGTTCCTAAGAGCACAGTGGCCTCCATAATCCTTAAATGGAAGATGTTTGGGATGACCAGAACCCTTCCTAGAGCTGGCCGTCTGGCCAAACTGAGCTATCGGGGGGAAAAAAGCCTTGGTGAGAGAGGTAAAGAAGAACCCAAAGATCACTGTGGCTGAACTCCAGAGATGCAGTCGGGAGATGGGAGAAAGTTGTAGAAAGTCAACCATCACTGCAGCCCTCCACCAGTTGGGGCTTTATGGCAGAGTGGCCCGACGGAAGCCTCTCCTCATTGCAAGACACATGAAAGCCCGCAGGGAGTTTGCTAAAAAACACCTGAAGGACTCCAAGATGGTGAGAAATAAGATTCTTTGGTCTGAGGAGACCAAGATAGAATTTTTTGGCCTTAATTCTAAGCGGTATGTGTGGAAAAAGCCAGGCACTGCTCATCACCTGTCCAATACAGTCCCAACAGTGAAGCATGGTGGTGGCAGCATGGGAGTGTTTTTCAGCTGCAGGGACAGGATGACTGGTTGCAATCGAGGGAAAGATGAATGCGGTCAAGTACAGGGATATCCTGGACGAAAACCTTCTCCAGAATGCTTAGGACCTCAGACTGGGCCGAAGGTTTACCTTCCAACAAGACAATGACCCAAAGCACACAGCTAAAATAATGAAGGAGTGGCTTCACAACAACTCCGTGACTGTTCTTGAATGGCCCAGCCAGAGCCCTGACTTAAACCCAATTGAGCATCTCTGAAGAGACCTAAAAATGGCTGTCCACCAATGTTTACCATCCAACCTGACAGAACTGGAGAGGATCTGCAAGAAGGAATAACAGAGGATCCCCAAATCCAAGTGTAAAAAACTTGTTGCATATTTTCCAAAAAGACTCATGACTGTATTAGATCAAAGGGGTGCTTCTACTAAATACTGCAAAGGGTCTGAATACTTAAAACCATGTTATATTTCAGTTTTTCTTTTTTAATAAATCTGCAATATGGCTGCAATATAACAAAGAGTGAAAAATTTAAGGGGGTCTGAATACTTTCCGTCCCCACTGTATACACCACAGGAGGACATCCCCCTCTCCTGATCATATTACCCTAACAATACAAACTGTAACCAAGAATATAATTACAACAACTGGCGTATACTATAAACTTTATCTTAATTAACCACCTGGGTGACTCAGTGCCCACCCAGACTATTACTATTCAGCGATCTTCACTTCAGGTCAGACTTGCTGTCGCCGAGATTTACACAGTGCAATACACATTATCCTAAGTATAAACACAGAACACATTCAGGCAATAGCAGGAGACCTACTTTCAATAAACACATTATGGCCGGGGGGTCCCAGACAGGTGGCTTGCTGATGACATCAGCATCTGCTATGAGTCCCACAGTGTGGAGCAGTCCTTGCTGGAAATATTGCATATAGGCCCTTAACATGGATCCCGGGCCTAGAGTCCCAGAGTCTGTGTGTCTTGGGGAGACATCGACTTAAATCCAAATTAACATTACTCCAAGGGTCCCCAGGCATGCGCCTTACCAAGAGTAGTGTTCCCTTAAAAGCCAGGGCCCATAGTCAGTAGCCAAGAGCCTAGCCTGCAGTCCCCTCCAAAAGCCTCTATCCCAGGTGAGTCTGTCACAGCTATTGTCTCTGAAATAATAATACTCTAACACGTATTTCAGAATAAAACCTGACTTGTCTCTCTTACATTGTGACCTAACCAAGCTGCTTACATACTATCTAGCCACTGTACACACTTTGTGGCTATTGTCTCTGAACTAATACACTCTAATTTTCATTTCAGGATAAATCTTGTCTCTTCCGATCCTTCCTGCATTGCTGCTTAATTGAGCTGCTTACCTACTGTCAAACACTGTACAATGTGTGTGGCTGTTGTCTCTAATGTTTATTTCAAGATAAAACCTGCCTCATATCTCATTCTTATATTGTGGCCTAACCAAGATGGTTACATGGTGTCCATCCACTGTACAATAATTGTGGCTATTATCTTCTGAAATAATGCACCCCAGTTTTTATTTCAGAATAAAATCTGTCTTATGTCTCTCTTACAATATGTGTGGCTAT
This sequence comes from Lithobates clamitans, assembly GCA_037952925.1. NCBI lineage: Eukaryota > Metazoa > Chordata > Amphibia > Anura > Ranidae > Lithobates > Lithobates clamitans. Next base: position 3,110,604 of record JBBGZY010000833.1, on the reverse strand, counting down.
TGCCTCTAAAATTATAGGGTCTAATGTTGCTTTCAGGATACAACCTGCCTCATTTCTCCCTCTTGCATTCTAACTTAACCTAGGTGCTTACATAGTCTACAGCCACTGCACAATATGTGTGACTATTTTTTTCTGAAATAATAAACTCTAATTTTTGGTTCAGAGTAAAACATGCCTTCTCTGTCTGTCTGTCTGTCTGTCTGTCTGTCTCTCTCTCTCTCTCTCCCTCTCTCTCTCTTGCGGCCTTACTAAGCTGTTTACAGTATTCATCCACTACAATATGAAAGGCTATTGTCTTTGTCCAGCAACTGAACTATATTTGTGTTTTTTTTTTCCAATAATACACTCTAATTTGTATTGCATGGCAAAAACTTGCCTTGTCTCTTTCAATTTGCTGCCTATTTATGTGCTCACCTACTGTCCTGACATTAGCCAATGTGTACCAAACACATACCCAAAGTCTATATTTTGAATATTTTGGAAGTAATTGGAGATATGGGGATGAGAGGTAGTTTGGGAAATGTCGGATAGTGATTTTGAAGTGTTGTGCACCCTGTTTTGACATTTTTTTGACAATACAGAGTGGTACTGCAAAAAAAAAAAGCTCACAAACTATACTATGAAATTGTGTTGCCACTAGGCAATTGGTTCAAAGTTGAGTTTTAGCCTTATATACTTTTTATTTTTTAGGAGTACACTTTCCTATAACATTTCAATCTGTTGTGGCTTGATCTTCTAATGCCTCGTACACACGGTCGGATTTTCTGACGGAAAATGTTCGATGGGAGCTTTTAGTCAGAAATTCCGACCGTGTGTAGGCTCCATCAGACATTTTCCATCAGAATTTCCATTGCACAAAATTTGCTAGCTGGTTCTCAAATCTTCCAACAACAAAATCCGTTGTCGGAAATTCCGATCGTGTGTACACAGTTCCGACGCACAAAGTTCCACGCATGCTCGGAATCAAGCAGAAGAGCAGCACTGGCTATTGAACTCCTTTTTCTCGGCTTCTCGTACGTGTTGTACGTCACCGCATTCTTGACGTTAGGAGTTTCCGACCAACTTTGTGTGACTGTGTGTATGCAAGACAAGTTTGAGCCAACATCCGTTGGAAAAAAAAACATGGATTTTGTTGTCGGAAAATCCTATCATGTGTACAGGGCATTACTCTCAATTCAGGTCTATTACCAGTGGATAAAAAAATCAGCTGTCGTAGCCAAAATAACCTTAAAAAGTAATTTTTGAATTGGATTGGGTTGCTTCTGGTGTATTTAAGCTAAGCTATAATAAAGCCAAGCAGTAAGGTACAAAAAGTGAAAAAAAAATATATCTAAAATATGTGTTGCCAGAATGTGGTGTGGCTGATGCTGTCCATGAGAATCGTAGTGTTCTATAACACTGCATACAGCTTAACTAGTTCAGCTCTTTGAGCAAATGTAGTACGTCCAAAGAGTGAACTGTTAAGCATAAGCTGATTTCAAATCGTTAGATAAAAACTGGCAGCATGGTAAACTGCAGTCAGAAAATGCGTTATTGAAAACAAAAAAAGGGGATAGTAGAGACGCTGACACGTTTCAGTCAATAAGAGCCTTTCTCATAGGTAAGCTGTCAGTAAGAACCTTGTTGGCTGAAACGTGTCAGCATCTCTATTAGCTGGATTTAGTCCCCCTTCTATAATTTTCAATAAAGCATTTTCTGACTGCATTTTATCATGCTACCAGCTTGTATCTAACTATTTGGAATCGGAACAACTTGCAGAAGCTGAGAGCAAGGCACCAGTGTGGATGCTTACCTCATGATAATAGTTTTGAAGTGCTGTCTGTTTTGTCTCTTAAGCATAAGTTGAAGGCTTATGCTGGCTTTTCTCAGCTGGCTCCCGGCTGGACAGTAAAAGTGTAAAAGCCACTGATCACTTTCACAGTGAGGCACAGTGCTCCCCTCCCCTACACACACATTGTTCACTGGCTGTTCAATGAGCACTTTCTAATGCATTGTTAATAAATATCGAAGATGAATTTTAACAATTTGGTGTGGTTACAGTTAGAGGCATAATTAAAGTCCCGATCTATATTGTATGATGTAACTGAGGAAGAAGAATGGCACACTAAGGATGTATATCAACTACTGAACACTCAACCGGAGAAAAATTCCTCACCAGTAAACTACTCCACGGATAGAAGATACTCTCCAATTCATCCATAGAATTAGAAGAGGAACCAGTTGAGGAAGAGCCATCCAAGCCAAAAAACGAAGAGCAAAATGAACACTTCGACCCCTTAAAGACTGACTAAAGCTCTGAGGAAGTACTTTTCACCTCTAAAAGGATTCACGAAGCACCAACTCTTCTTACTACAGATTTAGTGGAAAGCAACTAAAACTCACCCTAGGTGGCTCATCCCAATATCGGTGGTTTATGGACAAGATAACCTCACTCCTAACAAATGGTGGGAGGTTCCCTTGTCAATTCCTATGCTAATGAGAATTTTTTTCATGCTCTTAACTGTTCATTTTAGTTAATTTAAAGTTATGGACATTATATACCATTTAACTCTGCCCCTTCTTTTGGGACCAAAGATTTCTGGCGGGGCATGTGTGTAGCCAGGTGCTCCAGAGAGAGGAGGGAACTGCTGAGCAGAAAGAGTTTAACTGACTGATTCAGGAAGCACTGTACCGTGGAAACTGTAGTCCAAAGAGATTCTAGTGGGGAAGTCAAGAGTTTTTGAACTACATTCCCCTGAGATTATTGCCAGTAGGAGGGGAAAGAGCTACATTCTCCTGGACTGTACAGCGAATAACTTACTTTTGCTGTGAAGAAGTCTGGAGAGAGCACATCTCTGTCAAGTGTATGCAAGTGCTTGCTGCATATGGGCAGCCTGGGCATGGCCTGGTGTTCTGATGACTGGAGTTACCTGGGTGCAGAGCGGAGGGAGAACTAATCACTGTATGTGACTGGATTGTGAGCTGCGATATCACTGGGACTGGCGAGCTTCTGCTGCGATGATTTACCATTTGCTGTTGGAGAGACTGAGCCCTTTAATAACTGACTATACACCTATCTAGCAGCCTTACTGCATGCAGGTTTTACTGGAACTGTATTCATGTGCAACACTGGAAAAACTGGGCCCAATGCTAGCCCGTTGAAGAGATAGGGCTAAGGACTGCACTCCCATAGCTGCTCCATAGAGACCTTTGCCTATTGCTTACGGTATATTAAAGTGGTTGTGGATTTTTTTTTATTTTTACCACCTGCGGTTTACAACCACTTTAAGAGGTACATCTCAGTGGACATTGCACCATATCCTAGCCATTCTAAGAGAGTGCACTCTAAATTAGCTATAGTATTCTTATCCACACTGCAGTTATTTTTTCTGGGTACTGTTTATTGCTGACTTTGCAGATTAATGAGTTTTCAGTCTAGTCGTACAGAACTCTATTCTGAGTTACTTTGGCATAGTAATTATACTGTCTAGCAGACTGTTTCTGAATATAAACTCTATTTGCTTATTTATGTTTATATCACCATTTATTATAACCAATACATTAAGCTCATTTACGACTAAACCGAGCCCCAGCAGTAAATCATAAAGTGGAACCAAACCCATCAATTTAATGGTTTTAACCACTTCACGCCCGAGGACATCATATGGCGTCTTGGACTTTGAGTGGGGATTCTGAATTCAGATGAATCATCTTTTTCAGCCGGCGATTCCCTGCATCGTAAGAACAATCATAGCGGCAGTTGATCATTCTTACAGGAGGCGGGAGGGGACATTTCCCCCCTCCCGCCGCCCTCCGGTACTTCTACCGACTTGCCCGTGCCTGGGTGAGCTAGAAAAGGAATCTGCCGGCGCTGGAAGTTGAGCATAGAGATTTCCAGTGACCTGCTGGTCCCCAGTCATCTCTATGACCTTCGAAGGTCTGGGCACAACGTTGACTTCCTCCAATTTTCCTCCTAAAAAGAGAACCAAATGGGTAAAAAAATCCAGTAGAGAAATGGGCCCGAGCTTGCCCTCATGAGCCAAGGAACAACAACCAAAAGAGCACACAAAGAATTATGGCATCATAACCAAAGATACCAATGAATTTAAAAAAAGCATGAACCATGCCCCACCGCCATATAATACTATCATCAACAGTGCCATCAGCTAGCAGGAAGGTGATATACCAAAAAGGAAAAACCCATCGGAAAATGCGTCTCCCTTCACTTTTTTGCAGGAAGGAGCTGTGGAAAATTGGAGTCCCACGGCTCAACAGGTGAACCATCTGGACCCACCGCTGAAGATGGGAAGAAAAAGAGAAGATGGAGAGAGGCCGACGGGGAGGAAAGAACACCAAAAAGAGGGGTAATTTCCACACACTACGATCAAAATCTACAATCTACTTATGTTTGACAATACAGAGTTGAATGTCCTACGCAAGGGGCTTAATTTTGCCCCCAAAAATCCCCCAAACCTTTTTGAGATTTTCGTGGATCTTAACAAATATGTGTGGAATCTCACCCTCAAGCGGTATTTTGCCTTTTCCAAATTACCACCCAAAATGTCATCACTATCTGCAAGTACATCATCTGAAAATAACCCGCAAGATAAAGACATCGCTCTCCTAGACTTGAAGAGTCTATATTTAGAGGGGGCCTGCGAGGACCTTTATAATGGAAATGGAACTCATGGAGAAACAGATCACACACACGGACTTCAAGCCAAAGTTTTCCTTCCATCCCCACTGGGCAAAAGGAAAATTCATTCCAATCTTCTATGAAGTAGTGATGGATGAGATAAAAAAGATATGTCAGAAATGCCACCCTAGTGGCAAATCTGAGCACACTCTGGGCAATGACTGTGAGACTCCAAAGGAAATTATCAAGAGTTTTAAGGACAGGGAAGACATAATTATTAGGCAGGCTGACAAAGGAGGAGGCCTGGTCATTCAGTACAGAGAGGATTACGTGGTGGAGTCCTTGAGACTCTTGGGTGATAAGGACACATATGAGAAGCTTCCAGCTTATCCATTACCAGGCTATACAAACAACTTCTCCATCGAGCTAGAGAGAATGGAGTTATCACAAAGATCTGATGAATCCCCCCAGTAGACCCATTATCGCTGGGTTAGACAGCCTAATAAATAACATGGGGTGTTACATTGACTATTTCCTACAAGATCAGGTAACACCACTTCCATCATATGTCAAAGATTCAGGACACATGCTTGAGATTCTTTCAACTTTCTCCTGGCAACCCCAATACAAGTAGCTGTCGCTTGATGTGTCATCACTCTACACTTCCATCCAGCACAAATATGGCATCAAGGCAGTCAACCACTATCTACCCAAGAGCAATCTACACCCCCTACAAACTCATTGATTCTCTTAATTCTGTCTGACTCATAATTATTTCTCCTATGTGGGAGAGTTTTACAGACAAACCAGAAGGACAGCCATGGGAGCCAGATTTGCTCCAAGCTACGCAAATCTGTTCATGATTTTTTGGGCGGACCGTTCGATCTGGGCAAACAATCCCTTTACGGCACAGCTTGCCCTCTATGCAAGATATATAGATGACATCTTGATCATTTGGAACGGATCAGAGACGGAGCTGAACAACTTCCTTGAATATTGCAACTCCAACCCTTTTGGTATATCATTTACCCATGTTGTTGACCAAGCATCACTTGTGTTTCTCAACCTTGAACTACAGGTAGACAAAGAGATCAACATCTTTTTCAAAACCTTACTTCAAACCGAGCGCTGTGAATTCCTACCTTCACGCCAAAAGTCACCATCACCCAAAATGGATTTCTAACATCCCATACAGGCAATTCTGTAGGTTAAGGAGAACATGCACCAGAAAGAGGGATTATGAGAAGCAAGAAAAGGAAATTCTTGGAAACGGGATATAAGGAAGACCATGTAGAACAAGCATACACCAAATATTGGATACAGTACGTTGAAGGCCATTCACATAGCACACAGAAAGATGCCATAACAACTCAAAAGAACAAACGGATCTGTAACAAGCAGGATAATACTAATTCCATTAGATTCAGCACCCAATTTAGCACTAAGGCATTTGACATCCAACAAGTAATTCAGCGCAATTGGAATATTTTGAAACAAGATCCCATCTTGAACCAAGTCCTGCCCTCCAGACCTGAAGTTGTGTTCCGTAAACCTAGAGATCTCAGAAGCCTGATAGCACCAAGCAGAATGGGCAAAGCCCCAAATGTAACGGAGATCCCCACCGGTCCTTGGACATCAATATTCAATCAAAAAGGAACTACAAATGTGGGGTTAAGAACTGTGGGGCCTGAGCGTACATGTCACACTGCAAAAAAGAAGTGGTGGGGATCGATGGCCACATTCATAGAATTGGACAATACATTAACTGTGGCACCTCGTACTTGGTCTATGGTATCATTTGCCCTTGTGGTCTCCTCTATGTTGGACGCAGAATACGTCCACTAAGAGTTATGCCCCGTACACGCGGTCGGATTTTCTGACAGAAAATGTTCGATGGGAGCTAATTGTCAGAAATTCCAACCGTGTGTAGGCTCCATCGGACATTTTCCATCGGAATTTCCGACACACAAAATTTGAGATCTGGGTCTCAAATTTTCCAACCAAAAAATTTGTTCTCGTAAATTCCGATCGTGTGTACACAATTCCGATGCACAAAGTTCCACGCATGCTCAGGATCAAGCAGAAGAGCCGCATTGGCTATTGAACTTCCTTTTTCTCGGCTCGTCGTATGTGTTGTACGTCACCACGTTCTTGACGTTCAGAATTTCCGACAAGATTTGTGTGACCGTGTGTATGCAAGAAAAGTTTGAGCCAACATCCGTCTGAAAAAATCCATGTCCGATCGTGTGTACGGGTCATAACATTTAGTGAACATAAGTGCAACATCATCAATGGCAATGTGAATAATCCCAACATGAAAAACAAGAGGAGACACAACTACTCAATTTCCACGGCACTTTAAGGTTTGCCATAATGGACATCGAGTTGGCTTGCAAGTGTTCGGCATAGAAGCCATTAATAAAGACTATGATGGGGGGAGAAGATTTTGGAGGCTATGCAACACAGAGACTTTCTGGATCTTCACCCTCGGTTCCTTGGCTCCTGATGGAATGAATGAAGATCTCAAGGTCCATGTCTAATTGGACACTGTATATATTCTTTTCCCATAACCCCCTCCATCCAGTTTGTGATGAGCCTAGCTCTACCTGCCCCACAGATCTATATGGAGTATTTATTCCTTTGCTCCTCTATGATCATGTGCCCGGTTGGCCTGGCATAATCCATGTGTCACTATCATATTCAGTTTCACTGGCAGCAATGATCATCGTCATTAGCACTAGCAGTGGTATTGCATATACTATCACTAGTGCGAATATCATAAGCATCGTATATCCAGTATCAGATATCCTCTTATAGTTCATAATCATTCACTAATAATCCAATTAATAACTATTACTTTAATTTATTTTAATTTATTTCATTTTATTGCATTTAATTTAATTTAATTTTAGTTTTTGCAATTAACTTTTTCCATGCTTCTATTATTTACAAGTAAATGAAGATCTATCCTGATTACACCTACTGTCGTTTGATTAAAAAAAAAAACCCTTTTCCATCTGCTCCTTTTTTTTACTGCACTTCACAATATAGTAATATAGTATACTAAAAGCTTAACCTCCTATAGGCCACCATGCATGCAGGCCCACTCCTAAATTTGGTTCCGGAGATCGGGTTTGCTATTGGACGCTGGTGCGGTCTATGAAATGCACAGCCCTGCCCACACGAATGATGGCGTGCGCTCCAACAACCGGCGAAATCACTTCCTGGTTCCGGCGTTCCTGCCGCCCACCTCTGCCTCTCCAAACATCAGCATTATAAATACGAACGCCGCCGAAGTGCTGCATGGCTGCAATCCAACAAAGGACTATACACAGCACCACACAGCATCCCGGCAGGAGGATCGCACGGTCAACCAAGGAACGACCCGGGCATTTAGCCACTGACCACAAGCTGTAGCACCTAAACCAGCCAGTAGGTAGGTCAGTAATATGGATGGCTCATTTCATTCCCATCTATGCCCATAAGCTCTATTGGGACCGTAATGTATCACTATACTTGGCCACTATACCTGGATATTCCTAACAGGTTCCATTCAATTATGTCATTGTTATTTTTGTAGGTCTTGTATACCAACACTAACTATCAATAGACGACAACATCTGTATATACTTTTCCTTACGGTGCTGAGGTAGGTCTTATTTGGCTTTATATCCTCCATACTACCAGTTTCTTTGACATCCTGTTCACTTGAAGCTGGCACACTTTAAACCAAGTAATTCTGTTACAGTGTATTAGTATTCACACCTTTGTGTCACTATGACATCATGCAGCCAGTCAATTTGGTACTGTTCCCTACACCATCTCTTCCATGGGTCTGCATGGCTGTCGTCCCAGAAGGAATCCTCTCCTAAAGGTAATGCACAAGAAAGCCCGCAAACAGTTTGCTGAAGACAAGCAGACTAAGGACATGGATTACTGGAACCATGTCCTGTGGTCTGATGAGACCAAGATAAACTTTTTTAGTTCAGATGGTGTCAAGCGTGTGTGGCGGCAACCTCTCCCATATAGAGCGCTGCGCTGTGGAAGAATCCGCCTATAGAAATGTACCATCCATCATGTGATACACCTCCCATCCAGTCGTTTCTCTCTATATAGGCCTACCACAGTATACAGACCAGTTTTTGTTTTTCAAGGTTCTGATGAAGAGGAAACCCCTCAAAACGCGTTAGCCATTTATTCATTTTAGCCCTTGTATAGGCATCAATTTTTACAATTTTATTAAATTAGAATATTGTAACTTATTTATTCATGAACACGTAGTATCTTTCTTTGTATATACCAATTTGTTTAGAATAATCTTTTTTATCTTGATTCATGCGTTAGGTCATGTGCCCTTTTTCTTCTTTCATATATAGTCTTTTGGACTTCCCCTAGTCTGTTTAGGCAACGGGGCACGCATGGTCACTTTATATTTATCATATCATTAGAAAATACTACTATCCTTTACTAAGTCCCCCCGCACTAGCGCAGGAGAATGTCTTTTCTGTTTAAACCTATGCTCGACGTTATGTCACATGCTGGCCAGCGGAGGTAAACATTGCCGGGGACTCTGCAATTGTTTATTTTATTTTTTTATCTTGGTCTTTCCACCCTAGAGGAGAGATGTGGGGTCTTATAGACCCCACATCTCTCCATAAAGAGGACCTGTCATGCACTATTCCTATTACAAGGGATGTTCACATTCCTTGTAATAGGAATAAAAATAAAGAGAAAGTGTAAAAATAAAAACATAAGAGTAAAATAAACAGAAAAAAAAAAGTAAAGCGCCCTCGTCCCTGCATGCTCACGCACAGCAGTGAACACATATGTAACGCCCACATATGTAAATGGCAGTCAAATCACACATGAGGTATCGCTACGAGCATTAGAGCGAGAGCAACAATTCTAGCCCAAGACTTCCTCTGTAACTCTAAACTGGTAACCTGTAAAATATTTTAAAGCGTCGCCTATGGAGATTTTTAAGTACCAGAGTTTGGCGCCATTCCACAAGTCCCATGTTGGGTATCTATTTACTCACCATAACATCATCTTTCACATTATACAAAAAAATTTGGGCTAACTTTACTGTTTTGTTTTTTTAATCACTGCGCAAATACTGTGTGACGTAAAAAGTAATTTTCTAGCCAAAAAATTATGATTTTTACATGTAGGAGAGGAGTGCCAGAATAGGCCTGGTATGGAAGTGGTTAAAAAACACTTACATTCCTGGAAGGTCAGTGTTGCTACCAGTCACTTTTGCGTCCTCAACCAAACTGTCAAACCATCAAATGGCTGGTGTCATAACTGATCGCATGTGCAGCATCATGGCAGTTGCACATCAAACAGAAGAAGCTTTTTTGGCTGTAAAGGACAGGAGGATTAAATTCTGCTTTAAGGCTGTTCCTAGATCGGCCTCTACAAACTTGGCAGTGCCTAAAAATGGAGAGCAACTGAGCATGTACAGAGCAGGGTGAGACAATGTATTACTGGATTTTAAACAGTATATGCACTGATTTTTAATGATTTATATAGCTAGCTACACCTGCAAAAGGGGCAAACCTGAAGTGATCTAGCAGGATTTAATTTTAAAGTTCCACTTTAAGGCTGGGTTCACACTGCTGCGGTGGCAGACATCGCATGTGATTCGCAGCGCACTGCTGTTCACATCACATGCGATGTCTGTGCTGTGCGATATCAGCCATACAGATAGTATGGCTGATATCGCACCGCATTCGGTCCAAACTCGCACAGGACCCTTTTTTTTGTTCGGACCAAAATCGGATCGCATGGGTGTTCACACCTATGCGATCCGAAAATGTCCGAATTGTCAGTTCGCATTGCGATATGCGGGCTGAACTGGGGGTGTCATTAACATTGTATGACACTCCCCAGCAGTTCGCATATGGCAGTGTGAACTGCCGTGCGAGTTGGTGCGATGCGGGAACCCGCAGTAAATTCGCTGCGTTCCCGCACCGCAGCAGTGTGAACCCAGCCTGAAGGTATCTTACTTGTGTTCTTAAAAGTGCTTGCAGCAATTTTCATGCAACCAGGTGTGTCAGAGGGGTTATTCACTGAGTAAAGGCAAAGAGCAGAGGACCCAATCAACTGTGGGGGTAGCGCTACAGTTTTTTTTTTTTAACACGCTAATGTAATTTCAAAAAATAATTTTGCCATATTTTTTAAAATCTTCAGCTGCTAGGTGGTAGGAAAGGCACTATAACCAAATCTACATTTTAGGTGTCTTCTACTGGTTTGGATTGCCTTAACTGAGTTTAAATTACTGTAAACGTTATTCATTTAAAGTGTTTCTTAAAGAGGAGTTCCGCCTGCCCCTTTAAAAATTAAAAGTCAGCAGCTACACATACTGCGTAGCTGCTGACTTTTAACATTAGGACACTTGCCAGTCTTGGAGTCCAGCGATGTCGACACCGAAGCCGATGTTAACATCGGCTGGTTGGGTGCTGCTGCCGCCATTGCTGGTAACAGCCGGGTTCCTACAGCCAGGTTCCTACTGTGCATGGCGAAGCACGCTGCGCTCTCTCACTGGCCCAGCAGAAGAGGAGGGAGGAGGGGGCTGTTGACGTACTTCTCCGTGGTCCGGTCTCCCAGAAGTGGGGAGGGAACCTTTCAAAAACAGGTCCCCATTCCCCCCTACCCCCTTAAATGTGCCAAATGTGGCACCGGAGGGGAGGGAGGAGACGAATAAGCGAAAGTTCCACTTTTGGGTGGAACTCCGCTTTAAAATACTCAAGTTAAAATGCTGATGTTTGTTTAGTTAGAATATAAACATTATAATATATAACAACTCATGGGGTAAAGGGGAAGGTGTTTGCTGAATCATGCTGATAGTGTGTAATATACTGTATTGCTGGAATGCACTCAATGGAGCAGCAGCTACAGAGTTCATCTGTTTAGTTACAATCAAGATGGTATTTTTGGAATCCTGTTAGTTTACTTTGAAATAGATTTATGAAAAACATTTATTATAACTGAACTATACAAATCAAAGACTACATTTACCACTGCAAAGATATTAAGTAAGAGGTCAAGTAAGAGTTTGGAATGGAGTATTTGGGTCTTAAAGCAGTATTAAACCCAAAAACAAACATTTTTTGAATTGCAGCTTATCAATTCTTAGATGTGATGGCTGCATTCGGTTTTCTTTTCTTTTTTTTAAACTTTTTTTCCTTGATTCTCACCTGGTGATTCAGCTGTGCAAATAATGTGCAACATAAAAAAATGCAACTGTCACCATTTTTACTTTACAGACCCTTTTCCTTCAGGAAATATATAATAGAATTAAAGTTTTAAGTAATTATCAAGGAAAAAATGCAGATTTTACATGTGTGCGAAAAAAATAAAAACATTTCTCTGGATGTGAAGTGGTTAAAGTGCATGTAAACCCTAACAAAGATTTTATTTTATTTGCCCCCCTTTTGGTCTTTTGAATTTAGCGTTTAGATGATTTTATTATATCACTTTGATAAATGCAAAAAAAATCCTGTTAATCCTGCAAAAAATATTGTGAGCTGGCAATATTCTATGCCTCCTTCTACACTCTTTTTCAGTTCTATCTCTGGTCTACAGAACACATTGTATAACATAAAATTAGATGCGCAACCAAAAAATGTGCAAACAAATATGTGCAAAATAAATGTATCATCAACATGTGTTAATTTATGAATAGAAGAGGTTAAAAACGTCCATAGTGAATGACATTCAGTATAACTCCATTGGGAGTAAGTCCTTCGGCAGGAAGGCAGATGGTTCTTTTCACCGCATACTCTCACAAGACAGCCAAGGAATAATGAAATGCCAGAGGGGCGCTTACCAGATCTGTAGGATCTCTATTACGGAGATCTTATGAGCACACATTGCTCTAAGTATTGGAGATGAGAGGGGGTGGTCTGTAGTAACACTTTTACTAGTGTTGTCACCATGCAGACAGAAAGTGTATTACTGACAGGATCACCAAATGAAAATAAACAAAAAAATACTGAAAAATGTAACTAATGCAGTTCCCACCTCTAAGAATGGGTAAGCTGTAGTATATAACATTTTTGATCTTGGGCTTGGTTACACTTTACCTGTCCAAGTGTACATGCTTGCTACTTCAGCAGTTTTTCTAAAATTAAGATTATGCATCACAGAATGTATCACAAAACTGACCAGGTGAAATTGGCATACTGCACCTAAGGCCTCTTTCACATGGGACAGACTTGGTTGAAATCAGCAGGTGATCTGTCCACTGATCATCTGCTGGTCAAACTAGAGTGGGCAGATGTCACAAGCATAAACTGAGACCTGGACAGAGCCCGCTCTGCTCTATGAGCTGCCGGAGGTAAATGGACTCCGCTGTCCGTTTATGACCTGACTCTAATCTGATCTGCTCAGACGGAGGACGCAACCCCTTATGTTTTTTTTTTTGGCCTATTTGGACCCTTTGTGTGCAAGGGGCCAAAGAGGCCTAACAGTTGGCTCACTGGAATACAAGTTATTGTGGATCTAATAATGGAAGACTTTTAAAAGGTCAGAACATATACTGACATATACTGACCTTTCCCTCCGTCTTCAGAATTCTAGGACATGATGTCAACATTCATTCATAACATTCTTGGGAGATTCCTGGGGAATGATAAGTACCCCAATTTTAGCCAGAAAATAATCCAGCCCAGTACAAGAGTGTCTCCTTGTTAAATTTGGGATCCTCGGACAATTCCGGGGAGGAGTTCTGGTTATGTGATGGGGGATGGTATGTCTAATATAGATTAATGTATTGAAAATGTAAGGCGGAGATACCAACTTTTGAAAAAATGTAATAATTAACAAGGCTGTTTAACCTGAAAAACCTATACCAATAAAAAGAGAATATACAAAAGATTTGGGATCCTCTTTGTTCCCATGATCTCACCAGAAGATGTGTGACATCACCCCCACCTAAGTGATGCAAATAGAAGAAGAATGTAAGGTAAGTATTTAACTTTTTCTAAAATATATAACACATTTCTACATTGGGAGGGGGCTCTGATTTATTAAGCAGACCTTGAATTTACTGCTAGGTCTATTTTTCTATTGTTCTATTTTTTTTAGGTCTTTTGATAACATTTATATACAAAGTGATGCAGTCATTGTAGGGTTCGAGGATTATCACATAATCTGACTGTTAGCTACTTCTAGCATAACTTCTATTAGAACTTTAGCAAGACTCGATAGACTACTCAGTCTTTTTCTGCCGTCACTTTTCTATGTGTCCATATTTAACTTGCTGCTATCATCACAAATTATAAAATTGTCTTACCAAGTGTTCTTTCTTTTCAGGATTTCTTCTTTCCTCAGATGTGTTGACGCATATGAGCTTTAATATGTACTAAGTTGTGGGCTGGTCCTTATGAAGACAGAGAATTCTTTTACGAACAGGCTTAGGTTACCTGTAAACATTACAAGATAATCACATTATTGTCATCATTATTGTAGCTAAGAATTTAGGAAATAAACACTTGTTCTATGCTTACTGTTGGGACTCCTATGCTTTGTTGTTAGCACAGTTTAGTTAGTGTTTGAGAATCATATGGGCACTTGACCCCCTACACAAACAGTGGCAGGGCCATAACTTTGAAGGATATTAATTATGATGGACAGGTATTTTAATGAGCAAAGTGTGTATAGGCATGCATGGTGTCAAAAAATGTTTAATAGGCTGTTTATAACACAAGGCTTTAGACAGGAACCAACTATAGGCTTAACAAACATTGTTTAATTAAAACATTTCTAACAATTAGTTATGTTTTTAAAATTTAGCCACTGGCATACAGCTCTGTTTTCATAGTAACAGCCTCAGTAAAATGCAGAATAGTACAATTAGTAACAAATCTTTGGATGGACGTGACAGTCAGTTATTTCTGTCAGTGTCACTTCTGAGGCGGAACACAATGCTTATTACAACTGTTTCTGTTTCACCAACCATAGCCATACAACCCCTCTACTGGAATATGGTGTATGAGCTCTTTTGCAGGTGCCGAGCATTACCATGTCTAAAAAAAAAGAAAAAAAAAAAAAAAAAGAAAAAGTGCCATGGCAAAGCCCTAGCTGAATGACTGCTAAATACAAGTCACCAGCTTTTCATGCTGCCATTTAATTTTTACTCAATTTTTTAAGTATGCACCACATCTCTGAAGATGCTGATTGGTGGCGAAACACACCAAGTGTGCACCTCTCCGAACAATCTGTGGTGATATCCACATAGGGCGGGAATGGCCTGGCTGCCAGCCCGGTCCGCAGCCGTGGTAAATATAGAAAAATGATGACGATGGCGGCACTCCAAAATGGATAAAATCAAAACTACTTGTCATAAACAGGTGTGACCAGAACCGTGTGAACTGCAACAGAGGGAACCTTTAACTTGTCAATCCAAAGAGAACCAAAGGAGCCATGATACAATTTTATTGTAAATAAACAGCTTATGGTTTGGTCTATTATTTTCTATTCTAATCTTTTCTATTTGAATTTGAATTCATCCTATACGAAATCTTAATTTTGGAAGATGTTATATATATATATATATATATATATATATATATATATATATATATATATATATTCGGAAAATGGTTATATAGAAATAGAATGAAATCGAATTCTGATAGAAAAGACTAGAATAGAAAAAACAATAGAACAGAATAGAAAAAAATATTATATATATATATATATATAAAACCATCTTCTGAAATTGGAATTTGGTACAGAATGAATTTGAATAGAAAAGATTAGAATAGAATATATTATATTTTTTTCTATTCTGTTCTATTGTTTTTCTATGCTATTCTTTTCTATTATTTTCTATTCTATTCTAATCTTTTCTATTCGAATTCACTTTCATTCTATACGTATTTGAATTTCACAATGGTTATATATAGTTTACTTTTTCAAATTCGGTCAAATTTTTTCGAATGCGGTAGAATTTTTTCGAATTTGACAGTTTTTTTCGAATACTGGCGAATTTTTTTGAATACGAAACTAAACGAATCCCAAAAACGAATGTAACAACTGCAACGAATTTAACGAAACAAATTTAGTTAAATAACGAATCGAAACGAAACTAAACGAAAATGCACATGTCTAGGTCTGAATACTTACAAAGAGTGAAAAATTTAAGGGGGTCTGAATACTTTCCGTCCCCACTGTAATATAAAGTACAGTAAGCCTTGTGACATGTAAATAGTACATAGATAAAAGTCTTCTTCTTCATCACACAATATGAAAATACTATTTTAGCTGTGCAGGTGTGTGTACATAAAATGCAATTTACGCAACAAACTTATCTAAAGAGGATTATTTTTGTAACTTGACAGCAAGTTACCTGTTGCAGTAATGCATTGATAGTAGGTCATTAAAAATAACTCAATCTCAATCTAATGTAAGAACGCCATATGTTTTTGTAGATGTTTATTTGATAAGATTTAAGCTATGGTAGCCTTAGGCAGCCTGTTCTTTCCAGCTTGTAGGACATGCTGACAAAGGTCTACTGGGACTTCAGTTCTAGAACTAGTACAGAGACTTTGTTTTTGATGTCAGTTGTCATTTTGGGTTAACTGGTGCCACTGAACTTTTGGAGAAATAATTAGATGTTAATTAAATGTTAAGGCATTAACTTGGCTTTGTGAATACACTTGCTACCCAAAATGGCTTCCACAAAATATGGTCTTTTTATGGAGCAATTTTACATATTTTCCTACAAGGCATTTTTTTGTGTAGCTTTATCAATAAATTGAGTTTTGTAGCTCCAGAATCACCTTTGCACATCTGTATAAAAATCAGTAAAGTGCCATTTTTAAGGCTCATTCAGTAAGTCAAAGCAATATGCAAAGTCTGTAGGAATTTATGTTTCAGTGTTCCATCTCCAGTGAAGTAAAAACTAGCTGGTTCCTATTAGTGCACATTGCATGCCATTTTACTCTTGATGATTTTTTAATGAAAAATGTTTCTGTTTCAGTTGTTTTTTAAAGTAAAGCCTGTCAAGGAAGCAATATGGGGCCGCCCCTGCTGACCCTCACCTTCTGAAGATACCTTTTGTCTGCCTGTTATTCTGACCTTTGACTTCAGTACTTTCTAATTCACTGACCAGGAACAAGTATGCAAATCAGGAAAGTCAGAGAAAGGTAAAAGTCCCATATGGATCTTCCTAAATGTTTCAGTAATTCAGAACTTATGGAAGTCAGAGAGTCAGAATAACAGCCAGACAGTATTTTCAGAAGAAGAGGTCTGTGCTTATTTTTTTTTTTTCATTGCCGTTTACCTGCATGTGTGCATACAGTATATTTCCTCTAAAAGTGGCTAATGTAGTTTCACTAAAGCCACATACACACGAGCGGAATGTCCGACAGAAAAAGTCCGATGTGTTCTAAATATTTCCAATGGAACCAATTCCTATCGGGAAACCCGCTCGTCTTTATGCTGTTCCGACGGACCAAAAACGACGCATGCTCTGAAGTAAGTACGAGACGGAAGTTATTGGCTACTGGCTATTGCACTTTCTTTTTCTAGTCCCGTCGTACGTGTTGTACGTCACCGTGTTCTGGAAAGTCGAACTTTGGTGTGACCGTGTGTAGACAAGACCGCTTGAGCGGAATTCCGTTGGAGTTCCGTTGGAGAAACCTTCGCAGTTTATTCCGACGGCAAAACTAGTCGCGTGTACAGGGCATAACACGATAAACAGCAAAAAGGTTAGTTACTTAAGGGCCAACAATGAAATAGTCCCCATTCTGTAGATTAGGTGTTAGCATTTTCAAGTACGGGTGTTTTCGTGGACTAAACATTTTTGTTAGATCTGATCGTACACAGGTCTGCTATGTAGACACCCTCCCTTTCTCATTCAGTGTATGAAATGTGTGCTTATCTATATCTATCAAATTGGATGTGCACACAATCAATAAAAGAACAAATGTTCGGGAATCCCTGAATTTCCCAAATCGTACCATAAAGTGAAAGAAAGGGTGGGTGTGGTTTGGCTGGGTCCTAAGATGGCTGCTTAAGCAAAGAGCTCCTTCAAGCCGAGGACTACATTCTACTCTTTTGGGAAACCATCGCACCTTTTTACCAAGGGTAAGCCAAAAAGGAGCGCCTTGCCATCCCAGGCACTGAAGGAGACCGAAACTCAGCTCAGCCGTAACATCCCTGAGCTGTTCCGCACCCTCCGTTCCGATAACCACGAGGCTTTGCAGGCCTCAGGGCCCTGTTCCTTGAGCAAAAGATCAGACTCACAGTCGGAGGAGAGAGACACGCCAGGCAGGCATTTAAGTCCATCGGTGACCCTATCCGACCTGCAGAGAGTAGCCTCCGACATTACAAACACCCTGTCGGCTGCTATCCTGGATCTCAAGACAAATATCCAGGCGGTGGCTACCCGTCTCTCGGATTTGGAGCAAACCACGCAGCTCCACACTGCAGCTAATAGGCAAGTGCAATGCACCTATGATTCACAACTATCCTATCTGTTTGATCTACACCGTCCAGTGAAGGACCTCAACAATCGTGGTTGCAGACATAACGTTAGGGTCAGGGGAGTGTTTGAGGGGATAGAAGCTGGGTCCCTGCCGCAAACTATCTGCACCATTTTTAATGATTTACTGGACCGCCCAGCGGACTCCCCAAACGAAATGGAGAGGCTACACCAGGCTCTTAGACCCCCACCCCGAGACAATAAACCCCCGAGGGATGTGATATGTTGTATAGTGAACTTTCTGCTTAAAGAAGAAATACTGAGGAAGGCTAGGGAAAGAGGCCGCATATTGCACAAGAGTACTGAGGTTAAGCTTTTTCAGGACCTCTCCCCAACTACTTTACAGAACAGATGGGCTCCGTGCCTCCTGCTGGATCTACTAAGATCCCGAAACATTCAATACCGCTGGAAGTTTCCGTTTCACTTCTCTGCCTTCGCTAGAGGCCGTACTGCTCTCCTACGGTCACCAGAAGACCTACAAACCTTCTGTGAGCAGCTTGACCTGCCCCTGATGGATCTTCCGGATTGGTGTACCTTTTATTTCCTAACAGAGCCGCGGCGCCCGGTGTCACACAATTCCTCTCCAAAAGCTTCCAGGAGACGAAGAGCAGACCCATCCTCACCCGGAGCTCACGTATCCTGCCAAGACCTGAACCAACACAGCTCTGGATCCCCTGCAACTCCCTTCAGTGATCGCCTTGAAACCTGAGATTCTTTCAGAGTACATAAGACTGCCTGCTTGTAAGTGCATACAATTCAAGTTTGCATTGCTTTAATCCTGTTTGCGCCATTTATGTTTGACCAGAGTTAAACTGAACCTGTTCTAAACTCCAAGCAGCCTCCTCCATATTGCTAGCCCTAGGTGACTGGTCATGAATACTGCAGGGTCGATCGACAGCTAGCATGTTGTTACTGGACCCTAGCCCTGTAATGAGGCTTAAAATACTTACGCGGTCTCTCATTGCCCTATGATGAGAACTACCCATCAACCCAGGAACCTAGAGTGCTCCCTGAGCCTCAGTGACTGCCATACCATCAGCACATACACTGAAACTTTAAACGGTCACCAGATGCTCCCAGTTGATGACATCAACGTGTCACCACTTGAAGCTCCCCCCCTTCTTTCTTTTTTTTTTTTAATATTATGTGCCTTTTTATGTACATTATATGTCTATATAGCTATGTTCCACAGATCACCGATGCTAGTATATATATTTCTCTGGCCCTCTCAAGACTGCAATGAGCACCACTGACATTGGCGAATATTTATTCTCCAAATGAACATCAGGTTTCCCTTTTAAGGAAAATCAGTGATCTATTACTCTCCTTTAGGGAGGGCATGGTCCTTCTAGGGGGAGACTTTAATGTTCCTCTAAATCCAGAGATTGATACTTCCTCAGGTACCTCCATGTTGTCATATCGAGGCCCTACACGATACGTGGCGCACTCTATTCCCTTCGGTCAAAGACTATACTTTTTACTCCATTCCATTTCAAAAGTACTCCCGCATAGATTATTTCTTTCTTTCCCAACCTGACCTGACTTATCTAACACATGCTACAATAGACCCAATGTTTCTGTTGGACCATCACCCTATATCAGTCACCCTGACTTTCCCGGAATCAACTTCCAGAACTAAAACTTGGCGATTAAACTCTTCCCTGCTTAAGGATGTGGAATTAACCACACGCCTAAAAGCCTGAATTCACAAGTGTTTCAGGGAGAATTTCTCCCCAGACATCTCTCCAATCACCTTGTGGGTAGCCCACAAGTGTGTTATTCGGGGGGAACTTATGGCTCATCAAAGGTTTTTAGATATGGGACAGGGAATATTGGGTTGCAGCTTTTGCAGGTGACATCCTCCTTTCCCTGACCCCCCCACGTATCTCTTTACCTAACCTGCTGAAAGATATAGAAAACTTTGGGATCTTATCATACCTAAAGATCAACTATACTAAATCACATGCCCTGAATGTTTCCCTTACAAAAAAAGATGTAGAATTTTGTCAGAGCTCCTTCCCATTTCTATGGAACAAGAAGGCTATCACATATCTGGGTATTCAAATTAGGGCCAAATTAGCTGACTTGTACAACTAGAACTTCTTTGTAGCCTTGAAAAGAGCCCAACATGACCTAAAAGAATGGGGAAACCTCAATGTCTCGTGGTTTGGCCGATCTGCCCTTCTAAAAATGATAATCTTGCCACGTCTTCCATACCTTATACAGTGCATTTCGATCAACCTACTGGCCTCTTTTTTTGCAACATACAAGAAGACATGCTTTTTTTTTTATGGAGAAACTCTCCTCCCCATATTAAGTATTCTCGACTCACACGCCTAAAAACTAGAGGTGGTATTGGTCTGCCAGATCTTTACAAATACTATCTGGCAATCCATCTTATGCGACTTGCAGACTGGAACATCCATGAGGCTGGGAAGGTCTGGGTGCTCTTAGAAAAATCATTCACACGACTCCCTCTCAGATCTATACCCTGGATACTACG
The DNA here is from genome assembly GCA_037952925.1 of Lithobates clamitans. Taxonomy (NCBI): domain Eukaryota; kingdom Metazoa; phylum Chordata; class Amphibia; order Anura; family Ranidae; genus Lithobates; species Lithobates clamitans. The sequence goes on along the minus strand of JBBGZY010000833.1, from coordinate 3,089,991 downwards.
CCAACATTGGCCACCAGAGATCGTGATACACCCTCTTATTCACTCACCTCTCGGGGCCTTTGGGCGAGCGACAAAAAATGTAACATTTTCCTTGATCCCTGGGCCCCTAACTACACTAAGAGGAAACCCCAGTTTTACATCGGGAGCTTCCAATTCCTTTCTAAGTCTGGAATGGCCTCACGACAAAGTACTAGCTCATCAGTTTTTCTCTCGTTGATCCCCTCGCTCATATGAGGACTTGGTATCTACGTCCCTTTCCAATTCCTTTCCGTTCTGGTCATACAGGCAGATACGACACTTCCTCTGCGATGGCAGAGACATGGACGAGACAATTGACGCCCTTTGAATCATTATGTACACGACCTCCCCCACAAAGACACTTGATTTCTTGTATATACAGTATACTCCTAGACGACCCCACCAGCACCCTAGACTCAGCACGTATAGCCTGGGAGTCTGATCTTCAGATTTCCCTCACTGATGATTGGGTCCTCATTAATAAATATACTCACAAGGGCTCCCTTAATGTTGTCATCCAGGGAAATTGCTACAAAATTGAAACAAACTGGTACAGGACCCCAACACGCCTACACAAATTTTCCCCATCTATCCCAGATAAATGCTGGAGATGTGGTAGAGCAAAGGGAACCATGCTCCACATTTGGTGGGACTGTGATTCCCAACAGCCATTCTGGAAGGAGATACATGAGCTTATTGCGCACACTACTACGTACACCTTGGATTACTCCCCGGCACAGTACCTTTTACACCATGCACATCTAACCAAAACTGAATACTATAAGTCCCTGGCCATGCATTTGGTAAATGCGGCAAAACTATGCATTCCGGTGCATTGGAAATCCACACACATTCCGACATCTCGCAAGAGCGTATCCAAAAATTTACGAAAACATGGACATGTTGGACTCACTTTAAATCAACACAGCGTTTTCAAGCCTATAACTCTTAAACTAAAACTGCCACTCTCTTAGCTGGAGGCGGTAAAAGAAAACAAATCTGAGTAGGAAGGCTACACTGGAGAATGAATACTGGTTCTGATAACTCCTATGCCCTATACCCTCTCCGGCTTCCCCCTTCTCCACTCCCTTCTGTGTACCCCCCCCCCACTTTTGTTTTTCTTTTTTTCCTCCCTCTCTCTCTCTCTCTCTCTCTCTCTCTCTCTCTCTCTCTCTCTCCTCTTTGTATGAACATTCCCTTTAGGATACCTTTTTACGGTTCTACAGACACACCCCACCAGTCTTAAACTGTTGAGTTGGAATACTTGCAGGCTTGATAACCATTTACTACTTATGATTTGTCTATGTACCTTGGAATCTCGCATAAAACATTTGTCGTTATGTTTTTCGATGTATGTACTGTTTTATGTAATCTCAATAAAATTCTTTATGGAAAAAAAGTGAAAGAAAGCTGTGCTCAGGAAATAGGTAAATCTTTATTTTGTAATTTAATTGGGCATCCTTTTACCAAGCAAAAATATTTCATAAAGCAGGAGAGACCACTGTTGGGACTTTGGCGCCAGTACCTTCTGGTGCAGTAGGCTTGGCCATTAACCCAGGGGACCTCAACACAAGAAAGGAGAGTATGCAAACAAGATTTTAAATCAACACTATCCCTTGCCTATTCACATTCCACCCCCCTCTCACAGTCTCACCGCATACCCACTGCAGGGTTCCATCCTGGGAAAGCTACAGTGATGGATAGTGTCAGAGCGTATTCATGTGGATGAAGTCATCATTCCACCCATGTGACAGTGCTTGGGCCTTGCAATTGGCCACTCGTGCTGAAACAATGTCACATGGTCAAAAGCTCCACCATAGCCAGAAGCTCCAATAGAGGAATGTAATGGGGAGATAAAGCAAGGAAGGAGCAACAGAACAGGGCCAGTGTCAGCTTAAATAAGGCAAGGTTGATGCTGGGTTACAGGGAATATGAGCATGAGGCCATAGGGTAGGACATTGCTGTCTATGCTGAGGGCTCTCCATTGCCATGCTTAAACCTATTGTATGTATTATTTCAGGGCTCTTACTCCATTCCACAATCCTAAGGAATAGAGGCAAACCTACAACATGGTGTTGTTTTGTAAAGTTCCATAATGTTCATGAATAAGTGTTTTTGTTTTCATTGTGCTGCTGTCTTCCATTGTTTCATAAAAACGTTGTTGTCAGAATTGCTGCATGTGAAACAAATATGCGTAATTTAATGCAGGCACCACCACTGCTAGGATTGCTTTACATTACAAACCTTGTGTAGTGGTTGATTTAAATGTAATTGAAGAAACAGGTTACAGATTATGATAGGAAGGTGACTTAAAAAGTAAATGGGGTTTAGTTACTAAAGGCAAATCCACTGTGCAGTGGCGTAGCGTGGGGGGTGCTAGGGGGGGCCACCGCCCCGGGGGCAAAATTTAGGGGGGCGCTGTCATGAGTGTGGACCGTCTAACGCGGGGATAAAAGCCCCTTGTTAAACTTATAATGCAGGAGAATCCACGTTGCTCAGCAACAGCGGCCGTTCTTGCAGTGCGGGTGGGCGGCTGGGGGATCCGTGATCAGCGAGGGGCTTAGCCAAGGACAGATAGGCTGGCTGCCTGAGAGCCCGGGACTGGGGAGAATAGTTCCATCACGGCCGCCTCCTCCTTGACCTAGCCCCCCTGACCCCGGCCCCCCAAGAGATGAGAAGCGGCGGGCACAGCATCTCCCGTGCCTCCAGAGCATGGATTGCTCGAACTTCCTCTCCGCACTAACATGAGGCCCGGAGAACAGGCTGACTGAGGACCCAGACGACATGCAAGGAGGCGGATGTTGCCGGGGAACAGCTAGAAGGATCAAAGCACCCCCGGATCAAGGTGACAGACTGGCATGGAAGGTAGGGCTAGCAGTCTCTCTCATCTTCCCCTCAGGCCTCTCTCCCTCTCTCAGCCCCCCCCTTTCCCTCAGCTCCACCGTCTCTCTGATCCCAATGTCTCTCTCTGCCACTCTCTCAGTGAATCCAATTTACCAGTGCTGCAAAAACACAGAATTGTGCAAATATGTAAATAAATAAACAAACTCATTTTATATAATAATCAATAAAAAGTTCATCCATAGCTATAAAGTCCATTCATAGCCATGTTTTTTGAATGCTTTTTATTGATTATTATATGAAATTAGTTTGTTTATTTATATATTTGCACAATTGTGTGTTCTTGCAGCACTGGTGATTTGGATTCACTACCCAGTAGGGCTATCTTAGAATTATTGTATTTGATGAATTGTTAGATGACATTTCCTGTGCTTTATTTGCACAATGAGGTTGAGGTTTCTTGCAGCACTGGTGATTTAGGACTCACTACCCAGTAGGTTTTTTTTTTCAATATTTCAGTTAATGGGAGCTACATACAGTATGTCATATTCACACTATAATACTTGTTGCAGCACTGTGCCGTTGGGGTATTGATCCCGGCACGGTGCTGCAACAAGTATTATAGTGTGAATATGACATATGTAGCTCCCATTAACTGAAATATTATAAATCCCCCCCTCCTAATTTCAGGCTGTCCAGTCATGTTATCCCCTGTGTGAGCCAGTGGTATATGCAGGAGAGAGGAGGGAGCGCCAACATCAGATAGGACATAGGAACCTATGCATGATGTCACCACTCCAGGCTTTACCAGTCATTGTCAAGCACACTCTCCTCTCCCCTATAGCCATCACTGTCTCACACAGGAGATCATGTGACCAGACTGGAGCTAGCTGAAAATAGGTAAGTCTGTGGGTCAAGGGGGCGCAAATTACTTGCCTCGTCCCGGGCACTGACAACCCACGCTACGCCACTGCCACTGTGCACTACAAGTGCAATTGGAAGTGCAGTCGCTCTATATCCGAAGGGGAGATGCAAGGAAAAAAAAAAAACAGCATTTTTGCTTGTACATGATTTCCCTCATTTTGATCTTCCCCTCAGATCTACAGTGACTGCACTTCCAAGTACACCAGTGGTTGTGTGTCCATAAAGGGCTCAGGAGCAACGGCCCCCCTCTCCTAGCACCGCTCTATCACCATAGATAGATTCATGCATTACCTGAATCTATCTATCCATGGTCATCGCTGACACCCCCTATTCAGGCAGCCGGCTCCTTTTCGGGCGCCAGGAACCTGAATTACAGCGCCGGGGGTGTTTTTTTGAAGCACCTGATTATAGCTGTAGGCGCTAATAGGCGCCCAAAAAGGTGAACAGCGGGCGCAATGCTGTGCGTTCGCTGTTCACTCAGCTATGTGTTAGCAAAGCGAAGGAATTCACTTTGCTAACACTGACCTGCCTCTCAGCCAATCAGGTGCTGGGGTCTGTTACCTGTCACCTGATTGGTTGAAACGTCAGGCGCTGTGATTGGACGCCTGATAGAGAGGACGGAAGATGATATCGAAGAGCGTGCAGGACACCGCCGCTGACCCGCTGCAAGACAGGTAAGTGACACCGCCGCTGACCCGCTGCAAGACAGGTAAGTGCAGGGCGATGCACACTGGCAGCAATTGATGGGGTACAAAAAAAAAGAAAGAAAGGAGGGCGCACCGACCTAGTGCATTACCACTGGTAACATTTATTAAAAAAGATAAAACAGCAAATGAATACTCACAAACGAGCATGAATATCAGGCATAGACAATAGCTGCAGGTGAGCAGTAACAAACGTCAAAAAACCTGGACCGGACATCAGGTGGATGAGGCAATGGCTGACGCGTTTCGGGGGAGAACCCCTTTCTTCAGAGCCTAAAGGGGATTTTACCCGTTTAGGCTCTGAAGAAAGAGGTACTCCCCCGAAATGCGTCAGCCATTGCCTCATCCACCTGATGTCCGGTCCAGGTTTTTTGACGTTTGTTACTGCTCACCTGCAGCTATTGTCTATGCCTGATATTCATGCTCGTTTGTGAGTATTCATTTGCTGTTTTATCTTTTTTAATAAATGTTACCAGTGGTAATGCACTAGGTCGGTGCGCCCTCCTTTCTTTCTTTGTTTTTGTAGTCCATAAATACCCATTATTCTGAGGAGGGCTGCAAGATGGCAAATACCACTGAGGCATTCGGTCATACCACACATTGAGGAACTAGATATCCGAGTGCAGGAGAGATTTTCAGCAATTGATGGGGCACAGTAGCGGCAATTGATGGGCACACTGGCAGCAATTGATGGGCACACTGGCAGCAATTGATGGCACAGTGGCTGCATTTGATGGCACAGTGGCAGCATTCGATCGCACAGTGGCTGCGTTTGATGGGCACAGTGGCAGCAATTGATGGGCACAGTGGCAGCAATTGATGGGCACAGTGGCTGCATTTGATGACACAGTGGCGGCAATTAATGGTTTTTTGTTTTCAGTTTGTTTGCGCCCCCCCCCCAAAATTTGGAGCACCAGCCGCCACTGAAGTGCATCTGCCTTTAGTAAGCAATGGGGTTGATTTACTAAAGGCAAATCCACTTTGCACTACAAGTGCACTGCAAGTGCACTTGGAAGTGTAGTCCTTGTAAATCTGAGGGGAAGATCTGAAATGAGGGGAAGCTCTGCTGATTTTATTATCCAATCATGTACAAGCTAAAATGCTATTTTTTATTTTCCTTGCATGTCCCCCTCAGATCTACAGTGACTGCACTTCCAAGTGCACTTTCAAGTGCACTTGTAGTGCAAAGTCGATTTGCCTTTAGTAAATAACCCCCAATGTGTCGTATTTCAGTAGACTTGACAATTAAAGAGGCTGAAAGATTCAAGAAATGTTTCAGGAACAATAGTTATTCATTAATCTTTTTATAGTTCTGACTGAAATACTACTCTTGTAAACTTTCAGGGTGTGGGCACTGTGCGAATAAGTGGCAGAGATAAATGTTCTTACTATGACTCTTAACCAGGTCTTTGGCTATAGCTGAGTAATATGGTATACTACAGTGCTGTCAAATAAATAACGGGCTTTCAGCCAGAAATTGCACATGTGAACCATAACACAGTGAAAGTATTTCATAGTTATCCCTTGGATATTTGATTATTGCAATCAGCCTCCTGGCACCAAACTTCCTCTTTGGTGCTTGCATTTGACCTTATATTGTCCAGGACTTACTCTAAACTGCAACATTCAGTTTGCAGCTCAATATTCATATTAGAATTCAGTGTATGAAGTACTTCAATAAGTACATTTCATTAAAACTGCACATTTAAATTCAGAAAAGCATGGTTGTGACAGGCATACACATATTAAAAAAATAAAGAGTTTTTTGTGCCTGTTCCTTTTACTCCACATATCACAGCTGTCAATGGTGGAGTTCGGACAACAAATGATTCAGGTTATTTGGTGTAAGGAGGTCAGCATCTATACTTTGCATACCCCTCTTTGCTATAAAAGCAATACTGTAAATAGGCTATATTTAATGATCTAATGATCTAAGGTTATGTTAATGATCGCTTGGTTTAATGATCTAAACAACTCCACTATTAGAAACCATGGAAAAGGATTTTAGATCACTCTCTTATTAAATGGGTTATACAAAATATGGTATAATTTTTTTTTTCAGATTGAGGACATACGTTATTCACTACAGGGAAACTAGTGTTTTTCAGTAAATACACACTTTTAATTGATTTCTACTGTATATGCTGATTAAATAAGTGTACATGTTACATGCTTGTGCTTCCATATTTTAATTATTATTTTTTTACATGTAGATTTTTTGAATTTTCTTTTATAGTTCTTTCCAATAGACTTCCTCTGACAGAGGTGAACACAGTCAATCTTCTGTAATACTATGTAGAAGCATTGTTAACTGCTTTCTGCTCAGCCTATAGAGAAATGGCGACCGAACTGGAGCTTTCCCATTCTGGGTGGACGTCATATGATGTTCTGTCACCCACTGTGTCCATCGGACAGCGGATGACAGATCAGTGTACTGAGCCGCTGCTAGTAGCATGTGATTGCTGTGACCAATCACAGTAGATCACATGACAATTGTACACAATAGATGACTTCTATTCATTGTGTACTATTCTAAAGACCTCTGTGATAGGTCACAGTGATTTCTTGGTACAGACAGGGTCAATCACAGATTTTTTAGTTACATTTTCGTATGGACTAAATAAAATATACATTGATTTGTTTTTGTTTTTCACCAAAGAAATGTAACAGTATATATGTTTGCCTAAATTTGTGAAGAAACGTTATTTATTTCCAAAATGTTTCCAAAATGTTATAACCGAAATGAAGAAAAGCACATTTTTTTTCAAGATTTTCAGTCTTTTTTTGACAGCGCTGAAAGCTGAAAATTGGCCTGAGCAGGAAGGGGGAGAAAGTGTCCGGTACTGGTGGTTAAAAATGCCTTACCCCACTGCCCTTAAAAAATGCTTACTCAGGTCCTTTATCCTTACTATTTTGACTATAGGATCCTGCATATCCACACAATCTTGGCTAATGGGGGAATGGCATCCCCTTTTAATGCGTTTTTCATACAATGCGGTCTGCTTCCTCAATAGAGAACAGTGATATTTATGCGAAGATCACGTGACAAATATTTAAAAAAAAATGCTTTTATTTTTCCTAAAAATCTTAGTTATATGATCTTTTACAGGGAAATTACCATAGTATGGTACCTGTAAAGTCTGAAAATCTACATCCTATCTGAACAGGCAAACATTAGATCTTGATTCAAATAGTGCCTACAAATAAAGATAATATACTTGAATAAATATTGACCTCGTGTATTCATTACCATGATCTAAATGAATGAAAATGCAGATTTTTTTTCTTTTGGAAAAAGTAAGTAAACCCTTACAGTTATCACCTTTTTAAATCCACAAAATTTGAACCCAGTGTTCCAGATTGGGTTCCACTGATTAGGGCCACATTAGGGAGTATGCAGGTGGAACCCATGTTATTTTAATATCAGATATCTAGGGCCTGGTGTTCTCATTGCTATTAATGTGTGTGGTGTCATCATGACAAGATAAAAAGAGCTCTCTATGACCCTTAGAAAGTTTTGGATGCCTAGGAGTCTGGCAAAAAATCTAAAAACGATTGCCAAATTAGTTGAAAATAGTTGCTCCAGTGTAAGGAAAATAGTCTACAAGTGATGGAGACTGCTAATTTGTCCAAGGCCGTCTGGTTCAGCAAATCCATCCCAGGGGCTTGCCATTTCATGGTAAAATAAGTCTCTAAGAACCCAAAATCTTATTGTGAGTTGTTCAGGTAACACTTGCAACATTTGGGATAAAAATACATGCATCTATAGTCGAAAAGAGATTGCATCAATTCAACCTGTAGAGATGCAAAGAGTTAAGAAAAAGCCTTTGCTGATCAAAAAGAACATTAAAACAAGATTATAGTTTGGCACGGAACATACAGGCAAAGATCAGGCCTTCTGGAACAACATACTGCAGTCTGATGAATCAAAGATCGAGTTGTTTGTCACAGTAAGGCTAGGTTCACACTGGCATTAAAAGCAGGCGTTTGAGGGGCATTAAAAATGCCCCTCAAATGCTTATGCAAATGATAACATTGGACAGTACACAGTGCTGGTCACATTATCAAAATATGAAGTGTTAGCGTCACTTCACTTCAAAATTGAAGCCTTGTGTCGAGTCAGGAGGCGTTGGAAGCTTTTCAACACCTCTCATTCAAGTTTATAGTAACGCTTGGTAAACACTCTGGCAGGCATTTGCAGCACGGTTGCGGGTCGCTAATGTTCGTCTATTTCCTCTAATGGAATAGGCAGTTGTGGAGCAGTTTTAACACGCCTTAAGGCTCATCAAACGCTTCAAAACTGTGCCTAGGGCGTTTGGGGAGCATTTTTGACTTGTCATTAACGCTTTTAAAACGGCAGTCTAACGCCCATATTAAAGCTCATTAACGTGCATCTAATGCCTAACTAACGCTAGAGGAGCATTTGTTCAGCGTTAGAAATTTAGTGTGAACAAGCCCTAACAAGTAGACCTATTTGTCACAAATCAGAGACAGTATTTGAGGAGAACCTCATAAGTGTGAAGCATGGTGATAAAAATGCTATTGTTTGGGGTTGCTTTGCTGCTTCAGAGCTTGGACAGCTCACAGTCATCAAGTTAACTATACATTCTATATCATGTGCTTGATGAGAACATGAGGTTATCTGTCTAAAAGTTGAAGTTGAATCAAAATTGAGTCTTTATACACGGAATGGCTCAAAAAGAAAAAAATAGAGGGTTATGGACTGCCCTAGTCATAGCCTTAAAGTGATTCCTGTTAAAAATTTGTAGGAGGTTTTGAAAAGAGCAGTTTATGTGCATAAACCCACAGACATCTTGCAAATGAAAGCATTTTTCATGGAAAAGTGGTCAAAAATGTCACTGTCAGAGACTGGTGGGCAGTTATACAAAACCCTACAAGAAGAAATTTCTGCTAATGGGGGCAATACCAGCTTTTAATGCCAACGTTGTACTTATATTTTCCACAGTACACCAGTACATCTACTGACATTTTTGTTCAATAAATTAATGAAAAGGCATTTTTTCTATTTGCTTCTTTTCAACTATATCACCTTTATCTGTAGACAGTGAGTGAATAAAGAACTAATGTTTGCATGTTGAAATATGTTGAAATGGATCACAACTTTCATTGGGTGTAATTTATTTTCCACATGACTGTATGTATTTTACTAAACAATACACAAAAAGTAGATTTTCACACATCAATACTTTTTAATTATAAATATTCCTTCAAATAGATGTTTAGGCAGTGAAGCACAAATTGCTATATAAATACCTTACCTTTACTTCACTTTCTACCTAAAACTAGGCAAAAACTATAAAAACATTCTATGTCCCTTCAAACTAGATATTTAAAAAAAAAATGTAGCTAGCCTTAATTTTGCTCCTGATTTGCTCTGTGACATGCTATGTCTAGATTTTTTTTAAAGATTAAATGGATAATTGTTCGTGATTATTACTTATGCTTTCACCAGACAATGAATGCATCAGCTGACTTTTTAAACGGGTTTTAACACTTATGCAATACGTTTTAAGAATGTATAACTCTATATTATACAAACTAAAAACATTACCTGTTTTTACTATATTTATCCTTTGGTTTGGCTAAATTAGAGCAAGTGACTTACCTTATGTGTGTTCTTTGTTGAAAAAAGTGTACAGAAATATGTAATTCATTAAATCATTAAAAATGAGCAGCGCTCTTATTTTTCCTGTTCTACAATTGTCTGTAGCTTCTGTAAGACAAACTTTATGTCCAGTATGAGTGAAAAAAAAACTGTAAAGATAAAGTTCAAAGTTGATTTACTGCATGAATTCAGGCTCCATACTACAGACAGAAGTGCAGAAGAATGTGCAATGGCAAGCCGGTTTTCCTTATATATGACATGAGATTGCTTATTAACTGTTCACAGGATGAAATTATGCTGAGACATACTCATAACTTCACTGAACTTTGAATCCATTCCTATTTAGTGTTGTCTATGGAGAGTAAAAGATTGGGTTGTGTCCTGAAATATCAGCTAATTATTGAATTTATTCTGCAGAAGTAAATGAATCCTTCTAGAGAAAGAGATGGTGAGGTACAGTAATTCACGTTCAATGAGTTTATCGTTTTCATTTAATCTTGTGTCCTGGGGTAGGACTAGCGAATGCTAAAGGCCCATTAGTCTTATTATCAACTCATGAATCTGACACTATTTAAAAAAATATATTCAAGTATGTATTTGTAATTTAAAAAGTACCTTTTACAGTATTGCTCTCAGCCTCCTCCAAATCTCCAAATTCCTTTTATTTTATTTTTTTCTTATTTTATTGCTGCTGTGATCCAACTTCATGTTTTGAAGGTGGCTATATTCATTTTGCATGGTTCCATTGTATTTAGGAATGCAGTCACCCTTTCTCCCGAGATGGGATTTGTAGTGTGCATGGAGCAGTACTTGTACCTGCAACTAACATGCTCTGCAAATGGATGTTGGGGGGGGGGGGCAGAAAAACACAATGGGAATAATTTTATATTTTCATGAAAAAATAGAGCCATTAAGTTGTTGATGTGCATACATTATTTTAAAGAATAAAGATATAATTTAGTGTTGTTTTTTTAATTTGATCATCAGTAGGAGAATAAACATGAGGGTGACATGAGCTCAGGTCAAGTAGAGCCCAAAATATTCCTTATAAGATATATACAGTATCTCACAAAAGTGAGTACACCCCTCACATTTTTGTAAATATTTTATTATATCTTTTCATGTGAAAACACTGAAGAAATGACACTTTGCTACAATGTAAAGTAGTGCGTGTACAGCTTGTATAACAGTGTATATTTTCTGTCCCTTCAAAATAACAACACACAGCCATTATTGTTTAAACCACTGGCAACAAAAGTGAGTACACCCCTAAGTGAAAATGTCCAAATTGGGCCCAAAGTGTCAATATTTTGTGTGGCCACCATTATTTTTCAGCACTGCCTTAACCCTCTTGGGCATGGAGTTCACCAGAGCTTCACAGGTTGTCACTGGAGTCCTCTTCCACTCCTCCATGACGACATCACGGAGCTGGTGGATGTTAGAGACCTTGTGCTTCTCCACCTTCAATTTGAGGATGCCCCACATGCTCAATAGGGTTTAAGTCTGAAGACATGCTTAGCCAGTCTATCACCTTTACCCTCAGCTTCTGTAGCAAACCAGTGGTCCTCTTGGAAGTGTGTTTGGGGTCGTTATCATGTTAGAATACTGCCCTGCAGCCCATTCCTGAAGAGAGCGGATCATGCTCTGCTTCAGTATGGCATTTATGGTTCCCTCAATCAACTGTAGCTCCCCAGTGCCAGCAGGACTTATGCAGCCCCAGACCATGACACTCCCACCACCATGCTTGACTGTAGGCAAGACACACTTGTCTTTGTACTCCTCACCTGGTTGCCGCCACACATACTTGACACCATCTGAATCAACTAAGTTTATCTTGGTCTCATCAGACCACAGGATATGGTTCCAGTAATCCATGTCCTTAGTCTGCTTGCATGGGCGTAGCAAAAGGGGTTGCAGGGGTCACAATTGCAACCCCGCCCCTAGCTCCAGGGGGCCCCCTGCAGCCTCCCTGTCATATTATCATATCCTCCACAAAATCCAGCTCCGATCTGCCCTAAGGCCCCACAGCCACGCTCCAGTACTGGGCTTCTACTTTGCCTTCCACAGTCCACACCCCTCAGTTCCCATTGGCAGAGGATAAGCTATGAGCCATTTCCTGAATGGAGAGGAGCACCAGGTGAGAACAGCCCAGGATGGGGAAGTGTCTGTGCTGTGTGCTGGCAACATGGAATGGAAATCAAGCTCAGCGAGGCAAGAGGAAGAGAGTGCTGTCCTGTAGCCACTTTGGGACTGATGTCACTGATGAGATATGGCACTGCTCAGTGTCTCCTAGTCACCAGCTGGGATTCTCTGTACCCCCCTACCCGGGTATGTCTACTTACCCCACTTCCCTGACAACTGAGGAAAAGACACACACCTCCGGGAGGTGAGCTTCCCCCAACACCTGCCAGCACTGACAGAGAAACCTTCAGAAATTGCTAAAACAAATCCCTTAACACCTCCTTGGGGGGGGGCTGAAGGGCTGCAGGCTCCAAATTTTGTGTTACATGGCTTTGCCCTTCCATATCTAAGTTGCCCCCCCCAGAGCCCCCTTAACACGCCCTCCACCCTGCATGCTATGCTGAGCTCCCTTCCCATTACAGCACTCTATACTGTCGCTCCTCTGTAGGGCTGAAATCACATTCCTTTACAACACAGCCAGTTAGGCATGATCTGCACGGGGTGTATATGCCTACTGCAACTACACTGCTGTTCCGACCAGAGAATTTCACAGGCCAGAAGGGCAACATAAAAGCCAGATGCACCCAGTGAAGACTGACAGACTGTGTGTAAAGAAATGTGATTTCAGCCCTGTGTAGTGTGGGGGGAGCTGTATACAGTGCTGTGATGGGAAAAGAGCTCTGTCAAGTGACCTGCCAGGGGTCCCTGTCCTCTGATTTTCCGGCGGTGATCCCTGTCCTCTGATTCTCCGGCGGTGCTCCCTCTCCTCTGATGTAAAGAGGAACTCTGGGAACTCAAAACTCTTAAGCCACTTCGAGTATCTTGGCTTGCGGTGGATGTATCTTCACACACGTTGGAAGTAGTGGGGGGGGGCCCAGGTCAACTTTTGCATCGGGGTCCACAAGCTTCAAGCTACGCCTCTGTCTGCTTGCCTTCAGCAAACTGTTTGCGGGCTTTCTTGTGCATCATCTTTAGAAGAAGCATTCTTCTGGGATGACAGCCATGCAGACCAATTTGAAGCAGTGTGCAGCATATGGTCTGAGCACTGACAAGCTGACCCCCTACCCCTTCAACCTCTGCAGCAATGCTGGCAGCACTCATACGTCTATTTCCCAAAGACAACATTTGGATATGACGCTGAGCATGTGCACTACTTCTTTGGTCAACCATGTCGAGGTCTGTTGTGAGTGGAACCTGTCCTGTTAAACTGCTGTATGGTCTTGGCCACCGTGCTGCAGCTCAGTTTCAGGGTCTTGGCAATCTTCTTATAGCCTAGGCCATCTTTATGTAGAGCAACAATTCTTTTTTTCAGCTCCTCAGAGAGTTTTTTGCCATGAGGTGCCATGTTGAACTTCCAGTGATCAGTATGAGAGAGTGAGAGCAATAACACCAAATTTAACACACCTGCTCCCCAATTACACCTGAGATCTTGTAACACTAAGGCTCGGTTCACACAGGGGCAACACGATTTCAGCACGACTTTGTACGGCGACTTCAAAGCGACTTTAGCGCGACTTTAGCAAAGTACAACGCGACTTCAAGTCGCCTCCAGGACAGGCGACTTTGGCTGTGGCCAATCACAGGATAATCAGCTCTCTGGGAGAGAGGGGTTTGCCTGGGCAAACTAAATTTTTTCCCTGCAAAGTCGCTTGACTTTAGAGAGAGATCCGACTTGGAGGCGACTTCCATTGATTTCTATGGTACAGGTCGCCTACCAAGTCGGATCCAAGTAGTACAGGGAGTACGCTCTGAAGTCGGAGCGACTTCAGTAGTGTCTATTAAGACGCTCCCATTCACTGTCATGTGAATATCTTTCTGGGGCGACTTGGGGCAACTTGAGGGGCGACAAGTCGGATCCCAAGTCGTCCCAGTGTGAACCGAGCCTAACAAGTCACATGACACCGGGGAGGGAAAACGGCTAATTGGGCCCAATTTGGACATTTTCACTTATGGGTGTACTTGCTTTTGTTGCCAGCGGTTTAGACATTACTGGCTGTGTGTTGAGTTATTTTGAGGGGACAGCAAATTGACACTGTTATACAAGCTGTACACTCACTACTTTACATTGTAGCAAAGTGTCATTTCTTCAGTGTTGTCACGTGAAAAGATATATTAAAGTTTTTACAAAAATGTCAGGGGTGTACTCACTTTTGTGTGATAATGTATATAGATATATAGATATTTATTTTTATATATATATATATATATATATATATATATATATATATATATATTTGATTTTTTTTATCCATCTCCTGACTTGTGCCTGTCCACAACTTTATCCTGGAGGTCTTTTGACAGTGCCTTGGCACCCATAGTTGATTGTTTGCTTCAGTTCCACTACCAGGGACTGAAATGCCCCAGGAAAGCTATTTTCATGCTGAGCTAATCCAAATGATCACAGTTGAAAGTCAAATGGCTTTGTGTGCCATTAGGAAGGTAATTCGCTCCCCCTGATTAACTGATCCTTTTTCCAACTAAGTGATTCTGGTTTTGATTTTTTTTTTTTTGACATGTTGGTGTTATATCTTTCACTTGTATGTTATAAGTAGCACTGAGGTAAAAACAGCTGGATAAAACAAAAACTGTGTCTGTCTTAATTTCAGGCTGCAAAGCAACAAATTGTGATTATTTTAACCACTTCCGGACCGCCCGCCATTGTTATACGTCGGTACTTTGATGCTAAATACCGTTGTTATGGCAGCAGATTTTTACTAGGCAGTCCTCTTTCAGATAAAAGTGGTCTCTGTGGCGTCACTTCCGCCCAATTGTCTTAAAAGGGAATTTTTTTATATTGAAAAAAAAATTATTTTTTTGTAGCATTTAAGTTTAAATGTGAGATCTGAGGTCTTTTTGACCCTAGATCTCACGTTAAAGAGGTCCTGTCATGCTTTTTTTCTATTACAAGGGATGTTTACATTCCTTGTAATAGGAATAAAAGTGACCCCAAATATTTTTTTTTCAAATGGACAGTGTAAAAATAAAAAATAATTGATAAAACAAAAAATAAAATAAAATTTGAAAGAGCTCCGTCCCGTCGCGCTCGCGCACAGAAGCGAACGCATGCGTAAGTCGCGCCCGCATATTTAAACGGTGTTCAAACCACACATGTGAGGTATCACCGCTATAGTGAGAGCAATAATTCTAGCAAAAGACCTCCTCTGTAACGCAAAACTGGTAACCTGTAGAAATTTTTAAATGTTGCCTATGGAGATTTTTAAGGGTCATAGTTTGTCGCCGTTCCACGAGCTGGCGCAATTTTGAAGCATGACATGTTGGGTATCAATTTACTCAGCATAACATTATCTTTCACAATATAAAAAAATTGGGCTAACTTTACTGTTTTCTTATTTTTTAATTTAGAAAAAGTGTATTTTTTCCCAAAAAATTGCGTTTGTAAGACCGCTGCGCAAATACGGTGTGGCATAAAGTATTGCAACGACCACCATTTTATTATCTATGGTCTGAATATATATATATATATATTTATAATGTTTGGGGATTCTAAGTAATTTTGAGAAGTTTGAGAAATAGGCCTGGTCCTTAAAGTGGTGTTCCGGCCGAAATTATACTTTTTAAATAAAAATACCCCTATAATACACAAGCTTAAGGTATTCTGGAAAAGTTAGTCTGTAAACTAAGGTCTGTTTTGTTACTTTATAGCAGTAGTTTGGTATTTTAAAAACTTACAGCAGGCCGTGGCCATCTTAAGTCTGGGCATCTGAAGCCAGACTGTATTTCTTCCTGGATCTCATCCTTGCAGATCTCGCACATGCTCAGTGCAGCACAAGCACTGTAATAGGTTTCAGGTCAGGTTTCCATAGCAACGGCAGTGTCAGAGGAAGTTGCCGCCCCTTCCCAGAAGGCACTGCAAACAGGAAATGATGTGATGGGCCACGGCCAGGGAGGAGGAAGTGAAAAATGAATACAGCAGATATACAGTAAGTGCTGAGAAAAAAAATAAAAAAATATCCAATTCATTTACATTGCACAGTTTAGTGAGGGATGCTGAAGAGTTGTAAAAGTGGGTGGAACTCCACTTTAAGTGGTTATGGGTGATTCTTTTTTATAGCTTCTGTATATGGTCCAAAAAGGAGTTTGCTTGTTTTCTAGTGTGTATGTTAGAAAAGGTGCATGCCCTGTGTAGTGCAGTAGGTCCATGCAGGTACAGAAACCCATTATTTAAAATAGGCTGCCTGTGGAAAACGCAGGGAATATGCCCCTGGCCCTTTTTCAAAAACGCAGCCACAGGAAACCACAGTTTGGCTCCAACCCCTTCATTATCAGTAAAATTGTAAGTCAGTAGCAAAGGTTTTACAAATGAGGCCCGCTATCACTAAAAATTAGGTCAGAACAAAAGAGACATTTATATTAAAGTATTATAAGGCATACCATTGCTGGTCTTCTTATAAAAATGCCAGTTCCCAGGCTTTTTTTTGCTTCAATGCTTCAAAGTCACAGACCCAGAATAAATATGCAGCAACTGATAATTCTTTTTCTTTCTTTTTTTTGCTTGTTTTGAGTAAGTGGCTTAGAACGAATTGAAACCATAACTTTAGCATGGCAGTCAGGTAATGTGCATTTTGAGAAGAGACAGGCAGCCGCTTTATGACTCTCAACAGGTTTCTATTTAAAAGATATGTTGCACCCTCTACCTTTTGTAGGTGCTAGAGTTTGTTTTTTAGGCCAGTGCAGGTAAATTTAGGCAGGCTTAGCTGAGAGCTAGGCCAGTTTGTTTTGATCTGAGAGCTTGGGAGTGGTTTAGTGTAGGCTGATGACTCACAGGCAGTGTCACTTCTTGGTTACCTCCCTCTGGCTCTCAAAAGATTCTGGAAGCAGAGGAGCGGAAGCAGAGGCGGACTGATAACTCATGGGGCCCCCGGGCAATAGAAGATTATGGGGCCCCCAGGCAATCAGAGATTATGGGGCCCCCAGGCAATCAGAGATTATGGGGCCACACAGTATACACACAGTATACACATACATGTACACACAGTATACACACACACAGTATACAATCACACAGTATACACATACATGTACACACAGTATACACAGACATATGTAAAAAAAACACAGATTTATACATACTGTCCCTGGTTTTACTGAGGCTGGCAACCCTGATGGGGCCCCCTAGTGGCCCAGGGCCCTCAGGCAGTGGCTCAATGGTCAGTCCGCCCCTGAGCGGAAGAGAGGTAGAGCTGCCTGCAGCATGGTAAGGAGCCCTGACCAATCCCCAACTAGGATTGGCAGGGAGCAGGCCTCCTTAAATGCCTTGGGTCAGCCCAGTTGGGGAGGAGTTGTTCGGGTGGAAGAGATGAGAAATGTAGTGTTAGGCTGTCTGGGGGGTCCTTGGGCTGGGGCTTGAAGCTGTGAGACCCCACACAACCCAAGGGGTGTCCTGAACAGGAGCAGGAGAGGACAGTGGGGAACACTGCCAGGCAAATCTTCAGGTAGGATTCACCTGTTTGGCGAGTGACAGGCACAGTCGGTAGATCTGGGAGAGGCATGCCAGAAGTGGAGCCAGAGGGAAAAACTGTGATGTTACTGGCGTTGAAGTCGGGCTGCTGCAGCCAGGTGGGCTGGCCGAGTTTGCATAAGACTGGCTGGGACCAGTAGTCCACCTAGATACAGCTAGCACAAAAAGAGGTTTTCTATTGCTATTGGTTGCTACACCAAAGGGGGCTGTGGTCCCCTGCCAGCAAATGCGTATCTGCAAAATAAGGACTAATTCAGAGTTGGGCCCAGCCATGTGCTAGCTGCAATAGGAACCAAGTATTGCACAGTAGAGGAAGTAACAATTCATCAAGAAACATTGTGCTGGAGGAGTCTGGGGCTTTAGAGACTATGAATAGAGGTTCCAATCTACAGTTTCATCGATTAAAGGCTATTGATCTGGGCATCCCATAACCCCTTTACCGCATCCAAGTTTAATCCCTTAATAAAACAACAAAAAACAAGCTGATGGACTGTCCATTGTCTGGAGAGTGACAAAGTGAATACCAGGCTGAGTAGGGTGACAGGTGGAACTACTACACTCAGCGACCCCACGGGGGTATTACTACAGATGTAATGTGTATACAGTCATGAGTGAGTCTAACATGTGTGAACGTACATGGAGCATAACATAACACGTGTAAATGTTGAATGGGGTTAAAGGGAACCTATCAGTATTAAATCAATAAACTGACATAACTAAGTTGAGAAACCAAAAATGTCTTTTTATACCCTTCAGGATAAATTGTCCTCTCATGCACTTTGGGAATCCCGATGAGTACCATATATCGACTTCATATCCAAATGAGAGCATAGACACAACACCATCATCCCACAGTGCAATGCAAAAACTATTCATGCAGCCACTTGAATGTTGAAGATGAAGACCTTTAACCAGTGCCGGTGCAAGCAATAGGCAGCTTAAGCAGCCGCCTAAGGCGCCAGGAGGGGAGGGCGGTAAAATCTAATCCCCAGGGGCTGAAGCCAGTATATGAACCTCAGAGCCCAGTGCCAGCCTAGGGCTCCAGTGACCTTCCTTGCAGGGGCTCCCTGGTTTGGGCACCAGTGAC
Organism: Lithobates clamitans; assembly: GCA_037952925.1. NCBI lineage: Eukaryota > Metazoa > Chordata > Amphibia > Anura > Ranidae > Lithobates > Lithobates clamitans. The sequence continues at coordinate 3,071,131 of JBBGZY010000833.1, read as the reverse complement.
ACCTGCCTCGTATTTTGGGTCCCACATGGCAGCTGGTATCTCTCCTACCCCCCCGCCACTGCATCACACTAGCACGGCACAGTAAGCACATGGTGCAGAGCGGACTAAACCCTGCCCCCCCTCCTTCTCAACTCTCTTGTTCTTCTATACAGTATACACAGACAGGAGAAGGATGGACACAGTTCTCCATGTCCTGTGCTGATCTGAGGTCTGTACTGATTGCAGTATACATGAGATTTGCAGGGGAGGGGTCACAGGGAAGAGAGGAAAGGGGCAAGTTTACAAAGAAGAAAAGAATACTTGCAGTGATTTGGGGGGGGGGGGATATGGTATGTGCTAGGGACACTTTGGGAGGGGATAGGAGTTGTGCTGGGGGTTGGATATTATATCCAACCCTCCTTCTCTTCCCTCCCAAAGTTCCTCCTAGCACATACAGTATCCTCTTATGCCCCCCGTTCCCCCCATCTTCAAAGAGATGCTAGCTACTACAGAGGGGACAGTCTTGGTGTCTGGGGACCCAGGTACCTCACTAGAGATTTGGTGCAACTGCCCCAGGTGCCCACACCAGTGCGCCCCGGCCAGGCAGGTTAGTGAAGCTGAGTGCCAGGGACTTTTTTCGACAATGGCCTCCAGGACTTTGCGGTCTGTGCAGTCCCCGGCCCAATCTGCATCCACATACCTGACCAGTTTTGGATTAGATGCTGCTGGTAACAGTAACTTCATCTGAATTGTTCCTTTGAGGTACTGTATCGTTCTTTTTACTGTGTCCCAATCGGGCTGACAGGAAGCTGAGACTTTCCTGCATAGTATGCCCACTGCTGCGACTATGTCTGGTCTTTTCACAGTGGCAACATATAGCAGCTTACCGATTGCTCTGCGATACATGTCATTGTTGGATAGCAAGTTTTCTGCTTCATTGCTTTTTTGATAGCTTGGTTCTATAGGAGTTTTCACTTCCTTTCCATCTTGCATATGGAATTGTTCCAAGTCTTTTGGAGATTTTCTGAGATTGGTTGAGAAGATAACTTCCATCTTTTTCTGTCTCTATTTGGATTCCCAGATAGTAGCTAATGTCCCCTAGCTCTTGGATTTCAACATTTTCTTTCAGCTTGTGAATGACCTGATTGTAATCCCCTTCTTGTTCAAAACAGGCTATAATGTCATTGACATAGATAAGGATATATACCCATCTGTCTTCTTGATTCCTGGAGTAGAGACAGGGGTCTGCTTTTCTTCTTAAGAATCCTTCTCTTAGTAAGTACTTCATTCACTTTCTCATTCCGCATCCTTGCAGATTGCTTAAGACCGTAGATGCTCTTCTGAAGTTTACACACAAGGTTGTCTCCTTGCTCTAACCCTGGTGGTTGTTCCATGCAGAGGTCTTCCTTAATGTCTCTATATAGAAAAGCAGTTTTGGACTTCCGGTTCCGGCGCCACATGAGGAGGAGGTAGAAACCCTCAGCTCCCGCCACTCTCCCCGCTTAACCGGCCGCAAATACCCGCAAACGCCTTGGGGAGACCCCCCCTTCCACCTGCTACTCGGTGGGCACATATGAATCGCTTTGTCGAGCGATCATATGCACGAGCGGCATCCTCCACGCTAACACCCGCGGGAGGGACAGAGACAAGCGCAGCCAAAATGGCGACCGCGATCTCCTCAGCAGAACTGCTGCAGACGCCTCCACAGCCGCCTACACAGCCTTCTTCAATTCCGGGAACGATAGCCACCGACCCTGCCTCTCCTGAAGGCATAGCTCAAGCAGTAGTTGCACTGCTAGGCCCTACACTCACCGCCACTGTGGACACAGCAGTTAACAGAGGGCTGGAGCTGTTACATATAGAAGTACAGGCACAGGCGCAGAGGCTTACACACACTGAGGAACGGATCTCATCTCTGGAAGATGAAGCTGCTGCCACATCTGCTGCGATTTGGAGAATCGTTCAAGACGAAACAATTTACGGATAATAGGACTCCCAGAATCAATCACTACTCCCCATCTAACAAATATATGTGCAAAGATCATTCCTGAACAACTTGGTCTCCGCATACCGTGCACTATTGAAAGAGCGCATCGCATTGGACAGTACTCGGAAACCCGTGCCAAACCCCGCCATGTTATAGTCAAATATTTGAACTATGTTGATAAGAACACCATCATGCAGAAGTTTCGCCGCACTCGCTCACTGACAGTAGATGACGCAAAACTGCTATTATTCGCGGACTACTCAGTTGAGGTGATGAATAGGCGCAAGGCATTTTCTCTGATATGCTCCATTTTACACAACAATCAGATCAGATTCTCCTTAGCCTACCCGGCAACCCTCCGCGTTCAAACACATGAAGGGGAACAACTCACTTTCGCCACGCCCGATGAAGCGGAAAAATATGTCACTACTCTGGGCACGGAAATGGAGCAAATCAACTCTACAGAGAGCTGTACTTCATCATCGATGATCTCTCCAACTACATCTTCTAAACCTCAACGTGGCCCAACCAAACCCCCATACAAACGCATCCGTGTTACTCAAAAAGATGATCGTTCGGGAAACCGCTGATACACCGCAGGGACCGGATGTTGTTATACTTGTATGGGAGACGGGCAGTATTACTCCCCCCATTTGCTCCCTCTCCCCCTTCCTTGTGTTATTTTTCTCATTTCTATACCCTATATGCCTAAGCGAATTACCGCAGTTAGCGTTATAACAAGCTGCTATATCTAGGCATAGTTATGTTCGATCCATGTTTGATTCGTGAACCAGAGATACATGTATCTAGAAATATCGTACTGTTTACTGGTTTAGTTTTATGATCACCACAGAGGCTTCAGTTACCAATCCGCTCCACTGATCCCCCCTTTTTTCAGACCTTACTCACAGGCTATAGTCTCACTCATTGACACTTTCACCTCGGTGTGGAGTCGATGCGCTCCATCTCTAACCTCAGTCCTTATGACTTACAAATTGCCCACATCCCCTCCCCCTTTCCCATCTACCCCCCTCCCTCTGGCTTAACCCCTGCTGCTGGGAGAGGAGTGGGAGATTGATGGGAGCCAAGATAGGTAGTCGAACCTCATGTGGAAAAAAGTGAAGTTTATAATAAATGTTAAGGATTTCCCCCACCTAACCTTAGCCAAGCTGTTTTTCCTCTCCATTAGTTATTTTTTTATATCAAATGTATTCACATGTTCAGTACTTGCATCCTCAGGAAACTTTAGCGACTCCCAGATTGCAGATGCATTGTCTAAATGGGGGCCCTATTACAAACCCGCAACCCAATACGATTCTCTAAATCGGACATGGCCTCTTCAACCAGTGGGAACCACTTAAAGTTTATCTCATGGAACGTTAAGGGGCTTCGCTCTCCACGTAAACGCATGGCCATCCTTAGGCATCTGAAGCGTCTCCGGACAGATGTGGCCCTACTTCAGGAGACACACCTGTCGGCAGATGATCTAACCTGCCTACGCAAACTATGGGTGGGCACGGTGTATGGTTCGCCAGCACTTGGTCGCAAAGCAGGTGTGGTGATTTTGTTACACAAGAATTTAAAGCACGCGGTAAGAGATGTTAAGATTGATTCGACAGGCTGAAAGTTAACTCTACACATGACTTTAGACACCAGGCACGTGGCTATCACTAACATTTATGCTCCTAACTCGCCAGACATCTCCTTCTTCCAAGACATGGTACAGCGGATACTCTCCGCACCTGAAACCATGCATCTAGTGGGCGGGGATTTCATGTCCACACTAGCAGACCGCACAAAAGACCCAACCCGACGAACGCATAACTCGACTCCCCTAACACCCGACTCTACTCTTCTAGCACAAGCCATTGCTTCCATGCAATATGTGGATACTTTGCGACTAACTCACCAGACTGAGCAGGAATACACATTCTTCTCGCCCCCACATAACTCCTTCTCTCGCATCGACTACTTCTTTGTCTCCCTTGCACTAATGACCGCCCTATGCGAATCAGAGATTTTAGACGCTAGGCTTTCCGATCATAGCCCCATCACAATACACCTGACACAGGTCACACCTCCCTCACCCATGTGGCGCTTTCCATCATGTCCACTTGATGGACAATGAAGACTTTTGCCACACACTATACACAGCTTGGAACGACTATGTTTCCACCAATGGAGCTCATATTACCGAACCCAATCTATTTTGGGAAGCTGGTAAGGCTTTCTTGAGAGGGAATATCGTTTCTTATACCACACAATTTAAGAAACACACCAGGCAGCAATACATCCAGGCCAATGAAGCCCTACGTACAGCCCATGAATACCTAACTCTAAGCTGTACACTTGATAATATACAAACCTGGAGGCAGGCTAAGTGCACATTTGATCTTTGGGCAGAACAACAGGAGGCAGCTAAAATGTCATACTCTAAATTACATTTTCACAGGTATGGTAATAAGGCAGGCAAACTACTGGCTAAACTATGCTCGGGACCAAGATGACCCACTCGCATCTCTACTTTGAGAGATGCGGATGGATCCCTAGCTACGTCAACTGACGTAATCAGTAATATACTCACAAAATACTACACAGATTTATATGCAGCCGACAAAACTGACCAAGCTGCTGCTGAAGCTCTCCTATCCAAAGTACGTCTGCCCAGACTTCAAAGTACACACTTTGAGACACTCAATGCTCCTATCACATCCGACGATATCCGGCAAACGATCAAAAATATGTCATCAGCTAAAGCCCCAGGCCCAGACGCATACACTGCCGAATTCTATAAAATGACCAACTAATTTCTTCCTGACACCCTAAAACATGTATACGCAGCCATGTGGGATGGGGGGCCATATCTTCCTACGGGGACACAGGCACACATCAAACTGATATCTAAAAAATGGAAAGACCCCCAACTGCCAGGCTCTTACCACCCAATCTCCCTAATTGGTGTTCTGTATCCTGTCCCACCTTACTCCACCGTCTCTGGGAATGCACAGTCATAACCACATATTGGAACTCTGTATTGGGTCACATTGGCAAAATCAGTAAAACACAGATCCCAAAGGATCAATTGTTATGCCTATTTGGATACACACCCCAATCATCCTCTCCAACAGCTAGAGGACCTATAAATATTCCTCAATGGGCACACTTACTCCTTCTAGTAGCCCGCAGAACGATAATGAATCACTGGATTTCAATGACTCCACCTGCCCTACCCGAAGTGAAAAAAGTTATGATGTCGCTTTTTTACATGGAGAGGTTAGACACCATCACACTGAACTTTCACTCTACCTCACGCTTCTTCACGAGATGGCATAAATATATAGAAGCCACGTTAACCCAGAAAGCTCTACAAGACGTCATGCGTCCATTCCGATATACGGACTGGTACTTGAAAAGAGATCTCGCAGATTCACTAGGCAACCTTAAAATTCCTACACAGACAGATCCCCCTACCTACCAACCGCCATAACTCATCTAATGGTCATTGCAACTCTTTGACTTCCGTGTCCCCTGTATCTCTGCCACTGGTAACTCCCGCAACCTACATTGTTACAATTAGACCATATTGCATCAACATCAGACAAGGTTTTCTGCATTTTGCTTCCACTCCTGAGGTTACAAAGATAGAAGTACCCATCGAAATGTAAAAAGTGCTCTTTGGCTGTTGCTCTATAGGTGAATATAACCCGCTTGGCATACCCCCCCTCCCCTTTTTTCTTCTATAGAAGTTAGTTTCTTTTTTGTTTTATATATATACAGAGCTGTATGCATCTATATGTATGTATATGAGTTAACCTGCTTTGGCAATACTGCATTATACATGTTTACACTATGTAAACCTCAATTAAAATGTTTAAAAAAAAAAAAAAAGAAAAGCAGTTTTAATGTCTAGGTGTTTCAGTTGCATACTCTTCCCGGCTGCAATGCAAAGAAGTACACTGATGGTGGAGTGTTTTATGACGGGAGTGAGTGTTTCATCGTAATTTTCACCAAATTTCTGTGAGTAACCCTTGGCAACTAGTCTGGCTTTGTATTTGTGGATATTCCCTTCTGTGTCTGGCTTTTCTTTGAAAGTCCACTTACTTCCTATAGTTTTGTGGTTAGGAGGGAGCTCTGTGAGTGGTCAAGTTTTATTTTCCTGAAGTGACTTTAATTCTTCTTCTGCTGCCTTTCTCCATTTATTGGCTTCGTGTTTTGGCAGTTTTTCTGTCTTCCCAGGATGTTGGTTCAAGTATGCTGTGTGTTTTGACAGTGTATGACAGCTTACGGGTAGCATCCCCTTTGTAGTCCAAGTGGATCTTCTGACTTCAGGCAGTTTAGCAGGATCTGGTGGGAAACTTGATTTAGGCGCTGTGAGTTCCAGCTCTTGTTCTGACACCTGCACAGGTTCGCTTTGGTCGACTCTTTTTTCTGGTTTGCTGGGCATATTCACTTCACAGCTTTCAGGGATTGATGTTGCTGGTGATGAGCTCTCTACGACTTATTGTCACTTTGTCAGTCTTTGGGTGTAGGATTCTGTAATCCTTATTTTGCTCGCTGTAGCCTACTAGAATGTCCGTTTTGTCTCCACGTTTCGAATGGAGTACTTTTAATGGCTCTTGAGGCTAGTCTGTTCTATAGATAGGTTGAGAGCCGGATTAACATAGGGGCTATTGGAGCTGCAGCTCCAGGCCCCTCCCTCAAAATAGGCTTATGCCAGTGGCTTATCAATATCTATGTGCCGTCCTGAATGAAGAGGAGCCCTCTGTGCACTGTACACATTGAGGAGACAAGTCTAAGCATCAGCCGAGTCCTTTTTCTGCCGATGCCCTGCTCCTATCACAGGACCTGTTGCACTTACACAGATCCTCTGTTTCTGGGGGAGGGACGCTGATTTCATCCTAACCAGCAGGAGCCTGGGAGGAAGGAAATAGGCCATGCTGTTGAGATAAGGTTAGTAAACTTTTTAGGGATGTAGGATTGTGCAGAAACTGACCTGGGGGGTGTAATGATTGTGCTAGGAGACAGAATGCTGCTTCCCCCATGTAATGTGCTCTTTTGTGCCCAGTGCCCACCGTGTCATGTGCTGTGCCATGCAGTTCCCCCCATGTAATGTGTAGTGCCCACCATGTCATGTGCTGTGCATTGCAGTGCTCACCATGTAATGTGCAGTGCCCACCATGGCGTGCTGTTCCTTGCAGTGCCCACCATGTCGTGTTGTGCCATGCAGTGCCCACAATGTAATGTGCAGTGCCCGCCATGTCTTGTGTTGTGCCTTGCAGTGCCCACTATGTAATGTGCAGTCTCCACCATGTCATGTGCTGTGCCATGCGGTACCCACCATGTCATGTGCTGTGCCATGCGGTGCCCACCATGTCATGTGCTGTGCCATGCAGTGCTCACTATGTAATGTGCAGTGCCCACCATGTCATGTACTGTGCCATGCAGTGCCCACCATGTAATGTGCAGTGCCCACCATGTCATGTGCTGTGCCTTGCAGTGCTCACTATGTAATGTGCAGTACCCCCCATGTCATGTGCTGTGCCATGCAGTGTCCACCATGTCAAGTGCTGCCATGCAGTGCCCACCATGTAATGTGCAGTGCTCACCATGTCATGCGCTGTGCCATGCAGTGCCCACCATGTAATGTGCAGTGCTCACCATGTCATGTGCTGTGCCATGCAGTGCCCACCATGTAATGTGCAGTGCTCACCATGTCATGTGCTGTGCCATGCAGTGCCCACCATGTCATGTGCTGGGTCCACCATGTCATGTGCTGTGCCGTGCCCACCATGTACTGTGCAGTGCCCACCATGTCATGTGCTGTGCATAGCCCACCATGTTGTGCTGTGCCCACCATGTCATGTGCTGTGCCAAGCATTTAATGTGTTGTGCCCACCGTGTAATGTGCTATGCCATGCAGCATTGCCCACCATGCCGTGCATTGCCCACCATGTAATTTGCTATGCCATGCAGTGCACACTATGTAATGTGTTGTGCCCACCATGTAATGTGCTATGCCATGTAATGCCCACCACGCCATGTGCTGTGCCATACGGTGCCCAGCATGTAATGTGCTGTACCCACTATTTAATGTGCTGTGCCAAGCAGTGCCCACCATGTCATGTGCAGTGCCTACTATGTAAATTGCTGTGCAGTGCCCACCATGTAATGTGCTGTGTTGTGCCCACCATGTCATGTGCTGCGCCATCCAGTGCCTACTATGTAATGTGCTGTATCTACCATGTAATGTGCTGTGCATTGCCCACCATGTCATGTGCCGTGCAGTACCCTCAATGAAATGCGCTGTGCAGTGCTCACCATGTCATGTGCTATGTCCACCATTTAATGTGCTGTGCCCACCATGTAATGTGCTGTGCTGTATCATGCAGTGCCCACTATGTCAAATGCAATGCCCACCATGTCATGTGATGTGCCATTCAGTGCCCACCATGTGATGTGGTGTTGTGTAGTGCCCACCTTGTCATGTGCTGTGCAGTGCCCACCATGTCATGTGCAGTACCCACCATATAATATGCTGTGTCCACCATATAATGTGCTGTGCAGTACCCACCATGTAATTTGCTCAGCTGTGCTCACCATATAAGGTCCTGTGCCCACCATATAAGGTGCTGTGCCCACCCTGTACATGTGCCGTGTTGTGCCCACCATGTAATGTGTTGTGATGTGCAGTACCAAGCATGTCATGTGCTATGCCCACCATGTAATGTGCTGTATTGTGCAGTGCCAACTGTGTAATGGGCTGTGCCCACCATGTAATGTGCTGTGCCATGCTCATCATTCAATGTGCTGTGCAGTGCCCACTGTCATGTGTTGTGCCCACCATGTAATGTGCTGTGCCATGCTCATCATTCAATGTGCTGTGCAGTGCCCACTGTCATGTGTTGTGACCACCATGTAATGTGCTGCGCTTTTCCCACCATGTAATGTGATGTATCCATGTATCCACCATGTAATGTGCTGTGCCCACCATGTAATGTGTTATGCTTTGCCTCCCCATGTAACATACTTTGCTGTGCCACCCATGTAATATACTGTGCTATTACCCCCCCCCCCATGTAATGTACTATGCTGTGCAACCCACAGACTCACCCCCTCTCTCTTTTACCCCCCTCACCCCCCCTCTCACTCCCTGCACCCCCTTTCTCTCTCTCTCTCACCCCTTTCACCCCCCTCTCCCCTGCCACCCTCTCTCTCTTTCACCCTCTCTCTATTCCCCTTTTTCTCACCCCCCCTCTCTCTCTCTCTTCCCCTCTCTCACCCCCTCTCTCTCATCCCCTTTCTCTCTCTCTCTCTCTTTCCCCCTCCCTCTCATCCCCTCTCTTTCAGCCCCCTCTCTTGCTATCACCCCTCTCTCTCTCATTGGATGCCGGTCGGCAGACATTTTTCAGTGACTCCCCTTCGACAGATGCCGACCTGGTTGCTGCACACACTGAGGGAATGTTGGGCGGCTTCTATTGAACTGGCCTATGCTGCCCAACATTCAGCCCATGTGTGCTAGACTCAAATGCAGGGGCGTTGCTGGGTCCACAAAAGATCTGGGGCTAGAGCCCATAGCAGCGGTCACCAACCTTTTTGCAGGCCCGCAGGGGGGGGCACGCCGGTGGTAAGCCATATTTCGTGGGCAATGGCTGGTGTTGGCTCTTCATGGCACCGTGGTTGACATGGTGTCAGGGTGATTGAAGCGCATTGTTTCCATTGTTACATTCTAATATATAATGAAGTGGTTCAACTTACCATAATGCAGAATCAGTGGGAGCCCTGGGCGTGTCACTTGCCCTATCCCATGCCACCAGATGCAGCGTGTTACTTGCCACCGTCACCTGCCCCAGATGTAGATTGTCCCTTGCCACTTTCATATGGCAGTAGATGTGGATTGTCATATGCTACGTCACCTGCCACCATTTGCAGATTGCCACGTCACCTGCCACTATTTGCAGATGGTCACTTGCCACATCTCCTGCCACCATTTGCAGATTGTCAACTTGTTAAGTCTCCTGCCACCATTTTCAGATTGCCACTTGCCACATCTCCTGCCACCATTTGTAGATTGTCACTTGCCACGTCACCGGCCACCAGATGTGGGTTGTCACTTGCCAACTGATGTGGATTGTCACTTGCCATGCCAGCCAGTGTCACCAAATATGCATTGATGCTGCATTGGTGGCAGGCTGGCAGCACTGGTCCATTTAGTGAGGGCAGAAGAGCGGTGATGCGGAGCGGGCAGTGAGAGATGATGTCATCTCGCTGCTCCCCGTTGCACCTCTGACGTTGAAGCAAGGGGGTCCAGCTGCAAAGTGGAGCTCCACCGATGACAGGAAGCACGTGACCTCCACTCCACCATGCTGGGTGGAAAAGCGCTGATGTGTGGAGGGCAGTGAGAGATGATGTCATCTCTCTGCTCCCTGCCGCACCTTGCTCCCACATTGAAGAGGCCCGGCTGTGAAGAACGCTGATGTGGCGCGGGCAGAGATGTCATTTCTGCTTGTCCGCCCGCACACTTCTCTCCTCTCCTCCGCCTATTTCATGCAGCCAGCACGCCCACCGCAGCAGCCGTGGCAGCGACCTGCTGGTTAGGCAGGGACCCTGGGGCAAGAGACTCGGGGCTATGGGCCCCAGATTCAGGGCTATAGCCCCAATAGCCACCCCCTATAGACGCCCCTGCTTAAATGTACTGCAAAAACAATCTCAGATACTGTATTACATGCAGTAAATGTAAAAAAAACTGCACTATTCCTAGAGATGTAGCTGCAACTCAAAACGTTATATGACGCCAGACAGAAATGGTAACAAATGGAGCTGCGCTAAGATGAGTGATAGGAAATGAACCACAATGCATGAGCCAATGCATTAAGTACTAGTAAGAAATAAATGTTCACAAAATGATAGTGAGAAAACTAACTGATCCCAAAATGTGGAAGCAAATGGACCACAATGAGAGTACTCTGTGAATATGAACACAAAAGGAAGGTGTATGTATAAAAAAATGGACAAAATGAATTGTCTAAACAACTACAGTGTATACAAAATGTGACTAAACCAAAAATAAAAAAAGTAAAAAATACAAAAAAAAATGAAAAAAAGGTGTCCATATAATTGTTGTAATAAAAAAGGGAAACCACACATAAGTCCATGCAAATGAGTAAGCTTGATCACGGTGAGAATCAATTCAAACCACCACAGAATAGTGCAGAGAATAGAAAGGAGGTCTCAACGCGAAGACAAGCAGCTCCTCAGTCACGGTAGCGATACACCCAATGCGATCAAATGTAGGGTTCACATAAAACAGAAGAATGCTCATAAAGTGTAAAACCTTAAAGACTTTAATAAGTAAAAGACGAATGGACACTTACAGCATTTTAGAGTAAATGGGGAAAGAAAAGAAAATCTAGGGAGGAGCGGCGTGCTGACGTCACCGCGTGCTGCGCCCGTCCCGGAAGGAACGGGTGGTTGTTCGTGAGCCGGCTGGCTCGATTTTATTTTCTTTGCCCATTTACTCTACGATGCTGTAAGTGTCCATTCGTCTTTCATTTGGTTCCATCACTGTATGACATGCACCAAGCAAGCGTACAAGTTCTGTTTCTCCACAAAACTTACTTTAAGGCCATTTCAGTTACAGCTATGCATACAAGATATTACTTTTATTGGCACAGGAGCCATAATCCACTAGTAACTAGTAAGTCTAGTGAAGGCCTTCACTTCACTTTCCCGGTCTCTGATGTACAGGAATTAGTAGATTTGAAGGGTAGGTTTATACTAATTAAATACAAAATTTATAATAAACAATTAATTTTAGTTACGGTTTACATATTGAATCATGTTCAATCCTCCATGCTCATCTCCTTTCTTTGCAAATTTGGGGACTTTCATGAAGGTGTAATAATTCTAATCTCCCTGTCACAACTTAAATTTATAAATAAATAAATAAGCATCAGTTTCATACTCTTCAGTTAGCTGACCTTTGGTGCATAGTGCATACATCACCCCATGGATTGGGATTTTACCTGTTACTTATCCACACATGTATAGCAGAATAAATTACTATTTAACCATGTTCTTAGCTGGAAGCCACAGGCCAGTATAAGATCTCATTCGTATTCTGATCATTTTCCTGTATAATTCTCATTTAAACTACCTGGTCCACTGTGAGGAGAATGGTCTGGACTTATATAATATAGGTAATCGGACCACGGACCCCTCCAACTCTTTGGTTTCCACCCAGCTTCAGGACTGTGTCACAGGTAATACTTTCCCTCATGTGGACCTGATGTGGAGGCTCTTTTGGATCCGGTTTCCACAGAAGAGATTATTCGTACAATAAAGTTGTTATTGTCGGGTAAGAACCCTATTGTTTTTTAGGTGCTTTCTACAAGCAATTACAAATTCCCTGGCTGTCATTTTAAACACTACTTTTAATACCAATTTTCTCAACAGCCTCAGGAAGCTCATATTACTCTAATTCCAAAAGAACAAAAAGTCCCTACCCAGTGCTTGAGTTATAGGTCAATACCATTGATTAATGTAGATTTGAAAATCTGTGTGAAAATGTTGGCCTCTTATTTAAATCCCTTTATCCCTACTCTGATTAACCTGGACCAAGTGGGCCTTGTTCCTAAATGGAATGCTCGCTTGGTGGGTCCTTGCACAAATAGGCCTACCTATAGCTTTTATACATAAAATTATGGATTTATACTTAACCCCCAGAGCCAGAATTAGGATTATTGACCTTCTCACTGACCATCTCCAATAATATCTGCCAAGGTTGCCCGCTCTAGCCCTAACACTTGACTGCCACATTACATTTGAATGCCTCAATTCAGGGCATTCTAGTGGAGGAAATGCCCATAAACTTCTTTTTGCAGAAGTCCTACTCCTACTGTATATGGATCCAAGTGCCCATGGAATGCATTCCCCTGTATCTTGCTGGAATCTGATTAGTTTGGTCATTTTAGTCATTTTAAAATTAATGTCACAAAGTTATAATGTCGTATTATCACCCTATCTCAGAATTATTAGGACTTCTTGAAGGCCTCTTTTCTATTCTGTTGGGAACCCATATAAATGAAGTACTTGGGAGTTTTATCACATGAGGATAAATTATATGAACTACATGTCTCTACTTGCCTCTACTAATCATAGGCTGCTCTCCTGGTCTTCAAGGTAACATTCCTGGAAGAATGTCTCCATACAAAATAGTTTTTCATCTTTGTTCCTGCACTTCTTCAATATCTTTGACCTGGGTCATTGACTTGCTTGCATTATGACATCTTAGTTAAATGGAAGATGGAGGGTGGTTCAGGCTTACCCCATTATGAATTTTATCAAAAGACGGTGGTTTTGACCCACATTACTGATTGGTTAAGAAAAAAACAATATATGCATTGGGTATCCATAGAGCAGGGAACCTACGGCCTGCGGGCTGCACCAGGCCCGCCACCGCTAAATGTCCAACCCATCAGTGCACGTCATAAATTCACGTGCACCTGGCCCACGGACATTTTAACCACCTCGCACCAGCGTTATAGCCAAAAGACAGCTACAGCGTGGCCCTTAATTATCAGGAGGGCGTCCATGTACATCCTCCCAGAAACACACTCCCCGCACACCCCTGCGGTCATGCATCCCTTGGACATAACATATGAGATCATCTCTCATTAATGGCTCTTCTTCCTCACACAGAGACCGCATCCTCAGTGCCATCAGTGTCCTCAGTGCCATCAGTGTCCACAGTGCCATCAGTGCCCACGGTGCCATCCTCAGTGTCACCGTGTTATCAGTGCTACAGTGTCATCAGTGCCATTAGTGTCACCATGCCTACAGTGCCATAAGGGCCCACAATGTCACCATGTCATCAGTGCCATCAGTGTCACCGTGCCCAGTAGGCAAGTGGTTAAGTAAGAGCAGAGCAGGAAGCTGAATAAGAACACGGGAGAGACACACAGCAGCGCTGATAAGACAGCAGGAGCTTCCGGAGTTAACTTTCCAGGTGATTGGTTGCCAGGTGGTCCTAGCAACCAATCACCAGCTTGTTAATATGAAAAATTACCTCTGGAAGCTCCCGCTGTATTATCAGTGCTGCTGTGTGTCTCTCCTGAGTTCTCATTCAGCTCCCTGCTCTGCTCTGCTCTGTCTCCCTCTCTGCATGGGGCAAGGTAGGAGAGGGCAGAGCAGTGTGTGTGTGTGTGTGTGTGTGTGTGGGGGGGGGGCTATGTAATATGCAGGGTGTGTGTAGGGGGGGGGGGGCTGTGTAATATGCAGGGGGGGAGGGGGCTGTGCAATATTTAGGGATCTGGGAATTGCTATAAAGTGAAAACCATCTTAATGTGCAGCAAGGCAGTTTACACTTTATAATGCCAGCATCAGTGGCCGGTGTCACAAGGAAAGGGTCCGGAGACATGCTGGAGCTGCAGGAGCGCAATGGAGAGGATGAGTATAAGTTAAACAAACTAATCGCTGCAGGCAAGGGGGTAGGTGGGTACCCTGCAGCGATGCCAGAAGCTTGAGCGAGTGAACCTGCATGCTCCCTCAGGGTGAACTGGCTTTGTATTAGTGAAGCACCTTAAAGTGAGGTAAACCTGTACTGTTATTATTACTGTTAGGATTATTAATATCTGCATTTATTAGCAGGTGAATGCAGCCCTCCATGCATTCACATGCATTGAATCCGGGTCTTAAGTGGAAAAAGGTTGCTGACTCCTGCCATAGAGTTTTTTTTTTTTTCTGCCCCCCGTCCCCTTAAAGTCTCTCCTCTGGATTAGACAGCCATATCATCCATCTTTTTAATTACTAACTCCCTTAACGGCTTAATTTTTGAACATGCCCTGATAATGGGCAGCCTGGAATTTCCTATAGGCCTTCAAATTGCTCAATTCCGTCAATGGCCTTCGTCTGTCCTTTTGCTTATTAGACAGGGTATTCGCTCCTCTGGCCTTAAACCTTTAACGGACCTGTCTTCTCAAAGTTCTTCTCACCTGGGTAGATGGCTCCACAACCTCCAACTTGAGCACTTTTATATACACGTCTCCACCCATGGATCGCTAGGGATTTAACCCCCTTTGAATCTCTGCACTTGATCACTCTAATTTGCCCCTACATGATATCTGAAATCTATAACATTCTGCTCTCACATACATTTCCACATCGCCCTTACTACCTCAGAAATTGGGAGAGGAAACTGGATCACTTGCTTGCTGAAGAAGACTGTAAGAAGTGATTTTTTTAAATATTTAAGTCACGCATAGCCAATCAAACACAGGCAAGAAACTGCAAATTGCTAGATGGTACAGATGCCCTGCTGTGTTATATAGGATGCTTTCATCAATTTCTGGTTACTGTTGCAGCTGTGGTGGGAAAGCTGGCACTATCGCCCATATCTGGTGGTCTTGTTCTCCTATCAGATCGTATTGTAGTAGCATTTTCAAACTGTGCTATCAAATCATGGGTTTTGCTTGCCCAGAGACACTGGAGGTGGCCATGCTCTCTGTTTTACCTGGTTAAGCGGTATCTGCAAAAAGGTTGTGCTTCCTAGACATTGCAAGACACCTACCACTTCCAGTATCAGGGAATGGGTTGCAAAACTTAATCAAATAATGAGGATGTAGGAATCTATGGTGATCTTACAGAAACGTTATCTTAAGTTTGTGGAACTTTGGTCTGCCTGGATCGATTTCTCTGGCGGAGATAAACTTCAGTCCTTTATTTGATCCTTGCTACTTAGACCGGTGTTTATAGGTGGCATATTGCAGTGGTAAAGCAAGAAACCACGCTGGCAGAAATAAAAAAGCTGCTAGCAAAAAACTGTCAGATATACTGTGCAATAAAACCTAAAATAAAATATTTGCAGCGCTAATACAATACATACAATTGGTGTTTGAACAAAGAAAAAAGTCCAATAACAATAAGTGTAGTCAAAAATATAAAGAAACTCAAAATCTTTACAAACTATGTCACCATGTGTAAAAGAACATATTCATGTCAGGGATCCAATTTCACCATGTGATCCATCACCAGAGATAAGATGGACCCTTATGCCTCGTACACATGATCAGGATTTTGGTCGGAAAAAGGTATTATGCATTTTCCGACGGGATTCCACTCAAGCTTGTCTTGCATACACACGGTCACACCAAATTCCGACTGTCAAGAACGAGGTGACATACAACATGTACAACGGCACTAGAAAAAGGACGTTCAATAGCCACTGTGCCACCCTTTGGGCTCCTTCTGCTAATCTCGTGTTTATCTTGTGTTAGTAGAAGTTTGACGAGAGACGGTTCGCGCTTTTTAGCTTTCATGCTTTTCAGTCTGTTACTGCTCTTAAGTTTGTGCTTGTGGGTTTGTATCTGGTTTTCAGTGTGTGTAGTCAGTTCATATCTGTTTTTCAGTGCGTTCTTGTCCGCTCGTTTCTGATTTTCGGCTCGCTCTTCACAGGCCTTGCTGTTTTTCAGTGCGTTCTGTTAGTTCGTTCTGACCAGTCGACCGTTTTGAAACCATGTTGCGGGTACGTGCTCATCGTAGAGTTTGTGCTATGCGGGTGCTTGGTGTTGGGGTTATTACTTTGACCCAAGTCCAGTCCATGAACAGGGTGGGGAGGCATTCATGGACCAAGAATTGGTTGCTCCAGCGTGACCAATTCTCTCATTTGCCTTTGCTGCGTGAGATCCAGGAGAATAACCCTGATGATTTCAGGAATTTTCTCTGGATGATGGACCCTGTTTTTCACCGTCTGTTGGCTTTGCTGTCCCCTTATATTACGAAGCAGGACACCTGCATGCAGCAAGCCATCACCCTGGAGCAGAGGCTATCCGCCACGTTGCAGTACTTGGCAACAGGGAGAAGTCTACAGGACCTCAAGTTCTCGACAGGCATCTCCCCCCAGGCTCTGGGGATCATTATCTCAGAGACCTGTTCTGCTATCATTCAGGTCCTGCAGAAGGACTATATTAGGGTAAGTTTTCTCCTTTAACATCACATTCTATGTTTTAATGTATGCTAATATATTGTATTTATTTCATCAATCTCTAGTTACCATGATTGTAATATGCTGTGAATGTCCTCTTTATCCTCATGCATGCTGGAAGTTTTTAGTGCTCCTTTTTTGTCCTGCATGCATATTTGCCTTCACTAACCTCTCCAGCATGCTATCCGGGGCCCATATACACCTACTCCTTAAACTAAATGTTATACTGATGTTGGCCAAGAATGTTTGTGTCTAATCTGCTTGCAATGTTTATGTGCAAAAGTACTAATTTTTTTTTTATGTTTTGACTCCACAGTTTCCTTTAATGCCACAGGAATGGCAGACTGTGGCATCCCACTTTGCCGACTGTTGGGACTTTCCCAATTGTGGAGGGGCAATTGATGGGAAGCACATCCACATCATCCCACCACCCCATTTGGGGTCATACTATTTTAATAATAAGGGTTTCAATAGTATCGTGTTGATGGCGGTGGTGTCAGCGAAATAAAAGTTTCTTTATGTGGATGGTGGAGTCTTTGCCCAGACAGAGTTCTACACACGTCTCCAGAGTGGTGGCTTGGGATTGCCACCTGCAGAAGAGAACATGGAAGGACTCCCTGGGAAAATATATAATCTAAATATATAAACTCGCGCTGTTGGTGAGAACATTATTTTACATTTTTTTTATAATGGGTGGTAAAAAAATGGGTGGTAAAAAAATGAGGGGTAAAAAATGGGTGGTAAAAAAAATGATTGAATGAAGCTGCTATACACAAAGTGCTAGACACTTGAACATAGTGGTAAAATATATAAATACAGCGCTCACAAACAAAAACCCATAGTGAGAGATAACAAAAATGTGTGGCTTCTTCATTCGATGCTCAATACCAGTTTTTGTATTAAGCTGGTGTTTACAGTGACAATGGGTGTTATTTAATAATGAAAAAAACACTTGGCACTACAAGTGCACTAGGAGACAGATAAAAGAAACCCAAGCAGTAAATCAAATTCAAGATTTTATCATATAATTTTTTTTTTATTTTGCAAATATTTAAAAATTTGCTGGCATAGCAATGGCCCCCCTACCCGTAAAATATTCCACATATTTTTGACGCACTTCACAGGTGCTTTGGAGGGGCAAGCCAGGACGGCCAGCTTTCAGGGCCATCATTGTTGGTTCATGAAGTCCAGCCTCAGGCCCAACTGAGGCTACATAAATGGTAGCATTTCTCTTTAAAAAGTTGTGCAAGATGCAGCATGCTAACACGATGTGGTTAAGTTTGTACTCCGCCATATTTATAGCCGTTAGAAATAGGCAGAACCGGCTGGCCATTATCCCAAAGGTGTTCTCTATGACTCTTCGGGCTCTGGCCAGCCGGAAATTAACCACTTGCCGCCTGCCATATAGCAGAATGATGGTGGCAAAGTGGTTTCAATAGCCTGACTGGGCGTCATATGACGTCCGCAGGATATTGAGCCGCTGCGCGTCCGCGGGGGCACGCATTGCGGCGATCGTTGTTGCGGTGTGTCAGTCTGACACCCCGCAACACCGATCTAGGTAAAGAGTCTCTAATGGAGACTCTTTACCACGTGATCAGCCGTGTCCAATCATGGCTGATCACGATGTAAATAGGAAGAGCCGGTGATCGGCTTTTACTCACTCGCGTCTGACAGACGCAAGTAGAGGAGAGCCGATCGGCTGCTCTCTTGACAGGGGGGTCTATGCTGATTGATTATCAGCACAGCCCCCCCTCGGATCCCACCCATGACCTCCAGGGAAGCCGCCCGGGACCACCAGGGAAGCCGCCCAGGACCACCAGGGAAGCCATCCACACTGGACCACCAGGTATGCCCCCTAGACCCCCAAGGAAATACTATTCTGTGCCCAGGCAGCTGCCAATTATTGCCCACTCACAATGCCTACCACTGCCAGTGCCACCAGGGATGCCTATCAGTGCCGCATATCAGTGCCACGTATCAGTGCCCATCAGTGCCACCCATAAGAACCCATCTTTGCAGCCTTTCAGTGCCCATCAGTGTTGCCCATCAGTGCCCACCAGTGCCACCCAGTGTCACCCATGAGTGCCCATAAGTACCGCCTATCAATGCCCATCAGTGCTGCATATCAGTGCCACCCATCAGTGCCGCCTACCAATGCCCATCAGTGCCGCATATCAGTGCCCATCATCAGTGCCCGCTCATTGGTGCCACCTCATCTGTGCCGCCTTATCAGTGCCTGTCAGTGCCGCCTTATCATTGCCCATCAGTGAAAGAGAAAACTTACTTATTTACAAAATTTTTTTAATAGAAACAAAAGCAAAACTTTTATTTTTTTTCAAAATTTTTGATCTTTTATTTTATTTGTTTGGCAAAAAATAAAAAGCCCAGAGGTGATCAAATACCACCAAAAGAAAGCTTTATTTGTGGGAACAAAATGATAAAAATTTAGTTTGTTTAGTTTTAGTGTTGGATGACCGCGCAATTGTCATTCAAACTGCGACAGTGCTGAAAGCTGAAAATTGGTCTGGGCAGGAAGGTGTATAAGTGCCCTGTATTGAAGTGGTTAAAAACCCTCTTCTCCGGGGTGAGGGTCCTCTGGGGGAATGGCCTCATCATGTGATCACCCAGACCAAACGCTTCATCAGCAATAAAAACAAACGGGAGTCCTTCCACAGTGGTAAAATATATAAATACAGCGCTTACAAACAAAAACCCATAGTGAGTGATAACAAAAAACATAAAATCCATAAAAAACTATGAAGGTGCTTCACAAATGGTGTGTAAAAATGCAGAGAATGCTTCACATCTTTATTTATTTGTTTATTTTTTAAAAACAATACAATCTTTATGGTCTTATTTTTATTTGTATTTTTCTTACTTTTTTGTCTTTTGTGATTCTCACTTGTATATCAAAGCATTGGATTGAAAATGTTTCCACTTGGAGGGTAGGAGGAGCCGGATGTGGGCGTGGTGTTGGTGCCGGCGCTGAGCCTGGGATGCCCAGCGTCTCCCCTCCCGTGATGCAGGCTCCGGCTCACATGCGGGTCATCCCCTAGCCCGCCGCAGACTCCTCGGTCCGCTGCCTTCGCCCCCCCCCCCAGTCGCCCCCATTGGTTATATTCATTCCAAGTGTAAGCCGTGGCCGGTACGGGCAGTGAGAGCGGTGCGCTCCACGTGTCTGTATAGGACCGGCAACATCGAGCAGATCTCTGCCGTAACAGTGAGTGCAACTGATCTACCTCTGCGGGAGCGGGCTGGCCTGTGTAACCCCGCGAACCTAGTGACAGAACACGGAGCTTGTGGTGTCCGGTGTCGGGGAGGCCGACCCACAAGCCATCAATAAGAAACCTCAAGTTTTCGGCTGTCAGTGCCTGTTCTGGTATCGTGGAGGCTGCGGATTGGTATTAAGGTGCAGGGAAAAGCTTCAGAGGATGAGTGATTGGTAAGCCACTGATCTGTTTAAACCCATCTGAGGGGGTAAGTGACTTTTTAGATCTGTATGAACTATAAGATGCTACATGTTACAGTCACATCCACCCAGTTCAACAAATTAAGGAAGAGTGGCAATTAGCAATATCTTATTAGACTTCAAGCAGACCACAATAACTTTTTTGTATCTACACCTAAGGGCGACTGGAACTATAATGGAACTATAATGCAAAATGTCCAGGGTATAACGCATGTCGTTTTTACCTTACACTATTCAGTCTCCAGGGAGCTGAAGTCACCGTAAACTCTGTGGTGATAGCCAGAGACTTACCATACATTACTCCTGTCAGGAACAAATTAATTGCCAGCCCTCCAACCCAATAAAGAAAAAACAAAAAACATACACTCATTGCAAACTCACTGCAAACACATATTCACTAAAAACTTATAGCACATAAGAAAGAAAGCAGACATGGGAGACTGATATTAATAGTGCAATTGTTTAATAATGCAATGCAGACTGTTTGTTTGCTGTTTTTGTCTAGTGCACAGCCTGAACTTTCACAGTAGCAGACTCGCCCCCCCCGGTGGAATACTTATTTATTTATTTTCTACTACATATCCTTCCCACCCAGGATCGTTCACTTGCCAAAAGATCACTGGAGAGTGCACCTGGGCATAAGAGCGGGTTTGTTTGTGACGGTCGCTGAGGGAGAGTGGATTGAAGTGAAAGAAGAGGGGGGAGACGAGCGGGAGGGGACCAGGTACCTGCTCTAACCCGTCCTATTCGCACTAGATAGGAAATGGAAAAAAAAAGAGAGGTAAATGAACGAAAGGGTCAACCACCAACCCGCCTAGAACAAGCGTAAGCCCGGGAACCATTAGAAAATACATGGTACATGACAGCAGCAAAGAAAGCCCGGGATAATCAACCGGGGCAAAAAGCAAAACCCCAGAATGCCTATCCAAAATTGGGACAAGAAGACAGTTGGCTGAGACTGATATCCGCTCCACTGGTTGCGAGACAATGGAAAAAGTAACAACGGAACCCCAACGAAAAAAAACAGCTCCCTACAAAGGGAGAAATGGCCAAAATGTTTGCGAAGCTTGAAACATTGATATAAGGAGAGATAGGAACCTTGCATGAGAATATGAATCATATCCTAAAAGAGTCGAGGATGTAGAAACCACGATGGACAGGCAAGGGGCCGAGATAAAAGATCTTAAGCTTCAGATGGAAGAGATGCAGAAAGAACAGAGAAACATAATGTATAGACTTGGAGACCAAGAGAACCGAAATGGAAGGAAAAATCTCCGGATTAGAGGTCTTCCAGAGCTACAAGGTAAAAAAGAGAATTGGGCACGGATGGGCACGGGAAACCCCCAATCCCGGGGGGAGTATCGGTTACAATTATGTCCACTTCGAGCTCAACCTCTAGGGGGGCAACTGGGAGGCCAGGATGTGTCAGTGGGACCATGGTTATCTGGGTCTATGGGAGTCCCGTTACCTTCAACCGAATGGGGGGGAGGGGGGTTTGGGAGGGGGGGAAGGTGTGTGAGGCTGAGGGGGGAGGTTGGGTGGGGTGGGGAAGGGAAGGGAGGGGGTGGGAGGTAAGTACGCATCCCATTGTCTACCACTCCTTTGGTTAGTAGACATGTGCATTCGTTTTCGTCCGAGTTTATTTTTGTCCGAATTTCAGGTATTTTCTTGCAGAATCTGAAAAACGAAAGATCCGACATAAACAAATGCTTTATTTTCATTTTCGTTGCTACAACAGTTTGATATAGATAGGAGATTCGACATGATGATGACAATAACAATCTGTGTCCATCAAACCTGTGGTCGAATGTGCCTAACCTTAACTCTATTAGTCCAAGATTATTCTACATAGAGAGAAAAGATTCGACATAGAGAGAAAAGATTCGACGTAGGGGAGAAAAGATTTGACGTAGGGGAGAAAAGATTTGACGCAGGGGAGAAAAGATCGCTGCTGGAATTGGGTGAGGTAAGTAAAATAAAAATAATGATGATGATTACTGTTATTGGCTGATTGTAACCAAAGAGGAGGAGCAGTAAAATAGCTAGAACTAAGTACACACATACTTTGGCTTATGGTGTCTGTTGAAAGTTCTAAGAAGATTTGACTGAGCAGGTAAACTATACTAAACTATACGACGTTGTACAGTTTAGCTGCTCCGTCGAATCTTCTTTGAACATTCGACAGACACCATAAGCCTTCAATAACAGATTCAACCTCAATTTGGATTTTCGGACGAATGCAATTTTTAACGAAAAACGAGATAAATAAAAACGAATTTCGGTAGTAACTAAATACATTTATTTTTCGGACGAAAATGAAATTCCGAAACGAAATATTTCAGTGTGCACATGTCTATTGGTTAGTATTGAAAGGTAAACCTCCTTTTGTCTCTGATAAAAAGAGATTTCTAGGCTAAACATAATCTCATATAATGTAAGAGGTCTAAATTCTCCCATTAAATGTGCGAACATTTTGGGTGAATTGAATCTCCTGAAAGCGGACGTTGTTCTGCTACAGGAGACGCACCTCTTCCTGGGTAAGAGCCAGAGCATTTTTTCCCGAGAATACCCAACTTGGTTTTATGGAGATTCTCCAATCAGGGGTGCAAAAGGAGTGGCGATCGGATTCGCCAAGCATGTATAGTTTAAGTTAGAAGAGAAATTGGTCGACCCAGAGGGGCGTTTTCTGTTTCTAAGAGGTAAACTAAATGGGTCAGTTTGCTCATTAGCAAATGTATATGGCCCGAATAAAAACTCTAGCAGATATTTACTGGGAATCCTTGCAAAGTTCGAGGAATTCAGGCAAGAGGGGGCTATAATAGCTGGAGACTTCAACTTGTGTTTGGAACCAGGTAAAGATTGTATATCCTGTGCGCGGGGGACTGGTGGGATGTGGCTGAACAAATTAAAAAAGAAGCTGCGCCTATGTCAACTTGTGGATGTTTGGAGGACGCAACACTATGATCTAAGAGACTACACTTGATACTCCCCCGTACATGCGACGTACTCTAGATTGGACTTCTTCCTCGTAGAGCATTGTCTCCTGGAAGAGGTCGAGGGCACAGATATTGGTACGATGACCTTCTCTGATCAAGCGCCTATAAGTCTACAGCTGAAAATAGGCAAGCGTAAAAACTGGGTTAAAAGCTGGAGACTAGATGAGGATCTCCTCCACGATAGAATAATTAATAGACGAATCAAAGAGGAGCTGGAATTCTACTTTAAAACGAACGTACCGGGTGAGATGTCAGAAGACATCGTTTGGGAGGCCCACAAAGCTTATATCAGAGGGATTTTTATGATAGTGTGCTCCGAGTTTAAGAGAAGAAAGGAGAAAGACAAATTAGTTCTTAAACAAGAACAAGAACATGACCTTGAACAACTACATAAGAAAACGGGGGATAAGGAGGTCTTAATGAGTCTACTAAGGAGGAGAGAGGCTATGCGGGTTTTAATTGAACAAGAAACCCAAAAAATTTATAACCTCGTGAAAAAAGAAAGGTGGCAATAGACCTGGGAGATTTCTGGCTAAGGCTCTGAGAAAGAAGAAAACCTCCAACTACATTGATAAAATAAAAATAAAGACAGGAGACATTAGATTCAAAGATAAAGAGATTGTGGAAATTTTCCGTGATTATTATGGGGAGTTGTACGCTATCAATAAAAATGACACCCAGGAAGGGAGGGAACAAAAACGTGAGAAAATTAAAAGTTATTTAAAAGATAGTGGTATGATTAAAATCACAGAAACCGACCAACATATTTTAGAGGCCCCCATAACGGAGGAAGAAGTAAGAAGAGCCCTTAAGGAAACGCCTGTGGGCAAGAGCCCTGGCCCTGATGGGCTGACAGTTCTTTACTTTAAAAAATACCAGGATTACTTAATCCTCAAAATGTGTTCTTACATGAATGAAATTGGGGAAAAAGGGGAAATGAGGAGATAAGCATTGGAGGCTAATATAGCCATTATTCTCAAAGAGGACAAGGACAAGGACAGCACACAGTGTTCAAACTATAGACCCATCTCGCTTTTAAACGTTGACACAAACTTATTCACCAAAGTGCTTGCGGAAAGACTGAAACAAATTATTAATAAGATCATACATCCTGACCAGGTCGGGTTTAATCCGGGAAGAGAGGGACGTGATAACAGTATTAAAACACTCTTAGTAACACAGAAAATTAAAGAGAGCGGAGCCCCAGGTCTACTCCTGTCTATAGACGCTGAAAAAGCGTTTGACAGAGTAGACTGGGGCTTCATGACGTGCACTCTGGAGGAGATCGGAATTAGGTAAAGAGCCCTCAGATGGATTAAGGCACTATACTCTCGACCTACAGCGAGAGTGAGGGTTAATGGCCTACTCTCTGGGCCATTTGAAATGTTCAATGGCACAAATTAGAAAATTCTGGGGGTAAGTAAGAGGAATTATCAAAGAGATTACCAATATTGCTATCCTGGACAACCCTTGGGAATGCTTATTCCATAAGAGCGAAATGCCCATAAAGACATATCTGAAAACGCTATTACCACAGCTCACCGACGCGGCTAAGAGCCTCATACCTAGGTATTGGCATAAGAAAGGAAGACCCATGATGAGAGATTGGTTTAACAAAATCAATGAAATCCATAGTCTTGAATACCTTAGGTTTAGTGAAGGGACGAAAATGGAGGTCTTTGAAAAGAAGTGGAGGGAATGGGTGGAGTTTAAAGACTCTCTAAGAGCGGCCGAGATATGGGGTTCTTAGCTCAGGGATGAGGATTCGGCCAGATTGTGGAAAATGGTTTAGGGGGTGACGAGGGGACATTCGGGAAGATATGAGGAGGAGATAAGGAGTGGTAGAGGTGGTTGGGGGTTGGGAGGGGGGGGGTGTGCTTTTGGTCGGGAAGATATATAAAAAAAAATTAAATAAGAGTGCATCTCAGTGCACTAATGCCCCGTACACACGGTCGGACTTTGTTCGGACATTCGACAACAAAATCCTAGGATTTTTTCCGACGGATGTTGGCTCAAACTTGTCTTGCATACACACGGTCACACAAAGTTGTCAGAAAATCAGATCGTTCTGAACGCGGTGACGTAAAACACGTACGTCGGGACTATAAACGGGGCAGTGGCCAATAGCTTTCATCTCTTTATTTATTCTAGGCATGCGTGGCACTTTGTCTGTCGGATTTGTGTACACACGATCGGAATTTCCGACAACGGAAAATTTTATATCCTGCTCTCAAAGTTTGTGTGTTGGAAAATCCGATGGAAAATGTTCGATGGAGCCCACACATGGTTGGAATTTCCGACAACACGCTCCGATCGGACATTTTCCATTGGAAAATCCGACCGTGTATACGGGGCATTAGGGTATTTTTTTGTGATGTAATAGTTTTGTAAAATATGGATAAAAGCTGCCACTATGATTTGAAGAAGCGAAGGGACAAGTTTGAACTTTAAAAATGAAATATGACTCAGAGAAATATCTCGTTGATGTGGCAAAAAAAAAGAAAAAAAAAGAAAAAAGAAAAAAAAAGAATATGTTTCCACTTGTTTCCACAAAACCGCAACTGACATCTGTTCAGGTTTATCCAACCAATTTCATGGTGGTTTAGTCCTATGGAGTGTGCAATATCCATAGGGGTGACATGTTTTCTTAACCAACAAAATGGCCACTGTGCCGATCTGATTGGTTGAGGAAGGGGAGTGTACCCCTCTCTGTTGTAATTTAAGGCAGTCAGTTCCAATCGGAAGATAGGTCCTTTGATGACGCCCTGTGGGAGGGCGAAATGCATTGACGTGACACACTTCCGGTTCTGATGTAATTTCCTGTCTCGTGGGAACGCTGTTAATGGTGTTTGCTGCATCCTCTGATTGTTTTCAATGCCTGATTTTAACTTACTTTTGTAAGTATAACCTTTTATGTGCAATAAATTTTCAATCTTAGCATACTTCACTATTGGTCCCCCCTTTTTTTTTCCTTTTGGGTACCTGTTTTTTGTATCGCTGAGAATTAACGTTGAAGGATCGTTTATCATCTCATGAGTGAACCTGCCATCCTGCAACATTATTTGGATATCGTTACAAGCCTTTACCGACTCCCAGATTGAAAAGCTGGGTGTCATTGTGATTTGGTGAGTGGGAACACATGTGTCTTGGTACGCCTGAAAATAGTTTCTGCAACATTTTCTCTGCACTTTCTGCACACCAGATGTGAAGCATTCCCTGCATTTTTACACACCATTTGTGAAGTACCTTCATAGTTTTGTATGCACTTTGTTTTTTGTTATCACTCACTATGGGTTTTTGTTTGTGAGCGCTGTATTTATATATTTTACCACCGTGGAAGGACTCCCATTTGTTTTTATTGCTGATGAAGCGTTTGGTCTGGGTGATCACATGATGAGGCCATTCCCCCAAAGGACCCTCACCCCGGAGAAGAGGGTTTTTAATTTCCAGCTGGCCAAAGCCCGAAGAGTCGTGGAGAACACCTCTGGGATAATGGCCAGCTGGTTCTGCCTATTTCTAACAGCTATAAATATGGCGGAGTACAAACTAACCACATCGTGTTCGCATGCTGCATCTTGCACAACTTTTTAAAGAGAAATGCTACTAATTATGTAGCCTCAGTTGGGCCTGAGGCCGGACTTCATCAATCAACAATGACGGCCCTGGAAGCTGGCCGTCCTGGATTGCCCCCCCAAAGCGCCCGTGAAGTGCGTCAAAAATATGTGGAATATTTTACGGGTAGGGGGCCAGCAATTTTTTAAATATTTGCAAAATAAAAAAAAAATTATATGATAAAATCTTGAATTTGATTTACTGCTTGTGTTTGTTTTATCTGTCTCCTAGGTTCTCCTAATGCACTTGTAGTGCCATTGGTTTTTCCATTATTAAATAACACCCATTGTCACTGTAAACACCAACTTAATACAAAAACTGGTATTGAGCACTGAAAGAAGAAGCCAAACATTGTTGAGTATAAAACCGTTTACTCTGTGCACATTCACATGTGCATTGTAAAACGTTTTTTGTTAAAAAAATAACATCTTTGTTTTATAATTTTTTACCTTGAAAATATTATTTTGGTACATAACAAGGCATGTTTCAAAACATATACATACACAACTCAGAAACTTACAAAGTTCAACATTGAAAAACTGAAGGCAATTGAAGACATTATAGTGTCAAAAATGTCTTGAGCTTGCCTTCATCAGATGGGGTGATGTCACCCCTGTAAAAGCCAAATTTAGAAGATGCAAACAACTTGGGAGTAAAAATGGGGATTTCCCTCCTGATCCCATGCCTAATGTCAACATGTGCTATCTCCCGTCATGGGGGATTAGTGGACGTGTTTTGGGGGTGCAACCCCTTTCTCTGACCTACTAGAGTTGCGAGGAAGGGGTTGCACCCACAAAACGCGTACATTGAAATCCCCTGATGGCAGATAGCACATGTTGACACACCGTATGCATCTTCCAAATTTGGCTTTTAAAATGTATAAAAAAAGGTTATCTCAATTTTCGTAGAAAAAAATTTAAAAAGTTGTCATTTTTTTTTCTATTTAAAATCTTCCTAGTACATCAATCATGTTCTTCATTCTTTGTTTAATCTCCTTGGTTTTTTCCTTGATGAGGTCTAAATCCCGACTACAATACTTTATCTCCTGGATTAGCCTTTGTGCACTGTCAGTCGTGAAATGATTAGATTGTTCTTCCACAACATGCACATCACCTAAAAGAAAAAATGCACACCATGTATTATAAATATGCAGGCATACATCTATTACCTGAATCTGTGGTGTCAGACACTCACCTGTTGTGGTGACAATTTCCCCCACCTCTCCTTCCTCCACATCCTGAGGTTGTGTCCTCTGTTCCCCTTCTTCAGGAGAAGGGGTGGGGGTTCCTGTTGTCCTCCAACGTCCCGAGTCTTTTCTCCCCCTACGAGAATGAAACAAAAGGTATACTTAGCACACAGATATTTTTGGCCAGAAATATGAATGTGAAACATTGCTTGGAAGTGGGGTAAAATTGTCTGTTTACGCAGAGTTCCAAGTTGAAGGCATTTATTCCCTTAACAAAGCTGCAATACTTACCTTTTCTGGACATGTTTCACACATGGAGACACCCCAAGTATCCACTGGAGTACCTGTGTGGGACACCCTAAAAAGTTTGTTCTTGTGTCCCACACTAGTGCTCCTGAGTCCAGATGTGTAAACAGCTGTTGAGTGTCATCTCCTTACATTACACTGAATCAAGTTTGCTATTTTTTCTAGTTACAAACACATCTGGACAACAATGTCCCAAACTTCTTTTAATACAAACTAGCATGACCAAATGTAGTTAACCCTGTAATTGCCTAAAACATTGTATTTAGTTGGTGAAGGAACGATGTTTACTACGAATGATTACTGTGCCCACGAGCTTGAAAGATGCCATTTTAAACTGTACAACAGTAAAGAAAAGCACATGGAGCAGCATGCAACTAATAATACTAACTATCGAAACACACAACAACTACTTACTTTTTAGAAGCACTTTCTTGATCCTTCTGTACTCATCCTGCTCCCTCAATTTAAGGTCTGACCAGCGTTTCCTCAATTGCACCTTGGATCGTCGTACCCCAAAATTCCAAGCCAAGATCTTGGCCTTTCTCACATTTGGGTTTAGGTATGGTCCATACTTCCCATCAGAGTCGGCCCTCTTCAAGATGTCCACCATCTCCACCATCTCTACAAATGCCATATATGAGACCTTAAATCTTCTCCTCTGGGATCAGGACGTTTCGGGCTCTGGGCTTTCCTCCTCCTCGTTACTGCTATTACACCTGCACCTGCTGTGTCTCCGCCATGTTCCTCTCCCTCTGCGACGAAAGAGAAGGGGCGGGAAATATTCTAGAAAGAACGTCAGGGGCGGGCGACGGGGGCGGAGTTTCACGCATGCGCAGTGCATATTAAGCTAACATGCGTGTGTCGTACCTACGTTCTGTGTGCGTAGGAAGGAGGACCGGATGTCATCTGTTCATAATCTGATTAAAACGAATTTAAAAATAATCCAAAAAACAGGAGATCTTGATGAAAAATAAAAAAAGATGACTATAAAAAATAATTATAAACATTATTATGGAGATCTGGCTTTAAAAACAAAAAATATTATTCAGGAGATCACGAGAAATAATAAATAAATACGTTTGTGAGAACTCTGTGTGAATATCAGCAGCAAAACAACATCATTCTTTTAGCATTATAAAGAACAAAAGAATGCGCTGCATTAAAAGATCCAAAAATTTGCAGCGTGCCGAATGTGCTACCTTCCTTACGAACGCTAGTTTTACCAGACTGAGCGCTTCCATCTCGTACTTAATTCTGAGCATGCGCGATTTTTGGCGCGTCGGAATTGCATACAGACGATCGCATTTTCGGCTAGGAACTTTTTCCAACTGAAAAATTGAGAACCTGCTCTCAATCTTTTGCTGGCTGGAATTCCACCAGCAAAAGTCTGATGGAGCATGCACACGGTCGCATTTTCCGACCAAAAGCTCTCATTGGAGTTTTGCTGGAGGCATTTCCGATCGTGTGTACAGGGCATAACCCAAACAAGTGGACTCTATTACGGAGTCACATGTGCTTGTACTGACCACCAGGTCCAGCTGGGTCAGATCTCAGCAAATTACAGGTAATTCAGGTACATCGCAGGCGGGTATGATGAAACAGGATGTCACTGTATACATAAAGCAGGAGAAAATACACATAGTGCAAAACCCTAAAAAGATATTTTATGATGCAAAGGAGTTAAAAATATTCACATATAATATGATAAAAGACAGCGCTGTATACACCGATGACGTCAGTTATGACGAAACGTGCAGGCTGGAGCCAACATACATCACGTTGCCACACTTGTCTGTGTACATTGCATGCGATTTGGGTCCAGAACTGAAAGTGAGGAAAAATTCTAAACTTTTGCTACTTTGACTAGTCACTGAAACAGGAAACCTGGGGAATTCTCTAATAGGAGAACAACTAATGCAGTGACAACGCAACTGTCTAAGAGATTTTCCCTTACTTTAGAGAGATTTATTCTTACTGTCTGTTGTGTTTATAAGACAAGAAGTGAAGGGACACAGATGTCAGCAAAAAATCTCACAGGGCTTTAAACTGTTTCTTACTCAAAATGGAACTAAACCCATTGATTTACCTGTTTCCCAAAACAATTACATCCAAGGCTTGCCATAAATAATAACTGTCACATTTGCTTGTGCTCTCAAACAAAATGTCAAGCCATCAAAATGGCTGGTGCCATAACTCATCACCTGTGCAGCACCATGATAACTGCAGGTCAAACAGAGGCTAAGATGGCTACTTCATTTTCTGTAAAGGATAGGTGGGTATTGTTCTACTTTTAATGCAAAATGAAAAAAGTTTTGGTTTTAGATAAAGATTTAAATTAGATAACAGCATTATAATTAATTATCCTGTTTTTTTTTTTTTTAACCACATATAACAACAGATATTATGGTATAATAACTGTTATCTTTTGCAAATAGTTTGCATTGTACTTCTAGCTATATTGTTATATAGGAGTGGCGGCCGGTGCTCAAAATTATTTGGGGGGAGCAAACAAACTGATAAATACTGAAAAAAAACCCATCAAATGCAGCCACTGTGCCATCAATCGCAGCCACTGTGCCTTTTAAAGGCTGCCCATCAAATGCCACTGTGCCCATCAAATGCTGCCACTGTGCTCATCAAACACTGCCACTGTGCCCATCAAACACTGCCACTGTGCCCATCAAATGCTTCCACTGTGCCCATCAAATGCTGCCACTCTGGTCATCGAATGCTGCCACTCTGCCCATCGAATTCCGCCACTGTGACCCCCCCGCCCACCGTCTACCCGGCACTTACCCTGTCTCGGTGGGGCAGCAGGTGATGGTGGTGAGCGGTGTCCTCTGAGCGGTGTCTTCATGTGTCTCTTCACGTCCTCTCCTCCCATTAGGCGTCCAATCTCAGCGCCTGTCGTTTCAGCCAATCACGTGATGGGTAACAGACCTGAGCACCTGATTGGCGTAGAGGCAGTTCAGTGTTAGGACAGTGAATATTCATTCGCTGTTCTAACACACCTGGGTGAACTGCGAGCGCCAAGCATGGCGCTCACAGGTCACCTTTTTTGACGCCTATTAGAGCCTATGGCTCTAATCAGGTGCTTCAAAAACACCCCCCACTGCTGTAATTCAGGCGTCTGGCACCTGAAAAGGGGCCAGGTGCCTGAATATAGGGTGGCAGCGGTGGCCATAGATAGATTCATGCAATGCATGAATCTATCCATTGGTTATAGAGGGGGTGTCTGGAGAGAGGGAGCTGCACACGTGCGCCCTTATGGAAGCACCGCCACTGTTATATAGTATATCTGTCTTGCTTCTCACTGTAGAAAAGTTTGATTGAAATCACCAACTCTGTGTGTGTGTGTATGTGTGTATATGTATGTGTGTATATATATATATATATAAAATATTTGTGGCATTGGGGAGATTAAACTCAAGTGGTAGATGAATTTACAATGAGTTACGCCAATCCAATACTGTATTTTAGGCATGGCAGCCCGCTTTCATTAAAAAACGGAAAGTTCCCATTCACGTTAGTTGCCAACGCAGGGGCTTTTTCCACACAAAATCCAAACAGTGAAAATGCTGAGCCACCGGGCTCACTCAGTGGCAGCACCGCTGCTCCTCGTACTAGTCCCTCTTACTGTGTTGTTCAGATATACTGGATCACTTAGCTCTCTTAGCCTTCAATCGCAGCATCCTGCTGCATGGCCCACTTCTGTCTTATAATTCTCCTGACACCCCGATAGGTGCCGACCTGACTCCCAGGACGAGACCTCTTGTCTCTTGGCTGGTGCATCTCTGACCCTTTGGTGAGACCCTCTGTCTCTTGGCTTCTGACTGGTGCACCTCTGAACCTTTGGTGAGACCCTCTGTCTCTTGGCTTCTGGCTGGGGTCCTCTGACCCCTGGATGAGACCTTCAGTCTACCACACTGGGAGCGGTCTCCAACTGGAATCTCTGAGCTATCCTCATACTTGAGTATATAACGACCCTGCATACCTGTGTACTCAGAAAGATTGCAGGTGTCTAGCAAAACTTGGAAACAGGATTGAAAGTTCTGATCCAGAACTACAGATTCTGGAGAAAGACAAAAACACAGCTGTCTCAGAAAAAATAGTCTGCAACTTTGCATTAGTCCTAAATGCGAATCCTGTGTCACATTTTCCTATATTCTCACAGTGACAGGGCCTCTGTCACGTACCTGACTGTGAAGCCAGAGATAATGAGGGTGGCCACTTGCACAATTCCCGTTCAAAGCACCCCTGGTATTTGAGACAGGGACTGCTAGGACAGTGGAAGGGCACAGGTGCCTGGAAGCTGTAGCAGTGAGCTGTGACTTGGAGACACAGGAGTCCTTCCAGTGGTGGTGTGGAGTCTGGTCACAAGCCTTGTTCAGCGGGAGCCAGTCAGACAGGGCAGAATCACGACCAGGTTTAAGGTCGGGAACAGGCAGAAGTCGGTAACGTGCTGGTGGTAGGGTACCAAATTAGGAAGCAGAGACATGGTCCTAAATCCAAGCCGGGTCGGTAGCATAAGCGAGTAGCAGATATAGCAGGCAGGGGTGATCCAAGAGAAGTGTCAGATGTAACCAGGTCAGGAACAAGGTTAGCAGACATGGATTAGAATCAGAAACCCAGGAACCAAAGCTGAAGACAATCCAGCACTGAAACCAAGCAGACTCTTTAAATAGGCTGCTGGGCGCCAGAATCTGTGGATGCATGTGCACACCTACGTGTTTGCGCACATATGCATTCCAGTCTTACCTTGTTTTGGTCTATGCTGGTGACTCTGCACATGCGCATAAGTGTTAGCATTTGCTGAACGCTAACGAGCATTTGTTAAATGGGATATAGCATCTGCTGAACGAGAATGAGCACTTGCTGCCCGAGATCCCTGACAGCTTCTCACTGTCACAATATCTTTTTGAGGGATTCAAACCCTAATCATCGCAATGGAAAAAAATTGGCAATCTATAGATGTAGACAAATAGATAAAACATTTTTTACCGTAAATAACCAATTTGCATATGCGATTCTTAAAATAATCAAAGCTGCCTTGCAGTCATATATTACAATCTAAACAATTATAAAATTAAAAAATATATATTTTGATTCACCCAGTTCCCAGAAAAGTGATAGAAATCTTCCAAAGGGGGTACTAGATCTGGTGACCCGGGGTGCCCCAATGGATTCCCTTAATTTGCAGGGATTTCCTACCACTTCCTGCTCTGGCTATAGGATAGCAATTGAAGATAAATCTCCCCAATGGGGCACAGATAGCAAAAAAAATGACAAGGGTTATAACCCTATCTTACTCGAACCCAAATGACTATAGTTCTACTTTAATACATTGATTTCCTATGATTATCAGATACACCCAGTAGCCATAATGTAGTATTTTTTCCTAAAGTACCTCAATCAGGAAAAAATACCTTATTATTGGCACTAGATGGAGCTGACTTTCATTTAATATCACTGTATTGAGAAAAAAATATCTTCAGCATTTATCAAAGCTTGGTGAATGCTTATAGAATTCAACCAAAAAAGGATTTATAAATAGTTGAGTAGTGTTTTTCCTATTCAATGTGACGTTCAATAGTTTTATCTCCTGTTAATATTTACATGTATATGTATTGACATTAGGATTTTTTGTTTTATCTCTCGTTCAATAATCACTAGTTAATTTTATGGATCTTTTCTTACTGAAAATTGCAAAAGGTCATCGATTAGCAAGGACTGTTGCTTCACCCAGAATTGCCGTAAATGCTGACTTTGAGTGTTACGTTTTGCAGAAGCTATAAAGCTGTACATGTTATGTGTCTAACATATTTTCAGAAACCTGTTTCTATGCAATGTGTAAACAAAAAGATTTTTTTTAAAAAAACTGTAAAAATTCACTTTTTTCAAATGTCCTCTTTAGTAAAAAAAAAGTGTTATTGCAGATAAAAAGTATACATTTTATTCCATAATCTGTCCTGTTTATAATTGCATTAAAATTGCATTTCTGATACAAAACTTTTCAGATAATAAAGTTAAAGTGTTTTTTCTTGTTTTTATTGCAACGCAAAAACAATATCAAAAATAATTAAAAAATAAAAAAGTTAAAATATGAATGGTTTAAATAAAAAAAATAAAAATAATTGACATAAAAATCAAATGGGGTCTGGGGGGAGGAGTAGTTAGAGCTGATTAGGGTTATCTAAGGTTATCATTCACATGTAAGAGTCCTGTTCAGCTAGAAGAACCATTTGCTTATCTTTTTGGAGTAGTGTGTAGACAGCCTGTATAAGTATGCTGGGTGCTTGCAGACAGTGTGCTATACCATTATGTGATGTATTACTTTAACTTTATACATATGTTAGTATGCTTGTTTATAAACTGGGACCTGGGACTATCTTCAGCCAGAGAAATTGTTTTCTCTATTTCAGCAGCTCATTTCTCAATGGGCTTGATTTTAACAGATTGTAGATGACTGTTTTTAGAAACATGATTATTGAATTGAATTGATTTATGTAATGCTATAGTGTTTGATTTTGCAGCTATATATATATATACATACAGTTTTTGAACTTGACACTGGTGATGTGGTAGATTTTTCTGTTTGATTGTTCATGACTACTGGGTTGCCTAGGATGATGTAAAATTGAACACGATTGGCTTAGCACAAGTTACACCCTAAATGGGGGGGGGGTAAATTGTAAAGTGCCTTAAAGAAGCCTTTACTTTTCCTGGTTTAAAGTTATACTCTAAACCAACCATTCTCAACCAGGGTTCTGTGGAACCCTAGTGTTTCTCTAGAGGCTGCTAGTAAGTTTTTGAACTGTGATTGATTGACCTCCCATTTGGTGGTGCCTACAAAATCTGGGGCAGAGTGAGAAACAGCCTTTTTTTATCTCTAAAGGTGGCATTTTGACCAGGTGGGTGGCTTTTTGATCTGTTTGGGTTGCATTCTTCCCACAGACCCCCAGTGTAAGGGACATCTTTCTCAATGGCCACAAGTGTAAAGGACAATTTTTCACGTCAAGAGCTGACAATTATTTTAGGAGTTCCTCCAGGGAAAAAGGTTGAGAAAGCCTGCTCAAAGCTGTGGGTTTGATTGTAAAAAAAATGTGCAAACTGGCTAGGACACATTGCATAGAGAATGAGAACAAAACCATGAAAGTGAAAGGGTTACGTTAGCATTTATAAAGCCAATTTGTAATTTTTGTCATTTGTCATTCCTGCTCTCATTTTTTCATAATCTGATGCTAGTTGTTTTCCATACAGAATACAGTAACAACTTATACTCGGTCCTCAGTAAACTCTGTCATTAGC
The DNA here is from genome assembly GCA_037952925.1 of Lithobates clamitans. NCBI lineage: Eukaryota > Metazoa > Chordata > Amphibia > Anura > Ranidae > Lithobates > Lithobates clamitans. The sequence goes on along the minus strand of JBBGZY010000833.1, from coordinate 3,035,311 downwards.
TTCTTTTAAAAAATGAACTTGTATATCTTTGCAGTTATATGAGCCAAATACCTCAATAAGACACCTTGTTAATGTGTACTGTAGTCCTAGTCTATTACACAAGGGTACCAATACTGGGACAGATACCATATGGCACTGAATAAATGCAGAGGAAACTTACCTGGAGGGTATTCCGTTTCTTCCTAGGTTACAGTAACACATGCAAGCTCTAGACTCACTCAAGGCAGCTGCAGGCCCATCATAGACATGTGCCAAATGCAGCAAAAATGCAAACTAGCAAGGTTATTAGCACACTGCTATTTAGCTAGAGAAGTGATCTAAGTTGGGAGACCTTTACCACAAATGCACAAAAACAATACAAAATTCCCTAGCCCTAAGCTCTATTATCCAACAAACAGGACCCATTAAACCCATTTCTAATTTATAATAAAAATAGAAGTCTCAATTTCATACATTTTTAATGTCCAACTCTGGCCATTAAAAAATTATAAAAATTGTGCCCCCACCCCTCAGCTGATGCAGAATATAATGCTCGTTTTGTCAGGATGGTCTAACACTGCATACAACTTGCCTTACTTCATGATTCCTCAGCCTCTCTCCCCGCTGGTTTCAGTTGTGTCACTGCCCCTCTTGCTGCTGTCATTACATACGTGAGAGGGCACTAGCTGCTGTGAGACCTTGGAGTAACAGAAGTAATACTTTGTTAGATCACTCTGAGCAAAATGAGCATTATATTCTACATCAGCTTGGGGGGCACAATTTTTATAATTTAACAAGTGCCTGGAGTTCCCCTTTATATATTGATTGTCATATAGGATTCATTGTCATTCAGTACTCATAAATTGCTATACGACCTTTTTCATGATGTGCCTTGTCATGGTGTGTGGTTTTACATACACTGGGGACAGAAAGTATTCAGACCCCCTTACATTTTTCACTCTTTGTTATATTGCAGCCATTTGCTAAAATCATTTAAGTTCATTTTTTTCTTCATTAATGTACACACAGTACCTCATATTGACAGAAAAACACAGAATTGTTGACATTTTTGCAGACTTATTAAAAAAGTATTCCTAAGTATTCAGACCCTTTGCTGTGACACTCATATATTTAACTCAGGTGCTATCCATTTCTTCTGATCATCCTTGAGATAGTTCTATACCTTCATTTGAGTCCAGCTGTGTTTGATTATACTGATTGGACTCGATTAGGAAAGCTACACTCCTTTCTATATAAGACCTCACAGTGCATGTCAGAGCAAATGAGAATTATGAGGTCAAAGGAACAGCCTGAAGAGCTCAGAGACAGAATTGTGGCAAGACACAGATCTGGCCAAGGTTACAAAAAAAATTCTGCTGCAGTTAAGGTTCCTAAGAGCACAGTGGCCTCCATAATACTTAAATGGAAGACCTTTGGGATGACCAGAACCCTTCCTAGAACTGGTAGTCCTGCCAAACTGAGCTATCGGGGAAGAAGAGCCTTGGTGAGAGAGGTAAAGAAGAACCCAAAGAGCTCCAGAGATGCAGTCGGGAGATGGGAGAAAGTTGTAGAAAGTCAACCATCACTGCAACCCTCCACCAGTCAGGGCTTTATGGCAGAGTGGCCCGATGGAAGCCTCTCCTCAGTGCAAGACACATGAAAGCCCGCATGGAGTTTGCTAAAAAAACACCTGAAGGACTCCAAGATGGTGAGAAATAAGATTCTCTCGTCTGATGAGACCAAGATAGAACTTTTTGGCCTTAATTCTAAGTGGTGTGTGTGGAGAAAACCAGGCACTGCTCATCACCTGTCCAATACAGTCCCAACAGTGAAGCATGGTGGTGGCAGCATCATGCTGTGGGGGTGTTTTTCAGCTGCAGGGACAGGATGACTGGTTGCAATCGAGGGAAAGGTGAATGCGGCCAAGTACAGGGATATCCTGGACGAAAACCTTCTCCAGAGTGCTCAGGACCTCAGACTGGGCCAAAGGTTTACCTTCCAACAAGACAATGACCATAAGCACACAGCTAAAATAACAAAAGAGTGGCGTCACAACAACTCTGTAACTGTTCTTGAATGGCCCAGCCAGAGCCCTGACTTAAACCCAATTGAGCATCTCTGGAGAGACCTAAAAATGGCTGTCCACCAACGTTTACCATCCAGCCTGACAGAACTGGAGAGGATCTGCAAGGAGGAATGGCAGAGGATCCCCAAATCCAGGTGTGAAAAAAAACTTGTTGCATCTTTCCCATAAAGACTCATGGCTGTATTAGATAAAAAGGGTGCTTCTATTAAATACTGAGCAAAGGGTCTGAATACTTAGGACCATGTGATATTTCAGTTTTTCTTTTTTAATAAATCTTCAAAAATGTCAACAATTATGTGTTTTTCTGTCAATATGGGGTGCTGTGTGTACATTAATGAGGAAAAAAAATTAACTTAAATGATTTTAGCAAATGGCTGCAATATAACAAAAAATGAAAAATTTAAGGGGGTCTGAATACTTTCCATCCCCACTGTATATTCATAGATTGGGTCAATAAGACCCAAGATGCACTCCTGGCCCCTGCACTCTCTGTGTTTCACACTCCTTGCACTTGCACTTATGGCCCCTGCACTTCATCTGCTTGTGGTTGGCCTATTGCAATATCATTATATTGGTTGTATATTTCATAAAAAGTATTTTTTTTATTATGGTCAATAAAAAAAGAATAGCTTAAAAATATTACTTCTATATTTGACATATGAAGTATGCATATTTTGTATTCTCAGCTCCAGTTTTCAGAGAGTAACCTGTGCTAAGCTCTTTTTTTTTTGGAAAACACATGCTGCATGTTATGTGGAAAATCAAATTTTTCCTATGTGATTCACATAAGCTACAGTTTAGTGAAAAAATAAGGGAAATTCTATGAGCCCGTTCATACTCACATGTGTATTACCATTAAAACTGCATGCACAGTGAACAGTGTAAATTTAAGGGACACTTCAGTCAATATTGAGAGTCAAGTCTAGAAATGCATACAGGATGCATAGACTATTTCATTTTTTCACCTAGGCATTGCAGTATGGCACCAGTTTCCCTTTTTGTCATTAATAGACCTATCAGTCAACATTGATAGTTGACTGAGCTGACAGTTTAGTCACAGTTTTGAGGATGCTGATGAAGCAGGCCCCAACACAAGATGGCAACGCATATATGTGGCGGGTGGACGTTAAGGCCCAGCCACTGCTCATCAGCATATTGCTGTTTTAAAGGGGTTAACCTTAAATTATAAACCAATACTAATATGTAATTTGGATTTGTTGTTTGTGATCTGAAGAGGCAGTAAATTAGCTATCGATCTCCTGAAACACAGACCATGTGAGGACAATGCCTGTTATCTGATGTTCTTCACAGGAAGAAGTAGCAATGTTGTAATAAGTACAAAGCAGAACAATAAATATCATGAGAGTTACAAGATTTCTTTTAAATGCAAATAGTCTGTATTTTTTTTTTAACATTACAAGATAACATAAAATGTGCATTCAGCAAAACTGAATGCACATACTGTACAGCACTAGAGGACTACGTAGAGTACTTGACACCTGGGGAAGATAATTTGTAGCGCTCAACACACATCCGCACATTCCAATACACACACACTCCCCTGTATGCCCGAGTTATGGAGTTCTTCTCTCTATTTTCTCCATTTGATTTCTTGCACTCGTCATTTGGTTACTTTTTGCAACCCCATAACAGTAGGTCCAAACCACCATATGAACCTAGGGCTTAAAGAAAAATGAATCTAAAGGCGCCTTTGCATTGAACTCTTATCTAAATCTGCATGTTCGAATGTTCTCCTAGGACCAGTGTTAGGGATGGTTACATTAGCCTAGCTGAAGGCAACAATGAGACTATTAAAAACATTACAGTTATTATTTGTTACTTGTACGAATATTAAGACATTTGTAAAGCAAATTGTTTATAAATAGACCCATTTAAATTGTCAATAGTTTTAACTAAAAAAATATATAGACGAGTAGTGTTTTTGCCTGGTATCCAAAAACTTGTTCACACCAATTTAGCTGAGTTGTGTTGCACTGCACGGGTCAATGCAAGCTCAACATCAGGTCAAACAGAAAAAGATTTCCAGGTGCGCTGTTAACACCACACCACTGCTTTGAGGTGGGTTGCAGTGCATTGTGTAAAAATGAACATAAGCTGTATTTTTGTGCAACTCACCACAGCTCACCTGAAGTCACTGGCAATCATCGCACCACAGCTCTGCTGTGGTGCATAGAAATAAATACAATGTAATTTTTGACATTTATAATAAAGTAAAAAAAAAAAGACAGTGTGTAAGTAGTGGTCAATACGTGGGTATCTGGCTGCAGACTGGTGCTCCATTCTCTAAAGGAAACATGCCACTCCAACGTTTTTTTCTTTAAATAAACGTTAATGTAACAAACAACCAATGGCTGCAGAATAGAACTTCACTTTGGACAGGAAACATAAAAAATTGGAGTGGAGGACACATGTTTCCTGTCGGGAGTGGGGCTCCAGTCTGCAGCCAGACCCCTCTTGACTGGAGTTCTACTCTAGACAGGAAATAGGTATAGTGCTTGTTTGTTACATTAATGTTGATTTAAAAAAAAGCAACCAAAAAAAACTTTGAGTGGAGGTCACATGTTTTCTTAGAGTGGAGCTCCAGTCCACAGCCATTGGTTTGTTACATTAAAGTTCATTAAAAAAAGAAACTTGGAGTGGAGGTCACATGTTTCCTGTTGAGAGTGGAGCTCCTGTCTGCAGCCAGACTCCACTCGGACAGTACCCCTTTTAGTAACTTCCTTCTCCTGGGTAGGTATAGTGGGTGGAGCTAGTATGTCTTATATAAGCTAGAGCTGGAAGAGCCTGGGGCAGAGGGTGATATGAAAAGGCTACCTCTGGTATACTCATATATACGCCTGTAGCTTAGGAAGTTGACCCTTCGGGTTAGCCCCATAATAGACGTGATTGGGGACAGGACAGGGGACACCTGTAGTAAGGATAACTGAAGAGTTGGGCGGCTTTCCTTTGTAAGTGTTGGATCGACACTGTCCAGAATTACTGATGTTGCACCTGAAAAAATGGAGGCAATTGTTGTGATGTAAAGTACTGTTCGTTATGCTTCTGCAGCAGTAAAAATAATTAAAAGACTGAGTTGGCCTGCAAGGTGTAGCTGGTGATGAATCAGTCCCTGCTAACAAGTGCCTTGCATTGTAACAACACAAGGCACAGCCCCTCATCGCTACACCTCGGACGTTAGCCTGCACACTAAAATGGCTTGTTTTAATGCAGGTGCAGGCTATTGTGAATTTGCCCTCAAGCAGACTTCTGAAAAAGAAGTACTGTAAAATTCTTACACTGGAAGATAGAGCTAACAAGCAAGGTGGCTAATATTCAATTGTTCTGGAAGACATATTCCAAAGGAAAGTAGACGAAACATATAGAGAACTCAAAAGTGATAGCCTATTATGTGGATGATTTGCAAGGGCTAGCTCACACTTATATTAACTCTCAGTAGCAATCTATGGTGGATTGCTCTTTAGAGGGCATTTTGCAGACAGTGAGGAGGCATTATGTCACCTCCTTACTGCCTGTTTAAACCTGCACCACCATGCCACAACCACATGCATTGCAAGTGGATGCATTGCGGCCCCCTTCAGCATGATGAAGGGGATACGTTTTACAATGCAAAGCTTTGCTGCCAAGGCATGTGTACATCCCTATCAGCTTCCATTGCAGCTTAAGTGAGGAACAGTTGAGGGATCCTAAAAACACAACTCAGCCACGCATCTTTACTGGCCCCTTACCACAAATGTAAAGGAGCCTGTAGTGTTTGAAAGCACTATTAAAAAACGTGACTACACTTGAAAACTGTTGTTTAAAAAATCCAAGAAAAGATGAGTTTAATTCAGTAAAGGGACACTGCATTACAGAGATAAGCTAAGATTTTTGGAGAGTTTTTTTTTTTTTTTTTTCATCAAAAAGCCTGAAACAAGATCCAAGTGAAAAAGCAGCACTATCTCAAGTGAGACCACCTGACACAGCACTGTTGATAGTCCAAGGGAAGAATTAAAAAACTGGGATAAATCGAAATAAGGAATCGATAATGCAAGAACACGTCACACAAGTATGACATGTCAAAAGAAGTCACATTTCAAGTTGATGCTTCCAAAGACCATACCTTCAGACTTTTTGAGATGGGAATGAGGGACACCTATTAGAAAAAGTATGTAGGCATAGGACACATTCCTGCCACGCCCCCTTAAAGGAGAATTGTACAAAAAAAAACCACAAGTGCTTTTTTTTACCACCACTATTCCTTTATATTGGCTTTTGAAATATACAAATGCAGCAATTTAGAAATTGGATGAAAGGTTTAGCACTGGGAAACACTTTTTGAAAGTTAAAAGTGTATTTTATTTTCAACTATATGGACCAAAATGAGGGACAAATGCGGAGGAAAGAAGGACAGAGGGACTTAGTTTCAAATCAGGGACAGTTGGGAGCTATGAAACAAATACTTGGTGCTGCATTGCTACAAGAAGGGAAACCAGTTAATAATGTATCTAAATCAGAGACACATGTAAGTTAAACTTCAAATAGAAAGGCAGATGCATGCAACTGCAATTTGATGACACACATCTTTAACCACTTGCTTACTGGGCACTTAAAGCCCCTTCCTGCCCAGACCAATTTTCAACTTTCAGCGCTGTCACTCTTTGAATAACAATTGCGCGGCCGTGCTACAATTTACCCAAATTTAATTTTTATTATTTTTTGCTAAAAAAAAACTGTTTCTTGGTTTGTTAAAAATGTTGAAAACAGGTAATTTTTCTCCTTCACTGACGTGCGCTGATGAGGCTGCACTGATGGGCACTGATAGGCTGCGCTGATGGGCACTGATAGGCGGCACTGATAGGTGGCACTGATAAGCACCGATGAGGTGGCACTGATAGGTGGAAGTGATGGTTGGCACCGATGGGCACTGATGGTTGGCACTGATGGGTGGCACTGGAGGGCACTGATAGGTGGCACTGATGGGTGGCACTGATGGGCACTGGTAGGCACTGGTAGGTGACACTGATAGGCAGCACTGATCTGTGGCACTGATTATGAGACACTGATGGGCATTGATTGGCAGCACTGGTGGGCTTTGATTGGCAGCACTGGTGGGTATTGATGGGTGGCACTGTGGGCACTGGTAGGTGGCACTGTGGGCACTGGTAGGTGGCACTGGTGGGTACTGATAGGTGTCACTGGTAGGTAGCACAGTGGGCACTGGCAGCTGACACTGGTGGGCACAGAAAATGCAGCCGCAGCTTTCTGTGTGAGGGACCAATGTCCCTCTGACAGAAACCGGTGATCAGCTTTTGTTTCCCCTCACGCTGACAGCGTGAGGAAAAAAATACCGATTACTGAGTTTCTGTTTAGATCATGTGATCAGCCGTCATTGGCTGACAGCTGATCACGTGGTAGGGGGCCGGGATCGACCCCTTACTCGGATCTTTGATCAACTGAGTCTCATAAACTCAGTGATCACAGAGCACGCCGCGCGCGACGCTCTTGCTCGGGCGGATGTCCATGGACGCCCTCCCGGCAATTAAGGCCCGTGCTGTATCCGTCTTTCGGCTATAGCGTGGGCAGCAAGTAGTTGATCAACAGACATATGGCTAACAAATCAAATTGCAAAATCTTGGAAATAATCACAAAAAGGAGTTTGCATCTCCTGGGTTACATAGGATAATGTTCAGCTTTCAAAGATTATAAAATTGTTCTTTGGTACATGATCGATGAAGGTTTCCAAACTGTAGTGTATTTAATTAGGGCTAGCTTTCGCTTTTTATTTAAAAAATAAGACATTTGAAAAAAAAAAACACATCTGAGGACCTTCAACTGTTAGTGCTGACAAAAGATATACAAAGTAGTTTTTCACTGGTGCCAGCTAAGCACTGGGAGTGTGTGCGTATAGAACAAGAATTCTTAAACGTTATAAACTGAGGACCACTGTGTGAGATGTAAAGGAGGCTTTATATAAAGCCAAAGGAAGACTCACAGTGTATTCAGAGCCATTGAAAGCAGTATAGCTGTGTAAAATCTGTATGGCTGTGCTGTACTATACAAGGTCTATGTAGCTAGCTACAGCGACTACAGGGGGCTAATAGGCTATGGTGAATCGCTCCCCTGCCTGCAGCGTTCCACAAGATCCCTTACAGATTACAGCCGAATATCAGTATCCACTACATAATGCAGCGTACACACGGGCAGACTTTTCGACCAGACTGGTCCGACAGTCTATCCAAAAGACTTTCGCAACGAGCGGTCTTGACTACACACAATCACACCAAAGACCGATGGATTCGTACGTGATGAGCATGTTTCAGGGTGTGTCCCCCTTTTCTCAAGCCTGTCAACACTCTGAATTCTTCCTGTGTTCACAATGCAGTAGGGTAGCCGTACCTAATTTCAGCTTTAATTTCCTGCTTTACATGTGCTTTAGTACCCCCATACATCTCTGTGCCATCAATCATATCTGTTTATAGTGGTATTAAACCCAAAATGTAATATATTGCAGCTTACCAATCATTTACTTGTGATGGCTGCATTTGTTTTCTATTTTTAGACTTTTTTATGGTGATCTGGCCAGTAACATACCTCCTGCCCCCACTCTGGATGAAGGAGCACAGGGGGCACCTTTGGAGAACAGTATTGTCAGTCTGGGGGGGGGGGGGGAGTGTTAGATGTTCTAGCAGATTTCCTCTGACAAATTGAAGCCAACACCAGCTAATGCTTTATAAGCAGTTACAGCAAACATTTTTTTTCTTTTTGGGATAAGGGTTTAACATAAAAAAGTTGATAATTGTAAGCAACTCTGTCAGTGTTAAATGGTTTATCTCATCCCTGTAGTTGCTACATCTGTACAGCTTGTTCTTTTGAAAAAAAACCAATAGATTTGTTGGCAGGATCACCAGGTGAAAATAAAAGACAGTTTAAAATAGAAAACTAATGCAGTCAACACATGTAAGAATCCCTTAGCTGAATTATAATAAATGTTTGCTTTTGGGTTTAATATCTCATTTAAATGTTTATTTTTAAACGTTTTTGAGAGGAATTGTGGGCAAAAATATTGACTGCATTTTTATCGCATGGAAATATCACTCCCAAATAAAACTCCCAAATTGTTTATAGGCTACATCTCAGAATATAGAAGTATATGATTTTAAACATAGATAAATGATTTTATGCTTGGCCAAAAAGGCTGTTTATTATACAGTCATGTGGCAACCCATGACTAGCACGACTACAGCCCTATATGGACCCCGACCCATAGTTTTAACAAACTAAGATCAGCAAATATGCTGACTGGACTCTGGGAAACCGGCTGTGACTCCTTGCAGCTTCAAAGGCTACAACATACTGCACATGTGCAAGCTGTGCTGCGCCATGTAAATGGCCCGGCAGCTTCTGGGGATCTGTGATGTGTCTCAGGAGGCCGCAGTCCTGAAAAAAAAAAGTTTTCATTAGTGGCAGAGGAGGGAGAGGTGTAGGAACAATGGAACCTCCAACTTTAACTTAAGTTCTGCTTTAAAATACAGTTTTGTTGCTGTCAGCATGTTGTCTATGTCCTATCTCAAGATGCATCCTTAAGAGCCTGTTCACACCATCTACAGAGACCTATGTTTTTCTGCCCTAGGAAAACTCAGGTCTCTGCAAGTCACATAGAAACAGCTGTTTCATTCACACCAAAGTGCAGTGTGATGTGCGGTACAGAGCTGTGCAGAATTATGCAGCATGTCTGCCGTTTTCTTCATAGCTCTGCACATTTACTGAGGGGAACTGACAGCACTGCTCCGCACTCCATGTGACAAGCAGTGGAAAGGAGAGCAGAGTGGTGCCACATGTCCCGACTGCATTATCGCAGATATGGGGAGCAGCAGGGAGAATCATATGGTGGACAGGAAGGGACGGTCGGTGCAACATGGTTTGGGGGGGCATTACAAGAACCAGTTTGTGTGTCTCTCCCTGCAGCCCCTGAAAGCCACTCCTTCTCCTCTCCCTCTCACTGGCTTTCAGCGGCTGCAAGGAGAGACGCACAGGAGATTGGTTCTTGTTATAGCCTCCTCAACCTGCACCAATCACTCCCTCCTATCCGTCATCCAATTTCCCTTGCTGAACGCCCCCCCCCACCGTATTCCCCTCCCCAAGTGTTGCTGGCTCTGCCTCCTTTCCCTCCCCCCAGCAGCTGCTGTAGGCACACAGGGATTTTTCAGCCTGGAAAGAGGAGGAAGGATCTGGTAAATATGCCATTTATAGGTCCCTTCCTTCTCTGAATACACACTCTTAGTTATTTAATGTACTTCATGAGGTTCATGTGGCCATAGACCATGGAGTTCCTGATAGGTAGGGATGAGCCGAACACCCCCCGGTTTGGTTCGCACCAGGGCTTGCGAACAGGCCAAAAATTTGTGCGAACATGCGAACAACGTTAAAGTCTATGGGACACGAACATGGAAAGTTAAAAGTGCTCATTTTAAAGGCTTATATGCAAGTTATTGTCATAAAAAGTGTTTGGGGACCCGGGCCCTGCCCCAGGGGTATCAATGCAAAAAAAAAGTTTTGAAAACAACAATTTTTTCAGGAGCAGTGATTTTAATAATATAAATAAAAATTTTTTTTTAATAAAAAATAGTAATAGTGACACAATAAAAATGAAATGTTCCTTTAAATATCGTGCCTGGAGGGTGTCCTTAGTATGCCTGCAAAGTAGCACATCTTTCCTGTGTTTAGAACAATACCACAGCAAAATGACATTTCTAAAGAAAAAAATGTCATTTAAAACTGCTCATGGCTGTAATGAATTGTCGGATCCTGGCAATATAGATAAAAATCATTTTTAAAAAAATGGCATGGGTTCCCCCCGATCCCCCCCCAGTCCATTACTAGGCCCTTTGAGTCTGGTATGGATATTAAGGGGAACCCTGTGCCAAAATTAAAAAAAAGGCATAGGTGTCCCCCCAAAATCAATACCAGGCCCTTCGGGTCTGATATGGATTTTAAGGGGAACCCCGAGCCAAGATTAAAAAAAATGGTGTAAAAATCCCCAAAATCCATATCATACCCTTATCCGAGCACGCAACCTGGCAGACCACAGGCAAGGAGGGGGGGACGAGAAAGTGGGCTCCCCTCCAGAACCGTACCAGGCCACATGCCCTCAACATAGGGAGGGTGCTTTGGGGTCCCCCCCTTTCTAGCTGCAGCCATTTTGAGTAAGGGAAGATGATTGAAGAAGCATTTACTTCCTGGAATCCACCTGCTCTTAGCTCAGACATGAAGGCAGGAGAGTGTGCTGAACTGAAAAAGCCCCTCCTCCCCTCCTCCAGATGAAAGAGTAAAAATGCTCATGAAGACTTCTGGGATGCATGACATCATTTTGACCTAGACCAGAAACCAGTAGGCAATTGAAGAAATGTAAAAAAAAATTCTTATACCTTCCTCTCTGTTTACTAATGCTAATGCTAGCAGGATTACAACATAATGAATTTTGATTGAAAGAATTTTGTTCCTCTTGAGCTTTAAAACAGAAAATAAAGGAAACCTTTGTTTTTACATTTTTTCCCTTAAAAAAAAAATGTGGTTATTAACCGATTCAGCCCCAGAAGATTTGACGCCCTTCCTCACCAGAGCACTTTTTACAATTTGGCACTGCGTTGCTTTAACTGACAATTGTGCGGTTGTTCGATGCTGTACCCAAACTAAATTTACGTCTTTTTTCCCCCACAAATAGAGCTTTCTTTTGGTGATATTTAATCACCTCTGTGGTTTTTATTTTTTGCGCTATAAACAAATAAAATCAACAATTTTGAATAAAAAACAAATTTCTTCATTTAGGCCAATATATATATTCTTCTACATATTTTTGGTAAAGAAAATCGCAATAAGCGTATATCGATTGGTTTGCGCAAAAGTTATAGCGTCTGCAAACTATGGGAAAGATTTATTGCATTTTTATACATTTTTTTTTTTTTTTTACTAGTAATGGCAGTGATCTGCGATTTTTAGTGGTACTGTGACATTGCGACGGACAGATCGGAGACTTTTGACACTTTTTTTGGACCATTGGCATTTATACAGCAATCAGTGCGATAAAAATGCACTGATTACTGTGTAAATGTCACTGGCAGGGAAGGGGTTAACACTAGGGGGCGGTCAAGGGGTTAATTGTGTGTTCCCTCAGTGTGTTTTAACTGTATGGGGATAGGATTGACTAGGAGAGGAGCCATATTGTTTTTCCTACTTAGTAGGAGCAAACGATATGGCTACTCTCCTCTGACAGCACAGGGATTTGTGTGATTACACACACAAATTGCTGTGCTAGCGCTCCTGCACGGGATCGCACATGGTCTCTGGTGGCTAAAAAAGGGTAGGACGTACCCATACTGGATTTCACCCAGGAGAGCTATTGTGCCGCAGTATATCTGCGTGACACGGTTGGCAAGTGTCTTATGACCAAGTGATTGTCAAAACATTGCAGTACTGAAAAATGAAAAATGGCCATGTAATGAAGGGGGTGAAGCATGCTGGTACTGAGGTCGTTAAGAGCTATTTAGACAATTACAGGTTCTGTTGTATACAAACAATGTATACTGTATGTGAGGTTGGCAGTACATTGAAGACTTTAGGTGACCTTTGACGTCTGACACTCCAACTGAAGTGTCAGGCTCAGACAAGGTATACAACGTTAAAATGGAAAACAGAGACATTACTACCCCAATTCCCCACCCCCATTCAATTAAAAAAATCTCGGGGAGATGGGCGGAGTCTAGCGGAGCAGACATGCATTGTTAGAGCTCCGCACCGCTGAGGAGAGAAGAGAAGGACAAAGCGAAGCCTGCAGGCTCAAAAGGTATCCATTTGAACCTTTTTGCCCCAGGGAACAAACTGTTAAGTTTGGGCAGCAAATATGGTACTAGGAGGAAGCCGTGGCAGAAATAAAAATCACCTCACAAAGAGCTCACAGCCACTCACTGCAACTAAAGCAGCTCCAGTCACCTCACAATATACAGCATCAGGGAGCTCTCACAGACAGAAAATGTCACAGCAAGACTCTCCATTTGAGTCAGATACAGAACAAATCCTCTCACAAACTTCTCCACAAGCCTCCTCAGCATCCCCAGTAATATTATTACAATTTGAAAAGATGCTTCATAAGGCTTTAAAACAAACCTCAGACCAAATAACAAACAGCCTAACCAAAGAAATAAGAGAGCTGGGAAACCGCACCGCAGCCTTAGAAATAAAAATGGATGAAATTGAAATTACAACCCAAGTAAATATAACAGAATTGGAACAATTAAAAGAAGAGAATTTAATACTTCAAACTAAGCTCGAAGATTACGAAAATAGAGCCAGACGTTCAAACTTGCGCATAAGGGGAATACCTGAAACTGTGACAGACCTGCAATCTAATATTACTGCTCTATTACAAGAACTAAAGCCAGATATCCCTATTGAACGTTTAGAACTGGACAGAGTACACAGAGCCCGCACAGCCAAAAAGAAAGATGGACCCCCACGTGATATAATCACAAAATTTCATTATTACAGAACGAAAGAACAAATACTAATTGCTGCAAGAGAAAAAAAGGAACTTAATTTTCAAGGACACAATTATCAAATTTTTGCTGACCAATCCCAACTTACTATTACTAAAAGACGATCCATGAAACCCCAACTAATGGAACTGCAATGCCACAACATTATGTATCAATGGGGCTTCCCCTTTTCAGTCAGATTTAACTACCAAGGTACAATTTACAGAAGCAGATCAGCAGATGAACTACAACAAACCCTTTTAAAATTAAATCTGACAGAACCCACAAGCAGCAACTCTCCCACTCGCAGAAGAATGGCATCATCTTCACCTTCAGACAGCACCCAGAAAATTTCAGAACAAAATGGGAATCATCATTCTCACAAAAGAGGCCGTTATGCCACATCATCCATGAACCAAGAAGATTCAATGGACTGACATCCTAATTCCTGATATCTCTTCATTTATTATACTAAGAGATGGTTCTCTATAAAAAACCTGTATTTATAACTGAATGTAACTGCATTCTGATAGTCACACACTGTGTGGGATCATGTTACATTCCAGTTATATTTCTTATTACTTCTGATTCATATAGCCTTAGAATATATAAGTGAAATAAGGAAATTCTTGTTCCGTTATATATTTTCAGGTAATAACAATAGATTTATTACTTTTTAGGACAAATATGTTCTATAATCCAGAAGTAATGGAAGCTTTTTCTTTCTTTTCTTAAAACAAATATATTATTACCAAACTAGTTCCTAGAACTATGTTTTTGTTTATTCTAATCTGAAGCAATACAACCTCAATTTTATGAGTTAACATATCTAAACAGTTACATATGAATAAAATATGTAATTGTTTACTCTAAAAGGGTTAAAATCCCAAAATAATTCAAACTATCTTTATCAATACCAAAGTTATTAACAGTACCTTTCTAACTGAATTATTTAGTCTAGGGCAAGACTAACCATATACAACCACCCTGGAATAAATAATTTCAACAAAAACTATATTCTGCACTCCAATTAATGAATCATCATTTTGATGTCTTTTGACATAGCACTTCTCTCCTGTAAGCGGAAGATCCGTGTACCCCCATTAGCCCTCCTCATTCTCCCAACCATATTATGTGGGAGTGTGACGAAGGCACTTATTCCCCTGAGAGAGATATTTATTCTCTTTCACGGGTAAATTGTGATTACTTGCAAAAAATAATTTATACAATGTATCATCTAATCTCATATGTTTTTTGTTTACTCTTTACTCCAGAATTCACTGGTTTCTTTTCTATCTTTTCATCTCTTCAGTCCACACAGGTTGATCTGCGCAGTCAGCTCTGCATAACAAAAAGTAAGTCAAAACTATTTGATCTGTTGCCATGGCACCACTGAATATACTTTCCCTGAATGTTCAGGGAATAAATGTCCCTCAAAAAAGGACCAAAGCCTTCCGTACTTTCCATAACAAGAAGGCTCACATACACGGCTTCTGACTGTACCAAACAAAGGGGTACTCTAATTGCATTTCACCGATCCACACCATTCACCTTATCATCAGAAAATAAAGACCCAGAAGGTAGATACCTGATACTCATGGGTTATATAATGGATACAGCAATCACGGTGATTTCCTACTACGCTCCTAACAAACAACCTACACCATTCCTCTCACATATATTACAAGTGATTAATACACACAAAATAGGAACAGTGATAATGTACGGGGATTCGAACCAGGTCCTCCTCCCATTTCTAGATAAATCACCTTTTACACCATCCAAAATAACCTCTAGATTACCTTTTTCTCAACTTCTTTCCAAAAAAAAATTTGGTAGATTCGTGGAGAGAAAGTAACCCAATGAAAAAGAAATTCACTTATTTCTCGCACCCTCATCAAACCTTCACCAGAATAGATCATATTTTTCTAACAATAGGAATGATACCAGAAATTATTGCATCAGATATAATTCCGATTCCGTGGTCTGACCATAATGCAGTATACACTACTATAGCCTCAGCCATACCAAAAGCGCATGACCCAACGTGGTACTTACCGGACATAATGCTCAAACACCCACTACATCAGACATGGCCATTGAACAAGCTTTAAAGGAATACATATCAATTAATAATACAACAGACATTTCCCCAATAACACTGTGGGAAGCTCATAAGCCTGTCTTGCGTGGTACAATACAAAGACAAATGGCACTATTTAAACGGGAACGCAAAAATCTAGCAAAAAAACTAGAACTCAATTTTAATGCAGCCTACATATCATTCCAAGATAATCCATCTCAGAGTACAAAATCTCATCTGGAAAAATCTAGATTGGAATACGATCTATTTCTCACTGAGTCAGTTGATAAATCCCTCAAACGCTCCAAACACAATTTCTACATGAATACAAACAAACCAGGTACATATTTGGCTCGGGCATTAAATTCAACTAACAAATCTTTCAAACCAATACGTTTGAAATGATCAAAAAATGTTTATACTTGTAATCCAGTTAAAATAGTCCATAAATTTCACTCACATCTCGCAACTTTATACAAGACAAACAATGAATTTAATCCTACAGAGGCTGAATCCTTCTTCTCAAAAATAACCTTACCTGAGTTGTCTCAGAATCAAAAAAGCAGTTTGGATGAGCCTATAACTATAGATGAAGTTGCTAACACCATAAAAGACCTAAAACTTAACAAAAGACCAGGCCCAGATGGCTACTCGGCTTTATACTATAAAACATTCTCAGAAATACTCTCTCCCATTCTCTCTGAAACTTTTAACAAACTTCTAGAAGGACATTCTTTTCGGCAAGAAACACTAATGGCAATTGTTTGTATGATCCCAAAACCCCTTTCTGATGATACTTCCTGTGTGAATTATCGGCCTATCTCTCTGTTAAACCTTAATATTAAATTATTAGCAAAAATAATAGCAAAACGCCTCAATAGCATTATAGGAAAATTAATAGATAGAGATCAAGTAGGCTTCATGCCAAATAGACAGGCAGGCGATAATATACGCAGGGCAGTGTTATTGGCACATATTGCTAAAAAACTGAAAATCCCTTTATGTTTTCTATCTCTCGATATTAAGAGGGCATTTGACACAGTATCCTGGCAATATATGCAATATTCATTACAAAAATGGGGTTTTGGACCCCACTTTTTAACATGGATCAAAGCATTATATAATAAACCTAAAGCCTATATAAAATATGCTGGATACAAATCTGATGCCTTTAATATCGAAAGAAGTACCCGACAGGGTTGCCCATTATCTCCCTTATTATTTGCCCTTATACTCGAACCCATGGCCCAATACATCAGAACAAACCAAACTATAACTGGCATTGAAGTAGGAGGTATTACACATAAATTATGTATATTTGCAGACAATATATTACTTTTTCTATCATCACCACAGGTCTCTGGTCCTAACTTAATACCAGCTCTTGATGGATTTGCAGCCCTATCCGGCCTTATGATTAATCCTAAGAAATGCCTAGTGCTTAATATTTCACTCACAAACATGGAATTGATCCCGGCTAGGGCTGCACTCCCATTCACATGGGCAGAAAAATCAATCCCATATCTTGGAATTCATTTAACAGCATCTCATTCTGACTTATTCTCAACCAATTATCCTCCTGTATTAAGACAGATCACAAATCTAATAAAACAATGGTCGCAACTTCCTTTATCCTGGATAGGGAAGATTAATGCAATCAAAATGACTATTCTACCCAAATTGCTTTATCTATTCAGAGTCCTCCCTATTCCAATTCCTTCCTATTTTTTGAGAATAGTACAAAAAAGAGCAACTTTGTTTATATGGGGCTCTTCTAAACCACGTATACCTATACACACACTACATCTTCCCAAAAATAAAGGAGGCCTGGGATACCCTAATTTTACTAACTACTACAGAGCAGCACATTTGGCCAGTCTGTCCAAATACCATGCAAAACAGGAAATCCCATTATGGGTATTTATAGAGGCTTCAGAAAGTGACCCTCTATTAATATCAAACTTGTTATGGCTTGATCCTAAAGACCGCTTTAAAATTCATAATCCCATAACTAAACACTTCTTATCTCTCTGGGATAAACTAAAAACCAAATATCAGTTACAATCTCCACACAATCCTCTTCTTTCTTTTATCAGAAATCCGGCCTTTTATCCGACATGGATCTACCCAAATTCTTTTAAAGCTTGGACAACATCAGGCATTCAGACACTAAATGACTTCATAGCATCTAAATCATTCCTTTCATTCCCATCGCTTAGAGAAAAATATGATCTACGAAACTCTGAGATATTTAGATATCTCCAAATCAAAAATTTCTATACACCATTCCTAAAGGGGGATACACCATTATCCCAATTATCCATTTTTGAATCAATCTGTACAAAAGATCCATTTGCTAAAGGTACAATTTCATCACTTTATAATCAATTATATGGAGTAGTAAATCTTAATAGACCCTCATACGTTCAGAGGTGGGAGGAGGACCTGGGACGAACTTTAGAAGACACGGACTGGTCTAACATATGGCTCACATCTAAGTCATCTTCACCCAACATCTTAGCACTGGAGACAAATTATAAAGTCCTAACTCGCTGGTACCTTGTACCCGCTAGAGTGGCAAAATATTCACCTAATACCTCAGCTCTTTGTTTTCGAGGATGCCCAGAAATAGGCACACATTTACACATATGGTGGACGTGCTCAGTAATCCAAACCTTCTGGAGGGAGGTCTTCGTGATTGCATCTAAAATATTTAAAAAAATAATACAACCAGATCCATATATAATTTTACTTAATCTAAAACCGGAATGGTTAACACTCTCTCAATTCAAACTTATGATCCAACTAATAACGGCTGCAAAACAAACAGTGGCCAAGGCATGGAAATCTCTTACATTGGTACTAGCAGAAACAATTCACAGAATGAATAATACAATGTCCCATGCTAAGATGGTAGCCATCGATCAAAATCAAATTCCAAAATTTGAAAAACTTTGGCATCCTTGGATAAAACAACAGTTCCTGTCAAATTTCAATGACTCTGTCCTGTTGCCATGGTAACAGATTAAATGACTTACAGAGACACCCATTCTAAGGCTTCAAAGAGAACTAAAAAGAATAATAAACTGACGAGCGGGACAACCTTGTGGACCATACCTCTGCCTTTCTACCCTTTTTCTTCTTTCTCTTTCCTTTTCTCCACCTTACGATTAAAGCTCATTATCAGAATTTATTTGATCTATACACTCTACCTGTAAACAATATGTATAGTAGGTATAAATCATTTAAATACCTACAAAAGTAACTAAGGAAATGATATATATCTTTAATTTAGGTTTACGTGAACCCAATGTTTAATATTTGAAATTTCATGATATTTACCTATATAAACCCTACTGTAAAACAATGAGCTTACTTTATAGATCCTTGTAAACTTACTTTATGTATCTTATAATATTGTATACTCAATAAACTTCTTTTGACAAGGAAAAATGGAAAACAGAAATCTTTTGCTAGGAAGACTGCACAATTTTAGTATTTTAGAACTTCAGATTCTTGTACAAATACCGTTGTGACCAGTTGTCATTACTGTATTGTTTTGCTTCTGGAAGAAGCTCAGTATCCGTATTATGCTGTAAAGTTGAAGCCATCAAAATCTTGCTTTGGGTAAACTGAAATAGAATCACAAAGGCCTTCAGGTTGACATTTATATTTACCATGAGTTTGTTTGCAGACCAAAAATATTTAACAATCATTCTTTAAGCTTTTTGACCTTTGAGTTCAACAACAACACTTTTTTATGTAAGGTTACTTAATGACAAACGAAAACTGAAAAGCTACAAGCCTCTAAATCAGTGTTTCTCAATCCTCCTAGTGCCGTGACCCCTTGATACAATTTCCCATGTTGTGGGGACCCCTAACAGTAAAATTATTTTGGTAGCATGGGTTGTCAGCGCCCAAGGAAAGGCAAGTCATTTGGGCCCCTAACCCATGGACATTTAGCGCTCCCTTAGTCCCTTCCACTCGTACTGTACATTTTAGGATGTACCACTCTTTCTCTTAGTTCTCCTTTCTTTTCCTTTTATCTCTCTATCCTAATTTCTTCTTTCTTTCTTTTTTTTCCCCATCCCTCTCTCTAGTTTTCTCTTTTGTTTTCTCTTATTCTTTCTCTCCCTTTTTCTTTGTCCGCCCCCCCCTCTTTTCCTCTCCCTTACATTTATTCTGTATTTTTATTCCTTCTCTTACTCCTTGGTGGGGGAGCGGGGGGAATGGGATGAGTGGCAGTGCTGACGGGAATTTGGAATCAGTGGCAGTGCTTGGGGGAGTTCTGATCAGCCAACTTAGGTGCTCTTGAGCAATGTCATCTGAGAACTGTAGTGGGGACTTTTAATGGCAACAATAATCACAGGTAGTGTTACTCACTGTGTAAGCACTGTGACAGGCCTAGAGCTTCAAGGTTCCAAAGTGTCTTGGGTGGGATGGACCCTTCAATCACCTTTGCAGGTGTGCAAGGTCGATATAAACCTGATTAGAGTTACTGCAGTTGCTGCCATTCAGAAACACAGTCAGTGTGTGAGGATAGAATTGTGCTCCAGTCAGGAGAGGTGGCCTACTGGGGAGACTAGACTTCATGTTGAAGAAATTCCCTTACATAAAGGACCGGGAAAGTTGGGACAGCTAAGCGGGTCGGCAGAGAGAGAAGAGGCAGCTCCAGGAGGGGGGCCTGTTATGCCCTGTACACACAACCGGTTTTGCCATCGGAATAAACTCTGGTTTTTACGACGGAGTTCCGACGGAATTCCGCTCAAGCTGTCTTGCATACACACGGTCACACCAAATTCCGACCTTCCAATACAAGGTGACGTACAACATGTATGACGGGACTAAAAAGCGGAAGTTTAATAGCCAGTAGCCAATAGCTTCCGTCTTGTACTTGCTTCAGAGCATTTGTCGTTTTTGGTGCGTCGGAACAGCATACAGACGAGCGGTTTTTCCAATAGTAATTTGTTCCGTCGGAAAAATATAGAACATGTTCTCTGTCTAAGTCTGTCTGAATTTTCGACAGAAAAAGTCCGATGGGGCATACACACGGTCGGAATATATGATGAAAAGCTCCCATCGGACTCTTTCTGTCGGAAATTTTGCTCGTGTGTACGTGGCATAAGTCTTGAGCGGCAGAGCCTGGGGTGTTGGGAGACCCTATCCAAAGGCCAGGAGTGGGCTGGTACAGCGAGGTGCTGTGAGTAAAGGCTAAGTGGACTTTCTTTTACTTTTTAAGAAAAGTGAGCTACTGTGTCCTTACAATGCAAGTTCGGACTGACGTGGACTTAAAAATGCTCACCACATTGAGTCTAATCACACCATATCACAAGTGGCGTTCAGATAAGGGCAACAGATTGTGGAATCTGGGTCTTTGCTCCACAGTGAGTTTGCATGTCAGGAAATGTTTGTGTCTGTGCAGTGCAACCAGAAAACAGAAATTGTATGTAGGTGGCGTACCTTTGGAAGGGAAAGGAAGTTCTGTTTGATGAACTGTGTAAAAAGCTCAGTGTTTATAAAGGATTTGGTAATCAAAAAGCACAAAGGTTGCTGTTGACCATGACAAGTGGAAGTGACCAAATTCATGCAGCTAATGCTGCCATCTGATAGTGTCGTGAACTTTCTGTCAAAATTTGAAAAAGTCGCTGCACAGAAAACATGGCCCAAAGATCACTGGCCAGAACTGCTACTGTCTCTGTTGGTGGTAAAGTAACAGGCACTCTACTGGACAGCAAGGTCACAGTGACTACAGTCTTTATTTAGTGAGATCCTGATGATGGACAAGATTCATTATGACTGGGATTGCCAGCAACGCATCGGAAAGCAAGAGAAGCACGAAATTTTGCATTATGACCGTTTAGGGGGAGTGGTTGACCCAGAGAAAAGGGCACAACAGTCAGCATCCTGCATGGGGTGTAGCAAAATTCTGGAGGAGTGCAAGTACACTGTTATTCCTAGCAGGGATCCTGTGTTACCTGCAGGGGGTACCAGTGGGTTCTAAAGACTGCATGGTCATGGGGGAATCGGCACACAGACACATGAGTGGGTAAGATTAATGTAGCGTTGCAAAAGACTGATTACAAGACTGGTCCCAGTGAAGGAGCATGTCCAGTGGACTTGCTTCACTGTGCTACCCTGCGCAGTGTAGAGGCACAGGGTGAAGTCCAATGGGTAGCAGGGCAAAAGACTCATATGAACATGAGAACTCTGCATGTGCCTGATGAAATCCACCAGAGTGCTGGGGAAGTTAAACTAGGGGTGACCAAAACAGTTCTTGTGCCATGTTCCCTAGTGACAGTGCCAGTTGCTGCAGAAATGTCCAGGGAAATCTCCCAGTCATAAGGACTGAACAAGGGTGCATGCATAACAGATGTGCTGTCCACAGGTGGATAGCGTTGAATGTAAAAATGTCATTGTAACTAATTGAGCACCAGGATGTGATCTCAGTTACCTACAGTGGGGTGGAGGTCTCTTTAAATGTCTCAACTTCTCAAGTTTCAGTGGATGATCCCCTTTATGTCATTGATAAGGGAAAGGTCTTGTACTTGTGTATTACAATGGTAAATATGCTGTTGGAGTTACTTGATGTCCTAAAAACACATTCCCTGTATGCCTGGGTGTCTACACTGCAGTCAGACCAACTGGTACTAATGGGCAGAGCTAGGTAGTACAGGCTGTGCTGTGTAACATTGATCATCAGTGGAATTGGTTGGTACGGTGCTTATTAACAGCGCGGCAAGTGATCTCACGGTTACCTGTCAGAGTGCTTCCAGCCACTGGTTTGCATTGAAGGTGCTTAAGAAAACTGTTGGAGACATCAGAGGTCTCTCCACCTGACGTAATGATGAGGAACATTTCTGCTAGCATGGTCTGAGGTGAGACTGGACAGTGATTAGTGAGGGCGCAGATACTACCCCACCTATTATACCTCATGTGAAGGAAGGGCCAGGAAACGATGTGGAAATAGCAGAGACTCGCAAAGACAAGAGGTGCAAGTTAAGGTAACCGAAGACACTGTGGAGAAAATGTCAATTTAATGTGTAAACCAGTGTGGATTATTGCATTAAACACTTGCCTACAGGGCACTTTCACCCCCTTCCTGTCCAGTCCAATTTTCAGTTTTCAGTGCTCTCACACTTTGAATAACAATTACTCAGTCGTGCAACACTGCACCCAAATGAAATTTCCATCCTTTTTTTCACACAAATAGAGCTTTCTTTTGGTGTTTTTTTTTTTTTTTACAAAGTGAGACTTTTGGTGGTATTTAATCACTAGTGTTTTTTTTTATTTTTTGTTTGTTTGTAGAGAGTGTATTCTTGGACACATGTTGGCTTTTCAACTGTAGCGTAATTTATGGATGGTGGACATCATGTACACATTCATGCTATCCTTCCACCTCAAGGCCAGCACTTCGTTGCACCTCAAAGTTGCTATTTCCCCTTTTCACAGCTTTTGTTCACTATGGATTGTGGGAAGCCCTTCCTGTTCTTTCTGGAGGTTCTGCAGGTCAGGGTTTTAGCAATGTAAAGATGTTTTAAAAGAGGCAAACTGGTGTATATGTGGTAACCTTTGATCAGCAGTGGGTATGCCAGGTTTCATACAATTTTTCTAGTTGTGCCCATGTAGGCCAGGCACTCAGGGGGCTGGGGCTAGAGCTGGGAATCTCTTCCTTCATATATGCGGAACACATACATATATCCCATGGCTCTCTCACTAAGCTTGTAAAATTTGACTCCGTATCTGGCCCTTTTGCTAGGAAGATATTGTTTTATTCCTAGTCGGCCTGAAAAGGGTACCAGAGACTTATCTACACATATATGCTGATCGGGGACATAGATTTCTGCAAAACTTTGGGGAAAAAAACTTATGAGTGTGGGAATTTTACATAATTTATCCTAATTTGGATGATTTCGGGGATGGCACTGAGTGTTGTCGCTGAAATGAAGGAGGCACATAATAATCTCATATCGGGACCTGGACATTATAGCAGAAAGAATGGGCATGTGGTGGATAGGGTTGGTGGACCAGTAGGCATATCCTTCATTTTTTTTTTGTAAGCCCCATGTTTATGGTGAGGCCCATAAATAATTGGAACTCCTCCAGAGTCAAATCTCTCCACTCAAATGGACGGGCATATGATGATTGGGGGTTGTTGGCAATATGCTGCTGGGCATATAGATTGGTCTGGTCCACGATAAATTGCAGCAAAGTGTCTGGCAAAAATAGATAAAAACAATACATTTCTGTAAAATTTTGGGTATTGGTCTACACACCTGGCTGTGTGGTGAAAGGGGGAAAACTTGCTGATCCCAAGTCGGAAGGCAGCCATGTGGGTTGGCAAGACCATCTGGGAGGTATGTAGTGGCCCTGGCTCTTGGGAGACGTGACACTCCAGTGCTGGTAGTTGGGGGATTTAAAGTTCCTATGCTGGTACTTTGGTGTGATGCTGCAGTGCTGGTACTGGGCCTGTGCATTTGTTCTTGAGGTCTTTTGCTGGTGACCACGCTGGTACTGGGCCTGGGCATTTGTTCTCAGGGGCTTTCACTGGCGGCAGCCCTGGTACTGGGCCTTGGCATTTGTTCTTGGGGTCTATCGCTGGCGGCAGCGCTGGTACTGGACCTGGAAACCTGATCCTGGGGTCTATTGTTGGCGGCTGCCTGGTTTCCGGAGCGCCGTGCCTTTTTAGGAGGGACCCATTCTTTCTCTAATTCATTTGCCGATCCACTACTATCGATTGGTTCAAATGCTGAATTTGATTCAGAATCGGAATGTGCATTTGAATCTGATGAGAACTCCCCGTTGCTCTCATCAGTCATGGAGAGGATCTGGAACGCCTCCTCACTGTTTTAAAGTTTTTTTGACATTTTGCTGATGAGCTGTGCGATGGGTGGCAGGTGACGATCACTGATGGGCTGTGCGACGGGTGGCAAGTGACGGTCACTGATGGGCTGTGCGATGGGTGGCAGGTGAAGGTCACTGATGGGCTGTGCGATGGGTGGCAGGTGACGGTCACTGATGGGCTGTGCGACGGGTGGCAGATGATGGTCACTGATGGGCTGTTTGATGGGTGACAGATGGGTGGTAGGTGACGTTCACTGATAGTTGACAGATGACAGTCACTGATGGCAGTCTCTGATGGTGACCGGTGCACTTTATGGGACTGATAGGTGACAGATAAGGGTCGCGGATGGGTCACTGATGAGTGACTGATGAGTGACAGGTGATGGTCACTGATGGATGACAGGTTCACAGCTGATGGTCGCTGATGGCAGTCTCTGATGGTGACAGGTGCACTTTATGGGCACTGATGGGTGACAGGTTTATTTTTTAAGTACTGATGGGCACTGATGTGGTGATTGATGGGTGACAGGTGCAATGGGGGGGGAGGGTAGGGGCAATGTGACAGCTTCTCTTCATTTGTGTACTTGGTGCAGTACAATACACACACAGATCAGTAACTCACTGCTCCTGGCTCTTCTCTCCTCACACTGCAAACGGTGTGTTAGGAGGGAAGAGCTAGCAACCCATCTGTGTTTACATTTTGTGATCGGCTGATCACAAAACAGCGTGTTAAACAGCCGCCATCCATTGGCTGTTTACCATGCTCTGTGACGAGCAGTGTTCCTGGGAACACGCAGACACTGCGGTGTGTTCCCAGTCACCGCGATGACTACTACAGTGAAAAATGCAAGGTGTTTTGTGAGTGGTGCCCAAGTTGAGTGAGAGACACTCTGGACACTCTGGGTTGATTTTACTAAAACTGCAGAGTGCAAAATCAGGCTCAGCTCTGCATAGAAATCAATTAGCTTGTCAAAGCTTAATTGAACAAGGTGAAGTTAGAAGCTGATTGGTTACCACACACAGCTGTGCCAGATTTCACACTCTCCATTTTTAGTAAATTAACCCCTCTGTGTTCACTATGCAGAAGGGCAGATGCTCGGCATGGAACCCGGAAGACAGCTGAGATCACTGTGGTTGCATTGACTTCTACAGTGATGTTCCGCTTCCACAGTGATCCCATAGATATGGCACATACAGTGTACATAGTTACAGTAAATTGGTCCAAAAATATACCAAAATATACCATACCTTGATTAAACATATTGGTTTACTGCTGTACCAATGTGATATAATTGAAAATAAAAAATCTTCCAAGTGCCTTGCAAAATTATTGTAGAAAATTGGAGGAGTCATCTTGGACCCCCTATAAATATCTCTTTTTTTTCACAAGAAAATAAATATCTCTTTTTACTGTGTGCATATTTCATTGTATTTATTTTGTTTTTGTTTAGCGTGGTCAATCGAATTCCTCAATATAATTTCACAAAGCTGGATGAACTCATGGATCTTCTGATGGAGAATGACTTGGTGCCAGGTGAGGAGAAAAAAAAAATATTCCCACATGATCCTATTTTAATGTATGGTCAAGTAGAGAACACATAGGGACTTATTTAATAAGGCAGTAAAATGATGATATTCAGCGTTCAGAAACCTAATGGAATTACGTTTCTCCTTTCATCATTTTAAAGAACTTTAAATGGTCATTGTTTGCGGACAAATACTACAGTACTTAGCTCTTTCACTGCATAATCAGACCAAGTATATATGGTACTATGTGTAGACCTCTACAGGATTGTTCGTATACATATAATATCTTGAAACCTGATGGACTTTTTGTCTTTTTGAAGCTTTTTCTGCTTTGTAATGCTGAGCAGATACTTTCTTTGGCTGATGTGAATGCGTGTATGTAGATTAGGATGTTATCTTGCACTGCCCCATGTTATAAAAGATCTTTAGATAATATATGTTATCAGTGTTAGTTCTCTCATTTCCTAACCTTTTAACATTTTTTAGATATATTTTTTTCTGAAAACAGAACAGATTTTTAATGAATGTCTTGCTTGACATTTTAAAGGCTTCGAGCTTATGGGAAGTCCATCTGGATATTTTACTGATTTTGAAGATAAAGTGCAGGTGAAAGAATGGCAACATCTAATTTATTCAACAGCAAAAAGGTACATAGGTAAGTTTATTGTTGTTCAGTCAGATATATAGAGCCAATTTTCATTAATATTAATATACGAATTATTATGAACGTCTAAACAAAAACAAAAAAAGTGGTGATTCGTAATTGTATCTGCAAAGTCAAATGGAAATATTTTATGATTGTACAATTTTATGTGCATGTTTTGTCATTGATGAAAAATATGAGGAAACCTGTATTAATCAAATACCACTCTTTTATGCACACCCATACATACTTAAAGATGGGGTACGAGAATAGTGGAGTAGGTATAGCCGGAGAAGGCATTGCGGCTGTAATCAAACTCATACATCTACATTCCCTAAGTGGTCTTGAAACTTTGCATAATCGTATTCTCTTGTAGTTTGTCTAAAAGTAGGCAGTCTGTTTACCTATCCATTCATATAAAAATGTGGTTGCTTTCCAGCCCCAGTAATGGTGAACAGTAGAGACTGGATGTTCATAACTTTGTGCAACACGACATCATTGGGCTTATACAGTACTATTGTTTGTTAGGACATAGAAGCTTTGTCTAAACTTTGGATGGTTGCCTATTGTCGCTGCTCATGACCAATATTTGCCAGAACTTTAAAAAAAATGAAATCTAAGTAAAGTGGTTTCAAAGATAAAAGGTTTTTTTGTTTTTGTTTTCCCTTAATGCATTCTCTGCATTAGGGTAAAAACCCTTACAATGTCTAACATCGCTCTCACTCCAGTGCTGTTCCTTCTGGCAGCCCTACTCTGTTTACTTCTGTATTAATGAGCTTTACTGATAGCAACGAGAGCCAATGGCTCCTAATGCTGTTAGTCTAATTCTGTGAGGAGGGAGCTGGGGGGCAGAGCTAAGCTGTGTTGTGTATTTATGGACACAAAGAGCCCGGCTCAGGATTGCACCTGCATGAGTGCCCCCATAGCAAGCGACTTTCTATGGGGGCATTTGCTTAAGAGGAGAAACAGAAAGTGCCAGTGATGGACCCCAGTGGAGAAGGTTTGGGGACGCTCTTTGAAATACTATTGCATTGAGCAGATAAGTATAAAATGTCAATTATTTTAATAAAAATCTAATTAAAAAAATAAATAATATTTTAATTAAAAAAAAACTGAAGCTTTACAATCACTTTAAATTTGAGCAGTAACCAGAAGTTGCTACATCCGAGACAGTTTTTTTCCACTTTTTTGACAGGATAGATGTTTTCAGTGTCCATGTTTTCCTCTTACTGCCCAAGGCTAAACGTCCGTGACACCTGCTCACCATGTGTACCGTCTTTATTCTTTCAGTCGAAACAAGACATCCTCTTGGTAGTTTTACTAGAATCCTAAATAAACACGCTTATTGTTCTACAAAAAGTTGCTTTCTCTGTGTCCTGATTACTGACACTCAACAAAACATGGTACTACATGCTGGCAGTGATAATGGATGTGTATACACTGATAATATATTGTTGTATCTGTGGCACAGTATTGTCTCTGTTTAGTGTGCAGTATGTTTATGGTAGCTAAATGTGTTAATAAAGGAAATAAGCCTGGTTCATTTGTTTCAGCCAAATATAAGTCACGTGTAAACACTGAATCACAAAGGTTGCTATTTTCAGAACGCTGTTGTTCCTTCTGTCCCCAATAATTTCCTCATTTCTTCTCAGAGCACCTAGGGTTATGCCAAATGAGTCAGCCCCTTGCTCTAAGGATTGGATCAGTGGCAGCCGGTCCATAAGGGGTGCATGGACGCTGCCCCCCCAAAGTTCCCAAAGTTAGTTTGGAAATAAGAAAGCTAATCAACGAACGATTTATTTTTAAATAACTGATAATGACTAATATTTTTTAACATCTTAAAGTTAAAAAATGTTAGTCATATTATCATTTATTTAAAAATTAATCACTCTATGTGTATGCACTGTGCGGGGCGCTGGACTAATGGGTTAGAGCCTGAGGCTTTAATTGGCTTGTTTTAGGTTGTCCTTGGGGGGCAGAGCACTATGCCCCGAACCCTCCCACTTTTGATTTTAGTGATTCCATGTTCGCCATTACGTCACTTCCGGTTTCCGGCTTCTCGTCCTGGCAAATCAGGAGGCTGAAAATTTGGAACCCAGAAAGAAGACCAGGTTAACATGGAAGCCGCCGGGTATCAGAGAAGCCATGACCGCTGGAGGGCTCTGTTTGTAGGCAAGTCTCATGGCATCCTCTGGTGAGTGCAGACCTGGAGGGTTTTGTTTGCGTCCTCCCCCAAAAATTTTTTTTAGCACCAGCCACCACTGCATTGGATTAAAAGACTAACTTCACATTCAGTAATTTAGTCCAGGCGGTCATTATCTAGGCAGCCTGACTGTATCACTTATACCTGGGCTTATAAACATACAGTATAGTTGACATCAGCATTTATGATATAGCAAACCTCTTTTAATACTATGCTGCAGTAATTATTGGGCAACATGATTGGCTGTGCACTCTGGTTTATTGGGCATGACCAGAAGATGAGATGCTGGAGAACCTTCTCTCATTTTTGATGAGATATGATATAGAAATATTACCACAATTCTACCAGTGCTATGATTATTTCATAAATGTCAGCAGCTGTATAACAACACCCAAAAAAAGTGTGAATTACCACTTATATAGACCTAATATATACTACCATCAATTGTATAACAAATCTCTTAAAGTGGCCGTGCTTACTGATTAATACATGTTTGGAGAAAATCTGCACTGCACTATGCAAGTTTTTTTTAAATGGCTTGAAAATTGTCACATAGACACTTTGTACATGTGAGAATTTTCAAGTAACTTCCAAAAACATGTATTAGTCCATCCTTGAATACCATCCGTGATCCTTGATTCCCACACCAGAGAACTTACCGACTTGCCATGACCATTGAGAAAACAAGGAAAGCCTCTGTAGTGTAAAATCTTTTTTCACTTTTATTTAAAGCTGCTCAATAAAACACTTATAAAATACTCTCTCACATAAAACAGTGCTTTCTCCTGCACAAAAATTAAATTTGCCTTGTGTTTTGTGGGATACCAGCTCCACAGGGCGCAAGGATGACGAAATGAGTTGGCCAGAGCAGGAAGTGACATTCTTACGGAAGTGACACATCTACACCCTAGAGTCAGGTCTGGATAAGGGAACAGCTTGCACAGGTGGCCTGTGGAGCTGGCATCCTGCAAAGCACAATGCAAATTTAACCTTTGTACAAAAGCAATATATTATGTGAGTGGGCAATTTATGTGTTTTAATGAGCGGTATTGTGAAAAAAGGTTTTACACTATAAAGGCTTTTCTTGTTTTTTTCTCATATGCATGGAGGCATAATGGTGAGAGAAGTGGAGATAATCCTCGCTTGACAGGGGTCCTAGAAGGCAAAATCACCTATGGCAATATAAGCATGTAATGACTTACCTAATTTAGGTGGTCATGGCAAGTCCGTGAGTTCTCTGGTGTGGTGATGGATCACGGGTGGTATTCACAGATGGGCTAATACATGTTAGGAGAAAATATGCACTGAACTGAGCATTTTTTTGGAAATGACTTGGAAATTATTGTATGGACACTTTTTTAAGCATGGACACTTTAAGAGATTTATGAAATTATTGATGAACGTATTGTATATATTAGTGCTGTATAAATGGTAATTCATATATGATATAGAAAAGAAATGAAAGACATATTGGAAACAGAAGAATAAAACGTTAGCGTTTTCATGATAGGTTCACAGAAAATGTTATGCTAGATACCACAAACCAAACTTAAAGCAGAACTAAACGTAACGTACAAAAATCCTATGAGCAGGCAAATCTTTATTATAGAAGAGACATGCAATGTCTCTACTGCAATACCAAACAACTGAACTGTCCGTTTGCAGACTTGTAATAAATGCACAATGAGCTCCGCATGTGTAGCTTATTGTTCAATCCAGGTACACTTGGGCTGTGCTGGAATGGCAGACTCCCATGTGCATGCGCGGGATGACAACATTCCACCATCAGCAATTCAAGAGGCTGAAAACCTGGCATTCAGAAATAACTGGGGAGAAGATGACCGTGGCCAGCAAGGGATTTAACCACTGCACTGCTAGAATGAGATGAGTATTTTTTTCAGTTTAGTTTCGCTTTAAAGTGAACTTCACATCAGAAATATTTTTCAAGTGTATGCATGCTAAGTCATGTGTTTGTACAACACAGGTATTTATTACCTCTCATAAAGTTTATAGTATGCCGGCTTCAACAATGTGCCACACCCCTACTATAGTTCTATTATGTATTAAAAAAAAAGCATTTTTTCGGCAGGATTTTTGAGGCACAACTTACACAAATCATACTTTAAAATTATAATTTTAAACTATCACTATAACATGAAGTAGAAGGGACCCCCCACATATTAGAACTCATACCTATAAAAGAATATCTGGGGGAAACCTTGTCCTGGATGGGGAGATAGCCCGTTATTTCATATTCTCTAGATCAGGGGTCTCAAACTGGTGGCCCTCCAGCTGTTACAGAACTACAAGTCCCACAAGGCATTGCAAGGCTGTCAGTTACAAGCATGACTCCAACAGGCAGAGGCATGATGGGACTTGTAGTTTCGCAACAGCTGGAGGGCCACCAGTTTGAGATCCCTGCTCTAGATAATCATTGTCCTTCTGCTATATTGTTAACACAGCCTATTAAAAATTCAAAGTAATCCCTCTACGAAATCTGAAACCGCCCACAGCAGTCTTGCATAGTTACTAAACTCCATTCCCGATATCATCAAGAGGCAGTTGACCGATGACTTAGCCTCCATCTAGATAAAGCCACTTGACTAGAGCATAAAGATATCTTTTAAATGATACAAGATGGAGATTTTTTTCAAAAGTTATACTGTAGCTGTATATTGTGACATGTATTCTTTAAAACAAACATACACACGTTATACAAAGAGATTTTCAGTGTGATAACTGGAGCAGAATACATGCAAACATTTATACATTTTGAAATATAATCACAGTTAACTCCTCTCCCAGATTACAACAAACTGTCTCAGGTTCACTCGCCTACTGCAGTTGTTACGAGGGAGTCATAGTTGCCATTGGATTTTTTTTGTTGTAGAGATTTTAAGTAAGAGGGAGCTGAAATCCAGTCCAATAAAATATTATTTAGAAGCAACGAACAGACCATTTTTTGTATTAATGCTGTTGCACTTTTGGAGATGCTTTTGCAACCAACCCCCCCCCCCCCCCCCCTCGTTAAAGTGCACTGTTGTAACATGATTCTGTTCTTCTTTAACAGAAAAATATGGATTATCTCATGTCTCATCATGGAACTTTGAAACATGGAATGAGCCAGACAATCATGATTTTGACAATGTGTCTTTCACACTGACAGGTATTTATATTTATTTTTCCTTTTATGCAAAGTGGTTCTAAAGCCTAAAAAACCTTCTGTGTAATAGCATCTCCCATCACCCCCTTATACCTGAGCCTGATCTTGATCTAGCGCTGTGCATGAGAGCAGTGGCCACACAGGACAGAGAGGCAGCAGCAGGAGCCATTGGCTGCTGCTGTCAATCAAATTTTGTGATGACGGATCCTTGGAGGAACCCTTGAAGATATTGGCTGCCATGGATTGATGCTTTGAGCCTAGAGGAAGCACACTGAAAGTGGTGAATGACCAACTTAGTAAAAAGTAACACCAGAACCTTTCTATACTGTCCTGCCTTGAATTCAAAGACATCACTAGAAGCTCAGTTGTCAAGAATACAGTAAGTTTCCAGTCAGCAATGCCCTATAAGTGAAGGACTCAAAATCTTCTAGGAAGATATGCAGAAGACCCTCCCCCCCTCCTTCCTGTTTTCTACGTACATTACCACTTTACCGCTCACACCTGTACAGCTTCTATGAACCAGAGCATTTTTTTAATCAATTCTGCTATGGAACTGTTTGGTAATAATTTTGTGATTTCTTAGAATAACAAAGTACAGATATAATTTTTAAAAAGACAAACAGTGATTATCTTCATGATAGTGTTTTGCAAACGTAATTAATAATGAATCAATAAATTAGGATTCTGATACAAAGCATTGCAAAGTTATTTTATTAGTGACCTTCCCCTGGTGGGAAGGAAAACCCCCAGCGCCAGGAGATAGTGACATTAGCCCAGGGTGGATCCATGGCTGTGGAGGATTGATATAACGTTGTGTACCGGTCACTTTTTGTCTTTTCCAGATGTTTATTTGCTTTGGGTTTACACGGAGAGAGAGTTAGGGCTTCAAATACCTCCAGTAACAGTTTTTTCAGACTCTGCCACCCTCCTGCAATCACTGTGCATACAAAGTAATAAGAGCATGGACCATGGTGTACTGCAAAAATTGGGATCAACAGGCAAACAAAAGCAGCACTGTATTCAGAGCTCCACAGCCTGGCAGTATGTATCTGTTAGCATCCTCCTACCAGGATCCTCTAAGGGCAGACTCCATTCTCCTCCAGTTGAACTTCCTCCCCGATTCTCTACCTTGGGTGCTGTACCCTCTTTGACTAGGCAGGGCAGAATTCTGTGCTAGGCCTAAACAGGCTTCTGGCCTAGCAAGCATAAGCTACTGCACACATCTCCCCAGGCCACAGCCCCAGGAGAAAGAGAGCTCACCAATTCACTCCCTAAATATTTATTTCCTTGTTCAGCATGCACCACTGGCAATAAACCTCCAAGTGACTGGCCAGGGGGGACATAAATATTCATACCTCAACTTTACTACTGATGGCAGCCAGGAAAATCAGCAACACCGAACTTTGGGGAAAACCAAATCAGATGCTGCAAATTAGACTGAGCCAACTACTACCCAGCAAAACTGAATTTAATTAGTCCCCTCTGCTTACAGCAGGGTGGCTACATTTAAAAAAATATATAACGTTTTTTTTTTTTTGTTTTTTTTTTTTTTCAACTTTGCACTGTATTAAATGTGATACTAAAAGGAGTACAAAGAAAACAAAACATGTAAATAATAATGATTAACAGAAAAGAAATAAGAAAAAATAAAAAGCAGGAGGAAAATACTAGTGGAAGGAAAAAGGGGAAGGAGGCATTTATTAGGGTAAATTAGGGTAAACTAAGGGTTAATGAGGGATTAAATGCAGACAAATTTTATTTAAAAAAAAACCTTTTTTTTCACTTGCCATGTTCTCACAGCTCCTCACTTTGATCTGCAGACAAATGAAACCTAGCAGATACAAAAGAAACAATGTTACTTTCATCTGAACAGCATTGATAAACATATCAGACAGTTTTTTGACATGAGCATCGGCTGTATTTACACAGCGACTCTTGGATTTAATTTTAAGATCTGAGAATTGACAGAAAGTGGGACCAGAAGCCATGGCAGTGGGGCATGATTGAATGTGCTACACATGCCTTTTTTTGCAGCTTTTTTCGAAACAAACTCATGTTGCGCTTTTCAGGCATTTCCATTGAAGTCTATGGGGGACAAAAACTGTCAATTCTGCCTGAAAAGTAGCTCATGTACTTGTTTGAGCGACTGGCGTTTTGCTACAAGTGACAGGATGCTCAAGTGTGAACAAGGACTATCGAAAACAATTGGTTTCTGCTTGTTGAGCGTTTTTAAGCTAAGAGCTACAAGCTACAAAACGCTCAAGCGTGAACAGGGCCTGCATTTTTTTTTTCGGGTGTGTGTACGTGTCCAATGTCTTCAACTGAAACAAGAATTACTTCTTGAGAGGAATGGGCCTGAGACCTTATTGCCAAATAAGGGGGGCTGGGACGTTCACAATGTGGTCGCTGGTGAGCTGAAGATCATTATTTAGTGATAACTAAAGTGCTTCACCCTTGCATTACACACTTAGATTTAGGATGCACTGAGCAAACGAGGTGCACACACTAGTGTGTACTTGGCAAAAGCACTAGTAGTTTTGCATGAGCACATCATGTTATAATCTAGAAAAAGTTAATCAGCATGTTTTCACTTGCTGTTATTGCCTGTAAGACCTGCTTCTAAAGCAGCGGTGTGCCCTTACCAGGCTAGAATTTCAGGAAATAGCTAATGCCGCATACACACGTCTGGACTTTCCGTCAGAAAAGGTCCGACGTAATCATTCCATCGGACATTCCGATCATGTGTGGGCTTCATTGGACCTTTCCTTTTGAAAATTCTAACGGACCTAGAAATAGAACATGTTTCAAATCTTTCCGACGGACTCAACTCCTATCGAGAAAACTGTTCGTCTGTATGCTAGTCTGACGGACCAAAAATGACGCAAGGGCAGCTATTGGCTACTGGCTATTGAACTTCCTTTTTCTAGTCCTGTCGTACGTCATTGCCTTCTAAATGAGCGGACTTTGGTGTGATCATGTGTAGGCAAGTCCGTTTTGGCGGAACTCAGTCGGAACTCCGTCGGAACTCCGTCGGAAAGACCATCAGAGTTTATTCTGATGGAAAGTCCGGTCATGTGTATGCGGCATAAAGCAACAACTTTTAGAATCAGAATTTACATGTGCAATGCTCTTTTGGGGTCACATAACAAAATGATACTAGCTCTTCTTAGCTGTCCAATATGGAGATGAAAAAAGCTTATACTACTAACAGCAATTTGTTGCTTTGACAATGATCACATTATTCTTGTATCTTGTATGTATTAAACATCCTTTTCTTTGTGCAGGTTTTCAGAACTACTATGATGCCTGCTCAGAGGGCCTCAAACAAGCAAGTCCTCTTCTAAAATTTGGAGGACCTGGGGATTCATGCAGATCACCACCAAGGTCACCCATCTGTTGGGGTCTTCTGAGCCACTGCTTTAATGGGACAAATTTTTTCACTCAGGAGACAGGTGTTAGGCTTGACTATATCGCTCTACATAAAAAGGTTGGTATGAACTGGTGTAATATCTTAATGGTGGTTCTCCTTTCAAACACGTGGCATGTTCATAGATGCACCTAACCTAGCACTGTCATGTGTTTCAATGCACGATTAGTAGCTTTGATTTTAAAAATTAAAAGACAGACAGGTGTTTCTACAGACTGCAGATGCTTTAATGAGAAACTCCCAGATGCAGTCTCATAGGATTAGTATCACAACATCAATTTAATATGGAGGTCAGCAGAAAGTTATTCATTGCCCTTATATGAGTAGATGCCCATAAAACAATGCAACTGCATGGCAGGTATTGCAGGACTGTAACTGCAATATTGCCTCTGCAACATCACGACACAGTGGCGTGTGCGCCACCCCCTTTCTTTGGCCACCCCCTCTATCACCAATAGATAGATTCATGCATAGCACATGCGATGTCTGTGTTTGCTGTAGTATGAACCCACACCGCACCGCGGTGCCGATCGCATGCGATGTCTGTGCAATGCAAGTACAGCCATACAGTTGTATGGCTGAGCTCACATTGGATTCACAGGAAAATAGTGCAGGAACTTTTTGTTTTCCCCGCACTGGAAATCGATTCCTGTCCGAATCCACAGTTCGCACTGCGATCTGTGAACCGATCTGAAGGTGTCATTAACATTGTATTGATACCTGCAGCAGTTAGCAAAGGGCAGTGTGAACTTCCTGTGGGAGAGATGCGATGCGGGAACCAGTGCTGGAATCGTGCTGGTTCCCGCATCAGTTCTCGCATCGCATCTCTCCCACAGGTAGTTCACACCGCCCTTTGCTAACTGCTGCGGGTATCAATACAATGCGATGAGGGAACCAGCGCGATTCCAGAACCTGTTCCCGCATCGCATCTCTCCCACAAGCAGTTCACACTGCCTTCTGCGAACCGCTACGGGTGCCAATACAATGTTAATGACACCCCCAGAATGGCTCACAGATCGCAGTGGGAACTGTGGATTCGGACAGGAATCTGATCGCATGGGTGACAACACCCTTGCGATCCGATTCCAGTGTGGGAAAAAAAAGTCCATGCACCTTTTTTGTGCAAATCCAATGTGAGTTCAGCCATACAACTGTATGGCTGAACTCGCATTGCACAGACATCGCATGCAATCGGCGCCTCAGTGCGGCTGTGAATCACATGCAATGTCTGTGTTTGCTACAGTGTGAACCCAGGCTAAAGCTGAATTCCAGGTGTGGATTTTTTTGTGTAGTTCTACTGATCCAGCTTGGACCAATGCAAGTACACCTATACCATACCTTTGGGATCGCTCTGGAAGCTCCAAATCATTGTAGTCACTTCTGTGAGTTGTTTCCAAGCTGAATACGAGATCTTCTGTGTTCACTATGCAGAATTGCAGCTGTTCAGCATGATACTCAGAAGACATCAGCTACCAGTGATATGTGCTGCTGGCTGAAGTTCGCTCTATACATCTCAAAAATTTTACAGCCAGTATAGCCAAGACTTTACCAACATCTCTGTTTTGATTATTTTCACTCTATGCATTTGGATGGAATCTGTAAGGAGGCCTGATTCACACCTATGCAGGTTGCAGTTTGCATATTGCAGATGCATACTTCCCAACATTTTGAGATGGGAATGAGGGACACCTACTGCACTAGCAAATGTATGTACACATAGGACACGCCCCCTGCCACACCCCCTTAACTGGTTCCCAACCGGCGCACGCCGATGTACGTCGGCAGAATGTCACGGCTGGGCAAATGGGTGTACCCGTACGTCCCTTCAAATTTGCCGCCATGCCATTGCGTGCGCACCACTGGCGGCACACACGTGCGCCGGCCGGGAGCTCCGTGAGTCGGGTCGCGGGTCCCGCGGACTCGATTTCCGCGGGGATACCTGCAATCGCTTCACAGGGAGGAAGAACGGGGAGATGCTAATGTAAACAAGCATCTCCACGTTCTGCCTAGTGACAGTGTCACTGATCTCTGCTCCCTGTGATCGGGAGCAGAGATCAGTGACGTGTTACATGTAGCCACGCCCCCCCACAGTTAGAAACACACCCCAGGACATACTTAACCCCTGCACTGCCCCCTAGTGGTTAACCCCTTCACTGTCAGTGTCATTTACACAGGAATCAGTGCATTTGTATAGCACTGATTGCTGTATAAATGACAATGGTCCCAAAAATGTGCCAAAAATGTCCGATATGTCCGCCATAATGTCGCAGTCACAATAAAAATCCCCTATTTTGTAAACGCTATAACTTTTGCACAAATCAATCAATAAACGCTTATTGTGATTTTTTTTTCTACCAAAAATATGTAGAAGAATACATATCAGTCTAAACTGAGGAAAAAAAATGTTTTTTTAAATATTTTTTGGGGATGTTTATTATATTTTTTTGTTTATAGCGCAAAAAATAAAAACCGCAGAGGTGATCAAATACCACCAAAAGAAAGCTCTATTTGTGGGAAAAAAAGGACGTCAATTTTGTTTGGGAGCCACGTCGCATGACCATGCAATTGTCAGTTGAAGCGACGCAGTGCCGAATCGCAAAAAGTGCTCTGGTCAGGAAGGGGGAAATTTTTCCGGGGCTGAAGTGGTTAAAGGAGAATTAATCAAAAAAAAAAAAAAATAAAAAAAAGGTTAATTAAATCTACAAGGGCTTTTTTTTACCACCACTATTCCTTTAAATTGGCTGTTAAAATTTACAATTGCAGCAATTTAGAAATTGGATGAAAGGTTTAGCACTGGAAAACACTTTTTGAAAGATAAAAAGTACATTTTATATACAGCTATATAGATCAGACCAAAATGAGGCACAAATGAGGGGGGGAGAGGGACAGGGGGACATTGTTTCAAATCAGGAACAGTCACTCCAAATCAGGGACAGTTGGGAGCTATGCAGATGCATGTTGCGTTTTTTAATACACACTTTTGATCCATTGAAGTCTATGGAACCAAAAACCAGAAAAAAAGTCCCTGGCCCTTTCCATAAAATGCACAGATGTGAACTACATCCATAGGAACCAATATTAAATGGACTGTAGTTTCTGCAAAACTGAAAACGCACAAAAAAAACCCATAGGTGTGAACCAGGCCTTAATGTATTTGCCTATTCCAAAGTGGTCCACCCACTCAGGCCTCCATTGCTCCAGCGGTTCTGGGTTCAAGCTCAGACATCATTTCATATTGTTTGCCCTACACTAACCTTTTGGTCCACACATGGACACACCTGTGATAGTTTTCCGCTTCCTTGTATAATGTTAATTAATGTGTGTAAGTGAAAAACATGAAATGGCATTCATCAGAAACCCAACTGCTATTCTTATAGCTTAATGCCCTCTTGTGGTTATAAAGCTACATTGCATGGTTTAACAGCTTACAGTTTTAGTTTCTACTTGCTACATATTTTTTCTTCTTTCAATTGTTGCAGGGAGGTGGAAAATCATTTCCCATTTTGGAGCAAGAAATCAACACTGTTTCTGAAATTCAAACACTCTTTCCAACATTCAAGTCAGTCCCTATATACAATGATGAAGCAGACCCGCTGGTTGGATGGTCTACACCACAGTCATGGAGGGGGGATGTCACATATGCTGCCATGGTAGTAAAGGTAAAAAGCAGAACAAAAAAGTGCTGTGATTATGCTAGCAATGATACCAAGAGCGTGGGAATCATTGGAAATGTTATTAATTAAAATGAGAGTATTTATTGATGTGATCAGATACACAAGTGGTACATGAGTGATGCAGTAGTTTATAAGCATTGCACAATTACATTTGACATTTTGAATGTAGATTGCTGAGAATGGCAGAAAAAGAGATTAGGCAGAAGATGAAAAGTTTAGGTGAATGTTACTGTGGATATAGGGAATGACTGTGTAAAGTCCTAGCAGTCAGTGTGTTATCCTGCTGGTGTTTGACCCTAAAAAACACTTGGCAGTGTTCACAGCAGCCACCAGCAAATGACTCTCAGCTGCTTCTGGGCTTGAGCATTATTCCTCAGCTGAACCTTGCTGCCGAAACTGGAACTTTAATCACAAAATTAGCTCATGCTAGATCACTTCAGGCTCACCTCGTTTGAAGATATACTGTAGCTATGTAAAACATTAAAAAAAAAATTCTTATACTGTTTAAAATCCAGTAATGCACTGTCTCACCCTGCTCTGCACAGCTTCAGTTGTTTTCTATTCTCAGCATAGTGCCAAAAAGCAGAGCCACTAGAGGCCGATCTGCTGACAACCTAAAGATTTACTGCTGCTCAGGGAATCTGGGCTTCAGCAAAATGACAGCCTCTGGCAAGAAGAAACAGGAGCAATACTGAAGGCAGCTTCCAGCACAAACTAATTTTAAAATCTTAAATATTAATGTGGAATGTATGTTCCTTGCTAAAGAACATTCTTTTTTTTATCAAGTTGTTTTTTTTTTTCTGCTTGAAGTTTATAACCTTGCCCTGACCCTTAGAAATGTACATTATGATTTTCCCATAACACCCTGCGTGTGTGCTTTTGACCCCTTGTGTTCAGTATTCTGCTAATTGTATTTTTAGTCACCCAGCGTCTCTTCAGATCCCATAGTTTGTTGCCATCCATGGTACTATCTTGGTTGCCTTGTGCTTCTCATTTGTGTACTTGTCTTGTTCCTACATTGGTGTACTTTTATCACTAATCACATTAGCTATTACTAATACTGCTAAGCATTTCAAGTGTAATTACAAATGTGCTGAGAACAAAACAGTGCTACCTTGGTAAGTGCTTTGCAAGGATTTTAGCAAATGTAACTTTTCTGCTATAGCCACATTGCGGGTTTCAGCAGTGTGATAAGTTAAACATAGATGGAAACCCATCAAACCAGTGATAGTTCTGTACACTGACAGTTACAGAAAATGATACCTGACTACTAATTTTATAAAATCATACCTGACTGCAAAGTTGGTTGTGAAAAGTATGCTTTCATGAAAGTAAACTACTAAAAGATTTGTGCAGCAATTATGTTCTATCAATGTTTTTAGTTAAAGCTGCATCACTCATTACTTGTATATGCCACAATCATCTCTTTTTGCATTCATGTTCAGTCTCAGTACAGTACTTAAAGTATTACTAAACCCAGAACCTACATTCACTGTCCCTGGTCTCCCACAGTACACAGAACATGGAAATGCAATTATTTTAGTAAATATTAACTGATAAATACCCTTTCTTAGTTCCTAGTAAAGCTTGTAGGAGGAGTTTTCATTCTCCCCTGATCCTCCGTCTGGACATTGCTGATTGGCCCTGTGCTGATCACATGCACCCTCCCAAGAAAAAAAAAAAAACTCTAGCAAAACACACCAAGCTTGAAGTCTTTTGTGGTATTTGTGGATGAGGCTCTTTATCTTCTCAGGTGGTAAAGCTGCCCATTCCTCTTGGCAAAAAGCCTCGAGTTCCTGTAAATTCTTGGGCTGTCTTGCATGAATTGCATGTTTGATATCTCCCCAGAGTGGTTCAATGATATTGAGGTCAGGAGACTGAGATGGCCACTCCAGAACCTTCACTTTATTCTGCTGTAGCCAATGACAGGTTGACTTGGCCTTGTGTTTTGGATCATTGTCATGTTGGAATGTCCAAGTACGTCCCATGCACAGCTTCCTGGCTGATGAATGCAAATGTTCTTCCAGTGTTTTTTGATAACATACTGCATTCATCTTGCCAACAATTTTCACCAAATTTTCTGTGCCTCTGTAGCTCACACATCCCCAAAACATCAGCGATCCACCTCCGTGTTTCACAGTAGGAATGGTGTACCTTTCATCATAGGCCTTGTTGACTCCTCTCCAAATGTAGCGTTTATGGTTGTGGCCAAAAAGCTCAATTTTGGTCTCATCACTCCAAATGACTTTGTGCCAGAAAGTTTGAGGCTTGTCCCTGTGCTGTTTGGCGTATTGTAAGCGGGATACTTTGTGGCATTTGCGTAGTAATGGATTTCTTCTGGTGAGTCGATCATGCAGCCCATCTTTCTTCAAGTGCCTTCTTATTGTGCATCTTGAAACAGCCACACCACATGTTTTCAGAGAGTCCTGTATTCCATCTGAAGTTATTTGTGAGTTTTCTTTGCATCCCAAACAATTTTCCTGACAGTTGAGTCAGAAATTGTAGTTGGTCTACCTGACCGTGGTTTGGTTTCAACAGAACCCCTCATTTTCCACTTCTTGATTAAGGTTTGAACACTGCTGATTGGCATTCTCAATTCCTTGGATATCTTTTTTTATCCCTTTCCTGTTTTATACAGTTCAACTACCTTTTCCCGCAGATCATTTGACAATTTTTTTGCTTTCCCCATGACTCAGAATCCAGAAACGTCAGTGCAGCACTGGATGAAAGATGCAAGGGTCTGTCAGGAATCCAGAAACTCACTGACCTTTTATACACACACACTAATTACAAGCAAACAGATCACAGGTGAGGATGGTTATCTTTAATAGCCATTCAAACCCCTTTGTGTCAACTTGTGTGCATGTTATCAGGCCAAAATCATCAGGGTATGTAAACTTTTGATCAGAGTCATTTGGGTAGTTTCTGTTGCCATTATGATTTGAAAAGAGTAAACACACTTGATTGATAATAAATGGCTTCAGCCAAACACTAACCATGAGTGAGATAAATGTTTTTGTGTTATCATTCATATTCTCTGAAAAATGGCCAAGAAATCATAAATTCTGCCAGGGTATGTAAACTTATGAGCACAACTGTATCTAACAGCAGTATCTACATCTAATCCATACATTGAACACAGTTTTGACACCAGCATACTATTGTGATGCTAGTAGAACAGTTGTCACCAGAGCTGCCTTTTTCCAACAGGAAAATACAGGAACAAGTTGCGCCATAGTAATTTTTTCATGTGTTTCAGTTTTTTATTTGTCTTAAAAATAAAAATAAAAGAAAACTGGGAACTGTTACGATGTAAAAACACTGAATATTCTTGTTCTTTTTACGCTTATGCTGCGTAGAGTAAAAGGTTAGCTCCTTATGAGGTTAATTTTACTAAAGGCAAATAAATAGATTGTGTACTTTGCAAGTGCAGTTGATTCGGCGCTTAGTAAACGAGGTGAAGCTTCATTTTGCAAAGATCACCCAATCACATGCAAAGAAAAAAAAGCTGTATTTTTGCTTGGATATGATTGGATGTAAGTCAACAGAGATTCTCTTCATTTCCAAAGCTCTGAAGCAGTGGTGGCTCGTCCATTAGGGGCGCCCGGGCACCACCCACTCTCTCCACGCCACCCCCTATAAGACTAATAGATAGAATCTATCCACGGCTGCTGATGCCACCCCCTATTCAGGCATCCAGCCCCTTTCAGGACGCCGGGCGCCTGAATTACCCAGGTGTTACAACAGTGAATGAATATTAGCTGTTGCAACACTGATGCTCAATCTGGCCAATCAGAAGAAGGTCTGATTGGCCGAAAAGAGAAGACTCCCGATTAGCTTGCGAGAAGGAGGAAACGGAAGCTAAAGCCGTCACTTGTGGATACTGGGGAAGGGAGAGCCGGCCGCCGCCGAGAACCCAGGAGAAGCGCCGGCTGACCGACTGGGGGGGTATTGTTTGCCGCACCCCAAAGAATGTTACCACCGGCCGCCGCTGCTCTGGAGCAACTGCACTTACAGAGTGCATAGGGGTTGATTTACTAAAGGCATATCCACTTTGCACTACAAGTGCACTTGGAAGTGCAGTCACTGTGGATCTGAGGGGAAGATCTGAAATGAGGGGAAGCTCTGCTGATTTCTATCATCCAATCATGTGCAAGTAAAAATGCTGTTTTTTATTGTCCTTGCGTGCCCCCCTTAGGTCTACAGCGATTGCACTTCCAAGTGCACTTGTAGTGCACAGTAGAGTTGGCTTTAGTAAATAACCCCATTGTCTATTTGCCTTTAGTGAATTCACCCTATGTCAACTGGTTTATAGTAGGTTTATAGCAAATCCACTTCAGTAGACACTAATGATGGGTGCATGTGTAGGTCGCTTTCCCGTGCATGTACTAAGTATTAAAACACGTGTGTTTTTTGTTTGGTTTTGTTGTTGTATCTGTATTTATATAATTAGGTATAAACTACAGGATGAGCTTTATCTTCTTAGTAAGACAACCACTGGCAAAGTATTGCTAAGATCTTTTCCATCATCTGCTTAGCTGATGAGTAAGCTTAACAAAGGCCAATTTTTGTACATTGTGGTTCCTTGACATCAGTTCATATTATGCAACAGAAAAATGTATTTTTTTTATATATAATGAAAAGTATAAATTAGTATGATGTAGTACGATGATATTCATTTAAGTTAGCATTATTTTTTAATTCTGCTGTACACTGGTAGGAGTGTCAAAATTGTATTTATGTATTTGTCTGTGTTTGGTTGTATTACTTATTTTACTTTTACTACTGTGATTTCTATGTTTTAGGTAATAGATGAACACTTAGACTACATGCTGTCAAATGATAGTCAAAGAATGAACTACAGCTTGCTAAGTAATGATAATGCCTTCATGAACTATTACCCTCACTACTTTACTCAGAGGACACTGACAGCAAGATTCCAGATGAACAACACTAAGCCCCCGCATGTCCAGATGGTGAGAAAACCAGTGCTAACTGTAATGGGCTTGCTGGCATTATTAGGTACATGTTTCATCTTTTCTCATACAACAAAACATGGCAAATGACAAAGCTTTAAGAAAATGTCACATTTAAAATTCAAAAGTAAGAAAAAAGTATATGTTGTATTAGACAACACTTTGACTGTCGATTGGTTTGCCTAAAAAACAAAAAATGATGCATATAAGTTATACCCTCTGTGGCAGAAGGACTTGTAGGTATCAGTGGAACACAAGTGTTGTGATTACCACACACAGTCCATTGACACTTCCACAAGCTCAATAAATGAAAGTCTGTTCCTCTGTATGGACATTAAAATGGGGTTTAACCCAAAAGCAGCTTGCCAATTCCTAGATGTGATGACTGTATTCATTTTCTTTAGGCTTTCTTTCTTCTTTTTTCATCTGGTGATCCAGCCAGCAAGTCTGTTGTTTTTCAAAAGCACAAGCTCTCCAACAGACTGTATCAGTTTACATGGATGAGACAGATCATTTAACACTGGCAGGGGTGCTTAAATAATCAGCTTTTATTTATTCATGTGAAACCTTTATCCCAAAATAGCCGCGGCAACGGAAGGGAGATCACCTCCCCCCTCCCTCTCAGCAATCAACTGGGACAC
Organism: Lithobates clamitans; assembly: GCA_037952925.1. Classification (NCBI taxonomy): domain Eukaryota; kingdom Metazoa; phylum Chordata; class Amphibia; order Anura; family Ranidae; genus Lithobates; species Lithobates clamitans. The sequence goes on along the minus strand of JBBGZY010000833.1, from coordinate 2,990,540 downwards.
AGGTCCTAGTTGATTGCCCGGCCAGTCATGGCGCACGGTGTAGAGCAGCTCACACATGCGCAGTGGGTGCCCGGCTGTGAAGCCACAGCTGGGTGCCCACAGTTACAATGCCAGAACCGCAGAGAGGCGGGGTAGACGAGTGGGCCCCCGCATCGTTGGACCCTGAGACAGGTAAGTGTCCAATTATTAAAAGGCAGCAGCTGCAGTATTTGTAGCTGCTGACTTTTATTTTTATTTTTTTAAGCAGAACTCCCCTTTAAACCCAAAAGTAAACATTTATTATTTTGCAGAGAAAGAGACCAGTGGAACTAAATTAATTTTATTAACCCCCTCTCCATTCACAAAAATAAATGTAGATTAAAAACCTCATGGAGTCCCATTCAATGCAAGGTATTTTAATCATTAATCCCTTTCACCTCTCTCTTTTTTTAATACTAATTCTCAGTTACTCCCTCTTCTTAAAGTATAACTAAAGACCAGGGCCGTCTTTAAGGCAGGGCAGAAGGGGCAGCTGCCCTGGGCCCTGTCATTGTTGTGGGGCCCAAAGCAGCTGCCTCATACTTGCCAACTATCCCAGTTTAAATTCCCTTGTCCCTTGAGGTTTTAGTCTCATGCTGTGTCCTGATATCTCAGTGGGAAGTTTTGTTAATATTGTTGTGTATAGATGACTCACCTGCAGACCCTGTGTTTACATGTAAATACTGACATTGATATGTAAATAGCCACGGCATTCATATATAAATAGTGGCGGACCGGCAGCATTCTATGTAAACAGATGTGGTATTCATATGTATATCATGCCCCCTGAGGTCATATCCATCACCTGTACTGAATGCTGCCCACTGGAGAGATAAAGGGGCATGCTTGAAAGTCCTGCCTACAACTGTGGTCATTTAGCCAAACATCAGCCTGTTCTGCAAAGATAAGAAAATTAGTGTGGGGGGGGTAGTGTGGGGTGTGCAGAGGTAGGCAGAGAAGGAATTACAGTTTGGGGTGCACAGGTGAGCACGGTCCAGTCAATGGTGTGCAAGCAGTGAGGAGATGATGTACTGTAACCTCTAGCAACCAATCAGTAGGCAGTAATGATGTGCAGTAACCAATCAGTGAGCAGTATTGATGTACAGTAATGTCTAGCAACCAATCAACAAGCATAAATGTGCTGTAACCTCTAGCAACTAATCAGTGAGCCAAAATGTTTGCTGTAACCTCTAGCAACCAGTCAGTGAGTGGTAATGATACACTGTAACCTCTGGCGACCAATCACAATCGTTGTCTGATCTGATTCAGTAAACTGATTTTAAATCTAGCTGCTATTTATTATATAGCAGGTGGAGAGCAAAACTGCATGTGGGGGGGGGCAAGAAAATTTTTGCCCAGGGTCCAATCAATATTAAAGACGGCCCTGCTAAAGACAAAGGCACTTTTTTATGTTTTGTATAGAGTGGAGAGGGATTAGAACCCGTGTCAGTTTTTATTGTTGTGGGTGCCCCTGTTAGGAAGATTCACCGTCTCTATTTGTCTTATTTGCCGTTATCATCAAAAGCAAAAGTTAAAGAAAATTCACCATTTTAAGTTAACGTCAGAACGCTAGTAGAGGGGAAGTCTTCTGATCAGGACACTAGTTCTGATGACTCTGGTGACACACAGGGATTCCCTCACTTTCCCTCACTACCTGTTTTAGCCATAGGACAGAGCATGAAGGGATATCTCCCCAATGGATGGTACATAGATGGCAACCCCCCCCCCCAATGAAAACCCAAAAGAGACCAGGGTTTTACCCCCCCCCCTTACTCTATCCAAAATGAAAAAAAAGTTTTGCCTTTAGTTACACTTTCAATTTGAACAGGATTGATAGCCATGGATCTTAGTTATGAAACGGTTCATCTTTTTTTTCCACAAAATTCCTAGCTAATGTTGATTCTACAAGTTTATCTTTATGGGATGATGGAGAACATTTGTTGAAGACAGCAAATAATAAGTTCAGTGTTAATATAAAAATGATTGTATTGAAATGTCCAGTTTAGTTGCTCTTTGTATCTATAAAGTTTGTTAAAATGTTGAGACGTTACTAATAGCTTGAGAAAGGATTGAGTGAAAGAATCTGAAACTGTTGCCTTTTATAATTTTGTAAAGCTATCACTATTTTATATACAGTGGGGATGGAAAGTATTCAGACCCCCTTAAATTTTTCACTCTTTGTTATATTGCAGCCATTTGCTAAAATTATTTAAGTTAATTTTTTTTTTCTTTATTAATGTACACACAGCACCCCATATTGACAGAAAAACACAGAATTGTTGACATTTTTGCAGATTTATTAAAAAAGAAAAACTGAAATATCACATGGTCCTAGGTATTCAGACCCTTTGCTGTGACACTCATATATTTAACTCAGGTGCTGTCCATTTCTTCTGATCATCCTTGAGATGGTTCTACACCTTCATTTGAGTCCAGCTGTGTTTGATTATACTCATTGGACTTGATTAGGAAAGCCACACACCTGTCTATATAAGACCTTACAGCTCACAGTGCATGTCAGAGGAAATGAGAATCATGAGGTCAAAGGAACTGCCTGAAGAGCTCAGAGACAGAATTGTGGCAAGGCACAGATCCGGCCAAGGTTACAAAAACATTTCTGCCCCACTTAAGGTTCCTAAGAGCACAGTGGCCTCCATAATCCTTTAAATGGAACACATTTGGGATGACCAGAACCCTTCCTAGAGCTGGCCGTCTAGCCAAACTGAGCTATCGGGGGAGAAGAGCCTTGGTGAGAGAGGTAAAGAAGAACCCAAAGACCCCTGTGGCTGAGCTCCAGAGATGCAGTCGGGAGATGGGAGAAAGTTGTAGAAAGTCAACCATCATGGCAGCCCTCCACCAGTCGGAGCTTTATGGCAGAGTGGCCCGACGGAAGCCTCGCCTCAGTGCAAGACACATGAAAGCCCGCACAGAGTTTGCTAAAAAACACCTGAAGGACTCCAAGATGGTGAGAAATAAGATTCTCTGGTTTGATGAGACCAAGATAGAACTTTTTGGCCTTAATTCTAAGCGGTATGTGTGGAGAAAACCAGGCACTGCTTATCACCTGTCCAATACAGTCCTAACAGTGAAGCATGGTGGTGGGAGCATCATGCTGTGAGGGTGTTTTTCAGCTGCAGGGAGAGGATGACTGGTTGCAATTGAGGGAAAGATGAATGCGGCCAAGTACAGGGATATCTTGGACGAAAACCTTCTCCAGAGTGCTCAGGACCTCAGACTGGGCCGAAGGTTTACCTTCCAACAAGACAATGACCCTAAGCACACAGCTAAAATAACGAAGGAGTGGCTTCACAACAACTTCGTGACTGTTCTTGAATGGCCCAGCCAGAGCCCTGACTTAAACCCAATTGAGCATCTCTGGAGAGACCTAAAAATGTCTGCCCACCAACGTTTACCATCCAACCTGACAGAACTGGACAGGATCTGCAAGGAGGAATGGCAGAGGATCCCCAAATCCAGGTGTGAAAAACTTGTTGCATCTTTCCCAAAAAGACTCATGGCTGTATTAGATCAAAGGGGTGCGTCTACTAAATACTGAGCAAACGGTCTGAATACTTAGGACCATGTGATATTTCAGTTTTTCTTTTTTAATAAATCTGCAAAAATGTCAACAATTCTGTGTTTTTCTGTCAATATGGGGTGCTGTGTGTACATTAATGAGGAAAAAAAATGAACTAAAATGATTTTAGCAAATGGTTGCAACATAACAAAGAGTGAAAAATGTAGGGGGGTCTGAATACTTTCCGTCCCCACTGTAGATAAAAAAAGATTGAGTGCTGCTGCAATGCCATTGTTTATTATATACTTGGGATCATGGATGGGTTCCTGTTGCCAGCGCCAACATGATGAGATACACCTTTTGGTTATACTGTGTGCATATGTATATACATTATATTGGCAAAAGTATTAAGACCCCTGTCTTTAGACGCACATGAACTTTAATGGCATACCAGTCTTATGCCCCGTACACACGATCGGACATTCCGACAACAAAATCCATGGATTTTTTCCAACGGATGTTGGCTCAAACTTGTCTTGCATACACACGGTCACACAAATCTTGTCGGAAATTCCAAACGTCAAGAACGCGGTGACGTACAACACGTACGACGAGCCGAGAAAAATGAAGTTCAATAGCCAGTGCGGCTCTTCTGCTTGATTCCGAGCATGCGTGGAACTTTGTGCGTCGGAATTGTGTACACACGATCAGAATTTACGACAATGGATTTTGTTGTCGGAAAATTTGAGATCCAGATCTCAAATTTTGTGTAACGGAAATTCCGATGGAAAATGTCCGATGGAGCCTACACACGTCGGAATTTCTGACAACAGGCTCCCATCAAACATTTTCCATCGGAAAATCCGACCGTGTGTACGGGGCACTAGTCTGTAGGGTTCAATATTGAGTTGGCCCACTCTTTGCAGCTATAACAGCTTCAACTCTTCTGGGAAGGCTGTCCACAAGGTTTAGGAGTGTGCCTATGGGGATGTTTTTTTTTCAAATATTTTATTTAAACCAGGAAATGCAGATCCAAGTTATTACATTCATAATATATAGCCAACAATACATACAGATACATTAGAAGTAACATATAACATATCGAACCATGAAACAACTAACTGGATATACGTCCACGAGGTGGACTACTTAAGGGAATATTTGGAGCTGCCCACACCTTTTTCCATTTTAGTAAGAACAAGAGATTAAAAAGAAGAAAAGAAAATAGAAGAGGCTATAGAGAAAAGGGGGGCGGGTTGAGATGGTGATGGTTCATTTCAATAAAGGTAGTCAGCAAATGTTGCTAGTCGGATGATTATGATCCGAAAAGAGCTGCCTCTTCTTCAGAGAGGACAAACATATTCCATAACCTCAAAAGCTTGGAGTATTTTTCGCGTTTGTGCTGCGTGTGAGTGTTAGATCCTGCATCTTATTTATTTCTTCCTCTATGGGGATTTGTCCATTCTTCATGAAGTACATTTGTGAGGTCAGGCACTAATGTGGACGAGAAGGCCTGGCTCGCAGTCTCTGCTCTAATTCATCCCAAAAGTGTTGTATTTGGTTGAAGTCAAGACTCTGTGCAGGCCAGTCAAGTTCCTCCACCCCAAACTCTCTCATCCATGTCTTTATGAACCTTGCTGTGTGCACTGGGCCAAATAATTTGGTGGGGCAGAGGGGGGGCTTATGGTATGGGGTTATTTCTCAGGAGTTGGGCTTGGCTCCTTAGTTCCAGTGAAGGGAATTCTTAAGGCGTCAGCATACCAAGACATTTTGGACAATTTCATGTTCCCAACTTTGTGAGAACAGTTTGGGGATGGCCCATTCCTGCTCCAAAATGGCTGCGCAGCAGTGCACAAGCAAGGTCCATTAAGACATGGATGAGCGAGTTTGGGGTGGAGGAACTTAACTGGCCTGCACCTGACCTCCACCTGATAGAACACCTTTAGGATGAATTAGAGCGGAGACTGTGAGCCAGGCCTTCTCGTCCAACATCAGTGCCTGATCTCACAAATGCACTTCTGGAAGAATGGTCAAACATTGCCATAGACACACTCCCAAACCTTGTGGACAGCCTTCCCAAAAGAGTTGAAGTTGTTACAGCTGCAAAGGGCGGGCCTACTCAATATTGAACCCTATGGACTAAGATTGGAATTCCATTAAAGTTCATATGCGTGTAAAGGCAGGCATCCCAATACTTTTGGCAATATATGTGTGTATATAACGGAAAATTGTTATCAAATACTTACCGTAATTTTCCTTTCCTGGCCCATCCTCATGCCAGTACATGATGGATTAACACCACCTCTAAAGCCCCATAGGATCACCTGTTCCTAGCTAAATAAGACAGCCTCTCCCCCAACTAAGGTGTTCGATAGATAGGCCACTAGGGGGGGAGTCCTGTGCTGACATGAGAATGGGCCAGGAAAGGAAAATTACTGTAAGTATTTGATAACAATTTTCCGTTTTCCTGGCCCACCTCATGTCAGCACACAACGGGATATAACATAGCTGAATAAATGGATGGGAGAGAACAAATGAAAAGAGACACTGACAATCAAAGAAAAGCTGCTAAAGCCAAAAAGAATTGATCTGTATTGTCCCAAACTTGCTGACCACACATTTAGTTTGTAAGGTTGAATGAAGGCCACACAAGACCTTCAAGCTAGCCATCTTACATATATTTTCCCAGCAATCCTGGCATAACTGCCCCAAAACCTGCCACCCCTCTAGTTAAATAAGCTTGCAATTGTTTCAGAGCAGAAAGCCCTACGTCCTGCATGCCAGTCTAATCATCCTGGTAACCCAACAGTGGATGACCCTTGAGGACCTGATGGCTAAATGAAAAGATTGTACACATTCCTCTTTTGACCAAGTACACTGTTATTAACTTGACTATGTGTAAGAAATTGAAGTCTTCCTGCTGTGCACTCAATAAAAATGAAATATTCCAGTAAATATTGTGCCTGGGGGTCTCCTTAGTCTGCCTGTAAAGTGGTGCATCTTTCTCATGTGTTTTACAGTCCGGCAGCAAAATTAAATTTCTAAAGGAAAAAAGGAAAAAATTTAATTTAAAATTGCTCACGGCTGTAATGTATTGACGGATTCCGGTAATATAGATAAAAGTCAATGAAAAAATGTTTTTTTTTGGGTCTCCCCCAAATCCATACCAGACCTCCAAGATCATTTACGCTATTGCATGGCGACTGGCGATTCCCATCCCCTGCTGCCCATCTCCCTGCCCTCTGTGACATCATTCACAGCCGCTCTCAGACTTACTGTCAGAGAACTCAAACAGCAAGCACCCGTCTCCGTGCAGCAGCTGCCAACCCCCATTCTGCTAATGCCAATGCACATGCACGGAACCTTAGTCAGAGACAAATGAGATCTAGAGTGGGCATGCGCTAACACACGCACGCTTCCGCAAGTCCTGGCGCACGGCGCCCTATATAAACAGAGAGTCTGCCTAGTATCAGTGCTGGATCGTCTTCAGCTTGTCCCTGTGCTCCTGTTACTACTCTGCCTGATTGACCTTTTGTTTCTGAAAACCGCTGTCCTCTGACTATTCTCTTGGATCTTCCCTGCCTGTTGAATCTGCCTCTACCTGCAATACTGACCTTGGCTTGGACTTATGACTACGGCTCTGCCTTCTGATTGTGTGCTCCGCTGCCAGCCTGTTGCCGACTCCTGCCTGTTCCTGATTCTGCAGTTGATCCTGATCTGGCTCCCGCTCAACGCTCCTGTGTCTCCAAGCTCCAGCCTTCTGCCTGCAGGCACCTGCACCCTTTTGTTGCCCTTGCACTCTCTGTACCCACCACCAGGGGTGCTTGGACACCCCTCATCATTTTGGGCTCCACCGTAAGGTACGTGACACTGACAATAAACTCAGGAGAGCAGTGTGGCGAGCTGCATTTAAAAGGCAGGAAAAAAACCCCAAGGGAGAGGCAATGATGGCATTGCAGAGCTTTTATAATACCACACCTGTACAATATCAATACTGTTTAAGCATCATTTTTCCTACGGCCCTGGCACAAAGGGCACCCAGTTTTTAGATGGATTTACCACCAGCATTCAGGGTCTTCCAACTCCATGAGAGGCTGAACATGGAGGAGTAGGTTCGGCAGCGGGGGATGCTGCAAACAAATTGCTTACTAACTGCAATCAACAGGTGGCATGGACCATGACCAAAAAAGAACACCTTAGTTGGGGGAAGGGCCGTCTTTTTTCAGCTAGGAACAGGTGGTACTATGGGGCTCCGGAGGAGGTGTTAACCCGTTGTGTGCTGATTTGAGGTGGGCCAGGAAATATATATATTTATTTCTATTTTTTTTGCAGGTGAAGTACATATTTCCACACAAATATACATCGATGATAATAAGTCCATCAATGATAATATTATTGGAGTCATAGCAAGCACACATGATCCTGAAAAAGACATTCAGTCTGACAGTTGGCAATCAACCATACTACTTTACGCATCTGATGATAACAAAACGTCTACAGATATAAAGTTTTTAACATTAAATTTCACAAATTTCCCCAAATCAAAAGGTAATTTTTTTCAGCTTTTCATTAAGCAAGCCCTTTTAATGTTCTGTTTTATTTGTTGCACAACATTCTAGGTCTCCCATGGTTTCCAATACTATCTCTGCGCTGACAACACCCAAATTTATCTCTCTACCCCTCGGCTCACTCCCTCAGTCTCCTCACATATCACAAATTTACTAACAGACATATCAGCCAGAATGTCACACCATTTCCTCAAACTCAGTCTATCCAAAACTGCGCTCATAATATTTACTCCGGCATGGGCCTCTTTCCCTGATTTCTCTGTCAAGATCGATGGCACAACTATTATCCCGTCCCTGCATTCCAAGATTCTAGGTGTAATCACGGACTCTGACCTATGCTTTCAGCCCCACAGCCAATAAATATTAACTAATACAGCACTGCGTAAAAAGAGGGAGTGAACAGCTCCCAACACACCTGTAGACCCAAGTAGTAAGTAAATGTATAAAAAAGTGTGGCGCTATATACTCCAAAAAAGAATGTCATCTCAAAACCAAATAAAGTGTATAAACAAATAATGGCATACCATATGGTTAGATATTAGTATGAAGACGTTAGATGAATACATATATAGCATACAAAAAATGTGAACCAATGTGCAAAGAACCCCTGCAGTGTTAAAATAAAGGAAAATGGTACACTGAGTATATAATATATAAATGATAAATTATAAAAGCATCAAACCATGTGGACAGTGATGCGAATATAAATAAACATAAAGTGAAAGGCAAATACAGTCCAAAAAAGTCCTAAATGGGATTAACACCACAGGGAACCAAATTATCAAAGTCCACCAATGATGTAGGAAATTGAAGAGGAAGTGAAAAAGCCACCACCCAGGGTCTTAGGGTGCTTACCAAAAATAAATGACCTGGGACGACTTATGCCGGCCAAGTCACAAAAGGCTGTGAGACCAACAGGTCACAAGAATATAGCTGCTTAGACACACATGTTGACTCGCAGATTAACATAGTGGGTATGTGAGGAGGCTGTGTAGAAGTTTAAAGGTGACCAAAATAACCAGGAAGGGTAATAATGGTAGAAAGAGCCCTCACCTGAAGATATTAAAGGCTTACCAGAGGTTGTTGACTTGGGGAGACTTATGTCATCCAAGTCAAAAAGGCATGGAGACCAACTGGTCAAAAAGGTACATCCCCTTTCGATATCCTCAAAAGATTCCAAAATAGGGTGGCTATTTAACATCCACAGTTATCCTCAACATTCATAGAAAGTAATATCTCGATGGAAGGCCACAAAACATATGCCATGCGAAAAATGGATGAAAAAACTCACATAGCGTAATAACGTAAACACTGGTTTATTAAAAATATAGGAAATGAACTTACATATTCGTAGATCATCAAAAAATTACAAAGATCAGGTAGCGGTAATTATGGAGAATCCACCCTGGAAATTATGGAGAATCCACACCATTTTTTACAAATGATTTAGCTGCAGCAAGTCTTTTCAGGACTCCGAAAAGGAGGAAAGCAAAAAACCTCTATCACAATGCCTTGGTGGGCATTATCTAGAAGGGGTACTGAGGAACAGGTTCACATTTTAATATGGAGGTATAAAATGTTTCATGGCACTTACAGGCCCAATTTAGGTGGCCTAGTGATGCCATTGAGTAACATAGTAAGCATTGTCCCCAGGCACCTTCTGCCTCTAGACCTCTTAGCAGCCACATGACTATAGTTTTACCCCAGCCTATATTCTCTCACAGGTATATAAATTTAAGTTTGAATCCTTGGGATTATGCTTCTGCTTAGAGAATCATTATTTTTTTCTATGAGTTTGAATAAGCCTTAAAGCATGTCTTCAAAGGTTACAGTCTGTAGCATGACAGTCAGTGATACAAGATATAGGTCTTTGCATTGATCACACATTGATTCTGGCCATAAGAGGGCAGTGATGTACACTATGGCCCCCTGATTCTATGTCATATGATTGCAGGCAGCCCTAGGCCCTCTTTCTCACCCAGGATAATTTTGTATTGCAACCCCTTTTCTTTCCTTTTCAGCAGTCAAGAACTATAAACGTTCCCAAAGTATTGGTGAATGCTGACCAATGGGAAGGAGGCACTGGTGAAACTGTCCAGTGATATCTGGGTTAGCAAAGCCCCTGGTACCGCATTTATATCTTTTTCTGTTTAAAGGAAAAGTATCCTGTTTGGTTTATATTTTCTCTATATATAATGGTCATCACTATAAAAAAAAACTTGTTGAAATTTACACACAAATTAGTGATTTGTTTGCAGTGACTCATCCATTTTCAGATGGCTCTCTTCAATGTTTAAGCCAGACAACTGAAGATTAAAAGCAGGCAGCCCATGCTAAAATATCTCTTTAGCTTACCCACAGTGCTCTGGGAATTTTTAAGCATAAAATGCAAAGCTTATTTCTAGGCAAATATATATTTTTTTAATTGGGCAGTTAGCTAGTGGGGGAGGGGGGGGGGGGCTGACAAGAGATAAGCTTGAAAATAAAATGGACACAAATGCATTATAGTCTCCTAGTCATGATAGAAACATGCTCATGCCTTAAGAGCCTTTAAGAAATCTTTTTATATAGTTTGTTCGTTAGATTTAGAGTGGGGACTGGATGCCTTCAGCTGCCATTGTACACTTGCTGGGCAGCTAATGTGTACCTGTGCCTTTAAGGCCGGCCATAGATGGTTCGAATCTAGGCCAGTTCAGCAGGAACCAGCTGAGATTTGAACCATGTATGGGTAGGCTGAATGTACCAAGTGAATAAACTAATCAAGTTAGGTACAACCAGCCTGCCAGATTTTGCATGCAATTATCGCTAGCAGCTGGCATACTGTAGCTGCTAGCAATAATGATTGCCTTCTCCCGGTGGGGATGGATTTCCTGTTGGCTCGGCAGGAGAGATTCCCCTGTCAACACTGTCTGTGTTGATGGGAGAATCCTGTAGTTTGTAGGACAAAAATTCGCTCTGTGTGTGGTCGGCTTTAGGAGGAGTGGGATCTCTTCAGGCATACCTGCCCTTAATTTATCCACTGCTATATATGCTCCAATATGGAGACTCTCAAATATAGTGTTAAGACCGCACTTTTTGGAGGAGCCTTGGCAAGACTCTGCAGCTTCCACATATACAGTATTTGCAAATGTATGCAACTAAACCTTCTGTTTTACTGTGAGTTGTTGGTCAAATATTTTTTTTCGGTTTTTTTTATGTTTTTCTTTTTGCAGGTTAGCTAGTAAGTGTGCTGGGAAATGTTATGTATGTTTGTGATATGCAAAGCCCCTCCATGTGTATCTTACTGCAAAGGCTAGTTATAAATTGGGGTGGAAGAGATAAAAAAGGCCTCCTAGATATTGAGAAACTGGTTCATCTTCTTTTACTGTGCCATGTTCATTCCTTTCATCTGTTTAATGATCAGAATGTGCTCATAAAATGAAGGTCATTGAACCCACTCTGGGACACTGAAAGAATGCATGCAGACTAGCAAGAGGTGAGAATGTAGTGCAGACATGTAAGATGTGGTTTTCAGGGTCTGGAAATCCTTATTAATGTAACATTTCTCAGGTATGACCCTGTACATTCTCCTGGTCTTTCTCCTAAGAGTCAGTGACCCTTGAGTTCTATTTCTCCTTTAATACTGAAAGGAAAATATGTGACACAAAGAAAACATACAGTATAAATGCAGCCTATACAATAGTTATCGTTTAAAAATCATTATATAACAAATATAGCAGTATATATTGCACAAATTCACTACATATCGTTTACCATACAAACCAAATGTATCTCTTACCATTTCAGATCTTTTGTATGTAATGTATTACATTGATAATGCATTAACAAACCCATTTCTGGAATGGCAAAAGGTTGGAAGTCCAGACTTCCCAACTATGAAAGATTTTAAACAAATACGTGATTCAGAGGTAAGATTATCTGATTCCAAAATGTTATTTAATGTTTTCATAAGCTTATTGTAACTGTGTGTGTATGTTTGTGTGTGTGTATATATATATATATATTTATATATATTTATATATTTATACACAATAGTATAAAAAACGTATGGACAGTAAATGTGATAGTCATATACTAAAAACAGCGCTAGTGTTGAGCAAATGTAAACATGTAAATAATGTATGGCCAACTTCACACAGAAAGTCCTTAGGAACAGTGAAGCAAAAACAGTGGTTCAGAGAGTGTTCAAAGTAGATCCTATAGAGTGTCGCAGCGTGCACCTTCCACCGATCAATCCAATTCCACCATGTTTGAACACACTGCCCTCAGGGGGTTAAACTCACCAGAGCTAAAATATAAAAAAGCCTCCAAGGGAAGAAAATATCTGAGCCAAACTGATATCAACACTTTTCCAGGAGATAAGTAGATGGTAGGGCTCCAAGAAGGATCATAAACAAAAGAAAAGCGCACATATCGTAATCCCGTTTATTATGAATAAAAACCCATCACATCACACATCCGCCATCAATATATACGTACTAGACAAAAGCATAGAGCATAAAGAGTGAAAACACTGTGCACTGCACTGTAGGGATGTCCGGTAGTTCCCTCTAGGAAATCAAGGAGCGATAGAAACCACTTCCTCGTTCCAGGTCCAGCAGCGGTGGATCGCACGTGTCACTTCCGGCGCCGTGTAGGTTACGCCCTGACACGTTGTTTCGTCATATCCTGACTTCAACAGAGGGTGTGCCTACACGACAAAACAGACAGGCTTAAATTGTCCTATTCTTAAGGGAACTAAATTCAAACACGAAAAATATCAAGTTGACTAGCGAATATAGTCAAAGTGATATCCATTTTTTAGATGTCAGTATTTTTAGGCAAGGAAATAGGTTGGGAACTAAAGTGTACTTCAAGCCTACTGACTCTAACAGTTACCTACCTATTGGCAGTGGCCATAACCCTATGTGGTTAAAAAATATACCTAAGGGCCAGCTTACTAGAGTGAAAAGGAATTGCTCTAATGAAGTGGATTTTATATCACAAGCTCAAATTATAAAGAAGAAGTTTATTGAAAAAGGCTATTATGAAGAAGCATTGGATGCCACGATTCAGGAATTAGCTATGCTACCTAGAGATACTCTTTTGGAGGAAGCTCACCCTATCTTGAAAAATGACAGTCATGAGTGGAGTTTTATTTCAGGCTCCCACTCTCAATACAGAGAGGTGGAAGATATTTTTTTCCACCCACTGGCATGTCCTGCTTATGGACAAAGTTTTGCACTCTGTATTACCCTGTAAACCAGGGTTTATCTATAGAAAGTCATTGAGCTTTGCTGATAAAATAGTAAAAAAAGTGCTAGACCCTCCTGCGAGGCCTTCTACCTTTTGGGTTAGAGATGTTTTTTTCTGTTGCAGGAAGTGTCGGGCTTGCAAAGAAGTAAATAGGCCACTGAGGGCCCTTGAGAGGTTTACATCAACGTCTAACAATAAAGAATTTACCATCAAAGAATTTATTACATGCAACACTTCTTATGTGGTCTATGCTCTGCAATGTCCGTGTGTTTTTTTTTACATAGGACGCACTAAGAGGCTTCTGAAAATGAGAATTGCAGAGCATATAGCTAATATAAAAATAGGTTTCAAAGACCACAATGTTTCACTCCATTTTAAATTGATGCATAACCAGGACCCCTCTGGTCTGAAATTTTGGGGCATAGGTCACTTAAAACGGCAGTGGAGGGGTTCCAATTTGGTCAGGGACTTATCTAAGAGAGAGACCCAATGGATTTTTTTGGCAGATACTTTATCGCCAAAGGGGTTAAATGTCGACTTAGACATCAATTGCTTCATAAGTGGCTATTATTTTATATTTTATTTAGAAAGGGTCAATTTATCCAAGTAGTTTTTATTCTATTTTATTCTACATTTTAATTGTTTCTATATATATGCAATTTGAGATAATTTCTGTATATATATTTTATATGTATTTTTTATGTACGTTTTTACATACATATATGAGGTTTTTAGAAACTATCATGTCTTTCATCTTTTTTGCTTAAATGCACTATTTTAGTCGTAGCATGATTGAGTATCAGACTCGTCTGACGACTATGTTAATGATATATTGATTAGTATTATGTTATGTACTGTAATGTAACCTTAATCATATAGGATTATATGTTATGTACTGTAATGAAACTTAATGATATAAGATGTGATGGGTTTTTATTAATAATAAACGGGATTACGATATGTGCGCTTTTCTTTTGTTTATGATCCTTCTTGGAGCTCTACCATCTACTTATCTCCTGGAAAAGTGTTGATATCAGTTTGGCTCAGAGATTTTCTTCCCTTGGAGGCTTTTTTATATTTTAGCTCTGGTGAGTTTAACCCCCTGAGGGGAGTGTGTTCATACATGCTGGAATTGGATTGATCGGTGGAAGGTGCACGCTGTGACACTCTATAGGATCTACTTTGAACACTCTCGGAACCACTGTTTTTGCTTCACTGTTCCTAAGGACTTTCTGTGTGAAGTTGGCCACACATTATTTATATGTTTACATTTGCTCAACACTAGCGCTGTTTTTAGTATATGACTATCACATTTACTGTCCATATGTTTTTTTATACTATTGTGTGTATTTTATTGTTTTAAACGGCAGCTCAGTCTCCACACCCTTGTTTTCACAAACCATTTGGGTGCTTTTGGGAGGTTTTGTGTACTTTTGCTATGTCATTACCTATGCTGGCTACTTCTGAATAGTGGTTGTTTTCTGTGGTGCTGAGCGGTGTATTATAGGCCTGTAATATACACCTCTGTTTATATATATATATATATATATATATATATATATATATATAAATATACAGTATCTCACAAAAGTGAGTACAGCCCTCACGTTTTTGTAAATATTTTATTATAGTAGTGAGTATACAGCTTGTATAACAGTGTAAATTTGCTGACTCCTCAAAATAACTCAACACACAGCTATTAATGTCTAAACCGCTGGCAACAAAAGTGAATACACACCTAAGTGAAAATGTCCAAATTGGGCCCAAATAGTCATTTTCCCTCCCCGGTGTAATGTGGCTCGTTAGTGTTACAAGGTGTGACTGGGGAACAGGTATGTTAAATTTGGTGTTATCACTTTCACTCTCTCATACTGGTCACTGGGAATTCAACATGGCACCTCATGGCAAAGAACTATCTGACGATCTGAAAAAAAAAAATTGTTGCTCTACATAAAGATAGCCTAGGCTATAAGAAGATTGCCAAGACCCTGAAACTGAGCTGTAGCACGGTGGCCAAGACTATACAGCGTTTTAACAGGACAGGTTCCACTCAGAACAGGCTTCGCCATGGTCGACCAAAGAAGTTGAGTGCATGTGCTCAGCATCATATCCAGAGGTTGTCTTTGGGAAATAGACATATGAGTACTGCCAGCATTGCTGCAGAGGTTGAAGGGGTGGGGGGTCAGCCTGTTAGTGCTCAGACCATATGCCGCACACTGCACCAAATTGGCCTGCATGGCTGTCATACCAGAAGGAAGCCTCTTCTAAAGATGATGTACAGGAAAGCCCACAAACAGTTTGCTGAAGACAAGCAGAATAAGGACATGGATTACTGGAACCATGTCCTGTGGTCTGATGAGATCAAGGCAAACTAATTTGGTTCAGATGGTGTGAAGCGTGTGTGGTCGGCAACCAGGTGAGGAGTACCAAGACAAGTGTGTCTTGCCTACAGTCAAGCATGGTGGTGGGAGTGTCATGATCTGGGACTGCATGAGTGCTCCCGGCACTGGGGAGCTACTTTTCTTTGAGGGAACCATGAATGTTAACATGTACTGTGACATACTGAAGCTGAGCATGATCCCCTTCCTTCGGAGACTGAGCCGCAGGGCAGTATTCCAACATAACGACCCCAAACACACCTCCAAGATGACCACTGCCTTGCCAAAGAAGCTGAGGGTAAAGGTGATGGACTGGCCAAGCATGTCTTCAGACCTAAACCCTATTGAGCATCTGTGGGGCATCCTCAAACGAAAGGTGGAGGAGCACAAGGTCTCTAGCATCCACCAGCTCCGTGATGTCGTCATGGAGGAGTGGAAGAGGACAGTGGCAACCTGTGAAGCTCTGGTGAACTCCATGCCCAAGAGGGTTAAGGCAGAGATGAAAAATAATGGTGGCCACACAAAATATTGACACTTTGGGCCCAATTTGGACATTTTCACTTTTGTTGCTAGCGTTTTAGTTATTAATGGCTGTGTGTTGAGTTATTTTGAGGAGACAGCAAATTGACACTGTTATACAAGCTGTACACTCACTACTTTTAATTTTTAGCAAAGTGTAGTTTCTTCAGTGTTGTCACATGAAAAGTTATAATAAAATATTTACAAAAATGTGAGGGGTGTACTCCTTTTTGTGAGATACTGTATATATAAATATTTATATATTTATATGCAGGGCTGGCACTACCAAGGTAGGCGCCGACCTAGAGCGCACATCAGTAGGGGGCGCTGCGCCGGTGTGCCGCTGGCGTGTTAAGCAAGCGTGCCGCCCCTATTACCGCCAGTGTTTTGTCCTGTTTCCTCCCCCGCATCTCCGCCTCTTCCCCTGACTCAGCCTTTCCAGCGATGTCCAGGGCTCGGAACTTTCAGCCTCGGCTGTGCGGGCACTCTGCAGGATCAGAGCACACTCTGAGACAACACTTCCAATATCCCCATGCAAAGTACATGGTGATTCAATAATATTTTCCTCAGAATTGAGTGATTCCATATTTCTTTCCTCTGCTTGATATGCAAAAACAGTTGCAGCTGCCTACGGTTTTCTTTCTATTTGTCAAGAACCATGAATCAGACTGAAACAAAAGTGCAGTAAAAATCACACTTTTTAATAAAATGGTAAAACGGTACAAACAGAGCAAATGTAGTCAAAACATAGCCAGGGTGCGGTAACCAGAGCGGGCAGTAAGAATAACACAATGAAATAGGAATCCAGAGATCAACGTAGTAGAGGCAGTAAACAGGATCAGGAACCAAAAGGGAAGTCAGCCAGGCAAAGGTCTTTTAGAGGAAAACACAGCAGAGAGTATCCGGATATGTTGACCAGGTGAAGGCACAGGAAATCTGATCCAGGCAGTTTAAATAGCCAGCAGGGCTAGCTGACGAGCAGGAATTGAAGACCAGGTGAGTCACTGTGGAATGAAGTGTACTGGCAATTAACCGACAGCTGAGCACAGAGCTCTGAGAAAGAAAGGCTGAGCCCAGCCCTGACAGTACCCCCTCCTCAATGACCCCTCCCCTCGGAGGACCACCAGGTTTGAGGGGAAAATGTCTATGGAAAGCACGGAGGAGGACTGGAGTATGTACATCCAAGGATGAGACCCAAGAGCGTTAATCTGGACTGTACCCTTTCCAATGAACCAGGTATTCTATGCGCCCACAGAACCTACGCAAATCAATGATAGATTGTATTTCATACTCCTCATGGTTCTCAACCTGCACTGGGTGAGGATGTGGTACTGAGGTGGTGAAGCCATTGCATACCAAAGGTTTTAATAAAGAGATATGAAATATGCATATTCGAAGGAAGGTCTAAAGCTTAAGCCACAGGGTTGATCCTACGGAGAATACGGAAAGGCCCAATAAACCATGGTGCCAGTTTCAGTGAGGGAACATGGAGTCTGAGGTTGCAAGATTACAGCCAGACCCGGCCCCAAACTTGCTAGGAAGACACAGGTAGGTGTCCATGGTCAGTATGGAGTCTGTACCTATCATTGGCACGTTGCAAGGATTCTTGGACCTGTACCCAAGTGGAACGAAGACCATGGAAATGCTCCTCCAATGCAGGAATGCTTTGAGGAGCAAATGAATCAGGCAACATGGATGGTTGGAAACCATAATTTGCAAAGAATGGAGACAATCTGGAAGCGGTATTGACAGCACTATTGTGAGCAAACTCCTCCCAAGGTAAGAGGTCTGACCAGTTGTCATGGTGGTCAGAAATGTAGCAACGTTAAAAACTGCTCCAAAGACTGGTTGGCTCGTTCTGCGGCCCCATTGGACTGCGAGTGATACGCAGAGAAGAAGGAAAGCTGAATTTGCAACTGTGCACAAAAGGTTGGCCAAATCTGGGACACAAACTGGCTACTTAAGTGGAATACAATGATACATTTTTGAGAACCGGTCAACCACAATAAAGATAACTGTGTTACCCTGAGAGTTGGGTGACTCCATAATAAAATCCATAAACAGGTGGGTCCAAGGCCTTTCCCCATGGGGTATCGGTTGTAGGAGGCCCACTGGAAGGTGCCATGGTGTCTTACTCTGAGCACACACGGAACAAGCAGTTACGAAGGTGGCTACATCAGCACGTAGACTAGGCCACCAGAATTGTTGGGAAGTATCTCAGGGACAGGAACCATCTTGGAAGCGGAGGAAAACTGTTGCGACAATGCATCAGCCCTTACATTCTTAGTACCGGGTAAGAATGAGACTATGTAATTGAAGCTTGACAAGAAAAGAGCCCATCGCGCCCTTTTGGGAGAGATGTGTTTAGCCTCAGACAAGAATGTAAGGTTCTTATGGTCAGTCAGAATAAGAAACGGCACAGTGGTACCTTCGAGGAGATGCCTCCATTCTTTAAGGGCAGAATGATCGCTAACAACTCTCTGTCCCCAATCTCATAATTACATTCTGCAGGAAACAATTTCTTATAAAAGTAGCCACAAGGATGCATAGCGCTCTCAGAGGTAGGATGTTGAGACAGTAGGGCACCAACTCCAGTCTCAGAATCATTAATCTCAAGGATGAAAGGTACCGTAGAATCAGGATTAGTGGCGGCTGGTGAAGTTTTAAGATGGGGGGCGCCAGAACCCGCCCTTCCTTTTTGACCCCTCCACTTGGTAAAAAAATAGGCGTGGTTTCAGGGAAATAGTGGGCATGGCTCTAAGGTGGTGTGGTTGACGTCTGAGATGAACGAGGGATGGAGGGACAGGGAGAGAGGGATGGAGGGACAGCAGGCCCGTATCCTACACAACAATAGAAATATGCATACAGTAAATGGACGTGACCTGACACACCCTGTACGAAACACATGGTGGCCTCCATCGCTGATTTAGTGGATAAAAAGGAGGAATCTTGTGGGACTTTAAATGAGGGTACGCCATGTTGAGAGAAAGTGACAACATAAATATGAAAGTACAGCACTTGATTTATTTATTGCAATTTACAATACATATCAGATATTTTGTATCAAATAGATAGGTAGTCACCAGACTTACACTAAATATGCTGCTCATGGCATGCAATACAAAAATAAAGTAGACATGGCAAATATACATGGTATAATAAATCGATTGAAAGACAAATATAATAAAAACAAGTAACTGTTGGCATCTAGTGGCACTCTACGCGTTTCCTGGCGTTACAGCCATTTATCAGGAGTGTTATAAGGTATTGTACTAGAAAGGAAAAAACAGGGATTAATGATAGTACCCTTAGAATAAGGGGGGGCACGGGAATCAAGTCCCAACAAGGTGGAGATAGATTGGGATACTTACTGACAACCTCAAAGCCAAGTCTGGTATCAGCCAAGGAAGATGGGGGCATGAGGCATGATGTCTCCCCTGGGGTTGAAACGGGGAAACCCTCCAAGGAAGGAGAACAGCGCCCGGAGCCCAGCATAGTGGTCACAGCATGATCCAATAGGCTATGTGTACACCGAAAGTGCATGGTGTTCCTAGAACAATGTGTCAAAAAAAGGGATTGGTTAAATGTGTAAAGGTGTGAAGGGATTTGGCCTCCTGCTCATCGGACTTGGCTTTGAGGTTGTCAGTAAGTATCCCAATCTATCTCCACCTTGTTGGGACTTGATTCCCCTGACCCCCCCCCCCCCCTTATTCTAAGGGTACTATCATTAATCCCTGTTTTTTCCTTCCTAGTACAATACCTTATAACACTCCTGATGAATGGCTGTAACGCCAGGAAACGCGTAGAGTGCCACTAGATGCCAACAGTTACTTGTTTTTATTATATTTGTCTTTCAATCCATTTATTATACCATGTATATTTGCCATGTCTACTTTATTTTTGTATTGCATGCCATGAGCAGCATATTTAGTGTAAGTCTGGTGACGACCTATCTATTTGATACAAAATATCTGATATGTATTGTAAATTGCAATAAATAAATCATGTACTGTACTTTCATATTTATGTTGTCACTTTCTGTCAACATTGCGTACCCTCATTTAAATTCCCACAAGATTCCTCCTTTTTATCCAATAGAAATATGTGTATTCTAGAAAGTTTAACAATCAGCAGATAAAGATATTCCAAACACCTGGTGTTAGCACTTCAATCATCCCGGAACCATGGTTGTTATGATGTCAGGATGATTGAAGCACATTATTTCTATTATTACATTGTAATATAAAATGAAATCATTCAACTCACCATAATGCAGAATCAGTGGGAGCCCTAAGCGTGTCACTAGCCACGTCGCCTGCCACCAGATGCCATCAGGTGCCCCCAGTGGAGTCCGTCCTTACATGCAGCCTGTGTCCCACCAAATGCAGCCTGTGTCCCACCAAATGCAGCCTGTGTCCCACCAAATGCAGCCTGTGTCACATAAAATGCAACCTGTGTCACATAAAATGCAGCCTGTGTCCCATAAAATGCAGCCTGTCCCAAAAAATGCAGCCTGTGTCCCATAAAATGCAGCCTGTGTCCCATAAAATGCAGCCTGTGTCCTACTAAATGCAGCCTGTGTCCTTATAAATGCAGCCTGTGTCCTTATAAATGCAGCCTGTGTCCCACCAAATGCAGCCTTGCCTGTGTTACATCAAATGCAGCCTTGCCTGTGTCACCTCAAATGCAGCCTTGCCTGTGTCCCACCAAATGCAGCCTTGCCTGTGTCCCATCAAATGCAGCCTTGCCTGTGTCCCACCAAATGCAGCCTTGCCTGTGTCACATCAAATGCAACCTTGCCTGTGTCCTACCAAATGCAGCCTTGCCTGTGTCCCACCAAATGCAGCCTTGCCTGTGTCACATAAAATGCAGCCTTGCCTGTGTCCCACCAAATGCAGCCTTGCCTGTATCACATCAAATGCAGCCTTGCCTGTGTCCCACCAAATGCAGCCTTGCCTGTGTCCCATCAAATGCAGCCTTGCCTGTGTCCCATCAAATGCAGCCTTGCCTGTGTCCCACCAAATGCAGCCTTGCCTGTGTCCCATCAAATTCAGCCTTGCCTGTGTCCCACCAAATGCAGCTTTGCCTGCATCACATCGAACCCCCCTCCCCTTCTCTGTGCAAATGAAACCTTGCCTGTGTCCCATCGAACCCCCTCCCCCCCGTTCTCTGTGTGAGCAGCACAGCAATACTTACCTTGCTGTGTTGTCCTCTCCTGCGGTGTCTGATTGCATAGACGTGGCGCTTCCCATAGTGCACTATATCCAGCGTCCGAACACAGTGCACTTAATGACTTTATTTGTATTTTTTTTTAAAGGACCTTTTTTAAAAACGTTTTTTTTTTTTTTTCCATACTGCCTGGAGGGGGAAGCGGGGGGGGGGGGGGGTATGGGGGGGTGGCGCCCATGCGCCCTGTTACCCTAAAAATCTATATTTAAGATTTTTTATATCTCATAGATATGATGCGGGTTAAATGAGAGTTCTTTTGACTAAGAGTGAAAGCTTTAAATATAATGACATTTATTAGGAAGCAGTTGAAAGTGTAGCTAATACACAATCATCTATCTATAGCCTTACACCAAGGAAGAAAATATTAGGTTGAAATAAAATATTTACATGAAGGAATACAGAGTATATTCCTTAAAACAGTAATCTACAAACTTATTTAGTTACAAGTAAAAGGGGCATACCTTTCCCCATAATTACCCATCCTTACCAAAGGTCCATTCTGCTGGCTGGTCTATCAGAAAGAGCCTTTACTTCCCCGTTAATCTGTGTATATCAAACCAGGCTGATGTCTCATTGGTTGGCCTAGCTTGGATCATGATTGGAGAGCTTACTCCATAAGTCGTCCCCCTGTAACGCCAGGAAACGCGTAGAGTGCCACTAGATGCCAACAGTTACTTGTTTTTATTATATTTGTCTTTCAATCCATTTATTATACCATGTATATTTGCCATGTCTATTTTATTTTTGTATTGCATGCCATGAGCAGCATATTTAGTGTAAGTCTGGTGACGACCTATCTATTTGATACAAAATATCTGATATGTATTGTAAATTGCAATAAATAAATCATGTACTGTACTTTCATATTTATGTTGTCACTTTCTCTCAACATTGCGTACCCTCATTTAAATTCCCACAAGATTCCTCCTTTTCATCCAATAGAAATATGTGTATTCTAGAAAGTTTAACAATCAGCAGATAAAGATATTCCAAACACCTGGTGTTAGCACTTCAATCATCCCGGAACCATGGTTGTTATGATGTCAGGATGATTGAAGCACATTATTTCTATTATTACATTGTAATACCGTGTTTCCCCGAAAGTAAGACAGTGTCTTACTTTCTTTTTATCCCTAAAAGCCCCACTATGTCTTACTTTCGGCGTATGTCTTATATTGGGAAAAAATTTTTTTTTTTATTCTTTATTGCAATATGTGTTTTTTTTTTTTTTTTTAATCAGCCCTGTTGGGGGGCTTTGGTGAGATATCAGGGGTCTTAACAGACCTCTGATATCTCCCCCTTGAGACAGAGAAAGAGACAGAGGATAGAGATTCCCCAGTCCCTTTCTCTGCAGCGTCAGCTGCACTGAGAATGAAAGGAGAGAAGACAGCGGCTTCTCTCCATTCATAAACTGACACATTATAATCACAGGAGATTACAATGTTTCAGTTATGTGAATTGACAGAGTCAGCTGACTCTGTCTATTCACAAAGGAAGGAGGGGGAGGACGGAGGAACGGAGGGGGAGAACGGAGGGGGACAGAGAAGGAGGGGGGAACGGAGGGGACAGCGGGGAGGCACAGAGGAGGAAAGCGGAACGGAGGGGGAGAACGGAGGGGGACAGAGAAGGAGGGGGGAACGGAGGGGACAGCGGGGAGGCACAGAGGAGGAAAGCGGAACGGAGGGGGAGAACGGAGGGGGACAGAGAAGGAGGGGGGAACGGAGGGGACAGCGGGGAGGCACAGAGGAGGAAAGCGGAACGGAGGGGGAGAACGGAGGGGGACAGAGAAGGAGGGGGGAACGGAGAAGACAGCGGGGAGGCACAGAGGAGGAAAGCGGAACGGAGGGGGAGAACGGAGGGGGACAGAGAAGGAGGGGTACCGCACGTCACTGGAGGCAAATCCCCCCGTGTTTCCCCGAAAGTAAGACATATGTCTTACTTTCGGGGTATGGCTTATATTAGCTGACCCCTCTGAAACTCCCGATATGTCTTACAATCGGGGGTGTCTTACTATCGGGGAAACACGGTATAAAATGAAATCATTCAACTCACCATAATGCAGAATCAGTGGGAGCCCTAAGCGTGTCACTAGCCACGTCGCCTGCCACCAGATGCCATCAGGTGCCCCCAGTGGAGTCCGTCCTTACATGCAGCCGGTGTCCCACCAAATGCAGCCTGTGTCCCACCAAATGCAGCCTGTGTCCCACCAAATGCAGCCTGTGTCACATAAAATGCAACCTGTGTCACATAAAATGCAGCCTGTGTCCCATAAAATGCAGCCTGTCCCAAAAAATGCAGCCTGTGTCCCATAAAATGCAGCCTGTGTCCCATAAAATGCAGCCTGTGTCCTACTAAATGCAGCCTGTGTCCTTATAAATGCAGCCTGTGTCCCACCAAATGCAGCCTTGCCTGTGTTACATCAAATGCAGCCTTGCCTGTGTCACCTCAAATGCAGCCTTGCCTGTGTCCCACCAAATGCAGCCTTGCCTGTGTCCCATCAAATGCAGCCTTGCCTGTGTCCCACCAAATTATTTCTATTATTACATTGTAATATAAAATGAAATCATTCAACTCACCATAATGCAGAATCAGTGGGAGCCCTAAGCGTGTCACTAGCCACGTCGCCTGCCACCAGATGCCATCAGGTGCCCCCAGTGGAGTCCGTCCTTACATGCAGCCTGTGTCCCACCAAATGCAGCCTGTGTCCCACCAAATGCAGCCTGTGTCCCACCAAATGCAGCCTGTGTCACATAAAATGCAACCTGTGTCACATAAAATGCAGCCTGTGTCCCATAAAATGCAGCCTGTCCCAAAAAATGCAGCCTGTGTCCCATAAAATGCAGCCTGTGTCCCATAAAATGCAGCCTGTGTCCTACTAAATGCAGCCTGTGTCCTTATAAATGCAGCCTGTGTCCTTATAAATGCAGCCTGTGTCCCACCAAATGCAGCCTTGCCTGTGTTACATCAAATGCAGCCTTGCCTGTGTCACCTCAAATGCAGCCTTGCCTGTGTCCCACCAAATGCAGCCTTGCCTGTGTCCCATCAAATGCAGCCTTGCCTGTGTCCCACCAAATTATTTCTATTATTACATTGTAATATAAAATGAAATCATTCAACTCACCATAATGCAGAATCAGTGGGAGCCCTAAGCGTGTCACTAGCCACGTCGCCTGCCACCAGATGCCATCAGGTGCCCCCAGTGGAGTCCGTCCTTACATGTAGCCTGTGTCCCACCAAATGCAGCCTGTGTCCCACCAAATGCAGCCTGTGTCACATAAAATGCAACCTGTGTCACATAAAATGCAGCCTGTGTCCCATAAAATGCAGCCTGTCCCAAAAAATGCAGCCTGTGTCCCATAAAATGCAGCCTGTGTCCCATAAAATGCAGCCTGTGTCCTACTAAATGCAGCCTGTGTCCTACTAAATGCAGCCTGTGTCCTTATAAATGCAGCCTGTGTCCTTATAAATGCAGCCTGTGTCCCACCAAATGCAGCCTTGCCTGTGTTACATCAAATGCAGCCTTGCCTGTGTCACCTCAAATGCAGCCTTGCCTGTGTCCCACCAAATGCAGCCTTGCCTGTGTCCCATCAAATGCAGCCTTGCCTGTGTCCCACCAAAAGCGGCCTTGCCTGTGTCACATCAAATGCAACCTTGCCTGTGTCCTACCAAATGCAGCCTTGCCTGTGTCCTACCAAATGCAGCCTTGCCTGTGTCACATAAAATGCAGCCTTGCGTGTGTTTCCCACCAAATGCAGACTTGCCTGTGTCACATCAAATGCAGCCTTGCCTCTGTCCCACCAAATGCAGCCTTGCCTGTGTCCCATCAAATGCAGCCTTGCCTGTGTCCCATCAAATGCAGCCTTGCCTGTGTCCCATCAAATGCAGCCTTGCCTGTGTCCCACCAAATGCAGCCTTGCCTGTGTCCCATCAAATTCAGCCTTGCCTGTGTCCCACCAAATGCAGCCTTGCCTGCGTCACATCGAACCCCCCTCCCCTTCTCTGTGCAAATGAAACCTTGCCTGTGTCCCATCGAACCCCCTCCCCCCCGTTCTCTGTGTGAGCAGCACAGCGATACTTACCTTGCTGTGTTGTCCACTCTGCGGTGTCTGATTGCATAGACGTGGCGCTTCCCATAGTGCACTGTATCCAGCGTCCGAACACAGTGCACTTAAGGACTTTATTTGTATTTTTTTTTAAAGGACCTTTTTTAAAAACGTTTTTTTTTTTTTCCTGACTGCCTGGAGGGGGGGGGGGGGGTGGCGCCCATGCGCCATGATTGGAGAGCTTACTCCATAAGTCGTCCCCCTTTCATGTAAATCCTTGTGACTATTTTTGTACACAAAAGCCTAGGCACCGTCTTGTCTGCTTAGCCTAACCTTCTTGGTGGCTCTGTTACATAGATACAAGGCTAGTTGAACTATATTCATAATTACAATATTTTACAGCTATTAATGGAGATTTCACATAAACCCATAAAGCAACAGCCCCCTATGGACGGGCCGCCACTGATCAGGATGTACCAACACAGGAGCAGAAACAAGGGCAGCCTTGAGACTCTCAAAGGCATTAATGGAATCCGGAGACCAATTCCGTGGGTTACCGTCCTTTCTGGTCATATCAGTCAGGGGTTTGACCAGAGATGAGAAGTTACGAATAAACTTCCGATAATAAATGGAAAAGCCAAGAAAGCGTTTCAATGGACGTAAACCCATGGGTGGGGGCCACTGTAGAACTTTCTCTGGGTCCATGAATCAGACTGAGACAGAAGTGCAGAAAAAAAATCACACTTTTTAATAAAATGGTAAAATGGTACAAACAAAGCAAACATAGTCAAAACATAGCCAGGGTTCTGTAACCAGAGCAGGTAGTAGGAACAAGCCAGTAAAACAGGAATACAGAGATCAGCATAGTAGAGGCAGTAAACAGGATCTGGAACCAGAAGGGAAGTCAGCCAGGCAAAAGTCTTTAACGGGAAAACACAGCAGAGAGTATCCAAATATGTTGGTCAGGCGCAGGAGATCTGATCCAGGCAGTTTAGCAGGGGCTAGCTGATGAGCAGCAAATGAAGACCAGGTGAGTCACTGTGGAATGAAGAGTACTGACAATTAACCAACAGCTGAGCACAGAGCTCTGAGAAGTAAGGCCTGAGCCCAGCCCTGACACTTTTTTTTAAGTGTTTCTTAAAGCCAGATGGTTGGAATGTTAAATGAAAATAGTTTTGAGGCATGTCTGTAATTAGCTCTTATTCTACACAAATAAACAATTGAATGAACACTTTCCAATGTGATTCCATACTTTTTGCCAGGAGTTGTACTACTCTAGCCTGTCCATATACTACTCTAGCCTGCCCATATATTACCCTACCCTGCCCATATACTACCCTAGCCTGCCCATATACTACCCTAACCCATCCATATGCTACCCTAGCCTGTCCACACACCTGCGGAGCACGGATGGCCTGAGGAAGTGGGCCATTGCCACTACTATTCGTCTTCAGGCCCGGTCCAGTGGTGTGGATGCGGGCCTGTAGACCATGGCTGAAGAAATAGATAGAGAGGCGCCGCAAAAATCTCCACCCCCGCCACCTCTACCGTTTACATGGGCAGGGCAAAGGGTGGAGTCAGGGGCGCAGTTGCTGGGGCGCAAAATGAGGTTTTGCCTGGGGTGTCAAAATCCTTCTACCAGCCCTGTGTGTGTGTGTATATATATATATATATATATATATATATATATATATATATATATATATATATATATGTGTGTGTGTGTGGGTGTATGTGTGTGTGTATTTGTCTGTATATATACAGTAATACCTCAGATTGCGAGTAACGTGCTTTATGCAATGCGAACACCGAACAATATGCGGTGTTTGGGGCAATTTCGAAAGCCGCCGGAACACAGTTAAAGTCTATGGGACACTAACATGAAAAATCGAAAGTGCTCATTTTAAAGGCTTATATGCAAGTTATTGTCATAAAAAGTGTTTGGGGACCTGGGTCCTGCCCCAAGGGACATGTATCAATGCAAAAAAAAGTTTTAAAAATGGCCGTTTTTTCAGGAGCAGTGATTCTTTTAATGCTTAAAGTGAAGCAATAACAATGAAATATTCCTATAAATATCTTGCCTGGGGGGTGTCTATAGTATGCCTGCATTTTTCCTGTGAAAATGACATTTCTAAAGGAAAAGTTGTCATTGAAAACTGATCGCGGCTATAATGAATTGTCGGGTCTCGGCAATATAGAGACAGATAATTGAAAAAAGAGCATGGGATCCCCCCCACCGTCCATTACCAGGCCCTTTGGGTCTGGTATGAATATTAAGGGGAACCCCGAACCAAAATTAAAAGAAAAAATTGTGTGGGGGTCCCCCTAAAATCCATACTAGGCCCTTCGGGTCTGATATGGAAATTAAGGGGAACCCTGCGCCAAATTGTTTTTAAAAATGGCATAGGGGCCCCCCAAAATCCATACCAGACCCTTTAGGTCTGGTATGGATTTTTAGGGGAACCCTGCCCCAAACTTTAAAAAAAATGGCGTAGGGGTCCCCCCAGAATCCATACCAGACCCTTATCCGAGCACGCAACCTGGCAGTCCGCAAGAAAAGAGGGGGGGCGAGAGAGCGCCCCCCCTCCTGAACCGACCACATGCCCTCAACATGGGGAGGGTGCTTTGGGGTAGCACCCCAAAGCACCTTGTCCCCATGTTGAGGACAAGGGCCTCATCCCCACGACCCTTGCCCGGTGGTTGTGGGGGTCTGCGGGCGGGGGGCTTATTGGAATCTGGAAGCCCCCTTTAACAAGAGGACCCCCAGATCCCGACTTCCCCCCTCATGTAAAATGGTAAAGGGGTACCCTACCATTTCACAAAAAAAGTGTCAAAATGTTAAAACTGACAAAACACAGCTTGGTACAAGTCCTTTGTTAAAAAATAAAAAAATAAAAATGTCCCTGACCGAAAAAGAAAAAAAAAGGAGACGGGGAAACCCGGTTACGTAAACGGGTGTCCCCGCCCCCCTCTGACGCCACAGGGAAGCCATGGGGAAGTCCCGTGGCGTCAGAGGGGGCAGGTTCACCCGGTTACATCACCGGGTGGCCCTGCCCTCAGTTATGTAAGAGCTGTCACAAGCCAAGACGCGTCTGACGGCGGGAGCCTCCCATGGAGGCGGGTCGATTGCAGATTTTTTTTCTTTTTCGGGCCGGGCGGCGTGATAGAAGAAGATGAATGGAGATTGTGGGACATTTTTATTTTTTCATCTTTTTAATAAAGGACTTGTACCAAGCTGTGTTTTGTCGTTTTTAACATTTTGACACTTTTTTGTGAAACCCCGTTACATATGTACCCCGTTACCATTTCACACAGGAGGGGAGGCCGGGATCTGGGGGTCCCCTTGCTAAAGGGGGCTTCCATATTCCGATAAGCCCCCCACCCGCAGACCCCCACAACCGCCGGGCAAGGGTTGTGGGATGAGGCCCTTGTCCCTATCAACATGGGGACAAGGTGCTTTGGGAAGCTACCCCAAAGCACCCTCCCCATGTTGAGGGCATGTGACCTGGTACAGTTTGGGGGGCGCTTTCTCGTCCCCCCCTCTTATCCTGAGGCCTGTCAGGTTGCGTGCTCGGATAAGGGTCTGGTATGGATTTTGGGGGACCCCTACGCCATTTTTTTTACATTTTGGTGCAGGGTTCCCCTTAACATCCATACTAGACCTGAAGGATCTGGTATGGATTTTGGGGGGACCCCTACGCCATTTTTAAAAAAAATTGGCGCAGGGTGCCCCTTAATTTCCATATCAGACCCGAAGGGCCTGGTATAGATTTTAGGGGGACTCCCATGCAATTTTTTTCTTTTAATTTTGGTTCGGGGTTCTCCTTAATATTCATACCAGACCCAAAGGGCCTGGTAATGGACTGAGGGGGATCCCATGCTCTTTTTTCAATGAGTTTTATCTATATTGCGAGACCCAACAATTCATTACAGCCGGGATCAGTTTTAAATGACAATTTTTCCTTTAGAAATGTCATTTTGCTGTGGTACTGTTCTAAACAAGGGAAAAATGCGCCACTTTACAGGCATACCATAGAAACCCCCCAGGCAAGATATTTAAAGGAATATTTAATTTTTATTGTTTCACTTTAAGCATTAAAAAGATCACTGCTCCCGAAAAAACGGCCATTTAACCACTTGACGACCGCCTCACGCCGATGTACGTCGGCAAAGTGGCACGGACAGGCAAAATCACGTACATGGTACGTGATTTGCCTTCCGCGGGTGGGGGGTCCGATCGGACCCCCCCCGGTGCCCAAGGCGGTCGTCTTTTGTCCAGCGGCGATCGGTGGTGAGGGGGAGACCATCCGTTCGTGGCCCCCCCCTCGCGATCGCCGCCGGCCAATCGAATCATTCCTTTGCTGCTGTATGCTAAACAGCAGCAAAGGAAATGATGTCATCTCTCCTCGGCTCGGTAATTTCCGTTCCGGCCCGAGGAGAGAAGACATCAATGTGAGTGCACCAACACACACACACACACAGTAGAACATGCCAGGCACACAAAACACCCCGATCCCCCCCCCGATCGCCCCCCGATCCCCCCCCAATCACCCCCCCCCCCCGTCACAAACTGACACCAGCAGTTTTGTTTTTTTTTTTTTTTTTTCTGATTACTGCATAGTGTCAGTTTGTGACAGTTACAGTGTTGGGACAGTTACTGTTACCCCCCTTTAGGTCTAGGGTACCCCCCTAACCCCCCCTAATAAAGTTTTAACCCCTTGATCACCCCCTGTCACCAGTGTCACTAAGCGATCATTTTTCTGATCGCTGTATTAGTGTCGCTGGTGACGCTAGTTAGTGAGGTAAATATTTAGGTTCGCCGTCAGCGTTTTATAGCGTCAGGGACCCCCATATACTACCGAATAAATGTTTTAACCCCTTGATTGCCCCCTAGTTAACCCTTTCACCACTGATCACCGTATAACCGTTACGGTTGACGCTGGTTAGTTTGTTTATTTTTTATAGTGTCAGGGCACCCGCCGTTTATTACCGAATAAAGGTTTAGCCCCCTGATTGCCCGGCAGTGATATGCGTCGCCCCAGGCAGCGTCAGATTAGCGCCAGTACCGCTAACACCCACGCACGCAGCATACACCTCCCTTAGTGGTATAGTATCTGAACGCATCAATATCTGATCCGATCAGATCTATACTAGCGTCCCCAGCAGTTTAGGGTTCCCAAAAACGCAGTGTTAGCGGGATCAGCCCAGATACCTGCTAGCACCTGCGTTTTGCCCCTCCGCCCAGCCCACCCAAGTGCAGTATCGATCGATCACTGTCACTTACAAAAGACTAAACGCATAACTGCAGCGTTCGCAGAGTCAGGCCTGATCCCTGCGATCGCTAACAGTTTTTTTGGTAGTATTTTGGTGAACTGGCAAGCACCAGCCCCAGGCAGGGTCAGGTTAGCGCCAGTACCGCTAACACCCACGCACACAGCATACGCCTCCCTTAGTGGTATAGTATCTGAACGGATCAATATCTGATCCGATCAGATCTATACTAGTGTCCCCAGCAGTTTAGGGTTCCCAAAAACGCAGTGTTAGCGGAATCAGCCCAGATACCTGCTAGCACCTGCGTTTTGCCCCTCCGCCCGGCCCGGCCCACCCAAGTGCAGTATCGATCGATCACTGTCACTTACAAAACACTAAACGCATAACTGCAGCGTTCGCAGAGTCAGGCCTGATCCCTGCGATCGCTAACAGTTTTTTTGGTAGTATTTTGGTGAACTGGCAAGCACCAGCCCCAGGCAGCGTCAGATTAGCGCCAGTACCGCTAACACCCACGCACGCACTGTACACCACCCTTAGTGGTATAGTATCTGAACGGATCAATATCTGATCCGATCAGATCTATACTAGCGTCCCCAGCAGTTTAGGGTTCTCACAAACGCAGTGTTAGCGGGATCAGCCCAGATACCTGCTAGCACCTGCGTTTTGCCCCTCCGCCCGGCCCAGCCCAGCCCAGCCCACCCAAGTGCAGTATCGATCGATCACTGGCCTGATCCCTGCGATCGCCAACAGATTTTTTGGTAGCGTTTTGGTGAACTGGCAAGCGCCAGCGGCCTAGTACACCCCGGTCGTAGTCAAACCAGCACTGCAGTAACACTTGGTGACGTGGCGAGTCCCATAAGTGCAGTTCAAGCTGGTGAGGTGGCAAGCACAAGTAGTGTCCCGCTGCCACCAAAAAGACAAACACAGGCCCGTCGTGCCCATAGTGCCCTTCCTGCTGCATTCGCCAATCCTAATTGGGAACCCACCGCTTCTGCAGCGCCTGTACTTCCCCCATTCACATCCCCAACCAAATGCAGTCGGCTGCATGAGAGGCATTTTCTTTATGTCCTCCCGAGTACCCCTACCCAACGAACCCCCCCAAAAAAGATGTTGTGTCTGCAGCAAGCGCGGATATAGGCGTGACACCCGCTATTATTGTCCCTCCTGTGCTGACAATCCTGGTCTTTGCATTGGTGAATGTTTTGAACGCTACCATACACTAGTTGACTATTAGCGTAGGGTACAGCATTGCACATACTAGGCACACTTTCACAGGGTCTCCCAAGATGCCATCGCATTTTGAGAGACCCGAACCTGGAACCGGTTACAGTTATAAAAGTTAGTTACAAAAAAAGTGTAAAAAAAAAAAAATATATGAAATAAAAAAAAATAGTTGTCGTTTTATTGTTCTCTCTCTCTATTCTCGCTCTCTATTGTTCTGCTCTTTTTTACTGTATTCTATTCTGCAATGTTTTATTGTTATTGTTATTGTTATTATATTTTATCATGTTTGTTTTTCAGGTATGTAATTATTTATATTTTACTGTTTACTGTGCTTTATTGTTAACCATTGTTAACCATTTTTTTGTCTTCAGGTACGCCATTCACGACTTTGAGTGGTTATACCAGAATGATGCTTGCAGGTTTAGGTATCATCTTGGTATCATTCTTTTCAGCCAGCGGTCGGCTTTCATGTAAAAGCAATCCTAGCGGCTAATTAGCCTCTAGACTGCTTTTACAAGCCGTGGGAGGGAATGCCCCCCCCCCACCGTCTTCCGTGTTTTTCTCTGGCTCTCCTGTCTCAACAGGGAACCTGAGAATGCAGCCCGTGATTCAGCCAGCTGACCATAGAGCTGATCAGAGACCAGAGTGGCTCCAAACATCTCTATGGCCTAAGAAACCGGAAGCTACGAGCATTTCATGACTTAGATTTCGCCGGATGTAAATAGCGCCATTGGGAAATTGGGAAAGCATTTTATCACACCGATCTTGGTGTGGTCAGATGCTTTGAGGGCAGAGGAGAGATCTAGGGTCTAATAGACAACAATTTTTTCAAAAAAGAGTACCTGTCACTACCTATTGCTATGATAGGGGATATTTACATTCCCCGAGATAACAATAAAAATGATTAAAAAAAAAAAATATGAAAGGAACAGTTTAAAAGTAAGATTAAAAAAGCAAAAAAATAATAAAGAAAAAAAAAAAAAAAAGCACCCCTGTCGCCCCCTGCTCTCGCGCTAAGGCGAACGCAAGCGGCGGTCTGTCGCCAAACGTAAACAGCAATTGCACCATGCATGTGAGGTATCACCGCGAAGGCCAGATCGAGGGCAGTAATTTTTCCAGTAGACCTCCTCTGTAAATCTAAAGTGGTAACCTGTAAAGGCTTTTGAAGGCTTTTAAACATGTATTCATTTTGTTGCCACTGCACGTTTGTGCGCAATTTTAAAGCATGTCATGTTTGGTATCCATGTACTCGGCCTAAGATCATCTTTTTTATTTCATCAAACATTTGGGCAATATAGTGTGTTTTAGTGCATTAAAATTTAAAAAAGTGTGTTTTTTCCCCAAAAAATGCGTTTGAAAAATCGTTGCGCAATTACTGTGTGAAAAAAAAAAATGAAACACCCACCATTTTAATCTGTAGGGCATTTGCTTTAAAAAAATATATAATGTTTGGGGGTTCAAAGTAATTTTTTTGCAAAAAAAAATAACTTTTTCATGTAAACAATAAGTGTCAGAAAGGGCTTTGTCTTCAAGTGGTTAGAAGAGTGGGTGATGTGTGACATAAGCTTCTAAATGTTGTGCATAAAATGCCAGGACAGTTCAAAACCCCCCCAAATGACCCCATTTTGGAAAGTAGACACCCCAAGCTATTTGCTGAGAGGCATGTCGAGTCCATGGAATATTTTATATTGCGACACAAGTTGCGGGAAAGAGACAAATTTTTTTTTTTTTTTTTTGCACAAAGTTGTCACTAAATGATATATTGCTCAAACATGCCATGGAAATATGTGAAATTACACCCCAAAATACATTCTGCTGCTTCTCCTGAGTATGGGGATACCACATGTGAGACTTTTTGGGAGCCTGGCCGCGTACGGAATCCCGAAAACCAAGCACCGCCTTCAGGCTTTCTAAGGGCGTGAATTTTTGATTTCACTCTTCACTGCCTATCACAGTTTCGGAGGCCATGGAATGCCCAGGTGGCACAAAACCCCCCCCAAATGACCCCATTTTGGAAAGTAGACACCCCAAGCTATTTGCTGAGAGGTATAGTGAGTATTTTGCAGACCTCACTTTTTGTCACAAAGTTTTGAAAATTGAAAAAAGAAAAAAAAAATGTTTTTTCTTGTCTTTCTTCATTTTCAAAAACAAATGAGAGCTGCAAAATACTCACCATGCCTCTCAGCAAATAGCTTGGGGTGTCTACTTTCCAAAATGGGGTCATTTGGGGGGGTTTTGTGCCACCTGGGCATTCCATGGCCTCCGAAACTGTGATAGGCAGTAAAGAGTGAAATCAAAAATTTTCACCCTTAGAAATCCTGAAGGCAGTGATTGGTTTTCGGGGTCCCGTACGCGGCTAGGCTCCCAAAAAGTCCCACACATGTGGTATCCCCATACTCAGGAGAAGCAGCTAAATGTATTTTGGGGTGCAATTCCACATATGCCCATGGCCTGTGTGAGCAATATATCATTTAGTGACAACTTTATGAAAAAAAAAAAAAAAAAAAAAAAAAGTGTCACTTTCCCGCAACTTGTGTCAAAATATAAAATATTCCATGGACTCAATATGCCTCTCAGCAAATAGCTTGGGGTGTCTACTTTCCAAAATGGGGTCATTTTGGTGGGTTTTGTGCCCCCTGGGCATTCCATGGCCTCCGAAACTGTGATAGGCAGTGAAGAGTGAAATCAAAAATTTACACCCTTAGAAATCCTGAAGGCGGTGATTGGTTTTCGGGGCCCCGTACGCGGCTAGGCTCCCAAAAAGTCCCACACATGTGGTATCCCCATACTCAGGAGAAGCAGCTGAATGTATTTTGGGGTGCAATTCCACATAGGCCCATGGCCTGTGTGAGCAATATATCATTTAGTGACAACTTTTTGTAAATATTTTTTTTTTTTGTCATTTTTCAATCACTTGGGACAAAAAAAATAAATATTCAATGGGTTCAACATGCCTCTCAGCAATTTCCTTGGGGTGTCTACTTTCCAAAATGGGGTCATTTGGGTGGGTTTTGTACTGCCCTGCCATTTTAGCACCTCAAGAAATGACATAGGCAGTCATAAACTAAAAGCTGTGTAAATTACAGAAAATGTACCCTAGTTTGTAGACGCTATAACTTTTGCGCAAACCAATAAATATACGCTTATTGACATTTTTTTTACCAAAGACATGTGGCCGAATACATTTTGGCCTAAATGTATGACTAAAATTTCGTTTATTGGATTTTTTTTATAACAAAAAGTAGAAAATATCATTTTTTTTCAAAATTTTCGGTCTTTTTCCGTTTATAGCGCAAAAAATAAAAACCGCAGAGGTGATCAAATACCATCAAAAGAAAGCTCTATTTGTGGGAAGAAAAGGATGCAAATTTCGTTTGGGTACAGCATTGCATGACCGCGCAATTAGCAGTTAAAGCGACGCAGTGCCAAATTGGAAAAAGACCTCTGGTCCTTAGGCAGCATAATGGTCCGGGGCTCAAGTGGTTAAAATAACTTGCATATAAATAAGCCTTTAAAATTAGCACTTTTGATTATTCATGTTCGTGTCCCATAGACTTTAACAATGTTCATGTGTTCTGCCGAATTTTATCTGAATGTTTGCATGTTCTGCTGCGAATTGAACAGGAGGGTGTTCGGCTCATTCCTAATTGGCAGCAAGGAAGATTGAGCAGGTTGCACTTTCAAAAAGCTAAAGGGCACTTGTTAGTGGAAGTAGCATTATTCCTAATTGGCCTAATCCTTGGCAAAGGTCTTGAATGGAGTACGTTCATGAAACAAAAATGCAAGAAGCCAATGCGGACTTTTCATTGTTAAAATAGCTGTTGCTTGGCTGATGCATTGTCTTCAGTGCTTGTAGCTCAGGAATGCTAATTTTACTCTTCATGTGTTGCATGCTTGTTCTGGGTCTGTGAGTGGTTTTAAAGAAAACACAGCTGTGAAAATATGGAAACCAACAATGTCAGTCCACATATTTTCTCACATCACAAGTGATTTTTTTCATACATTAACCTATGTAAAGCACTTGGATACTAATTTTATTTTATTTAAAGGACCCAATCATAGAAGAGCCAACGCCATTCCCCAAAAAAGGTGATATGATTCTGAAAGTAAAACTTCCAGTACCATCAGTGCTTCTTATTCACATATGTGAACAACCTCAATCTCCGCCTGGAAGGGTAAGTAGGAAAGTTGTATATTGGCATAACTTACAACGGAGTACAGAGATTTTGCAGAATAGGCTTTTGGCTATTTTGCTATAAATATTCATGTGTACAAGTATTTTACACAAGTGTATCTCCCAAGTGGTATGATAATTTTATTATGGTAAGCTTGCTACTGGTCTGCTTAGTAGGCTGGTTGGGTAGTTCTATAAAAAGATTTGAATCATATCCTTTATGGTCATCACATCTAGGGATGAGCTTCGTGTTCGAATCGAACGCATGTTCGACTCGAACATCACCTGTTCGGTCGTTCGCTGAATTACGAATGATATGGTCCGTTCGCGCCAAATTCGAGTGGAGCATAATGGCCCATAATTCACTGCAGCATCGCAGTGCATTGCTGGATGATGATTGGTCAAGCATGCACTATGACCCGCATGCTTGGCCAATCACAGCACTGTGTATACAGAGAGCCGTAATTGGCCAAAGCCAAGGAGGCTTTGGCCAATTATGGCTCAGGGGGTTTAGTACACGCCCCACACTATATAAGGCCACCTGCACGGCAGGCCCTGTGTAGTGTGTTCCAGCGTTGAGAGAGAGATAGATAGACAGAGAGACAGTGTCATTTGATATAAGTTAGATAGAGTAGGCAGGCGAGTCAGTTAGCTGCACTTACAGTGTATTGTGTATATATATACATCCTAGGTGTTGTGTGTGTGTGTGTATATATATATATATATATATATATATATATATATATATATACACTGTATTCAGTTTAGCTAGATCCGTTCCTGTTATTCTCTTCCTACTACTGACAGGCAGGCAGGTGTTTTTACAGTATTTACAGCTACCTGAAGAAAATTGCTGGTGTTCTTCTGAACCTATTAGTCCTATTAGCTGCAGTATTTACAAGTTAGTTTAGTGCGTCCTCTGCACAGTGTGCACCTAAAGCTCCCTAAACAAAATTAGTGGTGTTCTTCTGATCCTATTAGTACAGTACCACAGGCAGCTGCAGTATTTACAAGTTAGTGTAGTGCGTTCTCTGCACAGTGTGCACCTAAAGCTACCTGAAAAAAAAATAGTGGTGTTCTTCTGATCCTATTAGTACAGTACCGCAGGCAGCTGCAGTATTTACAAGTTAGTGTAGTGCGTTCTTTGCACAGTGTGCACCTAAAGCTACCTGAAGAAAACTAGTGGTGTTCTTCTGATCCTATTAATACCACAGGCAGGCAGTTACAGTATTTACAGTTAGTGTACTGTGCCCTCTACACAGTGTGCACCTAAAGCTACCTGAAGAAAATTATTGGTGTTCTTCTGATCCTATTAATACCACAGGCAGGCACCTACAGTATTTACAGTTAGTGTAGTGCGTCCTCTGCACAGTGTGCACCTAAAGCTACCTGGAGACAATTGCTGTTGTTCTGCTCCTATTAATACCACAGGCAGGCAGCTACAGCATTTACAGTTAGTGTACTGTGTCCTCTGCACAGTGTGCACCTAAAGCTACCTGGAGAAAATTGGTGGTGTTCTTCTGATCCTATATTAATACCACAGGCAGGCAGTTACAGTATTTACAGTTAGTGTACTGTGTCCTCTGCACAGTGTGTACCTAAAGGTACCTTAAGAAAATTGGTGGTGTTCTTCTATTCCTATATTAATACCACGGGCAGGCAGCTACAGTATTTACAGTGTGCACTTAAAGATACCTGAATAAAATTGCTGTTGTTCTGTTCCTATTAATACCACAGGCAGGCAGTTATAGTATTCACAGTTAGTGTACTGCGTCCTCTGCACAGTGTGCACATAAAGCTACCTGAAGACAATTGCTGGTGTTCTCATACTAATAATACTACAGGCAGGCAGTTGATTCTGCTAGCTGCAGTATCAGTATATACATACATCCCAGCTTTGTGCAGCTACATTTCACTGCAGGTCATTAGTATGTCTGGAAGGCCAACAAGGAGAGGCAGACAGTCACAAGCCAATAAAAGAGGGCAAGCAGGCTCTGTGTCTAGAGGCAACAGTGCTGGTCGTGGAGATGGTGCATCCTTATCAGCACGTGGCCGTGGGACACGCTTGTCCTTTTTTTCGGCAGCTGGCCGTGTTGAGCAGCAACATGCGGAAGACTTGGTAGAGTGGATGACCAAGCCGTCCTCATCCTCCTCATCCTCCATGCTCCAGGAGGATGCCCAGCGTTTTGAAGGCTCCGATGATGGTACCCAGCTAGAGGAAGGCAGTAACGTGAGCCCAGAGAGAGGGGGTGCCCAGAAAGAACAGCAATCTGGCAGTCATGTTCCTCCAGCTGCAGCATGCTGCCAGCTTTGCTCCAGTGATGAGGAGGAAGGGGATGATGAGGTCACTGACTCCACGTGGGTGCCTGATAGGAGAGAGGAGGAGGAGGAGGCACATCACCAACGAGGCAGGATGCCCTCCAGGGGCCAGCTTAAGCACACTGACTGCATCACACCGCAGATCTCCGCATGTGCAGGGTGCTGCTGTCTTATTCCAAAAGTTGTTTGGTTTGGGCCTTTTTTGAGACGAGTGCCTCAGATCCCACCGCTTCTATTTGCAACATATGTCTCAAGCGTATCTCTTGTGGCCAAAACATCTCCTGCTTGGGCACCACATGCTTGACCAGACATATGTTGACCTGCCATGCAGTTCGTTGGCAAGCATACCTAAAAGACCCACACCCACCAAAGAACAAAGAGGACCTCTCCTTGCTCCTCATCAGCTGGGATCTCCAACCCCACTATACCTTCAGTCCTCTCTGAGACCTGCACTGAGAGGAATGAAGGTGTAGAATTAGGTGTGTCACAGCCAAGTACTTGGGGACAATCTGCTATCGGTACACCGACGTCAGATTGTACCAGGCAAGTTTCCCTGCCCCAGCTGCTGCACCGGCGAAAGAAGTTCGCTCCCAGCCATCCACATGCCCAGCGGTTGAATGCTAGCTTGGCTAAATTGCTAGCACTTCAACTGCCTTTTCAGTTGGTAGACTCTGCCCCCTTCTGTGAGTTTGTGGAATGTGCTGTTCCTCAGTGGCAGGTTCCCAAACGCCACTTTTTCTCACAGAAGGTGATTCCGGCTCTCTACCGGCA
The DNA here is from genome assembly GCA_037952925.1 of Lithobates clamitans. Classification (NCBI taxonomy): domain Eukaryota; kingdom Metazoa; phylum Chordata; class Amphibia; order Anura; family Ranidae; genus Lithobates; species Lithobates clamitans. Next base: position 2,951,274 of record JBBGZY010000833.1, on the reverse strand, counting down.
TGTGGAAGGCAATGTCTTGGCCTCACTGGACAGGGCGGTCAGCGGTAAGGTGCATATTACCGCTGACTCATGGTCCAGCAGGCATGGACAGGGACGTTACCTATCTTTCACCGCGCACTGGGTGACTCTTCTGGCAGCTGGGAAGGATGCAGGACAGGGTGCAGTAGTGTTGGAGGTTTTTTGCCACCACGCCTCCAAAATACTACTAGTGGTGATTCTGCCACACCTCTCTCCTCCACCCCCTCCTCTTCTTCTTCCTTCATGGCCTCTTCCTGTGCTGAGTTGACTTTGGAACCCATATGCCCTGTTTGGCTCACATCCTTAACTTGGTGGTGCAGTGGTTCTTGGGCAGGTACCCGGGCTTACAGGATGTCCTGAGGCAGGCCAGGAAATTCTGTGTGCATTTCCGCAGGTCATATAATGCCAGTGCTCGGCTGTCTGACCTCCAAAAGGAATTTAACCTGCCCAAGAACCGCCTAATCTGTGACATGCCCACCAGGTGGAACTCAACGTTGGCCATGCTGCAGCGGCTGCACACGCAGCAGAGGGCCATCAATGAGTACCTGTCCAACTATGGCACCAGGACAGGGTAAGGGGAGCTTGGTTTTTTCCCCACGCCAGTGAGCCATGATCAGGGATGCATGCACTGTCCTGTCACCATTTGAGGAGGCCACGAGGATGGTGAGCAGTGACAGTGCATGCACCAGTGACACTGTCTCCGTTGTCCACCTGTTGGAGCACACGCTGCGTGGAATAATGGACAGGGCACTTGAGGCAGAACAGAGGCAGGAAGAGGAGGACTTCCTTAGCTCTCAAGGCCCCTTTTATCCAGACAGTGTTCCTGCATGTCCGCCGATCACACAGGAAGAGGACGAGGAGGAGGAGAAGGAGGAAGAGGAGGATTGTGTCAGCATAGAGGTGGAGCCTGGCACTCGGCATCAGGAGCAGTCGTTAAGGGATCATTTACAGTCCCAAGAAACCCATGGACTTGTACGTGGCTGGGAGGAGGTGGCTGCGGATCACGTTGTCCTTAGTGACCCAGAGGACCCTGGACCGAGTGCCTCAGCAAACCTATGCTGCATGGCCTCCCTGATCCTGCAAAGCCTGCGGAAGGATCCTAATATTCGTGGTATCAAGGAGAGGGATCAATACTGGCTGGCAACCCTCCTTGATCCACGTTACAAGGGTAAGGTTGCGGACCTTATCTGGCCATCGCAGAGGGAGCAGAGGATGAAACATCTTCGGGAGGCCTTGCAGAAAGGTCTGTGCAACGCGTTCCCAGAGACTGGGAGGTTACAAACTCCTGTTTCTGGACAACGTGTTGCTGAGGCTTCGGTCAGTGAAAGAAGGAGCAGTGGAGAAGGTGGCCGCCTGACCGATGCGTTCAGACAATTTTTTAGTCCTCAGCCCCAAGGTATGATCGGTTCCAGCAACCATCGCCAGCGTCTGTTTTACATGGTGCAGGAATACCTAGGGGCAAGATCTGACTTTGACACCTTTCCCACCAAAAATCCTCTGGGTTACTGGGTCTTGAGGATGGATCACTGGCCAGAGCTTGCACAGTATACAATTAAGCTACTGGCCTGTCCTGCATCCAGCGTTCTTTCGGAATGCACATTCAGTGTTGTTGGAGGTTTTGTAACCAATCACAGGGTGCACCTGTCCACCGACTCGGTCGATCGACTGACCTTCATAAAAATGAATCAGTGTTGGATCACCACCAGCTACCAAGCACCTGATGCTGATGTAACCAAATATTTTTTTTTTTGAAATGTCAGATCCCTTCAAGACTGCCTATGCTGAGTGACTATCCTGTTATGCTTAGTGACTATCCTCTTCCTCCTCAATGATCATGCTGATTAGCTTGTAAGAATATTTTTGGTTCTGGGCGCCGCCACCGGTGGCTAAGGCCCAATTTTTCAGCCCCTGTTTAACAGGGGCATGTAATTACAATTTTTGATGCAATATTTTGCAGGAGGGCTCATTCCTGTGCTCCAACTAGAGTATCTGTGAGGGTTTGCAGTGTTGTGGCACCAGTGCCTAAGGCCCAATTTTTCTGCCCCTGTTCAACAGGTGCATGTAATTACAATTCTTGATCTAATATTTCACAGCAGGGCCCGTTTCTGCGCCCACCAAGAGTAACTGTGGGGATTTACAGTGTTGTAATTTAGCACTACCACCACCAAAGGCCCAATTTTTCTGACCCTGTTCAACAGGGGCATGTAATTACAATTCTTGATCTAATATTTCACAGCAGAGCCCGTTCCTGCGCCCACCAAGAGTAACTGTGAGGGCTTACAGTGTTGTGGCAACACCAACACCTAAGGCCCCAATTTCTGCAGAGTATATAGGGCAGGCCCCTACTTTCAAACATCCAACTTACAAACGACTCCTACTTGCAAACGGACGAACAACAGGAAGTGAGATGAAATCTACCCCTAGGAAAGGAAATTCTCTCCTGTAAGAGTTAATGTGGGAAAAACGTGTCTCCTCTCCACTGATGCTTTATCACCAATCCTTGTTTCACTAAAAAAAACAAATTGTCAAAACACATTTGTCATTGGGACAGAAAGTGAGGTAAAATCTTCTGAAGAGGTGCACAGACAGCTAAACAAATGTCACAGGGGTGATAACCCTTGCCTATGTTTTCCAAAAAGCTTAAAAATAGATTTTTTGGCTGGAGCTCCACTTTAAAAATGTACCAGTTAAAATTTACAAGCAGATTCTACTTAACAACAAACCTACAGTCCCTGTCTTGTTTGTACTGCCTGTATACTGCTGTTCAGAGGGCCTGGGGCCCCACGCCTTTCCTTTTTTTAATTTGGGTGCGGGGTTCCCCTTAATATCCATACAAGACCCAAAGGGCCTGGTAATGCGCTGGGGGGGGGGGGGTACCCATGCCGTTTGTCTCACTGATTTTCATCCATATTCCTAGGACCGGACATTACATTAAAGCCGTAAGCAGTTTTAAATGACTTTTATTACTTTAAAAATTTAATTTTGTGCAGGGACTGTTCTAAGCACGGGAAACACGCGCCACTTTACAGGCATACTATAGACACCCCCCCAGGTACAATATTTAAAGGAATATTTCACCTTTTTTTTTCACTTTAAGCATCATTAAAATCACTGCTCCCGAAAAAACATCCGTTTTTAAAACTTTTTTTGCATTGATACATGTCCCCTGGGGCAGGACTCGGGTCCCCAAACCCTTTTTAGGACAATACCATGCAAATTATTCTTTAAAATTAGCACTTTTGATTTTGAACGTTCGAGTCCCATAGAGTTCAATGGGGTTCTAACGTTTGTGCGAATTTTTGGTCCGTTCGCAGGTTCTGGTGCGAACCGAACCGGGGGGTGTTCGGCTCATCCCTAATCATAGCCATCTGCATTGCCTACTCCTTCCTATTGGACAGCAATGGTATATTGGCAGTGAAGACAGCACATAACCATCTTGGGACTAAATGGTCAAAAGAATGTGGATGATGTGGCAGCTCATATATTATCCACATGTAGTGAATCATCTTTATAATACGTTCTAGTTAAAGTAAATCTAAATATTACCTTTTTTTTCTCCTAAGGTCACCAATGTTCGTATCATTCCACTTTTTAGCGGGCAGGTATCAGTTGTTTGGAGTGATGAGCTGGTAATATCCAGGTAAATATATAGTTGTAACTTTTTACAGATTTTATCTCCATTCAGGTTGATACTCTTATGCCCTGTCATTCCAACAACAAAATCCATGGATTTTGTTCGACGGATGTTGGCTCAAACTTGTCTTGCATACACACGGTCGCACAAAGTTGTCGGAAAATCCAATCGTTCTGAACGCAGTGACGTAAAACACGTACGTCTGGACTATAAATGGGGCAGTAGCCAATAGCTTTTGTCTCTTAATTTATTCTGAGCATGCGTGGCACTTTGTGCGTCGGAATTGTCCACACACGGTCGGAATTTACGCAAATGGATTTTGTTGTCGGAAAATTTTATAGCCTGCTCTCAAACTTTGTGTGTCGGAAATTCCGATGGAAAAAGTCTGATGGAGCCCACACATAGTCGGAATTTCCGACAACAAGCTCCGATCGCACATATTCCGTCGGAAAGTCCGGCCGTGTGTACAGGGCATAAGTAGCCCAACTTTCCAGCCGATTACATTTAATCCTTCTTTTTAACTGTCCTAGAGTAAACATAGTACACCTTATACCCAATGTCTTTGGTAGTAGGTAAACTTTCTGCAACAATCAATGTCTAACACAGTACAATATTCTGCTTATGAAAAAATGATGGCAGTCCTATGTACCGAAAGTCAAATGATACACTAACAATGTGCACTTTTTTGATCTCTGGAAAACGCATCCAACTGTTCAGAGAGGGTATCATGGGTTCCATTCTCTGATAAGCAAAGATGATGTTCTCAGAAAACATTTTCTCCTTAACGTTTACACTTGATGTGATTGATTTATGTGATTCAGTGCAAAAGCAGGTATGTCTGCGTGCCTGCACTTAAGTTGGGTATACACATACAAATTTCATTACGTGTGTACTGCTGTCTGTTCAACTGAAGCTGTTCAAACATCTGGCTTCTGTGGAATGGTCATCGTGGAAAACCAGCATTCAGTCAGCACCTGCAGCCAATGAAAGTTTTTTTTTCATTCAGCCCACTGATTGAGCAAAAAAAAAAAGCTCAGTGCATATACCCTGTTTTGGCTTCAGCTTTGTTCTAATGTATTATAAGTATAGATGCTGACCCTCTTCCACCTACCACATTTTACTGTTGGCCAATGAATGTGATGAATGGCCTCAGAGGAGGTGACAGACCAAAGTGCTAAATTTAGAGCTTAGTTTGGTATTTGTACTGTATAGTAGAGCAGCTTAAGATTCAGGGCACCTAGGTTGCTCAAGAAGAATGCTGAAACTGCATGTCAGGCACTTGATTTTATATGCAAATAGTGTATCAATAATTTTAAAGCAAAACATGTTTACTGTTATACCTGAGCAAAAAATTTCATTCTGTACAGCCAGGCCTGGTTTTTACACATATTTTCCACATTGCGCAGGCAGCAACGTGACAAACAGTACCTGATTTACCAATTCAGCTTTCAGGTTAAAAAAAAGCAGCTTCCAGTGCACCTTTACCTCTACAGCCTCCTTAAAGCATAGACATTACTTTCTGGTGACCTTGGGGGGGGGGTAGGGGAAGCCGTCTCTGCCGAGAGATGTCCAGTGATTATCGCTAGTGGCATGCTGGTTGCATCCAAGTTGATCGATCAACTTGATACTTTCAGCCTGCCCATAAATGGTTCAAATCTCGGCCGTTTCTTGTTGATCCTGCTGAGATTCGAACCGGGTATGGCCGGCCTAAGAATGAATTGAGATGCCTCACAAGTATTGTAAATTTATACATGTTGTCCTATAGCTGGTACTCTTCTGTGTACATCAACTAATAATTTATTATTATGTATGCATTTTGTTGTAATAAATTTATATTTTGTAGATGTTTGAAAACATATGAAGTTGAATATTCATTAGATGGCTTAATCTTCAGCCAGATAAATGCAAGAAACATTATTTTTACTTTGTTCTTATATAGCCCAGGTAAGTTATATATGAATTTATGCGAACTATTTTCTGATTTAAAGGCTTACTGCTTCTTGTAACTAGAGCTAATTGGATTGCCTTTTTTATTGTTGTAGCTGAGCTGCATACACATTTTTTGTCATATGGATAGAAACCATTGACAGAAACATGTGAGCTAATCAACAGAAACTATGCATTCTTGTGCTTCCATAATGGGTTGGAAGCCTTTCAGTACTAAACCTAGCAAAATATATTGCAGAATGTGCTTATACAATCTCACCGTCTTAGCATGTCAAGACTTATTATTCTCATGGGAGCACCCTTTTAGGCTAATAGAGGGGAGCCATGTAGAGACAGACTAAATTTTTGTTCCCCAAGAACACTTGTTTGGGAATGCAGTGCACTGCATCATAAACACTATTATCATATATTCTTCCTGGCTGGTTAGGAAGACTAATAAATAAAATGTATGGGCACCTGTACTCATTTCACAGAAAACCAATAATTCTAAGTAACCACAAGTACAATAAAAAATTTGTACATCATTATCAGCCCCCAGTACTATTGACAATGCTCCAGTCATAGGGGAACAACAATAAGAGCATGTGCCTAAAGGAGAGTGTTCATTATTTTATAGTTTTAGCAGGGACCCGAATGTCTGCTGGACAAACAACCAGCCAGTCCATAGATGGATTAAAATGAAGTCAATTCCTGCTGAAATGGCCAAAAAATTAGATCAGTCTATGGCCGGCCTAATGCCCCGTACACACGGTCGGATTTTCCGATGGAAAATGTGTGATAGGACCTTGTTGTCGGAAATTCCGACCGTGTGTAGGCTCCATCACACATTTTCCATCTGATTTTCCGACACACAAAGTTTGAGAGCAGGCTATAAAATTTTCCGACAACAAAATCCGTTATCGGAATTTCCGATCGTGTGTGCACAAATCCAACGCACAAAGTGCCATGCATGCTCAGAATAAATAAAGAGATGAAAGCTATTGGCTACTGCCCCGTTTATAGTCCCGACATACGTGTTTTACGTCACTGCGTTCAGAATGATTGGATTTTCCAACAACTTTGTGTGACCGTGTGTATGCAAGACAAGTTTGAGCCAACATCCGTCGGAAAAAATCCTAGGATTTTGTTGTCGGAATGTCCGATCAATGTCCGACCGTGTGTACGGGGCATAAGTGTTATTATTCCCTAGTTCTGGGAAGGCAAGGATAAAATACTCTACAATATTACAAAGCAATAATTAGAATCAAGAGATCAAGTTATTGGCTCTTATTAGACTTGTTATATAGTTTGCAATGACTGCTGAATATTCCATAATATAGAGAACCATTTCTTATTTTATGATAAACGCACAAGTTGTAACAAGTTTTGAGTGAGTGACAAATATCCTTCTCTCTCCAGACATAGCCATAGTATCTGGATACTACAGAGTCCGTGCTGTCAACTTCTGGAACATACCAGGACCCTACAGTATTTCAGTGATGTACAGTTAATTGAAAATAATGATCACACAGCCTATAGATTTTTGAAATGGTCTCTGATGCACTGTTTTGGATTTTGTAAATCATATTTTGTAATTTGTGTAACTCGTCGCTTATTTTGTTAAATAAAATGTTCAGCAAAATCCATGAATGTGTGATTTAAAGTAGATCTTTCCATTCCCCAAGGTTGCAAAGTGTTACCATCATAATCCACTTCATAAGCTGTTTCAAAGGTATTCCTCTCTCTTCCTTTTCTCAAGATTTGCAGACTAAGCTGTAACCTAAGTTTTGATTTCTTGACAAATGTCAGCAGCTAAGTCCTCATCTCTAATTTTTAACCTCTCCCCTTAGTCACAGGGAGCAGTGACACTTGGGGTTTATTTACTAAAAGCAAATCCACTTTGCACTACAAGTGCACTTGGAAGTGCAGTCACTGTAGATCTGAGGGAGACATGCAAGGGAAATAAAAAACAGCATTTTTTTTACTAAACCTAGCAAAATATATTGCAGAACGTGCATATACAATCTCACCGTCTTAGCATGTCAAGACTTGTTATTCTCATGGGAGCACCCTTTTAGGCTAATAGAGGGGAGCCATGTAGAGACAGTTCCAGAGTAGGAAAAAAAACAGTAATGATTAGACTAAATTTTTGTTCCCCAAGAACACTTGTTTGGGAATGCAGTGCACTGCATCATAAGCACTATTATCATACATTCTTCCTGGCTGGTTAGGAAGACTAATAAATAAAATGTATGGGCACCTGTACTCATTTCACAGAAAACCAATAATTCTATGTAACCACAAGTACAATAAAAAATCTGTACATCATGATCAGCTCCCAGTACTATTGACAATGCTCCAGTCATAGGGGAACAACAATAAGAGCATGTGCCTAAAGGAGAGTGTTCATTATTTTATAATTTTAGCAGGGACCTGAATGTCTGCTGGACAAACAACCAGCCAGTCCATAGATGGATTAAAATGAAGTCAATTGCTGCTGAAACGGTCAAAAAATTAGATCAGTCTATGGCCGGCCTAAGTGTTATTATTCACTGGAGAGTTATCTCAGTTGTGTATTTATGCATGGCTGTACAAAGTTAAACAAAAGGCTCTTTCTTTCTGATTTGGATATGTATGTACTGACAGGTGCTAGAATGATCACTTAAATGACCATTGCTAATTCTTCTTATAAGTACAGCAAATAGGAATTAAGTACTTTTCCAGCCAGATCTTGACCTCTTAATGCCCAAGTACTATAGCCTTATCATTACGCTAAAATGCCAAACCACCAAACTGTTTACTTTTGTACTGTTTTGGTATTACAATAATTTGCAACGGAGTAGTCACATTTTTTAATAACACATTTTACTTGCGTACAATATGTACTGGAATAAATCCATAACAATTGGTCACAATGATACAAAAAATGTATTCTTGGTCAAGCTTCCCATTAAACTATCTATTTTACCAAAATCTGGTGACATATTAATACCTAAAAACAGAATGTTTAAAGGAAATGTTATGACATACAATTAAACAATAATTTGTATCTAAATAACCGTTAAACACATAATTGCACTCTGAAAAAAATCTTTGATATGTGAACAACTTTTGTATTTCATAAGTCATCCTGTCAAGACAGACCAGTTCTTTTTACCCCAGAGAGAAGGAAAAAGTTCTTGACAATGATATGTTCTAGCAGGCTCCTGTAGACAATAAAAAGAAAAATTATTTTAAATTATGTTTTAATTGAAAAAGAAAAACATTAAAGTAGAAGATCAGGCTAACACTAAAATCTCTAAATTTACTCGCAGCCACAATCTAAGACTAACCTATCTAGCCCTGTAAAGTAAAAATTGCTGAACATACCTTTTCTGAAGCCGATCTGGTCTGGTCTCCAGTGGCGGAAGCTGTGTGCAGGGGGCAGCCGACAACAGCTTGGGAATGCCTGGGAGGTGACATCACCCATAGAATCACTAAGGGGCTTCTGTTGTTGGCTGCCTCCTCTGCACCCACCTACACAGAGAGGCCACCACTTACAGCTCAGCGTGGGACCAAAGCAGCTTCAGAAAAGGCATGTATACTGATGTTTGCTTTACATGGCCAGATAGGTTTGTCTTAGATTGCTTCACTTTAACACCAAAAATCATAAACTAGATAAAAATGCAACTTGGTGTACTTTTCCTGTCACCAGCTGACGCTTTTGAGTAAACCAAACAACACAAATATGCCTCTAAGGATCCAGACTTTGTACTACTGTACTTTTATTGTTGTTATAATACATCATCATCTGTCTGAGATTAAGGCAGAATGGTGTGCTAGCTATATCCAGTTGTGCTCTTTCCCTAGTTTACTGCAGGAGATGTTGTAACTGGGGCCCCTAGACATCCACCAGGCCCTAGGCTTCTGGATAATTTGCCTTGTGGATGATTTGACTCTGGTAGGTACTGCCAAATATTATTCATTTTAGATAATAAAATTAGGTAAAGTACAGAGCAGGTATAACATGCAAACTGAAATAACCCATAACCCATTTCTTAGTACATGGCAAACTGGAAACACACTCTGTAAAACAAATGTGAGCTGCTTTGTGGTCTAAAGGACCCCTTTAAATATTCACAGAAAAGAAAAATAAACCCACCAGATCAAATCAGTGGCAAAGATCTGATAACCACAGATCACTGCAAATTCTGGAATAAATTCTCTCATCACTATGTTGGAGATTTCTTCCCAACTACAGATGCTGGGGGCCACATACAGACCACAATTTAGGAGCAGACACGTTTTTAGAAAATTTAGTATTTGCTCAATTAATTGAAACAAGCAATATGACAACTCTTCAACTCTTTACACATACACAGAAATTCTAAAAAGGCTACAGTTCCCTTACGAAAGGATCATGGCTCCCAAATCTGGAGATGAACACTGCCCTCCTTAAGTTTTGCAGAATATGAAATTATTAGCATACCTGATTGAAGAACTGTCTGAAACTGTCCAGCCATACAGATCTCCTCCTGTTTTTGGCGTACAATCCTTGTAATAGCTGGAGAAAATCCACGTGGATTGCGTGAGAATATGATAGAATACCCATCATTACATGTTCCATCTTCATGAAGTGTACGGCAAGCATAGGTGATTGCATAATTATCATAGTCAGTATCAATGACCCAGTAGTTGTCTCCTGCAGAAACGCAAACATTGCAAATCAGTTCTTACACTCCACTTTAAAAGTTAGTACAGAGGAATGTGGATATGTTGTCCATAGAAACCACAGTTCCCAGCAGTTATTTTCTCCCATAGATTGAAAATTCAGGTTGGTAATTTTTTTTCACATTGTTCCTCATTTTTAGAAAAATATCCTTACAGCATTAATTATACAGTCACACAAAAAATTTGCAAGCTTATTATAGGATCTGTTTTATAAAACTAAACATGTAAGCAGTGGTGTACCTAGCACATTTGTCACCTGGGGTGGATTATTCTTTAACGTCCTCCACCTTGCGTCCCCCTCTATACAGTCATTTTATTTTCAATTTATTAATAATAATAAAATTAAATGAATACTACTAATAAGCACATTACAAAACAGAAAAACTTTTCTTGCTGTGCTAAATTAAATAAAATTCAAGGGTTTAAAGAGGTGAAAAATGGGGATAATAAGGGCACAGGGCTACGACAATAGTAATATAGTGCTCTATAGCAATATGGTGCGGCAGTGACTTGGCAGCACCCCTTAAAAATTACTTTCACTGTGCTGACTCAACTTAGCTGAAGCATTAGCACCCATGTGTTAAGTCTGAATTTCTGCCATTGCCTCAGCTCTCTGCAAAACGCACCTGTGTTACAGGCCATGTAACAGCATCCTCATTGTTTTTGTTTTTTTGTTTTTTTTTCCTCTGTGGACTACAGGTTGGGTGGATTGATAGGTTTACAACTTTGTATAGTCATGCCAGAAACCAAAGGTCAGAACTATGCAGAGACACACCGTTGTGTTGGAAACATACTAGTCTGCCCAACGTACAGCTGTAACTCCTTAAATTTATCAGTCTATCTGGCCCTGGTAGTGTATACATATGAACTTCAATAGCAACCAAGGGTGTACCCCATAAGTGGCAGTATCTGGAGAAAGACCACCCACCCACCACCCCATGGTGTATCACTGCATGTAAATACAAAATCCCACAATATCTGTAACAAAAATGACACTGGTTAATGAGTTCCTCAAAATGGTCCATATACAGGGAGTCCCCGGGTTACAAACAAGATAGGGTCTGTAGGTTTGTTCTTAAGTTGAATTTGTAGTCGGAAGTGTAGCTCCAGCCAAAAAAATAATTTTTAAGCTTTTTGGATAGCATAGGGAAGGGTTAACACCCCTGTAACATTTGTTTTGCTGTCTTTGTCCTTGTTCAGAAGATTTCACCTCACTTTCTGGGACTATAACAGTTGGATTTTGAAAATTTTGGGCTGTTGTGAAAACAAGTATAGGTGATAAACCATCAGTGGAGACACCTTTTTCCCATGATAACTCTTACAAGAGTAAATTTCCAGATGTTCAGATGTTTGTAACCCGGGGACCGCCTGTATATGGAACATTCCAGTGGCAGTGATATTTTGTCATGTTTCAGCAAACCTTTTATCTTTTGTACAGAAACTGGGGCAAACTAAATGTATTGCTCATAGCAACTATCTAGATGATTATTATTCATTCCTACCCTGAAAAAAATGCAATCTGACCTGTTGCTGTGGATAGTATCATAATTTCCGTTCATCCAAGTAAACCTAGTGATGTGCCCATATAGCTTTTGTTGGTAAGAAATAGTTTGATCACGGATCCTCTTACATAAATGCATAAAGATGTACAACATATAAGTTTAGGCAGTTCTAGTTAAACTCAGCTTACCTCCACTTGATAAGTAGCTAGCCAAACCTTGGTAAGTCATGTACATTTTAGCTGGTGTGGTTGGGTCTGGTACTGAGTACTGAGCAGCCATATCTGCACAAATCAGCCAGAACCTGTAAAAAAATTGTACCCTTAATTACTGCAAAATAGTAATTGTTTATTATATCAGACAAAAAAAGTGATTTAACAAGCAGTGTATTCCCTAATGAGCACTGTTTTATCTACTGGTGCAGTAAATAAAAACCTGCCCTGATAAACATAAACTACGATTATTGTTAATTGCCTGGCTATCTCTGCATCTAGTATTTTCTGCTTAACTGATCTAGAACAAGCATGTAGCAAGTTAAGTGACAGGAAACACCTGATCTGTGTTCTTGTTTAAGGTTAGTGACCAAAACATGATAAAATCAGTGACAACCAATCAGAATGATTGGTAAGCAACTAACATAGGGCAATATAGAATGACTTTAAGAAATACTTAATAGTAACCTATAGCAGTCAGTGATATTTTACCATTTTAGATGTGTTAGAACAGTGAAAGGCAAAAGCTTATCCATTTTTGTGTATTTACATTTTTAATCTTGTTTATAGGGATGAGGTTTAGGTTCCTGCCCCCATGGATTAAAGATTTACAATCCTGGTGAATTATATGCAGATTCCCCTGGAAGATTGTTTTCAAACCATAATGCACTGCATGGTCTTTAAACTATGGCCAGCAGTAAAAGGAGCAGGCTCAGAGCACCTACAGTGGGGCAAAAAAGTATTTAGTCAGCCACCAATTGTGCAAGTTCTCCCACTTAAAAAGATGAGAGAGGCCCGTAATTGTCATCATAGGTATACCTCAACTATGAGAGAAAATGTGGAAACAAATCCAGACAATCATATTGTCTGATTTTTTTAAGAATGTAAAATTATGGTGGAAAATAAGTATTTGGTCAATATCAAAAGTTCATCTCAATACTTTGTTATATATCCTTTGTTGGCAATGACAGAGGTCAAACGTTTTCTGTAAGTCTTCACAAGGTATGTTGGCCCATTCCTCCATGCAGATCTCCTCTAGAGCAGTGATGTTTTGGGGCTGTCGCTGGGCAACATGGACTTTCAACTCCCTCCAAAGGTTTTCTATGGGGTTGAGATCTGGAGACTGGCTAGGCCACTCCAGGACCTTGAAATGCTTCTTACGAAGCCACTCCTTCTTTGCCCGAGCGGTGTGTTTGGGATCATTGTCATGCTGAATGTCCCAGCCATGTTTCATCTTCAATGCCCTTGCTGATGGGAGGAGGTTTACACTCAAAATCTCACGATACATGGCCCCATTAATTCTTTCATGTACATGGATCAGTCGTCCTGTTCCCTTTGCAGAGAAACAGCCCCAAAGGATGATGTTGCCACCCCCATGCTTCACAGTAGGTATAGTGTTCTTTGGTTGCAACTCAGCATTCTCTCTCCTCCAAACACGACAAGTTGTGTTTCTACCAAACAGTTCTACTTTGGTTTCATCTGACCATATGACATTCTCCCAGTCCTCTTCTGGGTCATCCAAATGCTCTCTAGCACACCTCAGAAGGGCCCGGACATGTATTGGCTTAACCGGTTCCCGACCGGCTCCTGTACTTTTAGGTCGGCAGAATGGCACGGCTGCGCAAAGTAACGTACCCGTACGTTACTTTTAATCTGCCGCCATGTGCGCGCGCACACCGCCGGCGGCGCACGCGCGAGCCTGCCGCGATCTCCGTGAGTCAGGTCGCGGGTCCTGCGGACTCGATCGCCGCAGGCATACCCGCGATCGCCTCACGGAGAGGACGAATGGGGAGATGCCGTTTTAAACAGCATCTCCCCGTTCTGCCTAGTGACAAGTGTCACTCGATCTCTGCTCCTTGTCATCGGAGCAGAGATCAGTGACGTCACACACCAGCCCATCCCCCTGACAGTTAGAAATAACTCCCTAGTACTGACTTAACCCCTCCCCGCCCCCTAGTGGTTAACCCCTTCACTGCCAGTGTCATTTATACAGGAATCAATGCATTTTTATAGCACTGATTGCTGTATAAGTGACAATGGTCCCAAAAATGTGTAAAAAATGTCCGACATGTCCGCCATAACGTCGCAGTCACAATAAAAAATTGCTGATCACCGCCATTACTAGTAAAAAAAAAATATTAATAAAAATGCCATAAAACTATCCCTATTTTGTAAACGCTATAACTTTTGCGCAAACAAATCAATAAATGCTTATTGCGATTTTTTTTTTTTACCAAAAATATGTAGAAGAATACATATCAGCCTAAACTGAGGGAAAAAAATGTTTTTTTATATATTTTTTGGGGATAATTATTATAGCAAAATGTAAAAAATAATGCGTTTTTTTCAAAATTGTCGCTCTTATTTTGTTTATGGCGCAAAAAATAAAAATCGCAGAGATGATCAAATACCACCAAAAGAAAGCTCTATTTGTGGGAAAAAAAAGGACGTCAATTTTGTTTTGGAGCCACGTCGCACGACCGCGCAATTGTCAGTTAAAGTGACGCAGTGCTGAATCGCAAAAAACACTCTGGTCAGGAAGGGGGTAAATCCTTCCGGGGCTGAAGTGCTTAGGAAGGGGGACACGTCTGGCACTGCAGGATCTGAGTCTCTGGCGGCGTAGTGTGTTATTGATGGTAGCCTTTGTTACGTTGGTCCCAGCTCTCTGCAGGTCATTCACTAGGTCCCCCCCGTGTGGTTCTGGGATTTTTGCTCACCATTCTTTTGATCATTTTGACCCAACGGGGTGAGATCTTGCGTGGAGCCCAAGATCGAGGGAGATTATCAGTGGTCTTGTATGTCTTCCATTTTCTAATTATTGCTCCAACAGTTGATTTCTTCACACCAAGCTGCTTACCTATTGCAGATTCAGTCTTCCCAGCCTGGTGCAGGTCTACAATTTTGTTTCTGGTGTCCTTCGACAGCTCTTTGGTCTTCACCATAGTGGAGTTTGGAGTGTGACTGTTTGAGGTTGTGGACAGGTGTCTTTTATACTGATAACACGTTTAAACAGGTGCCATTAATACAGGTAATGAGTGGAGGACAGAGGAGCCTCTTAAAGAAGATACAGGTTTGTGAGAGCCAGAAATCTTGCTTGTTTGTAGGTGACCAAATCCTTATTTTCCACCATAATTTGAAAATAAATTCTTTCAAAAATCAGACAATGTGATTGTCTGGATTTGTTTCCACATTTTGTCTCTCATAGTTGGGGTATACTTATGATGACAATTACAGGCCTCTCTCATCTTTTTAAGTGGGAGAACTTGCACAATTGGTGGCTGACTAAATAGTTTTTTGCCCCACTGTACATCACAAGTTGTTGCATGTAATTTGTAAACTGCTGCATGGAAAGCTGGCAAACTGCACATGGGGAGATTAGGGTCAGTTAGGAAAAGATTCTTTATTTCTAAATGCTAGCTCTTTGAACAATCAACCCCTTTGTTACTATTGTTGTTGTTATTATTGGGGGATTTTTTGTCTTTCTATTTTGTGGTTAATGTGAGGTCAGCGGTCACTTTTAGGTGCGGTTCCCTTCAAAAATAAAACTTGGGGCTTTTATTTGAGGGCATGATATTTTGTAGTTTTTATTTATTTGGGGATTAACTTCTAGAAATGTGCCATCTCCCACCTGACCCAGTCCCTTCATTGTCATTAGATTCAGGCTCCATGGCATGTGTCAAGGTGGAGAGCAGGGGAAGATCAGCAAACATCAATCCGCTGATCTCTCCTGGGTAGTATTAAACTAGAAGTGATATTAGGTGTCTAATATCTAAAAGATTTAAAAACAGACTGCTTAATAAAATAAAAAAAGCAAAAAAAAAAAAAAGTAAAAGCTCTTGTGTATATGTACATGCACATATGAACACAAACACTCATCAAGTGTGGACATGAAAAGGACAATTGCACCACACATATTAAGTAATGTCATACACTCCACATACACAAAGTGAGAACAATAATTCTAAGGCCCTCATTCACTGTTAACTCTAAACTGAAAGCTGTAAGCTGTGCTTTTACACTTTTAAAGCTTTGCCTATGGACAATTTGAGGTACCATAAGATTTTGGAGTTTTATGGTGCATGAAATTTTGAAGCACAATATATCTGGTATCAACTGAATAAAATCTCTGCTTTTATATTTTACCAAAAAAATTGTTTAAGTTTACTCTTTACTGAAAATACAGGTTTGATAAACAAAAGCACAATTACTTTGTGACATAAAAAATTCCAATTGCCACCATTTTCTTCCACAAGGTTTTGTTTATAGAAAAATAAAATAGTTTAAAGTAATCTTAAATAGTTTAAAGTAAACTCTGACAGCAAAAGGGTTAGGTGTTTGCATTCAAAGCCACATGAAAAGACCCTCTCCCTCACTGTACCAGTTTTTTTTTTTTTTTACAGTATTGGGCCTAAAAATTGGCAGAATTTAACTACAAGGCCAGCTCTTGCTAGAAACCCAAATTTTGGGTTCACCAAGTTTCAAAAAAGATTTGCCAAGCCCTTGACAAAGTAAACCTGGCAGACTCGCCCATCGCTACTCTTTTAACTCGTCATATTTGGTTTGTGGTATATCTTTATTACATGTTTAAATTAAAGGCTCCCACTGATGAATTTCTTTAATTTCCTAACTTATCAGCTGCTATAGCCTTTATGCGGGGGTTTCTTCTACCTAGTGAAAGTGATGTGTATTCATGTGTATGTGTATTCATTCCATTTACATAATAGAAATGTGGCTGAATCAGGAAAGCCCTAGCCTTTCTCAAAAGACCGGTTGTGCTCATCCTCAAACCAGTGAAGCTCTGCTGACCTGGCAATCACATATTTTCTGACAATGAAGCTGTGCATCTACAGGTAACACTGCTTATTTTCTCCACAGAAAACAGAACCATTGGTGGAAAATCTTTGTGTGTTGTTATAGTCTTATGGACCAGTTCTTACTCATACCTTGCAGGCAATGGTTCAATCAAGTTTGAATGACCCATATTTAATCACCGTAATGCTCTGTTTCAATTGCATCAATGTTATGGACCAGTTCTTACTCATACCTTGCAGGCAATGGTTGAATCAAGTTTGAATGACCCATATTTAATCACCATAATGCTCTGTGTCAAATAGGTCCACAATCAATGCCTGGGAACTAATATGCAATGTGAGAATCAAGCATGACAGCTTCCATCTTAAGTGTTTCTCACTGGTATTTTTTTTTTGTTGCAGATGATGTTATGAATTTCTGGTTTGCTTTCCACTGGGTTGTTCAAACTAACCTAAAACTGTTTATGAAACATGGCATGTAGTAATACACAATATGTGCCCACTCATCTCTCAATTTCAGTCAAACTAGGAGCAGATTTACCCTTTTAAAAAGTCAATTGAGCAAATGTAACTGAAAAAAAACCTACATTTTAAAGGTGAACAAGGCTTCTAACATTTAATACACTATTGCAAAAATATTATTATTAAAATAGTATTCAATGTGTAAGATTTTCCCTCACATCCTGTCTTGGAGACACATCAGGATGTGAAAGGAAAGCCTTGGAACACACAGTTTTGTTGGAAGATTTTTCTTTTTCTTTTTTTTTTTTTTCTTTTGTCAACTGTAAAACAAGGTTTTTCTCTCCTGATCCAGGAACAAAAGTTACCAGGCTAGAATGTGAGAGGGAATCTCTAAAGCAATAACACCAGAAAAAGTTCCAACTGTTCCATGCTTTAACCAAATCAAAAAAAAAGTTTTGCTTGAAGTTCCAATACAATGTTAAAAAAAAAAAAACATTCCAATATACAGCCCAAATATCAGCATTACTTACCCAAAAAGTTTAACTCTGCCTTTGGATGATGCAGTCATTGTACCGTCCCCATCTAATGTGTATTCAGCAGAGATATTATCTTGCAGGAACAGGCCTTCAGGGTCCTTTTTGCTAACAGCATACCATTTTCCTGCATACTAGTGAAAAGTATTGAAAGTGTTAATAGCTACCTTTAATATTTGAATACTTGAACAAAAAAAAATTGTACTGTAGTTATCCACTTCAAGACAGTCTATTTGTTTGCTGTTTAGCACTGCATTGCTTTAACTGGTAATTGCGCGGCCATGCAACTCTGTACCCAAACGAAATTTATATTATTTTTTTTCACACAAATAGAGCTCTCTTTTGGTAGTATTTGACCACCATTGGGTTTTTTTTATTTTTGTGAAATATAAACGAAAAAAGACAATTTTTTTTTTAAATTATTTCTTACTTTCTGTTATAAAACATATCAAAATGAAAAGAAAAAAAATTGAATATCTTCATAAATTTTGGCCAAAATGTACTCTGCTTGCACGTCTTTGATAAAAAAATAAATCCCAATAAGTGTATATTGACTAGTTTGCATGAATGTTATAGCATTTACAGACTATGGTACATATGTTGGAATTTGTATTTATTTATTTATTTATATATTACTAATGGCGGTGATCATTGACTTATTATGGGACTGTGATAGTGCGGCAGAAATCTGACGCTAACCGACGCTGGGGGGGGGGGAACTGACTAACTGCCACTGACATCACCATTGACACCAATATAGTGATCAGTGCTAATAATATGCAATGTCACTGTACTAATGACACTGGCTGGGAAGGGGTTAATATCTAGGGCGATCAAGGGGTTAAATGTGTGCCTAACAACAATGTTTACTGTGTGTAGTGTGTGCTGCTTTTACTAGGCAATGTGCAGGTTTTTACTCCCTGCCATTCGTTCAGTCGATCGTCAGGTTCCAACCATAAATCATTGCCCGGGACCCACTGAATGGCCTAAGCTGTAACAAATGGCAAAATTGCTGGGGCAATAGGTGCATACTCGCGCACCCCTACCTGGAAAAACAAAATCATGTGCATGATCCAGCGCAATGGGGCTGCCCTGCCGCAGTATAACTGTGGTGGGTGGTCCTGAAGTGGGTATCCTCCTCTGTGTATAATTGCTCCTGTAAGTGACAGCTTAACTACTATGGTTACAGTTACATACAGTAATACAAATATTTCCCATCATGGCAGGTTAGTGTTTTGCCTTTAGGCTAGGTTCACACTGTTGCCGTTTCCCTGCAGATGCATTTGGGTTGGCACAATAGGTTATTCATGTAAATAGCCTGCTGAACCTACAGAAAATACAGGCAAAAGGTCCATGTACTGTACCTTTTCCTAAATTGCAGCCGCAGGGAAACCACATGCTACGCATTTACCAGCATTGGGAAATGCTCTGCGGTTTCCCGTTCATGGGGTACCATTAAGAATTTGAAATATGTGAATAAATAAAGAAGGGCAAATGTATACGAGTAAAAAAAAACAGTATTATGTACCCTTAAAAGAGCTAAGGTAAAGTGCAAGGAAAAACTGCTCAGTTCATTGTTCAAATATGTAAAATCAGAAAAATGTAATGAGCGAGGGACAGAAATAAGGTGAATGAAGGAATACCAAGTAGGCATAAATAAACAAACTAAGGTCAGTGTGGACAGGCTTGATTATGTTTTAGAATGTTTTTTCTTCAAAGTATATGGCAAAGCAAATATTTATAATTTATCTCAAACTGATGTCAAAAGCCCACTGTGTTTACCCATACACCAATCAGCCATAACATTGATATCACTGACTGGTAAAGTGAATAATCTTTACAAAAATTGATTAACTCATTACAATGGTATCTGGAAGTCGGTGGGATAGATTAGGCATCAAGTAAACATGTTGCCGATGAGGTTGATGTGTTAACAACAGAAAAAAATTGCGTTCACAATTTGTTGTGTATTGGGCTGCGTAGTCTCTGACCGGTCAGGGTGCCCATGCTGATACATGTCCACAGCCAAAAGAAGCTACAATGGGCACATGAGCACTAGAACTGGACCATGAAGCAATGGAATAAGGTGGCCTGGTCTGACGAATCACATTTTCTTTTACATCGTGCAGATGGCTGGGTGTGTGTGCTGCTTACTTGGGGAAGAGAGGGTAACCAGGAGCCAGTATGGGAAGAAGGCAAGCCGGCAGAGGCAGTGTGATACTTTGGGCAATGTTCTGAGGGAAACCTTGGTCCTGCCATTCATGTGGATGTTACATTGGCATGTACCACCTACATAAAGAACATAATTTAATGTAAATGGTATTCCCTGTTGGCAGTGACCTCTTTTAGCAGGATATTGAGCTCTGCCACACTGCATACATGGTTCAAGAATGGTTTAAGGAACACACCGAGTCCGAGATGATTACTTGGCCTCCAAATTCTGATCCATGGAGGCCCCACCAGTAATATGGCATAATACTGTACCAGTATTATGCGTGACTGCTATATAGAAGTTTAGACTTTTATCCTTGATTGAGTGTAGTGGCTGGAATTTTTCAGCTCACAAATAGATACATATTCGAATGCTATACAGAGATTAACCCACTGGGGCTTCCATGACCATCTATCGCTCTACTCAAACCATCCCTGGTCTATAAACAGGTATACAGATATGGGTGCTCAAATACAGAGATTTAACCAATGGATTTACTAAGATACAAAAGGCACCATCGGGTGATTTAATGCAAACATCTACTGCAATCAGTGGACTGGCGCTTTAAGGATGATGGCAGATAACATTAAAAGCATATCTTTAATAAATCACCTCTTATATGTATTTAGTACATCATCTCATAATGGCCTTACTTTTAAAATTAACAACTTACCCTTTTCAAATCAAAGTCATCCTTCACTTTAAAATTATCTACCACACAGGTCTGGGCTCTACAATGCTCAAAAATGGTAATAAGTGCAGCAAGGAAGAAATACTTGAAAGACTTCATTCTAGAGAAAAATAGAAAGTTTTCATAAGATAAAGCAGGTATTATATGTAGCACGTAAGTTTGCTTTTGACTTAACAAACTGTAACTAT
The DNA here is from genome assembly GCA_037952925.1 of Lithobates clamitans. Classification (NCBI taxonomy): domain Eukaryota; kingdom Metazoa; phylum Chordata; class Amphibia; order Anura; family Ranidae; genus Lithobates; species Lithobates clamitans. Next base: position 2,930,378 of record JBBGZY010000833.1, on the reverse strand, counting down.
TATCATTTAGATTTAGATACATACTGTAGGTAATATTTTAAATAGGAGTTTATATCAAATCTTTTATTTAGGTTACCAAAATCAAAAGACTTCAGTACTTTTGTCTTTTTTTCCCCTCTTCCCTTTATATGTTTTCTATAAGAATTTACTCTCTTCCATAACAGTAAAATGTATAAAAAACATATCTAAAATACAAGCAATAAGTATAGTATGTTTTTACAACTGCATGACATTACTACTATTATGCTTCTATTACCCAATGCATTTTGTTGTGTTGCAAAATACAGTGCAAAAGTTGTGAAAATAAAGAATCCTTATTATGTAGTAAAGCAATAAAATGATAATTGACTTGAGAAGGTCTAGTGCTAATGAAAACATTACTTCTATTATATGTTATCAAGATAAAGAACAAAATCAGAGCTTTATCTGTTATCGGCTACCAAATGATATATTAGTGCTGGCCGCCAGAGTATTTGATGCAGATCACATGAAGTATGTGTACCGCTGGTGGTAAGCTCTGATAAAAAAAAGGTGGTACCATAGACCAATGTTGCTCCAGTCCTCAAGTACCGCCAACAGGTCATGTTTTCAGGCTTACCATTATTTTGCACAGGTGATTTGATCAATTTCACTGCCTTAGTAATTACCACAGCCGTTTTATCTGAAAAAAACCTAAAAACGACCTGTTGGGGACTTGAGGTCTGGAGTTGAGAAACCTTGTCATAGACAATTGTTTTATTTCTTATATAGAGAATGCTGTTTGTGTATATAGGATACCTCCACTTCTCCAATACTATTAATCCAATGCAATGTCTGGTTTTGATACCTATTTTAAGATGTAAATAGACTACTAAATATGTAGAGAACACCAACGTTATAGTTTACCTATCTATATTAATAAGATTGAAGTGTTAGTGCTTAATCATCCAATCATGTGCAAGCAAAATTAGGTTTTGTTTTAATTTCCCCACCACATGATTGGGTATTCAAAATCAACATAGCAACACCATTACCACTAAGGGAAGGGAACATCCTCTACTCCTTTAATAAACTAACCGCAACAACGGCATATGATTAATGTGCTCTTTGTTCCTTTTGTTCAGTTTCTAATAAAAGGTACATAATACCTTTGTGAAACAGGAACATTTGGCCACATACTGATGAGCATAATCATTTTCAATGCAAAATAATTATAGGTTTTACATTGTCTTTCTCTCATGGGATTCTCCTATGGTCCTATGTGTCTAATGTTGATGTTCCAAGAAATCTATGCAAATAATTGAACCCCTTTTTAATTTATTTGATTTGATTTGATTTTAGTATTCAAAGCAGTTTAAACCATAAACTTGACTTTCATTCCCAGACTGACAGTCCACATGTCACAGACACACCTAGTGATACATATATCAATAATTAGAAAGCTCTAGCCTACCTAAATGTAGACTTTGATTTAATTCTTAGTACAATCGTGCCATTTACAATCAGTCAGAAATATAAAACCATTCTAACAAATGTAATGTTTAAACTAAAACTTTCAGCAGAAACAACTTACCTGACTCTTCCCTGTTGTAAACCAGTGTTAAATGGGCTCCCTACAGAATCAAATGAGCATCTCTTTCTGCTTATTTAAGTATTTCTGCTTTAAATAATAAGCCCACGGACTACCTAAGTGGTTATTTTGGTCCATAGAGGACAGTAAGAGGCTTACATTTGTTAATCCATTACATAAAATCTGTGTGTAATCCTTTTTTCTGATGTGTGCTCGTCTAATTGTGAAAGAAAACAGAGTTGAAAAGGATGAGGAAAGACCATGCTTACTCATGCTGCACATGGCTTATCTGTCCATGTGGATGGACAAAGAGCTAATGGTCACAAGGCCTGGGCTTCACAATGGCCTGGCAAGTGGATTTCATTTTACTAAATGTCATGTTTGCATAAGAGTGACTGTTCATTAGAAGAAAGGACGAGCATAGGAAATCGAAGATCATGATTAAGAATTCAACTGTGCATTCTGAATTCTAAATACTTTGCTAGTGTGTGTTTTACAATGATGATATTTTTAAATAGATTGCACAAATACCCACATAACTTTACAGAAGGGGTAGATCAAAGGCTAAGGGGTACATTAATTATGGGGAATAAGGGGGTAGTAAGCCTCACCACCCCCAAATTTACCACAGGCCTCCGGGCTGTAAAAATTACATTTTCCTGTAATGTTGTCACGCTGCATGTTCCTCTACTAATTGATACTGCAAACTCTCTTCTATTACTTGTTATGTAATAATAGATAAATGCTGGACTGTGGTTTGAATCAGAGAACTTAAATTGTATGTAGCAGGAAAACTTTTTTTAAAATTTTGAATAGAGTGGGGAAAGTTTAGACCCTGCATCAGGTTTTTATAGACGTCTTTGCCATCATATGGGAGATTCATTTCTCTATTGGTGACTATTATGCCGCGTACACACGAGCGGACTTTCCGGCAGACTTGGTTCGGCGGATTGGACTCCGTCGGACAATTCGATCGTGTGTGGGCTCCAGTGGATTTTTTTCCCCAAAAGTCTGACGGACCTAGAAATAAAACATGTTTCAAATCTTTCCGACGCACTCGAGTCCGGTCGAAAAATCCGCTCGTCTGTATGCTAGTCCCACGGACTAAAACTGATGCTAGGGCAGCTATTGGGTACTGCCCATCAACTTCCTTATTTTAATCCGGTCGTACGTCATCACGTACGAATCCGTCGGACTTTGGTGTGATCGTGTGTATCCAAGTCCATTCATTTGAAAGTCCGGCGGACGTATGCTGCAAAGTCTGTCGGAAAGACTGTCAGACCTAGTCCATCGAAAAGTCCGCTCGTGTGTACGCGGCATTAGCCTTGAAACAGCAAATGATGGGAAATCTTAAACTTTAGCGTTGCTCCCAGAAGAAGAGCTAAGGAAAAATTTTCCATTGGGGTTACCTGTTCCGGGAACAACTGTCTGAGTTGGGAATTCCCCTCAGTTTGGAGAGATTTCCTCTTTTCTTGTTGCGTCTCTAAGACAGGATGTAAAGAGAAAACTCCCCAATGGGAGGTAATCAGCAAAGCATTACCAGATTCAGATTTAGAATACTTTAATAATCCCAAAGGTACATTTTTGGAATCCCAAAGAGGGCTTTAACCCTTCCCTATTCAATCCAAAATATACAGAAAGTAATTTATCCAAACTCTTTAATTTATATTCACATATTGAAGTTTGTATGAAACAACTTGTTGTGCTTTTTTATTACATTGTTAAAAATAATTAAACACGCATTTTGTAAAACACATTTTGAATTCCTTGGGTGAAACGATAACTAATCTACTTCTAATTCCAAGAGCGCACATATTTGGCCTAGTTGGGTACAATACTCACACATTGCTTTCTAAGATTATATTTTTCCCTCTCTGCTATAATTGGTCACATGATTCAATACATCTCTTAGATGAATTAATGATATCATAACCTAAATTTTGAGTCTGAAAGTTCAGTTAAAGCATTAAAACATGCAAGTATTAAAAAAAAAAAAAAATCATTCACTTATGTATTTAAAGAAAAGTCATTACATTACATTGCAGAGAACTAGGCTACATGTCTGCCTCTTAATTATATCAGCCTCCTGTAATCTCTTCAACACTCTGAACCAGTTAATCTAACAATGTGAACATGCTCATAGAAGGGATAAGCTTGATGGATAAGCTCATCAGTAAGTAGGGTAGTGGTCTCTGCTCATATAATGAGGCGAAAGCATTGGGTGCTCTATTTGAAGGTATTACCATAGGCAATGTAGTAGTAGAGGGTAACTCAGGTCTTCAGAACAGGTCCTGAGTCGATGGGCTTTGGGCTTGTGACGATAGTGTCAGTTTGATATACTTCTAAGAACATTCAGAGTTCATTGATCTGCAGTTTACCTCCTGACCTATATTTAACCTGGTTCAAGCAGGTTTTGCATTCTCAAAAAAGCAAACCAAAGCATGTTGACACAGGCCATTAAGGATTCAATGTGTGTGCATGTGCTTGCCTGTAGTTTAGCTCTAATTATACAAGGCCAAAATATCTCTTCTTTTTTTATGTCATTTGTGATCCACTTTCACAATGAAGTTGTGGCAGCTAGCTAATATAAACCAGAGAAACTAAATACCTTACCCATGTTAAGGCTGTCCATGCCTGACATTGCCCCTAGTTGACAGTGGAAACCTAATCACTAGATTAACATGATGATCTGACACTGGAAGACTGACGTCAACCACAAGAAAAAAACAAAAAACACACACACAAAGCTACAATATATTTTAGTTATGGGTAGACAATGGCTGGCTTCATTCACCTCTGTACTCCTAAATGTATTTTTTTTGATAAGTGATGAAGTAATCCAACTTTAGCTTCCCCTTTGCTGTTACTGTAGTGTGATCTTTCTTTTCTTGCAGATTCTTCACCCTAGGAGTTCTAGCTAAATAAATGTGACTGTATGGAAAATAGGGCAGGCGCTACCGCTAGGCAAACAAGGCTGCCGCCTAAGGCGCACTGCCGCCTAGGGCACAGCCACAGCCACTGGCCTACCTACTCTCCACTGGGAGGAGAGGACGCCTGAAGCATGTTAGTGCACCTTGTCCTCTACCCGGCTGTCTCTTCCAGCCTCCCCCTCTCTCAGCCCCATCTCTCAGCCCTCCCTCTCTCAGCCTCACCTCTCTAATCCCCCATCTCTTAGCCCACCCTCTCTCCTCCCTCTCCCCTTCCTCTCTCCTCCCTCTCCCCTTCCTCTCTCAGCCCCTCCTCTCTAAAGTCCCCACTCTCTCAGCCCTTCCTCTCTAAGCCCCCTCTCTCTCAGCCCTCTTTCTCTCGACCCTCTCTCTCTCTCCCCTCCCTCTCCTTGTCCCCCACTTTCAGCCCCCTCTCTCAGCTCTCCCTCTTCCCTCCCACTCTCAGCCCCCCTCTTCCCCTCTTCCCTCCCTCTCTTAGCCCTCCCTCCCTCTCTCCTCCCTCTCCCAGCCCCCCTCCCTCTCAGCCCTCCCTCTCCCATCCCTCTCTCAGCCCCTCTATTTCAGCCCTTCTCTCCCTTTCTCAGTCTCCCCCTCTCTCAGCCCCTTCTCTCAGCTCTCCCACTTCCCTCCCTCTCTCAGCCCTCCCCTTCTCAGCCCTCCCTCTCTCAAATCTCCTTCTCTCAAGCCCTCCACTCTAATCCCCCATTTTTCAGCCCTCCCTCTCTCCTCCCTCTCTCAGCCCTCCCTCTCTCCTCCCTCTCTCAGCCCTCCTCTCTAAAGCCCCCACTCTCTCAGCTCTTCCTATCTCTCAGCCCTCTCTCTCCCCTCCCTCTTTCTGTCCCCCTCTCTCAGCTCTCCCTCTTCCCTCCCTCTCTAAGCTCTCCCTCTTCCCTCCCTCTCTAAGCTCTCCCTCTTCCCTCCCTCTCTCAGCTCTCCCTTTTCCCTCCCTCTCCCTTCCCTCTCCCAGCCCCCCTATCCCATCCTTCTCAGCCCTTCCCTCCCTTCTCAGTCTCCCTCTCTCTCAGCCCCCTCTCTCAGCTCTCCCTCTCAACACCCTCTCTCAACCCTCCCTCTCTCGGCACTCCCTGTCCCCTCCCCCTCAGAGTCCCCCTCAACCGTCTTCTCTCTGAGGGGTGGGGGTGCAAGTATCTGGTCTTGCATAGGGCGCAAAATAGTCTAGCACCGGCCCTGATGACAAGATATTATTTATTAAAGTTCAGTTCACTTTCATCTTCTCTTTTATTGCATGTAGGTGTCACTGCCTCCTTTAGTCCTATAGGTGAGCTGTATTCCAGCTGTCCAGCAGAATATGTCTCACCCATAGGAATAGATGGGGAGCACTAAGAGGAGAAGCTGACAGTTTTAAAGAAACCCTGTCGCCAACTGAAAAACATTGCAGGTAAAAGCACAGAAAGTATAGTAAATGTATACTTACGGCTTTTCTACTTCCTATAAACCATTATTATTATTAAACTTCAATGTGCCTCTGAACTTGTTAGCAAATTTTCCTTGTCAATTTCCTAGCAAAACCCCATTGCCTCCAACCATATAATAGCCCTCTCCTCTTCTTGGAGTGTTTAATTACTGACACTCCATCCTTATCCCTCCCCTCCCTACATAACTCAATATAAGGAGGCTTTTCATGGTAAATAACACAACTAAAATACATTAAATGCACATATAATCTTATGTTAAGATTTTTTGTTGAAAAAATGGTCTAATGACAGTCTCTTTAACATAGCAGGTTTCAATGGTGGCAATTTAGTATAGTACAAATTCACTAAAAGTGAACGTATGGTTTAATGCATACATGTACTGTACTTACAAAAAGTACAATTAAATCAAGAAATACCTGCAATTACCTAGATGTTCTAGCACATGGCTTTAAGTGGTTTCAGGGGCCCTGAAACCTGGTATGGTCCATTATACAAGTAATTCAACTTTTGAATCCATGTAAGGGGCCTCACAGTTGGCTAGGTGATGGCACCAAATGACACAATTTGCTGATGGAACCCTCTAACATTTTGTGTTGTAGGCCAGCTTGTGACGTTTCCAGCCATAGGCATTAATATTGTTGAATAAAGGAATGTCCACACATAAAAAGCATTTTCCTGAACCTTACTGTAACTTTGTAGGAATTCTGTGTCATCTGACATCACATTAACATATTAACATAATTCTTTGGCAAGAAAGCCATGAACAGGACTAAACATTTTGTAGTTATTGTTTAGGCGCAGATCACCAGCACATTATTTGTAAGCCATCTTCCTTCTGCACCTCCTCTTGGGAGCACCATGGAGTTGGGGCCACTTTCCATGTGTGTACCAAGTCCACAGAATTCAACTTCCATCACAGAGTACAATCAAGGTGCCCTCATTAGTATACTAGTTTCTCCACCAATGGGCTCCCTTCACTAAAGCATTTTGCATGCGGTCTTTGGGTGACCTCACAATTTTTCCCAAATATCACGTGAGACTGAAAATGTCAATTCACTATCCCTTTATGCGGTATTTACCTCAAAAAGCAAAACCACTCAGTAAATACCACATAAAACAGCGTTAAAGTAAATTCACTAAAGGAAATAAATAATGTGTTAAAAAAGTAGTGGTCCAGGCATGCAATATTGAAGGAATATAACAGCCAATTTGGAATAGTCTCTACCTTGGATCAGTTTCTCAACAGTAGTGCATAGAAACCAAAATGAGGATAAAATACAGAAATGTTACATTTAGTGAAACATATTTATTTTCTCCTGTAATTTCGCCAGATTTGCAGAGACTTTTTTTGTGTATACACAAGCATGTACATAATTTGCTCACAATAACTCCAAAAATAATACAATGTGCATGCATATCACAATAGTCTAATCCCTTGTTAGCACATATGTCATATGTAGTGGGAATATTTTTGGAGATATCCATGGCAAAAATTTTTGCAAGGCAGAATTTTATTAGGAATAGGCAAGTATTCTTACAAAGGTGTGGTGAATTGTTAGGAGAGGGGTGTCATAAATTTGAAGGTTTGGCAGATGGACACCAGAGTGAAACTTTGAAGAACATCAGACAATGACAGTGGGGAGATTTACTAAAAGAAAATTTACACAGAAAATCTGGCACAGCTGAGCATAGTAACCAATCAGTTACTAGGTGTTTTAGTGTGAAAGCTTCATTGAACAAGCAGATTTTAAAAGCTGACTGGTTACTATGAACAGCTGCACCATGTTCTCTGTTCTCCGGTTTTAGTAACTCTCTCCAGTGTCTATTTTAGAGAACTCACAGCACTAGCTCCCGTCTCCGTGCAGCAGTGACTAACGGCCATGCGCGGTGTCCCTGACAGAGGCGAGCGAGTTCCAAATCGAACGTGCACACTCACGCACCCGTACGAACGCATGCACGCACCCGTACACCCATACGAGCAGGTGTACGTTCTCACGCTCGCACGTTCACGTCCACCAATCCTGGTGCTCAGCGCTATATATAAACAGGGTCCTTGCCTGACACTAGTGCTGGATCGTCTTCAGCTAGTTCCTGAGTTCTTGAATCCTGTGTGACCTGTTACCTTGCTCCTGACTACCCGGCTTCCTGACTACTCTCTTGGATCTCCCTTGCCTGCTACCTACCTTTGCTGATTATACTGACCCTGGCTTGGACTCTCTACTACGGCTCTGCTTCCTGACTGTGTACCTCGCTGCCCGCCCGTTGCCAACCTCTGCCTGACCTTGACCACGAACCTACCTGCTGTGTGGATACCTTGTTGCCAACCCTTGCCTGTCCTGACGTTCCAGTTGTCCTTAGATTCATACCTACCTGCCTGGCTTCTACTAAACAGTTCTGGTGATCAGTCTTCTCATCTTCTCCAAGAGGATCTTGAATCTCCAAGTTCCAGCTTCCGGCTGCAGGTACCTTGACGGGACTTCCCTGTGACGTCACGGGAATGCTACAGGGAAGTCCCGTCATGTCCCATGCGTCAGAGGGGACATTATTTAAGAACCGTCAGAAGAAGAGGAGACGCGTCACACAGCGGGAGCCTCCCACCATGCCAGCATGGGTGCGGAGCGGCCCGGAGAAGAAGATGAAGAAGAGAAGAAGATGAAGAAGATGAAGAAGAGAAGAAGATGAAGAGAAGAGCGGGAGCCTCCCCCCATGCCATGGGTGCGGAGCGGCCCGAGGAGAAGAAGATAGAAGACGCCGCAGAGGAGATGCTGGATGAGAACACTGGAGGAAGAACCAGAAGAGCCAGAAGAAGAAGATGAAGGAAGATAGAAGAAAGAAGAAAGAAGCATTTAAATAAAGGAATTGTCAAAAAACTGTCTCTTGTCATTTTTAACATTTTTGACAGTTTTTTAGTGAAATGGTAGGGGTACTTTTGTACCCCCTTACCATTTCACACAGGGGGGGATCTGAGGGTCCCTTTGTTAAATGGGGCTTCCAGATTCCGATAAGCCCCCCGCCCGCAGACCCCCACAACCACCGGCCAGGGTTGTGGGGATGAGGCCCTTGTCCAAAGCACCCTCCCAATGTTGAGGGCATGTGGCCTGGTACGGTTCAGGAGGGGGGGCACTCTCCCGCCCCCCCTCTTTTCCTGTGGCCTGCCAGGTTGCGTGCTCGGATAAGGGTCTGGTATGGATTTTTGGGGGGACCCCATGCCGTTTTTTTTTTTAATTTTGGCGCGGGGTTCCCCTTAATATCCATACCAGACCTGAAGGGCCTGGTATGAAATTTAGGGGGACCCCCACGTCATTTTTTTTTAAAATTTTGGTTCAGGGTTCACCTGTGGGGAATTACCATGCTGTTTTTATCAATGAACTTCTATGTGTATCGTCGGACCGGCAATGCAATAGCCACGAGTAGTTTTAAATGACTTTTTTTCCTTTGAAATGTCATTTTGCTGTCAGACTGTTCTAAACACGGGAAACATGTGCCCCTTTACAGGCATACTATAGACACCCCCCAGCTACGAACTTTAAAGGGATATTACACTTTTATTGTTTGACTTTAAGCATTATTAAAATCACTGCTCCTGAAAAAACGTCCGTTTTTAAAACTTTTTTTTGCATTGATCCATGTCCCCTGGGGCAGGACCCAGGTCCCCAAACACTTTTTATGACAATAACTTGCATATAAGCCTTTAAAATGAGCACTTTTGATTTCTCCCATAGACTTTTAAAGGGTGTTCCGCGGCATTCGAATTTGCCGCGAACACCCCAAATTGTTCGCTGTTCGGCGAACTTGCGAACAGCCGATGTTCGAGTCGAACTCGAAGCTCATCCCTAGTTGTAATTAGTTGGTCCAAGCCAGCCCACATGTGCTATAAAAAGGGGAAAGGCTGAGGTCCGGGGTCCTTGGTTGGTTCTGTTCCCTCTCACGGCTCGTGGTATTGGGACAACTGCGTCTTGCAGTCCACTGAAGGTACTAGGATTTTTGGAGGACATCCAAGTTATTGAGAATATTAAGATGGAATATCACCTCATGAACCTCACCTGGACAGCCACTCAACTATAGTTAGATTAGGGATGAGGGCATTGTTGATATTGAACTGTTATGCTGCAACTTGTTCAGTAAAGTTAGATTAACTGTTCTGAGCCCGGTCTGAAGTTATTCAAAGGGGTGCATGTTGGTTCTGGCGTATCTAAAGAACCAAGGTCTTTAAGGCACAAAGAGGTATAAAGCTACATCTTTACACAAGGAGTTAACTTGGCAAGACAAGGAGAAGGAGTGTAATTGCTAAAAGTACCCAAACACAAGTTCAAAACACCAATCAATCAGTCATTAAGCATGGTACCTGGGAGGTGACAGGTCCTCCGGCAGCAAGGGGGTCATTGTCTGGTTCCCTCCCTAGTAGTCGATATCCCATAGTAACCAGATCTGAACCTGTGTTATGAAGAACTATGGCCTGGTCATGAGGTAAGGGAAGGAAGAAGTTAATGAGCATGCATGAGGTCTTCCCTATATACTTGGCGGGACCCCATTCTGTTACTGGGACTGAGGTAACAGAGGTATGCTGGTCTGGTGGTATGGGCACAGGCTCAGCACATCCCTCCTAATACAACATCTAAGTTACAGTGTGTAGTGACACGGACAACGCTTTTTAGAAGAACTCTGTACTTTAATTGCTGCACACAGTGAAGGCTCATCTCTAATGCCCTGTACACACGGGCAGACTTTTCGACCGAACTTATCCGCCGGAAACAAATCGGTCGGACATTCCGACCATGTGTGGGCTTCATCAGACTTCCCACAGACCTTTTCAGTAAAAAATCCGATGGACTTTAGATTTGAAACATTTTCAAATCTTCCCGCTGAAACTCTGCCGGAGCCAGTTCCTATCGGGAAATTTGTTCATCTGTATGCTGGTCTGACGGACCAAATACGACGCAGGGCAGCTACAGCACCTGCCTGCGAGAATGTTTCCAGCGCGATCCTATCGTGCTGGTTCTTGGCGACAGGGTACTGTAAATCTCGTGCTCGCTGCATTAGGAAAAACACATTTTCCTATTGCAGCAAGCGCGAGAGGGGGGCGACAATGTCCCTTAGGTCTGGTATGGATTTTAAGGAGAACCCCCTATGCTGAAAAAATGACGTGGGGGTCCCCCCAAAATCCATACCAGACCCTTATCCGAGCACGCAGCCCAGCCGGTCAGGAAAGGGGGTGGGGATGAGCGAGCAGCCCCCCCTCCTGAACCATACCAAGGCCACATGCCCTCAACATGGGGGGTCCCCACCCCAAAGCACCTTGCCCCCATGTTGATGAGGACAAGGGCCTCTTCCCGACAACCCTGGCTGTTGGTTGTCGGGGTCTGCGGGCGGGGGGCTTATCGGAATCCGGGAGCCCCCTTTAATAAGGGGGCCCCCAAATCCCGGCCCCCCACCCTTTGTGAATGAGTATGGGGTACATCGTACCCCTACCCATTCACCTGGGGAAAAAAGTGTCAATAAAAAAAACACACTAGACAGGTTTTTAAAGTAATTTATTAGGCAGCTACGGTGGTCTTCTTCCGACTTTGGGGGTCTCTTCTGACTTCTCCGCTCTCTCCGGCATCTTCTCCCGCTCTCCGGCCTCTTCTCCTGGTGTCCGGTTCTTCTCCCGGTGTCCGGTTCTTCTGCCGGGCTCCTCTGCTATCTTCTGCTCTTTTGCCGCTCTCTTACTAGCCGTGTCCCGGTCTTCTCCATCGTCTTGTTCCCTCTTCTCTTCTTCCGATGTTGACACGACGCTCTGTCCCGCTGTACTGCCGTGTGCGCGGTGCGCAATGACTTATATAGGCATGGAGGGGTCATAAGGGGCAGGGTCATCACCCAGGGACCACGCCCAATGCCTAAATAAGTCATTGCGCACCTTGCACACGGCATTACAGCGGGAGAGAGTGTCGTGTCAACATCGAAAGAAGAGGGAACAAGACGATGGAGAAGACCAGGCCAACGCTAGTAAGAAAGTGGCAAAAGAGCAGAAGATAGTGGAGGAGCCTGGCAGAAGAACCGGACACCGGGAGAAGAGGCCGGAGAGTGGGAGAAGAGGCCGGAGAGAGCGGAGAAGTCGGAAGAAGACCCCCGGAGCTGCCTAATAAATTACTTTAAAAACCTATCTAGTGTGTTTTTTATTGACACTTTTTTCCCCGGGTGAATGGGTAGGGGTACGATGTACCCCATACTCATCCACATAGGGTGGGGGGCCGGGATCTAGGGGCCCCCTTATTAAAGGGGGCTCCCGGATTCAGATAAGCCCCCCTGCCTGCAGACCCCGACAATCAACGGCCAGGATTGTCGGGAAGAGGCCCTTGTCCTCATCAACATGGGGACAAGGTGCTTTGGGGTGGGGGGGCCGCCCCCCTTCCCCAAAGCACCCACCCCCCGTGTTGAGGGCATGTGGCCTGGTACGGTTCAGGAGGGGGGCGCCTGCTGGTCCCCACCCCCTTTCCTGACCGGCCGGGCTGCGTGCTCAGATAAGGGTCTGGTATGGATTTTGGGAGGACCCCCACGCCGTTTTTCCAATAAAAGCGGCGAGATTGACTTCCTTTTCTAGTCCCGTCGTACCTCATCACGTTCAAAATGAACGGACTTTAGTCCGTATGTGGGCAAGTCCGTTCGTTCGGAAGTCCACCGTAACTCCGCAGAAAGTCCATCGGACCTAGTCTGCCGGAAAGTCCGGTTGTGTGTGGGCAAGTCTGTTTGTTTAGAAAGTCCATCGGAAGTCCGCCGGAAAGACCGTCGGACCTTGTCTGCCAGAAAGTCCGGTCGTGCGTACGCGGCATAAGTCAGGGAAAGGCTTTGATGTCAATTGTTCACATTAATACAGTCTCCACTTGGTCTCAGGCATTGATGAGCTCCCTTTGTGTAAAAGGTACCCTCATGTACAGGGCGAAGATGGTCCCATACACACAATAAAACACTGACTGGTTTCATGAGCTAAATTCCACAAATTTCGATGAAATAACACATGCCCTATTTTACGAGCATTTTTTAGTAAAGTGCAAAAAAAGTTAGAAAAACAGTATGAGCTATTTTACCACTGATCTTAAAGCAGTAGATACCACTTCATAAATGGAGCCCAAAGTCCCTTTTCATAGCTCTGCCTAGCTGGGCACACTATCAGAAGGCCCACTTGTTCCTAAATTTCACCAGTGCTCACATCAGAGGACTCTGGCCAGGCTTACAAGGCCTTTTGCACAACGCTCAAGACCCAAAGAAGAAAATCCAAGGAGTCAGGGTGACTGCGGCTGTTCCTGCTGAGCTCTGTACCCCCTAGCCTACCACACATCTAAATGCACTAAAAAGATGCATATATCATTGCTGGCAGCTCTGCTGTTCTGCAATTCATGTCTATGGACAAGGTGCATTGGGGTACCATTTAGAATGAATGGCATTGCATCGCACCAACATCTCTAATGTGCATTGAACACAATAGTGTAAATGGGTCCTAACAAAACACCCTTAGTTTTAGGGCTTCTAGGGTGTTCTAGAAACCACCTGAGCGTATTTCCTGATATCAGTGCACTTGCTGAAAACTGACGACACCTAATTGAAGATTCTAATGATGAATGTGAGTCTTTTATTTATAGATTTATTGCTGATCATGGAAGGATTAAAGAGTTAAAACTTCCAGTACGCAAGACTTGCTGCCTTATTTGGCTTAGCTGGATTTAGCTTCACTTAGCAAAATCAGTGAACATCGCTTCTTTTTGATGACCTGAAAACCTCAGTGTGATCTGTCACAAAGAACACTTGAGGTAATGTCAAAACAAGCACTGGGAATATATTAAAAATGATTATTCGAGAAAAAAATCTATTCAAGCAGAGAACTACAACGCTCTGCATCTTAGTCACCAAAGAAAATATATTTAGAAATATATCATTGTTCATTCACTTGCTGTATAGTCAATGTACAATACATATTATACTGAAAGTAAGGTTTGATTTTTAAAATATGTAATATGTTGTATATTTAATATAAATGGAATTTGGTTATATTTTCTATGCCTCTACAAGGACACATGAGTGCTGCAGTAGCATGAAGGAGGAGCTGGAGGGGGAGAAAGAGCACAGCCCACAGATCCTTTTTGCTCTCTCCCTGCCACTTCCAGCATTTAGATGATGCTGTTGTTACTTCTTCTGTCAGCCTCCAACAAAGGGAACCCACCACGTCCCTACTCCACACATTAAACCACCATGCCCAGGGTAACTGCCACTCCTACCAACCTCCCCCCCTCCCCCCTTTGTCTTGGCCTTGCAGCCAGCACAAAAAACAGAGGTTCTAACCATGTCCACACTACTAAAAAGGGCTTTTATTAATGTCTGTATCCCTTTTGGAGAGTAAGGATACACAGGAATAAAATGGCTGAGGCTCTAATTCTTCCTATTTTACCAATACTTAAAAAGGGCCCAGAACTGTGGAAGTTGTGCCAAAAAGTAAGCTGTGGCTAAATCATTATTTACCAGTACTGCAGTCAGGTTCCCTCCAGTCCATCTCCTCATTGCTGATTTATCATGCCTTGTGCTACATTGTGTCACAGTGTGGGGGGTTAGGGCATCTCCCTTAGCAATTTGTGTTCTGATGACTGGTTGGGTAGTGATTAGGAAACATCAGAATAGGCCATATAGCACAGATCCACAGAATGAATAAAGCGAAAAATCTTTGCACTGCAGTTCATCTGGCGTGGACATTCAGAGTGAAGGGAAACACCTTCTTCTCTCCGATGTGTCCTATTTCTAAAAGTGGAAATGCCCTCTGCTCCAAAGGTATACTCCAAACCTCCAGGAGATTGCGTGCTGGACCAAAGGAAGCCAATTGCATTCCAAACACAGCATAAAGAGAACACAAGACAGCACTCTGATGACATTACTCAAATACAAAATTGTATTCCACAATGCCAAAAAGACAGTCCCTGACTGCGGACTTCTTACTCTAATGCATTTCACCCAAGGCTGGCTTAATTGTTGATTACATACAATTTAGCCCGTCTTGGGTGAAACCTGTCAGGGTGGGTGGTCCACAGGCAGGGACTGTCATTTTGCCATTGTTAGGTGTCTACTGAGCAGTGCTTGTTGAAAAAACGTAATCTTATTTGAAAGCCTTTTTGAATCATTTATTGGTTAGGAGCATCAAATACAGTCAATGTGTTTCAGGGAAAAGAGCCTACCCCTTCTTCAGGGCTTGAGCAGCTAATCTTAATAAAATCATGATAAGATGCACTACGGGTCCTGTGCTAAAGCCTGATGAAACCAAAAATAAATTTGTTAAGGGCTTTAGCACCCTAAACATACCCAGGGACAAAAAAGGGGGGCACTAGTGCAACTTGCAAAACAAAAAACAAAAAAAACAATAGGCAATGAATGATAAACAAATGAAATTAGTGTTTTTTAGTCCTTGAGAAAAGTCCATAATAAACACAGTGGCATGAAGTTCACATTATGATAACGTCAGCAGTCCCTCTTCCAAGCAGGATCTGGGAACGCTCCCACCAGCAAACCATGTATAAACAGAAAAAAAAGGCATATAAAAGCGTCACCACCTAAGTGCAGCATTTAATAAAACATATTGGTGAAATGAAAAACAATAAATATGCACTCACATTTAAACGACATTAGAAAGCGTATCAATAAATCTCCAACTGGTGGCGACCTTCCAGGTGGTCAATGGTGAGCAAGCTCCTCTGCTTGGATGTGATGTAAAGTGCTTGGAACCAGAAAGTTGTCCAGGCTACTGTAACATTCGGAAGAGCCAGCAAAGGCAGAGTCTATATCACATGGATGAGAACCACTGTGGGCAGCTTCCCTGCTTGTGAGGGGGGAGAGATGTGTATTGGTACTTAGCTGGCAGCACTGCAGGGGAAAAGGGCACACAAGGCGGCCCAGAAAGCAGATACTAGAGTTGATCCCCCTATTGTTATATGTTGGCCGATTTATGTAGAATATTAGACATATAGATGTGTGTATGTATTTTGTGATGGGTTCACATATAGACATTTCAGGACAGGCAAGTGACAAGTCCATTTAACAAATCAAAAGAATGTTAATGTTGTGCAAGGCCACAGTGGTATTTGGGAATAGATTGTTTATCTAATTATGCATTTCAAAGGGAACTTGTTTTTGACTAAAGAAGAGACTGACCAAACCAGGTATACTCTACATATCAAAAGGGACAGATAATGACTCTGTGCTATGTTCATTTTAATTGAGGGCCAACCTAATTAGTAGTAAAAGAATGCAAATTAGGAAATTTCCAGAGGTTTTTATGGCTGCAGCTGTCCATGGCTAAGAGGCATTATCTCTCACCCAGAAGGAAATAAGCAGATCAAAGGCCTAATAAATCTGGCCAATCGAATTGCTTACCCATGGGGAAAAGGTGAATATTAGGGAAGGTTCTTTTTGGCTAAACGGTGACAGGAGAAACTGGGTTCTCTGAAGGTGTCTAAATATTCACATATCCTGCCATCTATCTTTTCTGTACCTCTGTTGGCTTTTTTTTTTCTTTTCAGTGTTTTTATTGGATGCATATGTAGCGCTGGTAGATTTGCAATCTACCGCATGTTAGGTAAATCTAGTAATTTGTTCGTTAGGAAGGTTAAGTTTGCCTCTGTTCCAGCTTGGCTGACTTTGTGTGTGTTTCCGTGCTGACCGGTGGGTGTCACTGTTATCACTGGTTAGTGTTGGAAAGGCAACGCGTTGAAGCGTATGGATGCTCTTCTGTCCCGGAGACAACTCGGTGGAGGTGGTCCTCCGAGTTGCATTCGGGGCGAGGGTATTTATGGGACAGACGCCATATTTTAGGGTTCGTTTTACAGCCACCTGCTGGCCCTCGTGGCCGACAGGTATGCGTTAAGGAGCTACCTCGTGGTCCTCCGTTCTGGAGGCCCACGATACTACGGCGCAGGGGTGGGTCCAGAGGCTTGTCTGGGGCCTACCACCACGGTCGAGGAATGGTCCTGAGCTGTCGGTCCTGTGTGACAAAGCTGGACAACCGAGGAGATCCCAGGGGAGGACCCGTCTTGGAGGGATCACGCAGTGTGCTGGTCTATAGAGGGGCCTGGTGACTCGGTTGGAGGACTTATCCGAAAGTAACTATACAGCATAGTGTTGCCGGGTTGGCTTAAAGGTTCAGGCACTGTGACTGACATTCATTACAGAAAATCTGATGCATCCTGTGGTAGAGGATGGTACGGGTTTTGTTCCCAAGCAAGTCTGTGGCAGAGACTTTGATTTGTGCTGCATACTGGCTGCTAGGCTAGTGAGAGAGTGTGTCCCACGAGGGGAGCGCATTCCATATAATATCTGAATTCTACCAAGACATTTGTCAAAAGAACCCTACAAGAAGATGTTTGAGTTTCTTCTGCAGTTTCCTTTCCGCCTCTTTCCTGCTATTTCCTAAGTCATGTGTTTAATAAAGCATTGAAAACGTACTCCAGTGTTGGAGCGTGTGTTGTCCAGAGGTAAACTTAACGGAACCCTAGACCCGGTGCCGGTGAAACAGAGGGAAGCAGAGTGAAGGTAACAGACCCGCTTAAACCAGCAGCTCCACCGTTAGTTATTGCTACATGTGGGGGCGTCGCCCGGGATTTGTTGACCGTCAATTCTCGCAATCCAGTGGAGTGTTTTACCGGGAGTTTACGGAGAGAGCTGGACTTTGAAAAAGAATCTTTCAGGAAGAGAAAAGTTAAAACTGCAGTACTTTATTTCTGAGTGTGTAGATGGCGGGCGCCAGTAAAAGGCCCGAGAGCTACGTGACTAGAAGAATAAGTCGGAGGAGTTACCCAACTTGCTACCGCGTGGGACGCGTGTATGTGTTTGGCGCCAGAGGAAAAGAGGAGCCTCGTGATCGTGCTGAGAGGATCAGAATGTGGCTATGTCTTTTCCGGAGATGCAACCAGTTGTGGGACCGAGAATGTTCCCTACAAGCACCGTGATGAATACTGTGCTATCTGGAACTCTGCTTACGGATACTGGAGTTCGTTTGAAGCCGCAGGGGAGGTTTGTCCTGTATACCTCAGGAGATGTTGAGGGACTGGGCATGATCTGCCATCGATGCGAAGGATTGGCCGTGCATCTTCGTCCATTTGGCCGGTGTCCGCAGTGTGGAGAGTACTTGTTTGTGGTGGATCAGCCTACCACGTCGCCCGTGCTTATCGGATGGATTGGGCAACAGGTATCGCCACAGTAGAAGCTGCTACCGCTACAGAGAGAGAGCGACAGGCCGCCACTTTGCCTGTTGTTGCTGACAATGTTCCAGAAGGAGACACTGCTGCTGTTGTCTCATCAAGGGAAATTACTTTGGTTTCTGCGTCCACTACGCCTGCTCCGGTGGTGCCTACTCAAAGGAAGGTGGGCTATGTAAAGGCTTCCCGCGGCTGTGGTCGAGGCCTACCCCAGAGGTTACTTGAACCGGAGCTACCAGAGTCCACGTCAGGAACGGGTAAGCCACTGTTGGGGAATGTGTTTGGGACTGTAAATAAATATTTGCCAGTGGAAGAGTTGGGAGATTAGGAAATAGAATCCATGCCGGATCTTTCCGGTGATGATGACCTATTTGAGACTATGTCACAAGAGCTATTGTGGTCACAAAGTGAGGATGTTGCCTCCACTATGACTTTCCCTGAATGGACAGCCCTGAGTTCTGGGAAGACGTCGCCCTGTGTGGAGCCACAAAGTACTATTGCTGGGACTTTACCAAAAGTTGCTAGTTCACTACAGACACCGGCTGGGTCTATGGTGAGCAAATCATTGGATTCCTGTGTACCGCCTGGTATGGGGAGAGACAGATCTTTGCCAAAACTTGCTCGCTTACAAAGGATGTTGAACAAGCGTGTGGTAGCAGAGTATGGTTTGGAGTTCCACTATGTGCCTCGGGATATCATGCAGGAGATTGAGACTAATCGGGAACTTTGGTACGTTGAAGCTGTTTGGGACTATTTGTCTGTACCTAAGCCCATCAGAAAGACTGGATGTTCTGTTAAGATGGATGAACGTTTTAACGGATGCTTTGAACATTGGAATTTCGGTCGGCACATCTATGCTAACAAAGTGGTAATTTGCAGGCCAGGAAAGGACAATGTTGTGTATTTTATTACCACCGTGGATAAAGAGGGAAAACCACTGACATTGCCAGATCCCCGGTTTTACTGGTAATTATGGACAAAAGAACTTTGAAGTTATTTAGCTAGTTAGCGCCAGGGTAAAGAGATCTGCGTGGTCAAGATGTACCTATTCTGTTCAGTGTTTAAATCCAAGTACTTCCTTTTGTTAGCTGGATTTTTGTTTCATGTGAAAGAAAAAAAAAAAAAAGAATTTTATATAGGGATAGACTCCTAAAGAATATTTTTTTGGTATAGATTATAGGAAGAGAGTCTCATTTTTTAATGAGGCTTTGCTTCTAATGTTGTACAGGATATACATATGTGTGTTTAACTATGTTTCCTTTTCAGGGATCATCGGATCTTATATTAAGCTGGGAGGCTTTTCAACTAGTTAGATAGTAAGTTTATGTACAATCATACTGTGGTTTTGTTTGCGGATGTAAACATAATGTGTTATAGATATAAGTCTTATAGTGTCTTTATACTGTCCTTTTCTCTCTCTTTGTCTATCCAAAGTTATAAGAAACTCAAATGCTTACTCTCAGGCTTGGGAGTTATTGTCACTGTTTTTTTGGACAGACGTTGGGGACAACGTCTACTGTAGTGGGGGGAGTATGTAGCACTGGTAGATTTGCAATCTACCGCATGTTAGGTAAATTTAGTAACTTGTTCGTTAGGAAGGTTAAGTTTGCCTCTGTTCCAGCTTGGCTGACGTTGTGTGTGTTTCCGTGCTGACCGGTGGGTGTCGCTGTTATCACTAGTTAGTATTGGAAAGGCAACGTGTTGAAGCGTATGGATGCTCTTCTGTCCCAGAGACAACTCGGTGGAGGTGGTCCTTCGAGTTGCATTCTGGGCGAGGGTATTTATGGGACAGATGCCATATTTTGGGGTTCGTTTTACAGCCACCTGCTGGCCCTCCTGGCCGACAGGTATGGGTTAAGGAGCTACCTCGTGGTCCTCCGTTCCGGAGGCCCACAATACTACGGCGCAGGGGTGGGTCCAGAGGCTTGTCTGGGGCCTACCACTGCGGCCGAGGAATGGTCCTGAGCTGTCAGTCCTGTGTGGCGAAGCTGGACAACCGAGGAGATCCCAGGGGAGGACCCGTCTTGGAGGGATCACGCAGTGTGCTGGTCTATAGAGGGGCCTGGTGACTCAGTTGGAGACGTATCCGAAAGTAACTATACAGCATAGTGTTGCCGGGTTGGCTTAAAGGTTCAGGCACTGTGACTGACATTTATTACAGAAAATCTGATACATCCTGTGGCAGAGGATGGTACGGGTTTTGTTCCCAAGCAAGTCTGTGGCAGAGACTTTGATTCGTGCTGCATACTGGCTGCTAGGCTAGTGAGAGAGGCCTATCCAGGTGAGCAAAGAGTGTGTCCCACGAGGGGAGCGCATTCCATATAATATCTGAATTCTACCAAGACATTTGTCAAAAGAACCTTACAAGAAGATATAATAGATGTGACCTATCACAACATAATTCTAGCAATGACAAGCCTCCATCCCTAATATGTATGCAACAAAAAAAGAGAGAGGAAATGGGACTTTATATGAGGCAAGTGATTGGATTGTTCAGTTTATTAAGAGATAGCAGATTACATTAAGGAAGTTATCAATCTGTAATACAGGACACAATCCAGTGTAATACATTTGCATAAATATAAATATAAAACAATTGTACAGCAGAAAGTACAGAATAATAAACATCTTAATTACAAAAGGACACTCATCCATTCATAAAAGTTCAATGAACATGATCGATTTTACATGGTAGACCAGAATTGTTTAAAGCATCAGTTTGCTATAACTCGACACACGTTTCATGGCTCTTGCCAATCATCAGGAGTAAGATGCTCTGAAAAATAAATTAGTAATGTTTATAAGTAGGGATATCCTTTAAACGGAGAAACAATCTCTCAAAAATAAAGG
The DNA here is from genome assembly GCA_037952925.1 of Lithobates clamitans. Classification (NCBI taxonomy): domain Eukaryota; kingdom Metazoa; phylum Chordata; class Amphibia; order Anura; family Ranidae; genus Lithobates; species Lithobates clamitans. The sequence goes on along the minus strand of JBBGZY010000833.1, from coordinate 2,909,389 downwards.
TATGTAACGTACAGTGCGGCCAAATGGTGGCGCCCAACCTAGAATCCAAAGGAAGAAGGGGGACAAGGATAATCATCTCACCCGGGGCTGAGGTGAGGAATCCCATCCAGGCCAGAAAACAGCAGCCAGGTGAGGACCAGGTGACCATGTCACAACCATGTGGTTCTGGTGTGTGCTTATCAGTCCAAACTGCTCTGCAATAGTAAGATAATGAAATCATGTGAAATTGATGTGTGTAAGTAATGAGTGGAGCCTATATCAGTAGGTGAGTGAAGTGATGAATGGTGTTGTGATAAAGTGTATGAACTAAAAAACAAAGAAAAAAAACCCGCAAAAGCAAAATAAAAAAGTAAGTGATTGTATCCAAATCAAAAATGAATGGTGGACTGTGTGATGTGAAAGCTGTGAATAAACCCGAAGGAATGTAGTGACAAGTGTGAAGCAAATGAAATTACCTTGTGTGTGGGTCTGTGACTAGAGACATAACTGCTGTCCTGCTTGTGTGAAAGGTTGATGTGAAATGGTCAGCTAGCCAGCCTAAGCAGCTTATATCAGGCATAGGGCGGGTCCCCACCAACACCATGAGCCCCAATAGGATAGAGAGAGGGAGTATGCACAAAGCCCAGGCAAGTAAATGCACCGAGCAGAGCATTAACTCATGATGCCAATGCATAGGAGGCAAGGCCCCAGCCCCCCAACCTGTATAAGGAATAAGTGGGGAGGAAGGGAAAAGACTGCCATGCATCGCAACCCCGGGATCAGACAAAGCACCCCGTCACCCCCACTCCCCCCGATTAGGGATCACGCAGCGCGCTGTTCTATAGAGGGGCCTGGTGACTCGGTTGGAGGACTTATCCGAAAGTAACTATACAGCATAGTGTTGCCGGGTTGGCTTAAAGGTTCAGGCACTGTGACTGACATTCATTACAGAAAATATGATACATCCTGTGGTAGAGGATGGTACGGGTTTTGTTCCCAAGCAAGTCTGTGGCAGAGACTTTGATTTGTGCTGCGTACTGGCTGCTAGGCTAGTGAGAGAGTGTGTCCCACGAGGGGAGCGCACTCCATATAATATCTGAATTCTACCAAGACATTTGTCAAAAGAACCCTACAAGAAGATGTTTGAGTTTCTTCTGCAGTTTCCTTTCCGCCTCTTTCCTGCTATTTCCTAAGTCAAGTGTTTAATAAAGCATTGAAAACGTACTCCAGTGTTGGTGCGTGTGTCGTCCAGAGGTAAACTCAACGGAACCCTAGACCCGGTGCCGGTGAAACAGAGGGAAGCAGAGTGAAGGTAACAGACCCGCTTAAAGCAGCAGCTCCACCATGAGTTTTTGATACACATATAAAAGATAAACATACATTACATTGGTCTTACATTGTAATAGACAGAAGGGAGGCCAACCGGGCCCACAATAACAATTAGCCCTTTAATCTGTTGGTGAAGGTAAAACAATCGATTGTCATAAGCATAAGACTGCTAACCACTATAGGCCCCTTTGTGAGGATAGACCTTCGAGCCCTATCTGATTAGAGCTAAGCTTATCTCAAGGATAATTTGAAGCAGATGGTTTCAGTTAAAATGAGTGAGACTGGCCCACTTCGTGCCCTGCCCTCTGGGACAATCACCCTACCCCTATGGGTTCGCCCGGTAAGGGGACCCATCACTCCCTCCTCCCCACCCCAGGGGTGTGGCCCCCGGCTAAGCCCAGGGCATAACCCACCTCGGGTGAAGTCGGGGAGCGACGCCCCCTTAAGGAGTAGTCTAGATAGTTCTAAGGCTTTCTGGTCTATCCTCGGAGTATGGAAATTTAGGAGGAGTAATAAATCACCTTGTAAGGAGCCAAGCATGTAGCCTTCAAAAAATAATTAACATGGCTGATGGTATGTACTTGCAAGAAGAGGTGTGAGAGAAAGCGGGGAAGAAAAAGGAAGAATGAGATAGGACAGGAAGGAGGGGAGGGGCAGACGGCCTCTCTGGAGGTTCCATTACTTTAATAAGTGACCTGGGTATAGCGGGATCTTAATATTTGAGGCCCAAGCTTCCCATATCGTTTCAAAGTGAAGGACCTTGTCTGTCAGTTTCGCAACTATTTGTTTTTAGGTCATGATCCAGGAAATTTTCTGCTTGGTTGCTAGGATCGATACTGTTGACTCTTTCCATGCTTTTGCTATCGTTATTTTGGCTCCTAGGCACATAAATAGGATAAGTTGCTGTGTATGTTTAGAGGTGTTGTGTATCCTACGGTTTAAGAGAATGTAAGTGGGCTCCTGTGGAATCTGAGTCCCTGTTACCTTTCGAAGCACCTGAAGGAATTTGTTCCAGTAGCTTCTGATGCGGGGACAAGTCCACCAGATGTGAAGCATCGAGCCGACATGCCCACATTCTCTGAAGCAAAGTGGAGAAGCATCTGGGTAGATTTTGGTTAGTCTAGCGGGAACATAATACCATCTCGTGAACATTTTGACGTTAGCTGCTATTAGCAAGATGTTCAAAATACCTTTAAACCAGTGGTTCTCAACTCCGGTCCTCAGGACCCACTAACAGGCCAGGTTTGCAAGATAACTGAAATACATCACAGGTGATATCATTTGCTGCTCAGTGATTGCAGTATTCTAGTCTGCATCTCCCCAGGGTAATACATAAAATCTGGCCTGTTGGTGGGTCCCGAGGACTGGAGTTGAGAACCACTGCTTTAAACGATCTATGGAATGCTTGGAACCATTTGTCGGGGTCCAGCTGGATCTCCAGGTCCATCATCCAGGATCGAGCTTAAGCGGGAGTGTCTGCCTTGTCTGCCAGGGAAGCGTATATGATGGAGATACCTCCCTTCTGATCTGTAATGTTTTAGTACCATTGTTCATATGCGGTAGATTTAGGTGGGATCTGCTTATCAGTCCATAGTGAGTGGAGGAAATGTTTGATCTGGCAAAGTCTGCATTTTTCAGATTCTGGCATGTCTAGTTTGCTTAGGCAGTACCCTAAGGATATCGGGCTATTTGTGGTGAAATAATGTCCTATTCTAAAGAGCCCCTTATTCAGCCACCAGCGGAATGTGAAAATGTTCATCCCTGGGGGGGAATTCGGGGTTGTGGAATAAGTGCGAGAGGGGCTTCAGTGGGGAGATCAGTTGAGTTTGTTTGTGTATTTTGTCGCATAGTGTTAAGGGGTGAGAGAGAGTGGGAGCTACTGTAGGATGACAGGCCTCTGTTTAGCCGGGCGTCAGAGTAGGATGTCAAGCGTGTGGTGAGAGACAGCCTGCCTTTCCAGCGAAACCCAGTCCAGTTTGTGGCCCTTGGAATATATAGTGGAAATTTGGGCCAGTTGGGCTACTTGGAAGTATAGCCATACATTTGGGAGTCCTAGTCCGCCCTGTGTTTGGAGGCGGAGTAGGGTCTCTTTGGTAAATTGGTGTGTCCCTTGTCCCCCCAGACAAATCTGATAAGTTTGGCTTGAAGTTTAATTAAAACTGTTTTTATGATAGGAATGTGTAGGGATCTGCATAAGTATAGCAGACGCGGTAGTAATGTCATCTTAATGGCGTTTATCCTACCCAGCCAGGATAGACCACATTTGGACCAAGTTTTTAGGTCTTCTTTAAGCGTACGGAACATGGGCGGGTAGTTTGCTGTGTATAGGTTTCCTATGTTGTTGGTTAGTTTGATTCCAAGGTAGGGGATCGTATCCACTGCCCATGTGAAGGGGAACTGTTGTTTAAGTTGGTCTATTAGTTTAGGTTGGATAGATACGTTTAACGCTATGGATTTGGTTACATTAACTTGTAGCCCCGAGATAGAGCCAAACTCATGAAGCAGTCGGCAGATGTTGGGTGTAGATATGAGTGGTGAGGCAAGTACAACAACAACATGTCATCTGCAAAGAGAGCACACTTTTGCTCCTCTTGGCCACATCTTACCCCTTTGATGTCAGGATTGGATCTGATGGCTATTGCCAAAGATTCAATCGCGATCGCAAAGACTAAGGGCAATAATGGACAACCTTGTCTAGTTCCTCTTTTGATGTCGAAGGAATTGGAGTAATGGCCCATTAAGCAAATTTGTGCATTTGTGTTAGAGTATAGTGTGTGGATAACCTTTAGGAACTTTCCACCAAACCCCCATCTTTCAAGGACCTCAAAGAAGTATGGCCAGGACACTGAGTCAAAGGCTTTCTGTAGATCTAATAATATCAGGAAGGCTTCCTGCTGGTGACCCTCATTCCAGTGGAATTGTAGGAGAGAGATCAGATCAATGGGTCTGATTGGGGCCCTGTCTCCCCCAGATGAAGCCCACCTGATCTTTATTCATATATCTAGCTATAAAACTGGACAGTCTTGTTGCCAGTATTTTTGTCATGATCTTAAGATCATTATTTATAAGCAAAATGGGTCGGTAATTACTGACCTCACTAGGGTCTTTCCCTGGTTTGGGTATGACTGTGATAAAGGCTGCATGTAGATCATTAGGGTGAGGGGCTCTATCCCGGAGAGAGTTAAAACCGTGCCATGAAAGGTGCTAGGAAGGAGCCGAACTTCTTATAGTAACAGATCGAGAAACCATCCGGTCCCGAGGCAGAGGATGTCTTTACGGACTTTATGGTTTCCATAATTTCCTCCGAGGAGAATGGCTCGTCTAAGAGCTCCTGGTGTGATCTTTTTACCTTAGGGAGATTAATTTCTTGGAGGAATGTGTCTATTGATCTGGGGTGTGTTTCGTGTTGTTCTTTGTATAAATCCGCATAGAAGACATGGAAAGAGTCCATGATTCCTACTGGATTCTGGGTTAAATTTCCTGCTCTAGTGCGGATTTCGGGCTAAGCTTGGTTGCTAATTTAGTGACAATTTTCTCTGTTTGGTAGTAGAAACGTGCCCCTGTCCATCGCAAGTGTTTTTCGGCTGATGTGGTCAGGGCTAGGTTAAGTTGGATTCTGGCGGCATCAAGTCAGGTCAGGTTGTCTGGGGTGGGGTTACGTTTTTGGCGTGTACTGAGCAGGTGGGATTCCTCCGTCAATTTCTTTATTTCAGTCTTTTGTTGCCTTTTAAGTTGGGACGTGAGTTGAATGAGTCTGCCTCTTATCAACGCTTTATGAGCGGCCCACAGTGCACCTGTACCAATTCAGTATTGTTCTCTGAAAAATAGTCTTTCATGGCTTTTTCTAGTATGGTACCATGAACAGGGTTGCTCAGCAGAGATTCAGTGATGCGCCAATTAAAGGGACCTTTCTCCCCAGGGGAGCCTCTTAAGGTTAGAGTCACTATGGAGTGGTCTGACAGTAGGGTATTGTGGATTTTAGAAGCTATCACTAGTGGGATTGCAGTAGCTTGTAAAAAAATGTGGTCTATCCTGGAGTGGGGGCGCTGTGGAATGCAGTAGCGTGTATAGTCTTTGGTGTGGGGGTTCATTTCTCTCCATACATCTACCAGGTTGTTTTCCTGTAAGGTATGTGCTACTTTCAGGCTTCATCTGGGGGGGCGCTGGGCTTTAGGAATCTGTGTGTTGGACTTGTCCAATGAGAGGTCGAAGGGAGGGTTGGAGTCCCTAAAATTGACCGTACCCAGGAGATGAGGTTTCAAAGTCTGCAGGACAGCTTCGAAGAACTTACCTTGGCCCTCATTTGGAGCATAGTAGGAGATGAATGTGTAAATCCTCCCGTTAATTGTACCAGAAGCTAGTACGTACCGGTTTTCTGGATCTCTGAGTACCTTAGTGAAAGAGAAGTGAACCCTATTGGAGAATGGAGAAGCATATTGCTACCCCTCTTATTTTGTTCTCTGTGTTTGCGTGAAGTTCTTGTGGAGGAATGAGGGGTTGTATGTGGCTGGAAAGTGTGTCTCTTGTAATAGCAGCACATCTGCCTTTAGTGTATGGTGCTGTTGTAGTATTTTGTGACGTTTTACTGGGGAATTGAGTCCCTGCACGTTGTGTGAGAAGATCTGGAGTGTCAGATCCGTGGGTGTTGTACTAGCCATGATTCAGGTAATAGGAGGGTGCTGAGTATTGAGTGAGCTTACCGGATGATGGTACCTTCCCTGGCAGAGTGAAGGTCGTGTGCATTCCATACCGTCCCAATCCTGTGAGCTTTGAGGTAGGAGTTCCAGCAAGGCCCTGCGAGGAGTAGGGTATAGGAGGGGAAGGAGGGTAGGCAGGTGGGAGGAGAGAGAAAGGTCAAAGAAGGGAAAGAGAAGAAGCATTAGATAACTGGTTTTCAATACAAACCCATCCCACTAGGGTTGGTGGGGAAACTGTCCCCCCCTTACCCTAAACCCAAAAGTAAATCAAGTCATCCTAAATTGGACAAGGTAATCTGACCCTGACAGAAGAATGATATGAAACTCTATCAGCGTCAGATGGAGGCGCACTGTGACCGCTCCAGCGGCCCCCACCATTAAGATAAACTGTAACAGTAAAATAAACATCTGTGCGGACGGGTGAGGCGGATAAACATCGCTTGGATTTTCAGGCAAAGTGCTCTCCTAAAGGTTTTACATTCAGCATTTCCCTGCACTGTTCTCGGGCTCCACCAAGGACTTCGGCGTACGGCATTCCACCTATGTGATCGGAGTCCATGAAATCAGCGAGACCCATTGGCTCCTGCTGCTGTCAGTAAAATCCTGTGATTACCGAGAGGGGGGGCAAGGCCGAGCTGCTCTGTGTGTGTCAGTGGACGCACACAACCCGAGTCAGGAGCAAGCCGGTAGAACGCTCTTCCGGATGGATAAGAGTTTAACCCTTGCCGTCAGGAGCAGACATCTATGCCTTTTAGCCTCATACGTAAGTGGAGGCATGAGGAGCTGGTGAGTGGCTGTCCATAGGGAGAGTGGTCACTGTACACAGAGGTGTGGTGGAAGATTGCACTAGAAGAATCTACACTCCTAAAATAGAGGAACTTGCGGATGCACCAGTTTTATTGCTTTTATGAGCACTGATTTGGACACTTGTTGGCACACTTGTGTGATATTTAAGGGACTTGATTTATATATTCACTTTTATGTAGAAGTGTGTGGTGATGCTCACGGATCGCCATCTGATGGGCTTATACATATGAGTTATCACAGCATGAGGGGTTTATTATAACAGCATCTGAGTGATATTGACACTAAGTCACGTTTATTTATTTTTGTGGTGTTTTTACATATTGTTTAGATACATGGTTTTTTTGATGTGGATTCATCAATAGTATGTTTTCATCTTAGTACTATTGCACACATCTATCCATTTTTTGCACTATATATAGATGAGCACCGGTCAAGAGGTGTTTGTTAGATTTAGTTTTTTTACCATAGGAGGTGAAATAGATTTACTAGTAATAGCGCCACGATTTAATTTGTCACGTGTGGTCTTTGCACTGATCACATAGCACTTATTTAAATCTAATATACACTGTTTGTTTTACATTAAGTGGCAGCTTTAGGTAGGAACTCTTAACCAGGTGAATAAGATCATCAGTGTTAACCATCCAAGGCGCAGTGGGGGTTGACCTAGTATAGGAGGGATTTTTTTACCTAGGAAAAACCGCATATTTAAAAATAAACATACAGTCTGAGCCCTTTTGATATTGCATAAGAGATCATCCAGACTCGTTTCACCGTACACTCATTCCCCCACTCGATATCACGCGTCACCGAGGATTAAAATGTAAAGGGACGAAAAGGTGCTCGGTGACATGTGAGGGCAAGAGACAGTGATACGGTTTGTAAGGAGGACTACGATCCAGCCAGGGAAGCTTCCTAAGGCGCTCTGTGGTGGCCCATTGGGTTCCTTTGTCTCTAGATTCCATTGTGAACGTTGCAAAACACACAATGATTCAGGGCCATAAGAAAAAAAAAGGGGGAGGAACCCTATATTCACAGGAGCGCAGTCCAGTGTAAGATAAAGTGAGTAAAAAAGGAAATAAATCTAGAGCTTTGGAAGAACAACAGGTTGGTGTCAAGGTTGGGAGAAGTCTCCGCATCACATTTCCAAAGCGTACTGGGAGGTTGAAGTGTTGTTGCAGGTTTGAGATCGACCTCAGGGGGGAAGGGATTCACTTGATCTCTTGGGGTGCTGCTTCTGCCATACATGAGTCAGCGGACTTGTTGGCGATGGTCGTTTTGACGAGGGTGCTCCTCTATTGGAGGGGGGTTGAGGCAATTCCTGCGTAATCAGTCCCAAGTGTAGGAGTAATCGTTCGCCTTATGAAAAGGAGGAGAAACTGTATTGCTTGTTACGGTATGAGAAGTTCAGTCGAAGTGGGAAAGTCCATCTGTATGTGATGTCTTTATTCGCCAGGATTTGAAGCAGCAGTATTAGAGATCGTCCCTTTTGTACTGTGTATGGCGATAGGTCTTGTGACGATCCGGGGTCATTAGGTTCAAGTGGTGCATGCAGTTTTCCAGAAACGTGCCTCTCCAGACTGCGTTTTTAGGGCATGACAGCCCACTTTTATTTAAAGGTAACCAAAAAGTTCAAACAAACAGTAATCTTCCCTCACAGGGGGGTTCCACCATCACTGTATAAACACAAACTATAGCCTCCTGGCTTACTCACTGTCAGCTTCGTGCTGTTTTGGTCGCGGGCCACATCTGCCCGCTACAGACTGCACACACAGGCTGCCACCTGCAGCCTTAGACTCCAAGACCTCCTGTCTCTTTCTCCTGGAGCCGTCTTCTACTGGGACCCTCCTGACCTCCCAGGCCAGACTTCCTGTCTGCTGGGCGGAGCTGTCGCCAAGTCTGAGCACTGACCTCTATCCTTGGGATGATTATGAAGCCAGTGCACAGGTGTGCAATTAGCAAGCCTACCAAAATCATGCCTACGCTGCTCATATGCACCTGTGACCCGGGTCGCATCTCCACAGTCTGCAAAGATTTGAATCTGGTGGCCCATAATTTCAAGCTTTTCTGTGGTGCGGGACAGCTTCATCACATCTTCTTTAATTTTGTAGAAGTGGGGTTTTACTATGACGTCTCTCGGCAGACCATCCAAGCGTAATGGTTGTAGCGCTCCGTGGGCTCTGTCCAGTTCCATACGGTGTGCTGGTATATCCAGTATCAGACTTTAAAAAAAGTGTTGGACTGCTGGATAGACCTCTTTAACAGACTCTGGAAGTCCCCTTATTCTGAAGTTGTAGCATCTCGATCTATTTTTGAGGTCATCGATTTTAGAGATTGCTGATTCTAGTTGATCCTGGAAATCCTGGATTTTGGCAGAGTTCTGGTTAATTCTCAAGACCACTTGGTCTGCTTTCTTCTCGATTACCTCTATTCTCATGTCTATTTGTTGCAGATCAGCATGGATGGAGGCTGTGATCTGGGCCACAGCGTGGGATAGGCCCCTAGATAGCATTTTGCAAAATGCCGCCATCATGGAGGGGAAATCAGAGGGGGTGAGGTCAGCTTCTTGTGGATCCTGGTCACAGGGGTCCGGGCTGGTAAGCAGCTCCTGTAATGGCGTCATAACAGGGCCTCCCAGTGACCTCCCTAACAGGGATTTGGTGGATGCAGGAGAGGGGCAACTTGCAGAGGTGTACTCACTGTTGTGCTCTGGTATGCTGCCTGGGGGAGCGTTTGATCCTGGTCAGCTATTAAATCCTCCTCTGCACTGTCTGTGCCTCGTGAGGGAGCGGCCGCCATTTTGGAGTGGCCGGGCTGTACTGCTGCAGAGTTCACTTGACAGGACAGGTCTCTCCGGGCCTAGCCTTTGGACATTGGGTGGTGGCTGGTTTCTTCCCCGGTCGGCTGATGGTGTTGCCGAACCGGGATTAGGGCTCAGACCGCTGCAGTGTGGGCTATAAGGCTGGATTGGAGCGAAGCTCCCGGTCTAAGAGGCCATCTTGGGTGCTGCCGCGTATGCTCTGTCAACTTTTCTGAGGTCACAATAAATGCATCTCTCTAAAAGAACTGGGTTGCTACTGCAATAACTTGCATTATAGTAATAATTAATTCATAAAATAAATAGATATGGAAGCCGCGTTTGCAAAATGAATAAGTGCAACAAAAACCCTGTTACAGCTGCTGGATACAAGTGCTATAACTTGACATAGGTAAACAGAAAAAACAGCGCTGGCAACTGGCACACTATAAATATGAATGTAGCTAAAAGTGGATAATATCATTATATATATATGTGACTAGACAAATTGCATTCTATGCAAAAACAAATAATATGTGGTGAAAAAAACAAATTTAAAGAAATGTGGTGTTTCTGTTTGGAAACAGAGACCATGAGCAATCAAAAATATATATACTTCAACATAAAACAATATGAATAAGGATATTATGTGAATAAATATTGAAGTAAATTCAGGATGGATATAAACGTTCCCCCAGACAAAAAAACCCAATAAGCAATAATGGCAGACTTCCAGCTCCTCATCCAAAGGTTTGTATACAGTCACCTGAAATGCTGCAGTAGATACAAGAGGATGGGGTGAAGCTTGGGCTGCTGTCACTAGGATATAATCTTGGGGGCCGCGGGCATCATGTTCCACCCAAAAACAAAATAAGATATGGTGTAATACTGTGGGGTAAAGGATCAAATGCGCATAATGGCGCTACTCACAAAATGAAGATTGCAAACAGGCATTTAGAGTTGGTCCGTGATCGCCGCTGTATTAGCGTGCGCTCCACTGACAACAGGAAACAGCGTCACTGGTTGCAGACGTGAGCCGGCTATTGCGTCAACGCGTTTCACCCCTCCTTCGCCCCTCTTTGATGACGCCCTGGAGGAGGGGCGAAACACGTCAACACAATATCCGGCTCACGTCTGCAACCAGTGACGCTAATTCCTGTTGTCAGTGGAGCGTACGCAAATACAGCGGCGATCATGGACCAACTCTGAATGCCTGTCTGCAATCTTCATTTTGTGAGTAGCGCCATTATGCGCATTTGATCCTTTACCCCACAGTATTACACCATATCTTATTTTGTTTTTTGGGTGGAACATGATGCCCGCGGCCCCCAAGATTATATCCTAGTGACAGCAGCCCAAGCTTCACCCCATCCTCTTGTATCTACTGCAGCATTTCAGGTGACTGTATACAAACAGTTGGATGAGGAGCTGGAAGTCTGCCATTATTGCTTATTGGGTTTTTTTGTCTGGGGGAACGTTTATACCCATCCTGAATTTACTTCAATATTTATTCACATTGGTTTCCCATAATATCCTTATTCATATTGTTATATGTTGAAGTATATATATTTTTGATTGCTCATGGTCTCTGTTTCCAAACAGCAACACCACATTTCTTCAAATTTGTTTTTTTCACCACATATTATTTGTTTTTGCACAGAATGCAATTTGTCTAGTCACATATATATAGTGATATTATCCACTTTTAGCTATATTCATATATATAGTGTGCTAGTTGCCAGCGCTGTTTTTTCTGTTTATCTATAATTAATTCATAATCACCCCACTACAATATGACTACAGCAAAGCCGGGGGGAGAGGAAGAGAAGCCGGTAACACTGCAGGGGATGCAAAAGAAAGTCGGTGTCTGTGGTAATGCAGTACAGCCAGCTCTCTTGCTCGGCAGGTGCTGAGCCCCCCCCCATGAATTGATGGGGCTCAGGTGCTGGACAGGAGGTGGCTGTATTGCTGGCTGTACTGTCTTATCAGCTGCCCTGTGCACCCCTGTCCTCTGCACTCTGTACGTTAAACATTTTTGACTCTTGCAGTCTGTGCATTATGTCATGTCTCATGCACCATGTGTGATACATACTTCTGACCCCTGCACTCTGTGTGTTAAGCACTCCTGGCCTGCACTTTGTGTGATATGCACTCATGACCCCTGAACTCGGTACAATACACATTTCTCACCCATGCACACTATTTACCAAAACTGGAGCAGCTGTACATGGCAATCGATCAGTTTTGATCTTGAGCTCTTTCAGTTATGCTTTGAAAGTGAAAGATAGAAGATGGTTGGTTTCCATGTGCAGCTGCTCCAAATTCTGTCTGTTCCAGTTTTGATAAATTCTCCTTTATGCATTAAGCACTTCTTACCCCTGCACTCTTTGCATTACACAATCCTGACCCCTGCACTCTGTATTATGCACTTTTTACTTAATCTTTTTGTAACACCTTGATTTGATTTGCTTCATTAACTAATAAACAACAGCATTAAGGTTTCTGCATAAGCGTGCTCAACAGGAGGTTGTACTAATGGAGTAGAGAATGTTCATCGGGCAAAATAAATGTTAATGTCAGTGAATAAGGGGAATTTGCCTTCACTTTAATCACTCAACCATAAAGGAAAAAAAAAAACTGTTTTTTTTTTTTTTTTTTTGTTTTTTAATGTCCCTTGTACAGGATTTGGTATCCAAGGAAAACGCAGCTTCATCATATTAAAGTGTAAACCCTTACATATACCCAGTGAAGTGACTATCCCCAGGTGATACACAGACATGAAACAAACCCCCCTACATAAGTTGTAGCTATTTAGGGATCTGGTTACTCGCAGAGCCAACAACTCTGAGCCCTTATTGGAGAGAAGGAACACAGTCCCCTTCACACAGTACATAGAGAACAAACATTGCTGTGAATATGAGTAACAGGTTGCAGCTACCTTCCCGTCACCTTTTTAACTTTTGCATAGTTGCCAACATTGCAAAAAAAAAAAAATTAGGACACTTTTTTGCATGTAGGTGGAGCCTCGCTATAATGAGGGGGCGTGGCATTATTTTGTAGGCGGGGCATACTGTATCAGAAAAACGGCATGGTTTGAGCGGAATGGTGGGCGTGTCTTAAATGGGCGTGGCTCGGAAGGGGTGTGATATGAGATGAATGAAGGATGGAGGGAGACAGAAAGAAAGAGGGAGAGAAAGAAAGAGAGAAAGAAATAAAGAGGGAGAGAAAGAAAAAGAAAGAGAGAAAGAAAGAAAGAGGGAGACAAAGAGAGAAAGAAAAAGAGAGAAAGAAAGAGGGATGGAGTGACAGCGGGCCCAGATCCTACACAACAGTAGAATTATGTGTATTCCAGAAAGTTTAACAAATCAGCAGATAAAGATACTCCAAACACCAGGTGTTGGCGCTTCAATCATCCCGGCACCAAGGTTGTTATGGTTTCAGGATGATTGAAGCGCAATATTTCTATTATTACATTGTAATATAGAATGAAATTATTTAACTCACCATAATGCAGAATCAGTGGAAGCCCTGAGCGTGTCACCTGCCACGTCGCCTGCCACCAGATGCCATCAGGGGTCCCCAGCGGAGTCCCCCCTTACATCAGGCATTTCCAGCTGACTCCTCCCTTACATCAGGCATTGCCAGCTGAGTCCCCCCTTACATCAGGCATTGCCATCAGAGTCTCCCTTACATCAGACATTGCCAGTGGAGTCCCCCCTCACATCAGGCATTGCAGTGGAGTCCTCCCTTACATCAGACATTACCAGCGGAGTCCCCCTTACATCAGGCATTGCAGCGGAGTCCCCCCTTACATCAGGCATTGCCATCAGAGTCCCCCCTTACATCAGACATTGCCAGCGGAGTCCCCCTCACATCAGGCATTGCAGCGGAGTCCCCCCTTACATCAGACATTGCCAGCGGAGTCCCCCCTTACATCAGGCATTGCAGGGGAGTCCCCCCTTACATCAGGCATTGCCAGCGGAGTCCCCTCTTACATCAGACATTGCCAGCAGAGTCCTCCCTTACATCAGGCATTGCCAGCAGAGTCCTCCCTTACATCAGATATTGCCAGCAGAGCCCTCCCCTTACATCAGACATTGCCAGCGGAGTCCCCCCTTACATCAGACATTGCAGCGGAGTCCCCCCTTACATCAGACATTGCCAGCGGAATCCCCCCTTACATCAGGCATTGCAGCAGAGTCCCCCCTTACATCAGACATTGCCAGCGGAGTCCCCCCTTACATCAGGCATTGCAGCGGAGTCCCCCCTTACATCAGGCATTGCTAGCGGAGTCCCCCCTTACATCAGACATTGCCAGCGGAGTCTCCCCTTACATCAGACATTGCCAGCAGAGTCCTCCCTTACATCAGGCATTGCCAGCAGAGTCCTCCCTTACATCAGACATTGAAGTGGAGTCCCCCCTTACATCAGACATTGCCAGCAGAGTCCCCCCTTACATCAGGCATTGCCATCAGAGTCCCCCCTTACATCAGACATTGCCAGCGGAGTCCCCCCACACATCAGGCTTTGCAGCGGAGTCCCCCCTTACATCAGGCATTGCCAGCGGAGTCCCCCCCCTTACATCAGACATTGCCAGCGGAGTCCCCCCTTACATCAGACATTGCCAGCAGAGTCCTCCCTTACATCAGGCATTGCCAGCAGAGTCCCCCCTTACATCAGACATTGCCAGCGGAGTCCCCCCTTACATCAGGCATTGCAGCGGAGTCCCCCAATTGCCAATAGCAATTGAGCTGCGGCTCCACCCACCCCCGCTCCTTCCCACACCAGGACACAGACAGACGGCAGCGGGCGGGAGGTGGGTGGTGCCACAGCTCAAATTCTATTGGCAGCCACCCGGCCATTGCTAAACAGTAATTTGGTCTTCGGGAATGTCTCCGGTGGAGACATTGTCTCCGTTGGCCACAGACCTCTAGCGGCGGTGGCGGAAGAAAAAGAAAATCGGTAAAATAAGAATTTCCCGGGACATTTCCCGGGAATGGCTATATCTGGGAAAAGGGTCTAAATCCTGGGAATGTCCCGGGAAATTCGATTTTGGTCAGGGCTGGTACTAGACTATTTTGCGTAAGGTGCAAATAATTATTGCGCTACCCTGTGAAGAAAAAAGTTGCTACATACGCACGTGACAAAAATTCATAAATGGAAGTGAGTGGAAATGTAGCGCTAGTGAATAAACAGTGCTAATAAACCGTACAAATACATAAATGAACATGTACATGAGTGAATAAATCTATATGTGAATAAGTCCCAATTGTGTAAAAATGAAAGGACAGCTGATAAGTCCCAAGTGGGTCATTCCCAAGTAATGGCGGGTACACCACAAACAAAGGATTGTTCGTATAGGGAAAACAGGAACAACTGAGTTTGTATCCGTAGGAAATGACAACAACACTGGAATAAGAATGGGTACTCTTACCAGAACCAATGGACCTGGATGTCAGCGACACCAGGTCAAACAGGCATGGATAAGCGAAACTGCGATGCATCAGGCACGGTCCAGGGGATCCTGAAGGGTCATTCAATAAGACAGGAACAGTCAACAATGTCCTCAAAGATCCAGTACTCTCTCAGTAGAGTCACAATGATGAAAACAGCCACTGAGCCATGGGTGACCAGATGGAGAGGTCAAACAGGCTCGTAGTGCAGAAGATCAGTCACCATGCAGAGAATGGGCCTCACGTGCATGTTTGCTCCTTGCATCCTCTCCTTCTTGCTGTGAGCACTGGATCTTCGAGAACATCATTGATCGTTCCTGTCTCATTGAATGACCCTTCAGGATCCCCTGGACCATTCCTGCTGCATCGCGGTTTCTGTTATCCATGCCTGTTTGACCTGTTGTCGGTGAAATCCATTGGTTCTGGTACCCATTCTTATTCCAGTGTTGTTGTCATTTCCTACGGATACAAACTCAGTTGTTCCTGGTTTCCCTATATGAACAATCCTTTGTTTGTGGTGTACCCGCCATTCCTTGGGAATGACCCACTTGGGACTTATCAGCTGTCCTTTCATTTTTACACAATTGGGACTTATTCATGTATAGATTTATTCACTCATGTGCATGTTCATCTATGTATTTGTACAGTTTATTAGACTATTTTGCGCCCTAGGCAAGACCAGCTACTTGTGCCCTCCCAAAATAAGACTTCTATACCTCTAAAATATAATCTATATATGGTATAGAAAGGGCACAAAATAGTCTAGCACCGGCCCTGTCTATACCCCTCTGTGATGTTTGTTGCCCCTCATTAAACTGCCGGACACAGCGAGCATGGTTGCCAACATTTAAAACATTTTTTTTAGAGGACTGGATGACAGGCAGCAGAAGACTGGGTAACAGCAGAGCACTGGGCGACAGCAGGGGACTGGGCGACAGCAGAGGACTGGGTGTCAGCAGAGGACTGGACGATAGCAGAGGACTGGGTGACAGCAGAGGACTGGGTGACAGCAGAGAACTGGGCGTCATCAGGGGACTGGGTGACAGCAGAGGGCTGGGAGACAGCAGAGGACTGGGCGTTAGCAGAGTGTGGGTGACAGCAGAGGGCTGGGCGTCAGCAGGGGACTGGGTGTCAGCAGAGAACTGGGCGTCAGCAGAGGGCTGGGTTACAATAGGGCAGAGGACTGGGCGACGGTAGGCAGAGGGCTGGGTTACAACAGGGCAGAGGACTGGGCGACAGCAGGCAGAAGACTGGGTGAGAGCAGGGCAGAGGACTGGGTGACAGCAGGGCAAAGGACTAGGTGACAGCAGGCAGAGGACTGGGTGACAGCAGGGCAGAGGACTGGGTGACAGAAGGCAGAGGACTGGGTGATAGCAGGGCTGAGGACTGGGTGACTGCAGGCAGAGGACTGGATGACAGCAGGGTAAAGGACTGGGTGACAGCAGAGGACTGGGCGACAAAAAAGGTCTGGGCTACAGCAGGGTACTGGGCGACAGCAGAGGGCTGGGCGACAGCAGAGGATTGGGCGACAGCAGGGGACTGGGTGACAGCAGAAGACTAGGCAACAGCAGAGGGCTGGTTGACAGCAGAGGGCTGGGTGACAACAGGGCAGATGACTGGGTGACAGCAGGCAGAGGACTAGGTGAGAGCAGAGGACTGGGCGACAGCAGAGAACTGGGCATCAGCAGAGGACTGTGCAACAGCAGAGGTCTGGGCAACAGCAGAGGGCTGGGCCACAGCAGAGAGCTGGGGGACAACAGAGGACTGGGCGACAGCAGAGGACTGGGCGTCAGCAGGGTACTGGGCCACAGCAGAGGGCTGGGCAACAACAGAGCATTGGGCGTTAGCAGAGGGCGGGTGACAGCAGAGGGCTGGGCATCAGCAGAGAACTGGGTTACAAGAGGGCAGAGGACTGGGCGACAGTAGGCAGGGGACTGGGTGACAGCAGGGCAGAGGACTGGGTGACAGCAGACAGAGAACTGGGTGACAGTAGACAGAGGACTGGGTGACAGCAGGGCAGAGGACTGGGTGACAGCAGGCAGAGGACTGGGTGACAGCAGGGCAAAGGATAGCAGAGGACTGGGCGACAGCAGGGGACTGGGTGACAGCAGAGGGCTGGGTGACTGCAGGGCAGAGGACTGGGTGACAGAAGGCAGAGGACTGGGGGATAGCAGGGCTGAGGACTGGGTGACTGCAGGCAGAGGACTGGGTGACAGCAGGAAAAAGGACTGGGTGACAGCAGAGGACTGAGCAACAAAAAAGGTCTGGGCAACAGCAGGGTACTGGGCGACAGCAGAGGGCTGGACGACAGCAGAGGATTGGGCGACAGCAGGGGACTGGGTGACAGCAGAAGACTGGGCGACAGCAGAGGGCTGGTCGACAGCAGAGGGCTGGGTGACAGCAGGCAGAGGACTGGGTGACGTGTGTGTGGCACGTGGCGTCGATGAGTAGCGCGGAAGTATCCCCCTACTCCAAAAGGGAGAGGAGAGATCCTGCGGTACGCATCGCAGCACCCGGACATATGAGTGAGCCAATTGGCTCACAGATCCAGGTCAAAAAAGCATCAACACTGCAGTATAAGTGAGCCAAAGAGTGGTAGATTGAGTAAAAACGGAAAAGGCCCATGGGTGTATACTTCCCCAAAGGGGATGTGAAGTAACCCTAAACAGGAAACAAAGAAAAGACCTTTTAACTGGCATGAAGTAGCCAGCTGGAGCTTAAAAATGTATATAAACCGATAAGCGCTCTAAAAACATACACCACATGAGTACCGCATGTCTTCATCCCTAATTGCAATGAAAGGGGAAAAAAAGGGAAAAATGAGACTTTAAATGAGGCAGGTGCCTCCATCCCGGTTTCATATGAAAAAAAGGAGAAAATGGGGGGACTTTAAATGAGACATGCAGTCAGCATTGGTGGGTGTAGGAAGCGGTATATTTAATGTAAATCATGATTAAAAATTCATACAGTGAGATACATGATAAAACTGAGTGATAGCAGGGCAGAGGACTGGGTGACAACAGACAGAGGAGTGGGTGACAGCAGACAGAGGACTGGGTAACAGCAGAGGACTGGGCATCAGCAGAGGACTGGGTAACAGCAGAGGACTGGGTGTCAGCAGAGGACTGGGCAATAGCAGAGGGCTGGGTGACAACAGGGCAGAGGACTGGGTGACAACAGACAGAGGACAGGGTGACAGCAGGGCAGAGGACTGGGTGACAGCAGGCAGAAGACTGGGTGACAGCAGGGAAAAGGACTGGATGATAGCAGGACAAAGGACTGGGTGACAACAGGGCAGAGGACTGGATGACAGCAGGCAGAGGACTGGGTGATAGCAGGGCAGAGGACTGAGTGACAGCAGACAGAGGACTGGGCGACAGCAGGGCAGAGGACTGGATGACAGCAGGCAGAGGACTGGGTGACAGCAGGGCAGAGGACTGGGTGACAGCAGGGCAGAGGACTTGGTGACTGCAGAGGACTGGGCGACAGCAGAGGACTGGGGGAAATTGGGGTGAAAACTGCTCTGCCCAATATCTCACGGTCAGGACAGTGCTACAGGAAAAAACAGATACCATCTTGACCTTTGTCAACTTTATTACTTCCATCTTTAGACTTTTACAGGGCAGTGGAATAGGTGACAGCAGGCAGAGGACTGGGTGACAGCAGGGCAGAGGACTGGATGACAGCAGGCAGAGGACTGGGTGACAGCAGGGCAGAGGACTGGATGACAGCAGGCAGGAGACTTGATGACAGCAGGGCAGAGGACTGGGTGACAGCAGACAGAGGACTGGATGACAGCAGGCAGAGGACTGGGCGACAGCAGAGGACTGGGCATCAGCAGAGGACTGGGAAAAATTGGGTTGAAAACTGCTCTGCCCAATATCTCACCGTCAAGACAGTGCTACAAGAAAAAACAGATACCATCTTGATCTTTGTCAACTTTATTACTTCCATCTTTAGACTTTTACATAGAAGTAAAAAAGTGCTGTTATCTGACAAAGATCAAGATGGTATCTATTTTTTTCCTGTAGCACTGTCCTGACTGTGAGATATTGGCAGAGCAGTTTTCAACCAAATTTCTCTCAGTCCAGAGTCTGCATAAAAAAGCAAAACAACATTTTTAGAGCCTTTTTTTTTACCTCCATGTTGCTCTGCCCAGAAGTGCGATCATCCCTGAGACCAGCCGCTCTGCCCCCGCCCCCCAGTGACAGGCAGAATCACCCTTTGGCTGGCCAGACCCCCTCACGAGTCCCGACCAGTGACAATGAATGAGGTGGGCCAGCTCCTCGACATCAATCAGAGCCCTGAGCCGCCGAACAGCTCTGCAGCTGGGGAAGCCAGTGGAATGATCTGTCAGCATGTACAGTGTGTGATAGTTAACGCGCCCGTGCATGATCCCTGGCAGCAGACATTCCCTCTCCACCTCCGGTACACACTCCTGCAGACCGGCCACATAGGGACGGCGGATTCAGAGGTTACATCCAGCGGGGATGAGGAGGTGACAGGCCATAGCAGTGCACCCTAGGCGGCTGCCTAGTCCGCCTAGTGGTAGCGCCGGCCCTGCTTTTGGTGTCAGGAAATGCTGCCAGAAGTGACTCATGCTGATAACAAGGGAACCAGGCAGCAGAGAGAAATGACAGTGCTCTGGAGAAAGACAAGTACACAGTAGAGAAGGATGTGTTTTTTCAGATTTCATTTCTGAGGCTTACAACTAAGGATGAGCCGAACACCCCCTCGGTTCGCAGCAGAACATGCAAACAGGCAAAAAATTTGTTCGAACGCGCGAACACCAGTTATTGCCATAAAAAGTGTTTGGGGACCTGGGTCCTGCCCCAATGCCCCTATCAACGCAAAAAAAAAGTTTTAAAAATGGCCCTTTTTTTGGGAGCAGTGATCTTAATAATGCTTAGTAAGTGAAACAATAAAAATGAAATATTCCTTTAAACATCGTGCCTGGGCGGTGTCCTTAGTATGCCTGTTAAGCAGCACATTTTTCCCGTTTTTAGAACAATACCACAGCAAAATGACATTTCTAAAGGAAAAAATGTCATTTAAAACTACTGTAATGTATTGTCGGGTCCCGGCAATATAGATGAAAATCATTAAAAAAAACGGCATGGGTCCCCCCCCAGTCCATTACCAGCCCTTCGGGTCTGGTATGGATATTAGGAGGAGCCCCGCACCCAAATTTTAAAAAAATGGCGTGGGGGTCCCCCAGGCCCCCAGTCACTATATACTCTGTACAGCAGTATATATACTATAGGTCCTGCCCTATATACTCTGCAGAAAATTGGGCCTTAGGTGTTGGTGGTACCAGAACACTCTAACCCCTCACAGATACTCTTGTAGGGCACAGGAACGGGCCCTGCTGTGAAATATTAGATCAAAATTTGTAATTACATGCCCCTGTTAAACGGGCAAAAAAATTGGGCCTTGGGTGGTGGTGGTGCCCTAAACCAAAAATATCATTGGAAGCTAGCATCATCAAGATTGAGGAGGAATAGGATAGTCAGCATAGGCAGTCTTCAAGGAATTCCACATCCATAGCAAATTCAATCAGTTACATCAGGTGCTTGATAGCTGCTGATCCAAGCCTGATTCATTTTTATGAATGTGAGCCTATCAACAGAGTCTGTGGACAGGTGCACTCTTTGATCCGTTACAAACCCTCCAGCGGCACTGAATGTGCATTCAGAAAGCATGCTGAATGCAGGACAGGCCAGTAGCTCAATTGCATATTGAGCAATTGAGGCCAGTGGTCCATCCTCAAGACCCAGTAACCCAGTGGATGCTCTGTTGGAAAGGTCTCCAAGTCTGCTCTTGCCCCTAGATATTCCTGCACCATGTAATGCAGATGCTGGCGATGGTTGCTTGAACTGATCAGACCTTGGCGCTGAGGACTGAAAAATTGTTTAAAGGCATCGGTCAACCGGCCACCTTCTCCACCGCTCTTCCTCTGACTGAACGAAGCCTCAGCAACACATTGTCCAGCACCAGGAAATCGTAACCTCCCAAGGTCTGGAAATGCATTGCACAAACCTTTCTTCAAGGCCTCCTGAAGATGTTTCATCATCTGCCAGTAATTAATGATCCCCCTCCTTGATACCACAAATTCTAGGGACCCTTCACAGGCTTTGCAGAATCAGGGAGTCCATGCAGCGTAAGTTTGCAGAGGCATTCGATTCTGAGTTCTCTGGGTCACTACGGATCACATGATCCGTAACTACCTCCTCACAGCCACGTACAACTCCTTGGTTTTCTGGGGACTGAAAACCATCCCTTGAAGACTGCTGCTGAGTGTTATCCGCTACATCCCTGCTGACGCAATCCTCCTCCTCCTCTTCTTCCTGTGTGTTTGGCGGGCCCACAGGAATGCTATCTGGATAAAGGGGGCCTTGAGCGGTAAGGAAGTTTTTCTCCCGCTGTTCTGCCTTAAGTGCCCTGTCCATGATTCCATGAAGTGTGTGCTCCAACAGGAAGACTAGAGGGACAGTGTCACTGATGCATGCATTGTCGCTGCTCACCATCCTTGTGGCCTCCTAAAATGTCACAGGATAATGCATGCATCCTTGATCAGTAGCCACTGGCGTGACGAAAAGAAGGCAAGCTCCCCTGACCCTGTCCTGGTGCCATACTCACACAGGTACTCATTGATGGCCCTCTGCTGTGCGTGTAGCCACTACAGCATTTCCAACATTGAGTTCCACCTAGTGGACATGTTAAAAATGAGGCGGTTGGTGGGCAGGTTGCATTCCCTTTGAATGTCAGCCAGCTGAGCACTGGCATTGTATGACCGGTGGTAATGACCACAGACTTTTCTGGCCTGCCCGAAGAGATCCTGTAAGCCTGGGTACCTGCTCAAGAACCGCGGTATACCACCAAATTCAGGACGTGTGCCAAACATGAATCAAGTGTCCCTGTTGGAGGGCGGAGAGAAGGTTGGTGCCATTGTCGCATACACCCATTCCTGGCTGAAGCTGGCATGGCGTCAACCACCTGTGAGCCTGCCCCTGCAGAGCTGACATAATCTCTACCCCAGTGTGGCTCCTGTCCCCTAGGCAGACCAACTCAAGTACCGCATGGCATCTTTTAGCCTGACTGCTTGCGTAGCCACTTGAACGCTTACAGAGCACCGCTGGTTCAGAGGACAAATCTGCAGAAGAGGCCATAGAGGAAGAAGAAAAGGAGGGGGTTGAGGAGAGAGGTGTGGCAGAATCACCACTAGCCTTTTGGAGGCGTGGTGCCGGAACAAGCTCCAACAACACTGAACTCTGTGCTGCATCCTTCCTAGCTGCCAGCAAAGTTACCCAGTGCGCCGTGAAGGTTAAGGTAACGTCCCTGCCCATGCCTGCTGGTCCATGAGTCCGCAGTAATATGCATCTTACTGCTGACCACCCTGTCCAACAAGGCCAAAACATTGCCTTCCACATGCCGGTAGAGAGCCGGAATGGCCTTCCGTGAAAAGAAATGGCGCTTTGAACCTGCCACTGAGGTACAGCAAATTCCACAAATTCATGAAAAGGGGCAGAGTCTACCAGCTGAAAAAGCAGCAGTTACTAGCAATTTGGCCAAGCTAGCATTTAGATGCTGAGCATGTGGATGGCTGGGACCGAATTTCTTTTTACGGTTCAGCAACTGGGGTAGGGAAATTTGCCTGCTAAAATCAAATGGTTGTGTACTGTTAGCAGATTGGTTGCTAGTACTTGGGGCACCTATTGCTATACCTTCATTCCTCTCAGTGCAGGTTTTTGAGAGGACTGGAGGTATAGTAGGGTTGGAGAGCCCAGATGAGGAGCAAGGAGAAGTCCGCCTTTTTCTTTGATGTGGGTCTTTCAACTGCTGTTGTTAACTGACTGCATGGCAGGTCATCATATGCCTGGTCAAGCATGTGATGCCCAAGTGGCTGCTGTTCTGGCCACGCTTGATCCACAAACAGCAGCGGTGCAATCTGCTGCACGGGTGTCAAAAAAGGCCTACACCAAGGAACTTTTAAAAGTCAGTGAGGAGCCAGCAGCGCCTTGCACCTGCGGAGATCTGCAGTGAGATGCAATAGGGTGGCTGCCCTTTAGCTGCCCCCTAGAAGACATCCTGCCTCATTGGAGTTGTGCCTCCTCCTCTCTTCTCTCAGGCACCCAAGTACAGTCAGTGACCTCATCATCTCCTCCCTCCTCGTCACTGGAGAAAAACTTGGCAATATGCTGCAGCTGGGGGAACATGACTGACACTTCCTTGTCCTTCTTGGGCACCCCTCTCTCTAGGCTCAGGTTACTACCTTCGTCAACCTGGGAACCAACATCAGAGCCGTCAAATGGCTGTGCATCCTCCAGCAGCATGTACCCGACACTGTGGTCGAATAATTCTGGGGACGCCTCCATGCACGATGATGGGGCTACGGAAGGAATGACTGTGGACAAGGAGCCGGTGGAATAGGCAGCTTTGGCAGCTGCATTGGAAGGCAAACTACTTTGAGCCTGAGTGACAGAGGATGAGAGGGATGAGGACACCTTTGTTATCCACTTCACCAATTCTTCTGCATGTTCTGGCTCAATAACACGGCCAGCAGCAGAAAAAAAGGACAAGCGTGCCCCACGGCCACCTGCAGAGGATGCACCATGTCCACAACCAGCACTGTTGACTGTAGGCACAGAGACTGCTTGCCCTCTTTTAGTGGCCTGTGAGCGTCTGCTTCTCCTTGGTGGCCTTCCAGACATGATGGATATTTTGTTTTGCAACACCACACTACACTGTATTGTGTACTGTGTACACTACCAGACGTGTAGTAGAAACTGTACACACTGTATTAGATACTGTGTACACTGCCTGCACTGTATTAGCAACTGTACTACAGCTGCAATGTATTGTGTACTGTGTACACCACCAGAAGTGTAGTAGAAACTGTACACACCGTTTAAGATACTGTGTACACCGCCTGCACTGTATTAACAACTGTACCATGACTGCAATGTATTGTGTACTGTGTACACCACCAGAAGTGTAGTAAAAACTGTACACACTGTATTAGATACTGTGTACATCGCCTGCACTGTATTAACAACTGTACTATGGCTGCACTGTATTGTGTACTATGTACACCACCAGAAGTGTAGTAGAAACTGTACACACTGTATTAGATACTGTGTACACCGCCTGCACAGTATTAGAAACTGTACAATGGCTGCACTGTATTTTATACTGTGTACACCACCAGAAGTGTAGTAGACACTGGGGATGGGCGAACGGTTCGGCCCGAGCATAAGTTAGGGGCGAACTTTGGTTGTTCGGATGTTCTACGAACACCGGACAACCAGCAGTGTTCGAGGCAAATTTTGAAAGCCGCCGGAACACCGTTAAAGTCTATGGGACATTAACATGAAAACTCAAGTGTTCATTTTAAAGGCTTAAAAGCAAGTTATTGTCATAAAAAGTGTTTGGGGACCTGGGTCCTGCCCCAAGGGACATGTATCAATGAAAACATTTTTTTTAAAACAGTCTTTTTTTGGGAGCAGTGATTTTTTTAATGCTTAAAATGAAACAATAAAAATGAAACTTTCCTTTCAATATCGTGCCTGGGGGGTGTCTATAGTATGCCTGTAAAGTGGCGCATTTTTCCCATGTTTAGAACAGTACCACAGCAAAATGACAATTCTAAAGGAAAAATTGTCATTTAAAACTGATCGCTGCTATAATGAATTGTCAGGTCAATGAATTGTCATCATTGAAAAAAAGAGCATGGGATCCCCTCC
Source organism: Lithobates clamitans (assembly GCA_037952925.1). Taxonomy (NCBI): domain Eukaryota; kingdom Metazoa; phylum Chordata; class Amphibia; order Anura; family Ranidae; genus Lithobates; species Lithobates clamitans. The sequence continues at coordinate 2,884,587 of JBBGZY010000833.1, read as the reverse complement.
AGTCCATTACCAGGCCCTTTGGGTCTGGTATGAATATTAAGGGTAACCCCGAACCAAAATTTAAAAAAAATATTGTGTGGGGGTCCCCCTAAAATCCATACCAGACCCTTTGGGTCAGAAATTTGAATTAAGGGGAACCATGCGCCAATTTTTTTTTAAAAATGGCGTAGGGGTCCCCCTCAAAATCCATACCAGACCCTTCAGGTCTGGTATGGATTTTAAGGGGAGCCCTGTGCCAAAATTTTTTTAAAAATGGCGTAGGGAGGACCCCTCAAAATCCATACCAGACCCTTATCCGAGCATGCAACCTGGCAGGCCGCAGGAAAAGAGGGGGGGACGAGAGAGCCCCATCCTGAACAATACCAGGCGTACGATGTACCCCTACCATTTCACAAAAAAGTGTCAAAATGGTAAAAAAGACAATAGCTGGTTTTTGACAATTCCTTTATTAATAATGTCTTCTTTCCCCCAATTCTTCCTCCACCTTCTTCTGGTCTTCCTTTAGTTTTCTCCATCTTCCTCCATCTTCTTCTTCCCCCGTTTCTTCCTCCATCTTCCTCTGCTTCTTCTTCCGGTCTTCTTCATCTTCGTCCGGCTTCTTCTTCCCCGCTTAGTCCTCCGGACGATCGCCTCAGTGGGAGGCTTCCGCTGTGTGATGCTTCTGTGCTTGTATAACTGAGAGCGGGGCCACCCGGTGACCCCACCCCCTCTGACGCCATGGGGACTTTCCTATGGCTTTCCCGTGGCGTCAGAGGGGTCACCCGTTTACCCATTTTATATACTAGACTGACTGTATATATATATCAAATACACTGCCACTAACTGAATAACCTGCCTGCTTAATCTAAATCAAGCTATCTCTCTACCTGCCTTTGGCCAATTATGTCTCTCTCAGCAGAGGGCGCTGTGATTGGCCAAAGCATGCAGGTCAGGCGCATGCTTTGGTCAATCATCATATAGCAATGCACTGCAATCTCGCAGTGCATTATGGGGCGTTCCACAGTGCTCGAATTTGCAGCGAACACCCCATAATGTTCGCTCTTCGGCGAACGGGCGAACATCAAGCTCATCCCTACTTACAACCACTTTAAATGATCTAGGTGAATATTCTCTTTGCAATGTGAACATTCTCTTCTGTTTTTAAAGAAATCAACCTCTAGTAATTTTTCCCCTTGAATTTCCAAGGAACACTAGGGTTGTCCCGATACCGATACTAGTATCGGTATCGGGACCAATACCGAGCATTTGTGCGAGTACTTGTACTCGCACAAATGCTCCCGATGCCAGATCCGATACCTGGTACCAGAAGTCGGCGGGCGGAGAGGGCGGAGCCGAGATCGGTCTGGTAGCAGTGGAACCTCGTGAGGGTAAGCTGGCAGGGGTGCATGGCGCCGCCACATATTTCCTCCAAAACGGTGACCGGAGCCGTTACATTCAGTACAGGAAGTGATGTTCCGTGTCTCCGTCGGAGGGTAAACATCACGACGCTTATCTCGGTACACCCTGCACTCGGCTGCAGTAAGCCAGCAGCGAACATCTTGTTACACCCAGCCCATATAGTTCGGGCTGGGTGTAACAAGAAGTCCACTGCTGGCTTACTGCAGCCAAGTGCAAGATGTACCAATATGGGCATTGCAGCATACTTACTAGATGTTAAATGATATGATTGATGAGAGCCAAGGAAGGATTTTGCAATGCTATATGCCATATAGCATTGCAAAATCCTTCCTCTCCTCTCATCATTCATGTCATTTATTATGCATTTGCCAATCAGTGCTGCATTTCAGTGCCCATCAGCGCCTGCCCATAAGTGAAGCCTATCAGTGCCATCTGTGAGTGTCCATAAGTGTCACCTATCAGTGTCATCTATCAGTGCCCATAAGTGCCGCCTATCAGTGCCATATATCAGTCAGTGCCATCTATCAGTGCCCATCTGTCAGTGCCAATAAGTGCCATCTATCAGTGCCACCCATCAGTGCCAGCCACTTGTCAGTGCTTTCCTATCATTGCCCATAAGTGCCGCCTATCAGTGCCACCTATCAATGCCCATCACTCAGTGCCATCTATCAGTCCCCATCAGTCAGTGCCAACAATCAGTGCCACCTATCAGTGCCAATTAGTCAAATTGTCATATGACATTAAAAAAAGTATCGGTAATCGGTATCGGCGAGTACTTGAAAAAAGTATCGGTACTCGGACTTAGAAAAATGGTATTGGGACAACCCTACTGGTTAGCATTGCTTCCCAGGGCTCCCCCAGGCTCCCGACCCAGCCATCAGTCTCTCCTAGCATCTGGAACCTTTCACAACGGTCCTGTAGGTCGGATTTGTGAGGAATCCACACCACTACACTCTGCACCAGATGAGCCTGTTAATTTTATATTTCTTGTGAGTGTGTCCTATATGGATCAGAGACTATCTTGGCTACGCCCAACCATTATCATTGGTCTTACAGATACATAATGCAGACTGGACTATATATTCAATGTGCGCCAGATTATTTTACCTTTGCTGCAGTAAAAAATGTGCAAATGGTAGCACGCCAAAATGTCGCATGAGCCACTTTGCCGCGTGTAGGGCAGCCCATTGAAATCATTGTTCTGCCCTATGCATGAACAATTTATTCAATTAGAACAAATCAGACAGACCCTTGCACTACATAACTGATGGTAGATCTAAAGGAGATTGCGGAATCTGATTATACAGTGGTCATTAAGTGTGGTCAAGAGCATAAAACACACAACTATTCTGTGATGCAGTAAGGCAGTGCATAAAGGGATATAAAGTTTCCTGGATGGTCACATGAAATGATGGGCTCAAGATGCATTTTGTTTCATTTTGAACAGAGAGGTGAAGCTTCAAAGCTGCAATGGACAAGGCACATGAAAGATAAGCACATTGAGATGGCAATGGGCAGAAAAGGTAAATTCTGTCTGAAAAGGTAAAAACTAACACATATTAAAAAAATGCTAAGAAAAGTTAATTAAATAACATAACAACTACAAATTTATGAATTAAAAAAAGCTAAGTAGGGTTAAAGTGGTGTAAACCCCCCCCCCCCCCCCAAAAAAAAAACCTGCAAACCTGCAAGACAAAGGCATAATGAGATTATTATGAAATACTTACCTTAGATCGAATACCCCACAGCGGTCCCGGCACACCGATGTATGTGGCCAGCGACATGTCTCCTGGAGTTATTTCCAGGTATCGCAGGCTCCGGCGCTGTGATTTACTGGAGCCGCGATTACATAATTGCCACAAATGCGCACGGGAGCCGCCGGTAACGGCACAGCATCTGAAGAAACAGCACAAGCAAACCATTTCTTCAGTGCGCATGTGCCGATGATGTCGGCACATGCTGATACAGTGAATATCTCCTAAACGGTGCAAGTTCACAGTACCTACAGATAAGCCTTATTATAGGAAAAGGAGGAGTTGATAAAAATGAATTAGGGCTCACTAAGGGTTAAAAATCTAAAACATTGTTGGAAAAGAGCAACTTTTTTTTATTTACACATAAGAGAAATTTACCATAATATAAAATTTAGCTTCCCTCTCTCTACTATACAAAAGTGTCAGCTATAGATATACTAAATGCTATATTTAACGTTTGCAAAGCACACAGCTTGCTCATGTTAAAAAAAAAAAAAAAAACCTTTATGAGGCTCCTGTATGCGAGGTGCTATAGCGGTAGCAATAAAATATACATTTATTGCTACTTTTCATTTTTAATGTATATGATTTTTACAAAACAATACAATTAACAGGCTAACACCTAAATACATGCGAGTAAATGCAAATAATACATTGGTCACATGTTGGCTTCAGATAATACCATCTTGAGTGCCTGTTTAATTAAATCCTAAGAAGCTTTAAGGATGCATAGCACAGACACATCAAATGTATCCATCTGTATAGACAGTAAACAACAAACAGTTGACTGCATTAATGTGGCTGAGAAAATAAAGCACAATTATACACATTTAAAACATAATACATGTGAAAAAATACATATCTATAGATTGTTATAGAAAAGTACAGGGGATGAATGAAGATTTAGGGTGAGTCACCTGATCTGGTTTGCTTGAGCAGCTCTGTCCTCCTAGAGACTCACCTTCAGCATTATTAAGAATACGCTTTGCTGATCACAGTGAGATTAATACACAGTTGACTCATTCTCATCATAACCGCCGAGGTCCAGGCTGGACTTATAAAGTAAATCAATATTTCTTATATTGTTACGCAGGGAAATTTCTTGATTTTGACTACCGATTTTGGTTTAACCTAAAATTTTCACCATGAGTCTGAAAAAAGAGGATGTCTTGGCCTTTCTGGAAAATAATCCCAATTTCACAGAAAGATACTTTCAGAAGAAATTAAAACCAGAGACGATAGCAGCTGCTTTTGGCCGTAAAGACCTTGCTGTGGATTTTGCTACTTTTCGAGAACTTGTTCAGGTGGAAGAAAGCGAAATTCTCTTTGAACTTGTTAAGGATATGCAAGAAAGTATAAACATGGAGAAGGTCGTATTCAAGACTCTAAGGAGAATCAGCACTCTAATTCATGCAGATCGCTGTAGTCTTTTTATGTACAGGCAAAGGAATGGAACTCCAGAGTTAGCTACCAGACTTTTCAATGTCAACGAGGATAGTAAACTGGAGGACTGTCTTGTACCACCTGATAGTGAGATTGTATTTCCTTTGGATATTGGAGTTGTAGGACATGTTGCACATACAAAGAAGACCATTAACATTAAGGATGTGTCTGAGGTATGTCCTTTTCTAGTCTGTGCGTTCAAACACAGTAGATGTTTTTGCATATATACACAGGTACACACACTCACACATACAGAGGTGATATTGCACTGCTGTATTTGAACATTTAACCTTCATATGAACATTTAACACACTTAATTAACAATTAATACATATATAAACCTTTAATTCTTTTCTAAATTTCAAGGAGAAAGACAGTAGATATTCAGTTGCATATTGGCTGTTACATATAGGCTGTCGACTGAATTCACTATAAAGTATGTATTATTTGCCATAATGATCATTATTTTCATCTTTCATTGCTCAAAATATCTTAGTGAGTTGAGCCTTATGTTTTCTATATAGAAAGAGATGACACAGAACTGGCCTAGTTTGTCAGTAGTCAATCAATACGTATGGAAACAGAGCAGGAATATAATCCAAGAACAAATGCCATGACTTTGTACACATTAGGCAAAGAAAATTAAAATATCAATAGGTACTTACAAAAGATAATGTAATAATGTAGGATGCAGATGTAAGTCAAAACAGGCCTAATGTTTAGCAGTGTGTGTTACCTAGAACAGCCATTCAGCCTCCTTTTCCATGAATACAAAGCAAATGAGAAAAGTTGATTGATAGCTAGAGGCAACACAGAGAGTTTATTAAAATATTTTAACTAATGAGGCCATGTATTAGCTTGTTAAGGATATGAACACAAATTGGGAAACACATAGTGAAAAGCTACTTGATTAGCAAAGACTGGACAATATACTTTCCGTGCAGCACCTGCAAAGACTTTAGATATAAATTTTACACTGGTTTGCCATGAATTGTCTGTATATTTTCACTGCGCCATAGGAACTAGATAATATACTTACTACTGGGACACTAGGTAATGGACAATACACTTTCTAATAGAGCAACAGTAGTTGGGCTATGTATTTTACAATGTAACAAATCTACTAAAAACTGTGCTATACAGTTTTTGAGCATCCCCAACAATGGTATTTCATTTGATGCACATGCAATGTCATGCTTGCTGCCATTTTTCAAATGAAGCGACAGGGCTTGGTTGGAATAATGGTTGTGTTGCTGAAAAACCTAGTACATTATAGTAAAATGATTACTTCAGACTACTTAAAGCTCCTGAACTAACTCCCAAAAATTCACATGGAGTTTAGTGTCTGGAAGTGTGTTAAATACTAGGTAGGTGGATTACATGTACTGTAGGTTCTGCAAAAACATGTTGATCTGAGATTGCAGAGACACCTAAGAAAGCCCAAATATGAGGTTGCATTTCATTAAAACAAGTATATATGCTGCATTTGTGGCCAACACATTTCGGGAGTTAGAAGATAATCCCTTTATCAGAGCTTGTTGTATAATGACGAGTTTGAATAATGGACTCATTATATTATCTCCCTGAATCCATTTATCATACCCATTTGTATATAAGAAGTTCTGATAAAAGGGACACGTTCTGACCCTTAAAAAGTTTTACAAACTATTTTTTTAAAAGTGGAATTTCATGCTCTCAATCAACATTTACTCTTTTTAATTCTTATGCTGCTAGCATTAGTAAAAAGATAGGAAAGTATATCATATTTACTTGTTTTAAACAGTTTTTTAAATTTCTTTAGTTACTTTCTAGTTTCTATGCCTAGGCAAATGATGTCATACATCCCAGGAGTCTTCAGGAGAGGAGGAGGGGTTTACTCCGCTAAGCACACCCTCCTGTCTGAATGTCTGAGCTAAGGGCAGATGGATTCCAGGAAGTAATTGCTACATGAATCATCTGCCCTTACTCAAGATGGCTACGACCAGAAATTCTAGGGGGTGTTTTCTAAATGATTTCTGAGCAATTTAAAGAATAGAGACATGGATGGATGGGTGAGTTTGCTTTGAATATTTAAAATAAATTAAATAGTGCTTTTAGTTTATGGTGCTCAGATACAATGTAGTTCCATAAAACCTTATATTTGGACTCTGGGTGAGGTGTTTCATCCTTTTCTCTGTGGTTAAAACTCCTGCAAACATCTGTGTATAAGGGCCTTCCTTTCTGTATTAAAGAACACTTATTCACAGAAAGATGGCAGATTTTTCTTAAGCATCCCACTTGTCCCACTTATATTTCTGGGGTGACATGGGTTGGCCAAAATGGAGATGTTTACTTGCTCACTTCATGATAGACACATTAGACTTTAGTGTGCTTCTTGGCCATGCTTAAAAATATGGTTATGATATTGTGCTCCATGATGTGGATACATCACATTAAGACCTTTTCACAAGGTTATATATCCAGCACTGTTGTTAACATCCTAATCTTGAATTTTGGAAGTTCCAAAACCAGATGCTTTCCAAGTAGGAGCAAATGTTTTTCTGTCTCTTTACTTAATGAGCTTACAACATGCATAATCATATATCAGTGATTATAACCTTGAGAGACTAAAACTTCTCTTTAACATTTGGCCATGGGAAGAGCTTGAGATTAAGTCAGGTTTTTCTCATTGTCTGTAGAATTTCTCCTAACTTCCTGTCCCAGAAACACTGTCTCCTAAACAGGAAGCGAGGGGGAATCTCCCCAGTAGGGACACAGTAAAAACAAGGGTTACCATTCTCTTGGCATTTTTTTGTTGCAGAAAGAAACACTAGTACTATTCTGGGAAATATTTATTCATTTCGTATGTGCATGAATGAATTCATAAGTACTTAGAAGTTCTTTGCATTCAGTATTACAATATTGTACAGTGCCTTGCTAACCCTTGTCACCCGCAACTGTAGCTTCTAGAGTAGACCCAGTGATTATGTCACTGGGTGTAAAAATGGGTGCATCTCTGGAAGTACAACCAGGCTGAATAATTATCAGGGCCTAGCCAAACCCTAGGGAGTTTACCCAGATGGTGACTGGGATGCCTATTAATAGTCTGAAACCCTGGAGAGATGGTGGAGAGATGGTCTTTTCCTCAGCAAGGAGAGTTGCAAGCCTCAGGGGGCCAATGCCTCTGATGCAGCCTGTGGACTGTGTTGCTGTTCTGTGTGGTCACAGCAATGGCAGAGCTGGAACCCAGAAGTGACTTGGAACTGACTGCAGGATTTCACCAATGTGATCTAGTCTAGGGAAGGACTCACTGGGTCACTCCGTGCCCGGAGGATGCTGAAAACCTAAAGCTGTCCTAGGGACTTGTGAGTAATGACCCTGAACTGATTCCTGGTCACTGTGTGCTTTTGTGATATAAGTGCCAGAGGTTGCTTGGGCTGAGACTGCTCTCATAGGGTCTTAGATACTGACTATTCCCTGCTCTCAGCAGTGCCCTGGGCTGTGAGCTTAGAGAAGAGTGCCCTCCTGTACTGTGCAGTGTCTTGGAGAGTGCACTGGGTACCAGTAGCTGTACAGTGGTGCAGGGTAAACAGATGCCAAGGAAACTTGCCCTATAGTTCCCCAGCTGCGAGGCCTTGAGTGTCCAAAATTCACAGTTGCTTAAGGAGACGGTTGTCGCCTCAAAGGTAATTGCAAACTGTTTTTGAGTATCCCATGCCTTAACCTCCTACTGCTACAAATTTGACAAGCGTTAAATCACAAAAGAGAACCCCTAGACTGTTTATTAGAGCTGGAATGAATGGACTGTTAGTATAGTATCTAATGTCCTGCGCTACTATGTATATACTCAGAGTTTGCAGTAACCAAAAAAATAAATCAATAAATATCACGTGAGGCTTGCTGCTTGACACCTATATGTGTTTCTACATAAACTCAGCTTTAAATAATATAAATATAGTGAAGCGCTACCCCTCTATTATTTAAAATCACTATCAGTGTGAACAGTCTAAAAATGACTACACTTCAAGATACATGATATCATTACAACAGTGGTAATACTCCCTACTGCAAAAAAATAGCCACTCAATAACTCATATACTGTATATTGCCTACTGTGGTAATATCAACATTTTAAATTTTTTTACAATGAATAAATGACAAACATAAGTGATCTGTGAAACCTCCTAGTGATAACACTCCATGTGACAAACTCTCAAATGACAAGGAATAAATGTGAACGAGGTCCTTAAAATCAACACACTTCTGTAAATCTGTGTTCTCCATAAGCTTGACACATTTGTGTGTGGCCCCGTTAACAATTACTTAAATATTCACAGTCACTCAGCTCTGGGAGATGCAATTGCTTTCTACTAATGTGTGATGACATCACGAAGCTCTGCCCCAATGTGTTACGTCACGTGACTTCCTCAAGGACTCTATGAGGAAGTCACAAGGTGAGTGATGAAACACGTTGGGGCGGACCTTTGTGACATCATCACACACTAGTAAGACGTAATTGCATCTCCCAGAGCCGTATCGCTGTAAATACTAAAGTAATTGTTAAGGGGGCTTCACACCCTCAATGTGTCAAGCGATTTGCCCAAGTGCACTGGAGGAAGTGCATCTATAAATGTGAGTTTTATTCTTAGTTTTTTAATAAAGCACTGATTTTATACAGTTCAGCACTATGTCAGTTTTTTTAATTCTTCAAACACCATCTGCATGAGGATTACTGCACACTGAAGAAAGTGTCCCTGGAACAGGAGCAAAGTTGCCAGCAATTGTAGTTATACTCCTAAGGGGAGGGTTTATATGGACCTATTTTAGGTCTATATATGAAGTGAGCGCATATTATGAACGGTGAAGGGACACAAGTTGGTGGCGTATGGAGAACATCAGATTCACAGAAGTGTGTTGATTTTAAGGACTTTGTTCACATTTATTCCTTGTATTTTGAGCATTTGTCACACGATGTGTTATCACTAGGAGGTGTCACACCTCACTTGTCATTTATTCATTGTAAAAATTTTGATATGTTAATATTACCATGGTAAGCAATACATATGAGTTATTGAGTGGCTTTTTTTTGGAATAGGGGATATTACCACTGTTGTAATGATATCATGTTTCTGAAGTGTAGTCGTTTTTAGCACTGTTCACACTACTATTGATTTCGTAATAATAGAGGGGTATCACTTCACTATATTTATCCTTTAAAATGAATGTACTGTTGCTTGGTGGATGGTGGCCTTTGTACTGTTTCGGGAAGAACCAGGTAAAGTCTGTGGTGCCTGCGAGGGTACACAGTTGTAGTGAGATAGCTTAAATTTCGGTTGCTTGGCAGTGAGTAACTTGATCCAAATGACAATTTGCAGTTTAGCTCCAGCAGAATACAGTACATGTGGTGAATGGAGGCTAAAGCATGAAGAAGAAGGCTGAGACTAACTATATAGAGCATCCTCTAGCTACAGGATGAGATAGGGACAACATTTTTAAAGGCAAATAGACAATGCATGTGTAATATGATATTTCCCTTTTAAATTATTTATTTTACTGATTGTCTTGACACAGGACACCACCTACAGCAGATTTGCAGATGAGCTTACAGAGTACAAAACAAAAAATATATTGGCTACACCAATTATGAATGGCAAAGATGTTGTTGCTGTTATTATGGCAGTCAACAAGACCGATGGATCTTTCTTTACGAAATATGACGAAAATGTAAGTATTAAAGTTTATACTGAAAATTGTTGGATCTTTTATGTGAAATTAAATTACATTTCATGTTTTTCTCCACAACAGTTAGGTCACCCATGCACTATCTCAACCAATGACTTTGTTTCAAATGTCTAAAATGATGCTTAAAAAAAATAGGTGGACAGGGAATTAGTTTAATCATCTGTTGGGTTAAGAAAGGTTTACTGAATTTGAAAAATGATTTGCCAAGAGAAAACATCTCCATAAGTTTTATCACATGTTCAGCAGGGAGTGGATGTCAACAGCAGTGTTGCCACTGACACTACCTTCTGCTGGATAAGGGTGAGCTAAAGTACCCAGCTTCGGATCACAAACAGCTCCATGAATCTTGCTTGAAGTTCAAATTTCAAAAACTTTGTGGTGAAGCCAGTTAATATGAAGAGAAAACCTTGTTATTCTATGATGGCCATTTGTAGGGTTAATAAGCAATCTATTGTCAAACAAAAGCCATGAGAAAACAACAAAGGGGTAAAAAGGAACTGAAAGGCTCTGCTTAACAATGTAGTAACAACAGGCAGAAGTTCAGTAATGTCTGTGCCTGTATATAGTCAGAGTAATTGCTTACACCAATGGCACTCAGGCCGTTATATAGGTGCGTTCCTCTGAATTAATTACGCATATCAAAAAAAAGAGGGGGAGAAGAAATGGAATTGGAAGCCAATTCCAAATGAAAGCAATTCATCAACGAGGAGCAGGCAATTAGCAAAAATATAAATTATGTTTATTAATGATTCACTTAAACACCAATCAAAAAATGTAGTTTAAAAACAGGTACCACCACCAAATTCATAAAATAGACAACGTTGTCTTGAACAAACACAGATAGCCACCATAACAAAGACCATGCACACCTCCTATCATGTAACTACAAGATGATGTCTCCTAATGGGTCATCTAACAGGTAGCTGATTTACCTAGTAAGTATCAGCATGCAGGCTGATATCAAGTGGGGGGAAGGTGGATGATAATACAGCCATATGGAAATAACGTCCAGTGTATGAATGTCGGTGAAGGGAACTGACAGTGACAAACTTGCTGCTAGTGCAGTAAAGACTGCAGTCCTAGTATGCAAAGTTCACAATAGACATACAATGCCGTAGGAAACAGATTGCAGGGGGGGGGAGTTCCTGTGTATAGAAAGCTGTGGACACTGGAGGATTGGAGCTGGCTTAAATGTATAGCTGTATCGGTCAAATCATCAGTGCTTTAGGGGAGAGCGAAGCATGAAAATTAAAGCAGCAGTCCCATGCTGGGGATATAAAAGGTAAGATCTCACCCAAATATAGGCACTGGAATGTGACACCGATCAAGTAGAGAAGCCGTGTCTTGCTCGTACCATCTCCGGGTAGCTGGTCAGGCTATCTTCCATCCACATGCAGAGTGTCGCCAGCAAGGTCCAGATAGTGATGCTCGGGGAACGTGGTGTGGTGTAGATAGTGCAGTGCATACAGTCATCCAGTTCCCGGGCTTGTTTGAAATACCTTGCGGAGGTACGGACGGAGTTCCCGAGGCTAGTGGGTGGGTCTGTGGATACGTTGTGAGAAGCGTGATGGCATCATGCTGATGCGTTTCATCTGTCGCTCGGATTTCTTCAGAGCATGAGAAGCCAGGCACTGCCACGAGGAACATGTCCTAATGCCAAAATTAAAATGAACACAAGTATAGGCGCATCAACACAGAAATCATAAAAGTCCCAACATAAATCTGCTAGTAATTGACAATATAGTCCATCTGGCATACACAGGCAAATCAGCTATGTAATGGTATTGGGAGAGGTAAAAAACGTCCAAAGGAAGCACACAAGGCTGCCATCAAATTAGGGAAGAAACCATATTCCAAAGAGCTGAAAAAAAGCACAAGTGGAGAGGCGGCTCTGGGTGCCGTTGTATTTTAAAAATCAATTTAATAGACAACGTAGGATCAACTCACATGTGATATAAAAGTGAAAAGCATGGTATCAGATAGTTGTCCATTTTTGATGACGTCATCCCCCTGCGCCAGCCATCCACTCTGTCCCAAGCCTCGTTCTGAGGCTGCTCTTCCGGAGCCGGCGTTTACATCATTCGGAAGATCCCCGGTCATCGTACACAGCACGGATCTTGTCACAGGATGTGGGAATGTCATCTTGACTATCTGATACCATGCTTTTCACTTTTATACTACATGTGAGTTGATCTTACATTGTCTATTAAATTGATTTTTAAAAAACTACTGCACCCAGAGGCGCCTCTCCACTTGTGCTTTTTAATGCCAATATTACCCTCTTGAGTCCGTTTGAAAACTACACCAGGGATCAGCAAGTCCTGCTTGTCCCATCAGGGGTTCAATGACAGCCAGCATCCAGCACTAATCCCAACAGCTAAAATTATTATGTGCTTCTGATGCTTCTACAGATCACATTGCATTTACATCCGGAATGTAGTGATGTCAGATGTGATGTCACTGCACTTCCAGTCATTCTGGAAGCTGGGACAGAGCTGTTGCAGCTCTATTCAGCCTTTACCAATAGCAGAAGATGACTGCAATAGTGATCTGTTGTTAGCTGATTGCAATTAGAACTTATCTGCTGCTTCACATCTCTTTGATGACAAGTCTTTGATGACAAGTCCCAGACCCCCCATGGGAAAAAAGTGTAATAAAATTATAAAAAAAAGTGTAAAATATAGAAAAAAAGTCACGTGACTGTGATTTAACGCATGGGAGGAGCCAAGGACGCTCTGTGCAGATCAGCAGTTTCACACAGTGTACTGCACTGAATCTGCTCCTGTCTAAGGCGGCTGACTGCTATAGTAAAACCTGCATATGCCTTATCATTATAAGGCACACGTGAGTGGATTGAAGTTTGCCTGTGTACCTTGGTATCCTAACTATTGCACAATGATTGGTTTTTTCTCTTATCTGCCTGTTTATGATTCTCACATTGGTTGTGAATAGAAGCAAAAAATACATTGGTACTATCAATGAGCACCTTAATTAAGCAAGTGTTTTTAAACAGCTTTGCTAGTGATCAAAAGCTCTATACCAATCAGGATTCTACACCTGTATAATTGAACCTTCTGAATACATCCCTATATATTTATTTTTATGTGGATTTTTTATGTGAATTTTTTACACATTTGGTGTCACTAATTTTTTATAATTTTACACTATTTTGATTGCTGGATTTTTTAGGTCAGAGATAAGGTTGTAGAAAAGTTTAAAGCAGGGTTAGGTTATAAAAAATATCCCAAAGTTTGAACATCTCACGTTGCACTGTTCAAATCCATCATCTGAAAATGGAAAGAGTATGGCACAACTGCAAACCTACCAAGGCATGGCTGTCCACCTAAACTGACAGGCTGGGCAAGGAGAGCATTAATCAGAGAAGCCTCTTTTGCCGGCACTTGATTCCCTCCCCATCAGCAGAGCAGCGTAGGGAAGTGTCAGTGAGACACTAATGCATTCCAATTTAAGAGTTCCCCACGCCGCACCTGCACTGAGGGGGAGCGACATGTACCCACACATTGTAAAAGATGGCAAACTGTCAGGGCTGGGCTCAGCCCTTCCTTCTCTGAGCTGGCCGCTCAGCTGTCGGCTAATTGCCAGCTCCTTTCTCTCCACAGTGACTCAGCTTTTGATGATCTGCTTGTTAGCCCTTGTAGACTTGCTCGGCTGACGTCCCTTCTGGCTCCTGATCCTGCTTGCTGTACTACTACGTTGATCTCTGGCTCTCTGACGTTGGCATTGGCTGACTACCCGATCTGGTTGCTGAACTCTAGCTATGCTTACTCTGTTTACCTTTTTATTATTATTAAACAAGTGTGATAAACTGTACTTCTGTCTCAGTCTGATTCATGGTTCCTGACAGTAGGCAAAGGCCATAAATTCAGAAGATGCAGTCAGTCCACTTGTTGGTAATATTTTTTCCAGATTGGATGACCAGGATCACCGAATGGATCAGTTTGCCTTGGCATTACAAACGCTCCTGAGTCACACGGCTCACCTGGAATCTTCCACTATGGCTGCTACGGTACAATCTGTGCTGCAGGCCGTCCCTGCTTCACGCGTCTCTCTGCGGATGAGAGAGCCCTTAGGAGGAGGGAGAGATTGTGCCTTTATTGTGGCCAGGCTGGTCACTTTTTGAAGTCTTGTCCTACCCGTCCAGGGAACACCCGAACCTTGAGGTCCTGTCACGGACAGACCTTAGGTGGCGTTGTTTCATCTCCAGTTTCCCAGAAAGATAAGCCCCTGGTTTTGGTTACCCTGTCTTGGGCTGAGTCATCCATCGACATACAGGCTCTAATCGACTCTGGGGCTGCAGGCCTGTTCATTGATGCTGCCTTTGTATCGAAGCACTCGATTCCCCTGCAGCTGCATGACACTCCACTTGCCACTTGTCTTTGACAAAGGTCAAGACGGTACTTTGCCTCTACACCGGTCATATGATTGCGCAATAGACCTTCAGCCTGGTGCCATACCCCCTCGTGGCCGGGTTTACCCTTTGTCAGTCTTGGAGGATAAGGCCATGGAGGAGTATGTTTCAGATGCACTTTCTCGAGGTTTCATCCGCAAATCCTCGTCTCCTGCTGGTGCTGGTTTCTTTTTTATGAAGGAGAAGAGTGGTGAGCTGAGACCTTGTATCGATTATAGGGGTCTCAATCGTTTCATGATTAAGAATGCCTATCCCATTCCGTTGATTACAGAGTTATTTGACTGCCTCAAGGGAGCAACAGTTTTCACAAAGCTTGATTTGAGAGGGGCATACAATCTCATCAGGATTGTGGAGGGCAACGAGTGGAAAACTTGACATTGGCCTTGGCTGACTACCCGATCTGGTTACTGAACTCTGGCTATGTATTGACTACGCTTACTCTGTTTACCTTTTTATTATTATTAAACAAGTGTGATAAACTGTACTTCTGTCGCAGTCTGATTCATGGTTCCTGACAGAAACATTGTTTAGTTCTCTAACTTTTCTGTAGCTGCGATCATCAGCTTTTGTGATGGGGAAGATATTGGGTGCAGTTCTGCTGGGGGGGGTCCCTGTTTCCAGGAGGAGGAGAACTGTCATTGGCCACTGCTAAAGCCAATCACAGTCCTGCTAGCCCTGTCCACCATCTGGAGGAAGATAACTTGCTTGGTTGCCACTACTAATCTCAGAAAGAAGGGATTTCACTGTGATTGAGAAAATCACAATTAGGTGACAGTTTGTGGAATTACTATTGAGCTTCTGGGAACTTTGTTGAAATTATTCCTGAACCTTTTGCGTCACTTACTACTGAACCCCTGCACTCTGCGTCCCTTTAAGCCAGAGCCAGTATTCAGAGCAATGAAAATTACACCCAACTTTTCCTGTGGTGCAGAGCGCCGCACTTTTTCTCAGCTGCAGGGGCCCAACTTATGATCCTGCACACAGGCCCACTAATGTTATATAAAAATCTAAATTATTGATGCACTCTAATTAAAGCTATCAATCAGTGCCCAATTAGAGCGCATCAATAATTTATATTTTTACATCACATTAGGGTGCCTGAACACTTATGATTGATTGCAGCCTAATTTTTTAATTTTCAATCACCTTTTTACTTTATCATATATTTCATTACAGCGCTTGAGTTTTTCACAGTTCACACAGGCCCACTGCTTTCTGAAAATGTCCCTGACCTGAGCTCTTCATTGCACATCCATTCCAGTTGCTTGTATATGACATCACATACATCACATATAAGCACGCGGGCTGGATGCAAGAGGTGAATCACCAGGATGAGTGTGCTAGGACAGGTAGATGTGTCTCATCTCTGCTTCCTTTCACCACTCTGCATATCATAGATGAGAAGAGGGTACGGCGGTGGAGCAGATGAGCAGGAGGGGTTCAGATGTTGGATAGATGAGCAGGAGGGTACAGAGGTGCGGGAGATGTGCAGGGAGGTACAGTGGTGGAAGAAATGAGAAGGGGGTTCAGGAGTGTGACAGAAGAGCAGGGGGTTCAGTGTTGGGCCAGATGAGCAGGGGGTTCAGTGTTGGGCCAGATGAGCAGGGGGGGTCAGTGTTGAGACAGATGAGAAGGAGGTTCAGTGGTGGGGCAGAAAAGCAGAAGGGTAGAGCAGTGGAGCAGATGTTAAAGGAGGTAATACAAAAAAAAGGGGTATGGCTGGAAAGTCCTCGATAGAATACGGCACCTCATCCCAGTAATCATAAATAACAACAATAGGGGATAGGAGAGGGGATTATAATGGTGCCAAGGAATTTGTTACACATAGGTAGTTAAAAAATATAATTTTATTAATATACATAGTAAAAAAGGGTACAGTGTGTATGTAGTAGTATGTAGACAGTGTGTATGTAGTAAAAACAAGAACAAAACACAAGGGCGGGCGTGGCTTAGCGATGGCCGAGTAAAGACGTGAGCCGAAGGAGCTCCGGGCCCGATCCGCGCTTCACCCACCAAACATCCCCCTTCTTCAGCAGGTGAACACGGCATGTCCACCTCTAAACGTTACAGGACAAGAGCGAACACCAGAAGAACCGGAACCCCGATCCCACAGCACGGGATAAGAAGATTCCTAAGAGACAGGCAGGAGACGTCCCCAGGCGCCATTGCAGCCGCGCCACGTGCACACTATACGGAGAGACTCCTTCCTGCGACACAGACACTCTCCCCAGCTAGCGTTATGGAAGCTGATCCACACATGGAGACCCCAGCTGTGTTCAGAGCGATACCTGCAACCCCCTCACACAGCCAGATAAGGATAGAAGACGACCTCCGTGCAATGCTACAGGCTCTCCCTACCAGGGCTGACATAGAGGCTCTGATCCAACGTGTGGAGGAAGCACATAGCAAAGATATACAGGAGATCAGATCAGAACTGCATACGATTAACCATCGACTGTCCACTGGGGAAACACAGACCACCACATTGGAATCCAGAGTTTTATCCCTGGAACAAGCCCAAGCAACACACAACATGGAACTACAAGAAATGCAGCTGCATATCAAAGAAATGGAGGACCGTAGCCGACGCAACAACCTTAGGCTGCGGGGGATTCCAGAGGCAACGGGACCAGAGGACCTGGCAGAGACAGTTACAGCCATATTCCAGGGGCTCCTGGAAAACCCCGCACCCTCTTTGGAAATTGACAGGGTCCACCGTACCTTAGGACCAAAATCCACAGACCCGACAAGACCCCGGGATGTCCTATGCCGACTGCACCGGTACGCTCACAAAGAAACCATCCTACGCAACGCTTGGAGCAGCGGAGACACAGAATTTGACGGAGCACAAATCCAAATCCTACCGGATATATCTAGAGCTACCCTCCAACGCAGAGCGATGCTAAAACCCCTGCTGGAAGCTGCAAGGCAACATGGCTACACTTACAGATGGGGGACAGGCCGTACGGGACCTCCTCCGCCTGGATCCAGCCAACCGCCCAGATCCCGGAGAAATCGGGGCCGTTCCAGAGCCACCAACAACAATGATTCACGTGAGTCCTGACTGTTGTACTTGATCGTTTAAAAAGATATGGGAAGCAGGCATAGTTATTGTTACACCGATATATGTTGTGCCATGGGGGATCTCCCACGGTACCAAGTTATCCGGGACACTCACTCAACACCCATCTTGCTCACCACACAGACCTGGCTGAGGCGAGAGGCCAACACACTAGAGGCAGGGGAGAACGGAGGGGTTGGGGGCTGCCCCCCCTCGGTGCCATCTCCAATATGTACACTGTAGGCCAAACTCTGAATAATACCAACAGCCTCCTATTTCACTGCCAGGTCACTATGAACTATGAAAGGACCATGTGTGCGTTGCTATACTAGGGCCGAGTTACAGTTTAAGTTCGCCTATACAACCACACACGGTCAGAAAGGGACGAGCAGGAGGAGTCCCCCCGTAGCCTCTCCCACCGTAAGATACATCTAAAGATTATCCCATGAGACACTGCACCTAGAGCAAGTACCTGCAATCAACCAGTCAGAGGACTTTACCCACCCCACCACGAACTACGCGTCAAGATAGTAACTTCAAAGGATGACATGCTCAAAGCGATCACGCTACCACACGAAATATAACGGGGGGCCACAGATCATCCAGGAAACCGCACGGCTACCGGTAAAGAGAACCACCGAAGTTTGATCTCTGCACATACCATGCATGTATACGATGAAACGCTGGCAAGGTTTCAGACGGGAGAGTAGTGCTTCCATGGGGGGGTCATGTGTTGGAGACTGATGGAGACGGGGGTTGCCGGGGGGGTTGCTCCAAGACATAATACCTCTACCCCGCCAATTGCCATTGACGCGTGAATTGCACTCTGCCAAGGGAGGGAGACGCCGGTGGGCGGGTGGTTGGGTTCCGGGGGGTGAGGGATATGAGATTCCCCATCGGAGATTTGTTTTAGTTACTGTTTTAACTGTTTGCCTGAACTGCTTTCCTATATCACCACGCAAGTATTGCGGACTGTATTAAGAAATATTAGCAATGTTATGTAAAAGTGTTGCTTACTGAGGTTATGATACATGATCATTTCTTGTCTAAGACATACATGCCAGTGTTGCACCTGCCTACATCTGTTTATACACCATGGTGGGGGGGGGGCGGGCGTCGCCCGGATACCTCCCAGGTCCCTCGCTGATCACACTCCCACTTAGGCACACGCTCAACAAGCAGGCTACCCTGCAGAGCGTTTAAGCGAGTTTTTGCTACCCTAATTAGGAACTTGAGACGCTGATTGAAAGTCTCCTACTCTCACTTCTATTTCTTTTCTGATTTCTTATACTTACCTACTCCCCCACTACCCCCTTTCTTTTTCACTCCCCCCCCAATCCCCAGGATCATGGACGAACTCCACATTGTGACCTTAAACGCAAAAGGACTTAATGTCCCAGAAAAAAGAAGAATGCTACAAAATGATATGAGACGCATGAAAGCAGACATAGTTCTGCTACAAGAAACTCACTTCCGGGAAAATGCATTTCCCATCCTAAAAAACAGACACTATCCGACGGTATATCACTCCACATATTCGGAGGCCAAATCAAGAGGGGTATCCATTCAGATATCAGCCAAAATACCCTGGGCATTGACTGACATAAAGACAGACCCGGAAGGAAGATACCTCTTCCTCAAGGGCAAAATAGGTGAAGTGAAGGTGACTATAGCCAACCTATACGCCCCCAACTGCCATCAAGACGTCTTTATCAGGAAACATTTGAAACTCCTCCAAAAATTTACAGAAGGCCAACTCATTGTGGGAGGAGATTTAAACATCCCCCTCCTCCCATCAGAAGACACCTCAACAGGAACATCTTCCACACACAAAAACACACGCAGAACTATCTACTCGGCCCTACATGAGACCCAATTAATAGACACTTGGCGGCTCCTACATCCCGGAGAACGGGACTATACTTTCTTCTCCCGCCCGCACCAAACATACTCACGTATAGACTACCTTTTGATCCCCCATAGACAACTCCAAGCAGTCAAAAACACCACTATAGGCTCCATAACATGGTCAGACCATGCCCCAGTCATGATGCGCTATGCTTTGACAGACTTCTGCAAAGGACAAAGGAATCCCTGGAGACTGAACGAGAGCCTATTGCAAGACCAGGAGACGCTTTCAGCTGTCACCAAAGGGATAACACACTACTTCCAAGACAACCACACCACGGACAATAACAAAGGCCTCGTATGGGAAGCCCACAAGGCAGTGATAAGAGGTATCCTTATACAACATGGCTCACGAATTAAGAAACAGAGGACTGAACAAATGACCCTACTGATAAAGAAATTACAGACGCTAGAGACTACACATAAACAGACCCAAACCAGACAAGTGGAGACTGAACTGAATACGGTTCGGACGCAGATCACGGACTTACTTTACTATAAAGCTAAAGCTGCAATGCAAATTACCAGGAAAAGAGTATACGAATCGGGTAACAAATGTGGCAGAATGCTGGCACAATCCCTACAGAATCAGAGAACGGCTTCCTATATACCACATATCTATACACACCTAGGCCGCAAAATGACGCTTCCTCAACAAATTACAAACGAATTCAAATCTTTTTACGAAAAACTATACAATATCCCCACGACAAGCCCACCGACAGAACGAATGAGAGAATATTTAACCAATTCCCTAATGCCCACACTGTCAAATGAAACACGCGACTTACTAGAAGACCCCATAACAATAGCTGAACTACAAGCAGCAATAGGTGACACCAAAACGGGAAAGGCCCCGGGCCCAGACGGACTAACAGTGCAGTACTATAAAACCCTCCTACCATCCTTGGGGACCCACATGGTGGAGCTGTTTAATAGCCACACAGAGGGGGGCGGGTTTCATGACTCCACCTTGCAAGCCCAGATCTCGGTCATCCCTAAAGAAGGGAAGGACCCGACTCAATGCGGAAGCTACCGACCAATCTCCCTACTTAATACGGATATCAAATTATTTACTAAGATCATAGCATCCAGACTACAGCTACACCTCCCATACCTAATACATCTAGACCAGGTGGGCTTTGTGCCCACTAGAGAGGCGAGGGACAACACCGCTAAGGTGTTGAACTTAATTCACATAGCCAACCGCACAAATACACCGAGTGTCTTCGTCAGTACAGACGCGGAAAAGGCATTCGACCGTGTAAACTGGGCCTTTATGTTCGAAACACTCAGACACGTAGGGGTTGGGAGGAAGATGTTAAGTTGGATCATGGCAGTTTACACGTCACCGTCCGCCAGAGTCAGAGCTAATGGGATGTTGTCAGACCCGTTCCCGATCAACAACGGAACGAGACAGGGCTGCCCACTTTCCCCCCTCCTCTTTGCCCTGTCGCTCGAGCCCTTTCTATGCCACGTAAGATTGAACCCCAACATTAAGGGGGTGGAGTTAAATCAAACCCAATACAAGGTATCCGCCTATGCGGACGACCTCATGTTCTCACTTACAAACCCAACCATTTCCCTACCTAATCTACTGAGAGAGTTCGAGCTATACGGCAATCTCACCAACTTAAAGATAAACTTCGCCAAATCGGAAGCTATGGGAGTTAGAATACCACACCCACAATTGGAGCACCTTCAATCCAGTATTCATCTGAAATGGAATAACAAGTCCCTAAAATATTTAGGCACACAAATTCCCCATAACCTATCACAGCTTTACGAACTAAATTTCCCGCCACTGCTTAAAACGATAAGGGAACTCTTGAACAAATGGGGCGCAGGCTTACACTCTTGGGTAGGAAGGTGCAACATATTAAAAATGTCCGTCCTCCCTAAATTCCTCTATCTTATGCAAGCGATTCCGGTGAACATTCCTGCGCCTTTTTTCAAAAGGGTACAGTCGATGTTCTCAGAATTTGTCTGGGCCAACCAAAAACCAAGACTGGCCCACAAAATCTTAGTCCTCCCCAAACAGTACGGTGGGCTAGCACTACCAGACGTTCGTGCCTACTACCAGGCAGTCCATTTGGGCAGATTGATCGACTGGTGTCGACACCAAGAGACCAAACTCTGGACTAGCTTGGAACAAAACCAAAGCCAAGTCCCGCTCCGTAGAGCTCCTTGGTGCCATTCGACCATACCAGTGGAGATTAAGAGACACCCTTTGATAGGGAACACCATACTGGTATGTGCTAGAATACTTACAAGGACAAACTTGTCATCACCGAATTCCCCTTTATACCCAATACTAGGGAACCCGCTGTTCACACCGGGAATGCAGGACCAGGTGTTTGGGAACCTGATTAGGTTGGACCTTTACCAAGCCTCCCACTTTAGTGCGGGTGGGCGCTGGAAAACGACCGCAGAACTTACGGATCCTACAGGCATCTACAGACTAGACTTCCTGAGGGCACTCCAGCTGGGCCACTTCCTCCAAACCATTCAACCCCCAACGAACGGACAGATACCTACCGAGTTCGAAGAAATATGTTCAACCCCGGGGGCTATACCACACACACTCTCCCTGACCTACAATATCCTCAACACTCCCCAGACAGACTTTGTCCTACCAGGACTAATCAAATGGGAAAAAGAACTGAACTTAACATTCAACCTAGCCAAGAAACAACAGATTCTGAAATTCACACACAAATCTTCTATATGCGCCAAAACTCAAGAGACGAACTATAAAATTCTATCACACTGGTACAGAACCCCAACACAATTAAGTAGATTCTTCCCAGCGGCATCTGACCTTTGCTGGCGATGCCAAAAGGAAAAAGGAACACTATTACATATCTTTTGGTCTTGCCCAGGCCTGACAACCTTCTGGCAAACCGTAAAACAGACCATACAAAAATTCACAGAATATAGTATAGCCGACGACCCGGCCTTCTTCCTCCTGCACGCGGCAAACATTCCCACGAAAACATATAAAAAGTCAGTCCTGCGACATCTTTTAGACGCAGCTAAGGCCTGTATCCCACTATATTGGAAATCCACAACTCCACCACCCATAACATTATGGATTAAAAAAGTAGAAGAGATCAAACATATGGAAGATCTCATCCATACAGCACAAAACAGACAAGAGAAATTCTCTAAAACGTGGCAGTTGTGGAACATGTTCATATTCTCCAGTGAAGGACAGGCCTTACAAACAACTATGCCGATATAACCTGACTTGCCGCGTGCTGGATGCAGGGAGTTCAGCGCTGCCGTTATATTACATCAAATTCGATCCATGATCCTGGGGACTTCCCCCCCCCCCCCCACCATCTCTGTCTTCCCCCCATACTTCCCCACTCAATATCTTTTCCTTCCTCTTCTCCTACTACCCCTTTCTTTACCTGCTCGCAGGACCCCTTTATAATTTCTTGGAAAAAGGAAAAAAGAAGGAGAGGGGGAACACATGGGACTATACTAATTAACCCACCAAGACTCCACTAACATATCTGCCTTAACTGCACTGTATTAAGTTAAAATCTGTGATGGAGATATATTGTTAAATGTACTGTTTGGTCCATGTGGACTCACTCTGCCTGTGTTTATAAATAAAAAATTTAACACAAAACACAAGGGCGCCCAAAATGCTGAGTGACTTTGAAGACTGAGAAAGATGAAGATTTCCACTAAGATGAATAAAGTCTCAGATGTAACAAGACCAGCATATGGTTGATAATAGTTAGAGTATACTGATCCATTCATATTGGGCCAAAGTGTTATCCAAGGCAGAGCAATGCTGCAAGGAGGGACACCTAAAGCGCAGTAGCAGCGAATGTGGGTGCCCTTGAGAACCAGCTGTCTTGTTGTAACATTACATCTCAGACTTTATTCATCTTAGTGGAAATCTTCATCATACACACTGTCTTTGTGAGACTTTATTCATCTTAGTGGAAATCTTCATCATACACACTGTCTTTGTTTGCCCCCTGCAGCCACGCATAGTTGCGGTACAGGACCTCCGACTCCCCTCGGGGTGCCGTATGTCCCCTTGTGCGTGCTGTGAGTTTCTGAATTTACAAAAGTATACAGGTATAACCATCTTTCCCTGAGGAAGCCAAAGTTGGTGAAACATGTAGGAATGTATTACCTGTTAAAGACCTGCCTTCTTACACACTGGCCGGTCTCCGTTGTACTCCTTGTATGTTTGTTCAGTTACTTTATTTTTATATATATTACACCCTTGTCCTTTGTACCCTTTTTTATGTATGTATGTATTTTATGTATGTATATTAAAAAAAATTATATTTTTTAACTACCTATGTGTAACAAATCTTTAAATTCCTTGGCACCGTTATAATCCCCTCTCCTATCCCCTATTGTTGTTATTTATGTTAAAGGAGGTGTATTGGTGGGACAGATGAGAAGGGGGTTACAGTGGTGGGGCAGGAGAGCAGGGGGAACATAGGTGGGGCAGAAGAGCATGGGTGTACAGAAGTGAGAGAGATGTGCAGGAGGTACATTGGTGGGGCAGATGAGAAAGTGGGTTACAGTGGTGGGGCAGATGAGCAGATGGGTTCAGTGTTAGGACAGATGAGAAGGTGATTCAGTAGAGAGACAGAAGAGCATGGGAATATGGCAGTGGAGCAGATGTGCAGGGAGGTACAGTGGTGGGGCAGATGAGAAAAGGGGTTACATTGATGGGGCAGATGAGCAGGGGGGTTACAGTGGTGGGACAGAAGAGCAAGGGGGTACAGTGATGTGGCAGATGGGTAGAGGGTTACAGTGGTGGGACAGATGAGCAGAGGGGGTTCGGTGTTGGGCCAGATGAGAAGTGGGTTACAGTGGTGGGAAAGATGAGGGGGGTTAAGTGTTGGGGCAGAGGAGAGAGGAGGTACATTGGTGGGACAGATGAGCAGGGGGTTACAGCGGTGGGGCAGGGGGGTACAGAGTTGGGGCAGATGTGCAGAGGGGTGCAGAGATGAAAGGAGGTACATAGGTGGAACACATGATCAGGGGGTTACAGTGGTGGGACAAATGTGCATGGGGTACAGTGGTGGGGCAGATGAGAAAAGGGGTTACAGTGGTGGGGCAGATAAGTTCAATGTTAGGACAGAAGAGCATGGGGGAACAGCGGTGGAGCAGATGTGCAGGGAGGTACAGTGGTGGGGCAGATGGGAAAGGGGAAACATTGGTGGCGCAGATGAGCAGGGAGTTACAGTGGTGGGACAGAAGAGCAGGGTGGTACAGTGATGGGACAGAAAAGCAGGGTGGTACAGTGGTGGGACAGAAGAGCAGGGTTGTACATTGGTGGGGCAGATGAGAAAGGGGGTACATTGGTGGGGCAGATGAGAAAGGAGGTACATTGGTGGGGCAGATGAGCAGGGGGGTTACAGTGGTGGGGCAGATGAGCAGGGGGTTATAGTGGTGGGGCAGATGAGCAGGGGATGCAGTGGTGGGGCAGATGAGCAGGGGGTTACAGTGGTGGGGCAGATGAGCAGGGGGTTACAGTGGTGGGGCAGATGAGCAGGGGGTTACAGTGGTGGGGCAGATGAGCAGGGGGTTATAGTGGTGGGGCAGATGAGCAGGGGGTTACAGTGGTGGGGCAGATGTGCAGGGTAGTACAGTGGTGGGGCAGATGTGCAGGGTGGTACAGTGGTGGGACAGATGAGCAGGGGGGTACAGTGGTGGGGCAGATGAGAAAAGGGGTTACATTGATGGGGCAGATGAGCAGGGGGGTTACAGTGGTGGGACAGAAGAGCAAGGGGGTACAGTGATGTGGCAGATGGGTAGAGGGTTACAGTGGTGGGACAGATGAGCAGAGGGGGTTCGGTGTTGGGCCAGATGAGAAGTGGGTTACAGTGGTGGGAAAGATGAGGGGGGTTAAGTGTTGGGGCAGAGGAGAGAGGAGGTATATTGGTGGGACAGATGAGCAGGGGGTTACAGCGGTGGGGCAGGGGGGTACAGAGGTGGGGCAGATGTGCAGAGGGGTGCAGAGGAGAAAGGAGGTACATAGGTGGAACACATGATCAGGGGGTTACAGTGGTGGGACAAATGTGCATGGGGTACAGTGGTGGGGCAGATGAGAAAAGGGGTTACAGTGGTGGGGCAGATAAGTTCAATGTTAGGACAGAAGAGCATGGGGGTACAGCGGTGGAGCAGATGTGCAGGGAGGTACAGTGGTGGGGCAGATGGGAAAGGGGGAACATTGGTGGCGCAGATGAGCAGGGGGTTACAGTGGTGGGACAGAAGAGCAGGGTGGTACAGTGATGGGACAGAAAAGCAGGGTGGTACAGTGGTGGGACAGAAGAGCAGGGTTGTATATTGGTGGGGCAGATGAGAAAGGGGGTACATTGGTGGGGCAGATGAGAAAGGGGGTACATTGGTGGGGCAGATGAGCAGGGGGGTTACAGTGGTGGGGCAGATGAGCAGGGGGTTATAGTGGTGGGGCAGATGAGCAGGGGATACAGTGGTGGGGCAGATGAGCAGGGGGTTACAGTGGTGGGGCAGATGAGCAGGGGGTTACAGTGGTGGGGCAGATGAGCAGGGGGTTACAGTGGTGGGGCAGATGAGCAGGGGGTTACAGTGATGGGACAGATAAGCAGGGGGTTATAGTGGTGGAGCAGATGAGCAGGAGTTTACAGTGGTGGGGCAGATGTGCAGGGTAGTACAGTGGTGGGGCAGATGTGCAGGGTGGTACAGTGGTGGGACAGATGAGCAGGGGGGTACAGTGGTGGGGCAAATGTGCAGGGGGTACAGTGGTGGGACAGATGAGCAGGGGTAGAGTGGTGAAGCAGATTAGTAGGAGGGACAGTGATCTGATGTGTGAAGGTGCATGAATTGGGGCTGATCTGAGGTGTGGAGTTGCAGGAATTGGGGCTGATCTGAGGCGTGAGAGTGCAGGATGTTAATTTCTCACTACTAAAGTAGTTTACAGCATTTACTTTATAAAAAATCCTTTTCGTGATTTAGAGTGTGAAGTTGACATTTTTTGTTATAAAATCGGGCACGCTCAATTTCTTTGAAAACATTTTTCGGCACACTGTGCTAAAAAGGTTCCCTACCCCTGCTGTAGTTGCTTTAACTTGCTAAAGGAACAAGAACAAGATAATTTTAATCTATTAACCACTTTCCACCCGGGCTATAGCTGAAAGACGGCTACAGCGCGGGCTTTCAGTGCCAGGACAGTGTCAAAAGATGTCCTCTCCTGATCACACTGTTCGCGCGCCCCCTGCGGCACCCGGGTGGCACGCTCTGTGGTTGTCGAATCCCAGTAGTTATTAAATAACATCAAAAGAAAGCTCTATTTGTGTGAAATATATGATAAAAAATTTGTTTGGGTACAGTGTTGCATGACTGCGCAATTGTCATTCAAAACGCAACTGCGCTAAAAGCTGAAAATTGGCGGATCTGGGGAGGGAGGAGCTGGATGTGGGGGTCTAGCTGGGACTGGTGCTAAGCCTGGGATGCCGGGCTCCTCCTCTCCCTCTGTGATTCTGGCTTCTGGGTAGGCACGGACCATCCCCTCCCTGAGCTTCCCGCGGGCTCCACGACCCAATTCCTCTGCCCCCCCCGGACACCCTTGAGCCAAGCTCGGCTTCTCCTAGGCACGCCCAGAGAGACGGAAGTGAGTGACTGACTTAGCGGCAAGGAGGATATGCTAACCAAGCTAATTCAAGCCCTGGGCGGACGCTCTGACACTGCATTCCACTCTCCCCGAAGGCTAACGCCGTGATCTTCAGCTACAGATATCCAGCACTGGACGCCCATACGGGGCTCACAACCTCGCTCATCTCCCCAGCCACTGATCGCCCGTCTTAGGGAAACGTCCATGAAACAAACGGGGAGGCAGTGGAGGAGCGCAAGGTTGAAAAGCAAAATCCTAGACGAACAAGAGGTTTGTTAAAGCACGCGAGTCCGTCAGAGGGGGTAAGTGTGCCATATTATTGTTTGCTGCTGGGATCCCCCTATCAGTGGTCTAGAGAAGAAGCAGGAGGACGGACAGGTAGTTCTGCCTTTTTCTTTATGATACCTTAAACAGTATAAAAGAACTTTGAATGTTTGGTATCGATTTTGATATGGCACACAGCACAAAGCATATAGCACTATATGTCTAGGTATATATTGAAGCCTGTTCATAGAGATAAGCCAATTTAAGACAGCCCACAAGCTGAGGCATTCATTGAGGGTTTGCTGGACTATGCAACTTACGCCAACCTTCACTTTATCTCCATACTCGCTCCCAGCCTACCCAGGTGTCTAATGGTCAAAGATTCTGCGAAAATTCCCCCCACTAGGAACCTGTTCAATCCTCTGCACGTTTCTACACAAGTACACTGTATGTGCAATTTGAACATCAGATGCAAGGCGGACATGGCTTACTTCACACGGCTATAGTAACCGAAGGGAAAGGCCCCCCTGTTTAGTGCAGTCAAGTCCTTTTCCTGGTCCCCTTAACTCCACAGTGGGAAAGAACCTCTAGGAGTCCGTTGATTGATATAAAAAATTAATTGTGTAGACCGAATGGACAGTGTGATCTTAGCTGTTAATTCCTGAATAGTCCTGAATAGTCCATCGGGTAAGCCCTGAAAGGCAACCGGGTCTAAAAGTAAAACCCCAGAGTGCCCACCCAAAATTTCTACAAGAAGACAACTGGCTGAGACTGATACGCATATTCCAAGCACTGAGACAATAGAAGAAGCACCAACGGAACCCCAGCAAAGCAAACAACTCCCAACAAAGAGCAAAATGGCAGAAATGTTTGCAAGGCTGGAAACATTGATAAAGGGAGAAATCGAAACAGTGCGGGAAGATATGAGCCATGTCTTAAAAAGAGTAGAATAGGCTGAAACAATGATGGATAGGCAAGGGGCAGAGATAAAAGGTCTCAAACACCAGATGGAAGAAATTCAGCGAGAAAAGAGAAACCTTCTGTACAGACTGGAGGACCAGGAGAACCATAATAGGAGGAAGAATTTACGGATTAGAGGCCTTCCAGAGATACAGGGCAGAAATGAGAACCTACAAGAAAAAATTGACCAAATTTTTGGGGGTCTGTTAAACCCGCCTGATAGCAGCTCTAAAATCAAACTGGAAAGAGTCCACAGGATAAGAAAGCCGGCAGAGATTAGCGAAGATGTCCCACGGGATGTAATTGTAAGATTCCATAATTACCAGGACAAGGAACAGATCAAGATTAACATTAAAAGGATCAACCAGCGAGATAAACCTGCAGATTTTTCCTGACTTGGCAGCGGAGACGTTATCCAGGAGAAGAGTTCTGAAACCATTACTGGCCCAACTCAAAACGCATGATGTTCAATATTCTTGGGGTTTCCCAGCCTGCCTAATTGGTTGTAAAGAAGGTCGCTCAGCTACATTGAGATTCCCTGAAGAGACGCTGAAATTTTGTCATCGCCTGGATGTACCACTAGTGGAAATCCCGGGATGGTGGGAAAGAACTGTAAATCACGACCATACAGAGGAGTCACTTGCTTGGAAACCAGTCTTTAAAATGAAAGGCCCATACAAAAAGAATAGTGTGTCACAACGGTATCCATAAAATTATAGGATCTGGGCCATATAAATGTAACGATCGGATGTGCTGGGGGGGTATGGGTGCTGGGTGGGGGGTCCTGGGGATGGAGAGGGAGGGGATGGGAGGAGTCGGGCATGGTAATATCCTAATCCCAGGGGAGGATATAGGTTCCAAGGATTGCCCTTCTGAGCTCAAACACCAGGGGGTTAACCGAGGGGCCAGGTGGAGTGAGTGGGGCCACAGTTTTCTGGGCCATGGGGTGGCCTATTACCCCCAAGGGGGTGGGGAGGTAGGGGAAAGGGGAGGGAAAGTGAGAGAGAGAAACACAGGGGGGTGGGGGGGGTAAGGAGAGGGAGGGGGAGTCAGACCTGTATACACCTCAATGCTCCCCATTTCTTAGCTCTGTAAGGATAAGCAAAGCCTTCCTCACGGTACAAATAACAAGATGTCCGGGCTAAATTTATTCTCATACAAGGTAAGGGGTTTTAATTCCCCCATAAAATGTGCGAACATAATAGGCGAATTGAAATTCCTTAAAGCAGAGGTGGTTTTCCTACAGGAGACGCACCTTTACCTTGGTAAGAGCCAGAGAATATTCTCTAGAAATTACCTGACGTGGTTCTATGGGGACTCCCCGACAAGAGGAGCAAAAGGAGTTGCGATTGGCTTCGCAAAGGATGTTAGGTTCACGTTAGAAGAGAGAATGACTGACCCAGAGAGACGTTTTCTGTTCCTAAAAGGTAAACTTAACAGGTTAGAGTGTTCATTAGCTAACGTGTACGGCCCGAACATTAACCCTGGCAGGTACCTACTGGGAATTCTTTCAAAGTTCGAGGTCTTTAAGAAGGGGAAGGCCATTATAGCAGGAGATTTCAATATATGCCTTGAGCCAGGGAAAGATAGTACGTTGTGTGCCTGGGGGACTGGAGGGGTATGGTTGAACAAACTTAAAAAGAAGCTGCGCCAATGCCAATTGGTTGATGCCTGGAGGCTGCAACATTTTAACGTAAGAGACTATACTTTCTACTCCCCCGTACATGCAAAATACTCTAGACTAGACTTTTTTCTAGTAGAGCATTGGCTCCTTTTGGAGGTGGAGGGTACAAATAAAGGTTCAATAACGTTCTCCGACCACGCACCCGTGAGCTTACAGTTGAAATTAGGTAAACGTAAACATTTTTGTAACAATTGGAGATTAAATGAAGACCTTCTCCACGATAGCGAAATCGACAAGCGCATTAAAGAGGAACTGGAATTTTACTTTAAAACTAATACGTCGGGCAAGACATCAGAAGCCATAGTCTGGGAGGCTCACAAAGTATATATCAGGGGCATCATAATGTGGGCGGGGTCGGAGAAAAAAAAAAGACAGATTAGAGACAAACTATCCCTACAAAAAGAAATTCATGATCTAGAACAACAGCATTAGTTAACAGGGGATGGAGAGATACTGGTGGGCTTATATAGGAGTAGAGAGGCTATGTGGGAGCTAATTGAACAAGAAAATCGAAAGGTATACAACCTCGTAAAAAAAGAAAGATACTTAGGCGGTAATAGACCCGGTAGACTCCTGGAAAAGGTTTTAAGTAAAAAGAAAAATAATAACTATATCGACAAAATAAAAACTAAAACAGGCGAGATCAGTTATAAAGATACAGAGGGCTATATGCTATAAATAAAAACGACACCATAGAGGAGAGGGAACAAAAACGAGTGAAAATAAAAAATTATTTATAAGATATTGGAATGGCTAAAATAACCGGAAGGGAACGAACCACCTTAGAGGCCCGAGGTTGAATTAAGAAAGGCGCTTAAGGAGACGCAAGTAGGTAAGAGCCCAGGCTCTGATGGGCTGACGGTTCTGTATTATAAAAAATATCAGGACTACCTAATACCAAAAATGTGCTCCTATATGAACGATATTGGGGGTAAAGGGGAAATGAAGAGAGAAGCATTGGCAGCTAATATAGCTATTATTCTTAAAGAATGTAAAGACTGTACACTATGCTCTAGCTACAGACCTATCTCCCTCCTAAATGTGGACATGAAATTATTTGCAAAAGTGATCGCGGAAGCACTGAAACAGATAATAAACAGGATCATACACCCAGACCAGGTCGGGTTTGTATCGGGACGGGAGGGACGCGATAACAGTATCAAAACCCTCCTAGTAGTACAGAAAATTAAAAAGAGTGGAGTCCCGGGTCTACTTCTGTCAATAGACGCTGAAAAAGCGTTTGACAGAGTAGACTGGGACTTCATCAAGGGCACATTGGAGGAGATCGGCCTCAGGGATAGGATTCATAGATGGATTGGGGCATTATATTCTAGGCCCTCAGTGAGAGTGAGGATAAATGGGGTCCTGTCGGAACCTTTTGATATGTATAACGGCACAAGACAGGGGTGTCCATTTTACCCTTTGCTGTTTGTGTTAGCCCTTGAACCCCTTCTCTCTAAGATCAGGCAGAATCCGGATATCAGTGGGGTAACGATAGGTAAAGATGAATACAAACTGGCTGCTTTTGCGGACGATATCTTGCTTTATGTAACACGCCCAAGGATTTCCCTCCCGAATATTATGTCTACCTTATTAGAATATGGGAAGTTATCCGAATTCAAAGTCAACCCAACTAAATCAGAAACACTGGATATCAATACTAGTAAAACTAGAGACCACTCATATCAAAAGCACTTCCCTTTTTTGTGGGGGAAAAAAGAATTAAATTATTTAGGGGTCAAAATTACTACATCAATAGAGACGCTTTTTCAGGCAAATTACATGCCGCTCCTCAATGAGATAAAGCAAGAACTAAACAGAATCTCATACGGACAGCTATCCTGGGTGGGGAGAATAAATATCTATAAAATGGTATTACTGCCAACAATTACATATAAAATGCAAATGCTTCCAATAATGCTCCCGCAAACATACCTTAGAAGATTACACTCAATGTTTTTAAGATTTATTTGGAGAGGAAAAGAATCTCAATTAAAATTCACACAATTAATAAAAGCTAAAGGCAAAGGGGGATTGGGAGCACCAGATGTCCGTAAGTATTACAAAGCTATTGCGCTTGCTTGGGCAATAGATTGGGTTAAAAACAACGTAGAAAAACACTGGGTAAAAATGGAAAATAAAATTAGTGACACTAAACTGAACACAATAATATGGATTCCACCCCACTTAAGAAAATGTAGTACTGAAACACACAATATCACTAGACACGCACTTAATATATGGGACACCCTGCACAAAAGGGAGCACTGGGAGTTCAACTCACCTTTAATTCCACTTAAGGACTCAGATTATTTTGCACCAGGGAAAAAAGAGTGGTTTGGTAAGTGGTTATTAGAGGAAAACATACAACTAAAAGATGTAATGCGCCAGGATAAAATATGCACACTCCAGGAGCTCAAAGATAGGAAAAACCTGTTAGTCATCAATATATGGCGGTACAACCAACTGAGCCACTTTATAGACTCTCTACCGCAACCAATTAGATCAGTAGATAACCTACTCCCATTAGAGAAAATTTGTATTGATAAACATAGGAGGGGGGTTTCTCTAGGATCTACAAAGCGTTAATAGGGCTGGGGAGCACAGAAGCCCCGGCTTTTATTGGGAAATGGGAGAAGGAGTTAGAAAGAAAGCACACAGCCCCAGAAGTGTGGTTGATACTGAGGAGAGCTTTTGCTACCTCCGTTAATTATAAAATATTAGAGCTAAACTTTAAGTGTCTGGCTAGAATGTATCTGACCCCGGATCGTACACATAAATTTCAAAATGAAACTTCACAATATTGCTGGAGGGGCTGTAAAGAATTAGGGTCAATGGCCCATATTTGTTGGTTCTGTCCGGAAATCGAGATATTCTGGAGGGAAGTGAGGGGATATATTAAAGATATCAATAGAGTCGACATACCCGATGACCCTTGGGTTTATCTGAGAAAGCTCTTACCACATTTTATCGATGCGGCCAAAAGCCTTATACCTAAGTACTGGCAAAAGAAAGAAAGACCCACGATGAGGGATTGGTTTAACAAAATTAATGAGATCTATAGCTTAGAATACTTAAGGTTTAGTGAAGGGATGAAAATGGTGGCCTTTGAAACAAAGTGGAGGGCATGGGTAGAATTTAAGGAATCCCTAAGAGCTGCTGAGATATGGACTACTTAGCCTGGTTGTCGTTCCGTAGAGAGAAAGAGGATAGGGAAGCAGAAATGGATGTAGACAAGAAGAGTCTGGGCGAGGGGGGGGAAATAAGTGAGGTACGGTCATGGGATTGGGGAGGTTGGGAGAGGGGAGGGGGGGGCGTCTCGGGAGAGAGTTAAATGGAAATATTTGTAACAAATACTGCCTGGGTTATTCCTGTTTTGTTAAAACACAGATTAAAATTGCCACCATGATGTGATGAAATGATGGGAAGATTTTGAATTTTAAATAATTGAAAGATTACTCCCGGAAAAATATCTCGCTGATGTGGCAAAAAAAAAAAAAAAATGAAAATTGGCCTGGGCAGGAAGGGGGTATACACCCCTCACTTTTTGTAAGTATTTTATTATATCTTGTCATGTGACAACATTGAAGAAATTACACTTTGCTACAATGTAAAGTAGTGAGTATACAGCTTGTATATAAGTGTAAATTTGCTGTCCCCTCAAAATAACTCAACACACAGCCATTAATGTCTAAACCGCTGGCAACAAAAGTGAGTACACCCCAAATTGGGCCCAATTAGCTATTTTCTCTCCCCGGTTTCATGTGACTCGTTAGTGTTACAAGGTCTCAGGTGTGAATGTGCTCAGACCATACGTCGCACACTGCATCAAATTGGTCTGCATGGCTGTTGTCCCAGAAGGAAGCCTCTTCTAAAGATGATGCACAAGAAAGCCCGCAAACAGTTTGCTGAAGACAAGCAGACTAAGGACATGGATTACTGGAACCATGTCCTGTGGTCTGATGAGACCAAGATAAACTTATTTGGTTCAGATGGTGTCAAGCGTGTGTGGCGGCAACCAGGTGAGGAGTACAAAGACAAGTGTGTCTTGCCTACAGTAAAGCATGGTGGTGGGAGTGTCACAGTCTGGGGCTGCATGAGTTCTGCCGGCACTGGGGAGCTACAGTTCATTAAGGGAATCATGAATGCCAACATGTACTGTGACATACTGAAGCAGAGCATTGTCCCCTCCCTTCGGAGACTGCGCCGCAGGGCAGTATTTCAACATGATAACGACCCCAAACACACCTCCAAGACTACCAATGCCTTGCTAAAGAAGCTGAGGGTAAAGGTGATGGACTGACCAAGCATGTCTCCAGACCTAAACCCTATTGAGCATCTGTGGGGCATCCTCAAACGTAAGGTGGAGGAGCGCAATGTCTCTAACATCCACCAGCTCTGTGATGTCATCATGGGGAAGTGGAAGAGGACTCCAGGGGCAACCTGTGAAGCTCTGGTGAACTCCATGCCCAAGAGGGTTAAGGGAGTGCTGGAAAATAATGGTGGCCACACAAAATATTGACACTTTGACAATATTGATCTCTTCCCACCCCAATAGCACCAAGATATTACTCAGGTTTTGCTTAAATGGCCACATATTCTTTCTCCAGTATCTCCTGCCACTGTATTCTTATACCATTACCCCCAGCATCAACCTCCTCATACACCATGACCCCCAGCATCACCCTCCTCTCAAACATTAACTGCAAGACACATCCTCCTCTTAGCCCAAAACTCCCAGTAATCATTTTGTTTCCGTGCACCTACCTCCATTTGTGGGGACAGGGTAGTGGTGGCACAGGTGCAGTTTAGGGCATCCCCCTCTTCCCCCTCTGGGTGTAAGTATTGGGTGACGGGAACATTTTTAAACATGTTGCAGCGACAGTGAGTGAAACTGCTGTGGTCCCACAAATTCTGGGAGTTTTTTTCTATTTCATTTTTTGTATGTGTACCCAATCAGACAATCTGTACCTTTATTAAAAACGTATTCTGCCATAAACCTTTTCCCTCTCTGCATGGCTAATCTTACATTTTTTTCAGTATAAAAGTGTGTATATAAAAGCTGCAAAATACAGTAGAAGTTATAAATATACCACACAATCACTTGTACATTGGAGTCTCACTTAACAAAGGTATTAAAAGATTCCTAAAACTTGTCCACGCTGCCTTCCATTCTCTACTACTAAAAACACAGTTCTAGGATAAGATGCACAATTACCAACAATGTCAAGTCAGGTATAGGGACAGCCTTATACAGCACTTTAATTCAAACACAACATTAAACCTTCTAAGACCAAAAAGTTCAGAGTGACACTTTAAGTATATTACGGTTCAGTCCTTGTGTGTCCACCAGTCCTTGTATGTCCACCTTACTGAAAAAAAAATGGCTGCAGTTACAGAATGTCTAATTGGACACACATACAATTAGATAATTAGTCCATTCTCAGGAACTTAAATGACCACAGCTATTTCACTCTAAAAAATTCACTGGTTCCCGTAATGACTTGGCAAGCAGATCCAAATTCTGACATTGCCAGGTCAATTCCAGCCAGCTCCCAGGTACATTACATACTTTACATTAGTGTAGGGAGATATCAGTCTAAAACAGTGTGTATTATAAAGGCAGGGCATTGTAACACATACAGAAGATATTCAGAGCAGGTGTTAGCACCACATCTTCAGGAATTCCGATAACGCTAATAAGTGGATAAGGTTCAAGCACTGATTGGTTTATTTTTTCCATACAATTGACATTTTACATTTTCCTTCATACTAATGGAATGAAGAAACAGTCTGCAGAACTTTGTGGCAATGATCACAGGTTTTACTTGGAAAAAAATAAGCACAAAAACAACATGCCACCGCTGCTAGCATTATTCATTGTATCTGTGCTTTTATACAAATGGGCATTCTTGGTGGCCTGGACAAGGTTGGTGCTTTGGAATTGCTGTAGTAGGTGTGATGTCTGGGGTTCCCTAGCGGCAGCAGTGTTTAATTTATTTTTAGCAAGTGATAATGGGATACAGCATATTTAGTAGGGGTATATTTATGAAGGTTTTCAAACAAGATCTACACAAAATTCACCAAAGATGCACATGTTTTTCTAACTTGATTTCATTAGGAAAATGTGTAAATCCCTGGTGAAAGCTGTGCAAATGTTGTGTAAAATGTTTTATAAAAGCACCCAGCATAATAAAAGTTGCAAGTTTATGTTACATTTACTCAAAATGTGTATTTTTTTTTAATTACAGGTGTTTTTAAAATATTTAAATTTTGCCTCCTTAAACCTGAAAATCTATCACCTTAGTTATCTCCATAACTGTGAGACACGTCGAGGTCAGGTAAAGTAGCTAAAAATGTTTGCTATCTTATAGTTGAAATTGCCATTGTAAATAGTATAGCTAAAATTATTTCTGTGTTATAAATTATATTTACATCAGTGGTAATGTGACACACTGCATACTCTGCTATTAACCACTTGCTGCTCAAGCCAATTCTGACACTGACTTCTTACATACATGCACAAATCGGCATTTTTTTTTACTAGATAATTACTTAGAACTCCCAAACACAATTTTTTTGGAACAAAATAATTGTAATGAATTTTAGTGCACAAAAAACACTAATAGCCATTAAAAAAAATAAAAGATGATGTTACACCAAGTAAATAGACACCTAACATGTCATACTTTAAAATTCTGCACACTCGTGGATTCCCGACAAACTACTGTACCTAAAAATCTCCATAGGCGACACTTTAAAAGCCTTTACAGGTTACCAGTTTAGAGTTAAACAGGAGGTCCGTTGATGTAAAAACATCCCTTGTGATAGCATGGGCAGTGACAGATACTCTTTACGGAGAGATCTGAAGTCTATTAGACCTCAGATCTCTCCTCTGCCCTTGATTTGATCAGATGCTATACTAGCCTGTAACAGCTTGTAAACAACAAACCGAAACTGGAAGTGACAAAATCCTTATCGCTTCTTGTTTGATACACCGTAGAGATGATCCAGGCACGGAGGTTCCTCTTTCATTTTTTTGGTGTGGCAACCCGACCAGCCACTTCAGTCCTGGACTCCTGGGTGAAACAGGAGAGCCTGTGAAGGCAGTGAGCAGTAGTGGGAGGGGATGGGGAACCACCTTCTGCCACATGTGCCACCAATGAACCTTTGAATTTTTGTATCCATATGAATATTGATAGATAGATAGATAGATAGATAGATAGATAGATAGATAGATAGATAGATAGATAGATAGATAGATAGATAGATAGATAGATAGATGCTCTCCTGCTGCCCTCCTAAAAATATGCATAGTTGTTTGTTGTGCGCAAGCACTTTATATACATTATATTACCAAAAGTTTTGAGACGCCTGCCTTTACACGCACGTGAACTTTAATGGCATCCCAATCTTAGTCTGTAGGGTTCAATATTGAGTTAGCCAACCCTTTGAAGCTAGAACAGCTTCAACTCTTCTGGGAAGGTTGTCCACAAGATTTAGGAGTGTGTCTATGGGGATGTTTGATCATTATTTTAGAAGAACATTTGTGCGGTCAGGCACTGATGTGGACAAGAAGGCCTGGCTCCCAGTCTCCACTCTAATTCATTCCAAAGGTGTTCGGTCGGGTTAAGGTCAGGACTTTGTGCAGGCCAGTCAAGTTTCTCCACCCCAAACTCGTTCATCCATATCTTTATGGTCCTTGCTTTGTGTACTAAACGCGATATTTCCCACGCACACGTTCAAGAAACCAGCTTTTCAGTAATGCTAGGTGCTAGAATGACCGCAGGCTGGAAATTGTGGATGATCAAAGTAAAGGAGTGTCATCAGCACACCAAGAATTCCTCGAAAGGGTCCACAGCTTTATTTCAGTGGTCACATAATAAATATACAGCAATGTTTCGGAGCCACACAGGGCCCCTTGGTCAGGCAAATGACTTTGCTTTGTGTACTGGTCCAAATCATTTGTTGGGGGGTGGGGATTATAGTGCGGGGTTGTTTTTAAGGGGTTGGGCTTGGCCCCTCATTTCTCGTGAAGGGAACTTTTAAGGCATCAGCATACTAAGATGTTTTGGACAATTTCATGCTCCCAACTTTATTGGAACGGTTTGGGGATGGCCTCTTCCTGTTCCAACATGACTGTGCACCAATGCACAAAGCAAGGTCCATAAAGACATGGATGAGCGAGTTTGGGGTGGAGGAACTTGACTGGCCTGCACAGAATCCTGACCTCAACCTGATAGAAAACCTTTGGGATGAATTACAGTGGAGACTGCGAGCCAGACCTTCTTGTCCACATTGGTGCCTGGCCTCACAAATGCACTTCTGAAAGAATGGTCAAACATTCCCATAGACACACTCCTAAACCTTGTGGACAGCCTTCCCAGAAGAGTTGAAGCTGTTATAGCTGCAAATGGTGGACCAACTCAATATTGCACCGTACAGACTAAGACTGAGATGCCATTAAAGTTCATGTGCGAGTAAAGGCAGGCATCCCAATACTTTTGGTAATATAGTGCACCTTTCTATTGGTGTGCTGAAATCAGAAGGAAGCCCTAACATTCTTCTTTCGCGCACTTAAATTTTGGGAGTATCTGAGTAGATGCCTTCAAACCAGTGCAGTGGGGTGGATGAAAACTAACAGGGTCATGCTGCTTGAACTTCTTTACAGGTCAGCAGTGATGTATACTGTCAACAATGAATGGATAAAGCTGGACACATCAGTCTGATGCTGCGCCTTTATTGTCTAATCACAGACTGGAGAATGGCAGGTGATCTAGCTGTATTGTTAACTTTCAGCAGAGAAAAGTCAGGTCATCTACCTGTCTATACAGTCTGGCAGGGTTGTTTAAATGCAAACACATGGTAACCACCCCAACCTGCAGCAGGGAGCACATGAAAGGGCAACGCATGTCAAAAAACAACAAAGAAAAATTTCTAACAGTTCACGTTAAAGCGGCGTTTCACCCAAAAGTGGAACTCTCGCTTATACGCTTCCTCCCACCCTCTGGTGCCGCAAATTGTCATCTTTCAGGGGTCAGGGGTGAACGGGGGACCTTATTTTCACGCATGTGCAGTAGGGAACCAGCTGTGAAGCCGAAAGGCTTCACTACTGGGTTCCCTTACCAGGAATGGCGGCGGCAGCACCCGGGAGTCGATCCGAAGATTGTCTGGGGTGCCCACATCGCGGGCTCCCTGGACAGGTAAGTGCCCTAATATTAAAAGTCAGCAGCTACATTATTTGTAGCTGCTGACTTTTCATTTTTTTCACCCAGGCTGGAACTCCTCTTTAAAACCAGTGGTTTAGTTGGCACACATTTCCAAATATATGCGTAAGCTGCAAGGTCACTTTATGGCACCCTAAAGTACTGCAGTCCTAACTCTATACATTGTGAGAGCCTCCAAAATTTGTAGCACATACTGTATATCAACATGAATAGTAATGAAGGTCTGTTTAAATGCTGGTATTAAGTGGATAGCACCTATGTACATTATATACTGTATTTTAGCAGTGTATTTAGCTGATTTCATGGAGTTCAGCCTTAATATAAAAATTGGCTGGTCCAGCAATCATACATAATACATATTTTTCCTTACTGAAAATTTAATTTTTCTTTTATTTATTTTTATTTATTGTTATATTTTATGTGCTGTTTGATTACACAAGTATAGTATTTTGTTTTGAAAAAGTATTTATGCCATTCCTATCGATGAGGTGTTTTGCTTTTTGCTGGTCTTTTTGTGTAATAGACTGAATGATTTTGTATTCATCCCTAGGTATTATTATGGTCAGCAAACAAAGTCTTTGAAGAGTTGACAGACATTGAAAGGCAATTCCACAAGGCCCTTTACACAGTGAGAGGGTATTTAAACTGTGACAGATATTCTGTTGGTCTTCTAGACATGACAAAAGAAAAGGTACTGTACTATTAACAGAAAAAGTATAGAGTAATATTAAATGTCTAGTACAGCTACATAAAATGCAACATATATTGCATTTTAAGACTGTTTTAATACCATTCAAAATCTGAAAGTAAAAGTATGTGAAAAATATTACCAGTAGTATACATTTCTTAACCATCACATGGCTATAACAACTATAATGGTAGGGTAATTGTCATCTTGTCTTTCTTTTCTTATTTACTAGTTACCCACCTCCAAACCAGGCCTTTTCTAGCACTTTTTGTGTACATGTAACAACAATTAGTGTTTTTTGCTAGATTGGCATGATCCCGCAAGCCGTCGTAGCTATATGTCGGTTCCTTTAAGCGGGGGTGCCCATGCTCGTGGCCGACGGTCGTGATGACCGCCAGCCATGAGCGATCGCGGGCATGAGAGGCACAACACACAAACTCCCTGTTCTGTTCTTTGAGGAGTGACAGATCGTGAGTTCCTAATACCTAATAGCTAGGAATCACGATCTGTCATCCCCTCTAGTCAGTACCCTCCCCCTACAGTTAGAACACACACCTAGGGAACACATTTAACCCCTTGATCGCCCCCTAGTGTTAACCTCTTCCCTGCCAGTGATATTTCTAAAGTAATCAGTGCATTTTTATAGCACCGATTACTGTATAATTGTCAATCGACCCAAAAATGTGTCAAAAGTGTCTGATGTGTCCCCTGCAGTCTTGATAAAAAACACAGATCACCGCCATTACTAGTAAAAAACAATAATAATAAAAATGCCATAAATCTATCCCCTATTTTGTAGACACTATAACTTTTGCGCAAACCACTCAATATACGCTTTTTGTGATCTTTATTACCAAAAATATGTAGAAGAATACATATCAGCCTAAACTGAGAAAAAAAATAGCTTTTTTTTTTAAAAAAAAAAATGGAGATATTTATTATAGAAAAAAGTACAAAATATTGTGTTTTTTTTTAAAATTGTCGCTTTTTTTTTGTTTATAGCGCAAAAAATAAAAACCGCAGAGATGATCAAATACCACCAAAAGAAAGCTCTATTTGTGGCAAAAAAAGGACGTCAATTTTGTTTGGGTACAGCGTCGCACGACCGTGCAATTATAAGTTAAGGTGACACAGTGCCCTATCGCAAAAAGTGCTTTGGTCAGGAAGGGTGTACATCCTTCCCAGGCTGAAGTGGTTAAAGCAGAGGCTCTAGAGAATAAATTGGTGGATTTTGCCATTTTTTATATCACACGGTATTTGCGCAGAGTTTTTTCAAACGCAATTTTTCTAGAGAAAAAAATACACTTTTTAGAATTTCAATGCAGAAAAATGCAATATATAACCCTTTTTTGTAAAATATAAAAGATGATATTATGCCAAGTAGATAGATACCAAACATATCACGTTTTAAAACAAACAAACAACGTAAATTTTACTATCCATAGGCGACACTTTTAAAGGCACTTTACCACTTAAGATGTACAGAGGAGTTCTAATTCTATAATTACTGCCCATTATCTGACATTCCCGGTGATACCTCACATTTGTGGGACGATTGCTCATGTTCGCTTTTGCATGTGAGCATGGGTGGACTGGGGCACAATAAATTTTAGGTTTTTTTTAATTATAAATGTTCTTATTTTTACACTGTTGCTTTCAAACATTTTTTTAGCACTTTTATTGCTGTCATAAGGAATGTAAACATCCTTGTGACAGCAATAGGCAGGTACTCTTTATATAAGACCCCAGATCCTTCCTCTGTCCTTAAAAGCATTCAAAACACCAAAATTGGTGTTTTTGGATGCTTTCCATATTTTAAAAATGGCGCCATTGACCTCCGGATAAACCAGAAGTGATGTCAGGTCATTGCTTCTGGGTTACCATAGTGGAGAGCCAATAAAATCTGATCTTTGGTCGCTCGGGTCTCCCAGAGCAAGAGCAAGCCGCAGAAGGTGGCAGGAGGGGGCGGGTGACCCCTCCCGCTGCTTGTAAAAGCAGTTTAGCGGCTAGTTAGCTGCTAGGATTGCTTTTACAAGAGAGCCAACTGCCAGCTCTAAAAAACGGTACCGGGTTATGCCTGCAGCTGCAGGCATCATAACCGGTATAACCACCTGAAGCCCAGTAACATATGGGTACGTTGCTGGTCATGAAGTGGTTAACAAACATATTTTTTGTTTTGAATAAAGAATGGTTAGAACCCCTGTGAGGTTTTTATTGCTCTATCCAAAACTAAAAAAAATGGCTTTAGATAAACTTTTATGCTGTTTTAAGAGCTCTAAATAATATATTTTGGTATACTTGTGCCTTTATCTTTAAAGTGAATTTTTCTGTTTTAGGAATTCTTTGACTTGTGGCCAGTGCTGATGGGAGAGGTTCCTCCATACAACGGACCCCGTACTCCAGATGGGAGGGTAACAAAAAACGATCTATTGCAGTAGTTTTATCTATCTATCTATCTATCTATCTATCTATCTATCTATCTATCTATCTATCTATCTATCTATCTATCTATCTATCTATCTATCTATCTATCTATCTATCTATCTATCTATCTATCTATCTATCTATCTATCTTATCTACAGTATCCCCACAACCATGTCATAAATATCCATGCCTGTGTTTTATTTTTAGGAAATCGTATTTTATAAGGTTATTGATTACATTTTGCATGGAAAAGAAGACATTAAAGTCATACCGTAAGTGTATTGAGAAAATGAAATGCACAAACTGAAAAAAAATTAAAAAGCAGTAAAAGGACTTGTTTCTAAATAATTGCAATAAAGTGGACTAGCCAATGCAGTTCTTACCATTATTTTCTAAAGTAGCCTAGAGTAATGGTTGCTAACGCTTACAGTTGGGTAAGATAACAAGCTACAATGGGACTTATTTCCAAATACAGTAATTAGAATGAAACTGGACTAGCCAATCAGATGCTTCCCATCATTTTCCAAACTGCATCAAACTAATAACACATGGGTTGGTTTACTAAAAGAAAATAGTCCATTCATTTTGCAAGGGAATCTTTACTTAGCTTAGTGAATTTGGTGAAAATCCACTTTGCAAAAAGTACAACAATTACGTGCAAAGGAAAAAACCCAGTACTGTATTTTTTCTTGCACATGATTGAATGATGAAAGTCAGTAGAGGTTCCATATTATTCACTAAGATAAGAGAACAGCCTGTTTCCCTTTAGTACATCAAACCCATGGAATCTACTTGGTTGTTACTATCAACATGCCCACTTTTCTTTCCTAAAATAAAGAAAAAAATAGTGTTGTGCACTTGCCCTATTATATCAAACTAAAATTAATACAATATTAAATACAGTATTCCACAAAAGTGAGTACCCCCACACATTTTTGTAAATATTCTATTATATCTTTTCATGTGACAGAAAATGAAGAAATTACACTTTGCTACAATGTAAAGTAGTGAGTGTACAGCTTGTATAACAGTGTAAATTTGCTGTCCCCTCAAAATAACTCAACACACAGCCATTAATGTCTAAACCACTGGCAACAAAGGTGAGTACACCCCTAAGTGAAAATGTCCAAATTGGGCCCAATTAGCCATTTTCCCTCCCGGTGTCATGTGACTAGTTAGTGTTACAAGGTCTCAGGTGTGAATGGAGAGCAGGTGTGTTAAAATTGGTGTTATCACTC
Source organism: Lithobates clamitans (assembly GCA_037952925.1). Lineage (NCBI taxonomy): Eukaryota > Metazoa > Chordata > Amphibia > Anura > Ranidae > Lithobates > Lithobates clamitans. The sequence continues at coordinate 2,840,751 of JBBGZY010000833.1, read as the reverse complement.
TCACTCTTTCATACTGATCACTGGAAGTTCAACATGGCACTTCATGGCAAAGAACTCTCTGAGGATCTGAAAAAAAGAATTGTTTCTCTACATAAAGATGGCATAAGCTATAAGAAGATTGCCAAGACCCTGAAACTGAGCTGCAGCATGGTGGTCAAGACCATACAGTGGCTTAACAGGACAGGTTCCACTCAAAACAGGCCTCGCCATGGCCGACCAAAGGAGTTGAGTGCACATGTACAGTGTCATATCCAGCTGTTGTCTTTGGGAAATAGACATATGAGTGCTGCCAGCATTGCTGCAGAGGTTGAAGGGGTGAGGGGTCAGCCTGTCAGTGCTCAGACCATACGCAGCACACTGCATCAAATTGGTCTGCATGGCTGTCGCATGGCGGCTCCTTTGTCCTCTGTACTGCGCAAGCGCTGCACCTGCACAGTACAGGGTGGGTATCATCCGACGGGGGACCTTTCTCATCAGAACACCGGCACTGGGGAGCTACAGTTCATTGAGGAAACCATGAATGCAACATGTACTGTGACATATTGAAGCCGAGCATGATCCCCTCCCTTCGGTGACTAGACCGCAGGGCAGTATCTCAAACACACCTCCAAGACGACCACTGCCTTGCTAAAGAAGCTGAGGGTAAATGTGATGGACTGGCCAAACATGTCTACAGACCTAAACCCTATTGAGCATCTGTGGGGCATCCTCAAATGGAAGATGGAGGAGTGCAAGGTCTCTAACATCCACCAGCTCTGTGATGTCGTCATGGAGGAGTGGAAGAGAACTCAAGTGGCAACCTGTGAAGCTCTGCTGAACTCCATGCCAAAGAGGGTTAAGACCAGAGGGTGCTGGAAAATAATGGTGGCACTGGCCACACAAAATATTGACACTTTGGGCCCAATTTGGACATTTTTAGTTAGGGGTGTACTCACTTTTGTTGCCAGCGGCTTAGACATTAATGGCTGTGTGTTGAGTTATTTTGAGGGGACAGCAAATTTTACACTGATATACAAGCTGTACACTCACTACTTTAAATAGTAGCAAAGGGTCATTTCTTCAGTGTTGTCACATGAAAAGATATAATAAAATATTTACAAAAATGTGAGGGGTGTACTCACTTTTGTGAGATACTGTATATGAAACACTTATATCACCATCTTTATCTGCAGTGGCGTCACTAGGGTTGGTGTCACGTAGTGCGGTAAAACATGGTGTCACCCCCCGAACTAAGCAGGCTAGTGCATCAGTGTGGCTCTCCCTCCTTCAACCTGCCACAATGGATGGAGTCAGGATGGGATCGGGGTGGTGGATGGAGCCCGGATGGAATCGGGGTGGTGGATGGAGCCCGGATGGGATCGGGATGCTGGATGGAGCCTGGATGGGATTGGGGTGCTGGATGGAGCCTGGATGGGATCAGGTTGGTGGATGGAGCCCGGATGGAATCAGGATGGCGGATGGAGCCTGGATGGAATCAGGGTGGTGGATGGAGCCCGAATGGGATCCGGGTGGTGGATGGAGCCCGAATGGGATCGGGGTGGTGGATGGAGCCCGAATGGGATCGGGGTGGTGGATGGAGCCCGGATGGGATCAGGGTGGTGGATGGAGCCCGAATGGGATCTGGGTGTTGGATGGAGTCCGGAAGGGATCAGGGTGGTGGATGGAGCCTGGATGGGATGAGGGTGGTGGATGGAGCTGGGATGGGATCGGGTTTGGGGGTGGATGGACCCGGGATGGGATTGGGGGATGGATGGAGCTGAGAAGGGATCTTTGATTTGGGGAGGTGGGGGGATTGGTTAGAGGAATTGTGCTGCGGGGTTAAACTTTAAATCTGCCCCCCTCCTTCTGCTTCTAGTACAAGTCATTGCTAACCCAAAACAAAGCACCCCCTAGTGCATATGCTCAACCCCCTCCCTAATATTTCTGCTGGCAGCATAGATGTTACCTGCCAATGCCCCCCCCCTCCCCCAAATCCACATGTCCTCCTCTGCAATACTATTTCATACCTTGGCCCCGGGAAGTTGCTGTAGCGCGGTACCCCTCTTCTCCCTCCTTGGCTCCTCCTCCCGGTCTGTGTACTTGAAACTTCTGAGCCGAGGAGGAGGCGGGTGCAGCCAGCGGGGAGAGACATATAAATGGAGCATGTGTGACGGTCGGTCGGACCCCGGGCACCTCTGTATCTGCCTCGGCTCACTCCCTCTTCCCCCATTCTCCCTGCACATTGCGTGCAGCTGAGGAGATCCCGGAAGGGAAGGAGGGAGCCGCAGCGACTGTGCCGTTCAGATCAGTCTGAGCCTGGTGTCACCCTCTGGCAGGTGTCACCCGGGTGCGGGCCGCACCCCCCCAGCAACGCCGCTGTTTATCTGCTATATTAATCCTCATGTTATTTGTATTCACACAGTGCATCAAAGAGTGTCTCCTACACACATAAAATAAAGTCCGCAAATATGCAATACATTAATCCACATTTCTGCTTTTTTAACTTGTGAAACTGATCCAATGTACAGTGCGCTCCATCAACCGACTGATATCTAAGCAATCGCTAACAGTCCCCTCCCTATTAAGGATGAGCCAAACACCCCTCGGTTCAGTTCGCACCAGAACATCCGAATAGGCAAAAAATTTGGACGAACAAACGAACACTGTTAAAGTCTATGGGACATAAAAATCAAAAGTGCTCATTTTAAAGGCTTATATGCAAGTTATTGTCATAAAATGTGTTTGGGGACCCGGGTCCTGCTCCAGGGGACATGTATCAATGCAAAAAAAAGTTTTAAAAATGGCCATTTTTTCGGGAGCAGTGATTTTAATAATGCTTAAAGTGAAACAATAAAAATGTAATATTCCTTTAAATATTGTGCCTAGGGGGTGTCTATAGTATGCCTGTAAAGTGGCGCAGTTTTCCCATGTTTAGAACAATACCACAGCAAAATGACATTTCTAAAGGAAAAAAGTAATTTAAAACTGTCATTTTTGCGACTGTAATTAATTGTCGGGTCTCAGCAATATAGATAAAACTCATTGAAAAAAATGGCATGGCCCCCCCCCAGTCCATTACCAGGCCCTTTGGGTCTGGTATGAATATTAAGGAGAACCCCGAACCAAAAATGTAAAAAAAATGGCGTAGGGGTCCCCCCCAAAATCCATACCAGACCCTTCAAGGTAAAAAAATAAAATGTCCCGCGATGTCCATTCGTCTTCTATCACGCCGCCGATGAGCCGAAAAAAGAAAAAATGCAACAGCTCCGCCTCCATGGGAGGCTCCCACCGAGAGCGCCTCTTCTTGGTGACAGCTCTTATATAGCTGAAGGAGGGGCCACCCGTTAACATAAACGGGTGACCCTGCCACCCCTCTGATGCCTTGTGACATCAGAGGAAGGCGGGCGGGGTCACCTGTTTATGTCACCGAATGGCCCCTCCCTCAACTATATAAGAGCTGTCACTAAGAAGAAGCATCACTCTGCGGGAGCCTCCGATGGAGGGGGAGCTGTTGCAGGGTTTTTTTGTTCTTTTTTTGGCTCGTCGGTGGCGTGATATAGGATGAATGGACATCGCGGGACATTATTTTTTTTTATCTTTTAATAAAGGACTTGTCCCTAAGTGTTGCCTGTCTTTTTTACTATTTTCGACGCTTTCTTTTGTGGAATGGTAGGGGTACCCCTTACCAATTCACATGGGGGGATCTGGGGGTCCCCTTGTTAAATGGGGCTTCCAGATTCCGATAAGCCCCCCGCCCGAAGACCCTCACAACCACCAGGCAAGGAATATGGGGATGATACCCTTGTCCCCATCAACATGGGGACAAGGTGCTTTGGGGGGTTACTACAAAGCACCCTAACCATGTTGAGGGCATGTGGCCTGGTACGGTTCAGGAGGGGGGCATTCTCTCATCCCCCCTCTTTTCCGGCGGCCTGCCAGGTTGTGTGCTCAGATAAGGGTCTGGTATGGATTTTGGGGGGGACCCCTACGCCATTTTTTTAAAAAATTTGGCATAGGCTTCCCCTTAATTTCCATACCAGACCTGAAGGGCCTGGTATGGACTGGGGGGGGACCCATGCTGTTTTTTTCAATGTGTTTTATCTATATTGCTGAGACCCGAGAATTCATTACAGTCGCGATCAGTTTTAAATTATTTTTTTTCTTTAGAAATTTCATTTTACTCTGGTACTGTTCTAAACACGGGAAAACTGCGCCACTTAACAGGCATACTATAGACACCCCCCCAAGGCACGATATTTAAAGGAATATTTCATTTTTATTGTTTCACTTTAAGCATTATTAAAATCACTGCTCCCAAAAAAAGGCTGCTTTTAAAACTTTTTTTTGTCCTGGGGCAGGACCCGGGTCCCCAAACACTTTTTATGACAATAACTTGCATAAAAGCCTTTAAAATGAGCATTTTTGATTTTTCATGTTAGTGTCCCATAGACTTTAACGGTGTTCCGCTGTTTTCGAATTTGCCCCGAACACTGCATATTGTTCGCTGAACGTCCGAACAACCAAAGTTCGGCCCGAACTTATGCTCAGGCCGAACCGTTCCCCCATCCCTATTCCCTATCTGAATCATACAAACTTTTTTGCCTGGACCTTAACCAATGTATTGTAGTTAGGCCAGGCACGCTTATGTCTCCTGCACTTGAATGTGGTGCCTAGGGTTTGGTAGGTTCTCTCTTCCCTTCACACCAGTCTTGCGCATTACCTTCATATAGGGCCCTCTGATTCCTCCTTTATTGAATTGTATTGTAACTGTACTGTCTGCCCTCATGTTGTAAAGCACTGCGCAAACTGTTGGCGCTATATAAATCCTGTATAATAGTAATAATAATATACACTTTATTAATAAATAAAAGCAAGTAATATACTCACAAATGCAGTGTGAACAGGCATATCAAATAATCAAGATGAAACTGTCACTAGATTCACAGCGCTTAGCTTGTAGCACTGGAAGACCCTTCAGTATCCAATATGACTAATGCATTTAGTTGGGGCAGTCCCTCTTCCTTGGAGCCAAAAATTTAGACAAAACTACTGCACTGTACAAACAAAATGGGTCCCTCCAAAATGGGATGTTGGTGGGTCACAAAACACATGCTCACATTTTTATGAGTATGATTAAAAAACAAATATTTCACATTAGCAAATCCATCTTACCCCTAGTCATATTACATTGTGTTATATTAAATTGTGTTGTCATCATACACTTGGCAACCCAGCTATAGGTAGCTCTCATTGGATGAGACTTCTCTGTACATATTCATCCAGCATGAGTCTGGCCTTCGTGCAGTTTACTATTACCTAGTCAAAAGACAGAAATTCCACCATACCCATTCCAAGTTTTTATATGATAGTTCACTTTGACGCACAATTATTTCTCTTTTTTAGGAGAGCAATTCAGGCAGGTGAAATGCACCGCCATGGGGGCCATATTCGCGCCGAGTTATGACAATCTCTTTATGGGATTCAGGGAACAACAGTACATTTGGGCTAACAACCCCTTCTGGGTAAATCTTGTCCTCTAGGCTAGATATATAATCATCTGGGATGGTATTGACAAGGAACTAAAAGGCTTCCTAACCCATTGTTCAGGAAACCCGTATAGGATTACATTCACTCAAGTGTTGGATGAGACTTGTTTAATTTTTTTAGATCTTGAATTGAGAGCAGACAATGATGGAACTATTTACTTCAAAACTCACTTTAAACCAAGTGTGGGTGACTCTTACTTACACGTTAGGAGCCACCATCATCCTAGGAGGATTAGATATGTACCGTTTGGTCAGTTTTGTAGACCTAAAGGTAAACATGCTTTCATAGGGGAGACCATGAGGAACAGAGTCTCATTTTAAAAAAGAAGTTTAGAGAGAAGGATTATGATGACAATGAAGAAACCTATGGTAAATAGTGGCCCTATACAAGAAAGAGACCCTGCAGTACAACCCCAGCCCTGAAGTTGTAGACAAACGGGACAGATAAGGTTTTGCACAAGATACAATAATAATCCTGTTATACAAAAAATCTTCCAGAAGAATTGGAGAATTCTGAAGCAAGACCCGGTGTTAGGAGTAGCCTCCCCTCCCAGCTTAACCTTATTTTTAGAAAACCCAAAAACCTTAGGAGCATAATCGCATCTAGTAGTGTAAGCAAACTGAAAAATAGTGGATTAAGCCAGTGTTTCTCAACTCCAGTCCTCAAGGCGCACCAACAGGTCATGTTTTCAGGATTTCCACTATTTTGCACAGGTGATTTGATCAGTTTCACTGCCTTAGTAATTACCACAGCTGTTTCATCTGAGGGAAATCCTGAAAACATGACCTGTTGGTGCGCCTTGAGGACTGGAGTTGAGAAACACTGGATTAAGCAATCAGAGTCAATGTACTACTATCTTTGATCAAAGAAATTTTGAAATTTTTATTACAAAAAGGTAAAAACAGACTCACAAGCTTTGTGCACTTGACATAGTGCACATATGCTCTTGCTTTTCGCAACACATAGGGACCCAGCTGTATCACTCCTTACTACTAGTTTAGCTTGTCCCAACCATGATGTTACTTCCAGGTGTGCATCGTTAATCTCTGCAGAAATGTGGATGGACTGCAGTGTGGATTAAAGCGGAACAAAACTCTCTCAATCAACGTTAACTATTTTTAATTCCTATGTTGCTAGCCTTAGTAAATATATAGGAAGATATATTATATGTACTTGTTTTAAAATTTGTTTTAACATTTCTTCGGTTGCTTCCTGGTTTCTGGCCAAGGCCACAATTGTGTCATGCATCCCAGGAGTCTTATTGGACATTTCTTTCATTCATCTGGAGGAGATACTTTCTCAGCTAGGCATACCCTCCTGCCTGCATGCCTGAGCTAAGGGAAGAAAGATTGCAGGAAGTAATTGCTGCATGAGTCATCTGCCCTTATTCCAGATGGCCACAGCTAGAAATGTTTGGGGGGTGTTATTCAAAGTAGCTTCTCAACAATATAAAGCATTGATCATGGATGAATGGGTGAGTTTGCTTTGTACAGGGGGTCCCCTACTTACAAACATCCGACTTACAAACGACTCCTACTTACAAACGGAGGGAGACAACAGGAAGAGAGATGAAATCTACCCCTAGGAAGGGAAATTCACTCCTGTAAGAGTTAATATGGGAAAAAGGTGTCTCCACTGATGCTTTATCACCTATCCTTATTTCCCTAATAACCCCAAATTTTCAAAATCCAATTGTCATTGGGACAGAAAGTGAGGTGAAATCTTCTGAACAGGGGCACAGACAGCAAAACAAATGTCACAGAGGTGATAACCCTTCCCTATGCTATCTACAAAACTTAAAAATTTATTTTTTGGCTGGAGCTACACTTAAAAAATTTACCTGATTCGACTTACAAACAGATTCAACTTAAGAACAAACCTAAAGTCCCTATCTTGTTTGTAACCCGGGGACCCCCTGTATATTAAAAATGAAATAAATGGCTTTTTCAGTTTGTGGTGCTCATATACAGTTTTATTCTATGTGTGTGGGAGACACATTTTTTGATGCACTGTGTGATTACACATAGCATGAAGATTATAATTATTGATAAAGATGGTAATATAAAGGTTTGATATATTTAATATGGTGTTAACTTTAGTTTGATATAATAGGATAAGAGTGCTACACTATTTATTTGATTTTGCACTTTTTTTATTTCTTTTTGCTAAGAGGCGACCATTTTTCACCCTCTTCATAATTGGCCAGCTTAGTGAAAAAAACCTCTTCCGGTCATCTGAGAGTGAAGTTGTTTTTTCATATTGAGTGTATGCTACTTTGACAGCATAAGGGTTGATTTACTAAAGGCAAATAGATTGTGCACTTTGCACTCATTTTTCTAAGAGCCTAGTGAATGTGGTGAAGCTCTGCTGATTTCCATCATCCAATTAGCTAATCATGTGCAAGCAAAAATGCTGTTGTTTTTATTTCATGTTCCTTGCACCTGCTTGGTTATTCTTTAAAAAAGAAAGCTTCATCACATTCACTAAGCTCTGGAAAAAATAAGTGCAGCTTCACTTGCTAAGTACACAGTCTCTTTGTCTTTAGTAAATCAACCCCATAATTTTAGGTAGGGTTAGCGCAAAAGGGTCTTGATATTGGTGATTTATTAACTTTTTTTCTTCCCTGTTCATTTTCTTTATAATAAAAGTAATAAAAGCGCAAATAGAATAAATTATGAATGTATTTCTATGTTTAAATACTTGAGAAACAGGTTCACTTTAAGCCTTTAAATATTCTTGCAAATGTAATTATAGAAAATATTTATTGCCTACAATATTTTATTTCTGTTTTTCTAAACCAGAAATCCTCCAGCCGATCACTGGGCTCTCGTTAGTGGTCTCCCAACATACGTGGCGGAAAGTGGATTTGTAAGATAAAAACTGAAGAACATTTTACATCCTAAATATAAAAAATAAAGTCAAATTAAAAAGTGTTAAATACTTATTTTATACAAAAGTGAAAATGTATTAATAATGGGTCTAGTGGAATTATATAAAAAAAAATCTATTATACTTACAGTATAACTTAAAATTATTTTAGTCTGTCTTTGTAAAATACCAATGCAGTAAACCTTACTATCCTCCCAACCTAGAGCACCTGTAATACTTGTAGGCGCCAAAACAAGGCTCGAATTTAAGTGGCATTGGTCCTGATTTGAGCACTGCATACATTATCTTGCTTACGATTTAGCCTTGTTGGGTTTCTTTAGTCAGTAACAGCCAACATTTCTGTCATTAAGGAAGCTCTGGTTAAAGTGTATGTAAAAGCAAAACTTTTTTCTTTGTCATTTTGGATAGTGTGAAGGTTAAATTTTCTGTCAAGGTTTTATTGTGGTCTGTGTAGCCACTGAAGAAATAATGGGGGGTCAACTATCTTTTGCTTTGATGATCATTGACAGGAAGGCCAAATGTTCTGGTAGCAACTGTCTAAGCTGGGAATTAACCTCATATTTGGGAGGTTAGTTCCCCCATTTCCTGTTGATCCTCCAGTACAGGAAGTAAAGACAAATCTACCCAGCAGGACACAAACAGCAAAGAAAAAATAATAATAACCCAAGATAAAATGAAAAACTCTCCCCTTCTCTATCCAAAATGCTATGCAAACACTTTAAAGTACACTTTTTGCAGAGCTACATTCATCCTTAGATAGAAAGGTGCAACCATCTACACACAAATGTGTACTCACAATGTAGGTGTCCAGTACATCTATATTTTAGTGCAGACCTTCAAGTAACAGTCAGGGGCCACATAGGTTGTGTAAAGATCAGCTCAGGGAAAATAATATGATTTGTAGTGCTGGATAACAAGGTGTGGTCGCTTGCATTAAATTTAAAATAGTCTGTATTGTTTTTGTCCCTGTAGATCTGTAACATTATGAATGCAGCTGCAGATGAAATGTTTAAATTTCAGGTGAGAATAAAAGATTTGAAATATATAAAAACATTATAATTGTTTGTTTTATAGCTGTTTAACACACAAGAAACTATTACATATTTTAAAAAATTTAAGAAATCTTAATCATACATTGTGTATGATAATATACTGTATTTAATAATGTTATATGAATGATATGTATCATGTATGATACATGGCATTCGGAAACCTTATCCATTATGTATTTATACTTTAAATTTTGGTTACCCATTGGTTTAAATATGTTTTGCACCTGGTTAAAATTATATTATTGCTGAGAGGAAGTAAATGCCCCCTCATAATGAACCTTGACATCCCTAACTTAGTGTCCATTATCTTAGCCTTGTAGGACCTAACTATGTGATTTTGTCATTGAAATACAACAAACCCAGCCAATTTAAATTGAATGCTGTCTGTGGCCATTATGTGTCTGTATCCCCTATGTAAAATCAAAAAAGGAAAAATTTGCGCTAATCAAAAAGTATAAACAAGCGGCCAGCAAAGTTCGTTGACATCAAACATAAAATCCCATAATAAATAAATTGCGGCACTAAAAAAACAGTCCAGAAAGATCTGAAGAATAGAAGTCCAATCACCAGGTATAGTGGAGATGTGAAGGAGCACTCGTCACCACGTGATAATGTAATCTGCTTACCAGAAGGCTGTAAAAATATAGCATGTATGGATATTCCTCAATAGCATCCAGCAAATCCAGCTCCCTGGAACCCCTCGTCATCGCAGACAGCAACTTCAGTAAAAACTTCCTTCACAGATCTACAACTCCCAGTAATCGCATCACAGGTGGGACTTTCCAATAAGTGGTCATCATATACCCAGGAAGAGAAATGAAGGACCCATAGTGAAGCCTGTAATACTAATAAAACAATTTTATTGTAGTAACTTACAGTTAGAAGTACAAGTTTGCATGCATCAAAAAGGGACAATCGGCTGCAGCGTTCAGTGTGCTGGTGTCAACCTGCCTGACATGTTTCTTCGCCTCTGAAGACATCCGTTAGGAAGAAACATGTCAGGCAGGTTGACACCAGCACGCTGAACGCTGCAGCCGATTGTCCCTTTTTGATGCATGCAAACTTGTACTTCTAACTGTAAGTTACTACAATAAAATTGTTTTATTAGTATTACGGGCTTCACTATGGGTCCTTCATTTCTCTTCCTGGGTATATGATGACCACTTATTGGAAAGTCCCACCTGTGATGCGATTACTGGGAGTTGTAGATCTGTAAAGGAAGTTTTTACTGAAGTTGCTGTCTGTGATGACGAGGGGTTCCAGGGAGCTGGATTTGCTGGATGCTATTGAGGAATATCCATACATGCTATATTTTTACAGCCTTCTGGTAAGCAGACTACATTATCACGTGGTGACGAGTGCTCCTTCACATCTGCACTATACCTGGTGATTGGACTTCTCCTATTCTTCAGATCTTTCTGGACTGTTTTGTAGCGCCGCAATTTATTTATTATGGGATTTTTTATCCCCTATGTAACCCAGAAATGAATTCGATTTTAGAGCTAGTTATCCATTTCATAAAAACTTGGCCATTGAAGGGTATGACTAAGATCTGTTTCCCAGTGACTAGGTTTAGCAGCTAAGCATGTATAAATAATTTAGGTTATAACCAAAATGGCACTTAATCTCATTAACACAAAACAAACAAAATCACCTATTGACTAATTTTAATCTCTAGCGATATCACCCCTAAATTATACAAAAATAAATGAAACCCTACCCCAAAAAAGGCGTAGGAATATTAGCCTGACAGAGACTTTTAATGTATCTCCCAGGGATATTCAAAATACATATAGTGAACAGCAACCATATACACAATAAAATCGTAATTTATTATGCATATAATGTTAAAAACAATTAGTAACTGTAAAACAATTTAAGACAATAAATGCACATCTCAAATATACAACAGTCTTTAATTCGGAAACCTCTTAACAGCACTTTATATCCACACGTTTCACAAAATTGCATCACAAGTTGTGGGCCTGTTTGTGTATATCACTCTAAGCAGAAAATATGTACATATGAATATCCACATAAATAAAATAAATACAATGTTTTACAATAATTGAATGCATGTATCAATACATTAATAACATTTATAAAGCACATACTTAATAAAATTAATCATGAACCTTTTCTGATTAGAAATTATGTGTGAAACAAAAAGGGGGAGTAAATTGGGGTGTACTGCAGGTATTTATGAAAATACTACAAGGTGTACAACTTCTCTTCTTTTCTTGGACAGTCTAGAAAAGATTCAATGAAAGAGCAAATATTTTTCATTACACAAACCAAATTGTGTTAATGTTATTTGTAGCCTATGCAATATGTGTATGTCTTAAACTTACAATACATTTCATTTCTGAAAATATTTTCACAATAAAGAGGACACAGACAAACTTATTTTCTATAGCTAATTTAGAAATAGGTGACAGTTCAACATGCTATAAAAGATAATAAAGTTATCTATTTGTCATATTCTCTGTATATAAGGTTATACAGTTCTGTTCTTGTGTATCAATGGGTGTTAAGAACATTTATTTGTGTCCTTTTTTTTCTAAAGAGAGAACCGCTAGATGAAAGTGGATGGGTTATTAAAAATGTTTTATCATTGCCCATTGTAAACAAAAAAGAAGAAATAGTGGGAGTTGCCACTTTTTACAACAGGAAGGATGGAAAACCTTTTGATGAGCAGGATGAAACGCTAATGGAGGTACAGTACCTGTGTGTGTGTGCATGTGCATTTGTATGTGTGTCTGTGTTGACCTGAAAGTTTGTAATTTAAAAAATAAAAATAAACAATCATTTGTTGTTTTTCTAAGTATATTTTAAAGGACAGATTATATTATATGTACAGCCCTGACTAAAACTTTGAGAATGACACAAATTTTAATTTTCACAAAGTCTGCTGCCTCAGTTCTTATGATAACAATTTGCATATACTCCAGAATGTTATGAAGAGTGATGAGATCAATTGTAATTTATTGCAAAGTCCCTCTTTGCCATGAAAATGTACCTGCCACAAAAGGACCAGCTCAGAGGCGGCTCTCTAATTAGGCAAAGTAGGTGGTCGCCTAAGGCCTCGCTCTCACAGGGCCTCACACCCGCCTACTTTGCCTAACATGTGTGTGGAAGGGAATGTCCCTGGTCGTGTCCCCAGACTGGTGGAGTAAGCGGGTAAAGTCATGCAGGTTCCAGCTGGTTGTTACATCCCCCTCACACGGAGAACAGCTCATGACCTCTACTACCATCCTAGCCTTCTCCAAAAGCCGGCACCAGAGCTGTAAGGAGGGGTGGGCGGAGGGGGCGCCGGATTGCGAGCTGCACTATGCTCATTATGTGCGGGAGAAATGGCCTGAGCTGAGGTTGTGTACACTGTGCGCACTGCGTGCCTCCTCTCTGTAGCTGCAGCCATACCAGTGTCCATACAGGAGTAGGACGATCCTTCTAGGTTTGCCTGGCTGGAGCGGAGCTTGCACAGTCTGAGCAGCAGTAGAGGTGGGTGGAGCAGGCTGAGAAAGTTCAACATACTGCATACTCTGCAGCACCAATCACAGCAGTCACCAGAGCTCTCCCCAGACCAGCTCACAAGCTCTTGATTCAATCCATGAAAGCTGCTATTAATGTGAGGTGCTAATGTATTTGCAGAACAAGCTGGATTAGTGTCAGAAATACCAGGATTGCGAAACGTCCTGTCTGTGTCAGCCTGTGATCAGTGCTTGCAGATTACTGTTAAATTATCAGTATCCTGAAACTCTGATGAGATCACAAACCAGGACAACTACACTACTTACCTGGCTCAGAAAACTTTACTGGACATTTACTAAAGGCTATGTGTTTTGCTTGCAAAGGAGGTGAGGGTCTGCTAGAATTAAAGCGTTTGTTAACCCAAAACAATGGATCCTGTTCCTTTAAAGCATGTTATATGACACAGTGCTTGTCCTGTGTCATTTCGCCCCCTGTAATACCTAAAAAACCTGACTGATCCTGCCACATTCTCCCCACCCCTTTGTAAACTGACCATGGTGTATCATGGCTGCTGAGACCAGACACCGTGGTCAGTTTGAAAGGTTGTATGTGACTCTGCGCAAGGAAAAGTACAAAGCAGATAAAGACTTGAAAGAAAGAACTGCTGCCCCTACATAATAAATACTACCACCTGAGTGGCATACAAATGAATACATTTGGGGAAGGTGTAGGTATGGCGCTGTTCCACTTATCTAACTTATTTATATAATATTAAAATGCTTAAAGCAAATAAAGAAAGACATTCAATAAACAAGTGTATTAATATGTGCATATCTGCAGTTTCTGACCATCTCCTGTATCATGTCTGCACAGTCTCTGACTATCTCCTGTATCATGTCTGCACAGTCTCTGACCATTTCTTGTATCATGTCCGCACATTCTCTGACCATCTCCTGTATCATATCTGCAGTCTCTAACCATCTACTGTATCATATCTGCAGTCTCTGACCATCTCCTGTATTATGTCCACACATTCTCTGTCCATCTCCTATATTATATCTGCAGTCTCTGACCATCATCTGTATCATGTTTGCACAGTCTCTCACCATCTCCTATATCATGTCTGCACAGTCTCTGACCATTTCTTGTATCATGTCTGCAGTCTCTGGGGGGGAGCCTACAGAGGATTCAAGAGCGGGAGCGCTGCCAGGATGGGGGTCACATGAGAAGTCAGATGTTTGTAGACTGTGGAGAGGATAATACAGGATGAAACCAGAGCCACCAAGCTGGAGCCCAGAGAGGACCATCTGACTGAGCCCTGCATAATGCACCTGAGAGGAGGTCAGTGACAGCGCTGCAAGGCCAGTCTGAGGACGATCACTGATGTAAAGGGGGAGTGAATACAGTAAGGTAAGGGGGAACTGATATAAAAGTTCCCCCTGATATGATTAACCCCTCCCTCCTTACCTTAATACATTCACTCTGTGGAAGGAGGTCCATGGTCACCAGAGTCCCCTCCATATCAGAGTTCCCGTTTTAGATGCAAGTTGGAACTCTGCGGACCCTCAAGTAAAGGACTCTGATGTAAAGGGGAATGCTGTGCACTCTGATATAAGGTGGTGACCATCTCTGATCACCAGAGCCCCCCCTTACATCAGAGTTCCCCTTTACATCAGTCTGCATAATTCCCTCTTAAATCGTGATCTGCAGCATTCCCCTTTAAATCAAATTTCCCCTTGCACTGTAAGGCAGACTCTGATGTAAGAGGGAACTCTGTGTTGGGTTATATTAACCTGACTTTCATGTAAATGGAGAAATATGTTTTTTGACTTTCGTTATACCTTAAACACATTGTTAGTAGCAGCTGCACAAATTGTATCTATATTTTTGTGCGTGTAATAATAAAAAAAAAATAAACATATATATATATATATATATATATATATATATATATATATACATACTCTATGTTTAATGATATCTGATTAAAGAATAATTGGTTAGAGAAAGATTTAGAAACTGTGAAGAATTCATAGTTCATAGGATTTAAGGCTCTTAATAGAGGCAATTTATACAGTTAATTTTTTATAGCTTGAATTATTTTTCCCATTATGGACGTGAATGGGGCCTCATGTCTAAGTTTTGCCTAAGGCCTCACAAAGCCTAGAGCCACTTCTGATACTGATTGCGTTAGAATAACAGACTGGAAGCTTTAAAAGGAGGGCGGTGCTTGAAATCATTGTTTTTCCTCTAACCATGGTTAGCTGCCAGGAAACACATGCAGTCACCATTGCTTTGCACAAAAATGAATTCAAGGGCAAGAATATTGCTGCTACTAAGATTGCACTTAAATCAACTATTTATCGGATCATCAGGAACTTTAAGGAGATAGGTTCAATTGTTGTGAAGAAGGCTTCAGGGTGTCCAAGAAAGTCCAGCAAGTGCTAAGACCATCTCCTACAGCTGCGGGGTTGGGGCACCACCAGTGCGGAGCTTGCTCAGGAATGGCAACAGACAGGTGTGAGTACATCTGCACACACAATGAAGTGAAGACTTTTGGAAGATGGTCTGGTGTCAAGAAGGTCAGCAAGGAAGCCACTTCTCGCCCAGAAAAACATCAGGGACAGACTGATATTCTGCAAAAGGTAGATGGTTTGGACTGCTAAGAACTGGGGTAAAGTCATTTTCTCTGATGAATCCCCTTTCCTATTGTTTGGGGCATCTGGAAAAAACCTTGTCCATCAGTCCTGTGTCATGCCAACAGTAAAGCATCCTGAGAACATTCATGTGTGGGGTTGCTTCTCAGCCAAGGGAGTGGACTCACTCACAATTATGCGTAAGAACAGCCATGAATAAAGAATGGTACAAAAACTTAATTCGAGAGCAACTTCTCCCAACCATCCAAGAACAGTTTGGTAAGGAACAATGCCTTTTCAAGCATGATGGAGCACCTTGCCATAAGGCAGAAGTCATAGCTAAGTGGCTTGGGGAACAAAACATTAAAATTTGGGGTCCATGGCCTGGAAATTCCCTAGACCTTAATTCCAATGAGAACTTGTGGTCAATCCTCAAGAGGCGGATGCACAAAAAAACCCCACAAACTCTGAGAAACTCCAAGCATTGATTATGCAAGAATGGGCTGCCATCAGTTAGGATGTGGCCCAGAAGTTGATTGACAGCATGCAAGGGCGAATTGCAGTGGTCTTGAAAAAGAAGGGTCAACACTGCAAATATTGACTTGTTGCATAAACTTAATGCAATTGTCATTAAAAGCCGTTGGCACTTATAAAATGCTTTTAAATATACTTCAGTATACCACAGTAACATCTGACAAATAGATCTAAAAACACTGAAGAAGCAGACTTTGTGAAAATTATTATTGTGTCATTCTCAAAACTTTTGGCCAGGGCTGTAGTATATTTGGATGCTTGTAACAGCTAAAGCTGGCCATACACCTATAGATTATCTGCAGATTTTCTATGGTTAGATGGAAAAAGTGGGAGATTTCCCCATCCACACAGTTTAGCGAACATGGAGAAATCTGTTGCACTTTTTCCATCTAACCATAGAAAATCTGCAGATAATCTATAGGTATATGGCCAGCTTAAGTCTTTTGATTCCATTATATGATGACAACTAGGGGCGTATCTACCACGAGACAAACAAGGCATCTGCCTTGGGTGGCATTTTTCAGGGAGGTGGTGTTGCTCACCGACAGAAGAGCGGAGGCATCGCTTTAACCACTTCCTGTCATTTCGGTGGTTATACCAAGATGATGTTTGCAGCTGCAGGCATCACCTTGGTATCGTTTTTTTAGAGCCGGCAGTTGGCTCCCTTGTAATAGCAATCAAAGCAACTTACTAGCCACTCAATTGCTATTACAAGCAGTAGGAGGCGTCATCCCCCCCTCCCGCCACCTTTCATGGCTCTCTCCGGCTCTCCTGTCCCACCGGGAGACCCGAGCGAACAAGCGGGCGTGTCCACCGGCTGGCCAGAAAGCCAAGCAAAGTCAGGTTCGGCTTTGATCGGCTGTTCATAACAGTAAAACAAAAGTGATGACATGACATCACTTTCGGTTTACTCAGGAACCATCAGCGCCAGTTTTTAAACATCTAAAGCATTCAAAAACACAGATCTCGGTGTTTTAAATGCTTTTAAGTACAGAGGAGGGATTTGGGGTCTTTCATAGAGACAATGCCTTTACGTAGAGACAATGTATTAACCTTTCAATAGGTTCAAGCCTGAATTGTGAATGCCAAGACTATTGGTAGTTTTTGGAGGGATAGTAAATATAAACAAGTAAAGTGTAAAAAAAACATACACAAATAAGGATGGGAAAATGTGGCTAGGATCAATTCGTAGGGGCTCGTAAAAGTGTGTGGGGAATGAGGATGTTTGACATTCCTGGAATTTTGCTGTGTATTCTGCATTTTATTCTAGTTACTATCTTATTCATTGGGAAACTTAATAATACTTGTTAGTCATTTTCTGTGGGTTCTGTGGGTTTCTGTGGGTTCACTATACAGTAGGTCAATCATAGGTTGAAAAAATACAGCTTTGAATCATTTTGCACTGATCTAAAGAGTGCAGAAAAGTTATGCCATTTTCATCATTAAGATAATTGTCAAGGGAAAACGAATACCATTTTCTGGAGACAACTTTATTTAAATGGAGAAATTTGCAGGTAGTAGGATGGAAAAGCCAGTTTGGGAATGCGAAACATTACCACGAGCAACATGTAACTGTGTTCTACTTACTATAGCTTAACAGTATAATTACTTTCCCCATTGTTGATGCTTTTCTTTTCATAGTCAAAGTATACTAAAGCTTTTTTTTTTTTATTTGGGTAGAATGGTGATAGGTTGGAATTTTCCTGACCAATCATGTCACTGAATGAAAGTGAGGGTAAATATAAAATTTTGAATTGCCATCAGAACGGGAATTGAGGGGAAATCATCCAATGAGCATACTTGTTCCCTGGACAACTGTCTAAAAGGGGAGTTTACTTCAATTGGAAAGATATCCTCCCACCTTCTGATGAGTCTACAGGACAGGAAGTAAAGAGACATCTCCCTAATAGGACATAGATGTAAAAAAAAAATACAGTTGGTTTAACCCTTCCTTACTCTACCCAAGATTTTGGATGCTTCAGTCCATCACTTTCAGTCCTCGTGACAATTGTCACAAAGAGAAAAGAAAATTAATCTCCCTAGATGGGACAGAGACCACAATAAAACCTGACAGTAAAAAAACAGTTTTGTCTTTAGATAATGTTTTTTTTTTAAATATGTACAGCCTTAAATGCCTCAGTACGCATTGATGTACATACAACCCATTAATGCTTATTCTACTCTTTTCACAGTCTTTAACTCAGTTTTTGGGTTGGTCTGTTCTGAACACTGATACATATGACAAAATGAACAAGTTGGAAAATCGCAAAGATATTGCACAAGACATGGTGATGTACCATGTGAAGTGTAATAAGGAGGAAATGCAAGACATCTTGGTAACTTATGTGCTGTTTTTTATTATGTATATTTTATTATGTTATGTTCTTATGTTAGCATATAATCCACTTGCCTACCGGGCCTATTCTGACACTACTCATAAGTGTAAAAATCATCTTTAATCCTTCAACAAGGTAAAAAGATAATTAACCATGGTTCTTTTTTTTTAACCTTTGTGAAGAATTAAGGAAATAAATAAGCACTACAGAAGTGTATGTAATTAGTATTTGTATATAAAGGGAGCATTCTTAATCCCAGTCACAAAACATTATAAATGATTTGTGCTATCTGGTCTTTTTTAGCCATCCCGTGCAAAGCTTGGAAAGGAACTTGAGCAGTGTGAAGAAGATGAAATTGCACAGCTTCTTGTACGTACAAAATAAATAAAGAGAACATATAGCATAATTTCCTCAAGTGATGTTAAAAATACTTTTACTAATGCAAAAACAACAACATATCTCAAAAAATATATACTGTATATATAATTATTAAAGTATTGAACTTTCCCTTTCTCTCCTATTTTTAGAAAAAAGAATTACCAGGACCCCGCAAGTTTGAAATTTATGAATTCCGCTTCTCAGATTTTGACTGCACGGAAACAGATCTTGTGAAGTGTGGAATCCAGATGTATTATGAACTTGGAGTGGTAAAAAAGTTTCAAATACCCCCAGAGGTACGTTGTGCTGATGAGCTAAACTGCCCTGAGTTTAGTTTTAGTAGGGTTTGGCAAACTTCAAAGAAGTTTGGATGCCAAACCTGAACCCCATGATATCAAAGGGAGCCAAATCTGTCAAATTAAAAATATCCATTTTCTGGGCTAATAGGCAAGGGGGTGTCAAAATAGCAGGAGGGTTGGCAATGCCCTGAGGAACATGTACCAATAAAAAAAAATGTAAATTCCATGCAGCCGGCATCAGTGATGTTTTAGCATTGATGTTTACAAAGAAAAAAAGAATTTTAACCCCTGCGGCTGGTTGGCTCCCCTAGGCCAAGCAACGTTACCTTATATCCCTTCGCCTTTTGACTACTAGGGGGCGCGGCTAGCCGCCGGAGCCGATGCGAGTGCCCGGCAGGCGCAATGATCGCCGGGCACCCGCAATCGCTCATAACAGAGTGAGAACCAGGATCTGTGTGTGTAAACACGCAGATCCCGGTTCTCTCAGGGAAGAGGTTACAGATCGTGTGTTCATACTAAGTATGAACACCGATCTCTCTCTCCTTCTAGTCAGTCCCATCCCCCCCACAGTTAGAACACACCTAGGGAACACAGTTAACCCCTTGATTGCCCCCTAGTGTTAACCCCTTTCCTGCCAGTGACATTTATACAGTAATCAGTGCATTTTTATAGCACTGAGAGCTGTATAATTGTCAATGGTCCCAAAAATGTGTCAAAACTGTCCAATTTGTCCACTGCAATATCACAGTCCTGATAAAAATCGCTGATCACCGCCATTACTAGTAAAAAAAAAATAATAAAAATGCCATAAATCTATCCCCTATTTTATAGACACTATAACTTTTACGCAAACCAATCAATATGCGCCTATTGCGATTTTTTTACCAAAAATATGTAGAAGAATACATATCGGCCTAAACTGAAGAAAAAATGTAAAAAAAACAAAAAAAAAACAAAAGGGATGTTTATTATAGCAAAAAGTAAAAGATATTGTGTTTTTTTTCAAAATTGTCGCTCTTCTTTTGTTTATAGTGCAAAAAATAAAAACCGCAGAGGTGATCAAATACCACCAAAAGAAAGCTATATTTGTTGGAAAAAGAGGACGTCAATTATGTTTGGGTACAGCGTTGCACGACCATGCAATTGTCAGTTAAAGTGACGCAGTGCCGTATCGCAAAAAATGGCCTGGTCATTGAACAGCCAAATATTTTGGGGCTGAAGGGGTTAAATTGCCAGCAATTTTCTTTTTAAAATAACAAAAAGGGCGCACAGACCCCAAGGGTCTACTAAAATATACAGAAGACATCTAAGGGTCTGTTGTGTATTGTGAGGGTATTTGGAGGGGTCTGTGTGCAGTTTTTTTTTTTTTTTAACTTTTAAAAGAAGCTATCAATTAAGTTTTATTTGCCGGCAATTTAAATGTTTTGTCTTTGTAAATGTCATATTTGCTATAGCACATCATACAGCAAGAATAGAAAATACATTTGTATAGAGACCTTTCCAAATTGCATCCCAGAACCTTTGGGTCTGTTATAAATTTTAAGTGGGTACCTCACGCAAAAAAATATATACAGGCATACCCCACTTTTAAGTACACAATGGAGTTTATTTACTAAAGCCGAAAAGTGCAAAATCAGGGTCACTTCTGCATAGAAACCAATGAGCTTCTAACCCCAGCTTGTTCAATTATGCTTTGGTAATATAACCTGGAAGCTCATTGGTTTCTATGCAGAAGTGACCCGATTTTGCACTTTCCAGCTTTAGTAAATAAACCCAAATGTGTACTTAAAAGTGGGGTATGCCTGTATATATTTGTAAGGTGCCCCCAGAAATCCATACCAGACTCTTATGCCCTGTACACACAGGCGGACTTTTTGGCATCAAAGGTCCGACGGTCTTTCCAACAGACTTTCGACGGACTTTCTAACGAACGGACTTGCCTACACACGATCACACCAAAGTCCGATGGATTCGTACGTGATGACGTACGACCGGACTAAAATAAGGAAGTTGATAGCCAGTAGCCAATAGCTGCCCTAGCGTTGGTTTTAGTTAGTCGGACTAGCATACAGACGAGCGGATTTTTGGACCGGACTCGAGTCCGTCGGAAAGATTTGAAACATGTTCCAAATCTAAAATCCATCTGATTTTCGACCGAAAAAGTCCGCTGCAGGTTCGATGAAGCCCACACACGGTCGGATTGTCCGACGGATTTGTTCCGTCAGACCAGTCCGGTCGAAAGTCCGCCCATGTGTACAGGCCATTGGGGTCTGGTATGGATTTTAAGAGGACTCTATGCAAAAAAAATGTGTGGTGTTCACTAAAAATCCATATCAGGCCCTTAATATAAGCAAGCAGTCTTGCTGGCTAGGAAAGGAGGGGGGGTGGGGTGGTTGTCTGGACCTCATCCCTATAACCCTTGCCTGATGGTAGTTGCGGTCTATAGGTGGGGGCTTATCGGAATCTTGAGACCCTCTTTGATAATAAGGGTGCCCCAAGATACTGACTTTTCTCTCACATGAATGAGTACTCCTAGAATTAAAGACACTAAATGGTTTGACAAGTCCTTTTTAAAAAAAAAATAAAATGAATATCCCCCCAAAAAAGTCCCAATCACTATGCCTGCCGATTCACCAAAAAAAAAAAACCCAAAAAACCCCCAAGGTCTGAGGACGCAAAGATGAATGATAGCTTCCTGAATTATATAAAGAAAGGGGAAGGAATATTGGGGACATTATTGTCCAAATATGGCCATTTGTTCAGCATTCGGACAAACACTGAACTCATCCCTAAAAAGTTCTCTACCATTACCTTTAGTAAGTCTTCAAAGTACGTTGAACTTGTATTGATTACTAAAACTGCAAATAAGGAAAGCTGGATTTAAATCTACAATGCTAGAGATCAGAGGCTGGCTGCTTCATTAGGGGCGCAGTGGCACCCCCCCTAATCCACGTGCCCAGCCCCTAATCTACGTGCAGGGTGCTGGACACCTGGATTTTAATGGCTTTTTTTTTTAAGCCCATGATGAGAGCTTGAGGCCCTAATTGGCTTCAAAAAAGGGTGGGCCCTGAGCCCACCTTGTTGTGTGACTTTAGTGAATTAATATTCGCTAATGTCTTCCTGCTTCTCCTTCTGAGCAATCAGGAAAGGGGTCCTGAGACCCAATTGGCCTAAGACTCCCTGCCAATCAGGTCTCAGGATCCACTTCATGTTCGGCCGGGAGAAGGCGCAATGCCCCCACTCTTCCCTCGGCAAGCTGGAGCGAAGAGCAGAAGGTGGAGGGGCGGAAGGACAGCAACAGCCTCTTCCAGCTACCAGGAGCCCTACCCCGGATCCAGCACTGCCTCATCATCGGCCTCTGAGGGTAAGGCCACTGATCGCTGCCTTCCCATCCATCCCACGGGGGGGGGGTTGTTAGTGCGAGTAAGGGGGCCAGGTTTGTTTGCCGCCCCCCCTCCCCCAAAATATTGAGCAACGGCCGCCACTGCTAGAGATCTTGTTGTGTCTGGTCAATTGCAGAATCAGTACACCATATACCTGTACATATTTGATGAAGACTCCTTCAAGTTTTTGCATAGAGCAAAAAATATTTTTTTAAAGAATGAAGTTCAGTCTTTTAATATCTTGATACCATGTGTTCATGCTATCTCTTAATGCAGTATAATTTCAAAAAGATTTGCCTGTCCTGAAAATAAAATGAAACATACAATCTTTAAAAATCACAAAGATAGCTCCCACCTTTACCACATGTTTATTTTGAAGGTAAAATCAATATTTTTTAACTTGAGGACTTACAAACTGTTAAAAAAGTATTTTGGTGTTAAATTCACTACCTTCTTCTGAGCTATTCTGAGCTATGACAGAAATATGGTCCTATAAAGCTAAGGAATGGCAGTAACAATACAGACGATCTCCAGTTAATGAGGATCTTCTTTTAATACCCCGGTGACCTCTGTAACCAGAATTTATTATATTAGTGTGTAATATTTATCACTACACAATTCTGTAATATGAAACTGACAGTTGCTTTTTTGCCATTGATTTCCACTAATTATGCCAATTGAGCAATACATGCAGGTAATACAGAACAGTCAGGGGTCCCCTGTTTTTATCCCAGAGCTGACATTCCCCCTAGGACCAAGTAGAAAGTGACTTCTTGTCAGTATTGATAGGTGAACTGATTGTTGTGCTACTTTTATTGTACTTCATATCATTGTTTTTACAACCTTTAACATTGTCATTAATTTATTCAGGCACTGGTAAGGTTTATGTATGCAATGAAGAAAGGATACAGGAAGGTTACCTATCACAACTGGCGCCATGGATTCAATGTTGCCCAAACTATGTTCACCCTCTTGATGGTATGTACTAACCAAGTATATGTTTTTTATGTGTTCAGTAGAAAATCCTTATGATATCACATTTCTCAACAAAGAATAAAAAGGTGTAATGACAGATGGAATTTCTTTCCATCATGCTAACACCAGTTGATAAATAATAAACCTATAAATTCTAGACACTTGTAAACTCTGTAATTTCCACCTATTTTAAAGGATGAGTAAAAATGGGCAAATGTCTCTCTGAGAGGTGGTAAGACTTTTGGCCATCCTGTAATGATACAGAATCCTTGGGGACTTGTAGTTTTCTTTAACTTTTGTTTTATAGTGCTTGTGTGTTGAAAGTCCTTTTTTCATGTAATACTGAACTTTCAGATTAGAGTCTCAAGGCTATCTGACAACAAATCTCAACATAATTTTCTAATAAATCACTTCTAGTATTCAAAACCATCTGTTGCTACATCTCTCTTTTGTTTAATTGTCACAAGTGTAGCGGTACCCCCGTAGGGGCTGCTCAAAGTTGTGGCCCCTACTTGAACATGATGAGTGTACGCATCAGACATGAAACGACAGTCCACATAAATGTGAAGAGAAGAGCTCTTCCTGTAGGGGTGACACCAAACCAATGGGGATAGGAAATTGATTGTCTGTAGCTAGCTCCTAGCTCTGCACAGCAAGGAATCAAGAACAAAGAACATATTTGTAAAACCACAGGTGTTAGCAGAACCACGAGCAAGTAGGAGCCATTGAGGAACCGTGCTTGGGCAACAACTACTTGGATTACAGAGTGCCTGTGGAGCCCAGGGACCGGTAGCCGAGGACACCGTATCGGACCTGCCTGACTTCGTCCTGTGCATAACATCCGATCCAGACCTCATAGGATCCTGAGCCTATTTGACCCACTGTCGTACGACATGTGTGTCCACCCTTGTCGGTAAGAGTATTTATTTACTTACCTTCGAAGTATTGATGAGAGTGACTACAGACAATCAATTTCTTATCACCATTGGTTTGGTGTCACCCCTACAGGAAGAGCTCTTCTCTTCACATTTATGTGGACTGTCGTTTCATGTCTGATGCTTACACTCACAGTATTCAAGCACAGCTACTTTTGGTTTTTACACACCACACTTGATTTCTATATGTACCACATTTAAGCACATGCACTATTCTGCTTTAGTTTGTATAATAGCGCTACACTTTTGATTTATCATTTACGTTGAACTTTGTTTGTCTGAGTGTTGGCAGCTTCTTCTTTTCACTTTGTATTATTTTATTTATGTTGTAGCGCAGTCTTTTCCCCACACCTCCCAAAGTTGTGGCCCACCTGTCACCCTGCCCAGCCCGGTATTCACTTCCTAATCACCTTGGAAACAATGAACAGTCCAGATGTTTGTTTGTTATTTTATTGAGGGATTTAAACTTGGATAGGGATAGGAGCATATGGGATGCCCAATATAACGAACAATTTGTTGATTGTATTTCAATCAGTTGGGACGACTATATACACTTTACAGCTCCAGTCTCCTCCAGCATAACACTTGCTTGCAGACTTTTTCTCTCACTCTCTCCTGCACAACACTTCACTTCCAGGTACAGCTAGAACATGGTTAGGCCTAACACTGACTCATTTAGGCCCCGGGGACTGCCATTTGCAGGCAGGGACCACGGATCCCTGTTTATGTAGCAAAATTAGAATAGAAAGTCTTTTAGTGCTAGCTGAACTATGGTGGGCTACTGCTCACAGCAATCCCTCTTCAGGCCCTGCCAGCCCTACTGGCTGCAGCTGCCTGACTCCACTGCCCGTGACATCACAGTCCTTACCGCTGGCTCTGCACCCATCCCAGACTGCACACTCCCAGTCTTCTCCGGCAAGCCTCCCCAGTCCTCCCGACTGTGCCTGTCACTCACAACCCTCCTGGCCGCACATACAGTGGTGGTTCCCTCCCGAAGACTTGCCCAGCAGTACTAGCTCCTGCTGTCCTTTCTGACTCCTCTCTGTGCCTCCTGTCCAGATTCTTCATGTGTTCTTGAAGGGATCTTTCCTGCACCCGAGTCCCAGGCCCAAGGTCACTTCCCCAAGACTGGGGGGCACCCTCAAAGGCCCCGACAGCCTGGCACTCCATCCTCAGTTCTTTCATCCGACAACTCCTCCCCAGCTGGGCTAACTCTAGGTATTTAAGGAGGCCTGCCCCCTGCAAATCTAAGTTGGGGATTGGTCAGGGCTCCTTAGAACACCCCAGGCAGCTCCACCCCTCCCCTCTTATAGAATCCTCTAGAAGCCAGAGGGAGGTAACCGAGAAGTAATGCTTTCTGTCAGTCACCAGCCTACTCAGCCACTCCTGGCCCACGCAGATAAAAACAAACAGGCCTAGCTTCCAGCTAGGCCTGTCTAAATTTACCTGCACTCACAAAAAAATACTAACTCTAGCACCTACCTAACTAGAGGGTGCTACAATAAGCAATTCTCCAATTGGTAGCATTAGCTGTTTTATTCTGGTCTTTTTGTGACCATCTAAATAATATTGATAATATTTGGCTCAGGCAAGATCTAGGGATGAGTGTGGGCCATAGGTGGGTCAAGTATTGACAGGGAGCAACACTAACATTAGGAGAGGCCTGATTATTTTTCAACAGCCTAGAAAATTACATAAAATGTACTTTTATGCCCTAAAAATATATATTTTAGTTATAGGTAGACCTTGGTGTGGGTTGAGTCAGTCCCTGGTTTTTATTATACCTTGAATACTCCAACAGTGGGATTCCCCTGCTATAATTCCTGACTCTGTTCCTGCTCACCTGGGAATTATGTTGCTTTGTCAGTAATATGAAATATACCAACAGGGAGGTTGGGCAGCATCATAATAGCCAGAGCAGGTGTAAAAATCAAACAAAGAACACATGGGTAGAGATCATGCCAACAAAGTACTAGCTCTCTAGTATCTACAAAAAAGTGAAATATAAATTCTGGTGAGATATGGTTGTGTTTGTGTAGTTATGAATTAGTAACAATAGTTCACTATAATCTGTACACTAATACCACAGATTTCAAATTCAAATGTGTCAAATTAAAAAGCCTATTTGGTTTTGAATAGGGTTGGAAGGGAGTGGAAGGTATAAAACATCTGTAAAACAACACATTTTGTTGATGTTTCTGTTCCATTTTGGAGATCATGTTCTTACTTCTTGTCTGTATGAAAATGTTAGAATGGGTAAGGAAAAATCTCCTAACTTCCTATATTTTTGATAGATGTCAGACAGTCTGTTTGTTAGGTGTCAGGGGTAAAGCAATAAAATAAAATATTTTAGTAGAGAGGAAGCTTTAGAACCTCTCTCAGTAATTTATTTTTGTCTGTCACCCTTTGTAAGGAAGATTTCCCCTCACTTCCTGTCCAAGTAACACGTGTCATACAGATTAGTAAAGCTACATTATCTCTCCAGGAACACAAATAGCACAAATAGAAGCTTTAACGCATAATATATACGCAGCACCCCATAGAGCTACTGCTTTGCTAAAATTTCGCTTTTGGCCTCCCTGTAATCAGGGAGAACGTTATTTAGGTCTGCTCTGGGCTCTGTAGGTATGGGCTCAATTACTCCACCCTGTCTCACCAGCCAATCCTTGGTCAATATGGCAGGTGACAAGCAGGGGGCTGCGGGGGGGGGGGGGTATAAATGGGCTAGAGTCCAGAGCAGAGGTCCCTTCTTCCTGGGGGAGTAAGACCCAGCCTAAGAGCTGTGGCATCCATGGGAAATTTGCCTGGAATTTCAAAAATTTTTATGGTGTCCCAGCCACAGTTTGACTGGGGGACCCCTGTTCTATCGTTCTGGAGCTTTTTTGGGAAGACACTCGGAGATCCAGGACACAGGCTGCAGGAGTACTGAAGGTAATTGGCTCTGCACATGCTGCCTGGAGATCAGGAGACAGCGAGCACCAGCCTTCTGAATTTAAAGACTTTCCTTACCTCACCTGGGAGATCACTAGCTACTACTTTGCACATTCAGAACTTTATCCCTGTCAAGAGTTTTACAACTTCAAAGGGGGTACTTTCACCCTGAAATCTTAGTGCAGAATTAGAGTCCTCATTGTCAAGTTCACTGTTACTGGAGTATCTTGGCTCACCCTCACCCTATCCAAGTTCTACCCAAAAATAAAAACCACAAAAAAAAGAGACATGCACAGCCTGTTCTTTGTCTCACGTGATTTGTAAATGTTTTGTGCCTGGCTGCAGTGTGCAGGAAACTGATCAAACTGCCAGACCAATCCCGTCTTTGTGCTACATTTATTTTTTGTATTGATTATATTGGGCATTCTTTCTCTTTCTTTCTTTCTTTCTTTCTTTCTTTCTTTCTTTCTTTCTTTCTTTCTTTCTTTCTTTCTTTCTTTCTTTCTTTCTTTCTTTCTTTCTTTCTTTCTTTCTTTTTCCTACCAAATGGGTATTTATAAGGTAAACCTAATTCATAAAAAATAAATTATCTATATACATACAGTATGTGTGTTAATGAACCTGCCCTTTTTTGCAGACTGGGAAACTGAAACGTTATTACACAGATCTAGAAGCCATGGCTATGGTGACTGCTGGATTTTGTCATGATATAGACCACAGAGGAACAAATAATCTTTACCAGATGAAGTATGCAGTTTTTTTTTCTAATGTAAAAAATGTACCTATATAGAATAGTTTGTAGTCTGCCTTTAAACTCTATACATTCCGGTAACTGAAATGCAATAATTTTCACTTGATCATTAAAGGATCAATAATTTTAACTACTGAACAATCACGTACTTGCAAAATCTGTAAGTTTAACATTAACAGTGGGCAAACTGCTGCAGGCATGAAGTGCAGGCACCTAAAGGTGCACATACCTGCATCAGCCTCCCAACCCTTCTGCCATGGCTGAATCTCAAGCCATTTAGACAGGCAAAGCTTTGGATATTGCTGAACCTTGCCCCCTTTTTTCAGCCTTTTGTGCATTCCTGTTTGCTAGTTAGGCTGTCCATCCTTCTGATGATCTAATGGGAATATGTTTCCTTTAAATCCCCCAGCATATTATTGGGAGGTCAATGTGAACATTGTTTAACTTTATTCATTAGGGTTTAGAGAAAAACACAAACATATGGGACTTTTTAGGTGCCATATAATACATCTATATCGCAATACATATGTATGTTAATGGCATAGGTAACAGCATATAAATGTACTGTACTGAGATAAAGTTGTATTAGAAAATTTTGAAGTAGAATTAGGATATTTTCATGCCAATGCCAAGTTGGTGATAATGTATTTAAACTCTGGGTGACACCTTTTTTTTATATTTTCTTATAAAGAAGTGTTTTTTTAAATACATACAGTATAGTGTTTCATGGCACATTAAAAGTCCCATATGTTTATAAATGATGTTTTCCCTTTATCTGTATGTTGGAGGAAGTGGTGCCTGATGATCTTCCATCACTCCTCTTCTTCCGATACAATATTCATTGGAATATGTTAAAGGGGAACTGAAGTCAGCTCACATAATTTGTAATACATGTAATTTGCATATTATTTTATATATACTGTGATTCTGTACTTGCCAAATATGCTGCAGAAATCTCCCTCCACTGAGTCTGGCCGCAATCATTTTAACTGTGGGCTGCTGAAGCTGCTGCCTGTTCACTACCTGGATTTACACAGAGGCACACAGCCTCTGCAGCCCCCTGCAGCTCTCATTAGCCCTCTTATGACTCATCCCCCCTCCCTTCCAGGCAAACTCTCACGAGAGTGAGAGAGAGAGAGAGCTGTGCATGATGTCATAAGCCTAAGCTTTTTACCAGACAGAATCTGGAAGTGAGCTGTATAAGGTATTTTTTGGCAGAAAAAAAAAGTTTTACTATCTAAAGTAAAAACAACAAGGGCAGAAGATTTATTGGATGGAAAGATGAAAAAATTACTGAAGGTCCGCTTTAAGGTAATAGTCACTTTCTTTCAGGAATAATTTCTATTTCTTTATTTATTCATCCCCTCAAGCTATTTTGCCTTTTGGAAAAATAAGTTATTTGTTATTGGAAAGCATTTGCCATCAAAATTTCTTAAACAACTCTATGTACTGTTGATTTTTTTTACAAACAGTGATTACTCTGCTAGGATTGACAAAGCTGCCTCAAAACACTGCTTGTGTAAATTTAAAAATATACACACATGAGAGGTAGAATTACCTAGTTACATAGTTAGTCTAATTGAAAAAAGACACACGTCCATCCAAATCAACAATAGAAGGGGGAAACAATTATACAATCCCATATACACAATCCTATACTCACACTTGATCCAGAGGAAGGCAAAAAATCCAACCAATAAAGCATAATCCAATTTGGTCCAGCGGGGGAGTTGGAGTTGTTCTCATCCTTTAATAGAGGAGCCAAAACAGAGACATAGAATTATAATGTTTTAACAACTTTCCAGTATAGTCATTTGTTTGGACAGGGACTTTCCTCATTTAAGGTAAAAGTATAGGGTTGGGCTTATAATTTAAAAAATAATTCCTTGCTGAGTTTTGAATAATTTAATCCCGATATCAAGAATGTGGTGTAAAAATACAAATGCAAATTCCTACTTTTGCTTTTTTAGTATGATTTTTTAAAATGAAAAATGAGGACCCATATGTTCCCACACCCAGAAAAATTTTTTTTTTTTTGCTAGTTTCCTTTTTACATTGAGTGTGTATGGAACTGACCTTAACAGGAGGAGGAGTAGCAGAATTTTGTTATCTCCAGAAAAGAAGAACACAATTACGAAGAAAAAAAATGAAACACTCATGAACACAGAAAAGTCACTAGCTACTGGGAGCAGAGACTAATCTTACATTTTTTATGGAACATTTGAACTCTGACCAAAATATTTAATCAGTGGAAATTCTGGAAATTTTTGTTAGAACTTTGCAACTAGGGATGAGCTTCGAGTTCGAGTCGAACCCATGTTCGACTCGAGCATCGCATATTCGACCGTTCGTCAAATTTCGAAAGTTATGGGCCGTTCGCGCCAAATTCCAGTGGCGCGCCACAGCCCATAATTCACTGCGGCATCGCAGTGCATTGCTGGCTGATGATTGGCCAAGCATGCACTATGACCCATGCTTGGCCAATCACAGCGCCGTCTGTACAGAGATCCGTAATTATGGCTCAGGGGGTTTAGTACACGCCCCACACTATATAAGGCTGTCTGCGTGGCGGCCTTGTGTAGTGTGTTGCGGCGGCGGCGGCGGCGGAGAGATAGACAGAGAGACAGTGTCATTTGATTTAAGTTAGATAGAGTAGGCAGGTGAGTCAGTTAGCTGCACTTACAGTGTATTGTGTATATATATATGCAACCTAGGTGTTGTGTATATATATATATATATATATATATATATATATATATATATATATATACCGTATTTATCGGCGTATAACACGCGCCGGCGTATAACACGCACCCCAAGTTTAGGAGGGAATTTTAAGGAAAATAACTTTTAGGAAGGAAGTTTAGGGAAAAAAAACTTACATTTAAATGCCCATCAATGCAGCGTTATCGGTGTCCATCTGCAGCCTTGTCAGTGCAGCTTTGCCCCAGTGCAGAATTGTCAGTGTAGCCTTGTCAGTGCAGCTTTGCCCCAGTGCAGAATTGTCAGTGTAGCCTTGTCAGTGCAGCTTTGCCCCAGTGCAGCCATGTCCCCAGTGGTCAGTGCAGCCTTGTCCCCAGTGCAGCCATGTCCCCAGTGGTCAGTGCAGCCATGTCCCCAGTGGTCAGTGCAGCCATGTCCCCAGTGGTCAGTGCAGCCATGTCCCCAGTGCAGCCATGTCCCCAGTGGTCAGTGCAGCCTTGTCCCCAGTGCAGCCATGTCCCCAGTGCAGCCATGTCCCCAGTGGTCAGTGCAGCCTTGTCCCCAGTGCAGCCATGTCCCCAGTGGTCAGTGCAGCCTTGTCCCCAACATACACCGCCGCCGACATACACAAGTTACACTGTGTATTTTTAAATATGGCGCTGAGTTCGGAGGGACTCGGGGGCGCTCGTTCAGCTGAACGAGCACCGCCGAGAACACAGTGACTGGGCGGAGCCGAGATACACATAGCCGAGGGTTCTCGGCTATTCTCGGCGCCGTTCACAGTGACGCCCAGTCCCTATGATGGACATAACAGAGGTCCAATGACGGGACTGGGCGGGACTGTGAACGACGCCGAAAAGAGCCGAGAACCCTCGGCTATGTGTATCTTGGCCCCGCCCAGTCACTGTGTTCCCGGCGGCGCTCGTTCAGCTGAACGAGCGCCCCCGAGTACCTCCGAACTCCGCGGCGCCATATTTAAAAATACACGCTATGTGAATGTCGGCGGCGATCGCAGCGATCGCTCCGATAGTTCACAAAATAGCGGGGATCGACGTATAACACGCACCCACGATTTTCCCCTGATTTTAAGGGGAAAAAAGTGCGTGTTATACGCCGATAAATACGGTATATATATATATATATATATATATATATATATACACTGTATTCAGTTTAGCTAGGTCCGTTCCTGTTATTCTCTTCCTACTGACAGGCAGGCAGGTGTTTTTACAGTATTTACAGCTACCTGAAGAAAATTGCTGGTGTTCTTCTGATCCTATTAGACCTATCAGCTACAGTATTTACAGTTAGTGTAGTGCGCCCTCTGCACAGTGTGCACCTAAAGCTACCTAAAGAAAATTGGTGGGGGCGCATGCGCGGCGCGATGCGGGACAGACGTGTCTGCTGAGTGCTCCGTCTGACCGGGATCGCCAGGCCTAATTCCCAGGGCTATTTTTCTTCATAACCGGCCCAAAGTACCCTAGCACCCCTGAGGAACATAGCGGTGCATGAGATCGAGCAAGAAGAAGAGCAACCGGGGCTCCGGACACTCTATAACCAACTATCTCCTCGGCCTGGAACAACAGCAGGGGAAGATGTCCCAAAATGGCGCCGGCTCACAGGCTGCATCTAAAAGCGCTACACCGTCACATCTGCGGCCCAACACGGAATGTGAGTACAACATGCCCCTGACTAAAGCTGACCTTGATGCCAGTCTCTCAGCCATCTATGAGAAATTAGCTGACAAAATACAGCTTGAACTGCACAAATCAACCAATGCCCTGACACAGGAGATTGCTAGCATAGGAAGCAGGACAGATGTGCTGGAAACAAAACACGATGAACTCTCCCTTGCACACAGTGACCTCAGGAGGGACTATGAGACACTTGCAGACAGCTTTTCCTTTATGCAGGCACACGTGGAGGATTTGGACAATCGCAATCGCAGAAGCTATATTAGAGTGTGTGGGATCCCTGAATCTACCACAGATCTATTCCCTGCGGTATCCAGAGTCTTCCACATGCTTTTGCCAGACAAGCCCATGTCGGCTTTCACCTGCGACAGGATTCATAGAGCACTTCGCCCCAAACCACCCCCTGACAAGCCCCCACGCGATATAATATTATGCATGAAAGATTTTCTCACTAAAGAGGACATCATGTGGGCATCCAGAAATACACCAAATATTGAACTTGATGGTGTCAAATTGCAAATCTACCCTGATATCTCCCCAGCTACCCTTGATCGCAGACGCAGGATGAAGGAAGTCACTACAATCCTTCAGACAAACAGGATCAAATATCGCTGGGGTTTCCCATTTAAACTGTCAGTGATGCATAATGGTACCACGCACACTGTATATAACATCATTAAAGGAAAAGATCTTCTTATCAAATTGGGCCTGTTACAGCCAGAACCCCCGAATCGCCTTCCTGCTACAGCCCGCTCTTCCCCCATATGGTATACTCCCTCTTCCCGCCGCAATCAAAGAGAACAGAGAAGATGGCGCCAATCTTCCCAAGACCAAGCCTGAGAATTTTGTATATTCCTCTTGCCACATGTTCTGCGAT
This sequence comes from Lithobates clamitans, assembly GCA_037952925.1. Classification (NCBI taxonomy): domain Eukaryota; kingdom Metazoa; phylum Chordata; class Amphibia; order Anura; family Ranidae; genus Lithobates; species Lithobates clamitans. The sequence continues at coordinate 2,807,381 of JBBGZY010000833.1, read as the reverse complement.
CTTCTAAAAACAAAGCAAGAAGATCCGTCAAGCAAAGCTCCTGTTTTTTTGCATTATTTCATTTAAGTTGACTGCTGTCACACATCTTTCACCTCAAGAAACCTCTTACAACAGCCATACGGACCTGGATTGTGAGAGACTTCTATCCCTCTTTCTCCCCCTTTTTTTTTTCAAGAAGATGTAGAAGATGATGAAGGTCTGACTCAACCCTTTTTCAAAATACACTATCAAGCCGATTTTGACTTTCCTCCCAGATGATTCCCTTACAATCACTTAATCAACCCAATACCTCCTGCCCCCCCCCCCCCCCCTGTTTTCTTTTTTTTTTGTGTTTTGTTTTATTTTGTTCCTCCCTGTCCACTCCATCTCTCTCAAATGATTATTATGGAGGTAGAGGTTATCATAACCTTAAACCCACCTGTTTACAACCCATGATGCAATTTACCTGTTGGGTTCCACATGAGGTTTTGTTCAGAATGTTACACTAATTTTGCACCTTAAAGTTTGATATATAATTTTTACCTGGCTCATCCGCCGCCGCTGGTTTGCCCCCATGCTCCCATCTACAGCCTGGTGCGGCTCCTCCATTGTTCTGGATGCCGCGACAGGCTTGGTATGTGAGTCTGGGACATTTCTTTGTCCACCTTTAAAATTTGTAAGGTCGGATGACACTCAGTCATCTGACCCCCTTATGGTTTATTACAAATTACAATTTTTCTTTGCCCTGTTGGCATTTTTTCTAAATGTAATAATCTCTGGAAGATTCTACCTTTATCCTTTTACAGGTACACTCAAGAAGAAATTCAAACCTTTACTATACAGTTGTTTCACTAATCCATACTGTAGCTTTTTATTATATTGCATATCTATAGTCTATGTTGGTTGTGTTGGCACTAGTAATAACTGGATACCCCATAATATATATCAGATATTAACTTACTTCCCATATAGATTCTGTTCTAGCCCAACCAAATTAATCTACGCGTTTACTTCTATTAAAAATGGGTCTTAAGATATTTTCACACAATATACAAGGATTTAACTCCCCACATAAGCGTAAAAAGGCCTTCAGACACTATAAAAGACTGGGTGCAGATATTATCCTCCTTCAAGAAACCCATTTTTCTACTGATAACCACCCGTGCTACTTCGACAAAACATATAACCAAATGTATTTCACTACATTCTCTAACAAATCCAGGGGAGTAGCGATTTTTATCCGCAAGTCTATAGTATTTGAGATACAACACATTTATAAAGACAAAAGTGGGGGAAGATGGTAGTTGCGCTGTGATAAAGGGGGGGGGGGGGGAAGCTGCAAAGATGACTAAAGTGGCAAAGTGAACTAAAAAAGCAGAAACGGGCCAATGCATGAATAGATCCTACTTGCTAAAAGAACATGGTGGGGATGCAGTGCAGTGCAATGTAGCTGATCAACATGACATGTTGCGGGCAGACAAAGCCTAATATATAAAGGTAATCGTGAAACAGTGACTGCTTGAATATAGCAAAACAAAAATGCATATACTAACACAAATAGGGGGAATAATGACACAATGCAAAAAAAAATATATATATATAATGCAAGAAAAATATATGTAGGCTAGTGCCCAATTAGCAAAAACGTGCCACATCCTGGTGAACTACAAGTGACAAATCCCTAGGACAAACATGAATATTAGTTCTATCATCCAGTCCAAAAAGCAAAAACACGTGATGAGAAACACAAAACAAGTCCAATCATGAAGGGAGGGGGGATCTTCAGTGAGGACACCTCCGTGTTTGCAAGCCGCTTACCTTACAGCTGTAAGGTGTACAGCCTGTGTTGCAAATGACCCGCAGGTGTAGACGTTCCGTGTATACAGGCAGTGACAATGATGCATGTTCATCATTGTCACTCCCCCCCCCCCTTTATCACAGCGCAACTACCATCTTCCCCCACTTTTGTCCCATTTGTCCTGCCTTGGATCAGTACTTAGGTGTTGCAGCAGTGTCCTTTTAGCATAGCCCCCCCCCCCCCGACAGCGCAGGAGTTTCCACTTTCACATTACATTTATAAAGACATTGATAGCAGATACATTATACTGAAAGGCACACTGAACAAACGCTCGCTTACAATCGCCTCCATATACGCCCCCAACGAGGCTCAAACATCATTTTTTAATACATTTTTTGAAACTCTAGACCGCCTTAGCTCCCCCCATATAGTGCTAGGAGGGGACTTTAACCTGGCCGCCCATCCTTCCTTAGATAGAAGCAAAGTTGCCCCTACGACGAAAGCATTTTCTAAATCAATGAATCGCTCACTTAGTAAATTCCAACTAATAGACTCCTGGGGAGCTCATAATATTGGTGTTAGGGCTTTCACCCACTACTCCCACCCACATGACTGTTATGCTAGGCTCGATTACATCTTCACCACCCCCATCATATTGGCAAACTCATCAAAAGCCTGAATCCACCCCTGTCCGTGGTCTGACCACGACATGGTTGAATTTGAAACCTCTCATATTGGCCTTGCCCCTACCCCATTTAATTGGCGTCTGAATGATTCGATCTTATCAGACCCATCCACTATTCAGAATATAACCACACTCATTGAGGACTACTTTAAAAATAACTCAACTAACGACATCTCCCCCACTACACTCTGGTCTGCACATAAAGCAGTCATCAGGGGACATCTGCTTAGTATAACTGCAGCCAAAAATAAAGCTAAACTCATAGACATCAAAAGCCTCACAAAAGACCTAGACCTTCTATATATTAAACTGAACCAATCCCCGTCCCTTGAAACTACAAAATTAATTCAATCCAAACGTCAAGCCCTAGATACGATTCTTTCAGCAGATACTGAAAAATCCCTCAGATTTTCTAGGGCAAAATTTTTATTACATGGTAACTCTACCTCTACCATGTTCGCAAAAAAACTCAATCAAGAGCATAAACCTCCTCACATATACAAACTACGCAACCAATCAGGCAACTTGGTCACACACCCCAAAGAGGTTCTAGACATATTCTCCTCTTTCTATAAAGATCTCTCAGGCCCCCAAACCCAACCTCATCACACTTCAATTAAGTGGCTTGAGAAATTACATCTCCCCACCCTCAACGATCAACAAGCCTCTTCCCTCAATGATCCATGCACAGACGCCGAGATCATCAATATAATTAAATCCCTGAAAACCTCAACATCACCCAGGCCAGATGGTTTCTCCTCACTATATTATAAGAAATTTGCTCCCCTTTTAGCCCCCAGATTAACCAAATTATTTAACCATATTCTAATGGGTGGCCAGTTTCCAGAGGATATGCTTTTAGCAAATTTATCCCTTGTCCCTAAACCTCTTAAGGATCACACCCTTCCTCAAAATTTTCGCCCCATCTCAGTTCTCAATAATGATTTAAAAATTTTCGGCAGACTCTTGGCTGACAGATTGGCCAAAGTCATTACTTCTCTTATACACATTGACCAAACGGGTTTTATTCCCGGTAGACAGATTACAGATAACATTAGACTTGTCACTAACATAGTGCAGGACGCTAACCTCTCTTCCCGCCCGGTCTGCCTTCTCAGCCTTGACATACACAAGGCTTTTGAAAGTAAGCTGGTCATACCTCAACCACCTACTCCCTAAATTCGGCATCACAGATAAATTTATCCATGGATTTAATGCTCTTTACCACCTTCCTCAAACCAGAATAAAAATCCCAGGCCATAACTCAGACTTCTTTTCTCTAAGTAGAGGTACCAGACAGGGCTGCCCCCTTTCCCCTCTATTATTTGCATTAGCAATAGAACCCCTAGCCCAAGCTATAAGAAATAACCCAGACATTAATGGATATAGTAAAGGCCCAAATGAATTCAAACTGAGTCTCTATGCAGAAGACGCTCTACTATTCCTTACAAACCCTCTCATATCTATACCCAACCTTATATTCGAGCTTAATTCTTTTCATACTCTATCAAGCCTGGGCATCAACATCAACAAATGCTCAGCCCTGCCCCTCAATCTGTCCCCTAACTTGATCACAAACCTACAGCAAAATTTCAACTTCATATGGTGCTCCAAATCATTCAGATACCTTGGTATCCAAATTACATCTCACCACAAACTTCTATATAAAACTAACTACACACCTCTTTTCTTACACATTAGCTCTCTTCTTAAAATTTGGTCCTCTTATCGCATCTCTCTTCTTGGTAGAACATGTGCTTTTAAGATGACGATTCTCCCCAAACTTTTATACTATTTCCGTTCTTTACCTATCAATGTCCCCAAAACCAGAATTGAAGCTCTACAAAGAGAAATTAATAAATTTATCTGGTCCAATAAGAAACCTAGATGCAGCTACTCTCTCATGTTCAGACCCCAAAATAAAGGTGGGCTTGGCCTCCCAAATATTTGGCAATACTTTATAGCAACCAAACTCACACAAATAGCCCAATGGTTTGCCCCTAACTCAAACATCCCATGGCTAAACTTTGAATCAAACTCAATCTCTCCATACTTCATACAGGGCCTATTATGGTCCAATCTAAACTCCCACCACAAAATCCTCAAACTAAACAATATTGTGGCCCACCATCTCCAATTTTGGTTTAAAATCAATAAAACCTTTAAACTATCATCAGACACTCCCCCTCTAGCATCCTTTTTAGGAGACCCCAGACTTATACAAAACCATAACAAAAATAATTCATTCCCTCACTGGCGTAACAATGGTCTGACTACCTTAAGATCATTACTCCCATTCAAGATGTTCATCTCCTTCCACACCCTACAATCTAAATACAACTTTCCCTCTTCCGAACTCACAAATTATCTCCAGATTAGAAATTTCTATACAGAACACTACTCATTAAACATTCAATCTCAAACGACCTTATTTGAACATATCTGTCTAAACTCCCCAAGAGACAAAGGCCTGATTTCTATAATTTATAAATATCTAAACGATATAATGATACCTGAAAAGTCTGGCCCAATGTTACAATGGGAAGCTGATTTAGACATTCCTATCTCCTTAAAAACATGGAATACCATGACAGATAACCTTCGCAAATGTAATATCGCAGCTTCATTTAGAGAATCGCCAATGAAATTATTCTCTAGATTATACCTGACACCCTCGAAAGTTCACTCCTTCTATCCAACCGCCTCTCCTAACTGTTTTAGGGGATGTAATGTACCTGGTACATTCCTTCACATATTTTGGAGCTGTGTATATCTAGAGCCTATATGGAAAGCTGCGGCAAGTAAAATGGAATCTATAGCAAAAAAAAAATTAACCTCTCCCCACAATTATGCATACTGTATGCAACAATTCCTGACATACCAAATTCATGTGTTAGACTGATCCATTTCCTACTTAGTTCTATCCAATGGATGATAGCCCTAAACTGGAAATCCCAAAACCTACCTTGGCCTCAAGTCCTGTCTAGGATGGATATGCTTAAACTTTCAGAGAGAATCCATCATACCCTACATGACAGTATGCATACCTTTAATAAAAAATGGACTCTATGGACTTGTGATTAAACCTTACTATACTATATTTTGCCTATTGTATACACTCCCTCAGATGTTATAATATCTTTACTCGCTTTACATTTGCGTACTACACAAATTATACTGTATATTGACTCTTATATACATCATTTTGTACTCAACTGTTTCAATCATCATAACTTTGTAACCCTTTTGTACTGAATCTTCCAAATAAAACTTTTGTAAACAAAAAAAAAGAAAATTGGTGGTGATCTTTTGATCCTATTAGCACCGCAGGCAGCTGCAGTATTTACAGTTAGTGCAGTGTGTCCTCTGCACGGTGTGCACCTAAAGCTGCCTGAAGAAAATTGGTGGTGTTCTTCTGATCCTATTAGTACCGCAGGCAGCTGCAGTGTTTACAGTTAGTGTAGTGCGTCCTCTGCACAGTGTGCACCTAAAGCTACATGAAGAAACTTGGTGGTGCTCTTATGATCCTATTAGTACCGCAGGCAGCTGCAGTATTTACAGTTAGTGTAGTGCGTCCTCTGCACAGTGTGCACCTAAAGCTACCTGAAGACAATTGCTGTTGTTCTTTTTTTTTTTTTTTCTTGCCACTTCAGTCGACCTTTTCGAGGGGTTTAAATCAACTTTGAAGTTCATTTTCTTTGGTCACCCTCTCAGTGTCTCATCATCGTAGCGTTTTGCCATATCAAAAAAGAATAAATTTATACATTACATTACACTTCCCCAGAGGGTTAAAGTGGACCCAGGGACCATATCAAATCTCCTCTCTTCTTATCTTCTCTTCCCTCCCTCCCCCTCCCTCTCAACCCCAGCACATCCCATTTCCCCTCTCTCCAAGGTCATTTCCTCTTCTACTCTCCTTCTCTAATCTAGGCTTTCAGTTCTTTAGCATAACTCTGTTTTTTTTTTAATTTTTTCCAACCTTCCCAAGCGTCCAAGTTCCTACTGCATGTTTCATCTATAGTATTCGCCAGAATCTCCATATTATATGTTTGCTCTACTGCATCGATCCACTCCCAGGTCTCTGGGCACTCCCTCCTCTGCTAACTCTTCGGTATCAATCTCTTTGCTGCGTTTAAGAGGTGAGGTACCAGTGACTGCTTATATTTATTTGTATCTCCTTCTCCCCCATGGAATAAAACCACCCAAGGGTCTTCTACCACTTCTATTTCAGTGATTATCTTTATTAAAGCAAGAATCTTCTTCCAGAAATTTTTTATTTTGCGGCAATTCCACCAAAGGTGGCCCATTGTTCCTACTTCTTGGCAGCCTCGCCGAACCAGGATGCCGAACCATTTATCTGATATTTACTTAATATCTCTGGTGTTACGTAACTTCTACTTATACATTTATACTTCATTTCTGCTATTCGCGTATCTAATGTCAAGTTAAAGATCCTATCTAAAATTTTACTAATTGTGTTTCTGTCTTTCTTCATGCCCAAATCCCTCTCCCATTTCCCGATGAATGGCGGTATCTCCAACTGTTCTGTCAATATCAGGATTTTATATATTTTAGAAATTATATTTCTCGGGTCTTCTATATCACATAGCTTTTCCATCTCTGTCAATTCTTCCCCGGACCTAATGGGATATGGTAATTTACTCACAAAATGTTTCAATTGTAGGTACCGCCACTCATCCATCCCCTGTGTCGCCCTACCTTGTCTAAGTTGTTGAAGTGTCATTATTTTACCATCTTTAATTATTTCTCTTACTTGTGTTATCCCTCAAAATGCTTCCTTTCCTCCTACACTTTCTATTCCCGGTGCAAAAAATGTATTATCTTTCAGTGCCAATAAAGGTGAATTATATTTCCCAATCACTTTCTTATAAACCCCATCCCAAACTTTAAAGACATTTCGTGTAATTACGTGAGTGTTATTGTCTAAATTCTAAAATGTGTAGGATTCCAAATGATACTTCCCAAATGTGCTTTACTAAGAGTTTTCTCTATTTTCACCCACCTTTTCTCATTTTCTCTCTTTGCCCATTCAACCAATCTTGACAGAACTATGGCTTTATAGTAGTCCTGGAAATCTGGCACGGCCAGTCCACCATTTATTTTCCTTTGTTTTAAAGTCTGGAAAGAAACTCTCGGTCTTCTGTTTTTCCATATGAAGTTTATTATTATCTTTTTTAGCTTTCTTAGGTAGTATTGGGGGAGTGGCACAGGGATCATCTGAAATTGATACGTTATTTTAGGGAGCAGGACCATTTTAATAACATTGATGCGACCTATCCATGAGAGGGGCCTATTGGCGAATCTCTTACAGTCTGATCTAATTTAATCAAGTAGGGGTATATAGTTTATATTATATATCTTCTCAATTGAGTTTGCTAATTTGATTCCCAAGTACCTTAATTCCTTGGTCCACCCGAAGCAAAACTCTTTTTTCACGTTCTTTACCTCTGCCTTGCTTAGGTTAATATTTAATATTTCTGATTCTGCTAAATTTATTTGGAAGTTGGATACCTCTCCATATTTTCTCAGGGCTCTAACTAGTTTGGGCATAGAGGACACTGGATCTGTTATATAGAACAACACGTCATCAGCAAATGCTGCGATTTTGTGTTCATCTTCTCCCACCATTATGCCTTTTATGTCAGGGTCTCTACGTATTGTTGCCAGGAGCGGTTCCAGGGTCAGGACAAAAAGCAACGGGGACAGGGGACATCCCTGTCTCGTGCCGTTTTTCATCTCAAAAGGTTGGGACATCAACCCATTGACTCTTATTGCAGCCGTAGGGTGGTGGTACAGAGTTTTTATCCGTTGGATCATTTTGGGTCCTAATCCCATAGTCTCCAGGGTCTGTATCATGAACCCCCAGTCTACTCCGTCAAAGGCCTTTTCGGCATCAATTGACAGAAGTAGCCCTGGGGGTCCACTCTCCCTTATCTTTTGCAACAGGAGAAGCGTCTTAACCCCGTTATCTCTCCCCTCTCTTTTAGGGACAAACCCCACCTGGTCCGGATTGACCAAGGAGTTCATTAACTCTTTTAGCCTCTCTGCCAGGACCTTCGCATATAGTTTTGTATCGGTGTTGAGCAGTGAGATAGGACGGTAACTTGAACATATCGTTTTCTCCTTACCCTCCTTCAGTATGATTGCTATGGAAGCCTGCAGGGCTTCTCTGCTCATCTCGTAGCTATCTCCCAGCCCATTCATGTAATGACACAACCTTGGAACTAGTATCTCTTTGAATTTTTTGTAATAAAACAGTGTGAACCCACCTGGGTCAGGACTTTTCCCGGGGGCCCCTCCTGATAGTGCCTTTCTTATTTCTTCTTCAGAAATTGGCACTTCCAAGAGTTCCCTGGCCGAGTCTGAAATCTTAGGGAGCTTTGCTTTCTTCAAATAGTTATTATTTCTCTCCCTCCTATTTTTAAACTGGGGGCCTTGTTTGGTGACTGAATACAACTGATAATAGTTCTTAAAGATATCCGCTACCTTTCTAGACGAGTATTCCATATGACCATCTTTAGTCTGAATTTTCTCTTTAAAATTTCTAGCTTTCTTCTTTTGTACCATTCTCGCCAGGTGTTTACTTGGTTTAATACCCCATTGGTATCTATCCCTTGCAATCCTATTGTATGTTACTCTTGATTCCTGCTCCAGTGCCGTTTTCAACTCTGCCCTTTTAATTACCACCTGTTGAAATATCTCCCGGGGGAGCTGGCCCATTTGTTTTTTATGTTCTTGTTCCAACCTATATAAATCCGCTGTTAGTTTTTGGATTTTCTCTCGTCTCTCTCTTTTCTTCCTTGCCCCCATCCCTATTAGGACCCCTCTTATGTAGGCTTTATGAGCCTCCCACAAGGTGGACCCCGATACTTCCCCAGTATCATTTACTGAGAAGTAATTCTCCAATTCCTTTCTGATTCTGTCATATCCCTCATCCTCCCGGATCAATTCCTCGTTTAAGCGCCACTGACCGCCTGACCCCGAACCTCCACCTATTGTCATTTCCATAGTCAGGGGGGCATGATCTGAAAAAGTCACATTTCCAATCTTAGAGTCCAGGACCTCATCTATCTCCCTATGTTCCACAAAACCGTAGTCAATCCGAGAGTAGGACCCGTGCACAGGGGAGTAGAACGTGTAATCCCGTCTACCGGGGTGCTGAACTCTCCAAATGTCTACCAACTGACACAGGGATAGTTTTTGCTTTACCTCCTTCAGTTGAATGTTGTTCACCCCCTGTGTTCGGGCCGTACTATCTAATCCTGGGTCCAAACAGAAGTTAAGGTCCCCCATCAATATCAAATGCCCTTTCCTAAACTCCATTAATTTCCCCAAGATATACACAAAATATTTCATCGAGTTTTTGTTAGGTGCATAAATGTTAGCCAGGGTGTATTCCCCCTCATTTAATCTGCCTCTAAGAAATAGGAATCTACCTTCCGGGTCTACCAATCTATCCTCCAGCACAAACCTTGTTCTTTTTGCGAACCCAATGGCTACACCTCGAGTTCTATTTGAAATGGTATCTCCTTGGTACCAGATCGGATAGTCACTTGAAAACAATCTTAATTTAGATTGATGTGAGATATGTGTTTCCTGGAGAAAGACCACATCAGGCCCTAAAACTTTAAGCTCGTTAAAAATATTTCAACGTTTATTGGCCATATTTAGGCCAATAATGTTATACGTTGTAAATTTTAATGTAGTCCTAGCTGTCATTCTGCTCTCCTAAGTAAGACCCATTTCCTTTGACCTTGGAGAGATGCCCCACCTTCTTAGTTTTGTGGCTGGAATGCCCCTCCTTCCCTTTCCCACCCCTCCACCCCCCATCCCCCACACCCCTGTTCCCCCCCTCCCCACCCTCCTCCCCTCCCTCCCCCCATTTGGTCCCTAATGGACCCTTAGACCTTTGAGGATCGCGCATATCGTGATCCTCTCTTGGTCACCACCTCAAAAGGTGGAGCTCTCGGTGTGTCTCCCAGCGAGCCCCCGTTGCCACTGTGACCCGGTGGGCTGGCCGACTCCTAACAACCCTTTTGACATTAACGGTTTTCTTCTCGTCTTACTTCCCCCCTCCTCCCCCATCTCCCCCCCAGGACCCTCCCCGCCCCCTAACATTTTATACAAGCGCCGTTCCTAGATCTACCCACTGTTTATTAGACCAGTCCGGCAGCGGGGGGACCTGCAAGCCCAGACTCCGCAAAATTCCTCTAGGTCTCCCGGGAATCTGAGCCTAACTGTTTTATCGTCTTTACTTCCTAGTAGACAGGCCTGAAAACCCCCATGAGTATTTAACATTTTGTTTTATCATTTGTTCCAAGAGGGGCTTAAGGTGGCGCCTTCTCACCAGAGTGTCTTTAGCTAAGTCAGCAAATACTAATATCCTTGCCCTCTCGTATTGAAGCGGGGTTTTTCCTCTTAATTTTACCCATAGATTTTCCTTATCCTCGTAAAATCTAAACCTCACTATTATGTCTCGACTTCTTTCTGTTCGTCTAGTATCAAACCTTCCTATCCGGTGTACCCGCTCGATTTTTGGGAAGTCTCCACCTCCCAATTCCAAGAGGGGGCTGAAAATTGCCACCATGGTCTTCCTCAAGTCTTCTCCCCTCATTTCCGGAACCCCTCAGATTCTCAGATTTTGTTTACGGTTTCTATTTTCTTGGTCCTCTAATCTATAGCAGATTTTTATTTGATTTTGTTGGATAATTTTAAGTTGTTCTTTTAAATCGGACAGGTCCCGCTCTTGTTTGTCCATTGTGTCTTCTGTTTTCTCAACTCTGGCCAATAAATTACCCAGGTCTGTCCTCAGACTGCCTATTTCCAATTTGATTGAGGTTTCAAGTGATTTAAACATTTCTGAGATTTTTCGTTTTTCGAGGGGAATAGTGTATCCTGTCTATGTTCTTCCAATCTAGTTGTTTCAAGAGCGTTCTCGGCTGATAGTTCATCTCTGGAATGGTCGGGGGTCTGGTCCCCCTTTCCATTGCCACCCTTCTTTTTATCCGCCATGGTTATCTTTTGGGTCTCAGGGTGGGTGTTCCCCGGGCTCCCCCCGGGCCAAATATTGCTTGATTGTACTCCCTGTGGTGTTGTCTTCTGGTGTCTTAGGTGCCCCCCCTTCCCGGTTTTAGATGCAGCTCTGCTCATAGTATTTTCCGTAGCCTGGGATTAATTTATATTCCCTCGCTAAGACTTAGGGGGGTATTGACTTTAAGAGTTCTCTGAAGTTCTCAGAGCTTTTTCACTACTGCCTTTGTGAGTGTCTTTAGTCCAGGGTGCACCACATCAATTCTATTTCTTCTTGTTCCAGACAACTTTCTTGTTTCTCCGCAGTGTACTAGTTCTGATTCTGCCCTGTATTTCTTGCAATGGAAAGAATATCTATGCTGCCATCTCTCTCTGTAATGCAGGAAAAGGACTCTTCGCTATCTCTCCCAATTTCACTTCTTTACCTTTCCTATTAATACTTTAATGCTCCATAATTACCACCATAAGTCGTTACCGGAAAAATGGTGCTACAACCGATATTGCAATTATTACCAGTATAGGAGTAATACAGTAGGGACAGTAGCAGCAATAGGATCGATAATATAGTAGCAGTAGTATTCCAAAAGACTCATTCCACTATTTTCCAAAAATATCACTCATACCTTCAGCCTCTCTTCTTCCCTTTTTGCAGGGGTTCCCTGTTCTTCTCTTACCTTTAAGGCTGGGATCAGATAGCGGCTCTTACCACGGACCTTCCACTTGTAGGATCGTTGCCTTCTGGTGTGTTTGTCAGGTCTCCGTTCCAGCCAGGTGTCGAGTCTTTGTGTGTTGCTGGTTCTGCTCTATGGCTCTGTCGAAGGAAGCTTTCCCGATCGGGAGTACACTTGTCTCGCTGCCTGGACCTAGAGAAGGGGAGGAGGGGGGGTTCGGGAGACGCAGGGAGGATGTCCGGGACTGCTACTCCGTTAGTCCCGCTGAATAGCCCGTGTTACACCGGGATCTGCATCGTGCCTCGGTATGTCTGTCCACATCGATGGTCCCGCAGCACGGTTCCCGGACTCTCTGCTTTTCCTAATCCACCGCCGTACCCTAGCTTGTCCGCACGCGAGACCGCCAGACGCCGGCCAGCCGACACACCTTCAGCTCCTCCCTTCTTGTCAGACGTCTTACGTCATGACCGCTCCGTCTCTTTGCATAGACATTTGACTTGCTTCTAAGTGCTGAATTGCTGTTGTTCTGATCCTATTAATACCACAGGCAGGCAGCTACAGTATTTACAGTTAGTGTAGTGTGTCCTCTGCACAGTGTGCACCTAAAGCTACCTGAAGAAAATTGGTGGTGTTCTTCTGATCCTTTTAGTACCATAGGCAGGCAGCTACAGTATTTACAGTTAGTGTACTGTGTCCTCTGCACAGTGTGCACCTAAAGCTACCTGAAGAAAATTGGTGGTGTTCTTCTGATCCTATTAGTACCACAGGCAGTCAGCTGCAGTATTTACAGTTAGTGTACTGCGTCCTCTGCACAGTGTGCACCTAAAGCTACCTGAAGACAATTGCTGTTGTTCTGATCCTATTAATACCACAGGCAGGCAGCTACAGTATTTACAGTTAGTGTACTGTGTCCTCTGCACAGTGTGCACCTAAAGCTACCTGAAGACAATTGCTGTTGTTCTGATCCTATTAATACCACAGGCAGGCAGCTACAGTATTTACAGTTAGTGTACTGTGTCCTCTGCACAGTGTGCACCTAAAGCTACCTGAAGACAATTGCTGTTGTTCTGATCCTATTAATACCACAGGCAGGCAGCTGCAGTATTTACAGTTATTGTACTGTGTTCTCTGCACAGTGTGCACCTAAAGCTACCTGAATACAATTGCTTGTGTTCTCATACTAATAATACTACAGGCAGGCAGTTGATTCTGCTAGCTGCAGTATCAGTATATATATACATCCCAGCTTTGTGCAGCTACATCTCACTGCAGGCCATTAGTATGTCTGGAAGGTCAACAAGGAGAGGCAGACAGTCACAAGCCAACAAAAGAGGGTAAGCAGGCTCTGTGTCTAGAAGCAACAGTGCTGGTCGTGGAGACGGTGCATCCTCATCAGCACGTGGCCGTGGGACACGCTTGTCCTTTCTTTCGGCAGCTGGCCGTGTTGAGCTGCAACATGCGGAAGACTTGGTAGAGTGGATGACCAAGCCGCCCTCATCCTCCTCATCCTCTCTCACCCAGGCTCAGGGTACTTTGTCTGGCAAAGCAGCTGCCAACGCAGCCTCTTCCCTTGGCTCAATGGCATCAGTCACTCCTTCCCTAGCCCCACCATGTCCTCCTGAGGAGTCCCCCGAACTGTTTTACCACAGTGTTGGGTACATGCTCCAGGAGGATGCCCAGCGTTTTGAAGGCTCTGATGATAGTACCTAGCTAGAGGAAGGCAGCAATGTGAGCCCAGAGAGAGAGGGTGCCCAAGAAGGACAGCAATCTGGCAGTCATGTTCCCCCAGCTGCAGCATACTGCCAGCTTTGCTCCAGTGATGAGGAGGGAGGGGATGATGAGGTCACTGACTCCATGTGGGTGCCTGATAGGAGAGAGGAGGAGGAGGAGGAGGCACATCTCCAACGAGGCAGGATGCCCTCCAGGGGCCAGTTTAAGGGCAGCACACCGACTGCATCACACCGCAGAGCTCCGCATGTGCAGGGCGCTGCTGTCTCTGTGCGTTATTACCAAAAGTTCTTTGGTGTGGGCCTTTTTTGAGATGAGTGCATCAGAACCCACCACTGCTATTTGCAACATATGTCTCAAGCGTATCTCATGTGGCCAAAACATCACCTGCTTGGGCACCACATGCTTGACCAGACATATGTCGAACTGCTATTGGTACACCGACGTCAGATTGTACTAGGCAAATTTCCCTGCCACAGCTGCTGCAGAAGTTCGCTCCCAGCCATCCACATGCCCAGCGGTTGAATGCTAGCTTGGCTAAATTGCTAGCACTTCAACTGCTGCCTTTTCAATTGGTAGACTCTGTCCCCTTCTGTGAGTTTGTGGAATGTGCGGTTCCTCAGTGGCAGGTTCCCAGACGCCACTTTTTCTCACGGGAGGCAATTCCAGCTCTCTACCAGCATGTGGAAGGCAATGTCTTGGCCTCGCTGGACAGGGCGGTCAGCGGTAAGGTGCATATTACTGTTGAATCATGGTCCAGCAGGCATGGACAGGGACGTTACCCATCCTTCGTGCACTGGGTGACTCTTCTGGCAGCTGGGAAGGATGCAGGACAGGGTGCAGTAATGTTGGAGGTTGTTCTGCCACCACGACTCCAAAATTCTACTAGTGGTGATTCTGCCACACCTCACTCCTCCACCCCTTCCTCTTCTTCTTCCTTCATGGCCTCTTCCTGTGCTGATTTGTCCTCGGAACCAGCGGTGCTCCATAGGTGTTGAAGGGGCTACGCAAGCACGCAGGCAAAGAGATGCCATGCAGTGCTTGAGCTGGTGTGCTTGGGGGACAGGAGCCACACTGGGGCAGAGATTCTGTCAGCTCTACAGGGGCAGGTTCAGAGGTGATTGACGCCAGCTTAAGCCAGGTATGGTGGTTTGCGACAATGGCACCAACCTCCTCTCCGCCCTCCGACAGGGACAACTGACCCATGTGCCCTGTTTGGCTCACGTCCTTAACTTGGTAGTGCAGTGGTTCTTGGGCAGGTACCCGGGCTTACAGGATGTCCTGAGGCAGGCCAGGAAAGTCTGTGTGCATTTCCAAAGGTCATATAATGCCAGTGGCCAGCTGGCTGACCTCCAAAAGGAATTTAACCTGCCCAAGAACCGCCTAATCTGTGACATGCCCACCAGGTGGAACTCAACGTTGGCCATGCTGCAGCGGCTGCACACGCAGCAGAGGGCCATCACTGAGTACCTATGAGACTATGGCACCAGAACAGGGTTAGGGGACCTTGGTTTTTTTCCCTACGCCAGTGGGCTATGATCAGGGATGCATGCACTGTCCTGTCACTTGAGGAGGCCACGAGGATGGTGAGCAGTGACAGTGCATGCATCAGTGACACTGTCCCTCTTGTCCACCTGTTAGAGTACACGCTGCATGGAATAATGGACAGGGCACTTGAGGCAGAACAGAGGGAGGAAGAGGAGGACTTCCTTACCTCTCAAGGCCCCCTTTATCCAGACAGTGTTCCTGCGTGCCCGCCGATCACACAGGAAGAGGACAAGGAGGAGGAGGAGGATTGTGTCAGCATGGAGGTGGAGCCTGGCACTCAGCATCAGCAGCAGTCTTCAAGGTATCATTTACAGTCCGAAGAAACCCATGGACTTGTACATGGCTGGAAGGAGGTGGCTGCGGATCATGTCGTCCTTAGTGACCCAGAGGACTCTGGACCGAATGCCTCAGCAAACATATGCTGCATGGCCTCCCTGATCCTGCAAAGCCTGGGGAAGGATCCTCGTATTCATGGTATCAAGGGGAGGGATGATTACTGGCTGGCAACGCTCCTTGATCCACGTTACAAGGGTAAGGTTGCGGACCTTATCTTGTCGTTGCAAAGGGAGCAGAGGATGAAACATCTTCGAGAGGCCTTGCAGAAAGGTTTGTGCAATGCGTTTCCAGAGCCTGGGAGGTTACAATTTCCTGGTCCTCCTAGACAACGTGTTGCTGAGGCTTCAGTCATTCACAGAAGGAGCGGTGGAGAAGGTGGCCGTCTGACTGATGTGTTCAGACAATTTTTTAGTCCGCAGCCCCAAGGTCTGATCGATTCCATTCAGACAATTTTTTAGTCCGCAGCCCCAAGGTCTGATCGATTCCAGCAACCATCGCCAGCGTCTGATTCACATGGTGCAGGATTACCTAGGGGCAAGTTCAGACTTGAACACCTTTTCCACCGAAAATCCTCTGGGTTACTGGGTCTTGAGGATGGATCACTGGCCAGAGCTTGCACAGTATGCAATTGAGCTACTGGCCTGTCCTGCATCCAGCTTTCTTTCGGAACGCACATTCAGTGCTGCTGGAGGCTTTGTAACCGATCTCAGGGTGCGCCTGTCCACCGAATCGGTCGATCGGCTGACCTTCATAAAAATGAATCAGTCTTGGATCACCAGCTACCAAGCACCTGATGCTGATGTAACCAATTGATTTTTTTTTTAATGTGAGATCCCTTCAAGACTGCCTATGCTGATACTGAGTGACTATCCTGGTATGCTGAGTCACAATCCTCTTACTCCTTAATTTTCATGCTGATTAGGGATGAGCTTCGAGTTTGAGTCGAACTCATGTTCGACTTGAACATCGGCTGTTCCCAAGTTCGCCGAACAGCGAACAATTTGGGGTGTTCGCGGCAAATTCGAATGCCACGGAACACCCTTTAAAAGTCTATGGGAGAAATCAAAAGTGCTAATTTTAAAGGCTTATATTCATGGTATTGTCATAAAAAGTGTTTGGGGACCTGGGTCCGGCCCCAGGGGACATGGATCAATGCAAAAAAAAGTTTTAAAAAGGGCTGTTTTTTCGGGAGCAGTGATTTTAATAATGCTTAAAGTGAAACAATAAAAGTGTAATATCCCTTTATATTTCATACCTGGGGGGTGTCTATAGTATGCCTGTAAAGGAGCGCATGTTTACCGTGTTTAGAACAGTCTGACAGCAAAATTACATTTCAAAGGAAAAAAAGTAATTTACTACTCGCGGCTATTAATGCATTGCCGGTCTGACAATACACATAGAAATTCAATGATAAAAACGGCATGGGCATTCCCCACAGGGGAACCCCGAACTAAAATTTAAAAAAAAAATGATGTGGAGGGTCCCCCTAAATTCCATACCAGGCCCTTCAGGTCTGGTATGGATATTAAGGGGAACCCCAGCCAAATTGAAAAAAAAATGGCGTGGGGTCCCCCTCAAAATCTATACCAGATCCTTCAGGTCTGGTATGGATTTTAAGGGGAACCCGCACCAAAATTTAAAAAAAAACGGCGTGGGGTCCCCCAAAAATCCATACCAGACCCTTATCCGAGCACGCAACCTGGCAGGCCACAGGAAAAGAGGGGAGGACGAGAGAGCGCCCCCCCCTCCTGAACCGTACCAGGCCACATGCCCTCAACAGTGGGAGGGTGCTTTCGGGTAGCCCCCCAGAACACCTTGTCCCCATGTTGATGAGGACAAGGGCCTCATCCCCACAACCCTGGCCAGTGGCTGTGGGGGTCTGCGGGCGGGAGGCTTACCGGAATCTGGAAGCCCCCTTAAACAAGGGGACCCCCAGATCCCAGCCCTCCCCCCTGTGTGAAATGGTAAGGAGGTACCCCTACCATTTCACTAAAAAACTGTCAAAAATGTTAAAAATGACAAGAGACATTTTTTAACAATTCCTTTATTTAAATGCTTCTTCTTTCTTCTATCTTCTATCTTCCTTCGGTTTCTTCCTCCATCTTCTTCTGGTTCTTCTGGTGCTTCTGGTTCTTCCTCCGGTGTTCTCGTCCGGCATCTCCTCCGCGGCGTCGGCGTCTTCTTCCCTTCTTCTCCTCGGGCCGCTCCGCATCCATGATGGCATGGAGGGGGGCTCCAGTTCTTCTCTTCATCTTCTTCTCTTCATCTTCTTCTCTTCATCTTCTTTTCGGGCCGCTCCGCATCCATGATGGCATGGAGGGAGGCTCCCGCTGTGTGACGCTTCTCCTCTTCTGACGGTTCTTAAATAATGGGGTGACGGGGCCACCCAGTGACCCCGCCCCCCCCTGACACACAGTGACTTGACGGGACTTCCCTGTGGCATTCCCCGTGACACCACAGGGAAGTCCTGTCAAGTCACCGTGTGTCAGAGGGGGGCGGGGTCACTGGGTGGCCCCGTCACCCCATTATTTAAGAACGGGTGGCACGCCCCCCATTATTTAAGAACCGTCAGAAGAGGAGAAGCGTCACACAGCGGGAGCCTCCCTCCATGCCATCATGGAAGTGGAGCGCCCTGAAAAGAAGATGAAGAGAAGAGCGGGAGCCTCCCTCCATGCCATCATGGATGCGGAGTGGCCCGAGGAGAAGAAGGGAAGAAGACGCCGCAGAGGATATGCCGGACGAGAACACCGGAGGAAAAACCATAAAAACCAGAAGAAGAAGAAGATGGAGGAAGAAACCGAAGAAAGATAGAAGATAGAAGAAAGAAGAAGCATTTAAATAAAGGAATTGTCAAAAACTGTCTCTTGTCATTTTTAACATTTTTGAGTTTTTTAGTGAAATGGTAGGGGTACTTTTGTACCCCCTTACCATTTCACACAGGGGGAGGGCCGGGATCTGGGGGTCCCCTTGTTAAATGGGGCTTCCAGATTCCGATAAGCCCCCCGCCCGCAGACCCCCACAACCACCGGCCAGGGTTGTGGGGATGAGGCCCTTGTCCTCATCAACATGGGGACAAGGTGATTTGGGGGGCTACCCCAAAGCACCCTCCCAATGTTGAGGGCATGTGGCCTGGTACGGTTCAGCAGGGGGGGGCGCTCTCTCCTCCCCCCTCTTTTCCTGCGGCCTGCCAGGTTGCGTGCTCGGATAAGGGTCTGGTATGGATTTTTGGGGGGACCCCACGCCATTTTTTTTTACATTTTGGAGCGGGGTTCCCCTTAAAATCCATACCAGACCTAAACGGTCTGGTATAGATTTTGAGGGGGACCCCACGCTAATTTTTTTTTATTTTGGCCAGGGTTCCCCTTAATATCCATACCAGACCTGAAGGGCCTGGTATGGAATTTAGGGGGACCCCCACATCATTTTTTTTCAAAATTTGGTTCGGGGTTCTCCTGTGGGGAATTCCCATGCCGTTTTTATCAATTAACTTTTATGTGTATTGTCAGACCGGCAATGCATTAATAGCCGCGAGTAATTTTAAATGAGTTTTTTGCCTTTGAAATGTCATTTTGCTGTCAGACTGTTCTAAACACAGGAAATATGCGCCCCTTTACAGGCATACTATAGACACCCCCCAGGTACAAAATTTAAAGGGATATTACACTTTTATTGTTTCACTTTAAGCATTATTAAAATCACTGCTCCCGAAAAAACGTCTGTTTTTAAAACTTTTTTTGCATTGATCCATGTCCCCTGGGGCAGGACCCAGGTCCCCAAACACTTTTTATGACAATAACTTGCATATGAGCCTTTAAAATTAGCACTTTTGATTATTCATGTTTGTGTCCCATAGACTTCAACGGTGTTCGCACAAATTTTTTGCCTGTTCGCATGTTCTGGTGCAAACCGAACAGGGGGGGTGTTCGGCTCGTCCCTAATGCTGATAGCTTGTAAGAACAATTTTGGTTCTGGGCACCGCCACCAGTGGCCAAGGCCTAATTTTTCTGCCCCTGTTTAACAGGGGCGTGTAATTACAATTTTTGATACAATACTTTGCAGCAGGGCTCATTCCTGCGCTCCAACTATAGTATCTGTGAGGGGTTGCAATGTTGTGGCACCAGCACCCAAGGTCCAATTTTTCAGCCCCTGTTTAACAGGGGCGTGTAATTACAATTTTTGATGCAATACTTTGCAGCAGGGCTCATTCCTGCACTCCAACTAGAGTATCTGTGAGGGGTTGCAGTGTTGTGGTACCAGCGCCAGTGCCCAAGGCCCAATTTTTCAGCCCCTGTTTAACAGGGACGTATAATTACAATTTTTGATGCAATACTTTGCAGCAGGGCTAATTCCTGCACTCCAACTATAGCATCTGTGAGGGGTTGCAGTGTTGTGGCAATTTTTCTGCCCCTGTTTAACAGGGGCGTGTAATTAAAATTTTTGATGCAATACTTTGCAGCAGGGCTCATTCCTGCGCTCCAACTAGGGTATCTGTGAGGGGTTGCAGTGTCGTGGCACCAGCACCAGTGCCCAAGGCCCAATTTTTTAGCCCATGTTTAACAGGGGCGTGTAATTACAATTTTTGATGCAATACTTTGCAGCAGGGCTTATTCCTGCGCTCCAACTAGAGTATCTGTGAGGGGTTACAGTGTTGTGGCACCAGTGCCTAAGGCCCAATTTTTCTGCCCCTGTTCAACAGGGACATGTAATTACAATTCTTGATCTAATATTTCACAGCAGGGCCCATTCCTGCGCCCACCAAGAGTAACTGTGAGGGCTTACAGTGTTGTGGCAACACCACCACCACCAAAGGCCCAATTTTTCTGCCCCTGTTCAACAGGTGCATGTAATTACAATTCTTGATATAGTATTTCACAGCAGGGCCCGTTCCAGTGCCCACCAAGAGTAACTGTGAGGACTTACAGTGTTGTGACACCAGCATCACCACCACCACCACCACCACCAAAGGCCCAATTTTTCTACCACTGTTAAACAATGGCATGTAATTACAATTCTTGATCTAATATTTCACAGCAGGGCCCGTTCCTGCGCCCACCAAGAGTAACTGTGAGGGCTTACAGTGTTGTGGTAACAACAACACCTAAGGCCCCAATTTCTGCAGAGTATATAGGGCAGGCCCTACTTTCAAACATCCAACTTACAAACGACTCCTACTTGCAAACAGAAGGAGACAACAGGAAGTGAGATGAAATCTACCCCTAGGAAGGGAAATTCTCTCCTGTAAGAGTTAATATGGGAAAAACGTGTCTCCTCTTCACTGATGCTTTATCACCAATCCTTGTTTCACTAAAAACCCCAAATTTTCAAAAAACATTTGTCATTGGGACAGAAAGTGAGGTGAAATCTTCTGAAGAGGTGCACAGTCAGCAAAACAAATGTTACAGGGGTGATAAACCTTCCCTATGTTTTCCAAAAAGCTTAAAAAAAGATTTTTTGGCTGGAACTACACTTTAAAAATGTACCAGTTCAAAATTACAAACAGATTCTACTTAACAACAAACCTACAGTCCCTGTCTTGTTTGCACCACCTGTATACTGCTATTCAGAGTATATAGGGCCTGGGGGCTCCACGCCTTTCCTTTTTTTAATTTGGGTGTGGGGTTCCCCTTAATATCAATACAAGACCCAAAGGGCCTGGTAATGGACTGGGGGGTGAGGGGTACCCATGCCGTTTGTCTCACTGATTTTCATCCATATTGCCGGGACCCGACATTATATTAAAGCCACAAGCAGTTTTAAATGACTTTTATTCCTTTACAAATGTCATTTTGTGCAGGGACTGTTCTAAGCACGGTAAACACGCGCCACTTTACAGGCATACTATAGACACCCCCCGGTACGATATTTAAAGGAATATTTAACTTTTTTTTTCACTTCAAGCATCATTAAAATCACTGCTCCCGAAAAAACTAGTTTTTAAAACTTTTTTTTGCATTAATACATGTCCCTGGGGCAGGACCCGGGTCCCCAAACCCTTTTTAGGACAATAGCTTGCATATTAGCCTTTAAAATTAGCACTTTTGATTTCAAACATTCGAGTCCCATAGACTTTAATGTGGTTCTAAAGTTCTTGCAAACTTTCGGTCCATTCGCAGGTTCTAGTGCGAACCGAACTGGGGGGGGGGGGTCATCCCTATTTGCAACTAAAGACTACATTTTAGGCACCTTGTGATTAATCTGATATGGTGATTTTAATCCAAGAACCACTTAATATGCCATTTATTCCTAATCTGCAGTAGTCCCAAATCAAATTGTAAACAAATGTGGCATCGGTAATAGCAGCTAAAGTATAGCTAAATGCAAAACTTTTTTATTAGTTTTGGACAGAGTGGAGAGAGATTGGCAAGCTTGTCAGTTTTTATTGCTGTCTGTACCCCTGTTAGGGAAGATTCACCCTCTCTATTTGTCTTATTTACCATTATCATTGAAAGTGAAAGTAAAAGAAAATCCCTTCCTTTGCAGGGATTTCTTCTGACTTCCTGTTTGGCTATGGGACAGGAAGTGAAGGAAAATCGTCCCAATAGGGCCACAGATAGCAAAATAAAACCTGACAGGGGTTATAACCCTCCCTTGCTCTATCAAAAATGAAAAAAAAAAGTTTTGCCTGTAGTTCTACGCAAAAGGCTTTCCCTAAATTTAAGAAAGTTATGGCTTTGGAAAAGGAGGTGTATTAGTGCTAGTGCAATGCTTGCAATGTGCTAAGAACTTAGAAGAGTACAATATATAATCAATTTATATACAACGGGTATCATCCAAATCAAAGGTATACAATATAATCTCTAAAATGTATGCAAAAAAAAAAGTTATGTTAAATTCTGTGGTGCTTTTCTACAAGTTGTGTTTTCCATATTATTTAACATTGTTATGGAATCAAATCCTTGACTAAAAATCTTAATCTTTTTATTTCCACTGTTATATAAGCACAGAAATAAACAGCATTACTGATAGAAAGCAGAGGAAGTTTTACTCTATTAAACTTACATTTTACACACACCTCCATTCTATCATTTGCATACATCAAACTAATGACAATAGAAAATCTTGTAGAGAGTTTATAAAATATTGGAGCTAAAAACTACATTTTTTTGTAAGCCCTCTTTCCAATAAAATAACTCATGAAAGCTGATCTGTGTGAACCTGAGCAAAGAAAAATGAAGCGTATACCCTATTCTCTTGCTCTGCAAAAAAATAAAAAAATAAAGGAAAGTGAAGCAAGGATCTCATTGTTTGTACCTTGATGGCACCACTTCTCATTTCTTTGCCCCATTTTTCACAGATTAGCCAGAGGATTTGACAGAAATGTGACATCTTTCACAATCAGATCATGTAAGGGTTACTTTTTGAACATTTTTTCATGTCTACACACATGTCTACACACATGTCCACACACAAACATGAATAGCTAAGCTCACTTTTCCCTTTTTCCAATTCAGATCTCAACATCCCTTAGCAAGATTGCACGGATCATCTATTTTGGAAAGACATCACTTGGAGTTTGGAAAATTTCTGCTGGCAGATGAGGTAAATGACTAAAATTACCAATATATACAAGTCAAAGTGCCTTTTTTTACTCTGATTCATTTTAGTTTTAAAACAAATAGTGTTACTATATACATGTACACATGACGTATACATTTCATTCTATAAATTGTCCCATTTTAAATAACCTGGATTTTAGTACACACACAGAGAATTTCAGAGAAGGAGTCAAAATGTTTTGTTGTTGTACAGATGTAAGTGTTATGTTTAGGTGTGCTTGTTATATTGTAGTTCTTAAGCTTCTACATAGAGTTGGGCGAATGGTTCGGCACGAGCATAAGTTCAGACCGAACATTGGCTGTTTGCCCATTCGAAGAACACTCGAATTATCAGGGCGTTCGACTGTTTGTTTGGCCCGCCAAATGACCACAATGCACTGCTCCGCTGCACAGTGCATTGGAAGCCCTGATTGGCTGAAACAATTAAAGCTTTGCCCAAACAGGTCTCAAAGAGCACTGTCAGAGCGATGATTGGAGAAAGTATTGAGGACTCTATCCAATCATGGATCATTACTCTTAGCCCCACCCCACACTATAATAATATTCTCCCTATAGCGGCCATTTGCAGTGTAATATTGGCGTGGAGAAAGATAGAACAGGGCTCTGTTCAGTGCTGCTAGCGAGTTAGTGTGCTATAGTGTGCTATTGTGCTTCTTTTGTCAGTGTAGAACATGGATATGCAATTAGCGGACCTCCAGCTGTTGCAAAGCTACAAGTCCCATAATGCCTCTGCCTCTGTATGTCATGCTTGTGGCTGTCAGAGTCTTGCTATGCCTCATGGGTCTAGAAGTTCTGCAACAGCTGAAGGTCCGCTAATTGCATATCCCTGGTGTAGAATATCAGTTTATTATGAATCTAGTGATAGTGTCAGTTTTGTGAGTGTAGTGTGACCATTCATTTTTACTTTAGTGTCAGTTTTGTGAGTGTAGTGTGACCATTCATTTTTACTTTAGTGTCAGTTTAATTTGTCAGGGCAGGTTTCCTGCAGTATATATCAGTGCACTACTGCACGTTTAACAGAGTATATATCTGTGCGTTACTGTACGTTTAACGCAGTATATATCCGTGAGTTACTGCACGTTTAACGCAATATACAGTATACCAGTGCATCACTGTACGTTTATTGCAGTATATATCCATGTGTTACTGCGCTTTTAACGCAGTATATATCCATGCGATACTGCACGTTTAACACAGTATATATCAGTACATTACTGCACGTTTAATGCAGTGCATATCTGTACATTACCGTACGTTTAATGTAGTATATATCAGTGCATTACTGTAAATTTAACGCAGTATATGTCAGTGCATTACTGCGCAATTAAAGCATTATATATCCGTGCATTACTGCGTGTTTAATGCAGTATATATCCATGCATTACTGCACGTTTAACGCAGTATATATCAGTGCGTTACTGTACGTTTAACACAATATATATCAATGTATTACTGTATGTTTAATGCAGTACTATATCCGTGCGTTACTGCACATTTAACGCAGTATATATCCGTGCGTTACTGCAACACAGTATATTTCAGTGCATCAGTGCAGTTTTACTGCAGTATATTGTAGTGTGTCAGTGGAGTGTGTCTGTGTAAGGAGTACTCAAGTTAAAGTGAAACAAACAACACTTTCCATTGATTCAAGTTCATCAATGTACACATTTCCACATCTTTATTACATCTTACATCTACAGAGAGGGGAGAACACTGGTAAACAAGAAATTGGCAGTCATGTTCCCCCACCCGCAGCGTATTGCCAAGTTGTCTCCAGTGATAATGAGGATGGAGGGGATTATGATGATGAAGAGGTCACTGACGTGACTTGGGTGCCGGATAGAGCAGAGAAGGAAAGTGAAGGTGAGGCAAAACCCCAAAGAGGCAGCCATCATGGAAGAGTAGAGAGCAGCCACCCTATTCCACCAGATTGTGCTGAGCTATTATATCCCAGCCCACTTCCCACAGCTCAGCTGTTTGGGCCTTTTTTAGCACATGTACAGCAGATCACACTGTTGCAATTTGCAAACTTTGCCTCAAGCACATAAAGCGTGGCAAAAACACCAGCTATTTGGATACTACATGCTTGACAAGGCATTTAACCTCCCACCACCCAGCCCATTGGCAAGAGCACCTGAAAGCCACACAGAAGGCATGCAAATCTGCTCCTCCTCACCTTTCCGGTCTACCCCCAGGCCTCATGACCTCTCAGCAGTCTACACTGACAAGGATGGTGGTCTAGCACAGGGTGTCCCAGGTCCTTGCAGCACACCACCAGCTGTAGACTACAGCAGGCACATTTCTCTGTCCCATCTGCTGCAGCAAAAAACATTTAGTCACTGTCACCCACATGCCCAGCATCTAAATTCAAGCTTGTCAAAGCTACTGGCTTTACAACTCCTGCCTTTGCGTCTGGTGGATTCTGCCCCATTCCGTGAATTTGTAGAATGTGCTGTACCACAATGCCAGGTTCCTAGTCGCTTTTTATTTTCATGTATTGGCTATCACGTAGCTGGCTATTCCAGCTCTCTACCATCACGTGGAATGCAATGCTGTTGCATTGTTGGGCAAGGCTGTTAGCTGCAAGGTCCACATTACTGTTGACACGTGGTCCAGCAAGCATGGTCAAGGATGATATATTTCATTCACAGCACAATGGGGAACTCTGCTTGCAACTTGGAAGGATGCAGGAAAGGGCTCAGTGCTGCAGCTTGATGTGCTGCCATGTCTCCATACAGCTAGTGGTGATGATGCAGGATGTGCCACCCCCTCCTCTTCCTCCATGTCCTCCTCTGCTGAATTGTCCCATGAGCTACAAGTAACCCCTAAGCGTTCAAGGGGCTAGTCAATGAGTCAGGCTGAAAGGTGCCATGCAGTGCATTAGCAGGTCTGTCTAGGGCACAGGAGCCATACCAGAGCAGAGATTCTGGCAGCTCTGCAGGGGCAGGCCCAGAGGTGGTTCACACCACGCTAGCTGGATCCATGAATGGTAGTGTGCGATAATGGTCCAAACCTCCTGTCCTCCCTTAGACAGGGAAAGTTGCCTGGCACATGTCCTCAGTTTGGTGGTGCAGCATTTTTTAAATGGTACCCAGGGTTGGAAGATCTGCTGAAGCAGGCCAGAAGAGTCGGTAGCCATTTCAGGTGGTCATACACAGCCAGTGCTCGGTTGGCTGAAATTCAGCAGAAATTCCACCTGTCCGTAAACCGCCTGATTTGTGACAAGCCCACCAGATGGAACTCAACTTTAGCAATGCTGCAGCAGCTGCACATGCAGAAGAGGGCCATCAACGAGTACCTGTGTGAGTATGGCACAACGACAGGCTCTGCTTTTTTCCCCACACCAATAGCTGCTGATAAAGAATGCATGCACTGTACTACCATTTGAGGAGGCCACAAGGATGGTGAGCCGTGACAATGCATGCACAACAAACCTTGTTGTGTTTCTGCTGGAGCAGACTCTGTGTGGCATTATAGACAGGGCACTCGAGGCAGAACAGTGGGAGGAAGAAGAGAACTTCCTTTCCTTTCAAGGCCCACTTTATGCAGACACAATTCTTCCTACACTACAGAACACACAAGAGGAGAGGGTGGAGGTGGAGGATTCTGGCAGCTTTGGAGACATTAAAGCAGAGAAAGACATACGTCAACCCTTAACAGATGGTTTTCCATCCCCAGAACCCTTGAGAGTAGTATGTGGTTGGGAGGAGGCAATTCCAGACTGTAATCCTCAGTGACCCTGAGGATTCTGCTTCTCATGCCTCCGCAAACTTGCGGTGCATGGGCTCCCTCATTATTCAAAGCCTGCAAAAGAACCTAAAAACACGTGGCATCAAGGAGAGGGATCACTATTGCTTGACAACCCTCCTTGACCACCGTTACAAGGGGAAAGTCTTGGAACTCATCTTGTCCCCACAGAGGGAGCAAAAGATGAAATCTCTTGCGGATACCTTAAAGAGGAGTTTATGTAATATGGAAATGGTAGCTAAAGGAGTACTAACATCCCTGAGTTATATCTATAAAGAAAAACCCTCAAAATGGGACTTTAACGGTACTGGGTCATTATAGTGTCAATTGAATGAATGGTATTTCTAGGTAGTATAAAAGTTGACAAACATTTATTAATACAAATTGTGTAAAACGTTACAATACATCTTAAAAATGATGGGAAACAGGTTCTTGATACTGTACTTAAGATGGAATCAATAGAGAACAAAGGATGGGAATTGCTGAACACCCAACGTGTTTCGAATTAGATTTTCTTCTTCAGGGGTAAGTACACATTATGGAAAGGAAATTACTTTCTTCATATGCAATGAGTACATCTTGAATGAAGAACAAAAACTAAAATATTAGTTGCAATTGTCCTTCAGTGTCAACAAGGGGCATCTAGACCAGGGCCTGAACAGTGTGACAAAAAGTTTTTTTCCCAGTCATTCACCACAGACCAGTGGAGATGTGTGCTAAAGCAAGGTAGTCCATACATCACCAACAGCTCTTAAATGCATAGTCACCAGGGATCATGAAGTGATGTTTTTTGTGATATATATATATATACAGTATCTCACAAAAGTACACCCCTCACATTTTTGTAAATATTTTATTATATATATATTCAAAAGGGTGAGGTGCACTACAGTCTCAGATGGCCGTGCTTAGCAATCAAGCCCTCACACAGGCTTCGATATAGAAAAAATCCAAAAACAAGGTATTGCTGCACAAACCGTATTTATTTTGAAATCTTCAAAAGGACATCACCACGACATCCATAATAAACGTTTTCGGGCTATTGTAGATAACGCCTTCAATCAGAAGATCATGCCTATATATATATATATTTTATTATTATATATTTTTGTTATATCTTTTAATGTAAAAACACTGAAGAATCATTTCTTCATTTGCTACAATGTAAAGTAGTGGGTGTACACCTTGTATAACATTGTAAATTTGCTGTCCCCTCAAAATAACTCAACACACAGCCATTAATGTCTAAACCACTGGCAAATAAAGTGCGTACACCCCTAAGTGAAAATGTCCAAATTGGGCCCAATTAGCCATTTTCCCTCCCTGGTGTCATGTGACTCGTTAGTGTTAGAAGGTCTCAGGTGTGAATGGGGAGCAGGTGTGTTAAATTTGGTGTTATCACCCTCAGTCTCTCATACTGGTCACTGGAAGTTCGACATGGCACCTCATGGCAAAGAACTCTCTGAGGATCTGAAAAAAAGAACTGTTGCTCTACATAAAGATGGCCTGGACTATAAGAAGATTGCCAAGACCCTGAAACAGAGCTGCAGCATGGTGGCCAAGACCATACAGCGGTTTAACAGGACAGGTTCCACTCAGAACAGGCCTCGCCATGGTCCACCAAACAAGTTGAGTGCACGTGCTCAGCGTCAAATCCAGAGGTTGTCTTTGGGAAATAGACATATGAGTGCTGCCAGCATTGCTGCAGAGGTTGAAGGGGTGGGGGGTAAGCCTGTCAGTGCTCAGACCATACGCCGCACACTGCATCAAACTGGTCTGCATGGCTGTCGTCCCAGAAGGAAGCCTATTCTAAAGATGATGCACAAGAAAGCCTGCAAACAGTTTGTAAAAACAAGCAGACTAAGGACATGGATTACTGGAACCATGTCCTGTGGTCTGATGAGACCAAGATAAACTTATTTGGTTCAGATGGTGTCAAGCGTGTGTGGCGGGAACCAGGTGAGGATTACAAAGACAAGTGTGTCTTGCCTACAGTCAAGCATGGTGGTGGGAGTGTCATGGTCTGGGGATGCATGAGTGCTGCCGGCACTGGGGAGCTACAGTTCATTGAGGGAACCATGAATGCCAACATGTACTGTGACATACTGAAGCAGAGCACAATCCCCTCCCTTCGGAGACTTGGCTGCAGGGCAGTATTCCAACATAACGACCCAAACACACCTCCAAGACAACCACTGCCTTGCTAAAGAAGCTGAGGGTAAAGGTGATGGACTGGCTAAGCATGTCTACAGACCTAAACCTTTTTGACCATCTGTGGGGCATCCTCAAATGCAAGGTGGAGGAGCGCAAGGTCTCTAACATCCACCGGCTCCGTGATGTCGTCATGGAGGAGTGGAAGAGGACTCCAGTGGCAACCTATGAAGCTCTAGTGAACTCCATGCCCAAGAGGGTTAAGGCAGTGCTGGAGAATTTTCAAAAATGTGAGGGGTGTACTCACTTTTGTGAGATACTGTATATATATATATATATATATATATATATATATATATATATATATATATATATATATATATATTTATATTTAGTTTATTACATCACCTGTATATCTTTATATGTGAATATTGTCATCATTCATGACAATCCATTTAATATCCATTTTGGTCAATATATAAGAATAGGAAGGTCACTAGAAAGGGGGAGGGAGTCTATTCCACAGACTGCATTAAGCTGTGGTGTTTGAATTAAGCTGTGTGGATGGTCATTAAGTCAGAGGATAAATGGGATTGACGAAAGAGGAGTTTATGTAACGCCTTTCCCGACTCTGGTAGGTTACAGTCTGGTGGAAACCACAGTTTTGAGGCTTCTGTTGGTCAAGAGAGGAACAGTGGAGAAGGGGGCCACCTCAGTGATGCCTTTTAAATAATTTTTAGTCCTCAGTGCCCAGGGCTGTCAGCTTCCACATCCCACTGGCAGTGTCTTCATCATATGGTGGGTGAAAACAGATATGGAGAGCTTTCCAGTTGACTGTCCACTCAGTTACTGAGTCATGAGAATAGACCACTGGCCAGAACTTACCCAGTATCCAATAGAGCTGCTGGGCTGCCCTGCATCCAGCATGCTTTCTGAATGGGCATTCAGTGTTGCCGGAGATAAATTTCAGAACTTTTTCCACCTTTAATGTGACCTATAAACTGTACAACTCAATTGAAAAACAAACTGAAATCTTATAGGGAGGGGAAGTAAAAATAAAAAACTAAAATAATGTGGTTGCATAAGCACACCCTCTTATAACTGGGGTTGTAGCTGTGTTCAGAATTAAGCAATCACATTCAAACTGATGTTAAATAGGAGCCAATACACAACTGCCATCATTTAGAGTGCTTCTGATTAACCCCAAATAAAGTTCAGCTGTTCTAGTAGGTCTTTCCTGACTTTCTCTTAGTTGCATCCTACAGCAAAAGCCATAATCCACAGAGAGCTTCCAAAGCATCAGAGGGATTTCATTGTTAAAATGTATCAGTCAGGAGAAGGGTACAAAAGAATTTCCAAGGCATTAGATATACCATGGAACACAGTGAAGACAGACATCATCAAGTGGAGAAAATATGGCAAAACGGTGACATTACAAAGAACTGGACGTCCCTCCAAAATTGATTATAAAAAGGAGAAGAAAACTGGTCAAGGAGGCTGCCAAGAGGCCTACAGCAACATTAAAGCGGAGTTCCACCCATTTTTTTTACTTTGTGTGTATGAACTAAGGACATGCAGCACTTTTCACAATGGGCTTTTTTTTTTTTTTTTTTGCTCGTAAATACCTTATTTTATTCTCTAGGCGATTCGCAAAGGTTCCTGGGATCGCAGCGTCCCAGGAGTCCTTGCAAATTGCTTACTGCTGAAATTTCGCAATATTTGGAAGTAGGAAATGACGCGAACGGGAGTTAACCCAGCTAAGTGCATGCTGGGAGTTGTAGGCAATGAGGAGGGAAAAAAATCCTGCAGGAAGCTGGGTGGCTAATGAGAGAGCCGCACTGTCTTCTCTGCTGATATGAGAATGGGAGGAGGAGGAGGGGGGCGATCGGGGAAGCATTCTAACAGCCTGCCTCCCCCGTTACACCGCTGCTGCTGTTCAGCAAAGCGTTGCTGTCACCACTTCACAGCAAAGCCATGGTACACAGTACACCCGGCAGCAGCTGGAGAGACTTGTAAACTTCCTCTCCTGTCCTTTGATTGAGCGGTTGTTATAGCAATGGGGCGGGAACTTGCGCTGCCGTTGCTATAGTAACCTATCAGGAAGAAGGACGGCCTCACTAAGGCAATAATGTGTGGGATTTAGAGGTGCATGCTGGGTAGTCAGCTGAACACAGGAGGGCTTCAGATGCCCACAGCTAAAATTGAACCTGCCTGCTTCCGAGATCAGTGAGTAATTTAACTATTTTTAACCACTTCAATACCAGGCACTTATGCACCTTCCCGCCCAGACCAATTTTCAGCTTTCAGCGCTCTCACACTTTGAATGACAATTACTCAGTCATGCTACACTGTATCCAAACAAAATGTTTATCATTTTCTTCTCACAAATAGAGCTTTCTTTTGGTGGTATTTAATCACCACTGGGTTTTTCATTTTTTGCGATATAAGCAAAAAAACCGCGAAAATTTTGAAAAAAACTTACTTTTTTTTAGTTTCTATTGTAAAATTTTGCAAACAAGTCATTTTTCTTCATAAATTTGTGCCAAAATGTATACTGCTACATATCTTTGGTAAAAATAACCCAAATTAATGTATATTATTTGGTCTTTGTGAAAGTTATAGAGTCTACAAACTATGGTGCCAATCACTGAAAATTGATCACAACTGATGTACTATCTCACCTGAAGGCCTATCTCATTTCTTGAGACACTAACAAGCCAGGAAAGTACAAATACCCCCCAAATGACCCCTTTTTGGAAAGTAGACAGTCCAATGTATTTACTAAGAGGCATGGTGAGTTTTTTGAAGCTGTAATTTTTTCCCACAATTCTTGGGAAAATTAAGATTTTTTTTTTTTTTTTTTTTTTTTTACACAAACTGGTCAT
The DNA here is from genome assembly GCA_037952925.1 of Lithobates clamitans. Lineage (NCBI taxonomy): Eukaryota > Metazoa > Chordata > Amphibia > Anura > Ranidae > Lithobates > Lithobates clamitans. The sequence goes on along the minus strand of JBBGZY010000833.1, from coordinate 2,775,246 downwards.
ATTAACAGGTTATTTCTCTCACACAGCATATGCATAATTGCAACTACACCCCAAAATACATTCTGCTACTCCTCCTGAGTATAGCGATACCACATGTGTGAGACTTTTACACAGCCTGGCCACATACATAGGACCAACACTGAAGTAGCACTTTCATGCGTTTTACAAGCATAAATTGCACATATCCTTTCTCAACCACCTATTACACTTTTGAAGGTCCTGGAGCACCAGGACAATTGAATTGTCCACAAAATGACCCCATTTTGGAAAGCACACACCCCAACGTATAATCTATGAGGCATAATGAGTCTTTTGAACGGTTCATTTTTTTCCAGAAGTTTTTGGAAAATGTGGAAAAAAAATGAAAATGCATTTTTTTTACACAAAGTTGTCCATTTATAAGATATTTCTAACACATAGCATGTACATAGCAAAAATGACACCCCAAAATGCATTCCTCTACTCCTCCTGAGTATGGCGATACCACATGTGTGAGGCTTTTACACAGCCTGGCCACATACAAAGGCCCAACATTGAAGTAGCACTTTCATGCGTTTTACAAGCATAAATTGCACATATCCTTTCTCAACCACCTATTACAGTTTTGAAGGCCCTGGAGCACCAGAACAATGGAATTATCCACAAAATGACCCCATTTTGGAAAGCACATACCCCAACGTATAATCTGTGAGGCATAATGAGTCTTTTGAAGGGTTCATTTTTTTCCAGAAGGTTTTGAAAAAAGTGAAAAAAAAATGAAAATGCATTTTTTTTACACAAAGTTGTCCATTTATAAGATATTTCTAACACATAGCATGTACATAGCAAAAATGACACCCCAAAATGCATTCCTCTACTCCTCCTGAGTATAGCGATACCACATGTGTGAGACTTTTACACAGCCTGGCCACATACAAAGGGCCAACACTGAAGTAGCACTTTCAGGCGTTCTACAAGCATAAATTGCACATATCCTTTCTCAACCACCTATTACACTTTTGAAGGCGCTGGAGCGCCAGGACAATTGAATTGTCCACAAAATGACCCCATTTTGGAAAGCACACACCCCAACGTATAATCTATGAGGCATAGTGAGTCTTTTGAACGGTTCATTTTTTTCCAGAAGTTTTTGGAAAATGTGGAAAAAAAATGAAAATGCATTTTTTTTTACACAAAGTTGTCCATTTATAAGATATTTATAACACATAGCATGTATATAGCAAAAATGACACCCCAAAATGCATTCCTCTACTCCTTCTGAGTATGGCGATACCACATGTGTGAGGCTTTTACACAGCCTGGCCACATACAAAGGCCCAACATTGAAGTAGCACTTTCATGCGTTTTACAAGCATAAATTGCACATATCCTTTCTCAACCACCTATTACAGTTTTGAAGGCCCTGGAGCACCAGAACAATGGAATTATCCACAAAATGACCCCATTTTGGAAAGCACACACCCCAACATATAATCTGTGAGGCATAATGAGTCTTTTGAAGGGTTCATTTTTTTCCAGAAGGTTTTGAAAAAAGTGAAAAAAAAATGAAAATGCATTTTTTTTACACAAAGTTTTCCATTTAAAACATATTTCTAACACATAGCATGTATATAGCAAAAATGACACCCCAAAATGCATTCCTCTACTCCTCCTGAGTATGGCGATACCACATGTGTGAGGCTTTTACACAGCCTGGCCACATACAAAGGCCCAAGATTGAAGTAGCACTTTCGTGCGTTTTACAAGCATAAATTGCACATATCCTTTCTCAACCACCTATTACAGTTTTGAAGGCCCTGGAGCACCAGAACAATGGAATTATCCACAAAATGACCCCATTTTGGAAAGCACACACCCCAACGTATAATCTATGAGGCATAATGAGTCTTTTGAAGGGTTCATTTTTTTCCAGAAGTTTTTGGAAAATGTGGAAAAAAATGAAAATGCATTTTGTTTACACAAAGTTGTCCATTTATAAGATATCTATAACGCATAGCATGTACATAGCAAAAATGACACCCCAAAATACATTCTGCTACTCCTCCTGAGTATGGCGATACCACATGTTTGAGACTTTTTCACAGCCTGGCCACATACAGAGGCCCAAAATCCAAGTAGCACCTCCAGGCATTCTAGCAGCATTAATTACACATATCATTTTCTGACTACCGATCACATTTTTGCAGGCCCTTCATATTTCTAACACATAGCAGGTACATACCAAATAACAAAAGATTACCTGTGGTTTTAGAAGTGCAGTGGTCCACAGAGGAGAGCATCGGTCCAGGCAGCAGGCAGGAATGAGGTCAGCGACAGCAAAAGCAATCATCCAGGCAGCAGGCAGGAATACTGTCCATAGTTCATACAGGCAGAGATACTGTCAGCACAGCCAGAGCACAGCCAGAGCACAGCCAAAGCACAGCCAGAGCACAGCCAGAGCACAGCCAGAGCACAGCCAGAGCACAGGTCCAGGTAGCAGGCAGAGGTGTCCCAGCAGAAATACTGTCCAAAGTCAGTAGAGGCAGCAGGCAGATATATGGTCAACACAGCCAAAGTATTGGTCCAAACAGCAGGAAGAAACATGGTCCATAATGTCATGGGTCTTTACAGGCAGCAATATGGTCAGCACAGCCAAAGTATTGGTCCGGGCAGCAGAAAGGACCATCAAGCTTAGGGCCAGGGGGACAGGGGTAGAGGCTTCTCCCACCCAAATCGCTTTGAAGCCTCCGGGCAACCAGACCCTGTTCTTGGAGCACAGAAAACGAAAAACTGGTTTTCTCTACTCAGAACGCTATTCTGAAGCCCCTCACATATGTGAGACCCCTGTGTACTAAAGTAGATGGCCAAAAGATCAGTCCAAGTGGCAGGCAAAAACATGGTCGATTTAACAGGCCAAGGTCGGTACACGTGGAAGTCAGAAACGTGGTTTAAATCGGCAGGCAGAGGCATCGTCGGTAAACAGGCTAAGGTTGGTACACGTGCAAGTCAGAAACGTGGTTTAAATCGGCAGGCAGAGGCATCGTCGGTAAACAGGCTGAGGTTGGTACACATGCAAGTCAGAAACGTGCAGAAACGGCAAGCAAAGACATCGTCGGTAAACAGGCCAGGGTCAGTTAATTAACATGGTAGCAGGCAAATGGGGAAATGGCAGTCTGGTAATAATACAGGGAACTAATATTGGATTAATGCATGATACTTTCTGAAGCAATCTCCGATGCACAGGCCAGGTTGGGAGGGACAATCGGGACAATAATAGCTGGAATCTCTTCTTACTCCTCCTCTGCTGCATACACGGCATTTTTTTTGGCGTCTTCTTCCAGATTCTGTGGGGGGAATGCTATAGGGAAGGTGTTGCTCGTGAAGTCTACTCACAGCATCCGAGCGAATGCTTCCTGGGGCGGGACCTTGTGGGTAAATGAGGGCAGTGACGATCGATTCAAAATACTTGAGGTAGGTGACTTGGTTTTGAGTTGCTTTTTGGTAGCAGACAAACGAATTATAAAGGGCCATGTGAAAAATGTGAAAGGCAACTTTCTTGTACCAGTAACGGGACTTTCTGTTTGATAAGTAGGGCTGTAGCATTTGATCGTTTAAATCCACCCCCCCCATATACATATTGTAGTCGTGGACACATTCGGGCTTTACAGTGGGGCCGCGTCTTCTTTGGATCTCCACCACGGTGTCATCGTGGATGGTAGAGAGCATGTGGACATCTTTCTTGTCCCTCCACTTCATGGCCAACACCTCCTCGTTCCTCATGAATGCCGATTCTCCCTTTCTTAATTTTTTTGCTAGCAGATTTTTTGGGAATCCCTTACGGTTTTTTTTGAAGGTACCACAGGCCGGGGTTTTTTTATTGTAAAGGTGACGAAAAAGGGGCAGGCTGGTATAGTAGTTGTCGACATATAAATGGTATCCTTTGTCGAATAGGGGGTATGCCAGCTCCCAGACAATTTTTCCGCTGGTTCCAATATATGTGGGGCAATCATGGGGCTGGAGCTGGGAATCTTTGCCTTCGTAGATCCGGAATGTGAAGACATATCCAGTGGCTCGATCGCACAATTTATTTAACTTCACCCCATACCTGGATCTCTTGCTTGGTATATACTGCTTGAAGTGCAGTCGGCCAGTGAAATGTATGAGGGACTCGTCCACACAAATTTTTTGGTCTGGGATGAAAACTTCTTTGAATCGCTGGGAAAAGGAATTGATTAGGGGGCGTATCTTGAACAATTTGTCATGGTTGGGATGATCTCGGGGAGGGCACTGGGAATTGTCACAGAAGTGGAGAAAACGCATAATCATGTCGTATCTTGTCCTGGACATGACAGCGGAATATATGGGCATGTGCTGGATGGGGTGGGTGGACCAATATGCATGGGCTTCATTCTTTTTTGTAAGCCCCATATTGAATGTTAGGCCCAAAAACTTTTTAAATTCATCCAGTGTGACACATCGCCACTGGAACATGCGTGCGTAGGAAGAATTGGGGTTGGCAGCAATAAATTGGGATGCATATAAATTAGTTTGATCCACCATATCCTGTAGAAAATCTTGGGGGAAAAATAAAGAAAAATAATCGAATTCAGAAAAATTCGTAGTGTCGGGCTGCACACCTGGCTGTGCGGTGAAAGGGGGGATGATAGCAGGTCTTGAGTTGGCAGGCAACCATAAGGGGTTTGCCAGGGCATCGGGAAGGTAGGACTGGGGCGGGGTTCTTCGGGTTGGGCGGGTAATTCCAGTGCTTGTACTGGGCTCCTCTTCCTCTTCCTGGGGTCTGGCGCTGCTGGTGGTAATTCCAGTGCTTGTATTGGGCTCCTCTTCCTCTTCCTGGGGTCTGGTGCTGCTGGTGGTGGGCAGATCTCCTGATCTTGGTCCTGATCTCGGTCCTGATCTCAATCTTTTGGGAGGGACGGTTTCCTCCGCGGACTCGGACTCTGATCCACTATCCTCCACTGGCTCGTATTCCGAACCAGATGATGTGAGCTCCCCGCTGCTCCCATCATCCGACATTGCAAGAATCTCATATGCCTCCTCAGGTGTGTAAAACCTTTGTGACATAATGGCAATTCTTATTGGCAGGCCTGTGTGGTGGTACAGATGGTGGTATGGGTGGTGGTACCGATGGAGGTACGGGTGGTGGTGGTGGTGGCGGCGGTACGGGTGGTGGTGGTATCGATGGCGGTACAGGTGGTGGTGGTGGTACTGGTGGTGATTGTGGTACCTGTACAGGTGGTGGTGGCAGTACCGGTGGCGGTACGGGTGGTGGTTGTACCGATGGCGGTACAGGTGGTGGTGGCGGTACAGGTGGTGGTGGCGGTACAGGTGTTGGTGGCGGTACCGGTGGCGGTACAGGTGGTGGTACAGGTGGTGATTGTGGTACCTGTACAGGTGGTGGTGGCAGTACCGGTGGCGGTACGGGTGGTGGTGGTACCGATGGCGGTACAGGTGGTGGTGGCGGTACAGGTGGTGGTGGCGGTACAGGTGGTGGTGGCGGTACCGGTGGCGGTACAGGTGGTGGTGGTACCAATGGCAGTACGGGTGGTAGTAGCGGTACAGGTGGTGATGGCGGTACAGGTGGCTGTATGGGTGGTGGTGGCACCGATGGCGGTACTGACGGTGGTACGGTTGGTGGTGGTACCGATGGCGGCACTAGTGGCGATACTGGTAGCGGCCTGTGTGGCAGTATAGATGGTGGGCCTGATGGAGGTACTAGTGGCGTTACTGGTGGTGGTACCGATGGCGGTACTGGTAGCCTGTGTGGCGGTACCGATGGCGGTACTGGTAGCCTGTGTGGCGGTACCGATGGCGGTGGGCCTGTGACAGATGGGCTGGTTGACAGATGGGCTGGTTGACAGATGGGCTGATTGACAGATGGGCTGACTGACAGATGGGCTGACTGACAGATGGGCTGACTGACAGATGGGCTGATTGACAGATGGGCTGATTGACAGATGGGCTGATTGACAGATGGGCTGATTGACAGATGGGCTGATTGACAGATGGGCTGATTGGCTGGGCTGTGTGACAGGTCCTCTTTATTGGGGGGGGCCGTGTTGTGCACAGTACAGTACAAACAGTCTGACAACTGACAGACACTGAATAACTCACTGATCCCTGCTCTCTCCTCTCACGATCGGTGTGTGAGGAGAGAGCAGGGATCAGATAGTAACAGCTAGTTTTTTGTTTACATTTGTGACAGGCTGTGATTGGACACAGCCTGTCACCTGGTAAACAGCCAATTTCATTGGCTGTTTACCGATCGGGGAAGCGCTGTGTCCAAGGGACACTCGCCTTCCTCGATCACAACACTGGATGCTTTCGGCGGCGCGCAGGGAGCGCGCCGCCGAGTTTATTGTGACAGGTGATCGGCTGTGACTTTGACACAGCCGATCACGGGGTAAACAGCCAATAGAATTGGCTGTTTACCTAGATCGGGGAAGCGCTGTGTCCGAGGGACACGCGCCGCCGCCGATCGCCGCGCTGCGCGCTCCCGCGGGCACGCGCCGGCATGTTATCCTGCTGGACGTCATATGACGCCCAGTCAGGATAACGCAACCACTTCCCGGACGTCAATATGCTATTGACCGGGCGGGAAGTGGTTAAAGAAAGTAAAAGTGCAAAAAATATGACATGTTAGAAATGTTCATCTACATGTTATGAAAATTCCAGAGCTCTCCTTAAAAAAAGTGTTTGGGGGACTGGAACTCCGCTTTAAAGGAACTGCAGGAATATCTGGTAAGTACTAGCTGTGTGGTTCAATCTCCCATATTCTTTATATGTCTGGACTATGGGGTAGAGTGGCAAGACAGAAGCCTTTTCTTCTGAAGAAAACCATCCAAGCCCGACTAAATTTTGCAAAAACACATCTGAAGTCTCCCAAAAGCATGTGGGAAAATATGTTATGGTCTGTGAAACCAAGGTTGAACTTTTTTGGCTATAATTTCAAAAGGTTTGGAGCAAAAACAACACTGCACATTACCAAAAGAACACCATACCCACCATGAAGCATGGTGGTGGCAGAATCATGCTTTGGGGCTGTTTTTCTTCAGCTGGAACAGGACCTTAGTCAAGGTAGAGGGAATTGTGACCAGTTCCAAATACCAGTCAATATTGGCACAAAACCTTCAGGCTTCTGCTGGAAAGCTGAACATGAAGGGGAACTTCACTTTCAGCATTAAAACGACCCAAAACATAGATCCAAATCAGCAAAGGAATGACTTCACCAGAAGAAGAATACAGTTTTGGAATGGCCCAGCCAGAGCGCAGACCTGAATCCAATTGAAAATCTGTGGGGTGATCTGAAGAGGGCTGTGCACAGGCGATGCCCTCGCAATCTGACAGATTTTGAATGTTTTTGCAAAGAAGAGTGGGCAAATATCGCCAAGTCAAGATGTATCATGCTGATAGACTCATGCTCAAACAAAAAGACTGAGTGCTGTAATAAAATCAAAAGGTGCTTCATCAAAGTATTTTGCCCTGTACACACAGTCGAACTTTCAGATGGAATATGTGCGATCGGAGCTTGTTGTCGGAAATTCCGACCGTGTGTGGGCTCCATCTGACTTTTTTCATCTGAATTTGCGACACACAATGTTTGAGAGCAGGCAATAAAATTTTCCGACAACAAAATCCGTTTGTGTAAATTCCAACTGTGCGTGGACAATTCCGACACACAAAGTGCCACGCATGCTCAGAATAAGCTATTGGCTACTGCCCCACTTATAGTCCCGACGTACGTGTTTTATGTCACAGCGTTCAGAACGATCAGATTTTCCGACAACTTTGTGCGACCGTGTGTATGCAAAACAAGTTTGAGCCAACATCCATCGGAAAAAATCCATGGATTTTGTTGTCAGAATGTCCAATCAATGTCCGATCGTGTGTACAGGGCATTAGTGTAAGGGTGTGCACACTTATGCAACCATATTATTTTATTTTTTATTTTTACTTCCCTACACCTGAAAGATTTCAGTTTGTTCAACTTAGTTGTACAGTTTATAGGTCACAGTAAAGGTGGAGAGAAAGCTGAGATTATCTTTGTCTCATTTTTTTACATCATAGAAACATGACATTTTAAAAGGAGTGTGTAGACTTTTTATATCCACTGTACAAGTTTGTTATAAATAAGTATATAATAATACAAAAACAGTATGAAAATAAAGGTAAAAATAGATAAAAAAAAAAGAAACTTATATAGACATAGCTACAGACTAGTATCAATCATGAAAACACCCATAAAGCATCATAACTGGAATAGTAACCAGTGTCTGCTTGTAAGGCATGTTCATATAGAAGTATGTAAAAAGGGTGGTCACAATTCTACATATACATGTAAACTTTTAAAGTTATTTTACTTAGATCCTGCATTACTTTGGTAAACAACGTTTGTATAGTAAATGCTGAAATTCTGTATACTGATCAAAAATACATGTTTAAACCTAAAAAAAACAGGCATTTGAAAGCCAATTATCAAAGAAACACATTTTGCTTTGCAGTCCATGAACATTTTCCTGAATCTAAATAGAAGACAACATGAACACGTTATTCATCTGATGGATATTGCTATCATAGCCACAGATTTGGCTTTATATTTCAAGTGAGTATACATAGACATATATAGAGTTATATTAAATTAAAACTATAAAGTTTCCACTTTTCCTTATGTACAAACCACAAGCATTTTACAGAGGTTCACAAATGAAGTTGGACTTCAGATATGTTATCTAGCACTTTGCAAAATAAACACAATCTTTCTTGTCAGTCTCTTATAATCTACTGTCCTTGATACACTCTTGCTACATTGTAGAAACAGTATGGCCAGAGAATATACAAACTTTACATATGAAATGTTCCTGGGTAGACTGAAATACTGGACTCAAATTTGCAAAGCGAGTGTGCTAGCCACATAGCAACCACTCTTCCCTGTTGCATTCACTTAATTAGAAATTGATTAAAAACTCAACAGGGAGAATGAGATTCTTCCATTATTTCTGTGGCATTTACGGGGACCTGGTGATTTATGGTATGTATAGCCAACTTTTTTAGTTTCTTTTGAATAGATTAGGGATGTCTTAAAATCGTTTGCCGGTTTAATATTTGCTATTTGTGCCCTGTTGGGGGAAATTTAGCTTTGAATTCTTCTCCCAGCGATACAACAGACAGAGAGAAAAACTCTATAAAGTGAGACTGGTGCTCTTAGTCAAGGACCTCTTCTTCTATTGACAACTCTAGAATTTTGGAATACATTCTGCCCTACTCTATCCAAAACTAAAAAAACTAAAAATGTTTTGGCCATACATCCACATAACTTTTCATCAACTACAAATATTGACTGATCCTTTATACGGAATTTCTTCATTCCTGTTTTTATATGTAACTTGTATTGGGATGGGGGGATGAAGTGAGTATTAATTTTTGTTATGTATGTCTTCTTAGAAAGAGAACAATGTTCCAGAAGATTGTTGATCAGTCAAAGACTTATGAAGAGCAAGACAAATGGGTGGATTACTTATCGCTTGAAACAACAAGAAAAGAAATTATTATGTAGGTGTCCTGTCAGCTATGCTGGGAGAAGGTATTGCAGGCCACACTACATTGCTTCCTCCTAGTGTAGGCTCATGCGCACAAACTACAGCTCCTATAAGCCATCTGAATGAAGTAGCTGGCTGTTGGAAGTGTTTTAGGTATTACTCTAAGCTTACCAATAAAATAAATTGGATGGGGATTGGTGTGAAAAAGACCACAACACCTAACTGCAGTCACATCCCACGGGGTCACAAATTTAATGCCAGTACTACCATGAGCACACAACATAGGGAAGGGTAGGTGAAAAAACACCCAGCCCAGTTACTGGTCCTACATAACAGGAAACTGTACAAAACAGCACTTTGTAGCCAAACACTGCATCATGTATATTTGACAGAACCATATTTTTTGTCACTTGCATGGGTCACTTCAAAATGTATGCAGAATACTTGGTGCAAATGTTTTCATAAATATGTGCCAATAGAGTTATTATCAAAGACATTTTGACCATGTTTGATCTAATCTGCCAACACTATTGAGTTTAAAGCTGGTCTTACACTATACAATCTCTTTCCAATCTCATTCAGACTTAGCAAAACTGTATAATATGAGGATAAACCCACAGAATTCATTATGTTTGTATCAAAACATGTAGGCCCTTGCACTACATAGTTGATGGTACATGTTAAGGAAATTGTAGAATCAGACTATATAGTGTATGGTCACTGTGACAGATCGTCCAGCACCCAGCTTGGGTGCTTCTGTCAGTATACAGTTTCCTCCAGTCTGGAACCAGCAACCAGGTATTATTGCTGGGCAGCCAAGGACTAAAGAACACTAGCTTAGGTGCAAACTGGAGCTGGAACTGACTTTATTGTAAATTCACACAGAATATATACCATGCTTGATCACATTACCCTAACAATGCAAATTGTAAACAGTAGTCTGATTAGCACATCTAAGGAACAGCCAACAGCTAACAGTGATCTAATTAACAACTAGTCACCTAGACAAGCCTAGGTGACTCAGTGCCCACCCAGACAATGCTTTGATTAATCAGGCATCCCACCCCACCTCATACTGCCCAGCACAAGTCTACAACAGTCTGAGACAAAGCTCATACAATGTTCCAGCAGTCTAAAAAAGTGGAATTAAATTATCTTCATAGATTTCTTGAGGGATATTGTTGATAAATATTTCTTTCCCAGGTGGAGGGGCTTCTTTAATTCAGTCTGCAGGACAGCCACCATATTTGCTCTGACCATTAACCTGTACAAGATTAATTTTAAACCGTTCGTTCCACCTCAGAAGGGAAGCTTTATTGTCCTTATTCAGAGAACTAATCCAGGCCAGTCTCCTCCATGGGCCATAACCAATGAGTAGGAGGTTTGCCCCTAGTCCCCTCCGAAAGCCTCTGTCTAAGTTTGATCAGTCACCTTTAGGGTCAAAACTTTATGTCACATGGTATGGCAACATTAGTAGAGGCAGTAGTATGATGACCTTCTCTTTCTGCATTTGTGACAACTATTTGATCATTTCTGCATATGTGATTTAGCTGAGCATTTTTCTGTTATGCAGATTCAGTAGGCAGTGCTTCTCTTACACAAGCACCCTAAGAAAATGTTATTGTTTAGGCACAACTAGGGTTGCACCGATACTGATACTAGTATCGGTGCAGATACCGAGTATGTGCCTGAGTACTTGTACTCAGGCAAATGCTCCCGATGCCTGACCCGATACCTTTGTATGAAGAGGCAGCTCCCGGAAGTCAGTGGGCGGGGAGGGCAGAGCAGAGAGCGAGTCCTGGCAGTGGAGAGCAAGTCCTGGCAAGCAGCAGAGGAAGGTAAGCTGGCCAGGGGGAAGGGGTGTGGGTCGCAGCATCGGTGACCCAGGCCGTCACATTCATTAACGGAAATGATGGCCCCAGTCTCTGTTGGAGGTGAACAGTGCGACGCCCATCTTGGTACAGCCTGCACTCAGCCTCAGTAAGCAGCAGTCACAAGGCGGCAGTGGACATCTTGTTACATCCAGCCCATATAGTTCAATAACAATATCGGCTGGGTATAACAAGATGTCCACTGCTGCCTTCTGACTGCTGCTTAATGAGGCCGGGTGCAGGGTGTACCAAAATGGGCGTCGCAGGACTTGCATACTGGAGAAAGTTTGAACTGTTATTGATTGTCTCTCATCAATTATTCATTATTCCAGGCTGCCAGCAATTGCCACTGGAATCAGTGCTGCATTTCATTGCCACTGCCTGCCCATCAGTTCCACCTATCATTGCCCATAACTGCCGCCCATGAGTGCCCATAAGTGCCACCTATCAGTGCCCATAAATGCCACCTATCAGAGCCAGGATAGCAGTGCCCATCAGTCAGTTCCACCTATCAGTGCTTCAAATCAGTGCCCATCAGTCAGTACCACCTATCAGTGCTGCATATCAGTGCCACCTTTCAGTGACAGCCATCAGTGCTGCATATCAGTGCCAGCCATCAGTGCTGCATATCAGTGCCCATAAGTCAGTACCACCTATCAGTGCTGCAAAGATATCAACATTAGTCTGTATTGTGCTTTTAAAACTGTCAAAAAGTATCGGTAATTAGTATCGGCGAGTACTTAAAAGAAAAGTATCAGTACTTGTTCTTAAAAAAGTGATATTGGTTCAACTCTAGGCACAACTGAATGTGGAATCTTTGGAGTGTGGTCATTTGCATTTATTTTTACATTTTATTGCTTTCAGTCTAGTGTCTACCACTGTATAACCAACATTTAGCATAGAAACACAGAAGAGAGAAGGCAAAAAAGACCAAGCGATCAATCAAGTCTGTCCTTTTTAATTGTTTTAATTGTTTAGATTTTTATAAAACATTTTTTTTGTTTGAGGATACTTTTTGTTTGACCCAAGCATGTTTAAATTCACATAATATTGACTGAATACCTTTTCTAGACATTCAAAGCATTCATTATTCTTTCAGTAAAGTAATATTTTCTAATCTCACCAGGTAGCTGTCCCCCAGTGGTGTTCCTGCATTGTTACCTTGTCAGCACCCTGCTGAAATACATTAAGCAGATATGGTCCATTATTGTCATTATTGGGAAGCTGGTCCAGAGCAAGCATGTGCAGTTGACACTGGATTAAGCACATGTAGACAAAAATTAGCTGAAAAAGGATGGTGGAGATCAACAACACTGAGATATAAAAGGATGAAAAAGCGTGAAAGAGTATTAAAAAAAAGTTACTTAGTTTAACATTTATAACTTAACTAACAGTATTTATTTATCTTCAGGGCCATGATGATGACAGCTTGTGATTTATCTGCTATCACAAAACCATGGGAAGTCCAGAGCAAGGTTAGATATCAATCAATAATCTGATCTTACTTTGTGCAGTTTATATACTGTATAATTTTACCATCTGAATGCATACATGGTATAATCATCTATTTATCTATAGCTGTTAATATTCATATTTAGTTGTTTATAGTGTTCTATGGTTGTATTTTGCAGTTATGCTTTTTATGCTATCTATCAAATACAATTCCACTAGTTTCTGCTCTTTTTGTGTGGCTTACTTAAACACAAATATTGGAAGATATACAAATTATTATTATTATACAGGATTTATATAGCGCCAACAGTCTGCGCAGCGCTTTACAACATGAGGGCAGACAGTACAGTTACAATACAAATCAATACAGGAGGCATCAGAGGGCCCTGCTCGTTAGAGCTTACAATCTAAAAGGGAGGGTTAAGTGGAACAAAAGGTAATAGCTGTGGGGGATGATCAGATGGAGAAAATGAAAATACAGTTGTTAGGTGTGGGTAGGGTAGGCTTCTCTGAAGAGGAGGGTTTTCAGGGATCGTCTAAAAGCTAATAGAGTAGGAGATAATCAGACAGATTGGGTTAAGGAGTTCCATAGGATTGGAGAGGCTCTGGAAAAGTTCTGGGGGCGAGCATGGGAGGAGGTGATGAGAGAGCTAGAGAGCAGGAGGTCTTAAAAAGAACGAAGAGAATGATAAGGTTGCTACTTTGAGACTAGTATATTTTCAAAATACTTTTCATATTTTCAATATACAAGATATGTGCTTCTGCTACTAAACATCAGTTATACAGTCTCATTCTATATATACACAGCGAAGAGGTAAATTATAGGGCGCAGAGGTAAATTATAGTAACTCATGGCAAGGAATTAGAAGTTATTTTTTACTGATTTGAAATCCATAAATTGAAATCAAATTGGTTGTCATGGATTATTGCAATTTGAGGTGTAAGGCTCGATTCACATATATACATGTTGCTTTTGAGCGTTTCTGCAGTGCTTCTTGTGGTGCTTACCGTGTTTTTGGACACGCATTTTTACAGCGATTTTACCGGGATTTGCATTTTTTTTACACTTTATATAGTTGGTTGCTAAGGAGGGGATCGGGAACCAGCTGCCGCATCCTTAACAATCGATGAGTCATCAGCTGTCAGCGGGCTTCCCCGCAGACAGCTGAATGTTTAAATGGGTAGGGGTACATTGTACCCCTACCCATTCACAAGAAAAGTTGTGTAGTGTGGCAAAACACAATAGACAGTTTTTGACAAGTCCTTTATTAAAAATGTCTTCTTCTCTCTCCTCCGGTTTTCTTCCGATTCCTCCTCCGGTCTTCTCCTTCTCCCTCCGGTCTTCTCCTTCTCCCTTCGGTCTTCTTCTTCTCTTGCTTCTTTTTCCTGTCTTCTTCTTTCTCCTGCCTTCTTTGTCTGGGGTTCTTCTTCCTCTACTCCCACCGACGACCCTTCTCTGATGCTGTGTCCCGCTGATCTGTCCGTGCCAATTTCACACATTTCTTAGATAACCATGGGGGCATAGCCATCGGATGAAATCATCCCCCTTGTGACATCACTGACCCATCATGCCCCGGGCGGTGATGTCACGAGGGGCGGGCCTCTGGGTGATGTCACCTGATGGCCATGCCCCATCATTATCTAAGAAATGCTTGACATCGGCGCGGACAGGTCAGCGGGATGCAGTGTCGGAGGAGGGTCGTTGGCAGGAGTGGCGGTGGAGGAAAAACACTGGACAAAGAAGATAGGAGAAAGAAGAAGACTGGAAGAAGAAGCAGGAGAAGGAGAAGACCGGAGGAAGAAGAAGACTGGAGGAAGAAACGGGAGAAGCCCAGAGGAGGAAGAAGACATTTTTAATAAAGGACTTGTCAAAAACTGTCTATTGTGTTTTGTCACACTACACTACTTTTTTTTCTGTGAATAGGTAGGGGTACAATGTACCCAATACCCATTCGCATGGGGGGGCAAGATCTTGTTAAAGGGGGCTTCCAGGCGTGGCCTGGACGGCAATGTGAGCGGACGCACCTAGGCAGAGCTCCGCCAGTGATCCATCCTGAATGCGATATCCTGCACACCCATAACCGGCTAAACCGACACATAACGCGGGGAACTACCCCAGCCACCTTTGGGCAAGTATGTCCCCACCGAAGAGAAACAACGCGGCATCCTCCTCCCTAGACAGATACCGCCGAGTAGACCGGGGCCCGGAGGGACAAGATGGCGCCTCGGCGGCATCTCCTGACGCGCAGCAAGCTGACCACGAGGCGGCCGACACCACTAGAGTCCTGGAGGCGATCTCGGTATGCCAAGCCACACTAACCTCCAAAATAGAGGAAGTAAAGGTGGACATCTCACTGATCCGTCAGGACATGACAAAGATCCGGGAACGGGTCACGGAGACTGAGACCAGGATAAGCCGAGCGGAGGATATAATTCACCCCCTGCAACACTGTCAGGAAGATATGCAACGCCAACTCCAGCAACTCGCCCAGAAACATGACGATCTCGAGAATCGGGCCCGCAGATCTAATATAAGATTTATTGGTTTACCGGAGGGTTCGGAGGGCCCCGATCCAGCCACCTTTTTGGAAAAACTTCTTATCAATGCATATGGCAGGGAGGCCTTCTCCAATGCATTTGTTGTGGAGCGCGCCCACCGCATGCCCGCTCGCCGCCCCCCTGAGGGCGCACCGCCTCGCACATTCATTGCAAAGCTAATGAACTTCAGGGATCGAGATGCCATCCTTCGCCTGGCAAGAACCAAGGGGAACCAAGGGGAACATACCATTCCAATCGGGACACGTGATGGCTTTTCCGGATTTCTCAGCAGAGATTCAAAAGCAGCGGGCCCGCTTCGGAGAGATAAAACGGCGCCTAAGGGTTCACAACCTGAAATACGCAATGCTGTAGGTGAGGACCGTGCACATTTCTTTGATGACCCGACTCAAGCAGTGGCCTGGCTGGACCAGCGTGATGCGGAAAGGAACCGTCCCGCCAGCTAGACCTACAGTTCTTCGGCTCTGATGTCTGTAAGTTGACTTATTTACTTTTCTCCCCCTGTGAACAATGACTTCCTCACTATATTCCCAAAGGGTGTTATTCCACATACCTGTAGTACTCAGCGGTCACACAATCAAACAGTTTTGCCCTAGCCCGCTCCACTTTTGCGAGCTTGTGACACGCAGGGACAGAACTGTTCTTTCCTCTACATATGGACCCGTTTGGCAGAATATATCTCATCTACCTGCCCACATCCAATCCAGAAAGGCTCCCTTTGGTTTCTCGAGAGACGGGAGAGGAGGACACATACCACTTCGTGATGCTAACTTTCTTTTTTTTCTGTTTCCTTTTAATTTCTAGTTTTTTTAGGTGTGCCATGTATGATTGCTACTAATCACGGCGGAGTGGTCGGTTGGGAATACTTACTTGCTGACCACTGCTAAGTAATGCCGTTTGTTATTTACATTGCCGAATTTAAACCAGCGTTTGTTCGCCTCCACTGGTGGTACGTGTTCTGCTGATTGAATAGGCAGTAGTGCCCCCAGTGGACAAAGGTTATGATGGTGCGAGACACTTTTGCCTACACGAGTGTACAGATACTCTTTTACAATCGCACAGGTTTTGGGATTGATGCCCCTACCAAGTTTGGGAGGTGGAGGGCAGGGAGGGGGGGTGGGAAATGTTTTTGGTTGGTTACATGGTTACTGTTGTATGGCATAATTGAAAGCACTGATGGTTGTCTCATAGGTTATAAACTGCATGGCTGGGGGACCCCCGGGTGGTGGACAGCTATGTCCTGGGCATTCCTCCGTGACATGCGTCCCTACAAATTTACATAACTTAAAAATGTCTAATACAAAGTTCCTAACATGGAATGTTAGGGGGATTAGAGACAAAATCAAACGATCTGCGATTTTCGGTTGCCTTAAATCCTATCGGGCTGATATTATTGTCTTGACTGAGACGCATGTCACTGGACAACTTCAAAATGCTCTGAAACGTCCATGGATAGGATGGTCATACCACACCACACACACCCCATACTCACGGGGGGTCTCTGTCCTAATCGCTAAGACCACCCCGTTCAGTTGCATATCAGTAAGGACTGACCCCCAAGGCAGATTTATATTCCTACACTGCACCATATCAGGTACGCAATACCTTATATTGGCCTTTTATATACCCCCTCCATACACATCCGCCCTGATTAATGAGGGTCTCTTATACATGACAAAACACCCCCTACTACCAACCATTTGGCTCGGGGACTTTAACATGGTGCTGGACCCATCCATGGACAGGTTACAAGTGAAACGAGACGCCCAAACCACCAGTATTACCAGACTTGGACGCACACTTACGGAATTCTCCCTAACAGACACGTGGAGACACCAACACCCGGGTGAGAGAATATTTTCTTGCTTCTCTGCATCGCACTCCTCCATGTCACGCATAGATATGATAATCACCTCAAACACTCTACTCCCTTTATTAACAAATACAGGTTACCACACAAGGTCCCTCTCAGATCACGCCCCATGTTGGGCCTCCTTGACACTATCCCCGCCGGTCGGGCCTAGGATATGGCGCCTCCATCCCTTTTGGTTGTCGGCCCTTGAGGATCAGGAGGACATACCTAGTGAATGGCAGCATTTCTTTCACACCAACAGTAACACCACCTCCATGGGAATGGTCTGGGAGTCATTCAAACTACATGCTAGGACCTTACTGACATCACGCATAAATAGGTTGAAAGCCAACTCAAGTAAGTTACTCCGAGAGGCAGCCGAAAAACTAGATAAGATTACGCACGACTTCAATACAGACCCCACACCAGACAAAGCCTCAGTACTTAAACTCCATACTCGAATATTTGATCAATTGCACTTTGAAAAGGCTAAACAAAAACTTTTTTTTACAAAACAAAGAATATTTGAACATGGTGAAAGGGCGGGAAAACTGTTGGCATATCTGGCCAAACAGGACACTAGGCCTCCAGTGGTTGTCTCCCTGAGGGTCACGGGTGACATATTGCTAACCGACCCCAAATCGGTAGCGGATACATTTAGAGCGTACTATGCAGACCTGTATTCATCTAAAGTGCAGGTTACCGCGGGGGAAACTAGGGCATTCTTACAGGATATTCCATTCCCCAAGGTCTCGGATTCACAACGGGAGGCCCTTGAGGCCCCGCTTACCGTTGACGAGATTACGGCGGCCGTGGCATCCCTGGCGCTTGCCAAGGCCCCCGGGATGGATGGACTACCATTAGATTTCTATGCAGCTTACTCGGAGGTACTGGTGCCCGAATTATTGAAAATATACAACCACATCTTTGACTCTGAGTCACTTCCCAGCTCACTTAGACAGGCGGTGATCATAGTGCTTCCCAAACCGGGCAAAGACCCATTGCAACCCGAATCCTATCGCCCAATTTCATTACTCCAGGCCGACATTAAGATCTTGGCAAAGATTCTGGCTATGCGCCTAAACCAAATCATTCGATCCCTAATACACCCAGATCAGACGGGATTCATGCCTGGGAAAAATACGGCAATGAATCTACGTCGTCTATATATGAATATCTCGGCGGTTCATGAGGAGATTGGAGATAGGGCAGTGGTGTCACTTGACGCCGCCAAGGCGTTCGACTCCGTGGAGTGGGAGTACCTGTGGGAGTGCCTGAGGGAGTATGGATTCAGACCTAATTTTATAAAGTGGGTTAAGTTACTTTATTACTTACCTGAGGCCAGAGTATCGGTGAATGGGAGCACATCAGACCCGTTCCCCCTTGAAAGAGGGACCAGGCAGGGCTGCCCACTCTCCCCGCTCCTTTACGCTCTTGCGGCGGAGCCGCTCGCCATATCCCTTAGAAGTAACCCAGGGGTTCGGGGCCTCAGAATGGGTAATGTGTTGGAAAAGGTGAGTTTATATGCAGACGACATGCTCCTATATTTGGAGGACTCGGGTCCATCGTTACAGACAGCCCTTACCACAATTGAAAACTTTGGAAAGCATTCGGGATTACGCATAAACTGGTCAAAGTCACAAATTCTCCCGCTAGATGTATCACCACCCACTAGACTCTCAGCAAATCTCCCTTTACAAAGAGTGACATGCATTCATTACCTGGGTATAAAAATAACTAGAGACCCCACGGAATTTTTAGATAACAACATAGAACCATTGTTTTCATACCTCAAAACACATATACAGGTATGAGCACGACTCCCACTGGGAATCATGGGTAGGATCAACCTTATCAAAATGATCATAATGCCAAAATTTCTGTATGTCTTTTGGAACTCACCAGTACTTATCCCCCTAAAAATTTTCAAAACAATAGACAAAATCATTAACTCATTTGTATGGGGCTCAGGAAGACATAAATTGGCTTGGAACACTCTTAAAAACCCTACCACATCAGGAGGAACAGCCCTACCAGACTTCCACTCATATTATATAGCTGCACAACTATCTCATTTCTACTACATTCATAATACAGACAGTGACAAATACCAGACCCTGGTCTGCAATAAACCAACTAAGGTTACCCATACCCCCTTGCAGGTCTTATTCAGGGGTAGATCAGGTGCGAGGGGAATGCCTGGCCAAGGACCTCTCTTGAAACAGCATCAGTGCGTATGGGAAATAGCATTAAAAATGACCGGTGCGGATTTTTTCCACTCCCACACCCCACTGTGGCACAATCCGCAACTAAGAGAGCTGCTGTCGCTCCCTGGGACAGTGGAGTGGGCTGCGAGGGGAATAACCTTTTTACACCAAGTAGTCACCCCTTCAGGGGTAAGAAGCTTTAGCTCCTTGAGTACTGAGTTTCAACTACCTCCACGTATGCTATTTCACTATAGACAACTCACACATGCCCTACAAACACAATTTGCAAATGGGTATCCAACTACACAAATGTTGTCCCTGGTGAAAAAAAAAAGGGGGCTTCCAGACTCCGGTAAGCCCCCCGCCCACAGATCCCGACAATCACGGGGCAATAGTTGTTGGCAGGAGGCCCTTGTCTCCATCAACATGGGGGTAAGGTACTTTGGGGTGGGGGGCAAAGAGCCCCCCCGTCCCAAAGCACCCACCCCCCATGTTGAGTGCATGCAGCCTGGTATGGTTCGGGGGGGGCACTCGCTCATTCTCTCCCTTTCCCGACTTGCCGGTCTGCATGCTCAGATAAGGGTCTCCTATGGAGTTTATGGGGGACCCCACACCATTTAAAAAAAGAATTGGTGTGGGGGGGGTCCCCTCCGAATAAATACTAGACCCTGGTATGGACCCTGGTAAGGGCCTGGCATGGACCAGGGGGGGACCCCACGTTGTTTTTTTTTCACAAATTGTTTTAACCGGCAATTCTTTTTTTTTACATTCATCTGTCAGTGTGGAAGCCCGCGCTGACAGCTGATGACTCATCGGTTGTTAAGGACGTGCAGCCGGCTTCCCGTATCCCTCCTTAGCAACCAGCTACATACAGTGTAAAAAAAAATGCAAATCGCGGTAAAAACGCAGTACTTGCATTTTGGATGCGGGTCCGTTGAAGTCTATTACATGCAAAACTCTGCATTTTGTGGGAAAAACGTCCCCGACCCTTTCCTGTAGCCTAAAATTAGTTGAGAAGTCAAATTGGGACATTTCTAGCAAAAGAAAAGTTGATAAAATATCATTTTTATAGATAGTTCTGTACATTTTCCCTAGAAAGAAAAGAAAAACTATGTATATTAGGGTTAACTGAAAGAGCTACAAAACTGTCTCACCAGTACAACATCTAAACAATCTAAATAGGAAAGATCAGTTTTACAGCCCTCAAAAATTTC
This sequence comes from Lithobates clamitans, assembly GCA_037952925.1. Classification (NCBI taxonomy): domain Eukaryota; kingdom Metazoa; phylum Chordata; class Amphibia; order Anura; family Ranidae; genus Lithobates; species Lithobates clamitans. The sequence continues at coordinate 2,754,561 of JBBGZY010000833.1, read as the reverse complement.
ACTTGCCTGCTCGCATTTGGCGAGTGGAAATTAGTTGAGGGTGAGTGTGGAGCAGGGGTGGACTGGGCCTCACAGTTTCCCGGCTGATCGCTCTGGCAGAAGCGGTGGGGCCTTTTTTACAGGGCATTGGATGCCCACAAGCGATCAGCAAGGAAACTGTCAGGAGGATTGCTGGCCGGATCACACAGAGCGGGGATCCCCCGCTGTGACACAGCTTGTATATGAAACGCCGGCCGCTGTCAAACAAAGTTCCGCCTCCCGGACCAGCTCCTATGATAGACAAAACACTGGTCTAATAGTGGTCCAGGAGGTGGGACTTTGTTTGACAGCAGCCAGCGTTTCATAAACAAGCTGGGTCACAGCTGCAGATCCCTCCCGATTCCTCCCTGTGATCCCTACTGCATTAATGGGCACTGATAAGGCTGCACTTATGGGTACTGATAGGCTGCACTGATGGGCACTGATGAGGCTACATTGACGGGCACTGATGGGCACTGATGAGGCTGCACTGATGGGCACTGATATCCTTTTTGTTAATATTGTTAACGTTGTAGTTAATATTTCTTTTTGTAACTTAATTCTGCATAAAACATTTAACAGTGACATTTCATGAGGTAATTTATGAGAGCGTGTTTAGGGGCGAAATTTGGAGCGGGGTAGGGTTAGGGCTGGGTGGGGCAACTGGTGGTGAGTAACTCTTAAGGCCTGGCTAGTAGCTCAGGACTCGAAATTTTGAGCCCTGGATTTTAGATGACCATATTCTAAGCTGTACATTGTCCTGGTAATTAAGTAGAATAAATGTTAATATGCTCATTTTTGTCTCATATATTTATAGGTGGCTCTTTTAGTCGCTGCTGAATTCTGGGAGCAAGGTGACCTGGAAAGGACAGTACTCCAGCAACAGCCTATTGTAAGATGATTTGCATGGGCTGCATACTTCCTAAACGTTGCCACTGGTCTGAATTGTAAGAACAGTAATGATAAGCAAACTACCGTAAATGATAACAGCTAATCAGCACAGTTGTGTACTGTTTGTAATACTTTTTTATTGCAGTAACAGTTTCTTTTCATGACAAGCATTCAGGAGTCTACCACCTTTTTCTAAGGGGGTTTATTGTAGCTAGAGGGACACAAGTATTACACACACATAAGAAACCATAAGTAATTACAGGTTGCAACACATTTTAAGTAAAAAAACAAAAAAAAACAAACAAACAAGAACAACAACAAAAAACGTACAGAAACAAACAAAAACAAAGCAAAACAAAAAAAACTTGACTACTCTGACTTTTTCTGCTGTCACTTTTCTATGTTTCTACTTGGACCTTAAAAGATGGGGTAGATCCCCAAACACTTGTCCTGAATATTTAACTGCAAATAAAAAAAGTATCACGGACAGTACTCAAATGTGTTGTTCCAAGTGCACTAATACAGCTACATTCACCTTAAAGTGGTTCTGAAGGCTGAAGTTTTTTAAATTGAATGCATTCTATGCATGAAGGTAAAAAAACTTTTGTGTGCAGCATCACATTTACAATTTATAAATATGGCCTATAGAGTTTTTTAAGTTAATCAACACATGTTGTTGCTGTTAATTTGGCCTGAACATCTAGGCATCAAAGACCTCCAGTTAATAGGGTTTATAATGGCTTCTAATTAAAGGCAATAATGCATTTATTTGTGTTTTTTTCTATTATTAGTTTATATTGTATGTAATATTTCTTTAAAGGGCTTTTTTTTTTAAAAAAAATCTAAAACGCTCTTAAAAAATGTTTCAGAATTAGAATGATTATTCAGCTTTCGATGTGACATATCTTGCTAGTCATGCTGGCAGCAATGATACAGTGGAGTAGTACAGTTTGTTTATTCATAAAAAAATATTTTTCTTTGACAGCCAATGATGGACAGAAACAAGTCTGCGGAACTGCCAAAGCTCCAGTGTGGTTTTATTGACTTTGTGTGCACCTTCGTTTATAAGGTAATTTACAAAAAATCAGACATAAGCATACAAAGGGTATGCACTTTTAATTCGCTGTACAAACATAATCAAGATATCAGAAGAACTGCTGTAGTAAGCTGCATTTGACTTTTTTCACAATATTGTTCTATGTATTTTTGCTCCATAGCCACAGGGCCTTTGGAAAATTACTAAAAACTACAGTCTGATTTAAAAATGTATAATTTTTTCCTGGAGAAATGTAACAAATTAGATGATGATTACTTTATAATTTCTGCCTAATGTTATTTAATTATTTTTTTTTTCATGGGCAGTTACTCTTTTCAACACAATAATGGTAAAACATTTCTATTCTATGAAGCTATTTATTTTCCTGAAGGCAGTTTTTGCTATTATGTGTTTTTTTATTTATTTCTTTTTTAAAATATGTTATTGTGAAAAGAAACTAAACAGTTGAGTTTCATAAATGTTTCAGTAATTTGTCAGAAGCTATGATGTAATAACCATAATAATTTATTCACTGTTTTGGCAATACACTGATATAAAAAAACATAAAAACTGGGTCTGCGATTGCTTGAGACCAGCCATGATGACATAATCCAACCACTTACTGATAGCTGCCTATTGCCATAACAAAATGGTGGTTTAGTATTGTTATGGTATGAAATATTTCACATATTTAGAAATGTTGTTTATTCTATTGATTTATATAGCACTAAGAAGTTCAACAGAATTTTATCAAATACATAAAGCTTTTGAAGTGCAATCACTATCCACAAACAATCTAATCTTCTTATACTTTTCTTTTCCACTATCCTGCTGAACACTGCTTAATTGAAGGAGAATTGTCCACTGAAGCCTGAGAAACTCACACTGTCAGGAGTGTCCATCTTCTGTGTTAGCTGCTGTGCTCAATGGTTCCTTATAATTTTTTTCAGCAGAGGAACATTTTTATACTTCTAGTATTGTAGAAGAATGTAAAACTCTGACACTGAAATCAGAATAAAAAATGGTCAATATCCATTAATATTAGATTACTCAGAGTCAGGGAGATATATGTTTGTTTATAGCTGGAGATGGAAGTCAGTAGCATGCTGTCATCTACAGTGGCATATATTTTTGACAGTCTTCAGAAGACTTTTATTAACTTCTTTTGCAAAAGTAGAAAGGGGACAACCTCAGTTTACAAATGTCTTTGAATATGATATTAAAAACAAATGTCAGTGCTCCCATCAGTGCGATACAAAAGTTCCTATGTAAAATTAACCCGAGTTTATCTTTGGGCCTCCTCTCAATGTGGTATGATGGCTACAACAAACAAGCGATACTTACATGGGCTGTTTCATTGCTTCTTAGGAGTTTTCTCGATTCCATGAGGAGATCCAGCCAATGTTGGATGGTTTGCTGAATAACAGAAAGGAGTGGAAAGCTCTGGCGGATGAATATGAAGCCAAAATGAAAACAATTGAAGAGGAGAAGAAGAAGAAGGAAGAAGAATTAGCTGCTAAAAAAGGTGTGCAACCAATGTACATTTATGGTGCCTCAAGTGAATTTTATTTCAGTAATGTTCAACTAAACTCCTATTTGAAAAAACATTAATTTCAGACCAGATTTTTTGTATGTATTTTCTGTAAGAAAATCATCCTACCTACCTGCCAGCAATGCTTTTTCTAAATGTACATTGAGCCACACATGTGCAGCTCAGTGTACAATGCTGGCAACTGCCGGGTGCCAAGATAAATTACATCCCCATGTTTTGAAAATTGTGTCATCTCAGGCCAGCCAATCAAGATGATCAAAGATACTGCACGCAGAAGAAAACCAGATAGAGGTGTCAGCATCAGGGACAAGGGTATTGTGGCTCTTGCAGCAGCACTGGAGGAGGGTGCTTTGTCTGCCATAATGTGCATATTAGCTGAACATATTTGCACATCATGGTAAAACCCCTAGAAGCTAGCCTAGGAATTTAATTCTGCTTTAGGGATAAGTGTACTCCGGGGTGCTCTAATAAACAAATATTAGCTTCCTAGTTTAATTTGGTGCTTGGAACCACCCCAGACCTTCTGTACCTCCTTATTAGTCCAACAATGTCATTGGTGGCTTTACTGGCTAATCAGGAAGTGGAGACGGTGGGATGGTGTAGGACTATGCACCATCGTCAGAAAGAACGCTCCATGGGTTTTTCAGAAGAATATTGGCCCTTTTTGCAAGCACCTGGAGATGCCTGCTATCACTTTACAAGGGCAGATTACAGCATTAAATGTCACTAGAAGTTTGCGTTAAATTGCTATTATTCTTCATGGCCACTGGCCAGATGACTTTGGTTTGGTGCATGCACCATATATGAATAGTAAATAGGAGTACCAGAGGTCATAGACACTGGAATTGATTTACTAAAACTAGAGAGAGAAAAATCTGGTGCAGCTCTACATAAAAACCAGCTTCCAGGTTTTATTGTCAAAGCTTTTATGAACAAGCTGGAGTTAGAAGCTGATTGGCTAACATGTACAGCTTCACCAGGTTTTGCACTCTCTAGGTTTTTTAAATCAACCCCACTGTGCTGTCCTTGAACAGTGAGCAATAGATTGTAGTATATCTTGAAAATGAAGGTATAGGCTACAATAACTTTATTCATAAAGAAGCAGATTTACAAAAAGAGTTGGAAATCTTCATTAAAAGATTGTGTGAATAATCACTTCAATTATCCAATCATGTAAAAATTGAATTTCTGTTCACTTTGAATACCCAGTCATGTGCAGAAGCACGTCACATGATTGGAAATTTGAAGTGAATATTTACACACTTTTTTTTGAGTGAAGCTTCTCAACTCCTTTAGCAAATCAGGCCAATTAAGTTCAGGGTGCATTTATCCTTTAAGTAACAGAACATGTAAAAAGGATAAATATGTATAGGTTGGCTTATTATATGCTTATTATACAGTATGTCTAAAATACAAAACTGGTAAGGATACTGTCATGGAACGTCCCACACTCCGCTTGAGTGCTTCCGTCAGTATACCACTTCCTCCCAGTCTGGATATAGATATCAAATATTCCAACCGCTCATAAGCACAAAACAAGACGAGACTTGTTTCACTGCTAACATGGACTGTTTTTTATTAGAACCAAAATTACAAGTCTTTATATACCGTTAGAGGAGGTTCCCCCCTCCTGCTCATATTACTCTAACAATACAACTGTAACCTAATTAACATGAGCTAGTTTACTAAATCATTTACCCATACTAGGTGACTCAGAGACATGACCTTTGGGTTTAAGACTTTACGTCTCTTAGCTCATTGACTATTCAATACACATTACCATAAACATCAACACAGAGTTAATTAGAACAAACGACAATGTATGGAATACCCTTAGAACCTGTGGTAAGCCAGACTAGACTCATTTACATTAAACACATTATAGCAGACATCAGACAGGTGAGTGGAGTTGATATTAGCATCTCCTCACAGTATGAGTCCCAACAGTTTGACTCAGTCACTATTGCTAATATGGCAAATACAGGGTACCCAGAGTCTGTGTGTCCTGAAGGACAAGGATCCGAAGCCAAAGTAACAACACCTCAAGGGTACCCCAAATGCCAGGACCCATAATCTGTAGGCAAGAGGCTGACATTCAGTCCCCTCCAAAAGCCTCTGTCCCGGGTGAGTCTGTCACAGATATTCATAGACCTAAAATGAGTTTTAGTTGGATGGGCATATTATACTTTTTGTCTATAAGTAGAATCTGCATTAGCAGCTCCTAGAGTAGCTGTCATAGAAGTACTCAAGAATGCACATAATGAAAAGTATTTATCCGGTATTGTTTAGTTAATTAGTTACATTTAAACTAGTGACTTCATTAAGTCTTCTGCTGGCTGCTTCCTAAATGAACAATTAGTTACATTGTAAATGGCCAATGTAAGCTTTACTGGGGCTAGACAGATCACCATGGCCCGAGGACCTAAACAAAAGCCAATAATGTAGTGTAGAAGTGACAGATTGCTGCTGACACTGTTTTGTAGTGGGGATTATTCTAATATATTAAAACAGTTACCAGACGGAGGACAGCATTCCCAGACATTATCGTTTTTACAATACATTTAAGATAAAGAGATTTATATGCTGGAAGGATTTGTTGAACTAGTGCATCCCTATTACTCCTATTAGATGGTAGTGACATTACTGACATTGGTGGGTGGGTTCACAGTATAATGTGACCTGATTTTCTATTTACTCTCTAACTAGATCACCATTTTCTATTTACAGCTCCAGCTAAAATCAACTAAAATTCAAGCTGTGGGTTGCTATGTCAGCACCACACGGCTTAACAAACTTGAACTAAAAAATTGATGGAGCCAGATGGAAAATTGTTGGACAAAAAGTGATTGCACCCAATCAGATGCAATCATTGTTTGGGTATACAGACAGCCACAGGTACCATGGCTGTTTGAATACAACAGCTGGCAGGGTAGATACCTCTGCCCATGCTGTTTGGTGTGGATGGGGCAATTGAGAGATTTCTTATGTCCAGCCTGCAGGGTTGAATGAGAGGAATCTATCTATGTATAGGAATGTGTAGTACTTTTGTTCATGTATTCTTTATTTACCATGGTCACCAATAGGGATGAGCTGAACACCCCCCGGTTCGGTTCGAAGCAGAACATGCGAACGGGCAAAAAATTTGTTTGAACACACGGACACCGTTAAAGTCTATGGGACACGAACATGAAAAATCAAAAGTGCTAATTTTAAAAGCTTATATGCAAGTTATTGCTATAAAGAGTGTCTGGGGACCCGGGTCCTGCCCCAGGGGTCAAGTATCAATGCAAATTTTTTTTTAAAATAATGCTTAAAGTGAAACAATAAAAATGAAATATTCCTTCAAATATCGTGCCTGGGGGGTGTCTATAGTATGCCTGTAAAGTGGCGCAATTTTCCCATGTTTAACAATACCCCAGCAAAATTACATTTCTAAAGGAAAAAAAAGTAATTTAAAACTTCTCGCGGCTGTAATGCATTGTCGGATCCCAGCAATATAGATGAAAATCATTGAAAAAAATGGCATGGGTTCCCCCCCAGTCCATTATCAGGCCCTTTGAGTCTGGTATGGATATTAAGGGGAACCCCACACCCAAATTTTAAAAAATATATAACGTGGGATCCCCCATCCCCCCAGGCAACTTATACTCTGAACAGCAGTATATATACTATACGGCCTGCCCTATATACTCTGCAGAAAATTGGGCCTTAGGTGTTGGTGGTACCAGAACACTGTAAGCCCTCACAGTTACTCTTGGTAAGTGCAGGAACGGGCCCTGCTGTGAAATACTATATCAAAAATTGTAATTACATGCCCCTGTTAAACAGGGGCAGAAAAATTGAGCTTTTGGTGGTGGTGGTGGTATCAGAACACTGTAAGCCCTCACAGTTTATCTTGTTGGGTGCAGGAACGGGCCCTGCTGTGAAATATTATATCAAAAATTGTAATTACATGCCCCTGTTAAACAGGGGCAGAAAACATGGGCCTTGTGTGGTGGTGCCACAACACTGTAAGCCCTCACAGTTACTCTTGTTGGGCACAGGAATGGGCCCTGCTGTGAAATATTGCATCAAAAATTGTAATTACATGCCCCTGTTAAACAGGGGCAGAAAATTTGGGCCTTGGGTGGTGGTGGTGGTGCCCTAAACCAAAAATATTTTTGGAAGCTCGCATCATCAAGATTGAGGAGGAATAAGATAGTCAGCATAGGCAGTCTTCAAGGGATCCCACATCCATAGAAAATTCAATCAGTTACATCAGCATCAGGTGCTTGATAGCTGCTGATCCAAGATTGATTAGTTTTTAGGCATGTGAGCCTATCAACGGAGTCTGTGGACAGGCGCACTCTATGATCCGTTACAAACCCTCCAGCAGCACTGAATGTGCATTCAGAAAGAACGCTGGATGCGGGACAGGCCAGTAGCTCAATTGCATATTGACCAAGTTCTGGCCAGTGGTCCATCCCCCAGACCCAGTAACCCAGTGGATGCTCTGTTGGAAAGGTCTCCAGGTCTGCTCTTGCCCCTAGATATTCCTGCACCATGTAATGCAGATGCTAGCGATGGTTGCTTGAACATCGGACCTTGGCGCTAAAGACTGAAAAATTGTTTAAAGGCATCAGTTAGCCAGCCACCTTCTCCACCACTCTTCCTCTGACTGAACGAAGCCTCAGCAACACATTGTCTAGCACCAGGAACTTGTAACCTCCCAGGGTCTGGAAATGCATCGCACAAACCTTTCTTCAAGGCCTCCTGAAGAGGTTTTATCCTCTGCTCCTTCTGTGAAGGCAGGATGAGTTCTGAAACCTTACCCTTGTAACGTGGATCAAGAAGGGTTGCCAGCCAGTAATTATCCCTCTTCTTGATACCACAAATCCTAGGGTCCTTTCATAGGCTTTGCAGAATCAGGGAGGCCATGCAGCGCAAGCTTGCAGAGGCATTCGATTCTGAGTCCTCTGGGTCACTAAGGATCACATGATCCATAACAACCTCCTCCCAGGCAAGTACAACTCCTTGGATTTCTGGGGACTGAAAACCACCCCTTGAAGACTGCTGCTAAGTGTTATCCTCCGCGTCTACGATGACACAATCCTCCTCCTCTTTTTCCTGTGTGCTTGGTGGGCCTTGAGAGGTAAGGAAGTCCTCCTCTTCCTCCGGCTGTTCTGCCTCAAGTGTCCTGTCCATGATTCCACGAAGCGTGTGCTCCAACAGGAAGACTAGAGGGAGAGTGTCACTGATGCATGCATTGTCCCTGCTCACCATCCTTGTGGCCTCATCAAATGGTGACAGGACAGTGCATGCATCCTTGATCAATAGCCACTGGCATGGCGAAAAGAAGCCAAGCTCCCCTGACCCTGTCCTGGTGCCATACTCACACAGGTACTCATTGATGGCCCTCTGCTGCATGTGCAGCCACTGCAGCATTGCCAACGTTGAGTTCAACCCGGTGGGCATGTCACAAATGATGCGGTTTGTGGGCAGGTTGCATTCCCTTTGAATGTCAGGTACCTGAGTACTGGCATTGTATGACCGGCCGAAATTACCGCAGACTTTTCTGGCCTGCCTCAGGAGATCCTGTAAGCCTGGGTACCTGATCAAGAACTGCTGCACCACCAAATTCAAGATGTGTGCCAAACATGGAACATGGGTTAAGTGCCCCTGTTGGAGGGCAGAGAGAATGTTGGTGCCATTGTCGCACACAACCATTCCTGGCTGAAGCTGGCATGGTGTCAACCACCTCTGAGCCTGCCCCTGCAGAGCTGCCAGAATCTCTGCCCCAGTGTGGCTCCTGTCCCCTAAGCAGACCAACTCAAGCACTGCATGGCGTCTTTCTGCCTTACTGCTTGTGTAGCCCCTTGAACGCTTACAGAGCACCGCTGGTTCAGAGGACAAATCTGCAGAAGAGGCCAGAGGAAGAAGAAGAGGAGGGGATGGAGGAGAGAGCTGTGGCAGAATTACTACTAGCATTTTGGAGGTGTGGTGATGGAACAAGCTCCAACAATACTGAACACTGTCCTGTATCCTTCTCAGCTGCCAGCAGAGTTACCCAGTGCACGGTGAAGGTAACGTCCCTGCCCATGCCTGCTGGATCATGAGTCAACAGTAATATGCACCTTACTGCTGACTGCCCTGTCCAACGAGGCCAAAACATTGCCTTCCACATGACGGTAGAGAGCTGGAATGGCCTTCCGTGAAAAGAAATGGCGTTTTGGAACCTGCCACTGAGGTACAGCACATTCCACAAATTCAGGAAAGGGGGCAGAGTCTACCAGCTGAAAAAGCAGCAGTTGCAGTGCTAGCAGTATGGCCAAGCGAGCATTTAGACGCTCAGCATGTGGATGGCTGGGACCAAATTTCTTTTTACGGTTCAGCAACTGGGGTAGGGAAATTTTCCTGCTAAAATCAGATGGTGGTGTACTGCTAGCAGATTGGCTGCAAGTACCTGGGACACCTATTGCTATACCTTCATTCCTCTCAGTGCAAGTTTTTGAGAGGACTGGAGATATAGTGGGGTTGGAGATCCCAGATGAGGAGCAAGGAGAAGTGCGCCATTTTCTTTGATATGGGTCTTTCAAGTGCTGTTGCCAATGGACTGCATGGCAGGTCGTCATATGTCTGGTCAAGCATGTGGTGCCCAAGCGGCTGCTGTTTTGGCCACGCTTGACCCGCTTCAGACATAGGTTGCAAACAGCAATGGTGTCATCTGCTGCACACGTGTGGAAAAAGGCCCACACCAAAGAAACCTTTAAAAGTCAGCAGCGCCCAGCACCTGCGGAGCTCTGCGGTGTGATGCAATAGGGTGGCTGCCCGTAAGCTACCCCCTAGAGGACATCCTGCCTGGAGTTGGAGTTGTGCCTCTTCCTCCTCCTCTCTTCTCTCAGGCACCCAAGTAGAGTCAGTGACCTCATCATCCCCTCCCTCCTCGTCACTGGAGCAAACTTGGCAGTATGCTGCAGCTGGGGGAACATGACTGTCAGTTTCTTGTCCTTCTTGGGCACCCCCTCTCTCTAGGCTCACGATACTCCAATCCTCAACCTGGGAACCAACTTCGGAGCCTTCAAATCGCTGCACATCCTCCAACAGCATGTACCTGACACTGTGGTCGAATAATTCTGGGGACTCCTCCGTGCATGATGGTGGGGCTATGGAAGGAGTGACTGTGGACAAGGAGCCGGTGGAATAGGCTGTTTTGGCAGCTGCGTTGGAAGGCAAATTAATCCCAGCCTGGGTGACAGAGGATGAGAAGGATGAGGACGGCTTTGTTATCCACTCCACCAACTCTTCTGCATGTTCAGGCTCAATAACACGGCCAGCAGCAGAAAAAAAGGGCAAGCGTGCCCCACGGCCACCTGCAGAGGATGCACCATGTCCACGACCAGCACTGTTGACTGTAGACACAGAGGCTGCTTGCCCTCTTTTAGTGGCTTGTGAGCGTCTGCCTCTCCTTGGTGGCCTTCCGGACATGATGTATATTTTGTTTTGTAACACCACACTACACTGTATTAGATACTGTGTACACCACCAGAAGTGTAGTATAAACTGTACACACTGATTAAATACTGTGTACACTGCCTGCACTGTATTAGCAACTGTACTACGGCTGCACTGTATTTTATACTATGTACACCACCAGAAGTGTAGTAGAAACTGTACACACTGTATTAGATACTGTGTACACCACCAGAAAAGTAGTAGAAACTCTACTACAGCTGCACTGTATTGTGTACTGTGTACACCACCAGAAGTGTAGTAGAAACTGTACACACTGTATTAGATACTGTGTACATCACCTGCACTGTATTAGCAAATGTAGTACGGCTGCACTGTATTGTGTACTGTGTACACCACCAGAAGTATAGTAGAAACTGTACACACTGTATTAGATACTGTGTACACCGCCTGCACTGTATTAGCACCTGTACTACGGCTGCACTGTATTTTATACTGTGTAGTGTGTACACCACCAGAAGTGTAGTAGACATTGTACACACTGTATTAGATACTGTGTACACCACCAGAAAAGCATTAGCAACTGTACTACGGCTGCACTGTATTGTGTACTGTGTACACCACCAGAAGTGTAGTACAAACTGTACACACTGTATTAGATACTGTGAACACCACCTGCACTGTATTAGCAACTGTGCTATGGTTGCACTGTATTGTGTACTGTGTACACCACCAGAAGTGTAGTAGAAACTGTACACAGTGTATTAGATACTGTGTACACCACCAGAAAAGTATTAGCAACTGTACTACGGCCGCACTGTATTGTGTACTGTGTACACCACCAGAAGTGTAGTGGAAACTGTACACACTGTATTAGATACTGTGTACAATGCCTGCACTGTATTAGCAACTGTACTACGGCTGCACTGTATTATGTACTGTGTACACCACCAGAAGTATAGTAGAAACTGTACAAACTGTTTTAGATACTGTGTACACCGCCTGCACTGTATTAGCAACTGTACTACAGAAAAACACAGTAGACACTGTACACACTGTATTAGATACTGTGTACACCACCAGAAAAGTAATAGCAACTGTACTATGGCTGCACTGTATTTTATACTGTGTACACCACCAGAAGTGTAGTAGACACTGTACACACCTCCTGAAGTGTATTACAAACAGTACACCACAGAATGCACTATAGGCTACACTGGATGCAGAGTATATATATATATATATATATATATATATATATATATATATATATATATATATATACAGGGGGTCCCCGGGTTACGAACGAGATAGGGACTGTAGGTTTGTTCTTAAGTCGAATTTGTTTGTAAGTCGGAACGGTACCTTTTTTAAGTGCAAATCCAGTCTCAGAGTCAGGAAGTGAGATTAAATCCATCTAATGAGGATACAGACAGCAGTAAAAACTTAAGTGGCTCTATAAATAAATAAATACAACGTAGACAGGTGTTTGGTTTAACATATTATTTATGTTTACCTGTGCATGTAGATGCAGATACATACATGTAAATTCCTAAACATTTTCAAACACTGTACAGTACTGTACAGAACAGTACAACCTTAAACAATTATGGTAGAGGATGATGGGCTTGTTGAAGAGGATGGGACTGTTATTATAGAATCTGATTCAGCTGCTGGACTCTTGAAGTAGGCATCAAGGGATGTTTGCACAGCGCTTTTCTTTATCTCATCATAAATAGCCCTGTAGCATCTCAGGCCGTCAGTAACTGTACGATAAACTTTGGTAAACGTGTAAAAGTGTAGCAGCCAGCCAATTTATTACCAATTTATTCTAGTTAGACTGGAACTGTATAAAAACACTCACTGTGGCGGCAAGATAGATACAGGTATGCCCGGTTGTTGTGCGTCCTCAGAGACGTCAAGCACTGTGGGATCCAGTACAGTACAAAAAAACAGGGCTAAAAGAGAACAGAAGGATACAGTAGTGGTTACATTCAGGACCAAGCAAAGATGGTATAAAAAACATGCGCGATTGGGTGGGGGCTCCGCATGGGTAGATGGCATGGGCTCGTGCTGGGACACAGGGATACATTCTGTCCCTGTGTTCCAGCGTGTCGTCTGCCTATTGTGGAGCTCTCATTCAATTGTGTGTGGTACAAGCAGGGCCGGATTTGCTCTCCCTGCCACCCCAAGGCCAGGTTCCGCAATGCACCCCCTCCCCGCTAACCGAACCACACCCCCAAAAATGGCAACTGGATGGCAGGAGTGGCATGGTTAGTTCAAATATGTTTTTGTTTCTTTTTTTTTTACCACTTTTTTTTTTTTTTTTGTAGCTTGTCGTTTACTTTTTTTAATTTTGTATAATTTTTTTTATTTTAATTATTCTTTACTTTAATTACGTTGTTATTTTTATTTTTTTTTATTTAATTAATAATGTATTTCTTATTTTTTTTTATTTTTATTTTTTTATCAATTTTTTTTCATTTAACTTTATTGCTATCACACAGGAGAAAACAATTCCCTGTGTGATAGCAATTGGAGGTGACAGGTTCCCTTTATTGACCCTGTCACCTCCTAGCACTGCTAGATTTTCTTTCATAGCTGAGAGGGGAGGAGCACAGCTCTCCCCTCTCACTCTTTACATGGCGGCAGGGACAGGAGGAAGCAGAGGTACAGTACACTGCATATTAAACATACAGTATATTTTAGGCATATTACTGTACAGTACTGCAGTACAGGCTGCTCACCTGATGGCTCAGCAGGGAGATGGGTAGACGGTGTGTCCAGGCAGGCCGGCCGTGGTGCACCTCCGCGGGGCAGCACTCCTAGGAAAGACCGGGGATCCTGGAGGCCTCACTAGGCCGGACAAGGCCGCGGCCGCGACGGGCAGTTGTAGCGGCCTGGCAGGCCACTGGCAGTCCCCCGGACCGTGGACAGGCAGGCAGGATAACGAGGGGGGCCCCTTAACTTCACAACCAGGCCAGGAACACAGGAACGGCTCACACTCCAGCAAGAAGAGGGATGGCGCCGGCCGGCAGTGACGTCACTCGGGCCCCGTTCGTAAGTAGGGGTCGTTCGTAAGTCGGATGTTCGTAAGTCGGGGACCCCCTGTATATATATATATATATATATATATATATATATATATATATATACGAGACTGTGTGTATGTACATATATATATATATATATATATATATATATATATATATATATATATACACAGTATCTCACAAAAGTGAGTACACCCCTCACATTTTTGTAGATATTTTATTATAATTTTATTATATCTTTTCATTATATCTTTTCATGTGACAACACCGAAGAAATTACACTTTGCTACAATGTAAAATAGTGAGTGTACAGCTTGTACAACAGTGTAAATTTGCTGTCCCCTCAAAATAACTCAACACGCAGCCATTAATGTCTAAACCGCTGGCAACCAAAGTGAGTACACCCCTAAGTGAAAATGTCCAAACTGGGCCCAATTAACCATTTTCCCGGCCCGGTGAGGATCTGAAAAAAAGAATTGTTGCTCTACATAAAGATGGCCTAGGCTATAAGAAGATTGCCAAGACCCTGAAGCACGGTGTCCAAGACCATACAGCGGTTTAACAGTACAGGTTCCACTCAGAACAGGCCTCACCATGGTCGACCAAAGAAGTTGAGTACACGTGCTCAATGTCATGTCCAGAGATTGTCTTTGGAAAATAGACGTATGAGTGCTGCCATCATTGCTGCAGAGGTTGAAAGGGTGGTGGGTCAGCCTGTCACTGCTCAGACCACACGACGCACACTGCATCAAATTGGTCTGCATGGCTGTCGTCCCAAAAGGAAGCCTCTTCTAAAGATGATTCACAAAAAAACTCACAAAAAGTTTGCTGAAGACAAGCAGACTAAGGACATGGATTACTGGAACCATGTCCTGTGGTCTGATGAGACCAAGATAAACGTATTTGGTTCAGAAGGTGTCAAGCGTGTGTGGCAGCAACCATTTGAGGAGTGCAAATACAAATGTGTCTTGCCTACAGTCAAGCATGGTGGTAGGAGTGTCATGGTCTGGGGCTGCATGAGTGCTGCCGGCACTGGGGAGCTACAGTTCATTGAGGGAACCATGAATGCCAACATGTACTCTGACATACTGAAGCATAGCATGATCCCTCCCTTTGGAGACTGGGCCACAGGGCAGTATTCCAACATGATAACCATCCCAAACACACCTCCAAGATGACCACTGCCTTGCTAAAGAAGCTGAGGGTAAAGGTGATGGACTGGTCACTGGCCAACCATGTTTTCAGACCTAAACCCTATTGAGCATCTGTGGGGCATCCTCAAATGGATGGTGGAGGAGCACAAGGTCTCTAACATCTACCAGCTCTGTGATCATGGAAGAGTGGAAGAGAACTCCAGTGGCAACCTGTGTAGCTCTGGTGAATGCCATGCCCAAGAGTGTTAAGGCAGTCCTGGAAAATAATGGTGGACACACAAAATATTGACACTTTGGGCCCAATTTGGACATTTTCAATTAGGGGTGTACTCACTTTTGGTGCCAACGGTTAAGACATTAATGGCTGTGTTGAGTTATTTTGAGGGGACAGCAAATTTACACTGTTATACAAGCTGTATACTCACTACTTTACATTGTACCAAAGTGTAATTTCTTCAGTGTTGTCACATGAAAAGATATAATAAATAATTTACAAAAATGTGAGGGGTGTACTCACTTTTGTGAGATACTGTATATATATATATATATATATATATATACACATGTATATGTACACGAGACTGTATATATATATTAAGACACCACCTGAAGTGTATTA
Source organism: Lithobates clamitans (assembly GCA_037952925.1). NCBI lineage: Eukaryota > Metazoa > Chordata > Amphibia > Anura > Ranidae > Lithobates > Lithobates clamitans. The sequence goes on along the minus strand of JBBGZY010000833.1, from coordinate 2,738,789 downwards.
GAAACAGTACACCACAGAATGCACTGTAGCTATAGGCTACACTGGATGCCGAGTATATATAAATATATATTAAGACACCGCCTGAAGTGTATTAGAAACAGTACACCACAGAATGCACTCTAGATATAGGCTACACTGGATGAAGAGTGTATATATATATATATATATATATATATATATATATATACAGTATATATACAGTCTCTTTAATACACTGCCTGCACTGCCTGAATATAGAGTAAACACTAAATTTATAGGCTATGCTAAATGCAGAGTATTTATATATATATATATATATATATATATATATATATATATATATATATATATATATATTTTAGACTGACTGTATATATATATATATATCAAATAAACTGCCTGCTTAATGTAACTCAAGCTATCTCTCTGTTCACGCCAACAACACTACACAGGGCCGCGGTGTAAGCTGCCTTATATAGTGTAGGGCATGGACTTAGTCCCCCTGAGCCATGACTGGCCAAAGGCACCCTGCCTTTAACCAATTATGGCTTCTTAGCAAAGGGTGCTGTGGTTGGCCAAAGCATGCAGGTCAGGTGCATGCTTTGGCCAATCATCATACAGCAATACACTGCGATCTCGCAGTGCATTATGGGGCGTTCCGCGGCGCTGGAATTTTTTCAGAGAACGCCCCATAATGTTTGCTGTTCTGCGAACGGGGGAACACCCGATGTTCAACCCGAACATCAAGCTCATCCATAGTCACCAATAATAAAAGTGATTGTTTAAAAAAAATGTCAGAAAAATAGTTGTGCTGTAGTACTAATGGGGCATGCTGATAGGAGGAGAAAGAACAGTTAAGGAAATATGATCTCATCAGTCTGCTGCTCCTCCTTTCACTGTCCAATCACAGGCTGGAGAGAGAGCAAGACCTGTAAGTATTACTTAAAGAGGAGCTCCAGTCGTTTTTGTGTTTATTAAAAGTCAGCAGCTACAAAAAGTGTAGCTGCTGACTTTTAATAAACACACACTCACCTGCCCCAGGATCCAGTGATGTGGTCATCTGAACCGTCACTTCTCTCACTCTCCTCTCTCCAGTTCTGCCATTTCAACTGTGGGTACCCGGCTGTGACAGCTTGCAGATAGTCAAGTCGCACTGCGCCTGCTGAATGGTCTAACAGTCTTCTGGGACCTGTGATGTGTCCCAGATGACTGCAGAGAGAGAGGGGGAGAGGAGAACTTCTGCTCAGATTAGGCGATCCGAGCGGAAGTGGGAGCAGGTACCTGTCAAAATTAGGTACCCGCTCCCCCCCACCCAAAAAAGTTACATGGCAAATGTGGCAGGCGAGTGTGGAGGAGTGCCTAAAGTGGAACTTCCCCTTTTGGTGGAGCTCCACTTTAATTGCGTCAGGGAAAAATTAGGTCTCCTGCCCTGTTAGACAGGATTGTGCTGTGTGACAAAGCTTTGAGAATCTTAGCAATGCATATGCAGAAATACACTAGCTAGGATAAAAGGTAGACAAGCACAGGCTGCCTCCTCCTGAACCATATCAGGCCACATGCTCTCACAATTGGGAGGGTGCCTTGCAAGTGTGGACCTTTCTTTCAAAATGACCTTCTTCCCATGTTGATGAGGACTAGGGACCCTGGACTGGTTGTTGTGGGAGTTGGCACACAGGAGGATTATTGGAAGCCCCCAGATTCTCATTTTCCCTCTTATGTGAATGAGTAAGTGGTACATAGTACCTCTACTCATTTCTTTGAAAAAAATCTTGTAACTAGTCAATAAACAAACGTCCACTCCTTGACCTTCAGTAAAAAGAAAACCCCGCAAAAATGTCCTACAATTTTAGTCAATCATCAGTCACGTTATCCAGTGATGTAGAATGACAACTGCCAAAAGAAAAACACACAATGAATGCTGATTCGATCCACTGACTATGATTGCTCACTGTGAATGACAGTTTCTGGGCCCTACAGCTGAATGTCAACAATGTAGTGAGGTATCCTGGGTGGTGTCATCGACCAAACATGGGCATGACCATGAAAGATGTATACCGCTCCAGGTACAAATACCAAGACCTCACCTCCCCTGCACAGCCTGGTTGCTGGCTCTGTGTATAGAGCACATGCAATAGAGGAAATCTGGACAGACACACTCCAGTGAAAAATGTCTTTATTGAATAAAATCAGTCCATAGAGCAATCAAGGACAGTGGATGAATTAACTGACGTGTTTCACACCCCTTACGGGTGCTTAGTCATAGCTGAAGGTACATGTCTAAAAAACATATACAGTATCTCACAAAAGTGAGTACACCCCTCATATTTTTGAAAATATTGTATTATATCTTTTTATGTGACAACACTGAGGAAATGACACTTTGCTACATTGTAAAGTAGTGAGTGTACAGCTTGTATAACAGTATAAATTTGCTGTCCCCTCAAAATAACTCAACTCAAACTCAGCAAACTGTTTGCGGGCTTTCTTGTGCATCATCTTTAGAAGTTCCTTCTGGGACAACAGCCATTCCGACTAATTTGATGCAGTATGCAGCATATGGTCTGAGCACTGACAGGCTAAGCCCCCACCCCTTCAACCTCTGCAGCAATGCTGGCAGCACTCAAAGGACTATTTCTCAAAGACAACCTCTGGATATGATGCTGAGCATGTGAACTCAACTTCTTTGGTCGACCATGGCGAGGCCTATTCTGAGTGGAACCTATCCGGTTAAACCACTGTATGGTCTTGGCCACAATGCTGCAGCTCAGTTTGGGGGTCTTTGCAACCTTCTTATAGCCTAGGCCATCTTTATGTAGAGCAACAATTCCTTTTTCAGATCCTCAGAGAGTTCTTTGCCATGAGGTGCCATGTCAAACTTCCAGTCACCAGTATGAGAGAGTGAGAGTGATAACACCAAATTTAACACACCTGCTCCCCATTCACATCTGAGACCTTCTAACACTAACGAGTCACATGACATCGGGGAGGGAAAATGGCTAATTGGGCCCATTTTGGACATTTTCACTTAGGGGTGTATGCACTTTTGTTGCCAGTGGTTTAGACATTAATGGCTGTGTGTTGAGTTATTTTGAGGGGACAGCAAATTTACACTGTTATACAAGCTGAACACTCACTACTTTATATTGTAGCAAAGTGTAATCTCTTAAGTGTTGTCACATGAAAATGAATATAATAAAATATTTACAAAAATGTGAGGGGTGTACTCACTTTTGTGAGATACTGTATATATATATATATATATATATATACACACATATATATATATATATATATATATATATATATATATATATACACACACACACATATATATATATATATATATATATATATATATATATATATATATATATATATATATATATATATATATATATATATATGTGTATTCAAAGATTGAGCCTATCTGCATTGAACCTACAGATGTACTGTAACCAATGAAAAATTAAAAAAGGCAATCAGGGCAGCTGAAGCAATTGCACCAAAGGAGAGGTGCAGCCACAACGCCCTGTAACCCTTGGTATGCCAAAAGATGCTCACTCTTACCAAAAAAGTTTTAAAAATTATATAAAAATATATAAATATAGAGTAGAGGAGCATAAAGACGCTAAACCAAAGTATATATGTCATAGAAAATGTATATATAAGAGAAATGATGTATATATACCGGTAAATAAACACATTTACCTAAGACTATACACATATGCGTGCAAACAATAAAAAGAAAAAGAAAAACACAAAATATTGATATAAAGTCAAAAAAGGAGGAAAATCCATTAATAAAAATAATGAATAAATAAATAGATAACATGACAAAATCAAAAAAATGCATTATATATCATATGAGTAAACGCATGCATGTATGTATATATACATACATGCAAGATATATAAACTATACCAAAAATACAAAATGTGATGCATTCCAGGAGTGATAGGGATAGACTAATGACAATTCCGGCAAACTGACACACACATCAAGGCTGTGTGTGGAGGGACACCCGAATCGCAACAATCCTACAAGGTGTCCATTATAAATATCCAAATCCATCTCCCAACAAACCAAGAACACATCAAAGACGTATAAAACAAAACAAAAACAAATAAGTGAAAACCAACGGACTCCCCCCCCCCCACACACACACACCCACACACACACACAAAGTGGAGGACTAAAAAGAAGGAATATAGATGGCTCAAAGAAATTAGGATTATTTCACAAGATGAAGTTGCACAAGATGAAATTGCACAAGATGAAGTCGCACAGAGGCTATGATCATATAGAGAGATATATGCCCACTAAGTACATAGAAGGTAACCAACATCTCCAATATTGTATATGTGCATATAAATGTATGTATGGACGCATAATTGTGAAACATGCATTAGTGAATGCCATAGAGCAGAGATGGAGCTACTCTAAAGCAATGTTAACACATATACAAATGTGCAATAAAGGAGGAAGACAGGACAGGGCTCTTCATTTGTAGAAGTGGGAAACATCCCATTCAAAATTTAAACCAGCCAGTTTTCTAGTGTTAAAAGAAAATATCCAGTATACCTCCTTTTTGCACAGACTCCTAAATTTATCCCCACCTCTAATGCCCCGTACACACGGTCGGACTTTGTTCGGACATTTTCTGACAACAAAATCCTAGGATTTTTTCCGACGGATGTTGGCTCAAACTTGTCTTGCATACACACGGTCACACAAAGTTGTCGGAAAATCCGATCGTTCTAAACGCGGTGACGTAAAACACGTACGTCGGGACTATAAACGGGGCAGTGGCCAATAGCTTTCATCTCTTTATTTATTCTGAGCATGCGTGGCACTTTGTCCGTCGGCTTTGTGTACACACGATTGGATTTTCCGACAACGGATTTTGTTGTCGGAAAATGTTATCTCCTGCTCTCCAACTTTGTGTGTCGGAAAATCCGATGGAAAATGTCCAATGGAGCCCACACACGGTCGGAATTTCCGACAACACGCTCCGATCGGACATTTTCCATCGGAAAACATGACCGTGTGTACGGGGCATTACTGGTGACACCACCTTCTCTACCCCCTGAATAACGAGGCTGGAGACATCTTTATTGTGACTGCCATTCCAATTTCTAGCAACATTAGTACCATGATTCTTTTCTATGTCATAGAGATGGTCATGGAGGCGGTCCCTCAATCTACATGTAGTGCGACCCACGTATTGCATTTGGCACAATTACCAAGTGATAATGTAGACCAAATACCTCGTATTGCAGTTAACCTCCCTGGCGGTATGATTATTTCTGATTTTAGGTGCTGAAAGCGGTACAATTATTTTGCACAGAAATTTGGCGTTTTATATTGCAGGCCTGTAATTCTTAGGAATAGTTCACTTAAATCTGTCCAAACAAGAGTCTAGTAGACATCCCGGGTATGATAAAGTTTGAAAAACGAAATAAAAAATTATAATATAATAAATAACTATAAATAATTATAACAAATAATAATATAATAATAATAAAAATTATATAATAATGTAATCAAATCAAAAACACTGAAATTTGCTCAGTTGCAGAATTTTAGCTTTTGTTACTTTTAGTGTTTGATGACGGATCTCCCCACAAATCACTATCGCTCAATTCTGCGAGTGATTCTAATTTATTATCGCTTTTTTTTTTTTGCTCTAAAACCACTTTTGTGGTTGGCCAAGGAGGGGGGACAAATAAACTAATGTCCACTCCTTGACAAGTCTTTCAGTATAAAGAAAACCCCACAAAAATGTCCCACAATTTTAATCAATCATCAGTCACGTTATCCAGTGATGTAGAATGACAACTGCCAAAAGAAAAACACACAATGAATGCTGACTCGATCCACTCACTTTGACTGCTCACTGTGAATGACAGTTCCTGGGCCCTACAGCTGAATGTCAACAACGGACTGGGGTATCCTGGGTGTTGTCATCGACCAAACATGGACATGACCTTGATGATCAGTGAGGTCGTCTGGGATACCCCACACTTTGTTTACATTAAGCTGCCAGCTAGGGAGCTGTCATTCATGGTGAGCAGTCATCAGGTACAGATTGTGCCAGCGGTTCACATGTTGTTTATTAACCTCCCTGGCGGTATTCCCGAGTGTGGGTCGGGGTGAATTTTCCATACCAAAAGCGGTGACCCCAAGCCACACTCGGGATCGCATCGCAGGATCCAGGCAAAGTTACTTACCTTGTCCCCAGGATCCTACGATGTCCTCCCGCTGTGTGTGCGAGCCGTGTCCTCTGCTCGATCTATCACAGTGCCGGGCTCCATTCCTTGCATGCGCCAGGACGCACGGGGACTGAGCCCGGTGCCAAATTCAAAAAGTAAAAAACACATAACACAGTACACTGTAATTTTACAGATTACATTACTGTATCAAATTATTTCACATCCCTTTTGTCCCTAGTACTTTGTCCAGTGCCCTGCATGTAGTTTTATATTATATATATTGTTCTTTCTGCCTGGAAACTTGAGATTGTCCATAGCAAAAAGTGTCCCTTTACGTCAAAAGTGGTTTTAGACCAGCTAGAAAACAGCGATAATAAATTAGAATCACTTGCAGAATTCAGAGATAGTGATTTGTGGGGAAATTCATCATCAAACACTGAAAGTAATGACATTGACAATTCTGCAGCTGTGCAAATTTCAGTGAATACATTTTATTATTATTATACTATTATTTGTTATAATTATTTATAGTTATTTATTATATTATAATTTATTATTTCGTGTTTCAAACTTTATCATACCCGGGATGTCTACTAGACTCTTGTTTGGACAGATTTAAGTGTGTTATTCCTAAGAATTACAGGCCTACAATATAAAATGCCAAATTTCCATGCGAAACAATGTACCGCTTTTGGCATCAAAAATCGGACATAATCATACCACCAGGGAGGTTAAAGCAGGTCATCATGCATCTTGATTGAGGTGCGTCTACATCACTGGAAGATGTGATTGACCATGAATTTACATCATAGACCATTTCTAATAATAAAGGATTTGTCAAAGTGCTTCAGTGTGTTTATTTACAATTTTTTGTGAATGAGTAGGGGTACTATGTAGCTCTTACTTATTTTTGTTTGGAGAAATTACCAGTTCACCTGGTGTACAAATACTGTAATGAATCTCAGATAGTTTAATTATCAGTATGTTTCATGTGAGACCCAAGGATATTCTACTTATATGGGGATATTTGTAATATTTAGCATATTAAGGTATTACTCTCTATGTGCAACAATACTGACATTAAAAAAACAGTCTTTGAATTTGTGATTGCTTCAGTAAATTGGTTGCCCAAGTATCAAATGTAATCATTATATAAAACAGAGTCAGTGTCCTGTCTCCAATAATTAATTAATAATTTAATAAAGTTATAACTTGATTTAATGGGTAAGGTAATACTCTATGATTAAATAAAGTTAATAGATTATCAATAAAAGCCCAATAGCATGAACATGGTCTTTTACCTACTGAACTTGTTTCCTAGACCTAAACAACATATTTAATTATATCGCCCTTAATCCATAAGCTTCTTAAATCCTCTTTTGCTAAAGTCACTTTAGTTAGTCAGTCAATTTATTTTCAATCAGATGTCCTTAATTGCCCAGGTGACATGGCATATTCTTAAGTAATGCATGGCATTACACGGTAACACACCCTAACGTTGTTTAAATTGTGTTTCCCAGTTGCAGTGTTTCACAAAAATATTTGTGCAACTATGTTTTGCTCTTAAAGCCATATAAACATATATTAAATATATATATTTATATAGAGTAGTATATCTCCCCTAGAGAATAAAATGGTGTGTGTTGCATTTCTTTAATGCCAGACAGTATTTGCGCAGTGGTGTTTCTGCGCAAGTTTTTGGAAAAAAGTACACTTTTATGAATCTTAGTGCACAAAAACACAATATAATACCCAATTATTTGGTAAAAAATAAAATATGATGTTACGCCAAGTAAATAGATACCTTACATGTCCTACATTAGAATTAAAATTGCCTACGCCTGTGCAATGGTGACAAACTATGGTACTTAAAAATCTCCAGAGGTGATGCTTTAAAAGCCTTTACAGGTTACCAGTTTAGAGTTACATAGGAGGTTTAGTGCTAAAATTATTGCTCTCGCTATAAGGTTTGTGACAAAACCTCACATGTGTGGCGTGAACACTGTTTACATATGTGTGCAGGACCTACAAATGCATTTGTCACTTCTATTGCTATCACAAGGAGTGTAAACATGGTCCACTTTAATAAGACATCTAGGTTCTATTGGACCCCAGATCTCTCCACTGCCCTGAATGCATCTGATTAAACCAAGATCTGTTTGTGCAGATGCTTTTTCAAAGCCAACAATGGCTTGTTTACATTCTGCAGAAACCATAAGTGACAAAATATTCATTGCTAATTCTAATACCATAGAGATGATTGGGGGCGTTCCTGTTCCCGATCAGCTCTATGGTAAGCCGGCGAAACCACTGGCTTCAGTCCCTAGCTCCCAGGTGGGATGGGAGAGCCCGGAGAGGCACCAGAGAGTATTGAATAAAAAAGATTTAAAAAAAGAAATTACTAATACTATAGTCATGATTTTAACATACCCTTTCTTTACTTAATTTACCAAGCTTTTGAACATTTATGTAACACTTGATGATCTACCACCATATCCCTCCCTATCATGACATGAAAACAATTGATAATTAGCTGCGGAAATAGGTAAAGAGTTGGTAAGACTCATAGTGGTTTATTTACTAAGACAAATAGGCTGCTCGTTTTGCAAGGTAAGTTTAATTTTCCCCAGAGATTAGTGAATGAGGTGCAGCTCTGTTGACTTCCATCACTCAATCGTGTGCAATTTAAAATGCTGTTTTTTATTTTCCTTGCACATGATTGGGTGTCCTTTGCAATTTGAAATTTCACCAGATTCACTAAGCCCCGAGGACAATTCCCTTGCAAAGTGCAACTTTTCTTGCAAAGCAAACAGTCTATTTGCCTTTAGTAAATCAACTCCACACAGTATACATACAATGAATGCATTATGAACTGCATTTCCTGCCAGTAAGCATAGAATTATGTCAACAAGTAAAATTTAAGCTAAGCTGAGTTACTCTTCTAAAGTATACTTAAAAAAATATATATTTGATAGTCTTTTTTCCCCAGAATATATTTTGTAGTCTATGTCTACTTCCTCTTAAATACCCAATTTACCTATGTCAATATTTGCTTTAAAATGAAATTTTTAAAGGAAGTATCTCTAATATATAAAATCATGTTTTTTATTCACAGCTGCTGCTGCTGGAGGTGGAGGGACCAATGATGCTAAGTCTTCAACTTGCACATTAATTTGAATTCTTCAACAACAAACATATTGTATCTCATTTTTAAGGAGCTCATATCCTGAAGATTTGTTAGCTAAATGTGGGTTTGTTATAACTCACACTAATCAATTTTACTGTTATACAGAGTTCATCTTGTGACATTTGTGAATATATTTGAATGATATTTTATATGATGCACATTCCTACAGCATATCCAAAGATCTGATGGCCTTCTGGCTACAATATTTCACAAAAATGTTTCTAAGGTAACAACAATGCAGAAGTGCAGGCAATTCTAAATCCTAGTCAAGGTTGTACTTGGAGCTTTCACTTCTGCCAAAGTCAAGATTAAATCCCACCCCCTCGTGACACTAAGCCTTGCCTTTCAACTGCCCAATAGGCACTGAAATTTTGGCATTTGACAGTTACATTTTGAAAGGGGTATGCTGCAAAGGGCAGTTGATGTATTCTCAACTTCATAAATTAAAGTGTATCTAAACCCAAGAAAAATGTTATATATTGTAGCTTGCTTAGATAAGATGACAGCATTGGTTTTCTTTTTTCAGGCTAAGTACATCTTCTGAAAGCATAGAAAAATGTTGATCTTAACAGCAATCTATCATTCTTGTAACTTCCAGTTTACTTAACTGAAATCTAAAACAGTGGAGGAGATTTACTAAAACTGGTGCAGCTGTGAGTAGTGACCAATCAGCTTCCAACTTCAGCTTGTTCAATTAAGCTGTGTCAATTAAACCTAGAAGCCGATTGGTTACTATGCACAGCTGATTCTGTGTACACCAATTTCAGTAAATCTCCCCCCCGGTGTTATCAGCTTCCCCAACTTCCTGTGAACGACATGACCCCTTCCTACCTATGTCATGGATATATAGAAAAGGTGTTTCTAGTCCAAATCAAGAGAGCAGCCTAGGAGGATAACACTGCTCTTTCATCTATATGACAAAGTGAATGACCATTGTTACTCAATGACAAGAAGTGTGTTACTGGAAAGATCAACAACTGCAAATAATTGGAAAATCGTTTAAAAAAACAAAAAACACAATGAAGCCACCACATAAAAGAACTAATGCACTGTAATATAGTACATTTTCTGTTTATAGGTTTAGATATGCCTTAAACTAGAACTATAGTTGAATTTAAAAGAATTCTAGAAGGTATTTTTAGTAAAAGAGACTATTTATATCTCTTCTAGTGTAAAATTTGTTCTCCTGCCTGCTATCCATTTTTAATAATTGCACACTAACAGCTGCACATGCACAGCTCAATGTACAATCCTGTCATCAGTAAGATGAAGTAAGTGCCAGGTGCTGGGTTACAATATTCCAATGAATCAAGAAGAAGCTGAAGATTCCAGCACATAATGTGCAAATTAGCTACATATACACTTGCACATTACGACAAAGAGTTCAATTTTATGCTGGCGTGTAGGATCTAAGGGCATCCACTAACAAATTCAATCAGAATCTAACAATGGGACTCACAGATAACCATAGATACCAGAGCTTGTTGTTACCTTGAAAACACTGTAGGTCAGGCCAGATTCACAAAAGAAAAAAAAAAGAAAAGAAGCACCAATTTTTCCAAAAACCTACTTAAAAGACTCAACGACCTGAATATGCAAAAACTAGTATGTGTAATTATTTACATATTGCTAAAAAATGTTTTATTTATTTTTTAACACAGCACATGCATAATATGCCAAAAATCAGTCAATCATCAGTCAATGTCCATTGGTCTAGCCCCTGTAAAAAGACACCCAGTGAAAGCCAATTGGTTAATTTCAGTTACTACAATTTGCAAATCATAATTGTATTTCCTGCTTGTGTGATTGCCTGATTCATTTTTCCAGAAGTCTACACTAAGATACAGGTCAGATTTCAGGCATCCCCTTAAAAAGAACATTCATTTTTGGTGAGATACTCCCAATAGGAAATCACATCCAAAAGGATGCAGAGCTTGCAATTTTCTTTCCTCGTTAGAGCCCTGTGGGTGCAGCAGCTGAATGATAACTATAAAACCACTCCCATTAGATTCACTTTCCACACGGACACAGACAAACACACAGAGGGAGATTTTCTAAAGCTGGTGCACTCAGAATCTGGTGCAGCTGTGCATGGTAGCCAATCAGCTTCTAATTTCAGCTTGCTCAATAAAGCTTTGACAATAAAACCTGAAATCTGATTGGTTTCTATGCAGAGTTGCACCAAATGTTGCACTCTCCAGCTTTAGTAAATAACCCTCACAGTGATTTCTTCAGAATAACAAAAGTCAGGAATCTGCAACACAGTTTGTTCAAATCCATGCAATGTACATAGATCACCCAGAGGGGAATGTTTTTTCTCAACAAAAGTAGAGTTTCGCTTAAATTCCATTAAAATTATACATTATAACGATGCTATAGAGTGATTTCATTGGGTAAAATTGAAATTGTGAGTCTGGCCCCTGTAAAATGACACCCAGTGAAAGCCTATTACATAGTTACACAGTTGGTTAGTAAGGTTGAATAAAGACACCAGTCCATTCAGTTCAACCTGAGTGAGTGTGGGTGGGTGTTTACAACTATCCCTATTTATTTAAGGTACCCATATAGCGCCATCAATTTACTCAGCGCTCCACACATACATCACACACTCGCATCTGTTCCTACCCTCAAGGAGCCCACAATCCAAGGTCCCCAACTCACATTCATATACTAGCGCCAATTTTGGACAGAAGCCAATTAACCTACCAGCATGTCTATTGGTTAATTTCAATTACTGCAATTTGCACATCATACTTAATCTTTATGTTATTTTATCCGATGAGCCTCCATGGGAGTAACATTTTTTAAGTAACACTTTTATTCTATTAAAAACTACATTATAACAATGCTATAGAGTGATTTCAATGGGTAAAATTGTAATTGTGAATCTAAACCTTTATTCTCAAAATGGTAGTAACAAATACTATATAATAACACAAAAAGCGTTACCATCTCTGGCTTTGCTGTGTGATTCAGGAATTATTCAGAATGTCAGACATTCAGATGTGTGCAAGTTTTCACCTGAATAATACCTAAATGCTTTTCCTTATAATGTCAACACCTAATTATTGTACCTTTTGCATTGTAAACGTGGAAGTAAACTTTCCTATCGTTTTCAGCCAAGGAATCTGCCATCTTGACCTCTGTTTGATCTTAAACTGCCATGATGCTGCACATGTGATCATTTATGACACCAGTGACAGTTTGGTTGAGAGAACAACCAATGTAACAGTTAGGGCTAGTTTACACGTGCTTCAAAACAGGGCTTCGGACACGCTTTATTACATCTCTGTGAATGCCAGTCAAAGCTCCTGTCACTAAATAAAATTGTTAGCTTACAGTCCTGTTTACACCTTGCTTTTGCTTGGTGCTTTGATTAGGCTTCAATGAGGCTTCGGTGGGGCCTCTATGGGGCTTCGGTGAGGCTTCAATGAGGCTTTGTGGGGCTTCAGTGGGGCTTCAAGCGAGCTTTGCCATAGACTTCTATGGAGGCTTTGAAGAGGCTTTGAAGCACCACTAAAGCTACATGGGGTATAATTTTTGACGCAAAGCCGAAGCAAGCAAAGCAAAATGCAAGGTGTAAACTGGACTGTAAGCTAACCATTTTATTTAGTGACAGGGGCTTTGACTAGCGTTCAGAGAGCTTTAACAAAGCCTGTCCGAAGCCTTGTTTTGAAGCAAGTGTAAACTAGCCGTTAATGTGTGTTGACGCTGAAGAAAGTGTAAATGAGCCCTAATGCATTCCCAACATGTGTCAGGAATGTAGATGTTTTTTTAAACTGTTAAATCCATGGGTTTACTTCTGCTTTAACAGTGCATTAATTTTGTTTGACCGGTAGCTAGTATTTGGGTTTGGCTCTGCTCATGCCATGTTACAGTTGGTCCATGGTTGTGTATATATACATATACAGTACATATTAGTTTTTGTGTATTCAGGTCATTGAGTCCATTAAGTAGGTTTCTGTAAAAATTGGTGTTTCTTCTCCTGTTATGTACCACAAAGACTTTGATTTATAGGTATTTTTTTTTCCAGCTAGGCTCGGAGTGAGCATTGCTTTAATACCACTAAAAACCAGAACAGCTAGTAGAGATGTTTTACAGCTATAGATAATGTAGTTAGCTACACGAACTGCAAAGCTAGTGGGTCTATAAAAATGTATTCACATTGCGTTTGAGCCTTTTGGACAAATAGTATTTATCTGAAAACAGATAATATACAAAGTGTATTTTTTCAGGTCCTGCTTTACCATATCTAGACATAAAGGTGGGCTCTTTAAATTAAACATCATCGTTAAATATAAATAACAGCCAATGTTTGCGAATATGCGTTTTAGATTCTTTATTTCCCATAGCATGCCATTGAGACAATTTGATAGGTCAATTATTTACAAATAATTAATCAAGGGCAGTTGTTTTGATGTGCTAAGACATTTCAGTTTTTCTTGGGTAATCATGGTCTTTCAGAAAAGCATATTTTAGGGTCCCCAGACCAGTGGCAGTGTGTTCCAGTGGCAGTATCCCACAGTTGGAGTCCCAGAGCCATGTAAGAAGCCATTGTGTAAGTCAGCCTGTTAGCATTAACCTGAAACAAAATGTACATTTTGAATGAACTTAGCCTTTAATGTAACTGCATGAGTGCTAATAAAAAAAAGGGCTACTGTCTAGTAGTAGTCATTAAAATATTACTACCGATTCTCTTATATTCATGTAAATACAAATTAGTGCAAGAAGCCTTATCAGTTTCAGTCTATATCCAGAGCTAGTATAATGAAATCACATTGTTTTAAAAGAAAGATATCAAACGGATACATGGTGTAATGTACTGTAAATATACACAATCTATGCAGGATGTATTAGTCACAGGCGTATTTCATATATCTATTTACTGTATATTTTTATAGCGAGCAATTAGAAGTAACCAGGATTTTAGCCAAAATTAATATGCAATTTCTGTAAACTCATAATATTGTAATGTATTAATGACTTGTCAGTTTAAAGTTGAATTATTCTTTATGTGAAAAGCTATGATGGCCATCAGCATTTTCAAACAACCTATGCAATATAATAATCATACATGTAAATAAAGTGTGTTTTGCAAAATCTTAATTGTAATTATTTATTGTTTAACACAGCACATACAGGTCCGCGTGCATAATGTGCCAAAAATCAGCCAATCATCAGTCATTGTCCATTGGTCTGACCCCTGTAAGAAGACACCCAGTGAAAGCCTTATTTATTACTTTCAATTACTGCAATTTGCACATCATACTCTTTTTATTATTTTATCGGATGAGCCTCCACGGGAGTAGCATTTTTAAGTAACACTTTAATTCTATTAAAAACTACATTATAACAATGCTATAGAGTGATTTCATTGGGTCAAATTGTAATTGTGATTCTAAAGCTTTATTCACAAAATGGTAGTAACAAATACTATATAACAACACAAGAAGCGTTACCCTCTCTTGCTTTTATATGTGATTAAGGAATTATTCAGATGTTCAGACATTCAGATGTGTGCAAGTTTTCTCCTGAATATTAATACCTGAATGCTTTTCCTTGTAATGTCAACACCTAATTATTGTACCTTTCGCATTGGTAAGAGAACATTATTTTGCTTCAAAGGTTATTACTATTAGGGTTTCAAATAAATTAAAAGATGTGCTGCGCTAATATTAACCTTCCAGTCAAACTAACAACCAGTGCACAAAATAGATCAATCCATGCTTCATAAAATTAAAATAGAAATAGGAAATTGTGAAAATATATGGATAAATATTAAATGCAGAGTAAAAATAAATATAAACGTGAACAGGTCAGCAAAACCTATAACCACTGAATAATAATATTCTCCACAAGGTAAATCAACCACAGATTATCCCCTATATTTATGGGTAAGTATAATTGCTATATGTATTGTCCAATCCTGTGTTAATTCCTCCTTATGTTGGATTTCCACATAACCGTTCTCACTTGTGGGAAATATGCATTGGTGTATAGTCTAGAACAAAGTCCCATACGTGCCAAAAGAATCTGCTCACAAATAAGCAATCACCGTATAATAACTATTAGGGTTTGCCTCTGCTCAGGGGCGTAGATAAAGGGGGGTCAGGGGTGTTCAACCCCCCCCCCGAGCATCCTGGCAAAATGCCCGGACAGTGTCCCTGCTGTTTAGCCTCAGCATCAGCACAGTAGAAGCAATCAGAGTTTCGGAGTGCAGCAGCCAGCCCCCTTCTATTGTGCCCCATCCCCTCAGTTTAATAAGGGATCCCCCTGAAAAGCAAGAAATTACTGCGAGGTCTCAGATGCCGGCAATTGACAGTGCACGGTTGAGGGAACTCCTACACTCTTCCTCGAGGTATCATATGACACACCGGAAGGGAGACTGGGGATGCATAAGTTTTCCTACTTATGTGCCGTGCTGAATCTGAGGTCTGGCAAGTGGGGAGGCATTTTCTGTTTTGGGAAGGAGGAAGTGAGAATTCCAGCCTGGGGGAATTTCTTTTAGTGGGGGTTTAAGGAAAGGAGGGTGGGTTTGCTTTTGGAGAAAGGGGGATTTTCCTGTAGAGAAGTTTACAGGGGGTGGTTAATGGCAGAGATTTGCTTCTGGGAGGGAGTTTGATTGGATGAAGGGAGATTTTCTTCATAATTAGGAATTTTTGCTGGGGGAGAGGGTGTTGACTGAGGGAGATATTTTGCTTTGGGGGGTCGATTTAGAAACGGGGGGGTTTAATTTTTGGAGGAGGGAGATATTTTACAGTGGAAATCTTTGCTTGGAGAGGGAGGGTTCTTAGGAGGGAGAGGGGGGTTATTTTCCTTTAAAAGAGATGTTTTTAAAAAAATTATACTTACCTAGGTGGATGGAGCATCAATCCAATGTTGTATCTGTCCCCAGCTGC
This sequence comes from Lithobates clamitans, assembly GCA_037952925.1. Taxonomy (NCBI): domain Eukaryota; kingdom Metazoa; phylum Chordata; class Amphibia; order Anura; family Ranidae; genus Lithobates; species Lithobates clamitans. The sequence goes on along the minus strand of JBBGZY010000833.1, from coordinate 2,722,512 downwards.
TTCTAAGATCAACAACAGATCGATTAAAGACCACTGATCACTCAGTTCTCAGCCTTCAGTGAGCAAAGACTGGTGGCTGTCAGTCCCTGTCTCTGCCCCCCCCCCCCCCAAGCTCACTGGAATTCTTGGCTGTGGAGGGGGCAGGAGTGGCTGGCTCAGGGTCTCTGTGGTTTACTGAGAGGCTGAGCGAGCTACTGGTCCAGGCATCTGGGTGAGTCCTGATTTTAAAGTTAGGATCTCTCCACAGCCTGGACTTGCTGAGCGATATCAGCTGACAGCGGGCTATAGCTGGCTGTTGGCTAAAGATGGATCACAAATGTGCAGAACGAACTGCACTCCTCCCCAGGAGAAGTACAACCAAGCGGTATGCCGTCCCTTCAGATCGCATGCACCGGTGACATCACCGGCTGCTTTCCATGTGAATATCTCCTAAACACCATATGTTTAGGGGATATTCATTGTACCTACAGGTAAGCGTTATTATAGGCTTACTTGTAGGTACAAGTTCAAAAGCTGGGTTTACTACAGTTTAAGACTGAATAAAAGCAAACCATATTGACCAGGTGCAAAGGGCACCATCCTGTGGTAGGCAGTGCGCAATACATATATTTTTTTTTCACCTTTTAAAACATTTCATAAAATTTCTTAGTACACAGTTTTTTAAGGTTTAAATAAAACACCAAATTTACTGCCTACCACAATATGTTGCCCCTTGCACCTGCTCAACTTGCACAGTAAGGTTAGCTAAAATCCAGTCTTGGGTCTCATTCATACATCCTACATGACCATGGTACAGCAAGTGTACTGCAAATATCTGCACCCGTGATCTCAAATGTTCCAATCTCTGCTCAGCCTGTACACCTGAGTGATGGGCTGAAAAGAGCCAAGTCTGCTGCTGTAAACATGTATCCACATGTATGTGCACATCCAGTTACCTGCAGGTAGGGATACATTTTTGCCCTTGGATAAAATCTCTCTGCATCCAGGGTCAAAAATTTGTCCCTAACAGCAGGTAACCACTGTGACCCACAGTGTGTTAATGTGTCGCTCAGGCTCATTCGATGTGGGTAGTAATGTAGATGATACCGAATGTGCTACAGGAGTGTTGGCAAGGGATGGAGCTCATCCCAGTTCTTGTAGTCACTAAAGGGAAGAGAGAAAAAAATCCCTGGTGCAGCACATCCACAGAGTCCTATGGTAATGTAGTAGTGATGGGAGAGACTACCTCAGCCCGGGTTCCTGCCAGGCCACACCCCAATGTGTGTTGCTTTGTCCCCCGGAGCTTAAACATGGGGACCACTGGATGTACAGACATATGATAACAGCAGTGGCTCTTTTTAGCCCATCACTCAGGTGAACAGGCTGAGCAGCTGGCAAAAATTGGAACCTCTGCTATCCTGGCTGAAGGTATTCATGGTTAGGGATGAGCTTTGAGTCGAACATCGGCTGTTCGCCAGTTCGCCGAACAGCGAACAATTTGGGGTGTTCGCGGCAAATTCGAAAGTCGTGGCACACCCTTTAAAAGTCTATGGGAGAAATCAAAAGTGCTCATTTTAAAGGCTTATATGCAAGTTATTGTCATAAAAAGTGTTTGGGGACCTGGGTCCTGCCCCAGGGGACATGGATCAATGCCAAAAAAAGTTTTGAAAAAGGCAGTTTTTTTGGGAGCAGTGATTTTAATAATGCTTAAAGTCAAACAATAAAAGTGTAATATCCCTTTAAATTTCCTACCTGGGGGGTGTCTATATTATGCCTGTAAAGGGGCGCATGTTTCCCATGCTTAGAACAGTCTGACAGCAAAATGACATATCAAAGGAAAAAAAGTCATTTAAAACTACTCGCGGCTATTAATGAATTGCCGGTCCCGAGTCTCCCGACAATACACATAAAAGTTCATTGATAAAAACGGCATGGGAATTCCCCACAGGGGAACCCCGAACCAAAATTTAAAAAAAAATGATGTGGGGGTCCCCCTAAATTCAATACCAGGCCCTTCAGGTCTGGTATGGATATTAAGGGGAACCTCGTGCCAAAATTAAAAAAAAAAAAGACGTAGGGGTCCCCCTCAAAATTTATACCAGACCCTTCAGGTCTGGTATGGATTTTAAGGGGAACCCCGCGCCAAAATTAAAAAAAAAAATTGGCGTGGGGTCCCCCAAAAATCCATACCAGACCCTTATCCGAGCACGTAACCTGGCAGGCTGCAGGAAAAGAGGGGGGACGAGAGAGCGCCCCCCTCCTAAACCGTACCAGGCCACATGTCCTCAACATTGGGAGGGTGCTTTGGGGTAGCCCCCCAAAGCACCTTGTCCCTATGTTGATGAGGACAGGGGCCTCATCCCCACAACCCTGGCCGGTGGTTGTGGGGGTCTGCGGGCGGGGGGCTTATCAGAATCTGGAAGCCCCCTTTAACAAGGGGACCCCCAGATAATGGCCCTCCCCCCTGTGTGAAATGATAAGGGGGTACAAAAGTACCCTTACCATTTCACAAAAAAACTGTCAAAAATGTTAAAAATGACAAGAGACAGTTTTTGACAATTCCTTTATTTCTTCTATCTTCTTTCTTCTAACTTCTTTCTTCCTTCATGCTTCGGTTTCTTCCTCCATCTTCTTCCTCTTCTGGTTCTTCTGGTTGTTATGGTTCTTCTGGTGTTCTCGTCCAGCATCTTCCTACGCGGCGCTCCCTTGTCTTCATCTTCTTTTCTTTATCTTCTTTTCGGGTCGCTACACATCCACGATTGGATGGAAGGCTCCCGCTGTGTGACGCTTCTCCTCTTCTGACGGTTCTTATATAACGGAGGGCGGGGCCACCCGGTGACATCGCCCCCCTCTGACACACGGGGACTTCCCTGTGGCATTCCCTGTGATGTCAGAGGGGGTCACCCGTTACGTTACGGGTAACCCCGCCCCCCTCTGACGTCACAGGGAATGCCACAGGGAAGTACCCGTGCATCAGAGGGGGCGGGGTCACCGGGTGACCGCCCTCCGTTATATAAGAACCGTCAGAAGAGTAGAGAAGCTTCACACAGCGGGAGCCTTCCATCCAATCGTGGGGTGTTCGGCTCATCCTTATTCATGGTATATTTTCCATTCCATGGCCGTTTAGAACATATGAATGAGATCTAAAGCCTGGTTTACACGGTAAGTTTTTTTTTAGTTCAACCCAGCGGAGCTCCCCAGAGGGAGCTTAGGAGGAGCTCGCTGTACTAATGAGTATACTACCGCACCACAACTGCATGCATTGCATTGTATTCAGTAGAATGGGGATAACTTTTGCTGCACTGCATTGCAAGGCCTCATGGCCCCACTCTGCTGTCACATGATTTAACCGTACCTTCCGCCAACAAAAAAGTGTAAACGATGCCTTTAAGTTTGAAATACCTGAACCCCCCCCCCCCCCCAGGAAAAAAAAATATTTACAGCCCTGCCTCTGCTCTTGTCATTACAGGAGGAGGACGTTTAATTTATCTACCTATTTTTTTTTTCTTTTACACGCCCTGTTCTTCATTTACATTTTTTCTCCTTTATTAAAGAGAAAAAGATACAATCTATATTTTTCTCCATTCAAGAGGAGAGAACAACGCAAAGGGCTGTACAGTGAAGGATCCTTGTGATAGTCGATCAGAGGCTATCACAGTGATCAGGTGTTTGTTAGCAGGAGACCCGGAGCTCTCAGTGAGAGCTTGGCACATATATGTGGCCCCACGAATAAAGACCCACTTCTGTAAGGTTGCATATATGTGTATGTTCGGTAGGAGGGGTTAAATTGATTAACTTGATAAATATATTGTATAATTTGGCTTGGAATTATTGCTCACCATTGCTAAATGTATTCCTTTATAAATTTATTTTTCATGAAGTAAACACTAATACTTCCCTTTAATAATTTCACATTAGGGAAGGGGACATTAAATCAACCAAAATGGTAAATATGCAGCAAGACTGACATCCCAATCCTCATAGTGCCCACTGCTCCACAAGAGGCTGTTATAATAATATCAAAGAATATCACTAAATCAATCAAAGGCATTATGGGTGGAAAAACATAAAGGCTTTGCAGATTCCAGCCATTTGGTGTGGGGAAGCGTTCTGACCATGGGAATGAATGTCAGGCTGTCTTTTTATATTTGATGTTTTCCTACTCAGAATATAAAAATATAATAAAAACGTGGTCATGCGTGAGCTTCATGGTCTTTTTTTATGCCACTCTTGATGGTTCTAGAAACATTATATAACACTTTCTGGACCCACTCTCAGGGTGCAATTATAACACAGCCCAACTCCTGCTCAAACTTTGTTGTTGTTTTTGTATATATCGGGGAAGGCTTGGAACTTCCTTCAGGTTTTAAATGCTGTCTGTGTTCCTGTTAAGGAGATGTTTCTGTCAGATTTTAAATGCAGAATGGGTCTTCATTTGGAAGATTTCTGTTCTTTTACTGTTCTGTCTGAGACTTGTCACCTGGATAAACTTGAATACATTCCTACTTGAAAATAAATATAACAAATGTGTATACTACATCACACATTCCCGTATAAACGTTAATCCCTATAGTGGCAACCCTTACTCCCCCCACTGCCCTGTGCAATGTACACAGTGCAAATAAGCAATAAACAACCAAAACGTGAGAGCTAGGTGCTAGTATAACCCCTTAACATGATATTATGTACACAATTTAAATGACACCTTTAGCATATAAGAAACTTCCTATTAAGCACCCCTATGAAAGTGTACAATAATCAAAGTGAGACTGGTAAATAAATAAAGTGCATAAACTAAAAAAAGTCTCTCAATAGTGCCAAAGTCCATGTGAAAAATTTCCTTCTGTACTCTACACACTCCATGCAAATAAGACTGCCTGTCTCCACTCCCAGGGTGAAGTTGGTCTAGCAACGTTTGTTAGGAGTCTTAAACATAGGTAGTGATAAGACCAATATCCCACTATCTTACTCCACGAATCCTCAGATGTAGGAGTAAACCACAAAAAGCAGGATCATAATGCAACACATTTATTAAGTTTCATGCCTACAGAAAGTATAAAATTCATATGTAATCGTGCCCAAGCCGGCACTAGCAGGATCCAGCAGTGTGCTATCTCACTCAGTATCACTGCCCACCCCACCAACAAGATGTGGGTTCGGCGTGTATTCGACTGTCCAGACCTCATTAACCGACATGGCGTCTGACGTACCGCGTCCCCACCTCAATATCATGTTAAGGGTTTCTACTAGCACCTAGCGCTCACCTTTGGTTGTTTATTATTCCTATTCGAAAGTTTGTTATTTTGCTGCCTCCTGTGTCTGCATTGGGAGGATTTATTTTCACTTCTTGACTCCTATCAAATTCACAGAAGAGTTTTTCTAAAAAGGGGATATAGACAAGACTAAAAAGTTGACTGAGAACAGTGAGTCTTTTCCTCTTGTTGTTTTGTTTCGTTTTAAGGGAGCTCAATAGAGTTTTAGGAAAAATAATGATGATATTAGTATTTATATAAGATCAGGAGAAAAAATTTAAAGGCATGTATAAAAATACATATGATTAGACCTTATACATAGTTATGTTTAAGGAAGAGGAAATATTGATATTGAAATATTTTTTTATTCTTCCTTATATCCTTTATATCTTTTTTTTCTGTTTTTGTACTTTTTTTCTATCAATGAAAATGTAATCAAAATAAATTGAGTAAAAAGTTGACCGAGCTTCTTGGTTGGAGTTGGGCTTTAAAACTACCACCTAGGACTAAAATTCTGCCTTGGGAGTGAGGAACCGGTTCAAATAAAGGTGTGATCATGATTAAGATAGCTCCTTTTTCATTTGAGGCCACAAAGAAGTGATGCTCCTAAGTCACCTGTAGTACAGTAATAGAGAGGAAAAGGAAGAGATGGCTCCATGTGACCTAAACTAAAGTGAGTCTTCTGAATCTTTCCAACAGCTCCTGCACACAATTTCCTCTTTAGTTCATGAACTTAGCCACATATATTTTGATAGGGGCAGAAGAAGAAATCAAAACAAGTGTCGGCAATAGGGATGAGCTTCGTGTTCGAGTCGAACCCATGTTCGACTCGAACATCGGCTGTTCGGTCGTTCGCCGAATTGCGAACGATATGGGCCGTTCGCGCCAAATTCGTGTGGCGCGTCACGGCCCATAATTCACTGCGGCATCGCAGTGCATTGCTGGCTGATTATTGGCCAAGCATGCACTATGACCCGCATGCTTGGCCAATCACAGCGCCGTCAGTAGAGAGAGCTGTAATTGGCCAAAGCCAGGGTGGCTTTGGCCAATTATGGCTCAGGGGATTTAGTACACACCCCACACTATATAAGGCCGCCTGCACGGCGGCCCTGTGTAGTGTGTGTTCCGGTGTGCTGAGAGATAGAGAGAGAGAGAGACAGTGTCATTTGATTTGAGTTAGATAGATTAGGCAGAACAGTCAGTCAGTTAGCTGCACTTACAGTGTATTGTGTATATATATGCATCCCAGGTGTTGCATATATATATATACACTGTATTCAGTTTAGCTAGATCCGTTCCTGTTATCTTCTATCTAGACTATTTACATTTAGTGCAGTGTGTCCTGCTCACAGTGTTCAGCTAGATCCGTTCCTGCTATTTACATTCAGTGCAGTGCGTCCTGCTCACAGTGTTCAGCTAGATCCGTTCCTGGTATTTACATTTAGTGCAGTGTGTCCTGCTCACAGTGTTCAGCTAGATCCGTTCCTGCTATTTACATTCAGTGCAGTGCGTCCTGCTCACAGTGTTCAGCTAGATCCGTTCCTGGTATTTACATTTAGTGCAGTGCGTCCTGCTCACAGTGTTCAGCTAGATCCGTTCCTGCTATTTACATTCAGTGCAGTGCGTCCTGCTCACAGTGTTCAGCTAGATCCGTTCCTGCTATTTACATTCAGTGCAGTGCGTCCTGCTCACAGTGTTCAGCTAGATCCGTTCCTGGTATTTACATTTAGTGCAGTGCGTCCTGCTCACAGTGTTCAGCTAGATCCGTTCCTGCTATTTACATTCAGTGCAGTGCGTCCTGCTCACAGTGTTCAGCTAGATCCGTTCCTGGTATTTACATTTAGTGCAGTGCGTCCTGCTCACAGTGTTCAGCTAGATCCGTTCCTGCTATTTACATTCAGTGCAGTGCGTCCTGCTCACAGTGTTCAGCTAGATCCGTTCCTGGTATTTACATTTAGTGCAGTGCGTCCTGCTCACAGTGTTCAGCTAGATCCGTTCCTGCTATTTACATTCAGTGCAGTGCGTCCTGCTCACAGTGTTCAGCTAGATCCGTTCCTGGTATTTACATTTAGTGCAGTGCGTCCTGCTCACAGTGTTCAGCTACATCCGTTCCTGCTATTTACATTTAGTGCAGTGCGTCCTGCTCACAGTGTTCAGCTAGATCCGTTCCTGCTATTTACATTCAGTGCAGTGCGTCCTGCTCACAGTGTTCAGCTAGATCCGTTCCTGCTATATACATTTAGTGCAGTACGTCCTGCTCACAGTGTTCAGCTAGATCCGTTCCTGTTATCTTCCTACTGACAGGCAGGCTTGTCTGGTTACAGTATATAAAGCTACCTGAAGAAAATTACAGGTGTTCTTTTTGATCCTATTAGTACCACGGTCAGGCAGCTAGACTATTTACATTTAGTACAGTGTGTCCTGCTCACAGTGTTCAGCTAGATCCGTTCCTGTTATCTTCCTACTGACAGGCAGGCTTGTCTGGTTACAGTATATAAAGCTACCTTAAGAAAATTACAGGTGTTCTTTTTGATCCTATTAGTACCACGGTCAGGCAGCTAGACTATTTACATTTAGTACAGTGCGTCCTGCTCACAGTGTTCAGCTAGATCCGTTCCTGCTATTTACATTCAGTGCAGTGCGTCCTGCTCACAGTGTTCAGCTAGATCCGTTCCTGCTATATACATTTAGTGCAGTACGTCCTGCTCACAGTGTTCAGCTAGATCCGTTCCTGTTATCTTCCTACTGACAGGCAGGCTTGTCTGGTTACAGTATATAAAGCTACCTTAAGAAAATTACAGGTGTTCTTTTTGATCCTATTAGTACCACGGTCAGGCAGCTAGACTATTTACATTTAGTACAGTGCGTCCTGCTCACAGTGTTCAGCTAGATCCGTTCCTGTTATCTTCCTACTGACAGGCAGGCTTGTCTGGTTACAGTATATAAAGCTACCTTAAGAAAATTACAGGTGTTCTATTTGATCCTATTAGTACCACGGTCAGGCAGCTAGACTATTTACATTTAGTACAGTGTGTCCTGCTCACAGTGTTCAGCTAGATCCGTTCCTGTTATCTTCCTACTGACAGGCAGGCTTGTCTGGTTACAGTATATAAAGCTACCTTAAGAAAATTACAGGTGTTCTATCCCAGCTTAGTGCAGCTACAGGCCATTAGTATGTCTGGAAGGCCAAGAAGGAGAGGCAGACAGTCACAAGCCAATAAGAGAGGGCAAGCAGGCTCTGTGTCTAGTGCTGGTCGTGGAGACGGTGCATCCTCATCAGCACGTGGCCATGGGACACGCTTGGCCTTTTTTTCGGCAGCTGGCCGTGTTGAGCCGCAACATGCGGAAGACTTGGTCGAGTGGATGACCAAGCCGTCCTCATCCTCCTCATCCTCTCTCACCCATGCCCAGGGTGCTTTGTCTGGCAAAGCAGCGGCCTCTTCCCTCAGCTCAATGTCATCAGTGACTCCTTCCCTAGCTCCACCATGTCCTCATGAGGATTCCCTCGAACTGTTTGACCACAGTGTTGGGTACATACTCCAGGAGGATGCCCAGCGTTTGGAAGGCTCTGATGATGATACTGAGCTCAATGAAGGCAGTAACATGAGCACGGACAGAGGGGGTGCCCAAGAAGGACAGCAATCTGGCAGTCATGCTCCCCCTGCTGCAGCATACTGCCAGGTTTGCTCCAGTGATGAGGAGGGAGGGGATGATGAGGTCACTGACTCAACGTGGGTGCCTGATAGGAGAGAGGAGGAGGAGGAGGAGGAGGTGGCACATCACCAACTAGGCAGGATGCCCTCCAGGGGCCAGCCTAAGGGCAGCACATTGACTGCATCACACCCCAAAGCTCCACATGTGCAGGGCGCTGCAGTCTCTGCGCGTTATTCAAAAAGTTCTTTGGTGTGGGCCTTTTTTGAGACGAGTGCATCAGATCGCACCGCTGCTATTTGCAACATATGTCTCAAGCGTATCTCGCGTGGCCAAAACATCTCCCGCTTGGGTACCACATGCTTGACCAGACATATGTTGACCTGCCATGCAGTTCGTTGGCAAGCGTATCTAAAAGACCCACACCAAAGAACAAAGACGATCTCTCCTTGCTCCTCATCAGCTGAGATTTCCAACCCCACTAGACCTTCAGTCCTCTCTGAGACCTGCAGTGAGAGGAATGAAGGTGTAGAATTAGGTGTGTCACAGCCAAGTACTTGTGGGCAATCTGCTTTTGGTACACTGACGTCAGATTGTACCAGGCAAATTTCCCTGCCCCAGCTGCTGCACCGCCGAAAGAAGTTTGCTCCCAGCCATCCACATGCCCAGCGGTTGAATGCTAGCTTGGCAAAATTGCTAGCACTTCAACTGCTGCCTTTTCAGTTGGTAGACTCTGCCCCCTTCCGTGAGTTTGTGGAATGTGCGGTTCCTCAGTGGCAGGTACCCAAACGCCACTTTTTCTCACGGAAGGCGATTCCGGCTCTCTACCGGCATGTGGAAGGCAATGTCCATGCCTCGCTGGACAGGGCGGTCAGCGGTAAGGTGCATATTACCGCTGACTCATGGTCCAGCAGGCATGGACAGGGACGTTACTTAAGTTTCACGGCGCATTGGGTGACTCTGCTGGCAGCTGGGAAGGATGCAGGACAAGGTGCAGTAGTGTTGGAGGTTGTTCCGCCACCACGCCTCCAAAATGCTGATTGTGACACACCTCTCTCCTCCACCCCCTCCTCTTCTTCTTCCTCCATGGCCTCTTCCTCGGAACCAGCGGTGCTCCGTAGGCGTTCAAGGGGCTACGCAAGTACGCAGGCCAAAAGATGCCATGCGGTGCTTGAGCTGGTGTGCTTGGGGGACAGGAGCCACACTGGGGCAGAGGTTCTGTCAGCTCTGCAGGGGCAGGTTCAGAGGTGGTTGACGCCACGCCAACTTAAGGCAGGAATGGTGGTTTGCGACAATGGCACCAACCTCCTCTCTGCCCTCCGACAGGGACAACTGACCCATGTGCCCTGTTTGGCTCACGTCCTTAACTTGGTGGTGCAGCGGTTCTTGGGCAGGTACCCGGGCTTACAGGATGTCCTGAGGCAGGCCAGGAAAGTCTCTGTGCATTTCCGCCGGTCATATAATGCCAGTGCTCGGCTGACGGACCTCCAAAAGGAGTTTAACCTGCCCAAGAACCGCCTAATCTGTGACATGCCCACCAGGTGGAACTCGACGTTGGCCATGCTGCAGCGGCTGCACACGCAGCAGAGGGCCATCAATGAGTACCTGTGCGACTATGGCACCAGGACAGGGTCAGGGGACCTTGGTTTTTTTTCCCCACGCCAGTGGGCCATGATCAGGGATGCATGCACTGTCCTGTCACCATTCGAGGAGGCCACGAGGATGGTGAGCACTGACAGTGCATGCATCAGTGACACTGTCCCCCTTGTCCACCTTTTGGAGCACACGCTGCGTGGAATAATGGACAGGGCACTTGAGGCAGAACAGAGGCAGGAAGAGGAGGACTTCCTTAGCTCTCAAGGCCCCCTTTATCCAGACAGTGTTCCTGCGTGCCCGCCGATCACACAGGAAGAGGACGAGGAGGAGGAGGAGGAGGAGGAGGAAGATTGTGTCAGTATGGAGGTGGAGCCTGGCACTCAGCATCAGCAGTCTTTAAGGGATCAGTCCCAAGGAACACATGGACTTGTACGTGGCTGGGAGGAGGTGGCTGCGGACGTTGTTGTCCTTAGTGACCCAGAGGACTCCGGACCGAATGCCTCAGCAAACCTACGCTGCATGGCCTCCCTGATCCTGCAAAGCCTGCGTAAGGATCCTCGTATTCGTGGTATCAAGGAGAAGGACCAATACTGGCTGGCAACCCTCCTTGATCCACGTTACAAGGGTAAGGTTGCGGACCTTATCTTGCCATCGCAGAGGGAGCAGAGGATGAAACATCTTCGGGAGGCCTTGCAGAAAGGTCTGTGCAACGCGTTCCCAGAGACTGGGAGGTTACAAACTCCTGTTTCTGGACAACGTGTTGCTGAGGCTTCGGTCAGTCAAAGAAGGAGCGGTGGAGAAGGTGGCCGTCTGACCGATGCGTTCAGACAATTTTTTGGTCCGCAGCCCCAAGGTATGATCGGTTCCAGCAACCATCGCCAGCGTCTGTTTTACATGGTGCAGGAATACCTAGGGGCAAGATCAGACTTGGACACCTTTCCCACCGAAAATCCTCTGGGTTACTGGGTCTTGAGGATGGATCACTGGCCAGAGCTTGCACAGTATGCAATTGAGCTACTGGCCTGTCCTGCATCCAGCGTTCTTTCGGAACGCACATTCAGTGCTGCTGGAGGCGTGGTAACCGATCACAGGGTGCGTCTGTCCACCGACTCGGTCGATCGGCTGACCTTCATAAAAATGAATCAGTCTTGGATCACCACCAGCTACCAAGCACCTGATGCAGATGTAACCGAATAATTTTTTTTGAAATCTCAGATCCCTTCAAAGACTGCCTATGCTGATGCTGAGTGACTATCCCTGAGTAATTATCCTCTTCCTCCTCAATCATCACGCTGATAGCTTGTAAGAACATTTTTGGTTCTGGGCGCCACCACCAGTGCCTAAGGCACAATTTTTCAGCCCCTGTTTAACAGGGGCGTGTAATTACAATTTTTGATGTAATACTTTGCAGCAGGGCTCGTTCCTGCATTCCAACTAGAGTGTCTGTGAGGAGTTGCAGTGTTGTGGCACCAGCACCAGTGCCTAAGACCCAATTTTTCAGCCCCTGTCTAACAGGGGCGTGTAATTACAATTTTTGATGCAATACTTTGCAGCAGGGCTTGTTCCTGCGTTTCAACTAGAGTGTCTGTGAGGGGTTGCAGTGTTGTGGCACCAGCACCAGTGCCTAAGACCCAATTTTTCTGCCCCTGTCTAACAGGGGCGTGTAATTACAATTTTTGATGCAATACTTTGCAGCAGGGCTCGTTCCTGCGTTCCAACTAGAGTGTCTGTGAGGGGTTGCAGTGTTGTGGCACCAGCACCAGTGCCTAAGGCCTAATTTTTCAGCTCCTGTTCAACAGGGGCATGTAATTACAATTCTTGATCTAATATTTCACAGCAGGGCCCTGTGAGGGCTTACAGTGTTTTGGCCACAGCAACACCTAAGGCCCAAATTTCTGCTGAGTATATAGGGCAGGACCCTACTTTCAAACATCTAACTTACAAACGACTCCTACTTGCAAACGGAAGGAGACAACAGGAAGTGAGATGAAATCTACCCCTAAGGAAGGGAAATTCTCTCCTGTAAGAGTTAATATGGGAAAACAATTTCTCCTTTCCACTGATGCTTTCCAATCCTTGTTCCACAAAAAAACCCAAATTTTCAAAAAACATTTTTCATTGGGACAAAAAAGTGAGGTGAAATCTTCTGAAGAGGAGGAAAGACGCAAAACAAATGTCACAGGGGTGATAACCCTTCCCTATGTTTTCCAAAAAGCTTAGAAAAGATTTTTTGGCTGGAGCTAAACACATTAAAAATGTTCAAAATTACAAACAGATTCTACTTAACAACAAACCTACAGTCCCTGTCTTGTTTGCACCGCCTGTATACTGCTGTTCAGAGTATATAGGGACCTTTCCTTATTTTAATTTGGGTGCGGGGTTCCCCTTAATATCCATACAAGACCCAAAGGGCCTGGTAATGGACTGGGGGGTACCCATGCCGTTTGTCTCACTGATTTTCATCCATATTGCCATGACCCGACATGACATTAAACCCGCAAGCAGTTTTAAATGAGATTTTTTCCTTTAAAAATGACATTTGGTGCAGGGACTGTTCTAAACATGGGAAACACGCGTCACTTTACAGGCATACTATAGACACCCCCCAGGTACGATATTTAAAGGAATATTTCACTTTTTTTTTTTTACTTTAAGCATCATTAAAATCACTGCTCCCGAAAAAACGGCCGTTTTTAAAAGTTTTTTTTGCATTGATACATGTCCCCTGGGGTAGGACCCGGGTCCCCAAACCCTTTTTAGGACAATACCATGCAAATTAGCCTTTAAAATGAGCACTTTTGATTTCGAACGTTCGAGTCCCATAGAAGTCAATGGGGTTCTAACGTTCGTGCGAACTTGCGGTCCGTTCGCGGGTTCTGGTGCGAACCGAACCGGGGGGTGTTCGGCTCATCCCTAGTCGGCAATGTGGCCCCTGTGTATCTTTTTGCCCCAGGCACTGGCCCACAAGCCCTATCATACTAAAATAGACAGATAGAGACATAGACATACTAAAATAGACAGTTAAATTGATAACAAGTTACAGTACTTTTAATGAAGGCATTTTAATTGGGCTGGTGACATTTCTTAGTTAGTGGATGTGTTTCAGATAGGTGGGTCCTAACTGATGACATTTACTGAAAGGGAACATGAAAATGCCAAATGGTATTTATTAACAAGTAAAACCTTCTATCTGATGAAATTCACTGATAGCACAAATATTCTGACTATTGACATGTATTAAATGATGGCACGTTATTGCCATACTGGTTACATTGACATTTAATCAATTCATCTGCTTTTCACTAAAATACAGTGGCATATCATCCATGTATGCAATGTGTGTGGTGCACATTGGCCCTGAGAGGGAGTTTGGCCCACTGTGTCCAACACATTGCACCCATGAATGAGCTTCTGCCGCTCCACCTCTGTCCTGGAACATGCCACTCCTCTGCTCTGCCCCGCACAACACTGATTGCCTGTATCTGTTGCTCCTCTGCTGCCAGTTTCTCCTCCTGTCCCCTCCCACCAGCTTCAGGGTAGCCATAGATGGAAAAAAACTCTCCAAATATTTTCCTCCATGATGCCCTGACCCCACTCTGTACTGCCCACCCCCACCCCCACCGCGGGACCACAACCACGCAGCATTACTCTTATACTTGACGTACCCAAAGGTGCCCTAGGCCTTTTATGATCCTAGTAATACCCCTGGCACAATGAAAACTATGCTTACTCCTTACTGTGGCACACTAAGTACTTTTTTAATCAAGCAGTGTGCCCAGCTTATGATCTTGCACGCAGGTCCACTGACTTCATAAAACTTCATGCTAAAATAGCATGTGAGTGTGTAGGAGCAAAGTTCAGCATATTCTAGTGTGAGCTTTCTTATTTAAGTATTTTACAGTGCAGGATCCATAGCAGGGCAGGTCTAATACATGGATATTTTAAACTAAAACATCTTACTTTCCTGGTCCAAAAGAATAGGGGCTAAGAAATCAAGTATAGACATGTGCAGACATAAAAATACCCTTGTGCTTGCATGTCTTTTTGGTGTGGAATAAAAAAAAAAAAAAAGTTAAAATGTAATCAAATTGATTCTCAAGAGATATTATTTTTTGTTCACTTAAATCCTGAATTTTTTAATAAAGTGGCAAATCAAACAGAAGTATGTCCTTAGGCCAAAGTAATAAAAGATGTAATGTGGATCTAACTGTAGTATATGAAATAGGATTTTTTTTATTTAGAAATAACAGGAATATATGTAAACCTAAAATTGAGTTTTTAGTGTGATTGGTTTCATGCCTCAGTCCATACAGTTTTCCTGAGCAAATCGTTTTTTTGTTAAAGTTTTGTGATTAACATGCACTTTTTAATCTATTAGGTTCAGTGAAAACATTTTAAAGACTGCTTGTTTAAAGATGATGCCATAGATGATAGTTCCATTTAGTCAAATAGAAATAATTGCATCTTGAATATTTAAGAAAGAGATTTTTACATAAGTTTATGAAGTGGTGCTTTAGATTAAGATTGGGTAAGATGTGGAATACCAAACAATCAGAGAAAATAATTGAAAATAACTGAAATAATAATGTGAGGTTTATTTTTTACTACAATGATCAACAGTTATAATTGCTAATAAATAATTTGTGAATGTTTTTGAAATTATAAATGGACCTGGAGTGGAATTAAGTGCTTTTGTGTTTCAATTTGTGGCAAAATTGACAACAGTTGTACCAGATGTTTCATTTTATCACACGCTGGACCACAGCTGAATGATCTAAGAGGATGACCTTGATGGACAAGTGCCCCATTTAGCCTATTGAACTTTGTAACTATAATAGCTGCTTAATTAATGATTAATATTTGATTGCCCAACCCCAACTTCAAGTAATTCCAATTCTGTAGTTGTTGTGCACCAATATTACCAGAAGATGGCAGCAGAATACAAGATTCTTTAGTGAATGTGTACGGTTAGACTCATGAATAAGAACATTGACGCCAAAATTCACATAAACTTTATACATTTTGCTTGATCACAAAGACCTAACAGAGTCACCACTCATCAGTATCACTACAACAACAAAAGCATCTAAAAAAAAAAAAAATTCTCAGAGTAAATGCAGAAAATATGACAAGTGATGCAAATGATTCAAACTTATACCGAGGGATCTTTTCAAATTTATAATTTTTTTTTTGTTCCTTAAATATAAGTGTTGCTTGCCTTGAGAAAGCTTGCAGATAACAAATGACCATTGACCAGATTAGCTATTTTTAAAATATGCTAGTTTTTGCTACGAATTAATGAAAGCAGAATACCTAGAGTGTTCCCGTGAAACTTTCTTTTGTATCTTACACATGAACTGAATATATACACAAGAGCACTGAAACTCTGTTATCTATCTAGAAAAGTAAAAGGTTTGTGCATGGGGATCTTCTATGGCAACTGCTCTTAAGACACCTTAAGATATATCTAATAATGATTGCCGAACGGTAAACTTTTTTGTTGCACTAATAAAAGAGGACTTCAATCTTCATTAATACAAAATTAGTACCTTACAATTAAAGCAGAACTTCAACCAAAAACATGATAAAAAATTACTAGCCGATAAAAGATAAAATAATAAAATTAACTTTTGCTGCAAAACGTTGTTTCAGTACAGAGATTTATTCTTCAGTACTTTTCCCTGCCACTAGATGTCCTCAATCCGATGGCCAGCATCATTCCACTCACTTCCTCTGAGCCCAGGTTGTCCTGGGCTTGCCCACAGCCTATGACTAAATAGTGAAATAAAAAGCAGCTCAGTGGTGAGCTCATTACTCTTCTATCTTCTATCAGCATGCTTCTTATCAGAACATGAACAGATTGGCTTTTTTGACTGCTTATTCCTCTCAAACTCTCGCCTGCTGTACATGGTTTTCACAAGACAGGTCACACAGGTACTTACACTGCTTTCATTTAAAAAATATGAATGTATTGATTACAGAACTACATAAATGTTGTTTTTTTATGTCTGCTTAGAGTTCAGGTTTAAGCACAGATAATTATGTGTTTATTCTTACCCTAAGACCCCTTTCACACTGAGGAGCTTTACAGGGGTTTTTGCGCTAAAAATAGCATCTGTAAAGCGCCTGTAAACGGCCTCTTCTGCAGCCACAGTGTGAAAGCCAGAGTGCTTTCACACTGGGGTGGTGCGCTTGCAGGACAGGAAAAAAAGTCCTACAAGCAGCATCCTTGGGGCGGTGGGGGAGCAGTGTATACAACGCTCCTCCACTACCCCTGCCTATTGAAATGAATGGGCAACACTTTAAAAGCACAGTTAAAGCACTTGGAAAGCTGCACTAACCGGGCACTTTTAACCCCTGTTTAACTAAAACTAGTGGCGCTTTACCGCTAACACCACCCCAGTGTGAAAGGGGTCTAAGAGCTGCAGCTAACATTAGGTGACACACATTGTTACAATACCTAACTTTAAGATCTAGCATTATAATTGTTATCTTATAGTTGTATCCATATCCACTATAGGACAAAGTATATGTAACACTATAACACTAGTTATGAGGTCTTAAAGTGGTACTAAACCCACAACAGTAAAATCAGTCTGTATATGCAGCATAGCATGCCTGTTATACTCACTGTGGAGCTTAAAGCTGAGTTCCACCCAAAAGGGGAACTTCCGCTTTAAGCACTCCTCGCCCCCTGACATGCCACAATTGGCATGTCATTTTTTTGGGGGGGAGTGTGTACCTTCTTTTTAGTGGGGCTTCCTGTCCCACTTCCTCCTTCCTCTTCTTGGCTGCCTAGGCAACTTCTCCTCTCGCCCTAGGTGGTCTCTCCCTGCCAGCGATCTTCTGGGACATGTCACAGGTCCCAGAAGATTGCCTGGCCAATAGCAAAGCGCAGCGTGACTCGCTCATGCGCAGTGCATGCCTGGCCGTAAAGCCGTAAGCTGTCATGGCCAGGTGCCCACAGTTGCTATGATGGTGCTGCGGAGAGGAGGGGGAGAGGAGCGAGGCTTCGGGTGCCCTCATCTCTGGCCTGTGGGATAGGTGAGTGTCTGTTTATTAAAAGTCAGCAGCTATACTTTTTGTAGCTGCTGACTTTTAATAAACTAAAAAAAACTCCACTTTAAGGGGTTAATCCTTTGCATTGTGTTTTATCTTGTATGCACAGATCCTTCCCCTCCTGCACTGTCTATCTAGGGAAAGCCAGATAACACAGGCAGAGTAGCCAACCTGCACATGCTCAGTTGTGTCTTTTATGCTGAAGTGAGCAATTACTTGTTCTCAGAGCTAGCCAGGTCACATGATATTGACATCACACATGTGGGCGTGTATACAGGTTGTAGTGGAAATCTCCTACCTGAACTCTTACGTACCTTGCTGGAAGATATGAATTGGGATAAAATCTTAGAAACAAAGAACACAGAGGAGAGATGGGTTATATAGCATATTAAATAAGGCCATTAACCAGTGCATCCCATTGGGAAATAATTTTAAAAGAGCGAACAAAAGTCCTGGATGGCCTAACTCCAATCTAAAAATGCATATAATAGCTAAAGAGAAGGCGTTCAAAAAATACAAGGCTTAGGGATCATCGTCAGCATTCAGACTTTACAAAGAATGATTTGTAAGGGTGCAATTAGGGTGGCTAAGACAGAACACGAAAGACACATAGTGGAGGAGAGCAAAAAAAAGATTAGAAATAGACTTGGGAAACTTAACATAAATAAATCACCAGGACCAGATGGCTTTCACCTGAGGGTACTTAGCGAACTCAGTCAAGTAATTGCCAGACCATTGTTTCTAATTTTTACTGACAGTCTACTGACTGGAATGGTACCAGCTGATTGGAGAAAAGCCAATGTAACATCAATATTTAACCACTTACACATCGGAAGATTTGCCTGCTTAATGACCAGGCCATTTTTTGCGATACGGCACTGCGTCGTTTTAACTGACAATTGCGCGGTCGTGCAACGCTGTACCCAAACAAAATTGACATCCTTTTTTTCCCCACAAATAGAGCTTTCTTTTGGTGGTATTTGACCACCTCTGGGTTTTTTATTTATTGCACTAATACTATTTATTGCGCTATAAACAAAAAAACAGCGTAAATTTTGAAAAAAAAACAATATTTTTTACTTTTTGCTATAATACATATCCCCAAAATGTTTTTAAAAATAAAAATTCTTCATCAGTTTTGGCCAATATATATTCTTCAAAAAATTTTGGTAATAAAAATAGCAATAAGCGTATACTGATTGGTTTGTGCAAAAGTTATAGCGTCTACAAACTATGGGAAAGATATATGGCATTTTTATGGCATTTTTATAATTGTTTTTTTTTACTGGTAATGGCGGTGATCTGCGATTTTTATTGGGACTGCGACATTGTTGCGGACAGATCGGACACTATTGACACGTTTTTGGGACCACTGACATTTATACAGCGATCAGTGCTATAAAAATGCACTGATTACTGTGTAAATGTCACTGGCAGGGAAGGGGTTAACACTAGGGGGCGCTCAAGGGGCTAAATGTGTTCCCTCAGTATGTGTTCAAACTGTATTGGGAAGGAACTGACTAGAGGAGGAAAAATATTGTTATTCCTAGCTAGTAGGAACACACGATCTGTCTCTCCTCTCCTCACAGATCAGGGATTTGCGTGTTTACACACACACGTCCCTGATCTGGCTCTCGTGCCCGCGATCGCACGTAGCTGGCGGTCATCGTGACCGCTGGCCACACGCATCGGTTCCCCTGCAGCACAGCAACCGTGTGCATGCCTGCTATCCCTGCTTAAAAGGCTGGCTTAAAGCTGTGACGGCTCATGGGATCGTGCCGACCTGCCACAGTATAAAGATGACGGCTGGTCGGCAACCGGTTAAAAAAGGGCCAAAATACATCCCTAGGAATTACAGACCAGTTAGCCTAACATCAATAGTATGCAAGATTTTGGAGGGGATGATAAGGGACTATATGCAGGATTTTAGTAATGAAAACAGTATAGTTAGCAGTATTCAGCATGGATTCATGAAGAATCGTTCATGCCAAACCTCCTTCTATGAGGAGGTGAGCTGCCCTATAGATAAAGGAAAGCCTGTAGATGTGGTGTATCTGGATTTTGCAAAAGCATTTGACACAGTTCCCCATAAATGTTTACTATACAAAGTAAGGTCCATTTGCATGGACCATAGGGTGAGTACATGGATTGAAAACTGGCTACAAGGGCGGGTTTAGAGGGTGGTGATAAATGGGGAATATTCAGAATGGTCAGGGGTGGGAAGTGGGGTCCCCCAGGGTTCTGTGCTGGGACCAATCCTGTTTTATTTGTTCATAAACGACCTGGAGGATGGGGTAAACAGTTCAATCTCTGTATTTGCGGATGACACTAAGCTAAGCAGGGCAATAACTTCTCCTTGGAAAAAGATCTGAACAAGTTAATGGGCTTGGAAATGACATGGCAAATGAGGTTTAATGTAGAAAAATGTAAAATAATGCATTTGGGTGGCAAAAATATGAATGCAATCTACTCACTCGGGGGTAAATCTCTGGGGGAATCTAGAATGGAAAAATTACCTGGGGGTCCTAGTAGATGAAAGGCTCAGCAATGGCATGCAATGCCAAGCTGCTGCTAACAAAGCAAACAGAATATTGACATGCATTAAGAGGGGGATTAACTCCAGGGATAAAGCGATGATTCTCCCACTCTACAAGTCTTTGGTTTGGCCTCACCTAGAGTATGCTGTCCAGTTCTGAGCACCAGTCCTCAGGAAGGATGTACTTACAGTACAGAGAAGGGCAACAAAGCTAATAAAGGGTCTGGAGGATATTAGTTATGAAGAAAGGTTGTGAGCATTGAACATATTCTCTCTGAAGAAGAGACACTTGAGAGGGGCTATGATTTCAACTTACAAATACCTTACTGGTGACCCAACAATAGAGAAAAAACTTTTTTGCTGAAGGGAGTTCAATAAGACACGTGGCCACTCATTAAAAAATAGAAGAACAGAGGTTTAACCTTAAACTATGTAGAGGGTTTTTTACTGTAAGAGAGGCAAGGATGTGGAATTCCTTTCCACAGGCGGTGGTTTCAGCAGGGGGCATTGATAGTTTCAAAAAACGATATACAATGTAATACTGACATATAATCACACACATAAGTTGGACTTGATGGACTTGTGTCTTTTTTCAACCTCACCTACTTTTTAACTATGTAACTATGTAACTCTCAGCACTGGAGAAACTGTGCAGTTTATCACTGACTGCAGTATACAGATTAGCCAAAAAGGTATATAGTGGCAATATTTTAATGTAAAAAGAAGATTTATAAGGTGTGGGCACTGTGGGGGGGCAGGTGAACTATTTTCATATTACTGGGTTTAGTAACACTTTAACTGCCTCCTCCCCACCGCCACCATCACAGCTGATTTAACAACAGATATAATGGAGATAGACGATTTATAACTGCAGCTTGTCCAGTCTCTGACCACATTCTGGAGACAAACAATGACAAGGGAAATGCAGAAGGAGGAGAGGCGTGTCCGTTTCTGCATTCCTCTTGCCATTTCTTATCTCAGGAAAGTGCTCAGAGCCAGGAAAACTGCAGTTATAAATCAGTCATCTCCTTCAAAACTGTTGTCGGATCAGCTGCAGCAAGAGGGGAGAGGGGCAGGTCTGACCTTATAACTATAGCTGGAAACATAGGACAAAATATTACATGTACTTTGTTCCATAGCGAACAGAACTGTAAAAAAAAAAGCTTGTCATTCTCAAGACAAACAATGGCAAGAGGAATGCAGAAGGAGGAGAGACGTGTCCGTTTCTGCATTCCTATTGCCATTGCTTGTCTTGGGAAAGTGCTCAGGGGCAGGTCCGACCTTATAACTATAGCTGGAAACATAGGACAAAGTATTACAGTTATGTACAGTACTTTGTTCCATAGCGGACATAACTGTAAAAAAAAAAAAATATGCTCTTCTTCCTTTTGACAGAGTGTTCATAGAAGCAAGCACATGTGTGTTAGTGTGTTTGGGTCTCATTATACAGAACAGTGTCATGTGATTGTCTGAAAAAAAGCCTCCAATCTAAATGTATTTAAATGTTATAGAAATCTATATTCAAGACAGAATGACACTCTCGCTGTGTTTATTTGTTATCTTTCATCACATCAAAAACCTCAAAAATTCTATCCCGGAAAAACAAAAACAGTGAATAGATCTACTTATACCTACATGATGCTTTAACCTGATTGATATATGAAGCAGGAAAGATAGAGTCATTTTAAGAGTTATTTATTGCAAATCCATGCAACTTACTAGAAAAAAAAAAGATTTGTGAGGTTTTATTTGTAATGTAGCAGTGTAACCAGTAATATTAAAAATGTAAAGTAAACTGTGACAAGCAATAACATTTTTTTCTGCTGTAATCAGTCCCGTATAAGATTGCTTGAGTTTGCTTTACCATACCATTACAAAGCTTTACCATGCATTACCTCCATGCATATGTCTAAGGAACCCAAAATAATGTATTAATGAATACTAAGCTGCATTTATTGTATCTTACCTATCTGCCTGAAAATCACCTGCGCGTGTGTAATTGTCTAAAGTACCTGAAGGCTGGGCAGAACCCGTGGGCACATATATGCATGTGCCATAATGGTGGCACCTAAGGGGGCAGAGCTACCTGGAAGGTGGACTAAAGTTCCTCTTTGAATTTTCTTTCTGGGATCAATGATCTACGTAATTGCTGGAAAACAGTCCCTATCTAAATGCCTGTTTTTACTTACCTTAACCACTTGGACTCTGGAAGGTTTTACCCTCTTTATGATCAGGGCATTTTTTGCTATTTAGCATTGTGCTATTTTAACTGGCAATTGTGCGGTCATGCAACACTGTACGCAAATTAAATTTATTTTATTTTTTTCCACACAAAAAGAGGTTTCTTTTGATAGTATTTAATCATCACTTGGGTAAAAAAAAACACGCTTCTGATGCCCTGTACACACGACCGGTTTTGCTGTCGGAATAAACTGAAGGTTTTTCCGACGGAGTTCCGATGGAATTCCGCTCAAGCTGTCTTGTATACACACGGTCAAATCAAAGTCCGACCTTCATGAACGTGGTGACGTACAACACGTACGACGGGACTAGAAAATGGAAGTTCAATAGCCAGTAGCCAATAGCTTCCATCTCGTACAGTGCCTTGCAAAAGTATTCACCCCCCCCCCCCCCCTTGGCATTTTTCGTGTTTTGTTGCCTCACAACCTGGAATTAACATGGATTGTTAGAGGATTTGCATCTTTTAATTTACAGAACATGCCCACAACTTTGAAGATGTTTTTTTTTTTTGTGACGCAAACAACAAATTGGACAAAATAACAGAAAAAGTCAATGTGCATAACTATTCACCCCCCTAAAGTCAATACTTTGTAGAGCCACCTTTTGCGGCTATTACAGCTCCAAGTCGCTTTGGATAAGTCTCTATGAGCTTGCCACATCTTACCACTGGGATTTTTGCCCATTCCTCCTTGCAAAACTGCTCCAGCTCCTTCAAGTTAGATGGTTTGCGCTTGGGAACAGCAATCTTTAAGTCTGACCACAGACTTTCTATTAGATTGAGGTCTGGGCTTTGACTAGGCCATTCCAATACATTTACATGTTTCCCCTTAAACCACTCAAGTGTTGCTTTAGCAGTGTGTTTTGGGGTCATTGTCCTGCTGGAAGGTGAATCACCGTCCTAGCCTCAAATCACACACAGAGTGGTACAGGTTTTGTTCAAGAATATCCCTGTATTTAGCACCGTCCATCTTTCCCTCAACTCTGAGCAGTTTCCCAGTCCCGACTGCTGAAAAACATCCCCACAGCATGATGCTGCCACCACCATGTTTCACTGTGGGGATAGTGTTCTTTGGGTGATGTGATGTGTTGGGTTTGCGCCAGACATAGCATTTTCTTTGATGGCCAAAAAGTTCAATTTTAGTCCCATCAGACCAGAGCACCTTCCTCCATACATTTTGGGAGTCTCCCACATGCCTTTTTGCAAACTCAAAACATGCCATTTTTGTTTTTTGCAATGGCTTTCTTCTGGCCACTCTGCCATAAAGCCATAAAGCCCAACTCTATGGAGTGGACTGCTGATTGTCATCCTATGCTGTTGTGCCATGTTCTTTCCATTTGGTTATGCTAGATTTGATGGTGCTCCTAGGGATCATCAAAGATTTGGATATTTTATTATAACCTAACCCTGACTTGTACTTCTCAACAACATTGTCCCTTACTTGTTTGGAGAGTTCCTTGGTCTTCATGGCAGTGTTTGGTTAGTGGTGCCTCTTGCTTAGGTGTTGCAGCCTCTGAGGCCTTTTAAAATTGTGTGTATATGTAATGCCAGATCATGTGACACTTAGATTGCACACAGGTGGACATCATTTCACTAATTATGTGACTTCTGAAGGTAATTGGTTGCACCAGAGCTTTTTATGGGCTTCATAACAAAGGGGGTGAATACACATGCTATATAAATCAAAAAGTCGCACTAAACACTGAAAGTGACAACAGGCAAATGCCTAAAAAACCTCATAGGGATATGAGGGTGAATACTAATCACTAAATAAATGAGTAATCTAGAAGTGCTGAGCAATGTAATGGCACACTATAAAAATAAACCAAACTAAATGCTGTTAGTTAAATGGGACACAGATAATAATAACTATGTCCGTGTGAAAAAATCAATATTACATGACCCAATCAATGACAGGTGAGTATCTCAAATAACTATAGGATTAATAATGTGACAAATCTGTGGCTAAAAAACTAAACCATGATAAATGAGGGAAACTAATAAAAAAAGGAAAAATACAATAAACCCAAAAAAAGTCCGTAGCTCAACAAAAGTGGTAATGATAAGAGTCCATCCGTTTTAAATTAACATGCATAAAAAATGACTTGTCTCCAAGTGCTCTGTGAAACAATGCAACAAAATCCCGCTGTGGTGAAAAATAGAGTGCGCAGACAGACCTCCACCCCCTGAAAAAATTGCCGCCCCCTACCAGACAGAAATGGTCTCTTAACTACAGGAGACCCAGGAAGCGGATGGCTGCAACCCCAGCCAGGGATCTGTAATGCAGGCACTCAACGTCCAGATCCAGGGACTCTCTCCCACCATCCTCCGCAAATAAGGAAATGTCACCATGCAAAAAACAAAGGACCCCAGAAGAGTTGGCTGCCGTTGCAGCAAACATGCACTCAGTGTAGATCCGCCATCTGTTGTGGGGAAGGCTGTTCAGTAACTCGCACCATCCAGATGTAGCTGTAGTAGATAAAGCTCACCGGGAGCCAGATGAAGTCTCCATAGTGTAGTATTTATCAGATTTGTTTGTTAAAAGCCAAACTAAAATGAATCATAAAAATATATGATAATGGGTGCCACTGCCGACCCGCTTTCTAACAGTGGCCCGACATCAGCACTAGTGTCTGCTCCCCAAAGCTTTTCATCCAATAAGACGTTACCCAGGGCCCCTTGGTAACGTCCTATTGGATGAAAAGCTTTGGGGAGCAGACACTAGTGCTGATGTCGGGCCACTGTTAGAAAGCGGGTCGGCAGTGGCACCCATTATCATATATTTTTATGATTCATTTTAGTTTGGCTTTTAACATACAAATCTGATAAATACTACACTATGGAGACTTCATCTGGCTCCCGGTGAGCTTTATCTACTACAGCTACATCTGGATGGTGCGAGTTACTGAACAGCCTTCCCCACAACAGATGGCGGATCTACACTGAGTGCATGTTTGCTGCAACGGCAGCCAACTCTTCTGGGGTCCTTTGTTTTTTGCATGGTGACATTTCCTTATTTGCGGAGGCTGGTGGGAGAGAGTCCCTGGATCTGGACGCTGAGTGCCTGCATTACAGATCCCTGGCTGGGGTTGCAGCCATCCGCTTCCTGGGTCTCCTGTAGTTAAGAGACCATTTCTGTCTGGTAGGGGGCGGCAATTTTTCCAGGGGGTGGAGGTCTGTCTGCGCACTCTATTTTTCACCACAGCGGGATTTTGTTGCATTGTTTCACAGAGCACTTGGAGACAAGTCATTTTTTATGCATGTTTATTTAACACGGATGGACTCTTATCATTACCACTTTTGTTGAGCTACGGACTTTTTTTGGGTTTATTGTATTTTTCCTTTTTTTATTAGTTTCCCTCATTTATCATGGTTTAGTTTTTTAGCCACAGATTTGTCACATTATTAATCCTATAGTTATTTGAGATACTCACCTGTCATTGATTGGGTCATGTAATATTGATTTTTTCACACGGACATAGTTATTATTATCTGTGTCCCATTTAACTAACAGCATTTAGTTTGGTTTATTTTTATAGTGTGCATTTACATTGCTCAGCACTTCTAGATTACTCATTTATTTAGTGATTAGTATTCACCCTCATATCCCTATGAGGTTTTTTAGGCATTTGCCTGTTGTCACTTTCAGTGTTTAGCGCAACTTTTTGATTTATATATGATTTATGGTTTACTACTTTCTAGTCGCAGCTTATATTTATTAGTGTAAGCACAATTTTTGTTTTTACCTTTCTGAATACACATGCACATGCCAATTATCATTTTTTTATTTCTGAAAATTAGTTTTATGTATATATTTTTCTAATTTTACTTTAACAACTTAGACTATTGTGTTCTGATCCATCACATATAATTCATATTAAAAAAACATGAAACTAAAGGCTGTAATGTAACAAAATAGGTAAAAAGCCAAGGGGGGGGGGGGTGAATACTTTTGCAAGGCACTGTGCTTGCTTCAGAGCATGCATCTTTTTGATGCGTCGGAACAGCATACAGACAAGTGGTTTTTCTGATAGTAATTTGTTCCGTCGGAAAAATATAGAACATGTTCTCTATCTAAGTCCATCTGAATTTTCAACGGAAAAAGTCAGATGGGGCATACACACGGTCGGAATATATGATGAGAAGCTCCCATCGGACTTTTTCTGTTGGAAATTCTGCTCGTGTATATGCGGCATTAGTTTCTCTTTTAAAAATTTGCAAACAAATAATCTTTCTTCATAAATTTAGGTCACAATGTATTCTGCTACATTTCATTGGTAAAAATAACCCAAATCGGTGTTTATTATTGAGTCTGTGTGAAAGTTAGAGAGTCTACAAACTATGATATATATATATTTGAAAATTGATCATGCCTGATGTACTGACTGCTTATCCCATTTCTTGAGGCCTTAAAATGCCAGGACAGTACAAATACCCCTTATTGGAAAGTAGACAGCTCAAGCAATGTATTAAGAGGCATAACAAGTTTAAAAAAACACTTCTATACCAGGCACTTATACACCTTCCTGTCCAAGCCAATTTTCAGCTTTCAGCGCTGTCGCAAATTGAATGACAATTGCGCGGTCATACTACACTGTAGCCAAACATATTTTTTATCATTTTGTTCCCACAAATAGAGCTTTCTTTTGGTGGTATTTGATCACCTCTGCGATTTTTATTTTTTGCGCAACAAATAAAAAAAGACCGAAAATTTTGAAAAAAAAAAGTTTATCTTTGTTTCTGCTAAAATTTTTTGTAAATAAGTATGTTTTCTTCTTCAATGACGGGCACTAATATGGCTGCACTGATGGGCACAGATGAGGTGGCACCAATGAGGTGGCACTAATGGGCACTGATAGGTGGCACTGATGGGCACTCATAGGCGGCACTGATGGGCACTCATAGGTGGCACTGATGGGTACTTATGGGTGGCACTGATGGGTACTTATGGGTGGCACCGATAGGTGGCATGGATGGGCACTGATGGGCACTGATAGGTGGGCACTGATGGGCACAGATGGGCACTGATAGGTGGCACTGATGGACACTGATGGGTGGCACTGATGACACTGATGGGTGGCATTGCTGGGCATCACTAATTTTTATTGTGCCATAGAGGTACCAGTCAGTGCCTATTTTTGAGCACTGGTTGGCATATGTTGGGCATTCATTTTCACATTTGGATGGCCATGGAGGATGTACCTGGCCATCTACATGCTGGGGGCTTCCCTGGTGGTCCTAGCGCCTTCCCTGGTGGTCTAGTGTGGGCATCCGAGGGGGGGCTGCGCTGATAAACAATCAGCACAGTCCCCCCCTGTCAGGAGAGCTGCCTATCGGCTCTCCTCTAGTTGCGTCTGTCAGACGCGAGTGAGGAAAAGCCGATCACCGGCTCTTCCTGTTTACATCGTAATCAGCCGTGATTGGACACGGCTGATCTCGTGGTAAAGAGCCTCCGCCGGAGGCTCTTTACCGAGATCGGTGTAGCGGTGTGACTTACACACCGCACCACCGATCGCCGCCGCGATGCTGCTGTTATCCTGGTTCTGTTATCCTGACTCCCAGTCAGAA
This sequence comes from Lithobates clamitans, assembly GCA_037952925.1. NCBI lineage: Eukaryota > Metazoa > Chordata > Amphibia > Anura > Ranidae > Lithobates > Lithobates clamitans. Next base: position 2,694,632 of record JBBGZY010000833.1, on the reverse strand, counting down.
TAACAGAACCTCCGCCTGGCTGTCATTCTGCTATAGGCCAGGCAGGAAGTGTTAATGAAGTTGTAATATTTTTTGGCACAATTTTTTGGGGAAAATAATAAATACATTTTTTTACATACTGTCACAAGTGCATTACAGCATCATCATATGACTGGTGTGGTGGTGATTCGATCAGGGTTACTGTAATAAATACATGATAAATGTACCACCTCTATGCTGACGACACACAAATCTATCTCTCTACTCCTCACCTCACTCCTTCAGTCTCCTCTCGCATTACTAACTTACTAACTGACATCAACATGGATGTCACACCACTGCCTCAAACTCAATGGGGTTGATTTACTAAAGGCAAAAACACTGTGCACTTTGGAAAGTGCAGTTGCACACGGCAAAAGCAGTTGCTCCAGAGTTTAGTAAATGAGCAGAAGCTCTGCTGACGTTCATCAACCAATCATGTGCAAGCAAAAATGCTGTTTTTTTATTTTCCTTGCATGTGATTGGGTATTCTTTGCAAAGTGAAGCTTTACCTCATTTACTAAGCTCTGGAGCAACTGCACTTGCAGAGTGCAATTGCACTTTCCAAGGTGCATAGTCTATTGGCCTTTAGTAAATGAACCCCAATGTTTCTAAAACCGAGCTCGTAATTTTTCCTCCAGCCTGTGCCCCCCCCATTTTTTTTTTTTAACAATGATTTTTTACAGACCCTCATCAGAGTAGTTCTGTGTCACCATAGTGACACTGTACTACTTGTGGACGGATTTATTTATTTTTACACTGTGATTGCTTGTTACAGTGATGATCACTGTAACAGCAATCGTTTGACTCATTGTTTACTATTGTGATGCTGTGATTGGCCACAGCTATTATATGGCACAAGGTGCTGTGATTGGCCCAGGTACCAAGTGATCACTGGTGACCAATCACAGATCACACACAATAGTAAACAATGATGTTATAGAAGGATTCCATTTACGACAGTTTTTTGCTAGATGTGATATGATTGCACAGACACCAAACACCGCAATTTGCTGTGTCCTCAGGACACAATGGTCGCGGATCATGCCACTGCACGCCCCAGGGCGCATGGGCAGGGTACATCGTGGTGCCCGCTCAAGCTGCCAGCCAGCAGTAAAATTACTGTTGGCCAGTCGGTTAATCTGCCGGCCCCTGATGCTGCAGCCCTCTTCTATTTACTTCTTGCTTGGAGTCTTTCTTTAAACGTCCACTTTACTGCCTGCACAATGTGGACGCTTCCCATTGCATGGCCGCAGGTGGGGTCCTGATGTCACCACAGGGTACCAGTGGTCTTGGGGTGTAATCACAGTGCTAGATTAGTGGTAATAAAAGGTTGTCAGCATTGATTACAGGAGTTGGGAGGTAGGGGTGGTAGAAAATGTTATCCCAGAGTGGGGCTATAATAAAATATATATACCCCTTCCTGGCAAAGAGCTGCAATTTATTTTATTAAGTAAGTTCTCATTTAAACTTCTCTATTTTTTTACCTAATAAAGCTTTTATTTTTACAAGAAAAAGTACAGCCAAGACAGTAACAAGATTTCCAGGCATCAATTTTATTAAATGAAACTTAGCACCCTATAAAGTAACTTAAAATAAAATCATGCACCATTGATTATGCAATTATCCTATGTAAAAATCTATCCAGTGTTTTAAGTGAAATACATAGAGTGCGTGCATATCTTGCCAAGAAAGAACCCTGTTTAAGCTAGTGGGGCTCTATACAATTTGTGCTAGTAACACTGCTGACCCATCTGATGACTAAGAGGCTGTAGAGAACAGTAAAAAGAGAGAGCAGATCTCCTAGGTGTATAAGCTGCTTTGTGCTCCAGAGCTCTGAGCATCCTTTAGTCTCTCTAGTCTTCCTCATGCAGCATGCTCTTTACATACACAGCAAAGCACTGACATCCCTCTTTATCCAATGAACAATATCTATTGGCTCTCTTTATCCTTCTTGCTTGTCATTTCTCTCTGTAGTGAAAAGAAGAATCCAGTGCTACCTGCCTAGCGCGATTTATGCAAGATTCAGAAATGTAGCAACAGCTGGAAGTTTATGTCACCTGTGGGGTACAATGTTTTACTGTTCCTGCTGCTTTTTCAGTGAAGATGCTTTATTTAGACAACAGCTAAAAAAGATTCAGTGCTGGATCTTTATCAGTTCAGTGTGTGAATTGCATTGACTTCATCCCCCTAGCCCTGTATTGCTAATACAATGCTTTTGGAGAACTGTCTGAGATTTCTAGCTTATGGTTTTTCCCTATGGATTTTTCTCTTTCTGACCTTCCTCAGAGGTAAGTACTTTATGTGATTATTTCATCAGCTTTTGCTTTCTTTTGTTCATAGGAATGCATGCAGTACACATTACTGTTGAGGTAATGGGACACAAACTAAAACCTTCATTGATTATTTACAGGCAACTGGGACATTGTGACCTGTAGCTCAATGTCGGTGTAAAGGAATTTAAAACCACTTTTTAGGAACCTTATGGTTTATGAATGAGTCTTTGGGTTAAAGGTGTGCAGTTATTTACCACTATTGCAACAATTGTTTTTTTTCTTTTAATTAATATCGGCAAGAATATCATTTTATTATGTTAATTCCTGTTTTTACTTTCACATGCATTTATCATTTTCTTCATATTAATATGCAGATTAAGTGGCGAGGGTAAATGATTGGGTCAAACCATAACATTGCTACTGTTGTTACAAAAATGTATTCGTATTCAAAGTGTTAACATTTTCTTAAAAAAACACTTGCTGCAACCACCCAATCAACCACAGTAGTGTTATAGTTTGCTCAAATACCTGTCACTGCCATGTTTTATGAGCAGCTTGGTCTGTAAATGTGGAGAATAATACAGTAAAACCTTGGATTATGAGCATAATTCGTTCCAGAAACATGCTTGTATTCCAAAGCACTTGTATATCAAAGCAAATTTCCCCATAAGAAATAATAGAAACTCAACTGATTCGTTCCACAACCATTTTTCATAGGTCCTTCAGTTTATAGTCCATATAAAAAGATTATAGTAATGTGATAGGTTGTGTAACCATAAAATGTCCATCCACAAATGGAAGCCTCCACAAGGGGATTAGAAACAAAATCCAGCAGGAGCTACAGGGTATAAAAGAGAAGAGAGGTGCATCTAAGTGTAGCAATATGTTGCTAAATGTTGTACCTTCATCAAATGGAACCATATTGCTACACTTAGAGGCGCCTCTCTTCTCTTTTATACTCAGTTGTGACATGACGCTACTTGTATATCAAGACATCACTTGTATATCAAGTCAAAATTTATTTTAAAAAATTTGCTTGTCTTGCAAAAGCTCTCAAACCAAGTTACTCTCAAACCAAGGTTTTAATGTATAAATAAAGACAGGATAAAAACATATTATACTAAAAACTCTTTACAAGTATACTGTTATCAGAATCTTGGTCTTTAAATGTAGAGAATATAATAAATAAAGACAGGATAAAAACACATTATACTAAAAACTCTACAAGTATACTATTACCAGAATCTTGGTCTTTAAATGTGGAGATTACTATAAATAAAGACAGGATAAAAAACATATTATACTAAAAACTCTTTACAAGTATACTATTATCAGAATCTTGGTCTTTAAATGTGGAGATAAATATAAATAAAGACAGGATAAAAACATATTATACTTAAAACTATTTACATGTATACTATTATCAGAATCTTGGTCTGCAAATGTGGAGATTAATATAAATAAAGACAGGATAAAAAATATTATGCTAAAAACTCTTTATATGCATACTATTATCAGAATCTTGGTCTGTAAATGTGGAGAATAATATAAATAAAGATAGGATATACAATAGGATAATATATATTATACTAATAACTCTTTACTCATATACCATTATCAGAGTCTTTGAATTTTTTATACTTTTTGAGAAAAATATTGAACAACACACAATTTAATTATAGAGGAGTGACTACAAATCAGATTTGCATGGCTATAAGAAAAGTTTTACACAGAAAACAGTTTAAAATATAACGTGCAAATGTGTGAATTTGCTACAAATGCAGTAATCTTATTATTAGATATCTGTGCATTGCATTTTGCCACTTTAACTGACAACTGCTTGGTTGTGCAACACTGTACCCAAATAAAATGCATTTCTTTTTTCCCCACAAATAGAGCATTATTTTGCTGGTATTTGATCACCTCTACGTTTTTATTTTTTGCGCTAGAAACAAAGAACGACCGACAATTTCGAAAAAAAAAAACAATATTTTTTACTTTCTGCTCTAAAACACATCCACTTTTTTTTTTTTCTTCATCAATTTAGGCCAATATGTATTCTGCTTCATGTTTTTGCTACAAATGCAGTAATCTTATTATTAGGTATCTGTGTATTGCATTTTGCCACTTTAACTGCCAACTGAGCGGTTATGCGACACTGTACCCAAATAAAATGCATTTCTTTTTTCCCCACAAATAGAGCATTTTTTTAATGTTATTTAATCACCTTTGCGTTTTTACTTTTTGCGCTAGAAACAAAGAACGACCGACAATTTCGAAAAAAAAACCACAATATTTTTTACTTTCTGCTCTAAAACATCCAATAATTAAAAAAAAAAAATCACAATTCTTCCTCAATTTAGGCCAATATGTATTCTGCTACATGTTTTTGGTAATCCCAATAAGCGTATATTGATTGGTTTGCGCAAAAGTAATAGCGTCTACAAACTATGGGATATTTTTCTTTATTTAATCTTTATATATATATATATTTTTTTTACTAGTAATGGTGGAGATCAGTGACTTATAGCGGGACTGCGATATTGCGGCGGACAAATTGGACACCTAACTGACACTTTAGACACTTTTTTGGGGATCAGTGACATTATTACAGTGATCAGTGCTAAAAATATGCATTGTTACTGTACTAATGACACTGGCAGGGAAAGGGTTAACATCAGGACCGATCAAAGGGTTAACTGTGTGCTTAGCTAATGTTTCAGTGTAGTGGGGGAGGTGCTTTTACTAGTGGAAGACATGGATTGGTGTTTCTGCTTTACAGGAACACAGGATCCATGTCTTCTGTACTGACAGAATGACAATCAATCACAACGGGAGCAAGCCGCCGGTGGCGCACACTCGCAACCAAAGCCCAAAAATAAATAACAATTATTCTGAATTAATTAGCCAATAATGCTATTATACTCTTTAAGTTATTGAAAATATTTACAATTACAACGATAATACAAAATACCATTTATAATTAGATATAACATTTATTACATAGGCTGTGCATGACTGATATGAGAGAACTGGCCTAAATTACTAAAGGAATATGGACCGTTCACATAGCAAACAAATTGTTCCCCTGCACATGATCCAGTATTCACAGTAATCATTGCTTTACCTTTTTCACTAAGCTACGTAATCATTTGCTTTACTATGTGAACAGTCCCTTTACTAATTTGTGTAAACGGGTATGATGGTGGATAACTCAAGCACTGCATCCCTGTAAAGTATATAGCCAAAAGAACTTAAGTTCTTTTTGTAGTGTTCCTTTACTAAATCAATCCCAAAGTTTTAAAGAGTAGTGGCAACTATAGCTGGAACTATAGCTGGAACTGACCCATGTACGTATATGTTATAAAAGACATTAAATCCAAGATGCACACTGGAAACGTATTGTGCAAAATGTGTCAAATGCGCCATTTGGTTTCTCAAAGAGAATCAGCCACAACTGGGCTTAAGCAAATATTTGCATATTCAGTCTCTTATGATTGCATATGCAAAGCCTACTCATTATGGTATTATATTTACCTGTTTATTTAGCTTTGCATACCATTTCTGACAAGGAATCTGAGAGCACACCAAGGTTGACCATAAATGCCTCATTTGTATTTCCATCAGCCAGAGGAAGATTCCCCCATTTACACAATGAAGGTGCATGGAGGAATCCCCCCTGCTTTGCCATTATATTCTGACAGCGGGACTTTTCTGCTGTCAGAAAACAATAAATCTGGAATCTGACCTGTCCTTTCAGCACCAACTCCAATCACTGATCTAATCTTGTAGACTTCACCTCCATAACATTTACATAGTACTTCCCTTTTTAACCAATGAAGACACTAAGCAATTTATTCACTCCCCTGCTATCTCTCACCTTGACCATTAAAACTTCTTCTTCATAGGCCCTTTTTCTATGCAGGCTATCCCCCCTTCAGTCTATCATGAATGCTGCTGCCAGACTCATCCACCTTACCAACCGCTCAGTGTCCCCCACACCTCTCTGCCAATCCCTCTACTGGCTTCTGATTGCCCAGCAAAAAAAAAATCAAAATACTAACAACAACATACAAAGGCATTTACAACTCTGCCTCAAGCTACATAACCAATATTGTCTCAATATATCACCCAAGCCGTCATCTTCACTCCTTCCAAGATCTCCTGCTCTCTAGCTCTCTTGTCTCCTCCTCTAATGCTCGTTTCCAGGACATCCCCAGAGCCTCACCCATCATCTGAAACTCTGTACCCCAATCTATCCTTCTAACTCCTACTTTGTCCACCAATAGGTGATCCCTGAAAACACAGCTCTTCAGAGAAACCTATCTTGCCATGGGCTAACAACTAAATCTTTTATTTTTCCCATCAGTTCATCCCTCACAGTTAATTACCCTTTGTTTCACTTGCCCCTCCCTACTAAATTGTAAGCTCTCAGGAGCAGGGCCCTCCTAAAACTTCGTACACACTAGTAGTTTATTTTCATTCAACCCAGCAGGGTTGAATGAAAAAAAAAACTGACAGCTCAGGGGGAGCCGCTGTACTAAGTATCTGATGTTAGCACAGCGACCTCCCCTGCTGTGCTATTGTGTTCTGACAGAAGAACAACCCCTCACCAGAACACTCCAGTCAGAGCTCTCAGCTATTGGCTGAGAGAGCTGATTTGGGAACTGATCGGCAAACCTTTTTTGGTCATGCCCTGGCTGGCTTCTGTCAGACCAACTCCAGTACACACGGGTCGATTGTATTAGACTAGACGGTCTCCCTTTGTATTGTAAAGCACTACACAAACTGTTGGTGCTATATAAACCCTGTATAATAATAATAATAATAATAAATAGTGCCTGCAGCTGATTGACTGCAGCTGGCTAATTGAGAAAAATTTTCCAACAGTCCTGTTCGACATAAGTCAATTGTTAAATCAACTTCTGTCGAGTAGGACCAGCCAGCGATGGATAGAAAGTCATCCGGTCTCTGCTGAACCAGACGAATTTCAATCCATCTATGGGTAGCTTAATAAGCGCCTTAAAGTCTGACAGTTGCTGTCCTTTCAGCTGATTGGTCTCTTACTGATAACAGAAGCTCTATCATGACTCCTAAATGTGTCTAAAAATATCATATAACAGAGCCCTGTAGTTAAAGTAATAGTAAAGCCTTGTGTTTTTTTTTTGTTTTTTTTAATAACAAACCTGTTATACTTTACCTGCTCTGTGCAGTGGTTTTGCACAGAGCTGCCCAGGTCCTCCTTTTCTTGGATCCCATGCCGGTGCTACTGGCTCCTCCCTCCCACCTCAGCTCTGTGTGTCCTTTCACACACAAAGCTGTGGCTCCGTCTCCTGATTGGCTCACTGGCTGTGATTGACAGCAGTGGGAGCCAATGGCTCCCGCTGCTGCCAAAAGCCAATCAGGAGTGTGAGTCCCCGGAGAGGCAAGGCTCTCATGGACATCGCTGGATCAAGAGGGGGCTCAGGTAAGTATTAGGGGGGGCTGCTGCACACAGAAGGTTTTTTTACCTTCATGCATAGAATGCATGAAGGTAAAAACTTTGTGCCTTTACAACCACTTTAAGATGAATGTAAACTAGTATGGGGAGCTGTTATGCACACTCAGGGGTTGGAAAAGAGCATGTGTTATCAGCATGAGGTCTGGCAGCCATTGTCAAACATCTGTCAACACATGGAGGCTGATTTACTAAATTTGAGAATCTTCGCTCAATAAATTAGGTTAGTGATTATTCATACATGTGGAAAACAAATTCATTTTCTAAGTTCACAACATATTTATTGAAATCTTACCCCAGCCTTCTAATGTAAATAAACAGCAAGGTGTTTTTAAACCATTAGAAAATGACAGATACCAACTTTAAAGTGGTTTTAAACTCTGTTAAACTCTGTTACACCACTTTTACCTACAGGTAAGCCTATAATAAAGCTTAATTGCAGGTATCGTGAATAGCTCCTAAACTTGCACACTTTAGGAGATATTCAGTATATGCGGTGCTGCCGATGTCGTCGGCGCATGCGCACTGAAGAAACAGCCCACTGGTGCCATTTCTTATTGTGACCGGCAGCTCCCACGCACATGCGCGGGAGTGATGTCATCACGGCTCCGGCCAATCACAGTGCCCGAGCCGCGAACCCGGAAGTAAGTCCGGTGGAAGATGTCGGCCGTGTACCCAAAGTGCTGACACAGATTCAGGGCATCGTTCAGAGGTAAGTATTTCATAATGAGCTAGTATGCAATGCATACTAGCTCATTATGCCTTTGTCTTGCAGGGTTTGGTTTTTTTTTGTCGGAGGTTTACAACCTTTTTAAAGTCTGTGTTGTGAACTTTAAAACTGAATACCTTCACATTAAAAGCAGCTAGAGAGACGAGTTGGGGTCTATTTAAAACCCATCTACTGCCCGTTAAGAGCTAAAAAGTTTAATGTCCATAGCCTGTGCACAGTTGCACTTTGACTCAAGTTTTTTCAACTTCTCTAGTGAATCAACTTTTTAATCTCAGTTGCAGAATTCTCCTTAGACAAACTAATGGAAAAGGGGGCAAATACAAATATTTGTGAGTGGGTATGCACAATAATATTACAGAATGAATATTAAAATATTACATAAGGGAGTGCGCATGTGCGCGGAATCCGGGATGGCCGCTTACTCCTGGAGCTGCGCACTTGGCCGGCCATTACTTGTTCCATGTGGGGGCCCTGAGGCTTTTCTTCCCAGGGTCTCGCACCACCACATTTCTCGGACAGACCCCGCAACAGCGCATGGCCGAAGGAGTTGGTCGTAGGGCCTGTTCTCACCTGCCGCTGACCACTCGATCCTCGGCAGCTTCAGGCAAGATGGCATCTGCTCCTCCACCACAGCAGCCACATGGAGCCTGCTCATCCGGCCCCACTACAGATATGGACTCTACAGCAGCATCTGGGGGCTCACTGCCACCCCCTGCATCCCAGCCCAAGTCAGTACTTTTCCTGCCTCTACTGAATCCTTAATTGAGCAAACACTGGACGATTTACTGTTATCCCAGCCATTACCCTCACCAGCTCTTAGGTACTCTTAGGTCAAGGACACCCCCCTGTAGGTTTCAATATTATCACTCTTGTAGGGCAGATATCCTGCTGCTTCAAGAAATTCACTTCCCTAAGCCCTATCGACCTTTCTTCCTTCATAAACAATACCCGGTCTTTTTCTGGCGAATGAGGGGTAGCTATTTATTTTTCAAAACGTGTCTCCTTTACTCATGTGCAGGAAATCATACCCACGCGCGTTTGTGTCTGAAATGGACTCCTAAGGCTGGTTTAAGGGTGGCTAAAATGTTACCTTCTCTTAACTTAGTCGATGCGTGGTGTGAGTTCCATCTGGTAACCAGAGATTATACTCTTTTTTGGCATTGCATTCCACGTACTTTCGTATCGACCATATTTTTTTCTCATCCTCCCTGGTACCCAAGGCTATTATTAAGGCTGTAGCATGGTCAGACCACTCTATGGTTTCCGTAACATTGTCAGCTCTATCGGTTACCCTGTGTTCTCACCAGTGGAGGCTCAATGAATCTCTATTGTCCGATCTCAGTTGGTGTGACAATACTTCAGCGAAAACTTGACAGCAGATGTCTCCCCTGTTTGGGCAGCACATAAAGCAGTGGTACGTGGGAAACTGATTTAGCTATCCTCTCAGCTTCACCAAACTCATAAAGCACAAATTCAAGCCCTTGATGATGAGTTGTAACTGCTGCTTAAACATCTTAAGCATATACCAGACAATTCGCTGCTCCAGCGAATTGATAAGATCAGGCTGGAACTGAATCTGCCCTTAACAACAAAGGCGGAGAAGAGTTTACGGTGGGCCTTCACTAAATTCTACATGCACAAAGACAGGTTATGGACACTTTTAAACTGAATCCTTGCATGAAAACCTTTGCAGTGACCAGGGTGCGTTGTTCTGATGGCACGTATTCCCAAAACCCTCGTAACGCGTTGGAAGCCTTTAGAGGTCTCTATGCCTCCCTGTACAAACCCCCGGGACTGGATGATCCTCAATCCTGCACAGTACTTACAAGGTATGTCACTTCCCAAAATTTCCTTAGGGCATAGTGAGTGTATGGAAGCCCCTTTCACATCACGTGAGATTATAGCTGCCATTAAATCCACAAAGATGGGTTCTGCTCCAGGGCCAGATGGCTTTCTGGCTCTATATTACCGCAAGTTTCAGGTTTTTTTGGTCCCTCATTTGACTCAGTATTTTAATGCCCTATGGGATGGAGCCGCACTAGACCCTTACTCCTGTATGACATATATATTGGTTATTTCAAAATCTAATACGGATCCGGGGAGGTTGAAAACTACCAGCCCATCTCACTAATCGATAATGACATTAAATTGTTTACAAAAGTACTGGTTAATAGACTGTCATCTTTCATCAACTTGTATGTACATATGGGTCAGGTGGGCTTTATCCCGGGTTGCCAGGGACCAGATCAGATTAGGATAGCATGGGATATCATTCTGATCCCATCACAATTGAACGCGGCACGCTACAGGGGTGTTCACTATCCCCACTGCTCTTTGCTATTGCAATCAAAACCATTCTTCAGACCCTACGTGACTTTTGTAAGATTTCTGGGCTCAGGGTGAACGAGACAAAATCTTCTGCTATGAATATTAATGTTCCTGACTTGCTACTCTCACGTATATGGGAATCCTTCCCATTTCAATGGCATGATGTATCTCTCCCATATTTGGAGGTTAATCTCTCCCCTTCGTACTTGTCGTTATATGAGGTAAATTATCCTTCCTGTTTTCGGCATCTGGAACAGATGCTTTCCAGCTGGGCCCTGCACGAGCTCTTGTGGCTAGGTAGAATACATGCAATCAAAATGACTCTTTTGCCTAAACTTTTATATTTATTTAGATCCTTTCCAGTTACATATAGTTACATAGTAGGTGAGGTCGAAAAAAGACACAAGTCCATCAAGTCCAACCTAGTTAGTGTCTCTAGGTTGGACCTGCTCCATTTTCAGACTAAAATATTGAAATTCATTGGGGGTACTAAAGGCCATAGACTGGCACGCTCCAATTCATTCCCTTCCCGTTCAAGGGGGGGGTCTTGGTGTTCCCGATTTATACGCTTACTATAAGGCAGCACAATCAATGCAACTGTTGGTTGTTTATTCTTGCCACAAGAGGCCAGACTGGGTTCAAATGGAGCATCAGGCTATTTCAACCTTCACAATTGATTTCCTTTTATGGCGCCCCCTTAAAGAGAGGCCCTTAATATTGGGCAACCTATATACATGTTCCCTTATGCATGACGCCCGGAATGGTACAAACAGGGGACCCATCACCTTCTACGCCAACTTTCTTTCCAACCTAGGTCTCCTCATGTCTTCTGAATTCTCATTTTTCCTGATTTTCTTCTTCTGTCTTTCTTCTGTTTCTTCTCTTTTTGGACTCCTTGTTTTCCCTCTTTCATATTCATAATTTTATCTTAGTTGATGTGGTATTGATTAGAGGTCGACCGATATGGGTTTTTCTCTGGCCGATGCCGATATTTAGAAATCACGGTGGCCGATGGCCGATATAAGATACCGATTTTTTTGAGCCGATATATTAGGCCGATTTTTTTTTTTTCTTTTTTTTTTCCCTTCATCTCATAAAATCTAACAGTTAGACCCCTTTCACACTGGGGCGTTTTTCAGGCGCTTTTGGGCTAAAAATAGCGCCTGTAAAGTGCCTGTAAAACATCTCCCCTGCAGTCTCAGTGTGAAAGCTCGAGTGCTTTCACACTGAGGCGCTGCGCTAGCAGGATGTTTAAAAAAAAGTCCTGCAAGCGGCATCTTTGTAGCGGTGTATACTGCTCCTCCACCACTCCTGCCCATTGAAATGAATGCACACCGCTGCCGAAGCGCCTGCAAAGCGTTTCGGCAGCAGCGCTTCAGGGGCGCATTTAACCCCTTCCTCAGCCGCTAGCTGGGTTATAAGCGCCCCGCTAGCAGCCGAATAGCGCCGCTAAAATGACGGTAAAGCGCCGCTAAATTTAACAGCGTTTTACCGTCAACGCATGCCCGTTCCAGTGTGGAAGCAGCCTTAAGTAATACAGAAAATTTTTTACATTTAAACATTTATTAAACAAAACAAACCTCCAATCAGTTCACTTGTATGTATAATTTAGATTTTAAAAAAAATAACGGTATCTTAAATACTAAATACACAAAAACAGGTAATCAAAACTTTTGGACGAAAAAAATGGGCTAACTTTACTGCTTATTTTATTTTTTTTATTTCATTAGTGTATTTTTAAAAAAAAAATGCGTTTGAAAGACCGCTGCGCAAATACCGTGTGACATAAAATATTGCAACAACCGCTATTTTAATTCCCTAGGGTCTCTGCTAAAAAAAATATATATATAATGTTTGGGGGTTCTAAGTGATTTTATAGCAGAAAATACAGGATTTTTACTTGTCAGCAACAAGTGTCAGAAAAGATTGAGTCTTTAAATGGTTAAACTGAGAGCTTCTACACAAGGAGTTCAGCTCATTGATAAAAGAACCTGAAAAGATACAATGTATCTTCTTATCAGACTTGGCAGGCTGCCCAGGGAGGAGAGAATCCTCTCCACAGATAACTTTCAGGCAACTTGCATTGACTTCTATTACAGAAGTCATTTGCAAGTCCCGCTGAAGTTATAATCGGCTTTTTTATCAGCACAATCGGCCGATGCCGATTAAGTAAAAAAAGCGATATATCGGTCGACCTCTAGTATTGATAGTGACTTCTGGTATTTTGCACCGATCAGGAGTGCCTTACGAATACCTTGTTGTGTAACATACTCTGTAGCAATACCAAGGGCCTTTATATACACTTCCATGCATTTCGGGGGTTTTTGTTATTGGTTCTTGGTATTGCCTTCAGGTCTCCTGTTTTTTGTTTGCAATTTTGTAACTACAACCTTGTGTTATAGTTTTATGATATGTGTGTTGTTTTCGACAATGTGATATTATTGACGTGTTACTGTTTTTCTATGCTGAGATAAATAAAAATCTGAATGTAAAATATTACATAAGCTCATTCATGGCTGGCTCTTTTAATTTCCTAGCCCTAGTTTTGAACATATCTTTTACTAAGCCTAAATGATAAGTGTATTTTATACATCTATGTAGGGCCACAGATTACAGATAATGTGACTTTTTTTTTCTAAAAAGCTGTTTGGCAACCAGTTGACCTGTAAGGTCCAATTACCATTGTGCCACTGTTTGCATGCTCCAACTATGCATTCTCCCTAATATTACCTACTCCCAATTTGCAGTTGAGGTATGGGGATTGAAAACTTTATCAGGCTGGAGGTTATTCACTGTGAGCCATTCTGACACAGACTCATCCCATTTGTTAAATGTAGACTGGAGGCAGGCACCAGTGACTAGATACTGTAAATTGTCTGAGGGTATGAACAATCGCAGCAGGACCCTAGAGGCTGCTTCATTCAAGACCAAAAGAAGATTCTCTGTTATATGTAGCCTTTGGCTTTCCAAGTCCCCAGGAGTACACTTATCTATTCACATGACCTGGGCATTTGCCTTGCCAGCATTTCCTTTTGTATAAAGTAGATTTGTAGGCAAAGATACTTGTGTGGAGTGGTATTTCACAGTTTTGTAGGAGCAATTTGGTTTTTTTTCCATCTTTCGTGCTATATTCTACCATTTTTAAGACACCTTTGTAAAATTGTTATTGCTGCCTGAGGCCTTAATAGTCCATCTAGCTCAACCAATAAAAAAAAAAAATGCACGCATTAATAGAAAACGTCCATATACAGAACCGTTAACCCAATTATTTCAGAGGAAGGCAATCTCTGGCATATTCCAGTTTGCTCCAAAGGGGTAAAAATTCCTTTCTTACCCCCAGATATTCCCATAATCAAGAATCTCTGGTGTTATTGCCTATATAGTACATGTGAATATCAAGTTATATTCTGTGCATTTAGAATGCATCCTTTTGTCTAACCAGTCGGGTGGGCTGTGAATGTGCCTCAGCTCCGCACAATACAAGTTGCCATTGTTGATATGGCTTGAGTTTGTGTGCCCTGTTGGCACGGTTTGGGCACATGGAGCCCCACAGTTTTTGATCTCTTTCCGCTGGGCACTGTCAGCGGGACCTGTTTCACAAGTTCTACTTCATCTATGGATCCATCATGTGCTCAGTGTCACCACACCATTAAGCTGGTTTATTTTCTGCAGGGATCTGCTGCTTCTCCACTGCGTACTATGCCTCGTCGACCTGCCTCACGCCACACACATTCGGATGGTCATTTTGCCTGCACGAGGACTGCGACTTGGAAGACACCGGGTGCAAAGCCAAATGACACAGGACAGGGACATGCCTATCAGAAACGGTTCATACCCTCGCTATGTCTGATACACCTATAGTGTCCTGGAACGTGCGAGGCGTGAATGACCCATTAAAAAGATCCATGATCTCTGCTGGGCTGCGGAAGTTCCACCCGGCCATAATAGGTTTGCAGGAAACACATTTGAAAAGCGACACAGTTAATTTTTTACAATATGCCTGGGTAGGTAAAGCCTATCACTCCACTTACTCTGCTTTTTCGTGTGGAGTAAGTGTTCTGATACACAAAGCCCTAGTGTACCAGGAACTTGATTCATTGATAGATATATCTGGAAGGTTTGTGTTTTTGCACTGTAAACTGTATACATTTACATTGATATTAGCCTTTGTGTATGTGCCCCCTCCGTTCTCCAGAGAGGTTTTACAGCTATTAATCTCATATTTAGTTAACAAACCAGATATTCCGGTATTAATCATGGGTGACTTTAATTGCTACCTGGACCCAAAATTAGACAGACACCCCCCTGTACGGC
Source organism: Lithobates clamitans (assembly GCA_037952925.1). Lineage (NCBI taxonomy): Eukaryota > Metazoa > Chordata > Amphibia > Anura > Ranidae > Lithobates > Lithobates clamitans. The sequence continues at coordinate 2,679,469 of JBBGZY010000833.1, read as the reverse complement.
CTCCTGGGGGCGGACGAGGCACAGCTCTAAGCCGTTTACTTACAGAAATAGGATGGATGGAAATGTGGCGTAACAGAAACCCAAGCAACAAGCAATTTTCATGTTTCTCTAAGACCCATGGGTCGCTATCTCGCATTGATTTATGTATAGGCACCCCAAACCTGGCTGGTAGTATATCTAAAATAGAATACTTCCCGCGAGGTGTCTCGGACCACTCCCCATTAGCTGTATGGCTAACTACTAGGCCCCCTAGTAACCTACCTAGAGCCCCCTGGAAGCTAAATGCCTTCTGGCTGAAACTTTTCACATCACAAGATAGAATAGCCGCCCAAATCCAGGCCTTCTTTAAAATGCATAGACATCTAACTAATACTCATCTGAAATGGGAAACCTTTAAAGCACACTTAAGAGGGACATTTATCCAGGAAATACAGAAGGTCAAACACAATTCCTCGGTCCTGTTAGAACAGACTGGGGACTTGGTGCGACAACTGGAATTGACTTATGTTACCAGCCCCACCGACTCTGCCAGGGAGGCATGGATGTCGGCCCAGGACTCCCTGGACCGGCTGAGATCCTCCACAGTGGAGAAAAAGAGATTTTTCTCGAAATTGGCGTTCTATGAAGAGGGGGAAAAGACAGGCCGTTTACTTGCAAAAATCGCACGATCCCAACAGCAGTCACCGGCCATTGGGGCTATTAGAGCAGCCAATGGGAAAATAGTTAATTCCCCGGAGGTGGTTATCTCCGAGCTGGCGTCTTTCTATGGCGACTTGTATAAATCGAGAGATGCCTACTCGGATGCAGACCTTACCATGTACATGACAAAAATAGATTTACCCTCGCTGCCGGTGGCAGCTCGAAATCAGTTAGAGGCTCCTATAACACTGGAGGAGTTACACACCGCGGCCTGCTCTTTTCCCACATGTAAGGCGCCGGGAGAGGATGGCCTCCCCATGGAGGTGTTTAATGAATATGGTGAACAGATACTCCCCGAACTATTAAAGGTTTTTAATACTAGCCTAGAGGCGGGTAGACTTCCCGAATCCATGACGAGAGCCAACGTAATCCTACTACTCAAACAGGGGAAGGACCCGGTTGACCCCGGCTCTTACAGACCTATATCTTTACTCCAGAGTGACGTGAAGATCCTGGCAAAGGTCCTGGCGCTGCGGGTCAATGGGGTCATCTCCTCCATTATACACCAGGACCAGGCAGGTTTTATGCCACAAAAGTCAACGGCTACAAATCTTAGGAGACTGTTCCTGAATATGCAGATGCAAGCGGATAATGGGGGTCAAAGGGCACTGTTGTCTCTAGACGCCAACAAGGCCTTTGACAGCGTTAGCTGGAGATATGTATGGGCAGTGTTGGAAAAGTTTGGTTTCGGTGCACGGTTTATAGCCTGGGTTAAGTTGCTGTATTCGTCCCCTCAGGCCAATATTAGAGTGACAGACAGGGTATCACACGCTTTCGTTCTGGGCAGGGGGACAAGGCAGGGTTGCCCTCTGTCCCCCCTGCTCTTTGCGATCGCGATAGAGCCCCTAGCAGCCCTGATTAGAGATAATGCCCAGATACAGGGGTTCCAATACGGAAACCTACATGAAAAAATAATGTTGTATGCTGATGACATGCTACTTTTCTTGGGGGACACTGGTCGCTCGTTAGTGGAGGTGATGTCCATAATAAAAACGTTTGGTCACTATTCCGGGCTAACCATCAACTGGTCCAAGTCGGCTCAGATGTTGTTGGAAGGGGATCACGGGGTTGCACTCCCTGAGGGCTGCCCCATTCCCCTGGTCACTGGTTTCAAATACCTGGGCATCCAAGTGGCGCCCAGGATTGGAGACTACTGCGCTTTAAACATCTACCCCCTGCTTTCTCGTTTTCGAGATAAAATAAATACTTGGAACAACCTGAAGATGTCCTTGGCAGGCAAAGCCAACCTAATTAAAATGATCCTAATGCCACAGCTGCTATACTTCCTACATAATACTCCTGTAGTGATCCCACTCAAAATTTTCAGAATAGTGAATACACTCTTTCGTCAGTTATTATGGAACAACAAAAACCCCAGAATTAAGCTGGAGCAGCTGCAGCAATCAAAGGACAGTGGGGGGTTGGCAGTTCCCAACCCCTGGTTGTACTATATAGCGTCCCAATTGCAGCAGCTGGTCGGCTCTATGACACCAGAACCAAAAGGCTCGTCGGCGCGGCTGATGTTAATGGCGACGGGGGCAGAGACCATTCCCATGGGCCTTGAGGCACAGTTATTTGCAAAGTCCAACAAACAGACCCCTACACTATCACTAGTACAAAAAATTTGGAATAAGGTTAGGCAGCTTCAGGGGGTACAAGGCTTCACTGATTTTAGCCCAATATGGGGCAATCGCTCTTATACTGAGCTGGATAAATTACTACAAGGGCCAAGATGGCGCAAATATGGGGTTAAACTGCTACCACAAATATTCGCAAACGGTAATCTACTCTCCTTTACAGAACTGCAGGATAAATTTAACCTTCCAGATAACATGCTATATTCATACCTTCAGCTGCGACACGCAATTTTCACACAAGGAGACGCGGGGGGTTGGACGCTGTCACCTACACCGGTGTTTCATGTATTGCAATCCAGTAGCGAGACCAAGGGTATTATATCTCAATGCTATCAGATGTTATTAGTGAGGCACTTGCGAGCATACCCATGTAAGGCAATGCTGGCCTGGGAAAGGGACCTTGGTCGGATTACAGAGGAGCAATGGGAGGAGGCCCTGCAGTCTATTCCCACTTGCTCCCTCAACGTTGCACAAAAGGTTTCCCAATTGTTTATAGCGTTAAGAGTACACTACACCCCAAAAAAACTATTTAAAATGGACAGGACGATAGACCCCCTGTGTTCCCGCTGCCGTCAACAAGAAGGGGACCTCATCCACCTTCTGTGGAGATGCCCGAAGCTCCACAGATATTGGAGGGAGGTGATGGGCACGCTCAATGAGGTATTTCAAACGAAAGTCCCCATAGACCCCATATGCTGCATACTAGGGGTCCTGGAAGATGAGATCCCGGAAGAATTGGTCAGGGTCGCGTTCTCCAGAGCTTTATTTCAAGCCAGAAAGCTCATACTTATGGGTTGGAAGTCAGTGGAACCACCTACTAGTCGCACATGGGTGGAACACATGGGACAAACCCTCATAAGGGAAAAGTATATATATCAACACAGAGGGTGCCCTACCAGGTTTGAACGAATTTGGTCCAAATGGTTGGACACACCGGGGCTAAGCCCGAGAGAGCTAGTGATGTCCAGACTCTTACAATCTCTGTAAATATAACGAGGAGGTGCAGGACAGTGTAAATATTATAAGATGTGCGGGTGGGGTAGGGGGGATGAGGATAATGTGTACTTGGGTTTGCAGAGGTGTTGTGGTGAGATGAAGAGCAAAGTTGACATAAACACTGTATGTATGTACATGAAGGATTTCTGTTACAACAAATCCTATGTAATTGAAAAAATGGTGTCGTTGTTCGATAGATAATATGTGAATGTTCAATAAAACCTTTTTTGATTTAAAAAAAAAAAAAAAAAAAGAATGCATCCAGCGCTTTTAATCAACTGAGCTGGACAGAGCTACAGTAGTTCCTGAGGGAGTCTATTCCACATTTTCACAGATATTGCTGTAGTGGTAGTGGTTAAACCTCTTTTCCTCCAGACATAAAGAGTGCCCCCTTGTCCTCCGTGATGACCAACCACATTGACTTTTTGTCAATCCAATGGTACAATGCTATTTATTAAAAAGTCTCTATAAATTAGAGACAATGGCTTTAAAATAACAGAGTTTATCTCTTTGATGACACATGCGTGTAAGCCATCTGGTCCAGGTGCTTTATTCACCTTTGTTGTGTCTGCATTTTTCAGGACCATGTCATTTTTAAGCCATTATGATTCTTCTATCGCCATTATTGGACTTGCGGTCTTCTCATTTCTGTCCTCATGACAACATTGTCCAGTTAAACTTTTAGCATTACATAACTGTTATTATATAAAAAAAAAATCTGTGTATTATGATCATCTCATATAAGCAGTTTTGGATACAAAAGAAAATTAAAAATCCTGCCAGGTTTATATTTTTGTCTGTGTTCCCACTGGGAAGATACCCCCCCCCCCCCACACACACACACACACACACTCTTTTTTGTCCTGGTGACTTTTGTCTCCTGCTCAGAAAGTGAGGGGAATTTTTGGAACAATCATAGGAACAGGAGATGAGTTAAAATCTTCCAACAGGGACATTTTTTCCAGTGACAAATGTCTAAGAAGAGTTCCCTCTCCCTAACTGTTGAATTTCTAGCAAAGTACCGTATATACTCGAGTATAAGTCGAATTTTTCAGCACATTTTTTTGTGCTGAAAGTGCCCCCCTCGACTTATACTCGGAGTCAAGCACTTTTCTGCAGCAAAAAATTTCATTTTCCGAACCGATTTTGGGGCCCCATATCTCAGGGCCACTTAGTGCTAGGAACCCCACATTTGGTGTGCAAACCCAGTGGAACTGGTACCACAAAATATCCAAAGCTGAAGTTCCTAGCTCTAAGTGGCCCTGAGATACGGGGCCCCAAAATCGGTTCGGAAAATGTCATTCTCTGCTGCAGAAAAGTGCTTGACATTTTCTGAACCGACTTTGGGGCCCCATATCTCAGGGCCACTTAGTGCTAGGAACCCCAAATTTGGTGTGCAAACCCAGTGGAACTAGTACCATAACATATCCAAAGATGGGGTTCCTAGCACCAAGTGGCCCTGAGATATAGGGCCCCAAAACTGGTTCGGAAAATGTCATTCTCTGCTGAAGAAAAGTGCTTGACATTTTCTGAACTGATTTTTGGAGCCCTGTATCTCGAGGCCACTTGGTGCTAGAAACCCCAGCTTTTGAAATTGTATGGTGCTAGTTCCACTGGGTTTGCACACCAAATTTGGGGTTACTAGCACTAAGTGGCCCCGAGATACGGGGCCCCAAATTTGGTCAACTGTGTCCATCTGCAGCAATGTCATTTCGGGACCCTTTGGGTTCAGAGACCCCAAATTTTGGCTGCAGCTAGGGGGCATCTAGGAACCCTTAACTATTGAGTTTGAAGTTCAGGGGACCTATGGCTGCAAATGGGCACAGTGAGGCATGCAAATGGGAACAGTGATGCTGCAAATTGGCATTGTTTGACCCTCTTTTCCACTTACAGTAGCTGTGCATTTCTCACCCTCGTCTTATACTCGGGTCAATAAGTTTTTCCCATTTTTTTGTGGTAAATTAGGGCCTCGACTTATACTCGGAACGACTTATACTCGAGTATATACGGTAAGTGAAGATAAAAAGGAAAATTTCCCTCAATGTGACAGACATTATACAAAAAGCAGACCTAAGTGTAAAACACAGTCCTTTAGTGCGTCCTTTAGAACAGTGTTTCTCAACTTTTTTTTCAGTCAAGGCACCCTTTAAAATTATGTACAATCTCAAGGCACCCCATTCTAAAAGGTAAACAATATGGGAAAGTTCCCCCAAGGGGTTTTAAAGCAGCAGTACAGGCGGATTAGAAAGAGATTGTATAAAAATACTTTATTTATGAAACTATAGCGTCAACAACATGTTGCAGTTAAAATATGAGCTCTGTTTAGGGCATAACAAAAACATTCCACGATACAGAAATGCAAACACAGAAATACAGCATCATATGTCATATGTCTGTTGTGATGAAAGCTGACGCGTTTCGACCAATGTGGTCTTCTTCAGGGAGTTGGTTTCCTCTAAAGAGATATATTTTTAACATCTTAATTATCAAAATAATTTGTTTCATCATAAATTCAATTTCATATATACTAGTTATAGTTACCACTGGTGAAATGGGATTTCCTGACCAGAATTTTTTTTAAACCGTTGGCTGATCCCGCAGGTTCCATGATCATTCGTTCCCAAGGGTGGAAAGAGTTCGACCCAATAAAGGCTTGCAATTAGTCACGCTTAGGACACCTTCAGAGGGTAAGAGGGGAGCAAAACCCGGCAGCAAATTCACATGGATATCATTATATCAGGAGATAATTCTAATTTAGTCCTAGCGTATTACAAGGTATCGGATGGATTCCAAATGTTTGTCAATGTTTATCTACGTTAAAATAGTATTATCAAGTGTTCGTCATTGGTGCCAATTAGGTACCAAATGTTTATTTATTAATAATATGTTTATATATTGTTGTAATAATAAGGAGATAATAATGAGATGTTATGTGAAGGGGAGAATTAAATGATGTGGATGTTTATTTGATTAGTAGTGTATTTGTGTGGTATTAAAAAGTGATGGTGAATAGAATAAGGAAATGAATGAATAAATAGAATAAATAAAATACTGCGCCTGTCTAGTAAGTGGAAAAAGCTGCCAACACTACAGAACGACTAGGACTGTGTAGAAAATATAGAAAAAAGTGTAGCGCTAAGGTAAATATAGTGAAAAGAAGGTTTTTTGGAACAAGGAGAAGTAGAACCACAATTTCAAGTGGCCCGTAACCTCAACCAGGCCAAAACCAGATATGTGTATACACAGACAGTGTGATACAAACAAAGTGCAGTGCTTTTTCTTTAGAGAAAAAGTGCAAATGTGCATAAAAATAAAGTGAAAGTAAATCAGCAATTGATAATCTCAAAAGTCCACATTTTGCTAGTGAAGAAATATAAAAGACTGTCCAAAATAATGGTGGGGAAGTGTTAATCCCATATAAATGATAAAAACTTATTATTATAGTCCATATGTTGCATGGTGCAGTTGAAACGGGGGACCCAAGGCAGATATCCTTATAATACAGAAGGAAATGAATGAACATGTGTAAAAAGGTGAAGCATGAGATATATTGTGCAGAGTGAAGCTGTGATAGACCATGATGAATAAGTATAAAGAAAGAGTATATAAAATTGGAATAAATGTGAAATAAAAATAAAATAGAAAACATGTGTAAGATAAATCTTCTGAGAATGTGATGCTAGTTTAAAAATGTACATCAAAATAGGGACTGTCAAACAAAACAGTCAAGGTGGTATGTGATGTAATAAGGGCAATGTATGGTGACAGGCAGTGCAAGCCCTCAAACCATATGTGAAAATAACCTATATTTTTTTTGGTATTAGTATGAATACTATCGATTGCATATAATTGGATGCCTGGCTGCAACTATGCAGGAAGCCAGAGGCTCTATAAACAAAGAACAAAGCCAAACTGTAGTATTTAATCTAAAATATATTCTAATAGTTGTAACCAAAATCAGCCCTGGAAGCAGACAAGGCAAGAAACGATCCAACATAAATTGTGTAGAGTATTTACATTTGTAAAAGGTAACCATCAGTTCAGGGATGCATGGGATCATGTCTTGATCCTCACGCAGCCTGGTATTTTTATAGGGCCTCCAATGATTAGAGAAAATAATAGTGAAAATCTATTCTAATAGTTTTACATAATGCGGCAGCATCAACACATGTAGGACACCCAGCATTAGAGGTGATTTATTTTTTCAAAGCAAATACACTTTTCAACATTAGTACCGACTGGTATTCCAGTTTTCTCCTCTCCCTCAGTTTCTCTCCATCACTCAGCTAATGTGACCCCAGTGTTGATGGAGAGAGGTAGGGGAGGGTCAAACAAGGATGCTGTTCAAGCGATCAACACCATTCTTATCAACACTGATGACATCACTAGTTGTTAGGACACCGGGGGCTGGAAGGGTGAAATGGTGCACAATAAAAAACCTGTGGCTCTGTGTAACTAAAAGGCAGACTTGATCCACCTGCTGACTTGTATACATTTTTGGGTAATTTGTAGGCATTTTGCCAAGGCACCCTAGAAGAAACCTAAAGGCACCCTGGTTGAAAAAGGCTGTTTTAGAACACTGGAACTGGCACAAATGGACATGTATATGCTGCTTATTTATTATATATATATATAATAATATATATAGATATATGTATATATCTATATATATATATATATATAGATATATACTGTACGTGTCTATTTTTATGTATACAAGTTAGGGAAGGTGTTGGTGGTGGTGGAGTATTGAGGAAACGGTATTGCCAATTTCAGTTCCACTTCAAAATAGCAATAGTTTATTCCGGAACTGAAGAGAAAAGGTCACTTTTGAGGTCACAAATCAGCATGTGGCCTTGTGCTTTTGTATGGTAATGTAAATCCTCAGTGACCTCTAATATTATATGTTCCCCTTAGAATGTGCACTTCAAAAAAAAAGTCCATTTCTTTTTGTGACTCTTTTTATGTTTACAACTGAAAGAAATATGAATTGCTCAGATACAGCATATATTTTTACTGCACTAAGAAGTTGCATTAGGGATCATCTGTATTTCAAAATAACAACTGCCATAGTAGCTGGCTTGCTATTTCTTTCCTTTTTACAACAATTAAGAATACACATATTAAAATTGTGGCTAGGATGATATAATAATAGTAATAATTAATGGTCTAATACCCACTGGGACACCTCATTCCCCCAGTGTTACATTAATGGATGCTTGCACTTGGATGAGGCTCTCTGCAGTGCACTGGATGCATATTTATTCCAGATAAGTTTCCAAATTATCATATACAGTACATGAACATGTTGTTTAGCATTTAGTTTGCCATTTTGCAGTAAATTATCTGAAATCCAGAGTTATCAAGAGTTTCACCTGTCAAGAATATCCTTGGTGAATTATTTTTTAATCCTGGGTTCATATTTACAGTATATAAAGCAGTGAATGTGATATTCATCAAACATTCACTGGTGGCGAATAATTCACTGTATATTAAAACACATTAACCAGGAATATACAGTACACTTGTAGTGAATTTACCGCTTTATAACTATACCCCTAATTTATGTCAATAGATGTATCAGGTTTTATCTTGGTTAATTTATTAAAAATCAAACCCAAACTGAAAAGAAAAGGTACTGGTGCTATTTTACTAAAGTAGTAGAGAGAGTTGAGTTTTCTTTGGGAGTGTAAAGTAAATGTTCACTGAGCTCAATAAATAAAATAAATATGTGCTCCCTTTAAACACCCAATCACGAGAAAGGGAAATAAGAAAAACAGGATTTGTACTTGAGCATGATTGGATGATTGAAGTGAACTGAATAATTAAATTGAATGCAGAATTATCATATTAACTAAGGTTCGTGAACATTGTATTTGCAAAGTCAACCTTTAGGTTCCTAAATGAGCTCTCTCTACCCCTGGCATAAATCAGCATTATTTTGTTATAAGTAAATGCTGTTGAAGATAACACATCTCACGGGGCATTAATACGTTTATTTTTTCATGCCAATTTTTGTTTTTGTAAGCACCAAAAAATACAATTTTAGCTGTCAACTGTCTGAGGATATGCTCTATATTACTCTTGTAAAAACACATAAAGAAAAAGTGCTGAGACTTTTAAAGGCTTAAAAGCCATTCCTAAATGCATAGAGATCAGTCATAAAAATGCTTTTTGCGTATATTTGTTTGAAGTGTACGTGTTTTTTCTGGCATATGATACATGTATTATTTATATGTACATTTGCGTTTTTATATTTTGAGGTAAATACAAAATGTTAGCTTTTTCAGTAGAAATTGCTCACTTTTCAGCTTGAAAGACTTTTGAAAACATTCCCACTGGCTTATCCCTTGAATAAAGATATGTTGCATAAACATACATTGATTCGCAAACACATAAAAACTTTAAACACTGCTGCTTTTCCCAAGAGAAGTCACAGTCTTCAAATTTGCAATCTGCAAAAGCAACTTTAATTCTACTTACCTGATGCTTGGTGGAGTTACTACCTGAACTGTAAAAAAACATTGTTGAAGTTTTCAAGGTAGCTGGGGACATTTATTATGACCACAAGATTACTGAAAGTGTTGTAGGTATATTTCAAGGTGACATATCAGTACACGAGAAGATAATGATGTTGGAACAAGGCTATAAAAAACCAGGAGCACATTTCTGTAAAACATGGATAAGTGTTGTGGAATAAAAAAGCAGAAAGTGGTGCATGTTTTTACTGTTCTTATGCTTGTTTTATTGTTACAGTATGGAGGTAACAGTAACACTCCCACTGATGCTAATGTTGACACCGCCACTGATGCTAATGGTGACAATTTTACCAACACAATATACAAAATGTATCTAAGAAGTGCCTTTGGCATATCATTCCTCAACTTTATCATAGAAGTACCTCTTTAAGCAATTAGACATTTGCACAGTGCCATACATTGCTTATAAATCTGTCAATTTTTTACCAAGAACACACACAGCTTCTCATTCTTCTCACTTATCATCAACAGTGCATTGCAGTGGTTTACTACACCAGATATCATTATTCAGTATAAGTTTGTTTGCTACGCTATCACTGGCATGCATTTCATAAGCAGTAGTGCTCACAGTCATTAATTTGTGTCAAGGTTGGGGTCTTGATCAGTGCAGTTAACTAGGGTCAGTTTTAGGATCCGCTAGATACACAGGTTGAAAACAGTAAAACATAAAGTAATACTGTTGGGATAAAAATGAGGGAAAAGTTTGCTGCTTGTCCTCAGCGTAGTTGTAAAATCCTGAACACTGAAGATGTTTATTTACTGGGCTTCTGGACCATTTGAGGACTAGGGAAAGATTAGTAATTTTTGAAAGGTTAGTCATTTTTGAGGCAAGGAAAAGTTATTGAGGTAGATCATTTAGAATAATTGATTTTGAGGTTGGAAATTCTCCCTATAAATTCTCTATTATGCAGACCATACACACTGTTTTCCTTTGTTTTTTGTTCTCCAACCTACATACAATCTTTGGTGGCTTCAATTGAGCTAGCACGTATCTAAGACTTAACTTTCATGAACTCTCAAACTTTCAAACCAAGATTGCTAATGACATATGCTAATTGACATATGCCCACAATAAAATTGCCCAGGGCCCCTTAGGGGCTTTAAGCATCTTTGGCTGGAATAAAAGACCGCGGTCACCCGGTGATGTTACCGGGTGACCCCGCACACTCTGACACTACGGGGAAGCCATAGGGATGTCCCCGTGCGTCAGAGGGGGGCGGGGTCACCCGGGGACGTCACCGCGTGGCCCCTTCCTCAGTTATAAGAGAACTGTCACCTGAGAGGATGGTCATTATGGCAGATGCCTCCCATGGAGGTGGATCGTTGGCAGCGTGCGGGTTTTAATTTTTTTAAAATTTTTGGTCCATCGGTGGCGCAAGAGAAGAAGAAGACTTCGTGGGACAATTTTAATTTTTAATTTTTTAATAAAGGACTTGTCCCAAGCCGTGTCATGTCATTTTTACCATTTTCACGCTACTTTTGTGAAATGGTAGGGGTACATTTGTACCACGGGGGGCGGGATCTGGGGGTCCCCTTGTTAAAGGGGGCTTCCAGATTCCGATAAGCCCCCCGCCCGCAGACCCCCACAACCACCGGGCAAGGGTTGTGGGGATGAGGCCTTGTCCCCATCAAGATGGGGACAAGGTGCTTTGGTGGGATGCCCCAAAGCACCCTCCCCATGTTGAGGGCATGTGGCCTGGTACGGTTCAGGAGGGGGGTACTCTCTCGCCCCCCCTCTTTTCCTGCGGTCTGCCAGGTTGCATGCTCGGATAAGGGTCTGGTATAGATTTTTGGGGGACCCCCACGCCATTTTTTAAAAATTTCGGTGTGGGGTTCCCCTTAAAATCCATACCAGACACGGGATACATGTGCCACTTTACAGGCATACTATAGACACCCCCCAGGTACGAAATTTAAAGGAATATTTCACTTTTATTGCTTCACTTTAAGCATTATTAAAATCACTGCTCCCGAAAAAACATCCATTTTTTAAAACTTTTTTTTGCATTGATACATGTCCCCTGGGGCAGGACCCAGGTCCCCAAACACTTTTTATAACAATATCTTGCATATCAGCCTTTAAAATTAGCACTTTTGATTATTCATGTTTGTGTCCCATAGACTTTAACGGTGTTTGCGTGTTTTGCCTGTTCACATGTTCTGCTGTGAACCGAACCGGAGGGTGTTCGGCTTATCTCTATTAGCCAGCAGTGATGGGCAGCTGATTTCAGCAAAGTTGCGTTCAGCAAACTAGCCAGTGGTGGCTGGTGCTCAAATTTTTTTTTTTTGGGGGGGGGGCACAAACAAACTGAAAAATTCTGAAAAAAAAACCATCAATTGCAGCCTCACTGTACCATCAATTGCAGCCACTGTGCCCATAAAATGCAGCCACTGTACCCATAAAATGCAGCTACTGTACCCCATAAAATGCAGCCACTGTGCCCCATAAAATGCAGCCACATAGAAACTAAGGAGCGGAAAGGGAAATCCCAAACATCATCCCAATCATCATTGTCCAGCGAGGGTATATCAAGCTGCCAGCGAGACCAGAGCTTATCTAAAGATGGGAGAGACACATAGACCAAGTGCTCATAAAGCTGTGAGGTAGGTTTCAAAGTGGACTTTTTACTTCAAAAGTCAGAATAGCAAGAGGCCAAGATAAGATCAACACATAAAACTTAGGTAAGACAGTCCAGAGCAACAAATAATGTCATGGTTGTGAGCACAGGTCAACAGATAGAGAAGGCCACATACCAGAGACACACACATACAGACAGCAGGCAGATCCCAATTTCAGTTAACGGTGGAAGATGTGGGTGAGCTGACACATACCAGAGACACACACATACAGACAGCAGGCAGATCCCAATTTCAGTTAATGGTGAAAGATGTGAGTGAGCTGACACACACGTGCATGGGTGTGCGCAGCCTATTGCATTAGGGTGTGCACCCCAAATCTCAAACACACATGAACGTCACCTGCTGTCACAGAAAGGAGGCTCTGTTGGTGGGAGACAGTTGATAGGGAGCATATTACGCTACGCCCTAAATATGGGTGTAACGTGTTCCAGGTGTTGAACCTAGCCTTTAATATAAAGAGGGCATTTACACTGGTCACTGGCACTCTCAACCACCCACCTGGTGCTGTCCCTGGATAATGCTAATGCACATGGGGTGATTAGGGTGTGCCCAGGCACACCTGGCACACCCTGTGTGCACGCCTATGCCCACTTGATTATATACGTGATATATATATATATATACGTGATTCAGCACTTCCGCATAGGGGGCTTGCTTCTTCTGCTGTGATTAGTCACAGTAGATGCGGATCAGCGGGTGCCGGTCAATGGATGTCCACCGACACCCACTGATCTAGTTTATGTATATGTCTCACACTTAAATGATTCAGATCATCAAACAAATGTTAATATTACACAAAGATAACCTGAGTAAATCCAAGATGCAGTTTTTAAATTATTATTTCATTTATTAAGGGAAAAAAGCTGTTCAAACCTGCCTGGCCATATGTGAATAAGTAATTGCCCCCTCCCATGCTGAATCATGAATGAACTGTGATTAACCATATTTTTTTGGAAAGCTGAGTTAAATTTCACTTGCCACACCCAGGCCTGATTACTGCCATACCTGTTGAATAAAAAAAAACACATAAATAGAAGCTGTCTGACAAAGTGAAGCACGCTAACAGATCGCAAAAAGCCACACATCATGCCACAATCTAAAAAAATTCAAGAACAAATTAAAAACAAAGTAATGTACATGTATTGATCTAGGAAGGGTTTCAAAGCCATTTCTTATGCCCCGTACACACGGTTGGATTTTCCGATGGAAAATGTCCGATCGGAGCGTGTTGTCGGAAATTCCGACCGTGTGTGGGCTCCATCGGACATTTTCCATCGGATTTTCCGACACACAAAGTTTGAGAGCAGGATATAAAATTTTCCGACAACAAAATCCGTTGTCGGAAATTCCGATCGTGTGTACACAAATCCGACGGACAAAGTGCCACGCATGCTCAGAATAAATAAAGTGATGAAAGCTATTGGCCACTGCCCCGTTTATAGACCCGACGTACGTGTTTTACGTCACCGCGTTTAGAGCGATCGGATTTTCCGACAACTTTGTGTGACCGTGTGTATGCAAGACAAGTTTGAGCCAACATCCGTCTGAAAAAATCCTAGGATTTTGTTGTCGGAATGTCCGAACAAAGTCCGACCGTGTGTACGGGGCATAAGGCTTTGGAACTCCAGTGAACCATGGGGAAAGCCATTATCCACAAATGGAAATAACATGGAACAGTGGTGAACCTTCCCAGGAGTGGCCAGCCTACAAAAATTACTCCAAGAGCATGACGACGACTCATCCAAGAGTTCAAAAAAGAACCCAGAACAACATCTAAAGAACTGCAGGCCTCACTTGCCTCGGGTAAGATCAGCGTTCATGATTTAACAATAAGAAAGAGACTGGGCAAAAATGGCATCCATGGGAGAGTTCCAAGGCCAAAGCCACTGCTGACCATAAAGAACACAAAGGCTTATCTCACATTTACCAAAAAACATCTTAATTATTCACAAGACTTTTAGGCAAATATTCTGTGGACTGATGAGACAAAAATTTTACTTTTTGGAAGGTGTACGTCCCATCTGGCATAAAACGAATACAGCATTTCATAACAAGAACATCATACCAATAGCCAGACATGGTGGTGGTAGCTTGATGGTCTGGGGCTGCTTTGCAGCTTCAGGACCTGGACGAATTACCATAATTGATGAAACCATGAATTCTGACCTCTACCAGAAAATCCTAAAGGAGAATGTCCGGCCATCAGTTTGTGACCTCATGTTTAAGTGCACTTGGATTATGCAGCAGGACAATGATCTGAAACACAACAGCAAGTCCACCTCCAAATGGTTCAAACAAAGCAAAATTTAAGTTTTGGAGTGGCCTAGTCAAAGACCGGACTTAAATCCAATTGAGATGCTGTATCATGACCTTACATAGGCAGTTTATGCTGGAAAACCCTCCAATGTGGCTGAATTAAAACAATTCTGCAAAGAAGAGTGGGCCAAAATTGCTCCACAGCAATGTGAAAGACTCATTGACAGTTATCGCAAACGCTTGATTGCAGTTGTTGCCGCCAAGGATGGCACAACCAGTTGTTAGGTTTAGGGGGCAATTACTTTTTCACATAAAGCCAGGCAGGTTTGGGCAGCTTTTTTGCCTAATAAATGAAACCATCATTTAGAAACTGCATTTTGTGTTTACTCTGGTTATCTTTGTGTAATAATAACATTTGTTTGATGATCTGAGTCATTTAAGTGTGACAAATATGCAAAAAAAAAAAAAATCTGAAAGAAGGCAAATACTTTTTCACACAACTGTAAATTTGCATTTATGGGACCACTTATATCTTTACTAATTGATTATATATGTGCTCAAGGAATTTTTTAGAAATTTATTTTCTGATTAATGTATTTATGGAGTAAGCGCCCTTTTTTACTTTAGAATACATTTTGGCTTTAATTTTTTGAAGAAATTTATTTTCTACATTTTTTTTATTGGGTACGTTTTATAGCAAAAAATACTTAAAAAATTGTGCTAGTGTCAGTGGTACCTCTAAATATATGCAAGTAACAGCCGCGACTAAACCATGTGATATAACTACAGTCCAAAATCCATTATAGCGGTAAAAATAATGTGAACAAACTTCAATAAACATTGTTCAAACAACAAATACAAATTTCGTAATAAGATATGAATGAAATAAAACATAAAAAGTCAGTGTGAAAAAAGTAGTAGTGTGGAAATTCTTCAAAGTATTATTCATTAAGGATTCCAACACCAAAATCTGTAGAAGCTCCTTCAGTGACACCCACCACCACAGTTAACAGGGGCACTTACCAGATCCTGTTGACCAAGAAGAGGGGTAAATCTTCCAGAGGGAAAGTGGTTATAGACATAACCCATGTGATCACTATGTTATCACTTGACCTGGTGATCATCAGTAGCTAAATGAAAACAAAATACACAAATAAATAGAAATAAATACAAGGCAAATTAACAGAGCTTGCTTAAACCTATTTTTTTGGTTATTTATTTTTGTTTTTATTATAAAATGCATGATTAAGATCATGCACATTCTGTTAAAAATAAATATTTTAAATAAGAACAAACAATAAAAATAGATCTATTTAAATATATCAATCTATGTCTTTTATCTTGTGCTTTTTCACTTATCTTTGATATATTTTGATGTTATTGTAGTGGTACCCTCACAGGATTCACTTGGTAGATTGGGTTCTCTGTTCCTTTGCCTCAACTCTGAGAACAACCTTAGCCCCATTGACATGACACCCCAGCTTAAGCAAATGGATACTGCACTGCTACTGGGAGCAAATGTAGTTACCCTGCACACAACTAAGGTTCAGTATAAAAAAAACCATCAGACTGGTTAGTGGTAAATTAACCCAATATACAGTATCTCACAAAAGTGAGCACACCCCTCACATTTTTGTAAATATTTTATTACATCTTTTCATGTGACAACACTGAGGAAATGACACTTTGCTGCAATGTAACGTAGTGGGTGTACAGCTTGTATAACAGTGCAAATTTGCTGTCTCCTCAAAATAACTCAACACACAGCCATTAATGTCTTAACCGCTGGCAACAAAAGTGAGTACACCCCTAAGTGAACATGTCCAAATTGGGCAAAAAGTGTCAATATTTTGTGTGGCCATCATTATTTTCCAGCACTGCCTTAACCCTCTTGGGCAAGGAGTTCACCAGAGCTTCACAGGTTGCCACTGGAGTCCTTTTCCACTCCTCCATGATGACAAAAGTGAGTACATACCTAAGTGAAAATGTCCAAATTGGGTCCAATTAGTCATATTCCCTCGCCCTCGACATTCCCTCGACATTTTCACTTATGGGTGTACTCACTTTTGTTGCCAGCGGTTAAGACATTAATGGCTGTGTGTTGCGTTATTTTGAGGAGACAGCAAATTTGCATTGTTATACAAGCTGTACACTCACTACTTTACATTGTAGCAAAGTGTAATTTCTTGGCAATAGAGACCTTGCACTCCCCTACCTACTGTTTGAGGATGCCCCACAGGTGTTCAATAGGGTTTAGTTTTGGAGACATGCTTGGCCAGTCCATCACCTTTACCCTCAGCTTCTTTAGCAAGGCAGTGGTCGTCTTGGAGGTGTGTTTGGGGTCGTTATCATGATGGAGTACTGCCCTGCAGCCCAGTCTCCGAAGGGAGGGGATTATGCTCTGCTTCAGTATGTCACAGTACATGTTGGCATTCATGGTTCCCTCAATGAACTGTGGCTCCCCAGTGCTGGCAGCACTCATGCAGCCCCAGACCATGACACTCCCACCACCATGCTTGACTGTAGGCAAGACACACTTATCTTTGTACTCCTCATCTGGTTGCCACAACACACGCTTGAAACCATCTGAACCAAATACATTGATCTTGGTCTCATCAGACCACAGGACATGGTTCCAGTAATCCGTGTCCTTAGTCTGCCTGTCTTCAGCAAACTGCAGGCTTTCTTGTGCATCATCTTTAGAAGAGGCTTCCTTCTGGGATGACAGCCATACAGACCAATTTGATGCAGTGTGCGGCTTATGGTCTGAGCACTGACAGGCTGACCCCCCCACCCGTTCAATCTCTGCAGCAATGCTGGCAGCACTCATACATCTATTTCCCAAAGACAACCTCTGGATATGACGCTGAACATGTACACTCAACTTCTTTGGTCGACCATGGCGAGGCTTGTTCTGAGTGGAACCTGTCCTGTTAAACCACTATATGGTCTTGGCCATCGTGCTGCAGCTCAGTTTCGGGGTCTTGGCAATCTTCTCTTAGCCTAGGCCATCTTTATGTAGAGCAACAATTCTTTTTTTTAGATCCTCAGAGAGTTCTTTGCCATGAGGTGCCATGCTGAACTTCCAGTGATCAGTATGAGAGAGTGAGAGCGATAACACCAAATTTAACACACCTGCTCCCCATTCACACCTGAGACCTTGTAACACTAACGAGTCACATGACACCGGCGAGGGAATATGACTAATTGGGCCCAATTTGGACATTTTCACTTAGGGGTGTACTCACTTTTGTTGCCTGCAGTTTAGACATTAATGGCTGAGTGTTGAGTCTTTTTGAGGGGAGAACAAATTTACACTGTTATACAAGCTGTACACTAACTACTTTACATTATAGCAAAATGTAATTTCTTCAATGTTGTCACATGAAAAGATATATTAAAATATTTACAAAAATGTGAGGGGTGCACTCGCTTTTGTGAGATACTGCATTATCACGAATTGCAGTAAATAGTAGTATGCACAAAAAGGAGTAAGTAAAGTATTCGGTCAATCACAGTTCGCTAGACAATATGTTCAGTAGGCTATAGGAGCATAGAATAGAGTTCTGTGCAACTAAATTGGAGTAAACCTGGATATCTACAAAATCAAAAATAAGTATTTATTTAATTATTTTGATTTTTCTTTTTTTTTTTACAGTTGGATGATGAAAAATGTAACTGAATAGTAACTGAAGTTAAAGATATGATATACAAAAATGTGTTTATGTATTTTCCCCATTTTTGTGCAATTTTGTTATATAGTTAACAACATTAAAATTTACGTCTGCAATTTCTCCCTATTGTATAAAAAAAACTTAAATCACAACAAAAAAATAAAACAATAGAAACCACCCACATTCCAAGCAAAACCACTCTGTAACTATTTCAAGTTTATTGCTGCCACAAGAACCACCTAAAAACACCTTAATGAGGAATTGAAGTCCTGCACCATTCCTGCCGCAGATGCAGATAGGTTAGTAGAGCTGACTCAGTCCTTGCAAAAAGATGAGACATGGCAGTTCTTAGAAATCCCAATAGCTGTATAAGCTGTCTCTGCAAAATGTTGGGCTGTCTCAAACCAGGAAATTTTGGCATGTCCTGCATTAGAAATAACAGTGCAGGATGGTCTTCACTGTGGAAAAATAATGTTTAGCTTTAGTTTAAAATGTATCATTGACTCTAGTGCATTTGGATGAAAAATTTTAATTTTAGAGATCCTGCAATATTTTGGCATACTGAAGTCTGTCAATATTTGTACAAACTGGCAAGTGGCATAGGGATTTATTACTATATAGGGATGATTGAACCTGACTCGTAATTCATGGGAGGTGAAGCTTGCTAACCTAACCTGCATTAAACTTCGATGTTTGATGCCTATTCCAGTGCTCCACTGTAAAGGTGCCAAACAATGATCTGTTTCAAATGCCAGTATATGCAATGATAGGCCTTCTAAGAACCAGCTTGTATAGAGAATATGGCCACTTGCAGAACTGGCAGAACACAGGCAGCTTAACTCTTCAATAGGGTACAGAAGTTTAATCCAACAGAGTTTTAGTTCAGATACATGCAGTACAAAGGATGTTTTTCTACTTTTTTTAAAGTATAGGTAGATAATGACTTTTCTAAGCCCTGTCTCGGCCTGGTAAGTGAAACTAAACTGAGCTGTAAAATTAGAGACAGGAAGTATTGAGCTAGGAACTCTACTATCTAGCACCAAAAAGAAGGTGATCAGAGGAACAATAAAAAGGCTGCTGTGGCAGAACAATGCTTTCTGCCGCTGAACCTCAGCTGTGAAATTGCTAATGTTTGTTGCAGGATAACACCTGCATTGTGGCTGTCACACAATATTTCTGTAGCTTAAACTCAGCTGTTTATTATTTTAGGTGTTTGCTCCAGGGTAAACCCTGCATTATATGTCAACGTTTATGGCCTATTCTGCTGCTCTGGAGACAATAATATGTGTGGCTATTGTCTCTCAAATAATACACTGTAAATTCTATTTCAAGATAAAATCTGGCTTCTCTCTCCCTTTTATATTGCAGGCCAACCAAGCTGCTTACATATTGTCAAGCCACTGGGCAATATTTGTGGCTATTATCCCTCAGATAATACACTAAATTTTTTATTGCCAGAGACAACCTGCATTTTCTTTTTCTATTTACTCCCTGTTTGGATGCTTTTCTACTGTCCTGATGCTAGCTAATATATTTCATGTATTTGAATTTTATTTTCTTAAACCAAACACCTAACTGAAACCTATAGTCCTTCACTAGTTGACTAGTTTGGGGGTAGGGGGGTCATATCCTCAGCTCTGAAGGGTTAATGCTGGGACCTGCAGTCCTTAACTTTTGGGGGTCACATCCCTAGATGGGGGAGGTATCACATCCTTAGGTCTGAGGGGCTCCAACATGAGCTCCTTAGATCGAAGAATGTGACTTCCCCCAAAATTGAAGGACTACAAGTCCCGGCATGAACCCCTAAGATCTAGGAATTGAATCCTTTAGATCTCACAGGTTCATACTGGGGGTGGAAGAGAGAGAGGGTGAGAGGGTGGAGGTGGGAGAGAGAGAGGGGAGGGGTGGGTGTAAGAGAAGGGGGGAGGGAGAGAGGGGGGAGAGAGGGGGGTGGGTGTGTGAGAGAGAGGGTTGGGAGAGAGGGGGTGAGAGGTAGAGGGGAGAGAGAGAAAGGGGGTGTGAGAGAGGGGGTGGGAGAGAGAGGTGGAGAGGGGGGAGAGAGGGGGTGTGTGGGGGTGTGAGAGAGAGAGAGTGGGTGGGTGTGAGGGTGGGAGAGAGAGAGTGGTGGGTGTAAGAGAGGGGGAGAGAGGGGAGAGGGGGAGAGAGAGCAGGTGGGAGAGAGGGGGAGAGAGAGGGGGTGGGTGTGGGAGAGAGGGGGGTGGGTGTGAGAGAGAGAGAGGTAGTGGGAAAGAGCGGGGGGAGAGGTGGTGTGAGAGATAGAGGGGGTGTGAGAGAGAGAGAGAGAGAGAGAGAGAGAGTGGGTGGGTGGGAGAGAGGGGTGAGGGAGAGAGAAAGGGGGTGGGAGAGAGAGGGGGGATGTAGGGGTGGGAGAGAGAGGGAGAGAGAGGGGAGAGGGGGAGAGATGGGGTGGGTGTGTGCGGTGGGAGAGAGAGAGTGGGTGGGTGTGAGGGTGGGGGAGAGAGAGGGGTGGGTGTAAGGGGGGAGAGGGGGAGAGAGAGGGAGGTGGGAGAGAAAGGGGGTGCGTGTGGGAGAGAGAGAGGATGGGAGAGAGGGGGGAGAGAGAGGGGGTGAGTGTGAGGGGGGAGAGAGGGGGTGAGTGTGAGGGGGGAGAGAGGGGGTGGGTGTGGGAGAGAGGGGGGTGGGGTGAGAGAGAGAAAGGGAGTGGGAAAGAGGGGGGAGAGAGAGGTGGTGTGAGCAATAGAGGGGGGTGTGTGTGAGAGAGAGAGAGAGGGAGTGTGTGGGAGAGAGGGGGTGAGACAGAGAGGGGAGGGAGAAAGGGGGTGGGAGAGAGAGGGGTGGGTAGGGGTGGGAGAGAGAGGGAGAGAGAGGGGAGAGGGGGAGATGGGGGGTGGGTGTGTGGGGTGGGAGAGAGAGAGTGGATGGGTGTAAGGGGGGAGAAGGAGGGGGAGAGAGAGGGGGGTGGGAGAGAGAGGGGGTGGGTGTGGGAGATAGAGAGGATGGGAGACAGGGGGGAGAGAGAGGGGGAGAGGAGGGGGGTGGGTGTGGGGGTGGGGTGGGAGCGAGATACCCCTAGCCTGCCTGCAGTACCAGGCAGCCTCTGTCTGTGTTGGTAGGCACGTGTAATGCACCTACCTCACGCCCGTCCTCGGTCAGCCTGTCTTCTTCCTGCTCCAGGACAGTCACAGCTGGGAGAGGAGTTGGAAAACCGCCCTGGGCCTGGGCCTTGTTGGCCTAGACCAAGAGACAGCACTGGGATACATGAATGAGAGGTAGTTTGGAGAATATCTGGTGGTGGTTTTGAAGTGTTTTTGTGTACTTTGTTTTCATGTTTTATTAAACTTTTAGGACAATATGGCGTGGTACTGTGAGAAAAGAAGCTCTCAACCTATACAATTCAATTGTTTTGCACTGACCAATTTGTATGAAGTCAAGGGCTTTAGCTTTATTTTTGTAAGAGAAAACATTCCTATAGCTTTTACATCTGCTGTGGCTGCTACTTCCACCATTCAGTTTTGGCCTACTACCCCGTGCTAATAAAAATCAAGTGTCACAGCCAAAACTTCCTAAAAAAAAAGCCTTGTTTCAAGTTGGAAAGATTCAGATTGGAGCGCTGCTGTACTTAAGCCATGTAAAAATTAAAAAACAAAAAAATTACATATCCAAAATATGTGATACCAGAATATGGTGTTGATGATCCTGTCCATGTAAATCATACTGTTCTGTAACACCTCATACAGCATAAAAACATCTTTCAAGCATGTAATTAAAAGGATTTATTTCCACGTTGTCCTTGAAGCCAAATCAAATGGGCCCTCTCCCCGTTGCATGGTATTTATTTTAACTTTTCTTCTGCTTTGAATGGCAGTGTTCAGCTCCAAGTGCCATTTTTAACAATAAGTAGCGTATTAGCCTTGAAAATGGCCAAAATTTAGTATTAACCACTTGCTTACTGGTGACTTAAACCCCCCTCCTGCCCAGACCAATTTTCAGCTTTCAGCACTGATGCACTTTGAATGACAATTGCGCGGCCATATAACACTGTACCCAAATGAAATTTTTATCATTTTTTTCCCACAAATAGAGCTTTCTTTTGGTGGTATTTAATCACAGCTAGGATTTTTATTTTTTGCTAAACAGATAAAAAAAGATCATGTTTCATCAATTTTGCAAACAGGAAATTTTTCTCCTTCATTGATATTCGCTGATGAGGCAGCACTGGTGGGCACTGATAGGCTGCACTGGTGCGCACTGATAGGCTGCACTGATGGGCACTGATAGGCACAGTTAAGGCGGCACTGATG
Organism: Lithobates clamitans; assembly: GCA_037952925.1. Taxonomy (NCBI): domain Eukaryota; kingdom Metazoa; phylum Chordata; class Amphibia; order Anura; family Ranidae; genus Lithobates; species Lithobates clamitans. The sequence goes on along the minus strand of JBBGZY010000833.1, from coordinate 2,656,745 downwards.
GGGACAGATAAGGCGGTACTGATGGGCACAGATAAGGTGGCACTGATGGTCACTGATAATATGGCACTGATGGGTGGCACTGATGGGTGGCACTGATAGGCACTGATAGGTACCACTGATAGATGGCACTGATGGCCACTGATAGGTGGCACTGATGGGCACTAGTAGGTGACACTGGTGGACACTGATAGGTGGTACTGATGTGCAGCACTGTTGTTGAGGCACTGATTGTGGGCACTGATAGGTGGCACTGTGGGCACTGATAGGTAGCACTGTGGGCACTGATGGGTGGCGCTGGTGGGCACTGGTAGGCGTCACTGTTGCCTACTGCTAAGTGGCACTGTCAGGGGGCACAGGTGGTCACTGAGGAGCTGGCAGTAGCTCGCTGTGATCGGGACTAATGTCCCTCTCGCGGCCACTGGTGATCGGCTTTTTTTTTCTCTTCACGCTGTCAGCGCGAGGAGAAAAATTAGCCAATTACCGGCTCTCTTGACATCACATGATCAGCTGTCATTGGCTGACAGCTGATCACATGGTAAGGGGTCAGGGTCTCATAGACTCACTGACCACAGAACGCGCCGCGTGCGCCCTTCAGGGTGTGCGCAGGCGATCGAGCACGGGAGGACGTCAATAGACGTCCTGACAGCAAAGCAGGTCCGCGCTGTAGCCATCATTTGGCTATAGCGCGGATCTGGAGAAGTTAAGATTGCCACCTGCAAAGACTATATTGGAAGACAGTTACTAGATGTAGGATGAAGTAGGTAAGTTAATAAATATTTAGATACAATAAAAGAGTTATTATGGTACTGGGTGTTGATTTACGTTGTATTAAAGGCAAATCTCATTTGAACTTTTCAAGTTAAGTTGCACTCATTTTCCAGAGCTTAGTCAATGTAGTGAAGCTCTGGTAATTTCAATTATTTAATCATGTGCAAGCTAAAATGTTTTTTTTTTAATTGCACCCAATTGGGTATTCTTTACAAAGTGCAGTTTGACCCTTTTCACTAAGCTCTGGCGAAAATGAGTGCAACTGCAAAGTGCATAGTCTATTTGTCTTTTCTGTAGTCCATTAAAAACTGATGTTTCGGGTTATTTTGGTCAGAGCTGGAGAGTAAAGGGAATAAAAACCCTAACTGAGTGATATTCATTTTGCTAAAGAACTATGGGGGAGATTTACTAAAACTGATGCACACTGAATATGGTGCAGCTGTGAATAGTAATCAGCTTCTAACTTCAGCTTGTTCAAATAATTTTTGAGGATAAAACCTAAAAGCTGATTTGTTACTATGCACAGCTGTACCAGATTCTGTGTGCACAGGTTTTAGTAACCCCCCCCCCCCTATGTATCTTAAACAATTGCAATTTTTTCAAACAATTATTTTCACTTTTTTCATCCTTCTATGATATATGATATCAGTATTGTTGATTTCCTGCAGCCACTTCCTATCTACATACTGTACGTTCACAGAAGCAATGGCTGCATGGTGTTTCTTAGGACAGGTTCTCCTGATGATAAAACGGGTCCATAATTACAGGCAGTCTCCATTGTGAGAATGTCTGACAGAGTGATAGAGCACTGTCAGCCCATAGCAAAAAGTGCCTAAACAAGATGGCAGGATCACCAGGTCTTATTTTAAGGAAAGGGGCTGATTTAAACATATTAAAAGTGACTTTTGAAATGGCAATAACATTTTAAAGCGCGTTTGAGATTATAGTGTTTTGGTTTACATATACAGTACTTTAATATTAAACAAGGAAGTAGCAGAGTAATCATATTGACTGGCAGAGGTGTGTTTATAACTCGATAATGGCTTGTAAATATTAAAGTTTTGAGCAGATAAGTTTTACTTTAATTGAAAATCAAACTTTTTATATTATCTAAGTCTTGTACAGATTTTCAGACCAGAATATATGGGGTGAAAAGTACAAAGGACAGTTTATATAGATTGCACATTTGATTTTATACAGTACTGATTGAATTCCCTCGAAAGTGTAAAATGCTTAAGAGTATATTTTACAAGTTTCTGAATGTAGACTGCATATCATAATCCACATTCCCCAGGCAATAGTACAATTTCTGGCATTTGCATAATAGCCATACACTTCCAGTTTCAGATTTCATCCCACAACCCAGCTTGGACCATTTCTTGTTAAATATACAATTACACGTAAGCATGAGTTTCATAATAACTGTTGTGAAATTCATTTTGAATTCTTATTGTAAGAAAGTTATTGAGCCATGATGCTCATTTACATCTAATAGGTGCAGTCATCCCAAACTATTCAATTTGTATAAGTAAATCCTTTATCATATTCAGTGCCCTAATCAGGAGTATGTTTTCCCTAAAGGAAGCGAATAATAGTGTTCACGGGCAGTGGTACATCAAATCCCATGTGTTTCTTTTCCATTGTTTTCTGCATACTTTCTACTGTTTTTACCATTCATACTTTTGAAAGGCGTTATGTACCTCTGTAGTAACCAAGTTATCTCCCCAAGGTTCAGTGAGGCCCTTTTATACCACCTAGTGTTACTACACTTTATTTAGCATTAATTAACATCTAATTTTAAGATGGCATATAACTGAAAGGGTAAATTAGTACATAACTTTGCTAAGCATTGTAGAAGTTAAAAAGGAGGAAAAATGATTTTAAGACCAACTATTATTGTATGAATTAGTTCACGTGAAGGTGCCTATAAAGCCCATTAGGCCAGTGGACTAGGCCATTGAAAGGACAGATTAAAGTGGTTCTAAAGTCAAAACTTTTTTTTACCTTAATGCATTCTCTGAATTAAAGTGAAAAAATGCTCTATGACCTGCCCGAGCCCCCCCCCCGCCCCTAAACACTTACCTGGCTGCTCTCACTGATGCAGTGCTCTCCCAGCTTCAGCACCACTCCTCCACTTCCTGGTTTCACAGAAAAAGAACACACACAGATCCATAGCTCCTCTCAAGACTGGCCTCTCTTCCACATGGACAACCTGGGTGCCGGCCTTCACAGTCCATCTCCACTCAGCATTGAAAATATTGGAAAAAACTCCAATTAGCTCTTCTTGCAATGTTTTTAATAATCAGTGAGTTGCAATAAATGATAATGATGTCTCCAACTAGAAACCAGCCTTCCGTAGCCTCCCTGACGGTAATCCCGAGTGTGGCTCGGGGTTAAAATTTCAATCCCATTAGCGGTAACGCCGAGCCACACTCGGGATCGCATCGCAGGATCCTGGTGTGGCTTTACTTACCTTGTCCCCGGAATCCTGGGATGTCCCCCGCAGTGTCCGTGGGCTCTGTCCTCCTCCGAAGCCTCTCCTTGCCAGGCTCCGTTCCCTGCGAGCGTCGCGACGCACGGGGGCGGAGCCTTGCGGCAAATTAAAAAAATTAAAAAAATCATAACACATACAGTACTGTAATCTTACAGATTACAGTACTGTATGAAATGATTTCACATCCCTTTTGTCCCCAGTGCTCTGGCCCATGCCCTGCATGCAGCTTTATATTATATATACTGTTCTTTCTGCCTGGAAACTGGAGATTGTCCATAGCAACCAAAAAGTGTCCCTTTACGTCAAAAGTGGCTTTAGACCAGCTATAATACAACGATAGTAAATTAGAACACTTGCAGAATTGAGCGATAGTGAGTCGTGGGGAAATTTATTTTATTATTATTTTTTTATTTTTAATTATTTATTTTTATTTATTATATTATAATTTATGATTTTGTGTTTCAAACTTTATCATACCCGGGATATCTACTAGACTCTTGTTTGGACAGATTTAAGTGTGTTATTGTTAAGAATTACAGACCTACAATATAAAACGCCAAATTTCCATGCAAAATAATTGTACCGCTTTCAGCACCTAAAATCCGAAAGAATCATACCGCCAGGGAGGTTAAGGAGTGTGGCTGATTTTTTCCTGGTGTCACAAGAGACACAGGCAGCAGCAGGAGCCATAACCTCCTGCCTCTGTCAATTAAACTCCTGTGAGGAGGGAGGGGGAATTGGCTTAACACCGCTATGTGTCTATCGACACACACAGCTCAAGAGTGTGCCCACAGGTGTGCCCCCTTAACACACAGCTTGCTGAGGTGGCATCTGGAGGAAGGAGTTGTGGAGAGTGCTGGCAGGGGACTCCAGAAGAGAGGTAAGAGGCTGCTATGTGTAATATCATTGCACAGAGCAGGTAAGTATAACATCATTTTTATTTTAAAGCAACAAAAAACAAGTTTAGTATCACTTTAATAAATACGGTTTTGCAAACTTGCAACCAGACTTAAAAAATCCACATATCTGAGGCTTGGAATCTGAATAAGGAAAGGCATATGAATAAGTGAAATGGTCTTAAAAATTTTACAGTGTGTAATAATGTCTGCTCAGTGGTAGTAACAACTGAATTTACAGCAATAATTATGACAACACTCTTCTTCGTTTCATAATAAGTTTGTAAAACTTAAAAGGTGAATATGCAATTATGTAATATTGGTCCAATTGTTCCCCCCTTCCCCTCACATCCCTAAAAATGTCATAGGCCCTGTCAAGGCCTCAGATCAGACCCTAAATATTAAATGCAGTGACCTATGTCAGGTGGAATTTCAATTGTCTATTGAGTCAGTAGGCTCTGTGCTACTTCGCATGAGCAGCTTTAACTCATAGAGAATAATGGAGAGCCTGTCTTTTTGCAATTGCATGCAGTAGTTTAGGACAATCAGCATTTTATTATAGGTCTGTGCAGGGCCTATACTATTATTGTGATGCATTGATGTGAACAGCTAGCGGATCAATAGCCTTTAAGTTTCTTTAATGTATAGTCATCCTTTAGTGTTTGATTTCAGTAATACTATTCCTGCATATAATAATTTTATCATATAGTATGACTGCACTTGGAAGCAGGCTGTGTGTCCTCTTTTTTATTGCTTCCTATTTAGTCATGCAGTGCAAAGTAAGGATACCTTATGATAAATGCAGAGACTTGCAGAAATGATTGGTTATGACTACATGTATCTTGTAATCTCATATTATTCACAATTTTGTAGCTTGCCACTCTATGACCCAACAATATACTACAACTAGACTAGGAGAAAAACAATTTCTAATTCATAATGTTAACATATACTACACTTTATGCAAAATATACTTTAAATACTCTATGCTCTATAAAATACAGTAAAACCTTGGATTGTGAGCATAATTCATTCCGGAAACATGCTTGTAATCCAAAGCACTCATATATCAAAGCGAATTTCCCCATAAGAAATAATGGAAACTCATATGATTCATTCCACAACCATTTATTCATAAGTCCTTCAGTCTATAGTCCATATAAAAAGATTATAGCAATGTGAAGGTTGTGTAACCATAAAAAAAATGTCCATCCACAAATGGAAGCCTCCACAAGGGGATTAGAAGCAAAATCCAGCAGGAGTTACAGAGTATAAAGAGAAGAGAGGCGCCTCCAAGTGTAGCAATATGGTTACATTTAATGAAGGTACAACATTTAGCAATTCACATGGTTTATTAATAAAACAGGCACATCTAAGTATGCAGGCATCCGGGGTAAAGCTGTCCACAAGACCATCCTTCTCACCGCTGTCAGTCTGCAATTGTGACCGGGAAGACTACCCTGCAGTAGAGTGATCTGAAATCAAGGCTTATAGCACACGTGGAGCGCAGCGTGGAAGGGATGACGTTGATAACAGTGCAGAGGATGGTTTATGTGGACAGCTTTACCCCGGATGCCTGCATACTTAGATGCACTTGTTTTAATCATCAACCATGTGAGTAGCTAAATGTTGCACCTTCATCAAATGTAACCATATTGCTACACTTAGAGCTCATTTACACTTGCTTCGGCTTCAACACACATTAACCCTTTCATGACTAAGCCTATTTTTGAAATTTGGTGTTTACAAGTTAAAATCCTTATTTTTTGCTAGAAAATTACTTAGAACCCCCAAACATTATATACATATTTTTAGCAGAGAATCTAGAGAATAAAATGGCGATTGTTGCAATATTTTATATCACACGGTATTTGTGCAGCAGTGTTTTAAACGTAAATTTTTGGGAAAAGGGACAATTTCATGAATTTTAAAAAATCCAAACAGTAAAGTTACCCCAATTTTTTTGTATAATGTGAAAGATGATGTTACGCCAAGTAAATAGATAACAAACATGTCACGCTTTATAATTGCACGCACTCGTGGAATGGCGACAAACTACGGTACCTAAGAATTTCCATAGGCGACGCTTTAAATTTTTTTTACGGTTACCAGGTTAGAGTTACAGAGGAGGTCTAGTGCTAGAATTATTGCGCTCGCTCTGACGATCGCGGCGATACCTCACATTTGTGATTTGAACACCGTTTACATATGCGGGCGCGACTTCCGTATGCGTTTTCTTTGCTGCGCGAGCTCGCGGGGACAGGGGTGCTTTAAAAAAAAAATTTCTTATTTATTTTATTTAATTTTATTTTTATAAAATGTGTTTTTAAAAAAAAAATTTTTTTAATCTCTTTTATTGCTGTCACAAGGAATGTAAACATCCCTTGTGACAGTAATAGGTGGTGACAGGTACTCTTTATGGCGGGATCGGGGGTCTAAAAAACCCCCAATCCCTCCTTTGCACTTGACAGTATTCAGATCGCCGAAAACGGTGATTCTGAATACTGTGTATCTTTTTAAAACCGGCGCCATTGGCAGCCGAGTAAACGGGAAGTGACATCATGACGTTGCTTCCGCGTTTACAATGAGAAGGCTGGAACTAAGCCGCCCACAGCTTCGTTCCAGCCCGCCCCCAGCCGCCGGAGGCACCGGATTGGTCACCCGGCCTCCCGGCCTCGATGGCACGGGAGGCCCGGTAAGAGCGGCGGGAGGCGGCGGGAGGATGTCCCCTCCCGCTGCTCCGGTATAACGGCCGAGCGGCTTTTAGCCACATCGGTTGTTATATCTGGATAGCCGATCGCTGGCTCTAAACAACAGTACTGGGATAATGCCTGCAGCTGCGGGCTTCATCCCGGTATAACCCCGGAAAGCCGAGTACGCACATCTGCGTACGCTCGGCGGGAAGGGGTTAACGCCTAGTTTACACTTGCTTCAAAACAAGGCTTTGGACACGCTTTGTTAAAGCTCTCTGAACACTAGTCAAAGCCCCTGTCACTAAATAAAATAGTTAGCTTACAGTCCTGTTTACACCTTGCTTTTGCTTTTCTTTGCTTCGACTTTGCTTCAAAAATTATAGCTTTAGTGGTGCTTCAAAGCGTCGTCAATGCCTCCATAGAAGTCTACGGGAAAGCTTGCTTAAAGCCCACTGAAGCCCCACCAAAGCCTCATCGAAGCCTCACTGAAGCCCCACCAAAGCCCCACCAAAGGCTCATCGAACTCCACTAAAGCCTCATCGAAACTCCACCAAAGCCTCATTGAAGCCTCATCGAAGCACCAAGCAAAAGCAAGGTGAAAACAGGACTGTAAGCTAACTATTTTATTTAGTGACAGGGGCTTTGACTGGCGTTCAGAGAGCTTTAACAAAGTGTGTCCAAAGCCATGTTTTGAAGCAAGTGTAAACTAGCCCTTAGGGCTCATTTACACTTGCTTCGGCTTCAACACACATTGACGGCTAGTTTACACTTGCTTCAAAACAAGGCTTTGGACAGGCTTTGTTAAAGCTCTCTGAACGCTAGTCAAAGCTAATGTCACTAAATAAAATGGTTAGCTTACAGTCCTGTTTACACCTTGCTTTTGCTTTGCTTTGCTTCAAAAAATGATACCCCATGTAGCTTTAGTGGTCCTTCAAAGCGTCTTCAAAGCCTCCATAAGTCTATGGCAAAGCTCACTTGAAGGCCCACTGAAGCCCCACCGATGCATCATCGAAACCCCACCGAAGCCTCATCGAAGCCCTACAAAGCCTCACCAAAGCCCCACCAAAGCCCCACTTAAGCCCCATCGAAGCTCCACCAAATGTCATTAAAGCCCCACCAAAGCCTCATCGAAGCACCAAGCAAAAGCAAGGTGTAAACAGGACTGTAAGCTAATCATTTTATTTAGTGGCAGGAGCTTTGACTGGCATCCAGAGAGCTTTAACAAAGCGTGTCCAAAGCCATGTTTTGAGGCAAGTGTAAACTGGCCCTTAGAGGCACCTCTCTTTTCTTTTATACTCAGTTGTGACATGACGCTACTTGTATATCAAGACATCGCTCGCTTATCAAGTCAAAATTAATTAAAAAAATGTGCTTATTTTGCAAAACACTTTTAGACCAAGTTACTCTCAATCCAAGGTTTTACTGTACATCTTTTTGGTATTGTACATTCTAAAATAAAAAACAACACAATAAGGAGTGGCTCTGGCATCTCATGGAATACCCTCCCTGACTATGCTGGGCAATCACCATAGGTGTCTTTCCCTAGCCCAGGACTGAATGGTGGAATTGCGGATCCTAATGGACTACAGAGAACATCGGACACCCCCCTACTTCTTTTATTTCTCAACCTCCTTTCCTTATTTCTTCTTTTTTTTTCTTTTTTCTCTTTTGTGTCCACTCTAAGATCTGCTAAAGTCCTGATATAAATTTGATTGTCTATTTAACATTCACATGCTTGCTGTCCTGTAAGCACCCTGACCATGTCTTCATCGCAACCCGCCAAATTTCACTAAGGCATGGGTCCCTGCACACACATACACAATAATGTGTTATGTTATTGTTTTGCCTTACAATACACCGATTTTGTTGCCTTACAATACACCGATGGTGTTGTCTGATTGTTTTGCCTTACAATACACCGATTTTGCAATGAAAGTTTGACAGACAATGTGGCATACACATTCTCATACTTTATAGGAAGCGCTGTATAACTGTAATTATTCATCCTTCATTTGCCATTTATTGTGGACTTTTTTCTTTATCTTTTGTGAAAAAATCCTTAAATAAATTAAATAAATTAAATACAGTTTAAAAAAAAAAAGAACACAATACACTTTTAGTAGCTCCATGCGGTGAGTAGTGTGCTGTGTTGGTTGTCTTATAAGACATTCATTTGCTGTAGGTTTATTAGCACAAACAGGAATTCACATTAATTCAATTAGTTAAACATATACATTTAAGCTGGTTTAAAGCCTACTGGTGGATAACATTAGGGATGCACCGATATCACTTTTTTAAGACCAAGTACAAGTACCGATACTTTATTTCAAGTACTCACCAATACCGATTACCGATACTTTTTTAATGTCATGTGGCAGTGGCTCATGTGTCAGTAGTTTTTTCATTTTTATTTTTTTTTACAATTTTATTTTTTACAATTTATTTTTTTAATTATTTTTTTCAATTTTATATTTTTATGTTATTTTTTTACAATGCTACATTTTTTTTGGGGGGGGGGGGGGTGGACGGTGTCAATGTTTTTTTGTTTTTTTTTACAAATGAGCTTGGAAATATTTATTAAAATTTTTCCTTTTTTAAAATTTTTTTTTCAGCCCTTTGGTGAGATATCAGGGGTCTAAACAGACACAGAGATTCCCTGGTCCCTTTCTCTGTAGCCTCAGCTGCACTGAAAATGAATAAACAGGAGACAGAGGCTCCTCTCCATTCATAAGCTGAAGCATTATTAACACAGGTTACAATGTTTCAGTTATGATGAATGGACAGAGTCAGTGATCACTGACTCCGTTCATTCGTAAAAGGAAGGAGGCTCCTTCCTCCGCTCTCCATCCTGAAAGATTTGTGGCAGGGGGAGTATGGTGGAGGAGCTGGAGAGCTGGGGAGGACACAGGGGGACCTGGAGGAGGACAGGGGGGACCGAAGGAGGACATGGGGGGTCCGAAGGAGGACATGGGAGACCGGAGGAGGACATGGGAGGACGGGGGAACCGGGAAGGATGCAGGTAGACCTGGAGGAGGACAGGGGGGACCAAAGGAGGACATGGGGGGACCGAAGGAGGACATGGGGAGACCGGAGGAGGACATGGGGGGACCAAAGGAGGAGCCAGAGAGCCGAGAAGGATGCAGGGGGACCCAGAGCAGGACAGGGGGGAACCAAAGGAGGACATGGGGGGACTGTAGGAGGAGCCGGAGAGCCAGGAAGGACACAGGGGGACCCAGAGGATGACACAGCAGGGGACCCAGAGGATAAAACAGATCGGGACCTGGAGGAGGACACAGAGAACCAGGAGGGCGCAGGGGAACCCGGAGAAGGACAGGGGGAGCACAAAGGGGTACAGCCGGGAGTGATTGGTGCGGCGGTGGGTGGAGTTACAAGCACCGATCACCCTGACAGCCGCGGGAGGGAGAGAAGGAGAAGCGGCTGTCAGAAAAGTTATACAGGGAGATCAGTGCTTGTAACTCCCCCCCACCGCTGCACCGATCCCTCCTGATGCTGCCTAAGCACAGGTCAAGCATCGTAGCATTTGCACGAGTACAAGTATCGATACTAGTATCGGTATCGGTGCAACCCTACATGATAGTGGATATCAGCCATTCTTTCAACCTTTAATACTTTGGTATTTTGCAGTGATTACATTTTTCATAACATCACAGAATAAATAGCATATATGTGCCACTAAAGAAAATCACTACAAAGGGAACCACACCCCAAAACAAATGAATATATACCAAAAAATGTGTAGGGAAAAAATGGATTTAAAAAAAAAATGCGTACAATGTCCTGGTGGGTACTGAGAAAGTCCATTTTTTTCCCTACACATTTTTTGGTACACAGCACAGAATAAGATGACTTTTAATTTTAGGGTTTGAAACACAAAATCAAAACTGTCATACTGGGTGGAAGGATTCATATGTACATTTGTGCAGAGACAAATTTACTAAAAGGCAAATAGACATTTCACATTGCAAGGAAAGTTGCATTTTGCAAGGGAATTTTCTCCTGATCGTAGTGAATGTGGTAAAGCTTCACTTTTCAAAGAATACCCAATCACAAGCAAAAAAAATAAAAAATGTATTTATGCCTGCACATGAATAGATGGTGGAAGGCAACAGAGCTTCACCTCATAAACTGAGCTCTTGGAATAGTTGCTTTGGAGAATGGGTCCTGGCCACGTGTCCCCTACAAGAATTGCACTAATTTTCCCCAAAGCTTAGTGAATGTTGTAAAGCTTCACTTTGTAAAGAATACCCAATCAGGTGCAAGGAAAAAAAAACAACAAAAAAAATACCATTCTTATTAGCAAATGATTGAGTGATGAAAATTAGCAGAGCCTCACCATATTTACTAAGCTCTAGGGAAATTAGTGCAACTGCGGTTACAAAGTGCAAAATCTACCAACCCCATGGTATGCCATTTCAGAAGTTGAAATAACAATTTTATAACTGCAAGCGGCTGAATTTAGATTAGTTGAGTACTAGGAGTTATATATTAGCTAATTTTAATTTTCAACGCAAAACGTGCATGGTAATCTTGGTATACATAGTACCTATTTCCAGGTTGGTATGGTCATCATTCTTTAGGGCAGTGGCGGACATGTCATCTGTGTATCCCATTCAGGCTCATATGGGCCTCTGAGATCCTAGGGCCTATTACAAGTAGGGGCTGTCCATGCCTGTAATGGGCCCCAGAATCTTAGTGGCCAGATGAAGGCTAGGGTACTTTTAGTGAATGAAAAAAGTCTGGAAACTTCCTGATCTGTGGGTGATAACAGAGTACCTCATAGTTCCAGCACAGAGGGCGCCGAGAACAAAGCACCCAGAGAAGCTTTTGTTTCTTCCCCCTCAAGCATTTATAGCAACCAATTTATTTTACAGTGCCCTATTTCTCATCTTCAAGGGTGCAGAGCTGCCACTGTTTTTTTGAAGTACTGCTCATGCTCCATTCAGTGGCGGTGCATCCATAAAGGGGGCAGGAGGGCCGCCCCCTCTCTCCTGGCACCGCTCTATCACCATAGATAGATTCATGCATTGCATGAATCTATCTATGGTCGCCGCTGACACCCCCTATTCAGGCGTCGGCCCCTTTTCGGGTGGCGGCACCTGAATTACAGCAGTGGGGGGTGTTTTTTGGACACACCTGATTAGAGCCATAGACTCTAATAGGCACCCAAAAAGGTGAACAGTGGGCGCAATGCTGTGCGTTCGCTGTTCATTCAGCTGTGTGTTAGCAAAGCAAAGGACTTCGCTTTGCTAACACTGAACTGCCTCTCAGCCAATCAGGTGCTCAGGTCTGTTACCTGTCACCTGATTGACTGAAATGTCAGGTGCTGTGATTGGACGCCTGAGAGGACGGAAGAAGACATCGAGGAACGTGCAGGACACTGCCACTGACCCGCTGCGAGACATGTAAGTGCCAGGCGATGCACACTGGCAGCATTTGATGGGGCACAGTAGCGGCAATTGATGGGCACACTGGCAGCATTTGATGGGCCACAGTAGGGGCAATTGATGGGCACACTGGCAGCAATTTATGGGAACACTGGCAGTAATTGATGGGTACAGTAGCTGCGTTTGATGGCACAGTGGCTGCGCTTGATGGGCACAGTGGCTGCGTTTGATAGGCACAGTGGCTGCCTTTGATGGGCACAGTGGCTGCATTTGATGGCACAGTGGCTGCGTTTGATGGCACAGAGGAAGCATTTGATGGGCACAGTGGCTGCGTTTGATGGGCACAGTGGCTGCATTTGATGGCAACAGTGGCTGCGTTTGATGGGCACAGTGGCTGCGTTTGATGGGCACAGTGGCTGCGTTTGATGGCACAGTGGCTGCGCTTGATGGGCACAGTGGCTGCATTTGATGGCACAGTGGCAGCAATTGATGGGCACAGTAGCTGCCTTTGATGGCACAGTGGCGGCAATTGATGGGTTTTTTTTTTTCAGTTTGTTTGTGCCCCCCCAAAAATTTTGAGCACCAGCCGCCACTGCTCCCATTTCTCTCAACTTCTCAAGGGTACCTTTTCTCTGTCACAACAGACAGAATGTGGCGGCATAATAGGAGTGATACTGTGGGCTGCATGTTGCCTACCACCAATTTAGAGGGAGAATGCAGTCTGCGCCACACCCTACCGTGTAAAGGCATTGCACCCAGGACGGCTGCCCCTACCCCCCAACCTGGCCCTGGAAGTGAGGCACTGTCTGTATTGACTATGTCCAACAGAGAGGCACGAGTCTCTCCATTAGACACGTGGAATTCGTTGGGTATTGAATCGAAATACGGCCGAATTTTGCATCTTTTGGACATTCGGATGCATCTGAATGTCCGAATAAAAAAATAACAAATTTCAACTAATATGAAAGAAATTATAGCGAATATAACAAATTAATTCAACAAGATTTGGTAATTTGTTAAAGATCTAATGAAACAAGAGGTCAACTCAAAGGAGGTTGGAGGATTACTGGCAAATTGCATTCCTGAGAACTGAGTGAGAAAGGTGTTATATTGTATTTGAGCAGAGGAGAAGAGATATTGTCATTGTGTGTGTTAATAGATTCAATAAACAAACGACTTTCCAAACTACGAATCATTATCACAAATATATATACATACATAAATATCGAATTTCAACTAATATGAAAGAAATTATAGCGGATATAACAAATTAATTCGACATGATTCGAGATTCAGTATAACGAATATTGACACTCTACGAATAATAACTAATTATCTGAAAACGAATTAACATAACATAACGAATATAACAGAACAAAATTATGTATTTTACGAATGACAACGAACCGAAACTAAACAAAAATTCCCGTTGTGCACAAGTCTACTCTCCATGTAATATAAGTGCAGTAAACACTGTGTGTAAAGAAGTGTTACTCATAGTGCATAGTAGAGACTCAGAAGGCAATGTGTGCAAAAGAGAGATTTAATGCAATACGTGTAAAAAAGAAGCATTAGGCAATGTGTGTGGTAGAGAGGCCTGAAAAAATATGTTTAATAGGGAGGCGAAAGGTATACTGTGTAATAGATGAGAGACACAGGCTACGTTCAGCACAATGATGATGTCACAAAGGCATTTGACTCACACAAATAAGATTTATATCCTTTGTGGCTATTGAGGAATATATTTCAATATATTTCAATAAAAGTATTTCTTCCCCAAGTTCAGCTTTAGGTCCTTGCACCATAATTAAGTAAGCATCTTATAAGAGATGTGGGGCTGCTATGGCTGAACACCTCGCTGTCGCCAATACTTTCTTAGTTGCTGACCTAAAATAACTATGCAGATTAGAAAAGTCTTACAGAAGTTCTTATTTGAGTGTAAATAAAGTAAACTGTTAAATATGCTTCCTAAAAATAACACATTTAACAACCTTGAAGTATATGCTACATCACAGGAAAAATCACTGGTAAAATTCCTATGTAGCACTACTCCCAAAGGAGCCCTGATATGTTTTTGTGATTTCTCTGAAGATGACACACCTCGCTCACCCAGCACCTACCAACACACCTTGAGGTAGTTTTCAAAAAATGTATTAGCCCAAGTATAGCCTAAAAGAAGAAAGGATTAGCAAGTGTAATTATACAAGCAATCAATAAGTCAATAACATTACTCTGGGAGATATGTAGTAGTAGTATTTTGACTTACAGTAATTAACACACCATTATTGCATTTATCTAGCAACAGTATAAAAAGACCTAACTTACTATAACAGTCACACTGGCCAGTTAATGATACCAGAAGCCTTGTGGTCCTCTCTCCCAACTGCAGACCCATGCTCCTTGCTTTGTCACATTAGCCAATCATCTCCATGATCGCATCAGACCCAGCCAAGATGGCTGCCCCCTACACTGGAGACACTCCATAGATAAGTATTGCAAAGTGGTCTCCTTAAAGAAGGCTGCTGCACTTCTGCATTAATTAATATTTAGCCTAACCCTGTCCACACTGCAGAAGGATAATACAATAGCAACAAAGAAATTTCCACAGCAGTTATTGGCTACAGTGCAGGTTACAATGGTATCAGCCATTTGCAGTCCCTGTACAGTAGGCCTGGAGTGTGGGAGAAAGAAGCAATACAAGGAGCAAATCAGTTCATGTACTTACAAGACGCATGCTGATGGAGGAAGAAAAAGCAGGGTGACCAAGATATAAATTCATCACTGTGCTGCTTCCCTTTTCACTGCCCAATAACAAACTGGGGGCAGATCCAGGATGACCTGGGCTCAGAGGAAGTGGGTGGAATGTTTCTGGTCATCAAACTGAAGAAGTACAGTTGGGACATGGGAGTCAGAGACTCCACCACCGGGCAGATGTAGCCAGCTTGTGGAGGCCCTGGACAGGGCTGGAGAACGGGTAGAGATAGACTAGTTCGTAGAGGAGCTGGTTGTAGACATCCTGACTATTATGGTGGACTATGGAGGCTAGAGCGGTATACAAGAGGCCTTTTAGGCCAGGTCAAGTGTTCCCTGGAGTGAGGTTATCCCCCTGGAGGACCTGGGAAAAGTGTACCCAAGTCAGAGGTTACTGCAGTGATCTTGTCTCAAAAATATTACCTGCAAGGGGCAGTGAGCTGGACACAGACAGCCTAAGGCAAACCATGATCCTCTGAGTTAGTACTGATGACCTCGGGAGGAGAGAGACAGGAGGGTAGATGTCTTACTAAAATGTACTGTGTGCTGCTCTCACATGTGACTGCTGCGGTTCTTTCACTATATGTAATTGACAAAATGCTGTCAAGTGACCCCGGATAGTATGTCTATGTGATGTGACTTTAATGCCATCTTAAAGTAACATCAGTGAAGTGCAGCAATCCTAACTTTTCTGTGGACATTCCTTCCTTGGGATATAAAGGTCAATGGCTGGGAATCTCATGAGATGTCCCTGGCAAGGAGATGGACACAAGATGGTGAAGGATTGAAACAAGCAAGTGGGTTGTTGTTCTAGTAGAAGAGGAAGTGGGGCAGGGACTTGTGCTCTTGGCACTATTACCCAGATTGCAAAGATCGTTTGCATCAAACTTGTGGCAGTGTTAAATTGTAAGTCTTGTTAACTTGATGCACATTTTCACTGGAAAGTTGTACACTTGCAGAGCACTTGAAGCACAAGTTCTAGTTGACTGTTTTCCAATTTGCAGCAAATTTGCTTGGCAAGTTGCAGTGGTGAGTCTACAGCAAGAGTTCTATATGTCATAGTGGTGGAACACACCACTACACCCCCTGTGGTGGAATGACTATTGCACAACATAACTGAACCAGAACTTGCAGCAAACTTGCAGAATGTTTGCAAAGAAAGTTGATCTGGAGTCATGCAATGCGGCCTTGCTGCAATTGTGCAACAAACTTGTGAAGCCTGGCAAGTCTAGCAATAGCTTAGCAAGTCATTTTCAAACTTGCAGCTCAACTGCTTGCTATCTGGGTACTAGCCTTTCACAAACCCCCTTACAAGCTAAACTATCATCTAGAATTCTGGTAATCTATCAAATGTACTGAAACCTAGCTTTACCAACATGCCATTTCCATTATGATTCCCTTCCCAAGAAATTAATAATATTTTCATAACATTTACATGACCCAAAATCTGCAGGAAACCCAAGATATTCCAACTTCGCTTTCTAAGGACCTGTGGGTGATCTTTTATTTGCATCAGACAGAATGCAAAAGCTGCTTAAAGAAGGTCCAATTTAGGTCATGAATGTTCTCAGACGAGTCTCAAACTTGTGTTAAACTGATGTCATTGGCACATGCCCAAAGCCCATCGACATCGGCCTCATTAGTCATGGTAAATGGGGGAGGGCTAAGAACTCTGGCTGTTCGCTATAATCTCAGGGTTAAAATTCATGATTTCAAATGATGGATTCAGCCCACCAGTGTCCACCATACACTGAAATACTGTATCCCTTTTGGGTAGGATTACCCCTTGAAACAAAGATCAGGATAAGTATTACGTATATCACATGACACTTTAAATATAGTATAAAACTAAATATTACATAATTTCATCTTAAATTCTTCTTCTCTTAAAAGGTTCCCATCAAGGTGAATACCAAAGGAAACTTTACAGAGAACTTTTAAGGAATTACAATCGCCTTGAAAGACCTGTGATGAATGACTCCCAGCCTTTACTCGTAGAACTACAACTTTCTCTTCTTCAAATAATTGATGTGGTAAGTAAAACTTATATTTTGTAAGTAAGTAATAGAAAACAAGAAAACTGACACAGAAAAGCAATTTCTCCATTGATTGATTTCCATTAAAAGAAAATAGCTTTTATTTTATTTTGCTTTGTACTGTTATTGTGATGCTATCGCTTAGTTAAATTTTGATTTGGTAATTACACTGAATCTTGCAGTCAAACTCATTTACATATTCTTCAACATCTTTATGGAAATATTTTGTAATTGGAGTTGATGAATATTCTCTTGGACTAATGGGCATTAACATAAAATGTAGCTCAAAAAACCCATAGTACAAACATGTCACACGTTGAATATGTTTTTCTAAAGCAGCTGCATGTACTGAAGACTCAAGTAGGAAATCCAAGTTTTGTGTTAAAAGTCTCCTGAACTGATATGAACTTTGAAGGTTACACTATTAAAATTCTCCTATGTACTATTACAGATACAATTGTAGATATATATAAAAAAGAACAAGCACAATGAACAACTTTCTGCCATGCCCTTAAAGGGGTTTACTGTTTTTCTGTAAAATTGGCCACTGCTTCAAATTGTGTAGTGATTCTGTAGATCTGTATCTCTTCTATTAATCTGAGCCTACCTGCTCTTATTTCCCAGCACACCACCAGTTACCACCTACCTGCAAAACAACCAAATTGGGACTGACAATTTATGGTAAAAACTGAGGCTTTTGTTTGCACACATTTGCAAATATATGAGTAAGCTGCAGTGCCCACGTCAAGGCTCCTCTGTATATACTGCTGTCCTAACTCTATAATTTTCAGAGTCTCCCAAGTAGGATCACATATAACAGTGGATAGATCAAGGGCACGTCTGCCTGGAGGGAGCCCATCCCACTTGAAGACACAGGGATGCACGTGACACCCAGCAAGAGCACAATGGTGCAAGAGCATCTAGTGCGTCCCCACACCCAATTAAACCAACTGTACAAAAAAGTGGCAACCACCCCGCCCTATAACTAGCCTTCGCCATTAGGTGCACATGGAAGGGCATTGGGATCTTGCTGGGTGTCACGTGCGTCCTTGTGTCTTTAAGCGGGGTGGGCTTCCTCCAGGCACACTCGCCCTTAATCTATCCACTGCTATATGTGCTCCTACTTAGTATACTCTGAAAATTATAGAGTTAGGACTGCAGTATATACAGAGGAGCCTTGGCATGGGCACTGCAGCTTACATATACTTGCAAATATGTTCAAACAAAATCCTGTTTTAAATGTAAATTGTTAAACAGGGAAAATGTGGTTGTTTTGCAGGCTGGCTGGTAAGTGTGCTGGGAAATCTTTTGTTTGTTTGTGATGTGTGTTGCCCTTCCATATGCACCTTACTGCAAAGGCTAGTTATAGGTTGGGGTTGCTGCCACTTTTTTGAACCTGTTCTGATATCCAAGGCCAAGGTAGATGAATAAAAATTCTAGTGATCAAACTGGCAAAGTAGAATTGTGCAGCAACACAGTCACATTGGGGGAGATTTACTAAATACAATTAGACTGTTCACTTTGCATTGGAATTTTCCCTAAGCCTAGGGAAAGAGGTGAAGTTCTGCTAACTTCTATCATGCAATCATGTGTCGTGCTACTCCCGTAGGAGCCGCTGGTTTGGATGAGTACTCTGTTCTTTGCCTCAACCTTCTTAAGAACTTCAGCCCCTTTGACACACTAGGTTGAGTGTACAAAGCATGCAGTATCACAGAAAACCACTGAAAATAAGGATGGCCCTACATTATACAACTTTCTCATTTAATTTCCGTTACTTGTAGTGCAGAAGCCTGCCTGATTGCATACCAATTGAAAGTGTTTAGGTTTGACCTCATATTATATGGTTTTGGTAAATCTAAAGGAAAATTGTACAAGAGAATTGTATAAAGTATGGCCACCCTTACACTTAGTACCCAGTAGTGGTGCTATATCAAAGAAAACAGGCACCAAACCAGGTAGTAAAGGCAAACTTAATATATTGTCACCCAAAATGTTTGGTAGTTAGGCAAGCATAAAATGAATCAACAATGGAAATAACACAATATAGCATACAGGCTGATTCAAATCCCATGATACTCAACATTCTGCATTGAATTCCATAGGCTCTTCTGGCTATAGTGTCAAAAAACAAAAATTAAAAATATAAATTAACCACAATAAGTGTCGAAATGAGCCTAAACGGCAATAACACCCATGATTAAAAAGTCCAACCATACATAGTATCACTTTTCAAATAGTAGAAAAAACTTGTGAGGAAATCCACCAACGGTAAGTAAGGGGTTACTGCTTACCAAAAGCCCACGATCCCCCACTACAGAGGATCACGGGGAGCCTGTATATAGAAAAGCCTTGCAGGACACATCAAGTGGATCAGCTGTTCTCAATAGAGTGGGGATGCTGCTGCGATCTCCAAAGTACCCCAACGCGGCTCCTAACATTCAGAACTCTCCTCATGCTATTTGGGGATCATGGTTGAATGTGCATAGCAGGGAAAGAAATGAACGCTCCATAGTGTAAAATCTTCTTGTTTATTAAATAGTAAAATATAATACACTCACATGAGAAGCAGGAAGACAAGGCTTTAAGTTGGAGCGACACGCTGACGTCACATCGTATTGCTATTGATCGTTCCAGCAGGACGGGTTGGTCTGTGTGCTACCGGCCGGCGCACCAGACTTAAAGGCTTGTCTTCCTGCTTCTCATGTGAGTGTATTATATTTTACTATTTAAAAAAAAAGAAGATTTTACACTATGGAGCGTTTTTTTTTCTCCCTGCTATGTACATTCAACCATGATCCCCAAATGGCATGAGGAGAGTTCTGAATGTTAGGAGCCGCGTTGGGGTACTTTGGAGATCGCAGCAGCATCCCCACTCTATTGAGAACAGCTGATCCACTTGATGTGTCCTGCAAGGCTTTTCTATATACAGGCTCCCCGTGATCCTCTGTAGTGGGGACTTTTGGTAAGCAGTAACCCCTTACATACCGGTGGTGGATTTCCTCACAAGTTTTTTCTACTATTTGAAAAGTGATACCATGTATGGTTGGACTTTTTAATCACGGGCGTTTAGGCTCATTTGGACACTTATTGTGGTTAATTTATATTTTTAATTTTTGTTTTTTGACACTGTCACAAGATTACTGTTTTAGACATTCCCACACACTAAGGCGGGGTTGCTTAGCGCGATTCAAGGTTTTTTAATTTTTGTGCACTGTATTTATGTTATGCAGGAGAATTGCTGCTAATTTTTCACTTGTTTATTCATTTGTCAATTTTGAATGGGTTTAAGCTTTATTTTTTTACCTAGCGCAGTTTGTTTTTTCTTTTTCCTCTTTTGGCTATAGTTCTCCCTCTGTTGGCTGGAGGTGATAATGCAACAGCATAACAGCAGACAGTAAATGTAAACTGATTGTGAAGAGGGAAATGTCTCCTTCTTCTCCATGCTTCTGTAGTGCAGCACCTGGCTACACATGTGCAAGAAAAATACAGATTTTTTTTTTCTTCCACAGAGGCTCCTTTGAACAGCAGCAATGTCAGTCTGGGGAGAGGGGAGTGTTAGATGGACTAGCAGATTTAAATGCACTGACAAATTGAAGCCAAACTCCATCTAACACTTTATTAAATAAGCATCTACCTTTTGGGATAAAGGTTTTACATAAATAATTAAAAGTTGATCATTGTAAGCACCCCTCTCAGTAGTAAATGGTTTGTTTCAACTCTCTAACTGCTACATCTGCAGGACAACTTATTCTGCTTGTTACAATTGGCCAGATCACCAGGTTAAAATAAAGAAAAGGAAGCCTAACAAAAGAAAACAAATGTAGCCACCACATCTAAGAATCGGTAAGCCGCAATATAATAAATGTTTTCTTTTGGGTTTAATATTTCTTTAAGGTTATCTTTTAGATACACATTCTTCTGATAGATAAAAATGTAATTTGACAATCCATAGTTAGTTTTTATCTGTAGTCGACTTGAATGTTGTATGACATTGAAATGGAAACATCCTACTTGGTCAGTTAAGCTGTAGAATTTGTACATTCATTTTTCAGCTTGAGGTGCTTAAGAAATACAAGAGCATTTTCATTTGTAAATTTACCCGTTTAACCTTGTGACACATAAAGGTCTTATTTAATCAACTGTATCCTTCAACAACGATTTTCAGTAGAAGTGATTTTGAAGTATAAAGCTATCCATTGATGTTAGATCTAAATCAGGCAATGCAACAGCTTCAAGACCACTTTGTAGATATCAGTTTGTAGTGCACATATAAAGTATGTGTATAAAGCTGTGAAGGGATACAATATGAAAAAATACTAGGGGTTCATTGGCTGCAACTTTGGACCGATCTAATAATTATTCTTCCTATGCAATCATACCATGCATTGTCTTGAACAAAAAACAGTTTGCGGCTTGTGCAGTGGATGCCTGCAATGTCGATTTGTGTATGCAGAATTTTTGTCTTCTGAGGGTTTTGTACAGGTATAATTTATACATATGGCCTAATAACTCATTATGCACAGCCAGAGACCGTAGCACCTTAATGTTTAATTAAAGGCAAAACTTTTTTTTGGTAGAGTGGAGATGGATTAAAACACCTATAAGGTAGTATTTATTGCTGTTTGTGCCCCAATTAGGGAGATTCACCATCTTTATTTGTCATGTTTACCTTTATCCTTTCAAAGGGAAAGCAAAAGAAAATCTCAAATTTTGAGTTGTCCTACAAAAAGTAAGAGAGGGTAAATCTTTCAATTGTGACACTAATTCTTGTGACACACCAGGATTTCCTCATTTTGGAGAGAGTTTCTCTCACTTCCTGTTTTGGCTCTGGGACAGAAAGTGAACAGAAATCTCCCCAATAGGACGCAGATGGAAAAAAACTGACTGCAGTTATAACACTTCCTTACGCTTGCCTTCAGTTATGCCGCGTACACACGGTCGGACTTTGCAGCTACAAAAGTCGGACAGCCTGTCCGACATACTTCCGGCGTACCTTCGGCGGACTTGGGGCAGACTTTCTTACGAACGGACTTGCCCACACACGACCACACAAAAGTACGACAGCTTAGTACGCTGTGACGTACACCAAGTCCGACGAGACTATAAAACGGAAGTTCAATAGCCCGTACGACACCCTTTGGGCTCCTTCTGCTAATCTCGTGTTTATCTCGTGTTAGTAGAAGTTTGGTGAGAGACGATTCGCGCTTGTGAGACTCGTATTTTTCAGTTCGTTTTAACTGTTGTTCAGTCTGTGCTTGTGAGGTTTGTATCTGCTTTTCAGTGCGTTTGGTCAGTTGGCATTGAGAAATCTTTGTTTTATTGGCCGCTCGTTCCTGATTTTCAGGTCGTTCTTCACAGGCCTTGCTGTTCTTCAGTGCGTTCTGTTTAGTGCGTTCTGACCAGCCGACCGTTTTGAAGCCATGTTACCTGTACGTACTCGTCGTAGAGCTCGTGCATTGTATGTGCTTGGTGCTGTAGTTTATTCTTCAGCCCAAGACCAGTCCATGAACAGGGCGAGGAGGAGTTCATGGACCAAGAATTGGTTGCTTCAGCGTGACCAGTTCTGTCACATGCCTTTGCTCCGTGAGATCCGTGAGAATAATCCTGAGGATTTCAGGAACTTTCTCCGGATGACGGACCCCGTTTTTGATCGTTTGGTGGCTTTGCTGACCCCCTATATCAGCAGGCAGGATACCTGCATGAGGCAAGCCATCACTCCGGAGCAGAGGCTGGTCGCTACCTTGCGGTATTTGGCCACAGGGAGAAGCCTGCAGGACCTTAAGTTCTCGACAGGCATCTCCCCCCAGGCTCTGGGGATCATTATCCCAGAGACCTGTTCTGCCATCATACAGGTCCTGCAGAAGGACTATATTAAGGTAAGCTATTTTTATTTTATTAGCATCACATGTTCTTTTATGTAATCTTTGATAATGTAATGTATTTCTTGCTTCAAACACTACTTCCCATCATTGCAATATAGTGTGAATGTCCCCTTTTTATCCTCACACATGCTGGGATATTTTCCTGTAATTTTTTGTCATGCATGTATAGTTTCCTTCAATAACCTTCCCAGCATGAAGTGATGGGAACATATCCACCTAGTCTACTCATTTTGAATGTATTTTGTTGGAGTGTATTTAGTGTGCTTATAATTAGCAATTAGCTAGATTTCACAACCCCCCCCCCCCACCTGAACTCACTCCAAATAGTGTGCTGCTAATTAGCAATTAGCTAGATTTCACAACCCCCCCCCCCCCCCCCACCTGAACTCACTCCAAATAGTGTGCTGCTAATTAGCAATTAGCTAGATTTCACAACCCCCCCACCCCCACCCTCGTTAAAATTTGCTTGAATGTTCTGTGGTGTTGATTTGTCTAAAGCAAATCTATGTTGCACTTTGCAAAATGCATGTGCACTCTACAAGTGCATTTGTTCCAGTGCTTTAGTAAATGAGCAGAAGCTCTGCTGATTTCCATCATCAAATCATATGCAAGCCTCAAAGTGTTTTCATTAATTGCCCTTGCATGTGATTGTGTACTCTTTGCAACATGAATGCCTTTTGACATTACCTCATTTACTGTAAGCTGGTTAGCAACTGCACCTGCAGAGTGCGACAACTGCAGTCTTGTAGCCTTTGTTATCCCTAAATTCCTGCGTGTTGTTAAAGTAATTTTTTTTTGGGATTTCACAACCCCCTAAAATGTAATCAATGTTCTATCAGAGGGGGTGAGCAATCTGATAAGTGTGCCTTTTTCCATATTAGTTATTCCAGAAGAATTAAATTATTGAATGTTATACTGATGCTGGGGAATAATGTTTTTAATTGTCTAATTTTCTTGCAATGTTAGCTTCCAAATTAATTGATTTTGGTTTTCTTGTTTGATTCCCCAGTTTCCTTCAACGCCACAGGAATGGCAGACTGTGGCATCCCATTTTGCCAGCCGTTGGGACTTTCCCAATTGTGGAGGGGCTATAGATGGGAAACATGTCCACATTGTGCCACCACCCCATTCGGGGTCATATTATTTTAATTATAAGGGGTTCCACAGTATTGTTTTAATGGCGGTGGTGTCGGCACACTATGATTTTTTATATGTGGACGTGGGGAAGAATGGCCGGATGTCGGATGGAGGAGTATTTGCCCAGACGGAGTTCTGCCAGCGTCTCCAGAGTGGTGGCCTGGGATTGCCACCTGATGAGGA